>JAUCBN010000038.1:2510000-5010000 GCA_035048815.1 Abelmoschus esculentus
GTAGATTTGGGGCCCGATGATCTTAATAAATAATTCCATTAATCTATAAGCTATGAAATGAACTATTAAACTAAGATTATGTTTATAACCCCGAAAGACTTAAGTATGATAAGCCTTAATATATATCTTGTTGTGATAAGATCCTAGATGGACCGTTTGTGTGGTTTGAGTCCTTGTGTGTTGGAAATCCGGATATCCATAAGTGTTGCAACACGTTGAAGGCCATCCAATGTAACATACCGGGTGATGATTTGAAGACTTTTATTCCGAGTGTTGGGCGGCCTCACTCGAAGATGTTCGATGTAACATTCCGAGTATGTGGTTGATTGGACAGCCTCCACCCCTTTTCGAATGTTGGGCGACCTCGTTCGAAGATGTCTGATGTAACATTCCGGGAATAGGATTTGAGGGTGGCTTTAATCTTGAGTGTAGGATCCCGATGCTGTGTGGACGCGGATCTCACTCTTGTGTGTTGACTTGTTATGATTTGTATATGCTGTGTGCGATAATATACATTCATTTATGCCATGTGATAGGCAAGCATGCTAGACCATCATATCATGCACGAGATTTATATGTCATGCTTTACTGCTTATGATATGCATGATGTTGGCTGAGTTCGGCGTATCCACTGAGCTTTCTTAGCTCAGCGTTCGAAATGTGTTTTCGTGCGTAGGTTAGGTGGAGCCGATTTGTGGAGCACCATCGAGGTTTGGATTTTAGCATCAACCGTGTTGTCAGAGTACAGTTATTAGATAGTGGGCTAGTATTATGTTGAACCCTATATATAATTTGTAACTCTGTCTATTTAATTTGGGTCGAATGTTTTAAATGGGTTGTAATATTTTGGAGCTCCGGTTACTTAAAACTATTTTGGTCTTATGTTTTAAATTAAATGAATTTTATGGATCGTATTTGAATTGACTTTATTATTGGGCTTTGGAAAGAAAATTTTAAAATACGGGTTTTGGGCCAGAGGCCCAATGTGACATCTGGATCGAGGTGTTAAAAAATTATATTTATCCTTTATATCAAATATGAATAATTAGATATGTTATTTTTAATTTTTAAGGTAAAAATTTGAAAATAATTTAATTTAAAACTAAAATTTAAAATATAAGTAATCTTTAATTATATTTTAGATTTTATATCAGTTTTACGATACAAGGAGAAAATCGATTTTTAAAAATATATTAAAAACTAAGAGCACCAACTACGCTATAGATTTTAAAATAAATTTTAAACACTTTATTTTCTTAAATAAAAATTTTAAATAATCTATATATTTAGCGGAATCTATTTTTAAAAGAAAAATATAGTGTTTAAAAAAAGTAAGTGATTTTTTAAATTATTACTTATATTTTTTTATTTATAATTATTTAAAAATAATATTTTTATATGTATTAATTGATATTAATTATTTGACGGTGCAATTAATTGTTTTTAGTTCACGATAGTCGGCTTGGTTATTTCATTAATTTAATTAGATGATGACTTTTAATTCTTTTTATTTGTCTGGTCGTTATATTTAACTTTTAAATATGATTTATATTAATATCTTATACTGTGTAAGATTTATATATTTTTAAAATATATTAATTATGAGTTATTATAAAATATTGATTATGTTTTTTTAGTTTAAGTTGGTATTTCATGTAACATAATATTAATAAATTTAATGTAATTCAAATATTAATTACATATATATTTATTTTATAATATCTAAAATATTTTTTTATTTTTAAAAATTAAACTAATTAAACAAATAATGAGTTTAAAAATTAAACTCATTCAAAACTAGACCCCAGAAGCCTATAAAAATCCCCACTTAACCACCTTAATTAAACAAGCAGTCTAAACTTCAATGGCAGATATTTTTCTTAAATTTGAAGACATCAATTTTTTGGAAAAAAAAATTAAATCTCTATATTTGTGTACATAATTAAATTTATTTAATTTAAAATTTTATTAACTCAATTAATATTAATTATTAAATTTAATATTTTTTAATTACATATGATTGAAAATACAGAACTAATAAATATTATTTAGAATGCTAATATTATTTTCATGGATAAATTATCATTAAATTGTACTCTTAATTCTTAAATGTATTTTAGTACCGAAAGTTTTAAAACGTTTAATTTATATATTAAAGTTTAGATAATAAAAATTTTTGTCACTAAAACTTAGATATCAAATATTTTTTTTATCACTCTTATTTTTCAAATGATGATAGATGATTGTCATTTAGTCCTAAGTTTTATCAGTCGTTTTATCTCAACCATATGTATATAAATTTGACCTTCATTTTATCATAAAATAATTCAAAATTTATAAACCGATAATTTTTTTCTTTCGTACCAATGAAATTTTTTATTATTCGAATCTTAAATTAAATAAAAGTTGTTAAAAAATTATTACTTTGACAAAAAAATTAAAAATATAAATTTTAGTGTGTAAATTAAACGTTCTAAAACTTTAATTACCAAAATATGTTTGATAATAAAATTTGATGATAATTTATATAATTTAAATATTTTTTAAATTACAAAATATATTACAATTTTCTAAATTTAAATATATATATATTTAAAAAAAAATTAATTTCATCTCGTGATAATATTCATTTTTTTTATCTTTTAATAATAAATTTACACATATCGTATTAAAAACTAACATCCGATAAATAATGAGAGTAAATTTCTAAATACGGTAATTTTTTTTCATCCTTCCTATCTATAAATGCTTATTTCCTTTTGTCATCACATAGTAAATTATTTTTACAGTTCATAAGTAGAGACAATGAATGGTTCTAAGCTCTCACCAGTTTTTATTGTTCTATCTCTCTCGGTAGCCGTTGTCGTTGCAAATTTCGATGTTAGTATACTCGATACTTGTTAAATAATCGATTTTTTATTTAATTGTCGAAATAATCTTTTATTTTTCGATGTAGAATGATTGCGTTTACACGTTATACGTGAAGACGGGTTGGATGATCAAAGCAGGGACGGATTCGAAGATTAGTGTAGTCCTAGGCGATTCATACGGCCGATCAATTGTGATTTCAGATCTACGTTCATGGGGTTTAATGTCGCCCGGCCACGACTACTACGAGCGCGACAATCTCGACGTGTTTAGTGTGCGAGGTGGTTGTATCGGTCCTCCTTGCAGCCTGAACTTGACCTCGGACGGCCTCGGGTGGCACCATAGCTGGTATTGTGACTATGTTGAGGTCACGTCCACCGGACCTAAAACTGCTTGCAGCCAGACCGTCTTCTTTATTGATCAATGGCTAGCTGCCGACGTTCCACCTTTTCAGTTAACGACTTACCGTGATGGGTGCTATAGGCAGGGTGGGCATATCAAGAGTGGGAGACCAGGCCCTCTTCTTGTGGGAAATCCTATGGTTGAGGCTTGAGGAGATAGTTTTTTTGAGGTCAAAATGGTTGCTAATAATATGGTAAATTTCAATATTTTAATATTTCTAATAGATTTTTTTAGTATTTATATTAGTTTATTTTTAAATAAACTTTAGAAGAGAAATATGGTCTGAATAAATTCCTATAGTACATTAGAGTATAAAACAAAACAAAATATTTCTTCCGACTGGATTGTTTTTATTATTTGTTGATTCTTCACGTAATTTTAGAAAAAAAAAATATATAAAATATGTGATGTAAAATAATTTAAACAATTATTACAATAAAGTTAGTTATAAATATTTTTAAAAAATTTATTAAATAAATCATAAATAACGTAATAACGTACTTAAATTTTTATATATATAAATTCACCGTTGTGCCTCTTTATTTGAATAATCTGAAAAATAGAGAGGATAATTTAGAGAAAACAAGGGATAAAATAGTTGATAAATGAAAATAATGAATGGTGAATAAGATGAAAAATATAAAGAATTCAGTAATGATTAAATAGTTTTAGGCTTTGTTAGTATTATTTAATATTATTTCTTTTATTATTGATTTTTTAAAAGTTAATATTTTAAAGTTTAACTCTATTTATATTAAATATTTTAAATTATTAATTTTTATAAGATATATATTTAAAATATTTTGATAAAAAAAATTTTAAATATATTTTTATCAATAATAAATTTTAAATAATTGTGTGTTAAAATTTTAAAAAATGATAAAAAGATCAATAATGGATATTAAACTCGGGACTGAGAGAGTATGTTCCATCCCAGCTTTTTTTTTGAATAAACTAATAGTGATTACAATAGTATCTGTTCTAAAATATAATATTTTACCATTTGATATTGATCGCTCAATCACTTAGCTAGTATCGCTGGTGCGAAAACCCGTGACCTCTAGGAACAACAACCATTTTTTTAACCACTTGAGTTAGAGGACTCGTGCAGTCCCGTCCGAGCTTTTTCATTATATATTGTGCGCACATGATGTTTAAAATAGAATTATTTGAATGAAATACATTATCATTTATGATTGGATCACTTTACAAATCTTTTTTAAAAAATAATATTATTAATTTTAATTGTTAGCTTAGAATTTTTTAATTAATAAATAACAATTATTTTTTTAAAAAATAAACTAATATCATTATCCAACTTATATATTTATATTTTTATTAATTTTTAATAAAATATATTTTTTAAATAAAATATTCAAATTTAATACAACACACCTTATCAATAAAGTTCATATTTAACGTCAAACAAATTACTTGAGGAAAATGAAAAATATAACTCCATATGGATCGTCTTGAACTCTTGAACTATTTTCATATAAAGTTCGGATAATTGTAGTTTTCTTTTTCCTTTTCGTGTCCAAATATGTTCCTCCAATCCAGTTCCCTTTCCCTGAGAATTTTCTCATGAACCAAAACCGGCGAATCTAAACCAGTAAGACCCGATTCAACATGTCTAAAGCTTCTTCGACAGCTCCATCCGGCATCCGAAACGCCTCGATGGATTCGAAATTCGGTGACGGGAACAGCATCGTGGATTGGGTGAGGTCTAAAATCAAGGGCAAAAACGGAATTATCGACATCTTGGATAAGAAGGCGGGGGCATCGTGTGCATCGGTGAGGGAAGAAATGATGCAGATGCACTAGACAGAACTCGGCGGAGGACGTTGTGCTGATGATGCAAGAAGCCAAGCCCAAGAGGAAACTACCGGAGAGTGTGGTTAACGGAGGCAGTGTGAATGTGATGCATGTTGGTGCTGCGGATGGGACGGACGATTCTTTAACACAAACAGGTGAGTGAAAAGTATGAAATTTTTTTAATACCTTCATTTGTGTCTTTCTTCAAGGTAAGGTTTAATGTTATAAGTTGTGATTAGGGTTTAAGGATAAATTATATTTTTTAAGGTATAGGGTTTAAGATATAAAAAATAAGAGTTAAAGTATAAAATTTAAATTTTTAAAAAAATTTTAATAAAAGACATAATAAGAAAGCATAAAATTTTTATCCCAAACAACTACTGTATTTGAATATTTTTACAGGGTTATTGTGGTTTATTTTTTAAAATGATGGGGAAAAATTATTAGGTAAACTTTGTTCATCACGTTATTCATGGTCCAGCAATCAGGACAGTTTATTTTAATTTTTTTCCAAGTGAATCATCATCTCTTTCCTATATATACTTAGTGGAGTAGTTATTAGGTGATTATTTAAAAATCAATGATTCTAAATGATTGAATTATGGATAACGTGGTGAATTGGTATAAGAGAAATAATTTTTGTTCTAATTTTTTGATGTTATATTTGAATCGGATTGTCTTTGTTGTTCAAGTTTATAACCTAATTTTTTTTTTTTTAGGGGGGGGGGGGGGAAACATCTATTTACAGAAATAAAAAAATCTGATTATTTACTATGAAAAAATCTATTGTTGAATGTACATTTAGAATTAAACATAAATTATTTAAAACCGCTATTGTCAATAAACAAACATTTACCACCATAACAACAATAAAAAACATAGCCTCAATATTATCATAATATTGATAATGCAGCTCGATTATATTTAAAAGGTGTTGATGATATTTACTACTGACAGAGGACCCCATAAAACGAGATCAAAAGATAAGTTTCTGGACAAGAATGTGAAAAGACATCACCTTTGAAGTATAAAAAGAGAGGTAAAATTGTTAAAGCAAGGTTCATATCTCCTTTACATTTATTTTACTGTTAAACACATTTTTATTATTGTTGTTTTCCATGGGAAAATCTCAAACAAATTCACTGCATTAATTTTGAACTTTTGCTTTTGAGTGGAAAAAAATAATTATGGAGATAGGTCCTTTACTATGCTGAAATTGTGAATGAAGGACCTGAATGAACTTTTCAGGAAGCAAAGGAGAAAGCGAGGGAAGAAGAACGATTAGCTAGAGAAAAAGAAGTTGAAGAACGGAGAAAGGAGAGGGAGAAGGAATAAG
Source organism: Abelmoschus esculentus (assembly GCA_035048815.1). Classification (NCBI taxonomy): domain Eukaryota; kingdom Viridiplantae; phylum Streptophyta; class Magnoliopsida; order Malvales; family Malvaceae; genus Abelmoschus; species Abelmoschus esculentus. The sequence goes on from JAUCBN010000038.1 coordinate 2,516,422, forward strand.
GGAGTAGGAGCAGAAGTGATTCAGGTGATGGAGACAAATATCGTGATCGAGACAAGATTCGGAAAGTTCTCGAGAGTGGAACAGGAGAGGTAGTAGGGATGGAGAGGGAATGGAGGTACAACAATGGTAGAGATGGAGGCAGGGGTAGGCAAATAGTATTCAACTGTAAGAGAAAACTTACTAATCCAAATTCAGACGCCGGATTTTACAGACAAGGTTAGCGGTAGGAAGATCGAGTTGATTCCCATCATCAGACTTCAACAGGTCTTTTAACTGATCTCGAGGAGTTCCAAGGCAGGTCTGAAAGGTCGCAAGAACCGGCGGAATTGGCATTGAGAGAGCAGAAAGCACGTTACTCAAGTACTCGATATCAACCGAAAGTTGTTGTGCCCCGCGATCTGTTATATATTGGATCCCACGCAGCTGTTCCATGTACAAGGCAGTGGCCCCTTCGGCAACCTGCCCATAAACACGACCGATATGTATAATAATGTTGGTTACACAGTAGATGTCATAAAATTAATTAAAAAAGCATTAAATATCCTTTCATCTTTTATAGTTAAAGGGGATATAATGCTACCTTGAACATCCATTCTGTTGCAAAGAACTGAGCTTCTTCGTTGTTAGCGTCACTGTTGGAAATACCCTCGGCAAGTGGTTCCAATTGTTGAGGCAAAGTAAGCAGATATTCACCCACACTTGTCACATAGGACTGCGGATATGCACTGAAGGTTGGTAGATGGAAAGCACTTTGTTCCTCTGCTGCAGACCAGATCGGCATTCGAGACACATCACTAAGACGTTGTCGTACTTTGGATATGAGGACGTCATACACCAGCTCATTCACTGCTTCAGCGAATGCAGCTACCCTTGGGGATGCAAGGGGGAGTGCATGAAACCGAGGATCTTTAGACTGCACACAACAACAAATCATCATTCTCATTATTCAGCATTCAAACATGCAGTGGGAAATGGACATCCAGCACCAAAACAAATGCAACATAAAATGATTTAGACAACTGTAATGTAAAAAAAGTGGATTTCAATTTAACCTCGTATTTTTAGCCAACAAACACAAAAGGACGTGAGGTATAGATTTTATTTTCAAATACCTGATTTAAAAGGTTAAATAGTTTCCGGGACTTCTCAGGAACATCAACAAGCCGTACCGCTGCAACATCCAAGGCAGCTCTTTCACCCAAGAGTGCCTCCCCATTTCCATCACCATTTGCCTCAGGCAGCTGGTTTTGATCCAAACTCGAACCAAATGTTGAAAATGACAAACTTGTGCTCAATCTAGCCAGAGTAGCTCTCAATGATGCTTCAAAGACAGAAGATCTGCTTGTTAGACAGTCTGCAACTGTGAGTATCTGTAAGGCCCCTTGAACAATCGACCACTCCTCTTCGTTAGAGATCAAATCAGCTTTTCTAGAATTTTGAGCGCCTTCCTTCTTCTCCAAGCTAATGTCCTTGTGGTTCACTCCACAGACAGCTCTAAGTGATTTGAGGGTGTCTTGGAGGGTAGAAATGTACTGTAACATTATGTCATCAAGTGCAAGAATCAACTCATCTGCTTCCGAACCACCAGTAAAGCTGATGCACCTATCCACAGCTGCCTCAAGAAGTAAAATAACTTGAGGAATAGATTCTTCCATTCGTCGAACTGTCTCACTAAGTTCAATACCCTGGGCACCCACACCACGTGTGACAGCTCCCCTTAGATCCACCCCAGCAATCTCAGAGGAGAGGATAGCCCGCTCCATGTGTCCATACCTATAACATATCCAACTTATTAAAAAACGGAGAGCACCAAAATAAGCTGTTTAACACAAAAGAGATAAAATTGCAATAATTAAAAATGATACAGATATGATAAAAAGGTTGTCTGCATCCTCCTCTGCTTAGAAAGGGAAAAAATTAAATCCGATATGACAAAAAGGTTGTCCACATCTTCCTCTGCTCAGAAGGGAAAAATTGAACCCGAATGAACTTGAAAAAAAATCACAAGGATAGCGACAAAATATACAGTAAAATTTGTTGGCTTCCTATAAACAAGCAGAGTAAACAATATGTACATTATACTGAAGTGTTTGACAGGTACCCATACATCAAGGTAGACTTTGTGCCTCTAGATGTAGAAATAAGAAAAAAAAAAAAGCAAAAGAGAGGCATTGCAATTTGTTGTCGTTGTAATGGCTTACCTCTGTTTAAATGATTCATATGGAAAGTACACTGCCTTCAGCGTGTCCATTATAACTCGGATATCAGACTCTGAAAATAAGTGCTGGATATTTCTTGCAAAGATGATGGTCATATTGTGTAAATCAATGAGAGCTTCTAGATGCTTAGTCTGAATCTTACTACCCTTTTGCAGATCTCCAGATAAAATGTCTAATATACCTTAAATCATTAATAAGGAGTGTGAGGGGAAAAATCATGAGACGTCTTTCAGCTGAAACTATAAATACAGTATCATGAAAAGTTAACTATTACCCTTAGCAAGTGCTTTTGTTTCAGGAACAACCTCTCCAGTAGCAAGGTTGATGCGGGAAACAAAACTTGCCCCCACAGCAGCCATGGTCTCCGTGAGAAGTTTTGGGACAAGAGTCTTATAATCATCAGGAAAAGCAAACATACACCTGTGAAGAAGAGTTTAGTGAATGTTCATATTCCAAAATTTTATTTTTTGGAAGAGAAAGTATTCAACAAACATCCAGTAATATTTACAATTTCCCATTAAGATTGACAAATGTGATGAATTTAGTTGATGCTTGGTTCCTTCAAAAACCCTTCTTCATTAATGAATGTAGAACAAGCAACTTTGAAAAAAAAAAAAAACAATATGCATATATATGGAAGGTGAGTAACATTAATTCCAAGTAATGAACTCTTTTTGTGGCAAATTTTAGGGTAACATGGAATCTAAAGCAATTCAAATTTTCCAGAAAATAAAATAAGAAAGCATGGGAAAACGACTTTGAGAATTAAAATGTGGTGCACTGAAATGTCAATAATAAATACCACTTCCATTCTTGTTCAAGGTAGAGTTGCAACTCATCATAGAAAGTTGGCAACCAACTAGAGAAAGAAACAGCCAGAGAACTTAATTGTGAATCGTTATTACTCGCTAGCCTTTCTGCTTCACTCTTCTCATTAGCAACCTTACTAACTCTCTTTTTAGAGTCAAAATCATCCCAGAGCTGCTTTATGGGCTTTAGGTGAACTTTGGTATAGTGTAATTCCAGAGACTTGAATCTACCAATTCGGATAAGTATTCCTCGCAAATCTTGAGCAACTTCAACCTGTATAGTATAATAGGTATAAATGTATAGAGCAATCCATTAGTAAAACAGGATGATGGAATTGCAAGTAGAAAAGGCAAAAGATGCTACATACAAAATATAATAACCTTGTGATTGGATAATGCATCTGTGAGACGAGGCTGCACCATTGTGTCTAACCTGTCCTCTAACACCTCAAGTTGCCTCCTAATATTTGCAAACTCGGCCACCTAAGAACAGGTTTAAGGGCAGCAATTAAATCATTGAAACCAAATTTTATTTATGAAAAATCAGATAGCACCATTAAAGAGCTGTCAAATATAGACTATATAGTTACCTCCCCAACAGCAGATAAGCAATGTCTCATGGTAGCCAAGGTTTCTGCAGCATGCGGAAGATCTCCAGAGGCAAACACATCCTCTACTGTTACACTCAGTTGTGTTAATCCAGCGGCATCCTGTTTTTGCAGATACAACCAAACAAATATTCAGCAAACACTAACATGAACTTCGAAAGTTGAATATGTGAAAGGTCAGGATGAAATAATTAATGATGCTCGCCTGCAGTGTCTCGTAAGCAGCTTCCATTCGCTGCTTGACAGTGTCAACTTTAGCAAGTGCAGATATAGATTCTGCCGATGATCCCTCTGCCTGCAAATAAAATCCAATAAGTTGCGAGATCACGGTAGAAAACTAAATTCATCTTCAGATCCATGAATTAATTATAAAAACTACATCAAATCCTATTTCATGGCATTAAAACTTGACAAAATAGAAGCGTAAGATTACTTTAAGAGTTAACTTTTTTGCTTAATTCTGTATATAAGAGGAAATCTCAATTCAGCTCAAATTTAAACAAATACTCTTCCATGGCATTAGAACATGACAAAATTTAAGCGTTAGATTAACATTTCATCTTAAATCTGTATGTAAGGGGAATTGAATCTCGATTCAGCTCAAACTGGCACATACTGATGTTGACCTCCGATGAACAAGGAACCCTTCAAGTTTCCGGAAAAGTACTCGAGCAACATTGAAATGATATAAGATCTGAAGGGCAAATAGCATACCTTCTTGAGCTTGTTGAGGATGCCAGCAACAGAATTGCGGAGAGAAATGGCATCGTCTTGAAGACGGAGAACGTCACGGGTGGCGCGAGGGACACGGAGGAGAGCGGAAGAGCTTTGCTCCTCGAGGGAAGTAGCGATCTCTTCGGAGACCATTTGGATCTTCATCTCGAGATCCACCATGTGCTTGTCGAGGGAATCCTGAGGGTGTCGAGTCTTGCACGCCGAGTTTATCCATTTCTTCGGATCGAATTTTTCGTCCGAAAATGGCCCTAGATCGAGCATCATTGTATCTTTTCTTCAGACCTCTCAGGCTAACGGGTCATAGTACGGAGGGAGTATTCGTTGCGGTTGCTAGTGGCGCAAACTGACGATACTGGAGTTGAGATCAATTGCTTTTGCCCGTCGGTATTAACAGGAGCGTCGGCTGTGAGCTGTGAACCGTGGGCCTCTACGGTGACGTTTAGAAGGTTCTCTTAAAAACTCACTCAGTTAACCGAAGGAACAATCAACTGCCCCTAAACATAAGCCCGAACGCATCACAGCCCACGTAGGGGGGTACCGTCTAAGTTATAACACATCAAGCCTTGCGTGAAAGCTTGATCTAGGGGTGAAAATGAGTGTAACCGGCTTGTGAGTTATTCAGGTTTAGTTTAGTTAAAATTCGATTTTAATAAGTTCAATTTAGATTTGATTCAAGATTTTAACAAGTTGAGCATATTTAAATTGGTTCGAAAAGCTAATGAACATATTCGAAATAATTATATTATATACATGTAACATATACACTAAAAATAATCTCTTTAGCAAAAGAAAAACAATAAAAAAAAGAGATATCCATTAAAAATAAATTAACTAAAATAAATTGAACATTTTTTTCTCAATATTAAATTTTATTTCGGTGTTAGTTATGAAAAGAGTTTTTAATGATGTCTTATCTTTTATACAAAAACATAACAAAATTGTCTATTTTTAGTCGAGCCTAAGCCTAAAATTATAAGCTCGCCGAGCCTCGAGCACGAACTAAGCAAAATAACATTATTTTTGAATTCGTTATCACCCATATCCGGGAGTATCTAATGCACGAATCTGCCCCACCTTGCAAAATTAAGAGTTTATTTTTTATAAACTATCTTGCTTTAGTGATTAAAAATAATATAAATTTTATTTAAAATTATGAAATAAAATAAAATAAATATTTATATATTAAATCAAATTAAATAGTTCAATTTTTTTATTTAAACATCAGAAAGTATTATGATTTTTTTTTTAGTATACCTGCTCTATTTCCGAATCTAGGAAGGTTAGAGAGGTCGCGATTTTTCTAGAAAAGATTATAGGAAATGCAAAATGCAGTGTCAAATAGGGCTAAGCCCAATGAAGCTTATTTACGTTTACTTGGGAGACAAGCATATCTTCGGCCATTATACATGTGCTTCGAGAATCATCGAAGAACTGCGTATTCCTTCTAGAAACCTCTCGGGCATCTTCCTCGGTTTATTATAAAACCCACGATTTCTTCGACCTCAACCAGGAAATTCTTCAAGCATTATCAGCTACGTAGTCTCCACTGTGCTCTCGCAGACAAATTTTAGAATTTTCTATACTTGTCGTTCAACATCAATGGCTTCTCTAGCTCTCAAGAGACTCGTTTCATCGAACATCCTACCTGGTTATTCGCGTCTCGTTCGCCCAGTGGCCGTCGCACCGTCCGCATCCAGGCTCTTCAACACCAATGCGGTGCGTGAGTTCGACGAAGACGGTGACGAGAGTGACTTCAACGATCGCCGCCACTTTCGTTCACTTTCTCGCCGCGGTGACAGTTTCATCTCAGGTAGTTGTCCGCCGTTCTGTTTTTCCATTTCGAGTTCTTTCGTTTAATTCCTTCTGATTGTCTAAATCTGTTGCCGATTCGGTCCTCCTTTTTCGATCTACAGATGTGTTTGATCCTTTCTCCCCGACGAGGAATCTTAGCCAAGTCCTGAACATGATGAATCATTTCATAGAGAATCCATTTGTCTCTGCTTCACGAGGCATGGGAGGCGGTCTCCGCCGAAGCTGGGACGCCAAGGATACGGAGGACGCCTTGAATCTCAGGATTGACATGCCGGGGCTGGGGAAAGAGGATGTCAAAATCTCGGTGGAACAGAACACTCTGGTAATCAGAGGCGAGGCCAAGGAATCTAACGAGGAGGAAATTGAGGGTAGGTACACCAGCAGGATCCATTTGCCTGAGAAACTTTACAAGATGGATCAGATTAAGGCTGAGATGAAGAACGGTGTGCTGAAAGTGGTGGTTCCCAAGATCAAGGAGGAGGAGAGAAATGATGTGATTAATGTCCAAATCAACTAATTTGCTGGCTACGAGCAGAACGGAAAGGGTTAATGTTGAATTTCATCTTCTTAATTCTGAAAGTTTCTTTGAATCAAGATATTTTGTTCTGTTACCTGATCTGTGTGGATTAACAAGGTTTCATTTCATTAATTAAGATTTTATTTTGGTATTAAATTCTTTATATTAAGTTTTAATTATTTTAAAGTAAAATTATATTAATAAAAATTACTCATTCTCTTCCACAGATATTTTAAAAATTTAAATTTTAATCATAATTATTTTAAATATTTTAATTTATTAAATTTTATAAAATATATTTTTAAATTACTTATTAAATATTTTTAAAATATATTTTTATATTTTTTTATTAATAATAGATTTAAAATTATAATTAATTAAAATTAAAAACAATTAATACTAGGAAGGAGGGAATATAATTTTAAGATTAAAATTATTGTTAAATATTTATTTTAATTTTTAATGATGAACAAATAATTTATTTATCCTAAAATTTTAATTGAGTAATTAAATTATAATATTTAGAAAAAAATTCGTTCGTAAATGAAAAATAAATAGAATTTAGAATGACCCATGTGGTACTTAAGGTTTAATTATATCAAAAGTCTATATTATTTTATTATATTATATTTTTGTGAAATCAACTTTTAAGGATAATAAAATATCTAAATAAAAATTATTTAAAAACTAAATAAATAAATTAAAATATTTATAGTTAAATGATTAAAATAAAAGTAGCAAAATAATTAAGTGATTTTCTGTGTTATTTATCTTTAATTATTTTTAAGTAGTGTTTTAGGATTAAAATATACTTATTTTTGTCAATTTTTTAATCAATTTTCTATAATAATAAAAAGGGGGGAAAGAAGAGCATGCTATTGCCGGTAGATATTTGCAGATACCTCCACCGCGTCGTGACAGCTTTCTCTTCATCTCCTCTGACGAGATCGAATCAGGTTTCCGATTCTTTCGATCTTCTCTCTTTTGTCTATTATTTACTGAAACAATTATTCCATATGATTAGATTTAGCATGACGAATCCATGAATCTATGTTATTCTTTGTAAATCTTTACATTTCCTGGTTTTATTTGTTCGTCGATGTTTTGAATTTTCGTCTTAGGGTTTAGCTCCTTGTACAATCAGATCGTTCAATATGATCATCTTGTAGTTATTGTGAATTCCATTGGTGTTCTTAATTTTTTTTCCGTTGGTGTGTTATGATCCATCTCGGTCTGTTATATTTCAAATAAACTGATTTATGAGATCTGAAAAGTACACTATTTAGAAGCCGAAAATTATTAACACATCAATAAGTTCATTAACTGCTAATACTTGCTCTGTGTGTGTTTCTATAGTGCCCCTTTGCTGGCTGGTTATTCTCATGTTTTTTCCCCTGTGCTTATTTTCAGGTTCTCACGGTTGCAAAATAACTGCAATTTGTTCAATTGATTAACATTAAACTTGCCAATTTTGTAGTCAGAGCCACTTATATCATCTGAAATATTGTCATTATTTCCTGTGATTAGTGATGATCATTTAGTTCTAATGAAAGTTTGGAAGTTCGTTTTTTGGTGGAAAATTTGTTTTTGTTACCAATGGCTGTGAGCTACTTGACAATCTCAGCAGTTTCCACAGCTTTAAGCTTCATAGGTCTTCAAGTTTGGGCAGAATTTTCACTCAATAAACTTCAGAATGATGGGTTAATTAGCGAGAATTTTATTCATACGGAAAATGTTGACCGTGCACTTGAGCTCCTTTTAGGTTCTTATACCTCCTTGGCACTTCTGGCAAATTTTGTGTTCAATGTATTTATTCTACTCATCCTCTCTCTAAAGGTCAGTTAATCTTTTCCCATGAGCCTTAATGTATTTGAAAATTGTACTTTACAATTCCATCCAATGGTTATTTGTGTTAAGAAATGGATTTAACAGTGGTTTGCTATTTAATTTCCTCCAATACATGATTCTAACTTGAAGAAGAAATATTTTCAGCAATGGACATGACAAGTTACTTAAAGATATATATATGTGTGTGTGTGTTTTGACTTTCGAGCAATCTGCACCCTGCTTTGTGAAAATTACTTTGGAAGAATGATTTTGAAAGTGTAAAAAGTTAAAAACTAGATAGGAACTTTAATTCCCAGTCCTGACTTTAAACAAGATGTGGAAATGTCGATTGAATTTGTGTCTTTCTAAGAACTCTAGAATATCTTGTGGTTGAGTTTAGAAGATCTCTACGTCCAAAATTATGAAGTTGAAATTTTAGCCAAGTTTTTTTTTGCCAGTTAGTGTGTTTCTGTTATATATCTTCATGGTATTATGTGTTTCCTATGACAAAAAAGGGCAGGTTATATGGAATAACCATTGATTATTAAATTTGTTCTAGTTTCTTTTTATAGAACCTAGTCCATATATTATGGTTTCTTTTTTTGATGTGCAGAATGTATTTTTTGGCAAGTTATACCCCTTAGAAACTCGGAAATTAGTAGAACGCCTTATCAACTATGTTATCTACAAGGTAAATGTTTTACATGATTTGAAAAGTTTGCTTGCTTGTACAAAACCTCTTGCTTCCTCCTGGCATATATCCAGGAAGTACACTATCCCCAAGTTTTCTTTTGAGTACCAGTTCTGTATTTGTAGAACAATGGGTACTGCTGGATTGAGTAATTGAGATAAAATTTGCTTAGTAGAGAGAGAGAGAGAAAAAAGAAGAAGATGCTAAATATCTTTTGTCAGTTCGCATAAGTTGCCTGTAGTTTTATGGTGAAAGTAGGTTATCTTGACTTGTTTCCAGGGTTATTTTCTTGTGAGGTTTGTATTTCATTTTTTTTCTTCACTAATGCTGATATATAGTGTTGTGTTTTGAAACAGGGGACCTTTCTACCATTAGTAATTCCACCAACAGTATTCCAAGCAGGTCTTTGGTCAATTTGGTTGATTGTTATATGTTGCCTAAAGGTATATAATTTAATTTGTGACGAAGGTCTTGTTTTAGCTCACTACAGAAGAAAGTGTCTTGCTTTTTATGTTACCTAACATTTTGTTGAGCAAATGATACAGATGTTTCAAGCCTTGGCCCGGGATAGATTTGAACGTTTGAATGCATCTCCTTCTGCTACACCATGGGCATACTTTCGTGTCTTTTCTGTGTTCCTTTTTGCTCTCTCTTTCAATTTATTCTGGTATTGCTCTATTTCTTACTTTTATGAAATGGGAAAAACTTCCATAAACACACTTTCTTTTGAATTTGCAAGCAGTGTACCTCAAAAACATTTTTCTCAGAGTACCTAGCCTCTAGGAGTGAATATATGATCTATTGATTTCATTTCTTTCTGGATACCATTTCAAATGAAGTGACTGAGGGAAGTAGAGATTTTACAATCCTGCTTTAACATTTCCTCACTTAAACTGGGAACTCGGCTTGTCATAATCTATTTTAATTATTTTACACTGTGGGTGCATTTCAGGATTTGGATGAGTTTTATGCTATACAAAACAGTGAATTCATCGATATTTTTGCTGTTGTTTTTTGAGCCTATGAGTATTGCTTTTGAGACCATGCAGGTAACCTTAGCTTTTTTTCTTTTTCTTTTAATGATATTTTATTCGGGATGTTCTGTAATACTATTATTCAGCGACAGTTATTGGATCATGATTTGATAAGGTGGACTTTGTTGTATCTACTATTCTCTGTAGGCTATCCTGGTTCATGGGTTTCAGCTGCTTGAAGTATTACTCCATTCAACGGGGAACAATACTGATTGCCAAAGGGCAAAAGTTTTTGATTTATCAGCTGCCGGTATTTACTTCTTTTCTCACATGGGTGTGATTATTTAGTTTGTTGATGGGTTGGCTGGGTGTTCTCAATGGTCCTCTAAATGAGAATGTCATGGCTTGTAAAGTCTTGTTTTAACTGCAAAGGTTTCATCATTCAAATTAAACTAATTTAGTATGTATAATAGTAAGGCCATGGGAGTGGGACCCAATATCTGAGTCTTTCACATTAGAAAATTATTTTACTCTTTCACGAGTTTCTTTCCTCATTAACTCACAAGTTGTTTGCATTCCTTTATCATGTAACCTTTTCCATTTTTAGAATGGTTGTTTTCTTATTTGGTCATCTTGCTGAAAATACTAGGTTTTCTCTTGTTATCATTTTCTATTTCCATGCTCTATAGCCTCCATGTATTTTCTCCTAACAATTTCATGTGACTGCAGGTTCATTTTGGGAATGGAAGGGCATTCTTATTCGGAATCTAGGTTTCTTCCTTGACATGGCAACACTATTAATGGCACTTGGACACTATGTTCTTATTTGGTGGCTCCATGGCATGGCATTCCATCTCGTGGATGCAGTTCTTTTCTTGAATATACGTGTAAATTTATGTTGTTCTTTATGTTATGTTACAGCCTGATATATGCATAAGTTGACATCCCATGCACATTACTTCTATTCTGAAATTGAATATTTTTTAATCAGGCTCTGTTAAGTGCAATTGTGAAGCGTATAAAAGGATTTATTAAATTGAGAATGGCATTTGGGGCCCTTCATGGAGCACTCCCTGATGCAACATCTGATGAGATACGAGCATATGATGATGAATGTGCCATATGTCGGGTATGGTTTGGTGTTTATTGTTCCTTTTCAGTTTTTTACTGATTTATGAGGGTCTAACTAACTTCACAAAGCACAGGAACCTATGGCCAAGGCTAAAAAGCTTCACTGTAATCACCTTTTTCATCTTGCATGCTTGAGATCCTGGTATGGATATATGATATTATGGTATTTGGTTTCTGTATTTGCAAGTGTGCAGATGAACCTAATGCTTGATATTGACATTCCATGCCAGGTTGGACCAAGGCTTAAATGAAGTTTACTCATGTCCTACGTGTCGAAAGCCACTTTTTCCAGGAAGAAGAGAAAATGAGGCAAATTCTCGCACTGGAGATGCTTTTAGTGATGAGCAGTTGGCCCGTCAGATAAATTCTGGATTAAATCGACCAAATATACCTGGTTACACCCTACCTACTGGAGTATTCCCAAATCAAATGCAGAATGCACTAGAAGGTGGCCCTTGGAGGTATTGTTCCTTCAAATTATTCTTCGTAACTTTGCCTGGAATAAAAGCTTGTTATACCTTTCTATTTGAACATCATTTAATTGAGAAGTATTTATAAACGGGTTGCAAATTGTATCACTTTTTATTCTTATTCATTGTGCTCACATATATTATTTTCTCTTTGCAGGAGTGCAGGGCTGGATTCTGAATGGTTGCAGCCTTGGCCAAATCAGATTGATGGTGCTGGTCCTTCTACAGATACCAGATCAGTTGGACTTGGAAGAGTTCATACGATGATGAGGCATCTTGCATCTGTTGGAGAAACTTATGCCCAGACTGCTCTAGAAGATACTGCTTGGAGCCTTTGGCCCATGAACCCATCTCAGGCTACTGCATCTGCCTCATCAGGTCCTCCAAATATCGGTGGAAGGTATCCTGCAAATACCGGTAACTTACGTATTAGGACTGCTGCACGCTCAGCAAATGACGGTGTAGCAAATATACTTGCCATGGCCGAGACTGTACGAGAAGTTTTGCCACATGTCCCAGATGAGCTTATTTTTCAGGTAGGGACCAAAAAAGAACTCATTGGGTATTGAATCAATCCTCGTTATATTTCTTATATATTTCTTTTTTTCTTTTTTCTATTTGAACTGAAATGCAGGACTTGCAGAGAACAAATTCTGTTACAGTTACTGTGAATAATCTTCTCCAAATGTGAGGATGTAGGCGGAGGTGTTGAATTAAGAGAGGTAATTGTTTCCTTTTCTAACATTTTATCTTCCTACATATTTATTGAAGACAGATGGTTCTATCTGTAAATATATATATATATATGAAAAAAAATTGTGTCAAAATTTTAATATTACTATATATTTTATTAAAAATTGATGAAATTAAATGATAATTATTAATATCTTTTAAAAGATTTAAAATATTTTTAAATCGATATTATTTTTTAAAAAAATTGGTGCCTATTTCTCATATAATATAGATATATATTTTTTTTTGAAAATCGACACACTATTCCTCTACCTAGCTTTACCAATGACCGCAACCACGGGAAAATGACTTAACAGCAATAATAAATTAGACAAGTTATACACATGTTTTGACTGAAGGATTTAATTTATAATCCGATTAATTGATATATTTAATTTTAAAAATAATAGAATAAACATATTTAGTTAATTGAAATTATTTTATATTTCTTTTATATTTTTAAGTCATGAGTTTTAAACTCAATAAAAATGACTAGTTAAGATTAAAATTAAAATTCGTCAAAAAAATTAAAAAAAATGAGTATAAAGAGGGATATTCATGGTTTTTGAAATTCGTCAAAAAATTTAAGATAATGAAGATTATTCATTTTTTTTTAATTTAAATTTAATTTAAAATCATACGTTTCTTTTTTCTTTTTAACTATTTGATTTTGAGGTTTTTAAATTGGAGTTTTATGATTTTTTATGAATGAAATATTTCTAATTGGTTATTTTTTTCGGGTTTTTTTTTTTTTGTTCTTGAAGTATTCTGCATTTCTCAATAAACCGTTTTTGACATTTTATCCCTTTTTTTTTGTGATCTATTATGGTCTTTTAATGTAAAATGTTATTCTTTATGCACCGAAATTGTTTTGATATCATGTTAAAAAATTAACATATAACTTTTACTAAAATAAAGAAAAGCAAAAAATTAGAATTCAAGGTTTTATATGAAAGAGAAAAAATAAAATTGATTTTTTGTTATTTTAATTTAATGAAAAATAAATCTCGTTATTGATTTTTATAAAATCTAGTTAGTGGTGAATGTTTGAGCGAGTCAAGTCGAGTTAAAAATTTTAAGTTATTCAAGTTGAGTCAATATGTTTTATAATCTGATTTTTTTTCAATTCGAGTCGGTTTTAGCAAGTTTCAGTCGAATTTGAGTCGATTCAATTTTTCGAGTTTATGTATAAATTTTAATTGTACTATTTATAATACTATAGTATATTTTGATTCTAATTTAAACGATTCTCTCTTTATATCTATATATATATATTTTCATATTATTTTTTACATGTATAAATAAGATTATAAATTATAATTATTATTATCATCATCAAATATCTTAGGTATGAATTATTATTTTATTAAATTATAAGTCTCGTTAAAAAAATTTTTTTTATCTAAAACAAACTAAAATATGATAAAAATAACGATAAATTAAATATAATAATATAAATATATAAATTAAAAATATAAAATAATTAATATAATTTAAATAATATAAAATATAAATAAAAATTATATTTATAAATAAAACAAAAAATAAATATGAAAAGTGACTATATTATAAAGAGAAGAAAATTAAAAGGTGAAAATAAAAAAATATATATTACTGAAAATAAAACTATAGGAATTAAATGAGTAATTGGACTCTGGAATTTTTTGAGTTATTTAATTTTTTTTAGTAACTCGAACTTTAAAACTTTAAAATCGAAATTAAAATTTTTTCGAGTTATTCGATTCGAATCAAATAACTCAAAATTTAAAAAAAATATTTTTTAATTCGAGTCTAATTTTGTTCACCTCTAATTTTAATACAAAATTCTTAATATATTAAAGAATCTTAATAATATTTTTTAATTTTAATATACTAAAGAGATAGATTTTTAATAAAATATAAATATTAATTTCACTTTAATTATAACACTAAAACTTCCCGTAACTCACAAACAAAAACTTTTATAAATAACTCACAACCACCTCCCAGAATTATCTCAACTTTCTTAAGTATTTAATTTTAATTTTTTTTTATAAATTGTAGACATTAGCTATAAAAAATCTTAACCTTTTTTTTCTCTCAAAATTTTTTTAATCGTTTTTCACTTTAATCAGTTTTTTTAATTGTCGATCAACGAATTTATTAGTTTTTTGTTTTTAATTTTAATAAAAATTATTACTTTTATAGTACGTTCCTTTTATACCTATGACACATTTTGATTGTTGTTCGCATAAAGATTCAATTGATGTTAATTTCAGACATGACTTTGTTGATGGTCACTTGAAAAGATTTATCCATACTCGGTCGATGATTGTTTGCCAGTGAAATTAATTCTGTATAATAGTACTTTTGTATGACGGTTTATATCGTCTATAACTCCTTTCTTTGTTATGCGTCTTATTTAGACAGAGACGAAATTTAGGAAACTTTTAAGTTTTATTGGTATGCTTTTATCTCTATAAAAATTTTATTTTTCTTTATTTTTAAGTTGTAAAAATCTTTGAATTGTTTAATTCAATTATTTTATTTTTTAATTATAATATAATTATAATTTTTTTTATAAATTTAATAAAAATTCAGTATTATTTATAAAAAAAAATTGTAATCCCCTATTGCGTTCTGAATGAGTCTAGAGCATGATTTATCGTTGGAAGAGTTCTCACTGAAGCCAGCTACTGAGGCAAGAGGCAAAGGACCCGTCTAACGTCCACTGGTAGCTACATCTCGAATTAAATAAGATGCAAAGAGATCCAAAATTTTCCATACCACTTAGACCAGCAAGAACTACAATGCATATACATTAAAGATGATGGAAAAACAATTAATAACAAGGTTCTTCTCCAATTTATTTTCTTGCAATCAAACAAGAAAAAAATTTTGTTGGGTTTTCAACCCTGGCTTAAAGCTGGAATGGTTGAAGCTCAAGGAAAGCCTTGGAAAAAGCTTACCTTTTCAACCCTGGCCTGACCTAAAGCTGCATTTTAAGGTTAAGGAAAGCTGAGGAAAAACTTGAATAACTGAATTTGGAAGCAAATGGAAGGTGACTGAAATCATCGCTCCTCATCCAGAACCGGGTCCCTGGGACCAGCAGATCCAAGGTACCCTGATACAGCCTCTCCAACAACTGAAGCATAGCTCTTCAACATAGAGGCACTGCGTGTCAACCACCCAGTCTCTCCCACTTCGTTTATTTCAGTCATGCTCTTTCTTTCTTCCTCGGCAAGTTTGTCAGCCTGCCTATTCGCCATGAAAATCTTCACAGCATCAACCCCTTGGTTTACTATTTCCATAGGTGGAACAACAAGAGGGTTTTGATCCAAATTCAGTTTCGTAAGCTTCTCGAGCCGGCAAAATGAATCAGGAAGAGCAGTGATTTGGTTGTTACTGATATCAAGCTCTTTAAGATTGATCAATTCACCAAGTGTCTCAGGAAGTGCTGTCAGATCAGAGAAATTGCACCTCACATTGAGAACCTCAAGATTTGTCAGTCTCCCAATTTCATCTGGAAGACCACGGAGTTCATTGAAGTGGGCATCCAGAAAACGCAAAGACCTCATCCTACAAATAGAAGTTGGCAGGGATCGGAGCTTGTTCAAATAAACTGAAAGGCTTTGGAGATTCCCCAATTCATTCCCAAGATTAGTTGGCAAGTACAAGAGGGCGTTGAAGCTCACATCCAACTCTATCAAAGACCTGAATTGATGAAAATCTAATTTTAGCAATGATACCGACCATGAACAATTTGTTTTATAATGATAAACTACAATTACCTGCAGTAACAAATGGAATCAGGCAAGGCATCCAGTTTATTTCCCGAGACATCCAATATTTTCAAGTTCTGAAGCAATCCAATCGAGTCTGGCAGAGACACCAGAAGATTCAAGGAAACGTTAAGCTCTTCAAGTTTTTGTAATCCAGCAATCGAGTCAGGAATAACCTGTATAGTCATACAGATAAGTCAGATTCAAAGAGGAACTCATAAAAAGATTCAAGACCAAGGTTTAATATGCCTATACAGGAGCAAGTCAATTTCTTAACTTATCCCTTTAAATTACAGAACAGGAAAACAGAGACAAGTCTTACACATCATTAAAGTTAATTTTTATCTGACAAAAAAAAAATAGTTTGAATCAAGTTCAAAGTTTCATCTCTGGTATCTCCTGGCCAATTGTAAGAACATAAATAATGTACAATTAGTTCCGAAGAATATTGAATCCACAAGTCCAGTTGATATTAACTATGGGAGATGAAGTAAAGCATATATCATTAGAAAGTAATATGGTTATTAAGTGCGCATGAATAAACAGGTAATAATATAGAAAATTGCGTTGGGAGGGTCGCCCTCATAATAAGCCTCAACAGTACCCAATCCGGAGTAGTCAACCAATGAGTTGGATACCGGTGGTTATACAAAAAAAACTACTTATTGGTTCTTACACCATTGAACAGTAAATTACTCCATCCGCATTGCAAGCACTAGCAGTTTCAAGTAGCAGGAGATGGCATGTTAATGTCATCCCTTAAAGTTTTTCTAACAGAAACAAGCACAAAAATACTACTTACGGAGATGGGGGGAGGGTTAACAACAAGTAGTGGCAGAGAACCACATATAGATTAGGGGGGTCAACTGACCCCACTTGATTTGTTGTAGTATGAGATTTTCAAGGAGTTCATATAAAAGTTTTCATAGAAATAATAGAATTGACCCCCACTTGATTTGTTTGGGTATGGGGTCAACAATTGTGGTAAGGGAATCCTCATACTCTGTCACTAACAAGGTTCGAGGTTTGAATTTAAAACCTTGGACATGGTGCCAACAGACTTGGAACCTAGTCTGAATTAAGTTCAAAGTTTCATCTCTGATGTCTACACGCTTATCGTCAAAACACAATATCAAATGATTTTTTCCTAAGAGTATAGAATCCACAAGTCCAGTTGATTATTTACAAGGGGTCATGAAATAAAGCATATATCACTATAATGCAATAACGATTATTAACAGGGAAACTGATAATACAAGGGGTTCAGGACATCTATAGTCGATATCACATATGCCAAGATGCAATCTATTCACAGTATCAACAAATGAACAATATAACAAGGAAACTGAAAATAGAAAACTACTTGGAATTTCTTCCACCATTGATCACTAAATAACATCATCAGCATCATAAGCACTGTCAATTCCGAGAGCAGGAGCTGGCATGTTAGCTATTGTTATTCCTTAAAAGCAAAAGTTGTCAACTTTGTTAAAAGGAAACAAATATCCCCGAATGTTTGTATTGGTGGTTGTGTTATTTGGGGTTCACTCAATTCAATAAATATCAAAACCCAAAAGAAGAAATCAAAGCAAGAAGAAGAAGAACATACCTCAAGCTGATTACCGGAAAGATTAAGAGAAAGCAGACCACTAATCTTCCCGAAGGCTTCAGGCAAAAACCTGAACTTCCTTCCACACAAATCAACTCTTTCCAATCCTTTCCCTTGCGCTTCCTCCAGTATTCCAACAACCTCTGGATCGGTTTCCTCAATTTGCTCAAAGTTATCATCCACTTCCCCCGCCTTCTCATAAATCTTAACCAACTTCTCCTCCGCTTGCTTCACAAGCTTGCCGTACGCCTCATGCATTTCGTCCAATTGCAAAATCGATTTGTACATAGATTTTTCTTTCTCGGCTTCTTGGCGAATTTGTTGTTCTTTTTCGGCCAAGTGGACGCGCCACTCTGCTTGATCCACCTCGGAGGGTCGAGGAGAGAGGACCAAATCTTCCAGGGATTTGGAGAGTCCAGAATCGATCTCGGCGAGTTTGGAGCGAGCCATGTCGACGGACTCGTGATCGGGCCGTGGGCCGAGGGTTTGGAGAAGGGAGCGGGTTTGGGCGACGTCGAAGATAGCATGGGTCATGGAAGCGAGGACTTTGGGATGGGAAAGGTTGGGCATCTCGTTGAAGATTGGTGGCGGATCTGCATCGACCGGCGGTGGCTGTTCGAGGTCGAAGGGAGGATCTGATTGAGGTTTGGATGAAGATATGGAAGGGAGGCGGGACAAGACGTAGGAGAGTAGCGGGTAGCTTTTCGGGTGGGGATCCATTTTCAGGGACGAAGGGTTTGGAGAAAGGGGAAAGGGAATCAAAATTAAAAGCTAGTTTTGGCTTTGAGAAGTTTAACACGGTGAAGATGGGAGATTTCCCAGTTTTCACTTCCCACTGCAACCAACTATAATATTTATTTTAAATATTTTAAATTCATTTTATATTATAATTTTCATTTTAAATTAATCATCATCAGACTATTAAATATAATAATAAATACCCATCAAAAAATTTATATATAATAATAAATAGTTTTTATAATAATTTTATTAATGTATAATATAATTAGCATATACAGATAATTAAACTACAGTACGAGGCCCAAAACAAGTATTAAGGCCGTAAAATGTAGTAATACCTTACCAAAATTGGTCATTAAGATTCTTAATTATTTTGTTAAGAATATTAAATTAGTTTTAATAATTTTTTAAATATTTATTATCGAAAAACACATTATCTATATTATTTTCCTTTTATTTGATATTACTTTTCTATTTTATTCAAAAGAATCACATCCTCTCAATTTTCTCACAAAATCACATCTCATGAGAAACTAATTCCTTCACAAAAAGAATGTGATCATACCCAGGAAAGTGAGCATATCAAAAGAATCATAGTGCAATTTTTGGGACAAACAGTCAAAAGTTTAAAAATCCGGTTGCTTCGAAATGTCGGTTTTATCGTTAAAATAGGTAGACAAACACTCGTTAAAACCAAACCAAAAATTGTTTGAGATTGTTGTAATCGGTAAACAGTCGTTTGCGACGGCCGCCACAAACGCAGCCTAAGAACAGAATAACATAAAAGGCAAAAGCTGCATTGCAAGCAACTGCCTGTTTCTGTTCCTATAATTAATATAAGTACCCTTCTTCATTTTTCAAACCATCTTTAAATTTCACATTCCTCTGCGTTAAATAAACAAACAGCTACTCCTATAAGTTCAACAAAAAATTTTAAAACCCCCAAAAATATGGTGAAAAACTCACCCTTTCCTCCATTTTTTCCTTCTATCATACGTGTTCTTTTAGACGGAGATGTTACGGTAATCTACCTGTCATGCTATTCATGGATTGATATCGTCCGTCTTGAAACTCAAAAGCTTACTTTCCGCCTTTCACCGCCCTCTTCGTGTTCAACCTGATAAATGCAAATACGATACAAATGGCATAACTTAGTACCCATACAAATGGGATAACTTGGTACCAATACTCCATAAAAGGGTCACCTAATGAAGCCTTATTTCAAAACAGGCGGTAGAGATATGGTGTAATAATATGATACATACAATGTATATAAAATAAGTGTAGCAAGCTACAGAATTCAATGGTAATTTGATAATTAAAATCATGAATGATGACAATCCCGGAAACAAAAATATTTGTACTGCACTCGTATGTCTGATTGCAAGTGTACCAGAAAGAAACCCTATTTCTTTCGAGGCGTGACAAACGACCAAATATTATTAGACATAAAAGTTTGCATATAAATCATTTTGCACAATGCTTATAAGTTCCCAAATCCCAAGCTACATATAGATAAAATCACCATTATTTAAAAAGAAAAAAAGGGTAAATTTTCACTTAATTGATATAATGTTGTTAGACTATCACGAGTAAAGTACAGTCTAAAAATCCAAGGATATTGACAAGGATTCTTACCTCGACATGGATCCTTGGTTTCTTTTTCAACTTTTTACCAAAGTCGTCTTTTTCAGACTTTTCAGATGCAGACTTGGACTTTCTTCTCACTGTCTTTTCTTCCATTGCATTTATTTCTTCATCATCGTCATCATCATTATCAGCTACGTCATCTGTACAAAAATTCAACCTTAGCAGAAATGAATATGTAGAATCTCTTATTAAAGCAAATGGTATGCAATTGATGCGCTAATATTGTCACAAAAAAGTAACTTGTACCATTTCAAAAGACGATAGATAAGACAGGGAAAAACAACAATGGTGTGATGGTTATGCATTTTTAACATTATGCATGCTTTATCACATCGAGCACATGTAGAGAACATAGACAAGAGGCATACCATTACTGATGTGATAATCCTTCATCATACCCAAATCTTCTATGTCATCTTCCTCTTCAAGTTCAAAGTTGCCCTCAACATATTCAACTTCAGATTCCTGCTTATTCCAAGAAAACAAGCAGTGAGAAAGTAAGGAGAAAAAGAAACTCAGATTACATACAACAATATGCAGCAAAACACAAACCTCTTCAATTTCATCCTCAGCCTGCAGTTCATCTGTGTCAAGAGTTTGGAGGAATTTATTGAAGGGGAGGTTGTATATGCCATCATAAATTCCATTTTCAAGCCTTGCAAGCAACTCTTTCTCAATAGCCTGTATAGATATTAGTTAAAACAAATTTGGAGATGCTAAAACTTCAGAATAAACAATTAAACAGCAGATTATAACCTTATCCAGAACTGCGGCTTTTTCAGCTTTCTCCTCCCTTCTAGCCTCTCTCTTCTTCTCCTTTCTGGGTGTAGTCATTATCTTCTCCCTATGGGAAAATATAAAAGTGATAAACAGCTGATAATGATAAAAAGAAATCCAGCACAAACAAATAAAGGTTAATTAAAAATGATTTTTGGTAATAAGGCCAAAATTGTCACCGTTGGGTCGGAGTTGAACTCAATCATTGTACTTCAATTTCATAGACCCTTGCCACTATACTAAAAATTTGTTGTTTTTTAACACAAAAATGACAGAATTGGTGATAACCGATAATTAGCCATTCACGTTAAGGGCATATCCAATTCCATTATTTTTGTCCAAAAAACAAAGAAATTAATAGTATAATAGCAAAATTCAATATTGTACCGTGGTATGGGGGCAAAATTGGCCTTAGCCCCTTAATTTTTAGGAAAGGTACAAAACTTCAACCAAACTCCATAAAGTTAAGCCCAATGTACAGCAAACAAATAAACAATATATGATTAATAGAAATGAAGTTTGCGAAGGAAGCTTCTAGCAAGCACATTGGGCAAATTTCTAGGAAATAAAGTTCTCTTATACAACTTTCATCGACTAAATTCCACACAAACATCAAAACCAAATAAATAAATAAATAAAAGTGAAAGCAGAAGGGAACCTTGTTTTCAAGGCAAGTTTCCTCATGCGGATACGCATTTGGGTCATTTTCGTGAGACGTTGCTTTATTTTGTGCACAAGGAGCTTAGGCCAATACATCTACGGGAGACCAAAAAGCAGATTAAGCAACAAAGGCAAAATTAAAAAAAAAAAAAAAAAAAAAAAAGATTATGACTAGTAGAAGTGTAAAACATGAGAAGAAAAGGAATACCAGATGCTTGTCAATAAGTTCAAGCGCCTTCTCATAATTTCTGGGTAATTTTACTCTTTCCCATAAATCATTGGGTTTATGAGCTCTTTCAATAGTCTTCATATATAAATAAAAGACCCCTGCATAAGGATTTGAATGATAACTAACGAAGAATATATATTTGAATGAATTTAACACTTTGTATGTATCCGACATAACTGAAACTAACAGAGCAAAACAAAAAGGAATTACAATTAATCATATGATTTTTATCCTATGCACCGGCAGTGGGCTAAAAAGTTTCCACAATCACCTAGTTTTAGGGTTTAGGGTTTTACTATCTGTGGCTAGCAAAAACTTTCTACCGGCAATGCATCAAATAATTACCCTTAATTGTAACCTAACCCAGTAAAATCCTCCTCTTTTCTATAATTTTCTCCTAGATATACAATTAATAAAGAAGAAAGAGTTACCATAATGGTCACGGATAGTGGCATAGCGACTATTTGCAAGAGGGCAGGAGCTACGATTGCAAATCCCAGTGACGTTATAAGGGTTTCTGCAGAAAATACCAGTAGAGATTCTGCAGAAAAGAAAAGAAAAACCATTAAAAAGATCATACCCATATCAAAGCTTAAAGAAAGACTAATTTGAAAACAGTGGAGAGAATTATACTTAGACATGAAACTGCAGTGTTTGTGTCTTATCACTTGCCATATCACCTCGTCGTGCTGCATCTCTTTTCTTTAATGTCCTGCGTTCAAAACAGCAACAATAGAGATTTCGAATAGCGTTATCTTAATAGCGGAGAGAGCAGTTTTCACATCAATAGCAGCGGACTGCGGCAGCAAATAGCAGTGTAAAGGAAACCGGCGGCGATACCAGTCTACTATTTCAGCTAAACCGATAGATTTTCAAAAAATCGATGAGATAGTAACAAGCAGTAGAACCGAAAACTGAAAAATAAGTATAGGAGATTAATGCGGGGGGGAAATACCTTAATTTTCGGGTATATCGGAAACTTGAAGGCGGAGGAGCTGGTTCAAAAGGAAGGAGGAGGCCGGACACAGAGGCGGCGGGACGGGTGAAGAGAGCTGAGAAAATAGGTCGAGAATTATTGAAAGAAATTTTATATATTGATCTATTTTATTGAGATAATTGCAGGAGACATCCCAAGTTATGAACACTATTTTAAATTGGTCCCTCAATTTTAAAATATTCTATATCAATTCTTAGATCATGACACCATTTTAAATTAGCTCCTAAACTTTAAAATATTTTATATTAATCCCTAAACTATAGTCTATTTTAAATTGATCATTAAATTTTAAAAATTTATATATTAATCCTCACACTATTTTTATCATTCCAATTTGATCATTTTGTTAACTTGTTGTTAACTCTTTTGAAAAAAAAAAAGCTTTTTAAGATTAACATCAAGTTTAAAAATAAATTTAAAAATATTTTTTTTTTGTTATTTTTTTAGTTTTAATATTTATTTTTCACTTTTGCTTTAAGCTTAATATCAAGTTTTAAATATCATAGCTCGTTTACAAAATTAGTTAAAATTAAAAATGTATTAGTATATGCATTTAAAATTTATGATTTAGGATAAAATTTAGGCTTCACGATTAAAATTTAAATTTTAGATGTTAGAGTTTAGTTTTAAGATAATATGATTATAAATTTAGATTTTAACTTATAAATTTTAAATTATAATCACATTTCCACATTAAAATTCATACACCTAAAACTAGGGACAAACAAAACTCGACTCAATTCGAAAAAATCGAATAACTCGACTCAAGACGAAAATACCCTATTCGTTTTGACTCGACTCGAAATTTTATAGACTCAACTCGAAAAAGTTCAAATAAATTTTGAGTTGTAAAATAGAAATTAGAATAATTCGAATAACTTAAAATTTTTAGTAATGAAAAGATTTATTTTTAAGTTTGAGATGAGTCTCTCAACTTTTTATGATATATATATATATTAATATATAAAAATATAAAAAAATATTACTATATATGAAAATATATATTTATATACATATCTTATATGATTAGAGAAAGTCGTTTAAATTAGAATCAAGTCGTACTATAACATGATAAATAATTATAATTAAATATTTGTAGGAACTCGAAAATTCGACTCGAGTTTCTTAAACTCGACTCAAACCGAAAAAATTCAAATAAAATTTGAGTTATAAAATATAACTCGTAAACTTGAATAATTCAAATAATTTTACTTAACTCAAATCGATTGAATACTCACCCTAACCTAAAACCCTAAACGCAAGACAAATCTGATTATGCTCAGGCTTAAAACAATTAGCGGGCTAAATTGACCTAAGGGAAAACTTGAAGGCCCAAAAAAAGGTAAAACCCAATTAAAGGCAAGTATTAAACCGCCACGCACTCGCACAAGCTGATGTTTTGAAAATCTATTACATTTAAAACAGAAAGAGAGGAGATGCTACAGTTCCCGGCGTTCATGACGCAGTTCCCATCTACGGCGAAGGCTATTCCGCCGTCGCATTTACTCCCTTCTCAATGGCCCCAACCCCACAACGAAGAGCTCCTTCTCGCAATGGAGGAATCTAATCTCGAAGACAAGGTAATTTCAATAGCCAATCCCATTCTTCTAGGGTTTTTCCCGTCACATAAATATAATAGAAATAGTACCAGGAAAAGATACTGTGCACTATTTTCTTTCTCGGAAATAAGTAGATGATCTATAATTTTTTAATTTTAAAGGCAATTTTCGAGAAAAATAATCATGTAATTTTCATTAGGTATACTGTAATGAGTAAATCAATTTTGAAAAAAAAAATCATGTGATTTAAATTGGGCATAATTTAATGAATGTCGTCCTTGATGCTAAAATAGAGGATTGTTTTCCTCACTTGAAAGAGATATTGAGTGTCAAAAGCATGGAGATTCTCTTTGCTGCTTGAATTGAAATATTGATAGAGCTAAGTTTGTTTTTCTGGTGATTTAGTGTTTGTTATGTGATGTGTTTCGTAGAGAAAGTTGCTCCATAAAATTATTAGCATTCTTTCGAACAAGAAGTTGGTTCGCAATTTCGCATTACCAGAGTTGATGGTAAAATATCAAGTAGTAATGCTATGCTTTTTGATATGATCAGTGTCTAAGTGTTTAAAGGAATAGGATCCCATTGTTGATAACTCAATAAATCATTTGAACATCAGTGTCTAAGTGTTTAAAGGAATAGGATCCCATTGTTGATAACTCAATAAATCATTTGAACAGACTAAAGTGAGTGCAACGAGTTCACTTGCTTAAAACGAGCCCTTATACCTTTAAGGTACCGAGTCCTTTAAAAGGTTTTTCCGCTGCAGGGGTTTGAAACTTTAGGCTGCATGCATGTCCACTGAACCAGGATTTAACATAACTTGTGTCAAACACCATGATTTCATATACTTTGGGTTTTGCTTGTACTTCCCCTGATCGTGCTTAGTTGCTAGATTGTAAGTTTCGGCATGACAACAGATGAGAAGTTGAGTTAACTAGTGTTGGACGCCAGAGCTTAACTTTAAAATAGATTAGTTGGCGATTACATGCTTTTCCAGTTCCCTTTCATGATACATTGTAATCAACTTGAACGATTGAAGAAACCTTTCCCCCTCTCCCTGTCTGTTCCTTTTCATGAGTTCTCATGTTGGATTATAATTTAGTTAAAAACATCAGTAACTTACATATCTTATTGGGGCAGTTTCATGTGTTTGCCGCCGTTGGTTTGTTGACGCTTGTGTAATTAATTTTTTCGCAGTTGAATGAAATCAGGGATACTAACAGAAATGTGGTTGTTATCGGGAAGGCAACTGCTGATATTGATAAAGAAGACGATAATGATGCAGATGATGATGATGCCGATAATGCAGAAGAATCCGAGGGTGAGGAGTTTGAGCAAGAAACCAGTTGAACATTATACTCTGCCTCGTTCTCTTGCTTACGACTCTCTCATGTAAGAACCTTATGGCTAATCTCTGTAAAATGTGTTGAAAGACTTGAGAACTGTGATCACCATTACTGCTACATTACGTTCCGCAAAGCTTGTTTCACACGAGCTTCAATCCGAGTAGTTTGATTGAATGATTTTCATTTTCATGAAGATTGAACCCTTTTTAATCTCCCTGGCCAGACAAATTAGTGTTAGGTAAAGATTTCCTGTGCCCATTTCTGTCGTTTTGATGGGTAGGTAAGTGTGTTCATTTCCATTTTCCAACCCAATTTCAAATCTTGGATGATTCACGTTATTGTACGTATCTCAGCTTCAAGCTACTTAGATAAACAAAACGAACCTGTAATGGTCGTTTTGAATAGTACTTGTCGTTTTGGGTCATTGAAGAGATGGCTTGAGAAATGAGTAGGGAATAGGGATGGTAACGGAATAGGGCGAGTTTTAGGTTGCCCCAAGTCCGATCAGAAAATAAACTAATTTATCCTAATCTGTCATCTCGAGTTTTAATATATCTTATCTCGACCTGATATAACAAAAAACATAATCCGACCTTATCTCGACCTGATATAACAAAAAACATAATCTGACCTTGATCCATCCTTGTTATTTTAACGTAAAACTTGATAAAAATTGATTTGATTTGTTCTGAAAAAATGAAAATATGTAATATATATTATATTCATATATAAATATATTGAATCGGGTTTCTGAACACTTAAAAATTTTAAATATCTTCCGATCAAATCCCTGTCACGGATATTACTATTATCTCTATAAATAGAGAAATTATATCATGGATCTGGCTTACCACATCAGTCATGGTCTCATCTAATTACAATCACTCACTTCATCATTATTTTCTGTCTTCTTTTTAATCAATGAATCTTCACTTATTTTTTTGAATGTTTTTATCAGTGAAAGACCACGAATGATGTGACGAATCGGACCTATGATATAATCTCTCCTATAAGCAAGGTAGAGATGGAAAAGTCCATGAGTCCAACTGAGTTGGCTGGTTTGACCTCGCTGACTCAGACTCAGGTAGAGATGGAAAAGTCCATGAGTCCAACTGAGTTGGCTGGTTTGACCTCGCTGACTCAGACTCTACTTCTATTGCACAAGCTCAAAGTCTCCTACTACAGTACTGGGTGGGCTGCGAGTTTTGGACGCTAATACAATAAGTAGATATATTTGCAAAATATTTTTTTACTGTTAGTATATAAAATTATAACTCTATTTATATTATTAACAATTTAATTTACAATTATAAAATAATTCAAGATTTTTTTATTTAAATTGAATTTTTTAAAATAATTTGAGTCTTTTATATGAATATTATTATTTTTATTAAAATCACTCGTTAAATTCAAATTATAATTTCTTTTATACGATAATATATTTTTATTGTATATGTTTTAATTAAGAGTCAAAGGTCATATTTAAGAAACGTCTTAGAAAATTATATAAAAATACAAAATGTAGCAGATACAAGTTATATCATAGGGTTCAGTTATCATATCGATATTTGATCCCAAAAATTTAAAAGAATAACTCTTAAATTTTTTATAAAATAATTTAATTATTTTATAATTTTAAAATTCTCATTTAATTTTAATTTCTTTAAATATGTTTAATTTATTTTTCTTTATTTAAAAAAACATTAAATCTTAAAAATTTAAAATAAACCTCAAATTATTTTTATCAAAATGTGTTATCGATTAAATGTCAAAACAAAGCAAATAAAAAAAATTACCATGTTCTTGAGAAACCTGAATCATCATTGGCTTAATAAAATATAACATATTTTAGTTGGAATATTCAACTCGAATCAATTTAAATTAATTAAGATTAAATCTTAAAAAATAAAATAATAGTAATAAATATATTTTAGTAATATAAAACTTTATTTTATTAAAATTAAAGTATCTGTGGATTGATATCATTAATAATAACTAAACCCCTTATCATAGAGAAATTATTATATGGATCTGTTCTATCACGTAAGATATGATCCTAACCAATTAAATTAAGACACATAACATATTCTTTTCATATCATATTCACACATAAACATCATCCAAATCATCCACTTTAATGCCTTTGATTTAAAAAAAATATTACGAAAGATTTTTTATGTTGTCTTCCCTTTTATCGTTCAAATTTTTTAATTAACTTTTTCTAACCCCTAATGTAACACCCGGTCCGGATGTCACAATGGGCCTCCGGCCCAAAACTCATATTTTAAAATTTCCTTTAAAAGTCCAATAATAAAAATCACGTAAAGTCCAAAACCAATTTCATAGTCCACTTAAACTAAAACAAGCCCAAAATAATTCAAAGTAAATCGGAGCTCCAAAATATATATTACAGACTATTTAAAAACATTCGACCCAAATAAAATAACAGAGTTACAATACATATAGGGTTCAACATAGTACTAAGCCCATTACATCTAATAATTGTACTCTGACAACACGGTTGATGCTGAAAGTCCAAACCTTGATGGTGCTCCATGAATCTCGCTCCACCTAACCTACGCACGAAAACAGATTTCGAACGCTGAGCCACACAAGCTCAGTGGATACGCCAACTCGGCCAACATCATGCATAACAAAGCAGTAAGACATGACATATAAATCACATGCATGGTATGAAGGTCTAGCATGCTTGCCTAACACATGACATAAATGAATGTATACTATCGCACACAGCATATACAATCATATAAGTCAACACACAAGCGAGGCCCGCGTCCACACAGCATCGGGATCCTACACTCAAGATTGAAGCCGTCCTCAAATCCTATTCCCGGAATGTTACATCGAACATCTTCGAACGAGGCCGCCCAACGTTCAGAAAGGGTGGAGGTCGCCCAACCAACCCTATGCTCGGAATGTTACATCGAACATCTTCGAGTGAGGCCGCCCAACACTCGGAATAAAAGTCTTCAATCATCACCCGGCATGTTACATCGGATGGCCTTCAACGTGTTACAACACTTATGGATATCCGGATTCCAACATACAAGGACTCGACCACACAAACGATCCACCTAGGATCTCATCACAACAAGATATATTTAAGTCTTATCTCAATTAGTCTTTCGGAGTTATAACCTCAACCTTAGTTCGACAATTCATTTCATAACTTTTAGATTTAAGTATTTATTTATTAAGATCACCGAAGCCTTAAATTCTACCCAACTTAGCCAAAACACACAGGGATATCGATACCCTTAAGTAGGGTATCAGAACACCCTGTATCGATACCCACCCAAAGAGGGTATCGAAACAAACAGGTATCGATATTGGTATTGATACCTCTTGACCAAAGTAAAAGTCAACAAAAGAAGGAAGGGTTGTTTCGAAACACGTATCGATACAAAAAGTTTCTGGAATTCTCTGTATCGAAACAGGGTTCGATACTGTTGACCAACTTCAAAAGTCAACAGAAAGGGGAGGACCCGTTTTGATACAGGTATCGATACAAAAAGTTTCTGGAATCCTCGGTATCGAAACATGGTTCGATACCCCTGGGCAACAAGCCAAAGTATACTCATGGGTATCGATACCGGTAGCCCGAGTATCGATACCCCCTGCACTAAAGACGGTTTTACACTTAGAAATTCTAGATTTTCGACCCCAAACTTAATCTAATTGATCCTAAAGTGTTCCTACTCAATATTGGTGATGTTTAGAGTATTTTAACACCAATTTCCAACCCTTAATCACATTAATACTGATTTCACCATTAATGACCCATTTATAAGCAATCAAGCAAGATAACACACATACATGATTTTCTCTACATGTCATGCACTCTACCATGAACGGATGATGAAGAAAGAGTTGGGAGTACCAACCTCAAGCAACCACAACAACCAACACGAGCTTCACACCTCCTCAAGCTTTTCCCCTTCCAAAGCTAGACGACGGCTCACAAACCTCTTTCTCTACAAGAGAAAGATGAAGAACGGGTTAGGCACACCTTGAGAAAGATTTTAGAAGCTTAAAACACTAAAAGAGTACAGATTTAAGCCTCTAAAAACTTGTTCCCGAGCTCAAGCTAAAACCCCCATAAAACCCATCTCTCCACTAAACTAGCTCATCCCTAACTTGTTTTGTAGATCCTTAGAAGCCCTACAACCTTCCTTCCTACCCAAAAACGAGATCCTTCACCAACCCGATAAAAACCTCACCTTTTTGTTCTTCCTTACCTTGCTACAAGGATGAAGAGGATGAAGAAAAAAGGGGGAAGATGAGCTCACTCTGCAGGAGAAATTAACTCCTCTACACCCCTCTTTGTCATCTAAAAGACAATTACCAAAGTGCCCTCACCTACATCTCACAAGTTCAACAAGTCAAGGGCCCAACAAGCCCAAAACCATACTAACCCGAGCCCAAACCCGAGGCCAACACCATGGGTTAACCCGACACTCGGATACGGGAAGTCTGGGTCGTTACACCTAACCCTAACCCTAAACCTTAACCCTAACCATAAACTCTAGTCCTAACCCTAATCCTAAATCCTAAACCCTAAACCTAAATAATAACCCTTAACCTAAACCCTAATACTAACCTTAAACACTAAACCTAAACCTTAAACCCTAAATCCTAAACCATAAATCATAAACCCCTAATACCTAACCCTAAACCTTAAACTCTAAACCCTAAACCCCAAATCTATTTAAAAAAGAAAAATTAATTAGGAAAAATTTAAAGAACAAAGAGAAAGATGACACAAGAAATCTTTGGTAATATTTTTTTAAATCAAAGACATTAAATTGGATAATTTGAATAATGTTTATATGTAAATATGATATGAAAAAATATATTATGTGTCTTAATTTAATTAATTTAGACCATATCCTAGATGATGGAACGGGTTCATATAATAATTCCTCCTTATCATAAGTGTTTTTCCAAAAAAATGAATAATTAACCATAAATTATGTGTTTTTTTATATACGAGTGATGTAGAATTTTTAAAAGAAAAACTACCTATTTTTGGTATTTCATATTTTCTCATGTTTTTCTATTTATTTTTTAATAAAATAATATTTAACGTTTTGTTTCTATTTTAATATTTTACTATTAATAAATTAACATAATAATTAGGTGAAAGAAAATTACATGAGATATATTAATTAAGAATATATATAATAAATTACTATGTAATTTTCTCTATCATAATCAGTTCACCGTTATGATTTTTATGATTTTAAATACCATTAAATCTTGAATACGGGAGATAAAATTACGTAATGATTTATCATATATATTTTTTCTCTTGTTTAATATGTTGTTAAATTTTAATAACATATATCAAAATATAAATAAAATATAACATTAAATATTATTTTACAAAAAAATATAACATATCAAAATAAAAATACAAATAAAGGTATTATACTTTTTTATAAAATTTATAAAAAAAATTAATACCAATTTTTCGTTATATATTAAAATCTTTAATTTTTAAAGAAATTTAATATACACCGAACTCTTTATAATTTTTATAAAAAATATAATATTCGATTTTAAGTTCGTGGTTTCCTAAAACTACATTAAACTGGATTATAGTAAGAAAAAAATTCAAAGAATTATCCTGAAAATCTAATGATTACAAGAGACAAACCCTTGTCTGCACCAATCAAAAACTCCTTCAATCCGCCATGTGAAAAGGTTTTTCTCTCTATTTATTTAATTCTTATCGTGGAAAACCCAGTTTCCGTGGAATTTCTCCGCCATTCATCTCCCTCTTCCTCAAATTCCAAAGCCAAGAAAAATCAAAACCCACAGCTTCGAAACCCGTTCTAAGCTCTGCAAAATCTAAAGGAAAATGGGTAGCTTCACACTTCCAGAAATTTCAGGGTTCAGTGAAGAACTGATCAAGAAAGCATGTTTAATTGCCATGGCAGCACACAAGTCGCCGGAAAATCTTTTCATAGTAGAACATTCTCGTACCTCATCCGATGTCTTCTTCAGCTTCCCCGGATCCTGGTCGGCGGTTCACTGGTTCACTCATCAACCTTTCGGAGAAATCAAGGTTGATCAATCAGATTTGCTGTGTCCGAAGGGCAACGATAAAGTTGCCACATCTCTAAGAAGCATCGGCCGTGATGAACTTGCAACTCTTAATGAAGGGTTTTTGAGAAGATTTGAGATGATTTTGGCTACTTCTTCGCTTGAAATTGAGGTACAGATTAATTACCATGGACTTCAGATTTCTGTTTACTTTCTATTTAGATTATATAGTATATACAGATAAGAATATAAAGTATAATAATTTGTTTATTTAGGTAAATTAAGTATTTTTATCGAAATAAATATTTAAAATATATATATATTTTTATTAAATTGTCTAAAAAAGGTGTTTATTTTGACGAAAAAAAATATACTTTAAATATATATATTTTAATAAAAAATTATTTTAGGTACTTATTTTGATAAAAAGAATTTTTTGTGCACTTGATTTAATAAAAATATATTTTTGATACTTGTTTTAATAAAAAATAGTTTAATTATTTATTTTGAAAAAAATTATTCTCTGGACGTTTAATTTAAGTACCTAAATTTGTGTTTTTTTTGTATATGTAAGTATACTTTAGATATTTCTTTTGACCCAAATAAATATATTTTAGGTAGGGGTGTTAAAATATTCGATCCGATTATCTATTGATTCGATCCAAAAATTAAGATATCTGATCCGGTTTTTATTTTTGGACCGGATATCCGATCCGATTTTAAGTTTTCCGGATCGGATACGGATCACAATATTTCAAGTTTTGAATTATCCGAAAATCCAAAATCCAAAAATTCAAATTTTTATTAATATTAATCTTGTTATATTCAACAATTTAGTGCTTGTTATATTCAAAATTTAAAAAAAAAATTAAAACCTTTATAAATGTGATTCTTGTTCTATTTAATAATTTGTTGTTTATTATATTTGAAATTTCAAAATTTTCATAAATAAAACCTTCAAATTCAAAAAATTAGTTTAATCAAATTATATTTTTGGATAATCGGATATCTGACTATCCGATCTGAATATCCAATATCCGAATATGCGGGTATCCAATTTTTTTGGATCGGATACGGATCACTATATCATCAATCCGATAACCCGAAATTGGATCGGATCGAATCCGATATCCGATAATGAACACCTCTAATTTTAGGTATGTATTTTGATTAAAAAAATATTTTAATTACCTATTTTGATAAAAAAGATTTTCTAGGTATTTAATTTAAATAAAAAATATACTTTAGCTACTTATTTATAATATAAACTATCACTTATTTATAATATAAACGATCTTTGGATCTGGATATTGTGTACTAAATGGTTTTAGTTTAGTATTAGACTATTAGTTTCACTGAAATTATGGATTAGGTTCAATTTACTTTGGCCAAATTAATGGAATTATGAAAGTAAATGAGCATAGCTTGAAGTTAATAGCTATGGATTTTGATATTCCTCAGGTAGAAAAAGCTATTGCGGAGAAGAAGAATATAGTTTTCTCTGGACATTCTTCTGGAGGTGCCATTGCTATCCTAGCAACAGTTTGGTTCATGGAACAGTACTTGAAACCGGAGAAAACTTCGGTGTCGACTCGTTGTGTGACGTTCGGATCGCCACTTGTTGGCGATTTCATTTTCAACCATGCTCTTACAAGAGAGAACTGGTCGCAGTACTTTCTGCATTTTGTGATGAGATATGATATTGTCCCTAGGATTATGCTTGCTCCTTTGTCTTCCATGGGGCATGAACTAGAGCAGATCCTTTGTCTGTTGAGCCGAAAGGCAATGTTTCCGATTCAGGGATCGATCGTAGAAGCATCAAAGTTTTTTGAAACTGTGATGAGAAATGCATCAGCTGTTGCCAGCCATGCTGCCTGCCGATTAATGGGAAACACGAATCCGATTTTGGAAACAGTAGCAAGCTTCATTGAGCTAAGTCCTTATAGGCCCTGTGGAACTTTTGTGTTTTGCACAGGACATAGGAAGCTGGTCCTGGTAAGAAATGCGGATGCTGTTCTGCAACTACTGTTCTACTCTTCTCAGCTGTGTTCCGAGATCGAACTGAAAACCATCGCCGAGAGAAGCCTCGATGACCATTTCAATTATCTAAACGAGCTTCAAGAAAGCTTAAACAAGCCACTTGTTGAATTAGATCATTTGGAAGGGCTTCCACTCTCATCAAATGGCACAATTGCAGAGAATATACCAATAGACATAGCCTTAAACGACCTCGGCTTGGTAACGTATCGATTTCTCTTGTTGATAAATATGCCATTCACTTGATCAAAACAGTGTTTAGCAGTTGTGTTATTCCTAATGTATTCCCTTTGCTGGTGTCATGGAATTCCAGAGTGCTCGAGCCAGGCTGTGTCTTCGGGCTGCAGGAGCGCACGAAAAGCAAAAACTAAGCAACCAGCAAAGAATGGATAGTAAGAAGAAGGACATTGAATCAGGACTTCAGTCACTGGCTGAATACAAGAACAAATCGGCTTTGTGCAATGTCGGCTATTACGACGCCTTTAAGATTTCGAAAGACGAGGATGATTTCAAAGCAAATGTAAAGAGGCTTGAACTAACAGGAATATGGGATGAGATAATTGAAATGTTGAATAGGTATGAACTCCCTGAAGGATTCGAGAGCCGAAAAGACTGGATCGAGCTTGCAACCAAGTACCGTTGGATGGTTGAGCCTTTGGACATTGCCAACTACTATCGACATGCTAAGAACGAGGACACCGGACCCTATATGAACAAAGGTAGACCAAGACGGTACAAATACACCCAAAGATGGCGTGAACATGCCTTGAGATGGCCTGTGGGATCTAGTGCAGAATCCTGTTTCTGGGCTGAGGTAGAGGAGCTGTTGCTCTATAGGACTACCAACCCTGGAGCATTTGAAGATATCAGGGAAAGAACTATATATCTGGAAAGAAAGTTGGAGGAATGGTACCGTAGTAAGCAAATAAGCAACGATGTGTTTTTGAAAGGCTCCAGTTTAACCAAATGGTGGATAACACTTCCTCATCAGCACAAATCCACCTCTCAAATCCAGGGTTTAATCAATATCTAAGCTGAGAAATCTATTATATTTGTTGTATGACATAAAGAAATCGATAAACAAACTCCGGTTACTGATCCGGCTGCTCATTAACTGCAGTAGTTTCATTTTGATGCTTGCTATGAGCAGCTTGATAGGCCACATGGTGGTTCCTATAGTGTCTGGTGATATGTACGGATACATTGTAGTGGTTTTGAAGCAGTATGTGGCGATAGCTACCGGAGATGGTGGCGGAAAAGGAGGAAGAGCAAGTATTGACTAATAGGGTGGAGGGCCTTTTGGAGAAGGGAGTCGGGGAGTTTTCATATGTATTGAAGCAATGATAAATGTCTTTATTTGGAACCTTGAAAATTGCTGCTATGTTTGTTCTAGCTTGTGACTTTGCTTTGTTTGATGTTTGCACCTGGCTTTCAAATACTTATATGCTTGGTCTTTAAACTAATCGAGTCGAGTTAGACTTACTCAATTCAACTAGTTAAGATTTCGAGTTCGAGTTGAATCAATCTAAATAGAGTATTCATCGAGTTTTCACCGAATTGAATTCTAATAGCTCAGGAGCTGTTAATTCGTTAAACACCCTTAGTTCCTGGCATTAGGCTACCAAACCCCAAGTCCAGCAACCGAGAATCTATGTCCAGATGAAATAACAACAGAAATGAGCTTCATTAGTCACCTTTGATATGGCCTCGTGAACATTGTTGGCAATGGCCAATATGGAGGGAGCTCTGCTTTATTTCCACAATGCTTGCATATGTGCTTGGTGTGGCTTTCGCCAATACTAGTTGCCATGATCTTCCAGACAAGCAGGGAAAGCCTCGATCTTCGTTCTCCTGTTACCATCAACAGATGCAAGAGTTTGCAGGCTTCAAAAATATAAATGTCCTTAAATGAGATTTCAAATGTTTTACAGGCTTGAAAACAAAACAGAAAGCCAATACCTTATGTCCAGAATGGTCTAGGATGTCCTAAATTCCAAGAACAATAATAATGATAAACAAAGGGGGTGAAGAAAAGAATGCAATGAACAAAGCAGATTCAGTTTCTCTGCTAAACGGAGGGAGCATTTTAGTCTTTGGTAATTTTAAATTCAGCACCTATTGGCAGATGATCACTTGGGTGGCTATAGTTTGGCAATGAGCCGGCAACATCAGGTGAATCCAGCTCTGGAAGTTGGAGAACCCTGACAGGTTTTAGGCAGTCAGATGGGGAAAAGAATATATAGTCGAGTGTATTCGTAAAATCGGGGGTGCAGTTGGTAAATGGTGGTTCTCCTCTCGTGGAAGCATAAACGCTGCACAAGGGAAGGGGGAGTTCTTCCAAACTTCGATCTGATGATGTTGTCGAAGAGTTACCAGAAATAAGATATTGATAAACCTGAAAATATAACTAACATTCAGAATATTGCAGAAATAAACCCTAAAAAGCTTTCGGCAACTACTTAAGGCGTCCCCAAAACTTGGAAACATTAATATATACTGATATACAGTATGTCAACCATAAAAAACTCTGCTTTTTTTTCAATCTGTATTACTTAAAAGCCACAATCAAGCAATAAGGAACAAGCCTGATTATCACTAAACAAGGCTTTTGCAAAGATGGAAGTCAGGTTTCTATCCCATGGTAGAATAGTGAAGGAAACAAGTCCAGAGAAGAAAAATGGGAAAATGACATACAAGCCAGTCAAGGACAGAGAAGAAAAATAAGGTGGCCTAAACGCAGTCAAAAAAGAACAAGATTTTCAACAGACGATGATTAAGGTGAGTAAAAAACAAGAATCCCCATGGATGCTCAAGCTCATCAAACATCACAATTAAGCTTTTTCATTGAGATAAAATTCTCATTTTCATGTGCTAGCTACACGGTACAAATTACAAAATAAAACCATGCAAGACAAACTGCTATTGAACACAAAATTAGTTCACTAGCAGCAGTCTTTCCTCCAGAGATTTATTATCTTAGAGTTCCATGAAAATGATAAACAGATAAAGGAGCAAAATAAAATCAGAATATAAACAGAATCATATAGAAATTCACAGAATCGGGATAATTTTCCAATAAAAAATTGCAAGGATAGAAAAAGAAGGATGGGACAACAAATTTGTGTTACCCCATGGAAACTAGATAAGCACACGCACATACGCACACATGAAAAACTAACAAACAAGTTAAAAAATAGACTGGCAAACCTTATCTCCAGGAGTTGAATTGAAATCACCACACAGAAGTACTGAAGGAGTACACCCAAATCTGTCTGTTACAAGTGTTTTAAACTGAGATAAGCGTGCTAAAAGATACTTGGCTTGGGCAAGTTTAACATCAGCCCATTCTGGATCCCTGGGGAAATAATAATAAAGAATACATATGTTCAGCGCAGCCAACTCATGGAATTTAAAGATGTATGAACACATAATAGCCATACTGAATGGATCAATGAAAATCTGTATTGTTTACCAATAAAGATGAGTGTTTGCTAGAATGACAACATGATGAAAAGGATGTTTGAGTTTGAAGGCAGCCATAATTCCTACACAATCTCTTTTTAATCTTACACAAGGATCATTGGGATCTCCATGATGCTCTGGACTACTTTTTACTGACAATTCTGATAATTTTTCCGACAAATCTGAAACAGATCATTGTAGCAGTGAAAAACCAGTATACCATGTCATTACTAGTATGTAGCAGGTAATGATACGATGCTCAATCACACACACAAAAAAGGTTTTAGAGAAAAACGGAGAAGAAATGGGAAAGGAAAGGGCAGGTATCCATATCATTAAGATTTGCAAAATGATAATTGATTAAACATATCCATTTTTTCTTCATCAAAATGTACTTTTTCCGCAATATAAACTAATAGGACTTCAGCAGGGGACATTTAGTACATATAATCTCTACT
The DNA here is from genome assembly GCA_035048815.1 of Abelmoschus esculentus. Lineage (NCBI taxonomy): Eukaryota > Viridiplantae > Streptophyta > Magnoliopsida > Malvales > Malvaceae > Abelmoschus > Abelmoschus esculentus. The sequence goes on from JAUCBN010000038.1 coordinate 2,554,302, forward strand.
TCATATAATAAGAAGATTGTTAGTGTTTAAGATGCCACCAGCAGCTCAGTGGTTAAGAAGCTTGCTTTTCTGCAAACAGATATTTCAGTTTAGGAAAACACAATTTTAGAACTTCCAGAAACCTGCAAAAACAGGGTCTCTAATTATTTCGCTCATTATTAATGCCAAAATAAACCTTATTTCCAATCCATCTCAACTTCTAAAGGGCATAAAAACCTCCCAAAGGCAATACTTGTGGATAAAGGGGAAGAGAAAATACTAAAACAAATGTGTATACAGTAAAACAAATTGCACATGTTAATTTGAAGAAGTGGAAAATAAAGGGAAGAAGAACAGTCTTTAAAAGCAGGGGCAGAAAAGGTTGATAAAAAATACATAACTTGGCTTCAAAATGCCAAAATATCAAGCAACAAGTAACAAGTAAATTGCAGGTGCGAATGTAAAATATAACAATATATAAGGTTACCTTGCTTTGGACCATCCCCATTATTTCCGCTGGCCAGAGGTGCATTCTGCTTATCTGAAGACAAGGAGGCTTCACCACGTACCAAGGGTACAAGATCATTGTATTCTATTGTTTCCTCTAAGAGCAATTCTGCACTGAAACAATTGTGCAATGGTAGTTAGGAAAATAAGATGGTACGGCAGCGCCATGTAAAAAATGAGAAAATTTTTAGTATATATTTTGGGATATTCTAGTAATATGTGTTGAAGAAAATTGTTTTGAAAGGAAAACAGAACAGTTTAAGCATACCAGTTTTCCTTATAAAATATTCCACATCCATCACGCTTCTGTCCACTTCTCCGAATATATATGCTAGAATACCCAAGGTCCTCCATACTTTTTTTATAAAAGGAATCAAACTCATCTAGTTCCTGGTACATGTTTTGACCATATATAAGGAAAATCAGAATAATATGGACATATACAATACACCCAAAGTACAAATGTGCATGCAGAGATAACATAGAGCCAAATTCATGGAAGAGAACAAGTACAAAAAAGAAAAGAAACTTTATGAATTTCATTGAAAGGAAGGAAAACAAACCTGAAGGGAATAAAAGTCAGCTCCAAGGTTTTTAAGAAGAGTTAAAATTGCTTGTGAACGAGCCTTCCATCTGATGCGAAACAATTAAATAACAGACTTAACTCAATGCACATACATATGTAATCTCTCGTTAATGTATTAAACAATAATGAATCAACAAATATCGTACGTTGAATTTGTAATCAAAGTTGATAAATAAAACGTAGAAGCCATAAAGAAAGACAAGCGAACAAGTAATTGTTAGATTTGAGCTGACCGAAGGCAGGGAGACGGAGAATGTGGAAACAGAGAGCTCTTGACGTACACCTACGAATACGAACACAAATACAAGCATTGACTAATAATTATAAACAACGCGAATAAATCTCCAACCCTAAAGAAAGATTGATAACCAAAAACAAACAAACAAACTACCTGAGCCAAAATGTTGTATGATACAAGACGGAATCTGATAGCATCAGCTTGGCCTCCGTCGTCGATACCGCCTTCTACACTAACAAATTCACGAACTATTGGTCCTGATTTGCTGCTTCCTCCCGTGCTAGTGCTTGTGCTCATACTCATTGAGTTGTTTCTTTCCATCTTCAACTTGCTACTAACACTTCATATAGATAAAATTGAGAATTTATACATGCGGAGAGAACAAGAGATGGAATTGGAACAAACTGGTTAACATTTTGTAAAAGAAAATAATTTATATAAGCATTACAAGTGGAAGTAATACCTGAGACGACGACTGCGGGTTATAGTACAGGGAATGGGTAAGCGAGCGATGGTTAAAGCTACAGCTGTAGTCCTCCTGATGATCAACATCTAACTTCTATCTACTTAACTCGCTCCCCGCCGCCGCTTTCCTCCGACTGTTTTCTCATCCCTTCCCAGCCTCCCAGCCCATTGTTAATTGTTTCAGCTTCAACTGGGCTGGCCATGGCACAAAAAATGACCGCTGTTAACCTAAAGATTAATTTCGAAGCCCATCTGCAACAGCAGCTGCTTTGATTTGAATTTTCCAAGCCCGCTGATGTACTGGACATGTCGAATCCTTTTAACCAAACGGGGTGCGACATTACTTTCATTTTTTTAGGCAGCGATATATTATCGGCGAATATTAAAATTTAAATTTAAATAAAATAATATAAACATTTTTAATTATTTGAATGGTTAGTTAATTGTAATACTGTTATAATTTTATTTTTAAAAAAAGAATTAAAAATAAAAAAATAAAATTAAAAATATTTTTTTTAAAAAAATCAAACGAATCCTTAAGTCCTCTAAATAAAATTCAACAACGATAAAACTTAAAAAAAAAACTCCATGAATCAAGATTCAAGCACTCTACCACGAATGAATGAAAAAATTAGATCGTTGATTGTCTTGTGACTAAAAATACTCGATAATACTTATTATTTAAACGTTAGATTACCATAATAGTAAAAAATATTGACACAAAAACAACTAAACTGTTACATAAATATAATTAATGTTGTTAAATCTTCATGTTATTGAAATGAACGAATCTGATTGTTGCTTTTGCTACCATTTTGAAGTGCCAATAGGATTAATCTATGTTTTTCAAATTTCCATTTATTATGGATCCTTTGACATTATAAATATATATGATGGTAATTCATTGAAGCAGATGATACAAGATGTTCAATCAACAGGAACAGTGCATGAACAGGGGTGTTTATTGAGTGAGTCGATCGTGAGTTGGGCATTGTTCGATTCTTACTCGTTAAAATACTTTGTTGTTCGACTCGACTCGTTATTTGTTAAGCTTGTTAAAATTGTGCTCGATTTGTGCTCGTTAAAATATTTTGATGCTCAACTCGACTCGTTGCTCGTTAAGCTCATTAAAAAACTTACCTTATTTTTAATTAAAAGTATATTTTAATAATATTTTATGAGGCTTAATATTAACTTAAATTAACAAGTTTAACCAAAAATATCAAAAAAGTGTGTATAAAACATTTTTAAAGTCTAAATTCAAAAGTAACATTTCATAAATACACCAAACTAGCGTATTAAAATTAAAGGAACAATTCGCACATTAATAATTATTATTTAAATTTATTTTTTGAATGAAATTAATTTAAAATAATTATTAAAAAATATTTTAAAAAATTAACGAGCTGTTCACGAACTTATCAAATCGAGTTAGACTTTACTCGATTAAACTCGTTAAGGTATCGAGTCGAGTTTAAGTCGAACTAACCCAAATCAAGTATTTATCGAGTTTTAACTAAATCAAGTTCAAGTAACTCATAAACTGCTCATCTCGTTAATCACCCGATATGTACTTGTTTATGTAAAGCTTTGGGTGAGGCTGCCTCTTTGATAGGCATAGTTCATGGCTTGTTAGTTTTAATGTAGACTTCAAAAATCTCTATGTGAAACTCAACTCTTTTATGTTCTTTGGCAGACAGGTGTTGTCATCAACAACTTTTGTCAGTTGACTGATGGTGTTAGACAGGAGGTAAGTCATAAATGATCATGCTGAGCAATAAATAACCAAGAATCAATAATCTGATTTATATAAAAATATGCCAACATAAATGTAAACAAACTTCTTGTTGCACCATCCAACAACGAATCTATTGCATGCGTTGGGGGATGACATGGAAATGAGAATCATGTTGCGAGTAATTCGAGTTTAATTCGGTCAAAATTTGGTTAAAATTTGACAGGGATCGACTCGAGCTCAAACTCGGTTTGTATTCTTAACGAGCTGAGTTGAGTTACTCCGGGGTCGAAAATCTCATCAACTACTTGAAATTATGTTTGTCCTTGTTGTACTCGTACACATACCTATCTCCACATTAGCTCACAACAAAAGCATCCTCCCTATCTTTGAGATTGAGAATCACAGTACTGGGGAAATTTGCATTGGCAAGGTCCTCTCCTTACCTGCACCGAGGAAGATGGTATTCAAGTCAACACACAAGAAAAATCTAATTTGATCTCTTCATGAATTTATGGAAAGATAAATAAATGCCTTCAGATCATTGTAAATCTCGCAAACCTTACGAAATGTGAAAGATACTCTTCTTGAACCCCTTCTGATCATTGTTTCGTTCACCTTATCAATCTGCAAATCACATGAAAATGAACTTCAACATTCATAGATGGTTGTAACATGAAAAATGCTTGAATATGCATCCAACTATCCAAAGATACCCTACACGCATACACAAATATCTAACAGTCAAGAATTTTTATTTAGTATTTTCTTATGATCTGATCACCACGTTCAAAGTACTTTCTTCAAAACCAAATAATTGACATGAAGATCTTCAAGCACCAAGGAAAAGGAACTTTAGTGATTTCAAGATTCCCCTTAAGTTTCTATCCAAATTACACTACACGCCTCTCAAAATTCTGCTTGTATATCAGTCAAAAGGATAGCGACATGCCCCCCTCCATAAGGTTCATGCCTTAGCAATGCTATGTTTAGACTAGAAAAGACCCTAGTTAACATTTGATATGCTTTAATTACAATGCAACCATACAACCTGAACATAGAGCAAACAATCCTAGGCGTTGGGTCTCAATGCTCAAACATTGTAAGATGGACTATGTGCAAGTTCAACTGTTGTTGACCTTATAAAATATGAACATTATCCATCTCCAAATGAAATACCGTGGCATCACTTTAACTAGGCATTTAAGATGCAATGACAGATACATTTTGTATGTGTCATTTTATTACAGTTGTGGAGATAAAAACGCTAACCAATCAATTACAGTTAATACAGGCAGAGGAGAGACTGAAACAGAAAAATAGTGCCCATAATGTCACATTGTAACACTATTTAAATTAAACCCCACTTTTACCCTCAACATGTACCTAGTCACCCATCAAAATTTCATCCTAGTTCAGGTATCAAAATATTAAGAGTGATCTACTACCAAGTTCCACTCACTAGAAGCCGTGATGACCTTTGAAGACTTCTCAATCCAAAGGATCAAACACATACATGCAAGAGATTTGATGTTTAACCTTGGTAACACTTTCCAACCAAGCTCTACTTGGGGGATTTGGTTTTCCACTCCCCTCACTCTGTCTCTTTTTCCTGTTTTCAGTTTTCACGACCTTTGATTTCATAGCCCTAATCTTTGGGGTTTTACGATAGCAACAGTGAAACTAAGATTTCTGAACCTCTAAACAGAAACTTGCCTGGATGAAAGTATTCAGTAATCACTTAATTGTAAACTGTAAAGCATACCTTATGATGTGGAATATAATGATGCCAAGCATATCGTGCCTCCCCGGATAGAAGAAGCATTGACCGAGGAGGAAGATATATAGCCTTCCTAGAAAGCTCAGAGTCTGAGCAATCATTAGGAGTTTCATCTTTCATGTTGGTTATTGAGGCAGTTTTAGGAACCCACGAACCTGCTGTATATCTTCTAAACTCCATAATGCAGGGCCCTGCTAGTGAAAGGCTGAAAATTAACCCTTCAAATGCAGAGTGAGTGTCTATGTGTGGGGACAAGCCCACCCCAGGTGGGTATTCATTAACCTGTAAGGTAATTACTAATCTTCAGTCTTGCTAACATCATCATAGTCCTCCTAGGTCCAAGCTGTATATCTATAACCATGACATAGTGCTCAAGGTTTTTTTCCCTTTAAAATCAAAAGATGGAAACCTTTGAACCATTTACACAAAGAAGAGGAATGGGGCCTGCTACTACATACCGTCAATTGGTCCAAATCCAATTTCTCAGGAATGTCCTGAAGTAATGAAACCCTTTGGAGGATAAAGGAAACAAAGGATGGAAGTTCACCCAGATGCCGCTTTGCATCAACATTCCTAGTCTGCAACACGAGAAACAATACACAGAGTTGAGGTTGAGGGCTTTAGGGAGTTTATGATTCTTAGATTAACAAGCAAATTATAAGATCACGTAGCAACTTATGTTTTACACTAGTATCAGGAGGTAGAAAACAGCATTTACCAACCATCACATTTATATTTCGCAAATGTTTATATGCTCTACACCAATCATTCAAAGCTCAATGACACTCAAAATGGCAAAGAAATAACAATCCTCCTAAGTCCTAATCCTAGCCTCCTAGGTAACAATCGACTTTTCCCATGAGCTCAACATATAGCAGATAGGTTTCCAACGTTGCAAAACATACATTTGAACTAATAGACCAGCAAGAGTGAGCACTTACATCATAACAAAACTCATATCCATAGTGCTGAACCCTCCTTTTGGAAAGGCTTTTCCAAGTCCCAGCATCGACTGCTCGAAGCAATTCCTGAAGAAAAAACAATGGACTTTAGGCAATGCATATATCATGGAATAAATAACAAATCAAAGAAACCAGTACAAGAAGTCAATGACTCCCAAATCCTAACCTCCTCTTCCACAGCACTGATGAAGTCATGGAACAAGTAGAGTCCTGGAATATTCAAATCCGGAGCGTTTAACGAGACCGGAACAGAGTCATCAACCTAAATGTAATTAAAAATAACATATAAGTATTAGCAGAAATTACAAAAATGAAGGAGCAAAAAGGAATGAAAAGGTGCAAAGAGCGGCCAATCCACCCTGGAAGATGGTGGCTGCAAAACGGAATGACGGATGTGCAAAGTCCGGCCACCGAGCTGAGGGCAAGGACGGCCATTCAAGGCATTGAAAGCAGAGTGAGCAGAGGCTGGTTCAAAAAAAGAAACGATAACACGAGCGCCACTTTCGTCAGCTGCGTGCACTCCTTTAACCTCCCCAAAGGATCCAAACGCAGATGCGATGGTACCGTATGAAAGTCCCACCGCAGGGCCGCAGTTTGCCACATAAAGGTTTGGGCTTGACTCGCTATCTCCTTCTTTGGGACGAACAAATCTGGGCAAAACCATCTCAAACCCTAGAACAAAATCAAAAGAGAGAATTTGATGGGTGCTGTAAATAGGAACCGAAAGAATTAAGGACCCGTGTTTTCGGAAGTTACGATCCGTTTTTAAGGATAAAATACGTAAATGATCATTAAACTATCACTAAAACTACAAAATAGTCACTAAACTTTTAAAATCATATAATAAACATTAAATTTTAATTTTTATTATAAAATAACCACCGAACTATTAACTATTATTAATTAGGGACGTGACAGTTATAAAAATTTGTACAATAATATATTTAATCTTTAATATATATATTTAATCAATTTAAACATTAATAGTAAGGATTAAATATTATACATATTAAATTTGTATCAAGATCATTTATATATTTGTTCTGTTTATTTATTGATATTTTAATTTATGTTTTACGGCTTAAGACCATTTGGAAAATGAAATATAATTGCGTGCTTATGTTGCTTTAGGTCTTTGTGTGATCAACGGCATCATTGTGGATATGGGTAAGTATTCGATCGAATTGAGTCAAAAAATTTTGAGTTATTTAAGTTGACGAGTTATATTTTATAACTCAAATTTTATTTGAAAATTTTCGGTTCGAGTCGAGTTTAAAAAAATCGAGTTAAGTCGAATCGAGTCGAGTTTTCGGTTGCTATAAATATTTAATTATAATTATTTATCATGTTATAGTATGATTTGATTCTAATTTAAAGATTTTCTCTAATCGTATAAGATATATATATATATATTTTCATATGTAACAATATTTCTTTATATTTTTATATATCAATATGTATATCATAAAAATTGATAGACTTGGCTCAAACTTAAAATTAATCATTTAATTACTAAAAATTTTGAGTTAATCGAATTTGTATTGTACAACTCGAACTTTGTTTGAAATTTTTTTGAGTTGAATCGAGTCAAAACGAGTCGAATTATTCTGTTTTTTCGAGTCGAATCGAGTTTTGCTACAGTGGATTTTTATTCTTTTTTATGCAACTTTTTACGCCCAAGTAGAGTCATTCATTGTTTGTTCTCCTTGCAGGTTGATAAAGGCCTTCCTTTCCTTGATGGTTATATCCAAGAAGCACTCGAAAAAGGTGCTCAGCCCTATATTCGTGAGAGTGAACGCCATGGAGTGTTAGACATGGGCAAATTTAGGAACCAAGATCACCATGAACCATCACTTGGTCTCAGGTTTGAGGCATATGGGCAATCTAGGATTCCTCAAGCTTTACCTTCCGTGCCTGAGCCAATGTATCCTAGGGAGACCTACCAGACTCCTGTCTCTTCTATTCCTTCGAATCCATCAAATGCAGGATCGGCGGAGCTCAAGTTACGACTAGATGGAGTACAACAGAAATGGGGTAGATCAACATACACGCCTGAAACTTGCTGCTTCACTGTTTGGAGCTGGTTCATCGAAACCAGAAAAGAGGCCTGCCATTGGTCATAAGGTTTCAAAGGCAAGCAACCACAGTGGAGAAGTCCCATATGTGCCAAATTCTAGCATGGAAGTTGTATCAGAAAAGACCATTCCTGCTCAACCAACCGGCACAAGCACTGCTCCTTCACTAGATCCATTTAAACAATTGGAGGGCCTTCTTGACACAACTCCAAATGCTTCGGCTGCAAATGGTGCAACCACTGCTTCCAGGTCACCTGATGTAATGGCATTGTATGACGCTGATCTTTCATCTGGCTTGTCAAATCCCTCCGTGACAAACATGCCTGGTGCTACTGCCAGGCCGCAGTTAACACAAAGCAGCAGTAAGGGGTCAAACCCTAAAGATTCTTGGAAAAGGATGCATTGGTGAGGCAGATGGGAGTGAATCCTTCGAGGCAGAACCCAAATTTACGTTCATATCTTATCAATGATTCATAAGACTTAGATCAGAAACAAATATACATTAGAAATTAGAAAGAAAAAAAAGTTGGGATCTGTTGTCACGGTGTAAAATTTATGGGTTTTATATATTTTTCTGGATTGCTAGTTTAGTGAAAATCGATGGTTATAATTAATAGTAATAATGATAAGATTATTGAGAATTATTCTTAATTTTAAAGTTTTAATATCATCTATTAAATTATTTATTTATTTAGACATGAGTTAAATTAATATTTTTTTGTTGAGATTATTGTTTTGAGATATTATATTTTAATTACATGTTATATTCTTTTCATTTATTTATTTATTTCATTGTTATATTCTTAATTTTAATTATTTGATATGTGATTTTATACGGAGAAAGTTAGGTTATACAAACGTGATCAATGAAATTTAAGGTGTTAATTTAGGTTCTAAACTGTTTAGATATAAATTTAAGATTTGACGACTAATAAAGATAACTTAAATAATAAAATTTATTAGGGTTTACACAGACGTGTTTTATTATTGACTTCAAAGTATCGAGATAGTCGAGAAGTTAATTAAAAAATCATATCGAAAGAAAAAAAATATAATTAATTGGCGCAAATGTGTATCACCAACTATTATAACATTCAAATAATTAACAATTTTTTTAAGAAATAAATTCAGCTTCAATAATCATTTGAATATTTGTTTCTCTTTGAACATTATTATCTTTATTTTTATTGTAATTAGTTCTATCAACCTCTTCAAAATTATTATTTGCTCATTTAACTTTTTAAGTACAATTGTTTTGAAGTTATCGATTCAATTCATATGAGTTTAATATTTTTTATCACTTTATTACTCGATCGACAAGTATTATTCTGAGTGTAAATCATTTGTCCCTTCTCTATGCCTCCATTTATAACCTCACTTCAAATTAGAGGGCTTATTACTTGATCCACAAGCATCAGTTACTTCATTTTGTGTGCCAAAAACCATGAAGAGAGCTATTTAAGCCTTCAAAATAGCCATACAAATATTTAAAGATTATTTTTGCAAATGAAGCAGAACTCGATTATCGAAATAGGTGAATTGTTTGGCTCAAACGAATGATATTAATGATATATTTTTATAGATAGATAGACAGATAGATACACTGCAGTGATCGAATCTCCATGGATTATGGAATGGTTGATAATTACACCAACGATAACGTTGATAAAGCTTCATTGCCATGGCAGCATTTAATGTGTAGTTGGAACAAAGTTTTCAGTTCCATTGTTGATGTTGCCTGCTGGTGGTTTACGTGTATGGACATCCAGTTTGGTTAGGTGACAACACAGAGATACGTTGTCAAAGCTACATTACTCCAAGCTAACTGATAGATACTGTCATGATGTGAACATAAAGTTTGCTGGTCATAATTCTTACATTCATTTTCATGTCCGTATTGGTGCAGTTAATGGACACGATTTGACAGTGTTGAAAGCTAAGCTCCCAAGCAGAAACTTTTGACTGACACTATGATTTTTCAATTCAGATGGTTGAATGGAAGTAACAATCAAGTTGTTGTACCATACATGTAAGTATGAGAATGCAAACAAAGCAAAGGAGCTGGTAATGAAATGAATCAGCATCATGCTGCTGCTTTCCCTGTTAATAAAGTGTAATGGGATTTCTCTGTTCTGTACACTTGGATGTTGCCCTTCGGCTTCTGGAGGCTTAGCTTGAGTGATTTCTGTTTCTGGGTTTTGCCCAGAAAAGAGAGAGCTCCTTTCTTTGTCTCTCTTGTGGAAAGTAGAAAGATCAAAATGAGGATATGTTGCTGTCACTTTCTAAATAATCTGATGGCCAAACCATTCTGGGGAAGAGCAAATGGACCATACTGTATCCCACTGTTGCTACCTACCATATGCCACCTGTACTTTGTGGTCAGATGATGGAGGAGGACCATGATTTCCAGCTTGGCTAACTCATTCCCTGGACATGAGTGGGTCCCATTGCCAAATGGCATGAATGTATTGGGTTTAGGAGCCACCTGTTCACCCATTCAACAAGAAAAACTCAGCCATCAGCTGATATCATATCATATCATAAGACATAACATGTAAGATTGTATGTATTGTGTATACTACTGCAATATGTACATGTCTGGTTGTGCAAAGCTTACCTCGAATCTTGAAGGATCGAACTTTTCAGGATCTGGAAAGAATTCAGGGTTGTGGTGAATGTTTCTGAAAAGAGGCAACACCTTCCATCCCTTTGGTATTAGATACCCTGAACAAATCCGAAGGATATTAGGACAATCGTACTCTTAAAAATTTTAAATTTTCATGTATTTTGGGAAGTATATTTGTATAACATAAAATTTTATGTTCGTAATTGTGGTAACTGACCTTCATATTCCACATCTTCAACTGCTTCTCTGAAGGTAAAAGATAGAATGGAAGCAACTCTAAGTGTCTCCTGAATCACCCTGGATGTTATTGGCATCTTCTTTGAATCTTCCCAACTCAGCTTTTGCTCCTCTTTACCTCTCATTATGGCTTCTTGTTCCTCCTGTAATCAAACCACCTAGAATTTTAAACAAAACAATTCATCTCTGAGAGATATGAGGATGGAACTTGGAAGAGATTCTTGATATTACCGTGACTGCTTGAAGAACACTGGGATTTTCTCCTAGATACTTAATTATCCACGTCAGTACGCTGGCGGTGGTGTCGCGAGCGGCGAAGATTACACCGATGATGTTGTCGGTGATTTGTTCGTCGGTGAGGCCTTCTTTGTCACACATGAAAGACTCGAGCAAGTCATTGCAATCCTGCTTCATCTGTCTCCTGGTCGATATGATTTTGGCCAGAATCCGAGCAATCTCCTTCCTCGCTTTCATTGATTTGTTGAAAAGCGTACCAGGGAGGTTAATCGGCATCGAGTTGTATCCTTTCTCGAGCACGTAGTAGCAACGTTTCAGATCTTCACTGTAAAGCATTTGGTCCTGTCCGAATATCGACAGCAGCGCAACATTGAATGTGTACTGCAAAAATTTCACAACAACCGCAATTTAATACTATGACAGGACCAAGAAACAAAACAGAGGGAAGCTTCGTAGCTTACTGTTTTCATCTCTTGGAAAGTGGTTATAAGCCGGCCTTCCGACGAGCGGAGGGTGTGTTCGGCGATGGATTCTATGTTGGGTACGAAGGATTTGATGGCGTCGGGCATGAAAGCACGCAGAACAAGCTTCCTCAACTTGGCATGGTACTGTCCCTGGCTGAAGAAGATGGCTTGCTTTCCTAGCATCCTCTCTTTACTGGCAGGGAATGTTGGCTTGAACAGATGAGCTTTGGTGAGCAGCACGAATTTTGCAGCTTCTGGACTTGAAATCATCACGCAAGGACAACCTAGTATGTGTGTCTTGAATATGGAGCCATACCTGCATAAAAACCAGACAGACACAACACAGTCATTAGATTATACTTGTAGTAACAAATCAGTCACAGATTGACAGTGACAGACCTTTGCTGCTTGGAAGCAAAGAAGACATTTGGGTTTTGGGAGTAGAGCTGGAAGGTTTCACCGATGTATGGCCAGCCAAGTGTTCCAGGAGGAAGCGGCGGTTGCCGGCGGTTGGGTTTGAAGGAATTATGAAGAAGATGGTATAGGAAGATGAAGAAGAAGATGGGAGCAAAGAAACAGATGATGTAATGAAATGCCATTAGGAGTTGAGATGGTGGTGGAGGAGGAGGAGGGGAGTATATATATATATATATAGCTATATGGTCTGTAAGGAGTATGCCCTTGTGTTTGAAATACAGCTTGACTCCCACCCACGGAATCTTGTTTTCAGGCCAGCTCATTCTTGTTTCTGTTCAGTTCATATATTTACTACACGTCTAAGATTTTGACCAGTAAAACCCATAGATTATTATACAACACATGAACACATAAGACAAGTTACAACAACTTGATTCGAATCAAATTTTTTAATAAAATTAAAATTTTTAATAAATTTAATTTGATTCAATCGAATATAATTTTTATTTTATAGTTGAATATTATCATATGTATTATTTTTTATACGTACTGTTACGATTAATTCACATTAAAATATATTAATTTTAATTTTGTTTACTAATTATACATGATGTGTTAGAAAGTAGTTGAATAAATTTAAATGAGTAGGGAAAAATATGTTTAAAAAACGTTGTTAAAAAATAATTTTAAAAATATTATAAAATAAAATAAATGAATTTAGATAATGTTCACATTCATTAATATTATGATCGACATATGAAATAAATTAACTTAAATTATAATAAAAATCATTTTTTATAAAATTTAATTTAAAAATATAAATTATATTCTAGATTATATATAAACATGATAATTATAAATTCATAATAAATTTAAAATAAAATAATTTTATTTTTAAAATAAATATTATAACATATATTATTTTATAATTATAGATGTATAAACATTGGTTTAACAATTAATTATAATTAAATAATAAAAAGTAAATATTATTTTCAAAACAACTTTTCCACCACAAAAATTATAAAATTCAACTTTTAAAAATTACTTTTTAAAATCAATTTTAAGCTAAAAAAGTTATATATTTTTAGTTTCAGATTAATTTTTAAAACTAAAAACTGATTTAAAAATCATTTTTTAAAGTCGTGGAATCTCAAATACTCAATCCACAAATTTAAATAATTCATTTCAATGATACATGAAGTTATATATCATTGGTATATTATATATTTTGACTTAAATTTTATATATCATATATTTTATTTAAATAGTTTAAAGATCGTAAAATAATGATATTGTGATTTAATATACTGAGTCTTTTATGATAAATATCATTTATTTTTTTTACTAAAATCACTTATTAAGTTTATATTTTATGTGCTGACACGTATCATCAATAAATTAAATAATGATATATCGAAAAGAATTGAGGCTAATTTATTTAATTTTATGTCCAATTATGTTACGATATCATATTCGATGATAATACATAAATTAGTCTTTTCGATGTGTTAAATATTAATATTTTAATTAGTTGGTCCATTATTATTTAGATAATATCTTAGAACAGTGATTAGGGTATGGTCACAATATATCCAATTGATATTACTTATAAGTTAAAATTTTGATATTGAAATTAATTTTATTAATTATTATTTTAAAAAGGAAAGTGTGATATTTAATTAATCAAAGACTGATTTTGATGGAGATATGAAATGTTTTGATACTAATAATAAGATGAAATTATTCAATTTAGTTCACTTGTTGATTACTCTTATTAGTAGAGACAAAATAAAAAAAATAAAACATAAGGATTAAAGTTTAAATAAATTAAAATTAAGGGTTCAAATATAATATATATAAATTAAATTATATTAACAAAAGTTTTATATAATTTCATCGATAAATAAGGATGAATCGAGAGAGAAAAATTTTAAATTCATATATGATTTATGATTTTTGTTAAAAATTTTAATATATTTTTTATTACGTAAAGTCGAAGAAAAAATTAGTCAGTCCTTTTGAGAAGAAGTTTTTTGACGTTCATTTTTGATTTTCTAGATTTATCATTGTTCGATATACTAATAACGATAAAATATTCTTTTACAAAGTTTATGAATAAAAAAAATTATTATTAAATTAAATATTTATAAATTGAATTTTTTTTTAATAATCACAACTTGTTCTATGTGTATATTTAATGGTTGACTTTATTTTATATTTGTCACAACCTTCTCCGCAAGAAGCTTTTATTATTAATCTTGAAATGATTTTAGTCTAATGTGTAGGGTTTGAATAAATATTGATAAATTAATATATTAAGGTAATTTTGGTTTTCAACTTTTGATAGGCATACAACTCTATACAATTGATAATTGGATTATTTTTTAAGAAAAAAAATATTTCTCATCTCTTTTTCTCTCTCGTAATTGAAAAACTATCAGCTGAATCATGTTTATTACGTTATCTGTAATTTTAATTAATCAGATTAGTCCATTTAATTTTTATTCGAAGTGAAATATCACACAAATTTGGATGGATAATCCATCCCTTTTTTTTAATTAAGAAAATAGGGATCTCCAATTGATATTTGGGAATCTAAAGCTAAAATAAACAATACAAATGGGAGAACGTCATACGCAAGTGGTGTTCTCCCTTTAAAATTAAAAAAAAAGAACGCCACCTGCAGGTGGCGTCTTCCCCCAAGTCGCCGCCTGCAGGTGACGTTCTCCTACCTGCACTGTAGCTTTTGACCTATATTTCAAAATAAACTTTAACACCCTATTTACACAAATAAAAACTCTAAATAGTCTAAAAATTCAAAGCTTTCGATCTATCACCTCTTTGCTACGTGTAATTAGAGGGTGTGTAGTTAATAAATAATTATTTGAGATGAACGAACATAATTGATTAGACTACAAATGAAATAGTAAACAAAATTTATCTAATAATTTTTATCGTAGTCGGATCCCGTGCAAGATAATGCTTGTAAAACATAAACCACAAATCCCTTATTACAAGTAAAAAAAGCTAAAATCACTCAATTATTAATAAAAATATACATATGTATGATTTTAAAAAATTATGAAAGAGTTATTTACCTCAATCCATAAATTTTGATTTCGTCCCCGATAATAAAATTTGAGTTCAATTGATTCGTATTTTCTACCGTAATAATATTATCTTCACTCCATTTCCATTTTGTTTTGAACAAAGATTTTTTTGTCTATTTTTTTCTTAATTTTAATTATATTTGTTATTATAATTAATATATCTTATCCTTCTCTCAAAAGAAATTATATCATGAATTTTTTTTACTACGTTATCTGTAGTCTTAACCAACCAGAATCATCTATTTTATTATTTTTCAAGATGAATCGTCATCTCTCTCTTACATGTAATTAGTAAGTGAATAATTATTAGATAGTTATTTAAAGATGGACAGACCTGATTATTTAAACTAAGGATGACATGATAAACAAGATTCATGATATAATTTCTCTTCTCTAGGACGAGATATTATTAGGTGAACCTTGTTCATTATGTCATCTATAGTCCAAGTAATCAAGACCTTTCATCTTTAAATAACTACTTAATTACTACCCATCCACTAATTACATGTTTGAAAGAGGTGATCATTTACCCTAAAAAAACTAAGATAAATAAATCTAATTGATTGAGATCACAAATAATATAATAAACATAATTCACCTAATAATTTTTCCTCTCGGACACACTTATGTCATCGGGTGCAAATCGTCTACCTCTTTCCCATGCCTCCTTATATGCCTCCGTTTTAAATTAGAGCGTTTAGGGTATAAGGTTTAGAGTTTAAGGTTAAAGGTTATGGTTAAGGTTTAAGAAATTAGGGATATGGTATATTTTTTAGGCGCAAAGTTTAGAGTTTAGGATATAAAAAATTAAGATTATAGTTTAAAATTCAATTTTTTAAAAAATTTCGACAAAAAACATAGATTAAGACATGATAAAGAGACAAATGATTTTTACTCTGTATTGTCATCCATCTTAGCTTTATGCTTTTAATGCAAACAACATCGTTTGTTTTCTGTCCACGTGTTTATCACCATCACTGCTCCTCTGGACACAACCTTTCCAATAATTCAGGTAAGACAAACAGACAAGGAAATACATCGTAGATACTGACGTGGATACACGTGGACACTGGTACACCAAACTACCTGCCTGCCTACTAATACATATCAAACACAAAAACATGTCGTATATACATATAACAATACAACAAAACCTATACCTATACGACATAAATACGTACAATATACGTCTGCAGGTTCTCATATTTTATTGCAGTATCAGTTCAGTTCCTTTCTCTAACAGTACAAAAGGGAAGAGTTAAAAGCCACGTTTAACTGAAGAAATCAATTGCTACAGTATTTCATGCAAACCAGCTCATGCCGTATACCTGAAGAATACGTATACGGTATACGTACGTATCTAGGTATGGCCATTATCTTCCCAAATCTGAATCCTACGGGTGTAGAAAACCGCTCATAAACAAAACCGGTTTGCTACAAACAGTCAATGGTAATGATATGGAGAGTATTTATAATGTTTTCCATCTGTTGTTTTGTCTGTCTCTAGAAGTCTTTGCTTGGAATAGGTTCCAGTGTTTAGTCTGAACGAGACAATATGGAATGGCATGGGCATTTTGCATGTAAGGGTAATAGTAATCAGGGATTTAAAAAACTTTTTTATCGTAACATATTTATTATAGTTGCAGATATAATAGTTGTCATTACGATCATCGTAATTATCATTATCGTAATTGTTTTTTAAATTCACACGATTTATTTTGAATTTATTTATGATTTTTTAAAATAATGGGATAATAACAAAAATAATGTACTGTTATTGACCGTTAATCGTTAAAGTTTTTTTTAAATTCACAATCATTTATGCTATTGACGATTTTGAACGATAACATTACCGTTAAATAACGATCACATACTATTTTTTAATATAATAGTCACTATCATTCTTTAGTACAATATATATCGCCATTTTCGGCGACTCTTAATGTGGGAGAAATTATTACATTAACCATTTTCACCACCTAGGATATGGTCCCAACCAATTAAAATAAGGTACATAATATATTTTTTTCACATCATATTTACACATAAACATCATTCAAATCATCCACTTTAATGCATTTGATTTAAAAATGGAAAAAATATTACCAAAGATTTTTTATGTCTTCCTCTTTATTGTTCAATTTTTTAATTAATTTTTTTAATCCCTAATCCAAACACTAAACCTTAAACCCTAACCCTAAAGTCTAACCCTAAATCCTAAACCCTAAACCCTAACCCTAACCATAAACCCTAACCATAAACCCTAAACTCTAAACAATAACACATATCCATAACCCTAAACCTAAACAATAACACATAACCCTAAACCATAACTTTGACCCTAAACCTTAAACCTATACCACATAAACCCTAAACCTAAACCACATAAAACCTAAAACACTAATCCATAAGCCACTAATCCCTAACCCTAAACCCTAAACTCTAAATCCTAAACCCCAAATCTATATAAAAAATTAATTAGGAAAATTTTAAAGAACAAAGAGAAAGATGACACAAGAAATCATTGATAATATTTTTTTCCTTTTTTAAATCAAAGACATTAAATTAGATGATTTGACCAATGCTTATGTATAAATTTGATATGAAAAAATATATTATGTGTCTTAATTTAATTGGTTGAGATCATATACTAGGTGATGAAAAGGGTTCATGTAATAATTTTTCCTTAACGTGAATATCACTTTTGGGTTATATTTTTTTTTTATTTAATCATCGATTTTCGACTCATCAATCACGTAAAAACAGTGTTATCGAGAAAAATAAAATGTCCCATCTGTGACAGCTTCATAGTTTACAGATTTTAAACGAGTTTTGACCTAAGTTTCTCTTTTTCCTTTAGTGTGGAACACCTGCCCAGGGATGATTCCATTTGACTTTGAGTACGTACGTAGCATGATGGGTTTTTATTATTGGTGATGGATCCAATACGCTTAATTGACTCTAAAATTATACTGGTACGGACAGAGACTTGAAAGCCAGTTGGATTCGGTGCTTTGACAGTCTAGGAGTATGCCGTTTGAATCTTAGAATTATAAATCGTTGACTCAAGAAACAAGAGTAAGAGGGTTGAAATCATCGAACTCTTTTCTATGCCTTTTTCTATCTTTTTATTTTAAATTAGAGGATTTATGGTTTAAGATTAGAGATTATGACTAAGATTTAGAGAATTAGGGGTAAGTTGTATCTTTTAGGGTATAGGGTTTAGGATATAGAAAATAAGAGTTAGGTTTAAAATTTTAATATTTAAAAAAAAATTCAAACGAGGTTTAAAAAAGAGACAGATGATTTTTACCCAAATTAGAAGTGATCTAGAGTGATAATCGGATGATATATTTTTGAATTACAAAGTGGTGTGATTAATAATAAAACTCATAAACATGTTTTTATTATTTTATTAATTATTAGGGTAAGATGCACACATGGTCACTAAACCTTGATTAATTATTTAATTTGACAGTTAAATTTTTAATTTTTTAATGTTGCCATTAAATTTTTTGATTTATTAATTATTAGGGTATTGTTCACAAATGGTGATTAAACTTTGGTTACTTTATTTACTCATATACACTTGGGTTAAACACTAGACTAATCTTGGGGTTTCTAATCTTGTTGTTGGGACAAGAAATTGTGCTTAAAAGTGGACAATAAACTGGAATGGTTGTAATTAGGGGTGATAACGAGCAGTAAGAAAATAGTATTATTGGGTTCGACTCGGGCTTAAGGCTCGTCAAGCTCAAAATTTTAGACTCGAGCTCGGCTCGAAAATAATATTATGAGACTCAGCTCAGGCTCGAAGATCGTGGGACTCGCTTCGGGCTCAACCCAAAATAGAAAATTTTATTATACTTTTATATAAGAGATATAATCTCATTAAAAACTCTTTTCATAAACGACACCAAAAATAAAATTCAATATTAAGAAGGGAAAAAATGTCAAATTTATTTATTTTTAGTAGATTTTTCTATTTTATATTATTTTTATTTTTCTAAAAAGATTATTTTTAATATATATGTAGCATATATATATAATATAATTATTCCGAGCCTGTTTATGAGCTTTTCGAGTCGAGCTTGGGTAAACTTGACTCGAATTCTTAAGGTCTCGAACCAAACCCAAGCTCGAGTTGAACCACTCAAACCGAGCATAGACCAAACTTTAACTGAGCCGAGCCCAAGTAGTTCACGAGCCAGTCAGCCTCATTATCACCCCTAGTTGTAATGTAGGAGATATGGACACCAAATTATTGAAGGCTTTGTTTATGTAAGAACTAAAATTTCAGTGATTTTTTGGATGTTTGAAGAAAACTTCCACTGGGGTTTCAGAGAGATGATTTATTTTGCAATTAGAGTTCATAGTGTGGGTTTCTCATGTTTTATCTCAACACAAATCATGCAAATTTTCTCCAAAGTATGTGTCAAAGACGCACACAATTCGAGCCGAACCGGCGAGATGGAGACGGCAATGCGCATGCAAGTATCTTATTTTCTCAACTAAAAGCTTTTTCCTAATTAATATGAGATTTACATGCACCATCAAAATTCTATGCATTACCAACATAAAATAGATAGGTTAGTTCTCAAGTTCAATGGAACCTCTGAAGCTTTGTTGTTGCCTTCAACAGTGGCATCCTCTGGTGGATTGCCAAATTTCCAGGGATTAGTTATTATTTTAAGACTGCCAAAATCAGCAATTGCATATCTATCTCCAGTTTGATCCATCGTCCTTTTTATGTGGTCAGTTGGATTCATTCAAATCAGTGCCATAGTGCGATAAACGATCGAGTCCGGGACTCTGGATTTTAACATGATGTTAAGTAATATATCATCACCTAATTATATTCTCGTACAATGCCGAACATCCAAAATATTAATGTCAAACTGAGACATTTACTAATACCTACCTAAAAGAAAGAATGAACAGATTTGGATCAACAAAACCTCAAAGCAGCTTCCAGCTCCTTTTCATCCTCGCAGTTGTATCCCAATAAGTATGCTCTTGCTGCCACGACAACATATAATGAAAATGAGAGACATCGTACATGCATATGCCATCGAAATCAGGGATGAC
Source organism: Abelmoschus esculentus (assembly GCA_035048815.1). Classification (NCBI taxonomy): domain Eukaryota; kingdom Viridiplantae; phylum Streptophyta; class Magnoliopsida; order Malvales; family Malvaceae; genus Abelmoschus; species Abelmoschus esculentus. The sequence continues at coordinate 2,574,811 of JAUCBN010000038.1, forward strand.
ATGAAAGATTTGAGATTCAAGTAATTCTTGTTACCAAAGCGGCCAGATCCCAAGAATGGTTCGGCGTCATCTGTGCCACCAGCTTGTTGCTGTTCCTGCAAGTTTTTTGTTGACAAGGCATGCAGAGGTGTTGGAAAATGGAATAACAAAAAACTTAAGATGATCAAGTCAAAACCTTTCCACTAACACCACATGTGGCACAAATCGAGGATGCTAGATTGTTCATAGATGATAAATGAAATAAATACAGAACCCTGTAACTTCATAGTATCTATTGTGTGTAAACGTGCAAAAGTGTGAAACGTCTTGGGGGAGTAATTTCAAGTTAATTTGAACAGAGCGCGGTTAAATGCTTAATTGATGTGGTTGGTTATTCATCGGCTACCTATGGTAATGACCTTCACGGTGGTTTCCCATTTAAGCTCCATTAATCTTTCCCCCCCTCCCCCCCCAAGCCATTATTCTTTAAGGTTACAAAAAAAAAGTTTAAGAGAATTTATACTCACAGTATCCAATTCCGTTTCTGATGGAGACAGTAACCTATCAAAACAGTGGCCTGAAATTGTGCAGACCAAAAGCTCATTGTTTGGATCCAAAATGACTTCTCGACAAGTATCATCACATACTGAAACAAAGAACATAAATGAAAACCATAAATTGATAACCCATGATAACTTGGAAACAGTTGAAAATGTTTCCTACCATGAACCTGCCCAGTCTTCTCACAAACAAATACATCCCCGATTTGGTAGTAGGTACATGTTTCTCCAGAACAATCATGATCAATGACAACCTTATCAGCCAGGCCCCGACTACTTTTCCACATAGATACTTGATCAGCAACAGTCTTGTCAAGAATTATGGAGTCATCCTTCACCTTCACACACACACACACACACACAGAGAGAGAGAGAGAGAGAGAGAGAGGAGAAAACACCAAAAGAACACATTTCAGTTTGGGTTCGTGAGTGGAAAAGTGAATTAAACAAACATACAAAAAAGCACGTTTCTATTCAAGCTATTCACTGCATTCAAAATGAAAAATTCCTACTACCATGGCAAGTATAGCTTTTGACAGACATAGGAATAAATTTGAATATTTCCATGACAAGCCATCTCTACGATATCATCACAGCATAAAAAACTAAATCATCTTTACCTCTTTTAAAGGATCAAAAATCAGTAAACCTTGATACCTGAGAAGGAAGAGGTGCTTGGCTTCTTTTAGCTGCTTGCATTTGAATGTAGTACTCTTTAAATTCAGATGGACAGTTCCTAACAAGTTCAATCAAATCTTCTTCATCACGCTGAGAAGGAAAAACATGTTTTACCATAAAGTTGAAAAGTTGTAGAGAAAAGCAGAAGAATGCAAACCAGCTGGCTTAACCACAAGAAGCACACAGAAAATCTCAATAAAGAGCATTATGCTAAAAGCTGATACTGGAAAGAAGACAACTTTTTTTTACTCAGATTCTAATACAATACAAATAGCTGCCACACATGCATATTATCCCTCAAAGTTTAATGAAATAAATTCAAATGCTAACCGGTACCATAGTAAATTACTAGTCATGAGCTGATGAACAAAGGTAAAAGTAGTATGCCAACTAAATGATCACAAAGATCCTTTGCACAGGATAGATATGTGCGGTGTTAAAAAAATAAAAATCTAAATCATAAAGGAATCTCAAATTGAGAAGTATAAACCAAAAGTACCTGAATATAAAGCTTCTTCCAAGGACATTCCCGCATTTTCGTTGGAGGCAACAAACCCCATCGCATACAATACCTGGACAAGTTCAAAATTTTTGTTTCAAGTAGCAAAGCAAGGATTTAACAACGGTCGGGATTGGTTTCAAATACATAGAGATAAGCATAAGTGTGATAAAAGCACACATTTAAACTTTTACAATAATATATATATATATATATATATATATATATATATAATATCTGCAAAATTAACTAAAAGAAACCAATGAACTCGTAACCTAGACATACTTGGACACTAGAAGGAAACCTTCACTCGCTCAAATTACAATTTATCTTACAGAGTAACACTTCAATTATGCATTAAAAGATAGCTTGGCCAAGGAGTAGCAACCATCAACAAAATCTAAAAGGAAAAAAGGAAGAAACTTGGAAGTTTAAACATCGAAAATCAAATGCAACAAAACACTCACAGGCGGCGCCATAAGGATTCATCAGATGCCGCAAAATTCAGGAAACTACACACCAGCGAGCACGATACAAGATCCTGTAAATTCATAAGTAACCAACACAATGTGAAAAACAGAGACTTATTCTATAGGGAAAAAGAGAAGTTCACACAGTGCAGAAAAGGACCTCGGATGAGAGAAATTTGAGGATTTGAGTCAACAAATCGGGCGGAATTTTGCTGAAAGTACCACTCTCAATGCTCCTAGGAACACTACTATTATTACTGTTCTTCAAATGCCCCCGGTTCAGATTCATATTCGAAGAAGAAGCCCCATCTCCTTCGCGTTCCTTTTCCTCAACCTCCTTAACAAAGCGCAATCTCTTGGCTTCCGGCTCCTCCTAAAATCGTAACCAATTCAATTTCATGAGAGAATCATAAAGTTATTCTCGGTAAAGAAAAGAGAGGGGATAGAGAATAAAACCTCATCTGAGAGTTCGGATTCGAGGAAGTTCGCCAATAACTCATCTTCTTCGTCTGAGAACGTCATTGATCAAGTCGGTGGGTGATCGGACGGTTAATCCGGCGGCCGACGGTGGAATTGGATTTATATATTGTTTGAAAAGCCGAACAATGTCTGGTAGATGGATGGATTCGATACGTAGGTAAGAGGACGGTTCGCACGTGCAACTAAGCATGTGTACGATGGGTCGGATCCGGGTCAAATCTACCCGATTCTATGCTTACGTTATGTTTGGGATCCGATACTTGAGCGTCAAAATATCTTTTTAATGGGTCATTGTAGGGTTTATGCCTTATGGGCGAGGCTATGTTATTAGGTGGTAGCGTTAGAGCTATGAACCAAATTTAATTAGGATTTAGGTTAGCTTAGAGTGATATTAAAATTATTTTTTATTTCTTTCATATTAAAATGTAAAAAAAATATGTTGATTAAAATTAATTATTTTTTGTTTATTTTTTTAAAATAAATATTTATATTTATAAATAAATTCTAGAATTAAGTATTATTTACCGTCAGTCTCATTTATAGTCTATATATTCTGATATAACATGTAGGGGGTGAGTATTTGATCGAGTTGGGTAAAAAATTTAGTTAGTCAAGTTGATAAGTTTATTTTATAACTCAAATTTTATTTATAAAAATTCGAGTCATGTCATTTAAATTATTCTACTCTCATTTCAAACTTATATAATATTATGTTATTCAAATTGATCCCCTAATTTTTACCCATTACAAGATTTTTTGTGTCTTAGAATTAGGATCAAACTTATATATAACAAATAAAGATTGAAGGCCTAATTTCTAAAATTTCAGTGATACAAATGTAAAGTTACTAAAATCTTAGTGACCATAGGTATATTTTACCTTTTGTAGAGTTACCCCTAGGGATGACAAACGTATATAGCTTTGTGGATTTTGCACCGTATTCGCACCGGTTGGAATGGGGATGGGGATGAGTTTAGTGGGTAGTGATGGGTGTAAAAAATCATACCCCTCGTGAGTAGTGAGTAAGTGATGGATTTAAGACCTTACCCTCACTGTACCCACCCGCCCCATCCACCCGTCATATGAATTTTGAACCATTTGTATTTGTAGACTTTGATTATGCCTTTTACTATGATGTTTTATGTATTAAGATATTAAATTATTTTAAAATCTATGTCAATCCTTAACTTTGTAGACCGTGAACTCAATTAATTTAGTTTTAAAAACTGATGATTTATGATCGTGCTTGAATTAATCAGGTTAAAAATTTATAATGTGCGTATAAGTAAAATTTATAAAAGTAATATACTTTAACTAAATTAACTATATATATTAGTTAATTATACTTAAGTAAATTTTATACCGTAAAAAACGCGATTTGGTTAAAATAGTTATCGTTAGTTAGATGTAGTTAAATTTATATTGGTGTTAATATGTTATATATACACCTTAATCAGTAAATAAAGTATGTAAAATTTTACTTTTTTTTATATGAAAGTCTATGATTTATTCTTACATAATTCGATATTAATAGTTGCTTGTAGGCATGTACAAACGGATACGCTTAAGTGATAGGTGTGGGGATGAAACGTATCCGTGTGGGCGGGTGTAAATTTAAAAATTATACCTACCTTAGATGATGGATAAATGACAGATATCAAAGTTTTAAGTGGGTATAAATATAAATATAAATATAAATATATATATATATATATTCGCCCCGCCCATTTACCATCCCTAGTTACCTCTGATCGTTCGCTCGTACGTTATCGTAAACTATTATTATTAAAATATTAAACTTTTACTGAAATATTTTAATTATAATATATTATTAACAGTCTAATAATTTGATGTATTTATTAGGATATTATGTTAATATTCTGAAAATATAATATAATACTTTACTAGTATATTATGTTTATATGTTATTATTAAATTATTATAGTTATTAAAATACTAATATTACCAGTTTAATAATAATGTATTATCAGTTTAATATTATATTATATTTATTAGAATATTATATTAATATTTTATAAAAATATTAATAATTTAATATAATATTATTAATTTATTACTAAAAATTTATTAAATATATCAGTACTTTTATATCTTAAATACTATATTATTAGTATATTAATAATATTATTAAATAAAGAATAATTTTATGTATAATTTTTTTTCTCCCATTTAAACTTTAATTTTATTTACTTGAATTTCTCTCGTAACTAATCTTTTATCAACTTGATTTAATTAGAAGATTAAATTTATTAAATTTAATTAATATTATGAATTAAATAATATATTATATAATTTTTTTTTTATCTTGTTTCCAGGGGAATAAGAAGATTTATACAGAAACCAGAGAGAAGAGAAGAAAGAAACGAGACCCAAAGGCCAAAAAGTATTACGTTTTCCATTGGATCTGAGATTCCACATCCCCAACTGACACTTCCATTGTAAAACAGTTTTGAATTTTGATTTTCAAACACGGCGGTGAACACGGCGGAGATCTGAGCAACTGCCGCCATCGATACTTTCCTTGAGGTATTCCTCGAACTTGGCTTTAGTCGTTTGCTTGAAATACTAGAATTTGTTGGAGATCAATCTTTCTTTTGCGCGCGTCTCAACATCTTGAATAAATTTTGCGAAATGGACATGGTTTTTGTATACATTTTCTTGTCGATTTTCAACTCTCATGTTTGTTTTCCTGCCTCCTGCATGACGCGAATTTTGGGTTCTTTCAAATGTATAGAAATCAATCAATTTGTTAGTTTTGGACTGAACCCCAGAATTTAATGAACATCATTTTCCCTATTGATCAAGGTTTCGAATTTATATAGCTTCGTTTTATCATTAGGAATCGTGATCATTGGCCTTACCTGCTTGGTTGTCAAATTGTGGTACCTTCATCCAGTGATTTTTGCCAAAAACAATGTAATCTTCGAATCAAATTCCATTGCAAGTTTGACTTTGATGTTGGCTGTTTCAGATAGTATTCAGGCAGCACATCAGGTAAATTAGAAATTTTGACACTGGCAAAATATGCCCAATGAAAAGCTGTTCATTTGTTATGCAAAATAGAATTAATGGTATTTAGTAGATTTGCAGAATCAATATCTGGTGGATCAAATCTTTTATCTGCTACACGGACTTCTGCAGCTTCATACATGTCGCCTGCTTTGTCATCGCATGCGGATACAAATGTTCTCCATGGATTTGGTTTTGCTAACTCTGGTAACAAAAATAATTTGCGCCTCTCTGCATCACTCCAAGATTTCTCAGCATATCACTGTCTTGATCCAGAAGTGGCTAATCTTATTTCTGAAACTGACAAGAGCATGACCTATTTGAAACCCACTCTACAACGTGAAAATGTTGCGGCAAGTTTCTCGAAGGAGAAGGGTTTGCCGGGTGGAACCCCTTTCCTGATGAAAAAGTGGGTGCGATTTTTCATGGTTTCCTTGTGCTTACTCTTGTTCATTTTTTTGACATACATGGTTTGCATGTATATTTATTCAAATTGGGCTAGCGGAACCTCCAAATTCTTCGTTGTTCTTGATTGTGGAAGTACTGGAACAAGAGTTTACGTGTATCAGGCTTCGATTGATCACAAGAATGATGGTAGTCTACCTATTGTCATGAAATCATTAACCGAAGGTCTTTCTAGAAAGCCAAGCAGACAAAGTGGACGTGCTTATGATAGGATGGAAACTGAGCCGGGGCTTCATAAGTTGGTGCACAATAAATCTGGCTTGGCAACTGCAATAAACCCACTTATTTCATGGGCCGAGAAGCAAATTCCTAAACGTGATCATAAGAATACCCGTCTTTTCCTGTATGCTACAGCTGGAGTTCGGAGATTGCCTAATGCTGATTCAAAATGGCTTCTGGAAAAGGCTTGGTCAATACTAAAACATTCACCTTTCTTGTGCCGCAAAGAGTGGGTAAAGATTATCAGTGGGACAGAGGAAGCTTACCTTGGTTGGACAGCCCTTAACTATCTCACAGGCATGTTGGGAACAACCCCTAAGAAGGCAACATTTGGTGCACTTGATTTGGGTGGATCATCATTACAAGTTACATTTGAGAATGAGCACCGTCAACATAATGAAACCAATTTAAACCTTAAAATTGGAGTAGTTAATCATCATCTTAGTGCCTATTCTCTCTCTGGCTATGGGCTGAATGACGCATTTGACAAGTCTGTAGTTCATTTATTAAGGAGGCTTCCAGACAGCTCCATTGCCAACCTGGTTAATGGAAAGATAGAAATTAAACATCCTTGTTTGAACTCTGGCTATAATGAACAATATATTTGTTCTCAATGTGCTGCAAAAGACCAAGAAAGTGGGAGTCCTTTAGTTCAAGGGAAAATTTTGGATAAAGGAGGAAAATCTGGAATTCCAGTGCAGCTTATTGGTGCTCCAAATTGGGAGCAGTGCAGTGCAATTGCCAAAGCTGCTGTCAATTTATCTGAATGGTCGAATCTATACCCAGGGCTTGATTGTGATTTGCAACCTTGTGCGCTTTCTGATAGCTTGCCTCGCCCTTATGGCCAGTTCTATGCTCTATCGGGCTTTTTTGTTGTATACCGGTTCTTCAATTTGTCTCCAGAAGCTTCACTTGATGATGTACTGGAGAAGGGTAGGGAATTTTGTGAAAAAAACTGGGAAGTAACCAGAAACAGTGTTGCTCCACAGCCCTTTATTGAACAGTACTGCTTTAGAGCACCATATATAGTATCACTGTTAAGAGAGGGCTTGTACGTCTCAGACAGTCAACTTGTCGTTGGTTCTGGAAGTATTACATGGACAATGGGTGTTGCATTGTTGGAAGCTGGGAAGTCATTTTCAAGCAGACTAGGGCTCCATGGATATCAAATATTGCAGACCAAGATTGATCCACTTATTCTTATTGCCATTCTTTTGATGTCATTGGTTTTGCTTGTTTGTGCATTATCATATGTTAGTAATTGGAAGCCAAGATTTTTCCGGAGGCCATATCTTCCTCTTTTCAGGCATAACAGTGCACCTTCATCTGTTCTTAATATACCATCCCCTTTCCGGTTTAAGCGCTGGAGTCCCATGAACTCAGGTAAGATCTCTTGTATGACCCATTATTTGGGGCATAATTCTTCCGCTTTTTTTGGCTATGTTTTCCGTGGGAGAGAAATACCTTCTCAAATATGTTTAACGGATACCTTCCATGCAAGGATGCCTACTATCAAATTTTAGTCACATCTGGCCATCTGCATGACAAATTATGCTCCAAAACAGGCTACTAAGCAATGATGCTGATTTCTTGTTAAGATTTTGAAACATGATGCACACCTTACAAACCTACTGTTTATATAGATGCCTCAAGAATATTTTTCAAGGACATTGATACGACTAATATTGAAATTCTTGGTATACTGTGTCTCATTACTTGGATGCTCTGAATTTGCAGTTAACATTACATGGGACGCAATTCTAAATTTGCTTACTACAGGATCCATTAACTTACATTTAATGAACTTGAAGTGTCTATGAACCTAAATAATTACTATAGAGGTTCTTGAATGTTGTTGCCCTGGTGCATTTCTTATTACTTGGTTTTGATTGTTTCTATGATCCTCATTCTCTCTCTCTCTCTCTCTTATACAGGGGATGGAAGAATTAAGATGCCCCTAAGTCCAACAGTTCAAGGTAGTCAACAAACACCATTCGGCTTGGGGCATGGTCTGGGCAGCAGCATCCAACTCACTGAGCCATCCTTGTACCCCTCAACCAGCAGCGTTTCACATAGTTATTCCTCCGGTAGCTTGGGGCAGATGCAAATCGACAGTAGTAACATGGGTTCCTTCTGGTCACCTCACAGAAGTCAGATGCGACTGCAAAGTAGGAGATCACAATCACGAGAAGACCTTAATTCCTCACTAGCCGAGACACAAATGATGAAAGTTTAGGAAAGGCTTTGCAGAAGTTTTGGTATGCTTTTATCTTCTTCTATTTGCATTTTACCGTTTATAACAATAGGACATGAGAAGTTTATAAGATCTGCTTTCTCTAACTAATTCCTGGCGGTATTTTCCTGTAACATGCAGAACTTCGGTTTAAAAATGAATTAAACACTGTTAATTTATTATGATCATTTCCAGATGCTACGAAACTATCAATACCGGATTTATTCGAAGCAGATGAGTCTAGGCAAATGAAGATGAGATGGTCTGATCAGTGATCATTGGTTCTTCCAGATTTTGGTTAAAAGGAATTCGCAGGTCTCGTAACTGGCTCCTCGACTTACCTGCGTTTATAAATCGCATATTCGTTCAGATTTCGAGCAAATTGATTACCATTCATTCGTATATTTCACAAGGGAAGGTAATGTGCTGACTTATTATTGTTTCATTTGAGTGTCTATGGCACAGCCTATACCTGGAAGCACCTGTTATTACACAGACACGGCTAGATTAATAGTATTACTCTACCTTTCCCCTCTAGGACTGGACTGGAAATGTTTTCTTGTGTGTTCTGTTTTCTTTGATTAGGGTGAGCAAAACTCGACTTAGACTCGAAAAAACTAAATAATTTGACTCGATTCGAGGTAAAAATATTCGATTCGTTTTGACTCTACTTGAAATTTCATAAACTCAAATAACTCGAAAAAAATTCAAATAAAGTTTGAATTGTAAAACGAAAATTTAAATAACTCGAATAACTCGAATTTTTTTAGTAATTAGAAGATTTATTTTTAAGTTTGAGACGAGTTCCTCAAATTTTTGTAATATATATATTTTGATATATAAAAATATAAAAAATAATACTACACATGAAGAAATATATATATATATATATATAGTTTATATGATTAGTGAAAGTTGTTTAAATTACGATCAAATCGTACTAGAACAAAATAAATAATTATAATTAAATCTTTATAAGAACTTGAAACTTGATTGACTTGAAATCTTTTGAATGAAATTTCAAATGATAAAATTAGACTCGTCAACTCGAATAATTTAAAATTTTTTTTGACTCGACTCGCTCGAACGTTCACCTCTACAAATGATAATATTTGGATCGTATAGCATGATATACATGCAAAACCAAACCAATATTTTATGTTAGAGGGACGAGCTACGATAAATATTGGGGACCTAATTGTCAAACTTTAAAATTGACAAGGACTTTGGAAGTTTTTAAATTTTAAAAATGGGGGTCAGACTCAGTGCTTAATCATCTAATTTTAAATACATTGATACTTATTTAGAGTTAATCATTTATCTTTGCGAACATATGAGATACATATTTACAAACGTTAAACGAATCAAGTTTAAACATATCAAATAAAAAAATGAGTAGAATATGATATTAAATTTTTAAATATACAAATTAAATAAAAATAAAAAATAAATATAATTTCTTTCGTTTAAACTTATTTATTTACGTCCATAAATGCTATAACCATTTAAAACCAAAGGCAAGACGATTGCTTGTGGCCTTGAAAATATATGATGTTAGGGATTAAGTTCACAAATAAAATAATTTAATGATCAGAATGAAAAAATGATTATAACTGTCACGATCATTTTAAAACCGAGTGTATAAAATAGCCTGACGAGTTAAATTTGAAAAATCGAGTCTTTACCGTTTTAATTGTTAATTTTGAAAATTGATCTCATTAAAAAAAACATGTATTATTTAATTTTAAAATGATTTGGAGTCGTCATCGGCCATTTTGGTAGGCCAAACACCATAAAACAAACCAGATATTCATTTTTAAAATATTTGAGTTCGGGAGTCAGTTACGCATAAGGACGACCTTTACGAACGCCCGAGATTGGTGTTAGAATATATGTAGCTAGATGAGTTAGTTAACATTATATTCTTCTAGAAGCTTTTCTGTTGTAACAGAAAAGTCGGTTAAGGTCCAACCTTGTGCTATATAAACAAGGGAGACTGATGTAGCTCTCAAACATTAGTTGTCAAATATCAATGAAATACAGTATTCATTTCTTCTTTCTATTGTTTTGTTTCTCCTCTCGTTTGCATAGTTGTTAGGTTTAAGAGTTAGCCTGATTTACACTTTCTAACAATTGGTACCTTATTAATTACATGTGACATTTTGACATTTCGAATAATAATATAAATTTAATTCGTCATTATAAAATAAATATCATTCGAATAAGGATATCCTTTTGGATAAGAAAGTACATTTCTTTTAAATACGATCTTGAAAAAGATGTCCTATAATAGAAAACCTTAACTCGTATTTAAAGAAATATAAATTCTGCTTCATAAGGTTTAAATGCATGACCGGTTATTATCTTGTCAATTTTAAATTCTACCTATAAGCCTTCATTAATTAAATATTTAAGACCCTATTAAATTATTAATTTACCAAATATATTATGATAACATCCGAACGATTTTGGTAACTCCTTTAATCATGAACCGTTCCTCCCCTTTCCTGATTGTTCTCTTCCCTTGATTAAAATCACATGATTGCCTAACAACTACCATGATGGTAACCGATTACAACCTCCCCTAACTCCATTATTATTATTTTTTGCTTTCGAGTTTTATTTACTTATTTATTATATTATTTATTATTTATTTAATATTTAGTTGTGATCTTATTTATTTTTGAATACTCAGACAAAATTTGAGTATTACAATAACTAATAACTAATGGTGTAATTTACCATATTTGTTTCTAAAATATAATATCTAAGTGAAACAAATCTAAGTTATTTTTTTTATAAATTTAGAATAAATAATTTAAAATAATTTGACAAAATAACATGTTAATAAAAGAATAATTTTATTTTTTATATATAATTTTATTGATGTGATATTTTTAAGTCAACACTTTGTCTATAAAATATTTAGTTTTATCAAATTATTTTAAGTCATTTATCGTTAGTTAATTGATATTTTTTTTTCACAGATGAATCATTTTGAGTCAAAATAAAATATTAAAAGTTAAATTATTTTTAGAATAGATACTAAGATAACCATTTAATCAAGTTAGATATATTTTTAAGTAAACTATATAAATGACCACTTAATTATGAGATTAATATCGATTTAATCATTATACTTTTAATTTTAATAAATATACCACATAACTATTAAAATAGTTTTAATATAATCATTTATCGTTAAATCTAACGGAAGGATAATATGATACCTAAAAAGGATATAATTATTACACATTTGATTTTTATATATTAATTTAATTCTGATTTTATTTTAATAAAAATAATTTAATTATTTAATAAGATGGTGATTAGAGAAGGAAAGTGTGAATCAAACTCTTGTCTTATTAGGATGAGTAGTGTGCTCTTGTCTCTGGGCCAAGCATAATTTTAAGATATATGAAATATGACATTAAATGTATATATTTTAATTGATTGTTAATGTTGAGAAAAAGAAAATAAATAGCTAGCTCAAATTTAGGATATAAAATACAAGATTAAATATATAATTTAATTGATTAATACAAAAAAAATAAATATACATAAAAATATTTAATCCAATAAAATAAATTTAATATTAAATTAAGTTATTTATTAAAAAATAAAATAAAATTAAAAAACATGTAAATAACACAAACCAAATATGTAATTATAATTTTTAACTTGTATCTCTTCATTAGATTTTAAGACGCATAATTACAATAAAATAATTTTAATAATTATATAATATATTTATCAAAATTAAAAAAAATATAATAATTAAATCAAAATTAACCTATTATTTAAATGATTATCTATATAATTTATCTTATATTTTTTTAGCTTTATACCTACAGATTATAAATATATATTCCCTGGAAGGATTGAGGCCAAAACGTGCATTGTTTGTTAACAATTCGAAATCTAAAGCAAACTCAAAGATAGAGTGATGGACGCCTTGTCTTCCTCCTTTCTCTCCACCGTACCACCATCACCGGCCGCCCTCGTCACCAAATCTACTTCCCCACCATCTTATGTTCACCGCCGTTACATCTCCTCCGTAAGAACTGAAGAAAGGCCTCCAACTTCCACCAAAACACCACCACTTCAACCTCCAAAAACTCAGTCATCGTATGTTTCTCCGCCAGTTGTAGCTAAGAAAAGAGTAGAGCCAAAGCTGTCCACCATGATCTTCAGCACATTCGACGACATCATAAACAACTTCATAGACCCTCCACTCCGTCCCTCAGTCGACCCCAGGCATGTCCTATCCCAGAACTTTGCTCCGGTCGACGAGCTTCCTCCTACGCCGTGTGAAGTCATACAAGGATCACTCCCGTCTTGCCTCGACGGTGCATACATTCGTAATGGCCCCAACCCCCAATTCCTCCCTCGCGGACCTTACCACCTCTTTGATGGTGATGGCATGCTTCACTCCATTCGAATCTCCAACGGCAACGCTACCCTGTGTAGCAGATATGTAAAGACTTACAAGTACTCCATTGAAAAACAAGCAGGTTCTCCGGTTATTCCCAGTGTTTTCTCCGGCTTTAACGGGTTAGCTGCCGCTGTCACACGCGGTGCTCTCTCCGCCATCAGGATTATATCCGGTGAGTTCAATCCTGCAAACGGGATTGGCCTTGCAAACACCAGCTTGGCCTTTTTTGGGAACCGGCTCTACGCCCTTGGTGAGTCGGATCTACCTTACTCTATTCGCTTGACATCCACAGGGGATGTAGAAACATTGGGTCGCAATGATTTTGATGGAAAGTTGTTCATGAACATGACTGCTCACCCTAAGGTAGACGCCGACACCGGCGAGGCCTTTGCTTTCCGATATGGCCTTGTGCCTCCATATCTAACATATTTTTACTTTGATGCTAATGGAAACAAGCAACCAGACGTGCCTGTGTTCTCCATGACCCGCCCACCCTTTCTCCATGACTTTGCAATTACAAAGAAGTATGCAATATTTGCCGATACACAGATAGGAGTGAACCCCATGGACATGATCTTTGGAGGTGGATCTCTGGTGGGTGCAGACCCGGCTAAAGTACCTAAAATCGGAGTCATCCCTCGATATGCGAAAGACGAGTCGAAAATGAGGTGGTTCGTTGTGCCGGGTTTCAACCTGATACACGCCGTAAATGCATGGGATGAAGATGATGGCAACACCATAGTCATGCTGGCACCGAACATTTTATCAGTAGAACATACCCTGGAGAGAATGGATCTTGTCCATGATTTACTGGAGAAGGTGAAAATCGACTTAAGAACAGGGATAGTAACAAGGCATCCGGTTTCAGCAAGAAACCTGGATTTTGCAGTACTAAACCCAGCTTATGTCACGAAGAAGAACAAATATCTGTATGCTGCGGTTGGAGACCCAATGCCAAAAATAGCAGGAGTGGTGAAATTGGACGTGTCCACCAGAGAGCGCCAGGAGTGCACAGTGGCCAGCAGAATGTATGGACCAGGTTGCTTCGGTGGGGAGCCATTCTTTGTCGCCAAGGAACCAGAGAACCCAGATGCAGAGGAGGACGATGGATACGTAGTTTCATATGTCCACAATGAACACACCGGAGAATCAAGGTTCTTGGTGATGGACGCAAAATCACCCAATCTTGACATAGTAGCAGCTGTTAAGCTGCCCCGTAGGGTGCCGTACGGGTTCCATGGACTATTTGTAAGGGAAACTGATCTAACCAAGCTGTAGAACATACAGTACAAGTATATTATCTTCCTCTAGGGTTCATGTGTATGCGTATACCATAGCAGACGAAGTTACAAGGTGTATAAAACAATGAAGAAACAGTACCAACTACCAAATGTATTCATTGAAAGACTTGCTTGATAGTACAGGCGATGCCTGGACTCTGTCTATACTTTAGCCTTTTTATCTTGCTTTACGTTTCTTCCTGCTTTTTTCTCACTCGTATTCTTACCCTGTGAAATGAAAATTACATACATGTAAAGAAAATACATGTGCCAATCAGCAACAATTGCAAACGTTAATAGGTTTACTATGATAAACATTTATGGTATAGGATTAGCCAGGGGCGGAGCCAAGAATCTTTTTAAGGGGTATCATTTTCTTAAATATTATTTAAAAAAAATTAATTGTTTATATAGGGGTGTCAAATTATTTATAAAGGGGTGTCAATTATATATTTTTAATTTTCTATATACAAATTATATAAAAAAATATGATTTTCCAAAAATTTCGGGGTGTACAGAAAAATAGGTTTTTTGCGACGTTTTTTTAGTTCTATAGCTACGTTTTTTAATGCCACTAAAAACTTTTTTGACACCGGAAAAAACGCCGCTGAAACCAACGTCGCAATACTTTGTAGCGTTTTTTCCAGAAAAACGTCGCATTAGGTCGAGATCTCTAGTGGCGTTTGTAAATAGAAACGTCGCTAAAAACATACTCTTTAGTAGCGTTTATATCTATAAACGCCGTTAATAACAGGCTTTTAGTAGCGTTTTTAGATACAAACGCGCTAGTAATATGCTCTTTAGTGGCGATTTTAAGTACAAACGCCGATAGTAACTAACTCTTTAGTGGCATTTTTAGATACAAACATCACTAATAACTGACTCTTTAGTGACGTTTGATTTACAAACGCGCTAATAATATTATGATTCAAAAAAATATATAAATAATATCTCTATATAACAATTGATCAACCAAAATATAATTTCAAAAAATTACAAAGTGATACATTAAAAAAATCTTTACAAGTAGAAGATTTTTGATCATATTCACTAGAAAGATTAACAAAGTACATGAAATATAAACCTCCCTTCCCCAATTATATCTATCTTAAAAACTAAATCAAAATAGTAAGGAATATACTTGTATTGACTTGTCTTTGTTCGGGTAGAGCCACCATTTGTTGGAGTTTCTACAGCATCATCAGTTGTTTGATTTGCATTACGTGATAAGTGTCTCACACATACTTTAGTAACTGATTTATTTGAAACAACAATTTTTTCCACCAAGCCAAGTTCCAGTAGTATGTTTTTGAACCCTTGAAAACTAATCTGAAGAACACACCAAACAACTCAAAGAAAAGAATTGAAAATTAAAACAGTTGCAAGGGAATAGGGAAAAACAAAACAAAATAAAATCTTTATTTTTTTCAGGGGTGCAGAATCAGATAGAAGCTTAAACCTAGCGTAAGATATAATTTTTTCACCTGATAGAGGTTCCATGTTTTCTCCAGTATAGTAAGCACACAAAAGGCATCAACTTCAATAGACTATTCCCAGTTCTGGTTTCACCCACTCTTTTTAATTGAACTTTGATTTTTAATGACTATAATAATTACATTCTTGAACATATAGATATATAGATATAAAGGGAACTGACTAAGTTCAAAAAATTGCAATAAAATCAAATGAAACAAAAATCATAAAGATTATTATGGTTACAAGAGAGAGACAAGTGCAGAGAGCCAATAAATTGTAATAAAATCAAATGAAACAAAAATTTAACAGTCATACTTTTCTGGTTATATTTACCTTAAGTTGATCTTCTACATGTGTCCTGAATAAAACCTTGCCAACAACCTTAAAATCGAGTAAAGAGTTGCAAAATAAGCACATATTCATACGAGAGATATATTAAATACTACATATGCAGCAATAATTTACCTTGTAAAGTCCTTTATAGTCCAGTGAACCAAGATCTGCAAGAATCACTTTAGCATCTAATCTGTCCACCACTTAAAACCATATAACAAATAAATTATCTCTACAGTGAATCTGAAGACTATGAAATAAGGCTCAAAATACATCTTTCATTGCTGTAAAAAACATATATAAATTGATATCTGACACTAGTTCTGACACATATGAAAAAACACATATATAAGCTTCAATCAGTTAAATACACCTGCCAAGAAAACTCAATTTAGATATCTCATAAATGTGATGTCAAAAACATTAGAAAAATCATTACAATATGCATTTTTAACAAAATTATAAATAAGTTGACATCTTTCACTAGTTCTGGTATTTTAACTAAATTAGACTATGATAATTATATTTATCGTACACAAGTCACTAAGTACAAATCAAAATGAACTGAGAAATTAACTAAGAAAGATCATAAATTTAGAGAATTTTAACAATTATCATAGCATGCAAGAACTCTGCAGGACAAGGAAAACTGAGAGGTTAACTTAAAGAATTTAAACAATTATCATAGCGTACAAGAGATTTATATGAGAATGCAACTTACAAGATAGGAGAATGCAGATAATCCAAAATAGCAAGATGTTAGAACCATTCATTTTTCCCAATCCAGTTTTAAAGATCTCCAATCAAAGGCATTAACAAAAAAATGCAAGGATAGAATATTGTGCTTCATAACAACAAAAAAGTCAGCTGTTCAATGGTAAAATGTAATTATTACAATAATTCCAACTTATATAGCATATCACAATAAATATTGAAAGCATTAGACAGAAAAAAAAAGCTTTCTTGAGAAACCATGATAAAAAATATTAAAAAAATATCAAAAATTAATTGAAAGCATTAGACAGAAAAATACTCTATTTATAAATGTCGGTTATATTTAGGAATAGAAGTTTATCTTAAATATCTATCTTTTAGGAGTTTTATTAGTTTGATTTATTTTATCTTTTAGGTGATAAAGTTCTATCTTATTTATATTATATTTTAGGTGATAGAGTTTTATCTTAAGTTATATTTATCTATTTAGGTGATAGAGTTCTATCTTATTTAGGTTTTCTACTTCTATGTAAACTCTTAAGAAGAAGTCTATATAAACAAATTTCTGGTTAATCAATAAACACGATTCAGAGTATTCTTAGATTCTGTTTCTACATGGTATCAGTATCAGGTTAGACAGATCCTATTTCTGATCAATTTCAGTTTTTTCTTCCATTATGACTAACCCAGATCCATCGAGTCCTGAGGTTAGTAGTCAGAATAATCCTTCCTATTCAGAATATATTATTTCTGAATCTTCACTTTCACCAATTACTACATATAAACTAAATGTCCATAACTACCTCCCATGGTCACAGTCGGTTCTTCTTTACATAACTGGTAGAAGAAAAGATCACCATCTCTTTGAATCCACGACAACTCCAACAACTATAAACCCAATATACAATAATTGAAGGAGAGAAAATACTATGATGATGTCCTGGCTCATTAACTCGATGATTACAGAAGTAGGAGAAAATTTCATGCTTTACCAGACTGCTGCAGAGATCTGGACAGCAGCCAGGGACACTTATTCAAGTGCAAATAACACTTCCGAACTTTTTGCAGTGAAGAATCAAATTAAGAATCTTAAACAAGGGGATCTACCAGTTCTGCAATATTAGAGACTCCTAAATAAATACTGACAGCAACTTGATTTGTATGAAAATATTGAATGGATGTGTCAAGTGGATAGAAATTTGTATACAAGCCAGAAGAATCAGAGAAGAGTTTTTCAGTTTCTATCTGGATTAAATGAAGAATTTGACAGTGCCAAAGGAAGGATTCTGGCCTCTAAACCACTTCCTTTGGTGCGAGAATTCTTCTCAGAAATTAAAAGGGAAGCAAGCCGAAGGTCCTTAATGGTTCTAGCACATACACAACCAGAAACTTCAGCGTTGGTGGTTACTTCCAAGAACCAGCAAAGGAAAAATAGACCATGGTATGAATATTGTAAAAGGGTAGGCCACGTCAAAGAACAATGTTGGAAATTACATGGCAAACCACAAGATTGGAAGCCAAATCGAGTGAGATTTCAAAGAGAAGCTCATCAGGCTTCTCAAGAAGATGTGACCAGCCCCTTTAGTAGAAAACAGATTGAAGATTTACAGCAACTTCTCCATTCTATGACAGCCAAACCTTCCACAGAAGCTCACACTGTAACTACAGGTACTGGCCCCTCTGAAAAAACAGTACAATGGATAGTGGACTTAGGGGCAACAGACCATATGACAGGAAATTTGGCTTTGTTGGAAAATTATGGTGAGAAGAGTATTCCTGCATCAATACGTATTACTGATGGTTCCCTTACTAGTATAAAAGGGAGTGGTTCAGTTACTTTAAATAATGGTTTTGTGATTCATAATGTCCTTTATGTTCCACAACTAACTTGCAATCTATTATCCATTAGCAAGTTAATTCAAGATACACATTGTGATGTTATGTTTAATATTGGTGGTTGTCTTTTTTAGGAGCAGGAATCGAGGAAGGTGATTGGCAGTGCTAGACTTGACAAAGGTCTTTACACTCTTGACCATGTTGCACCTCAAACCGTGGCTTTCTCTACTCAACTTAGGAAACCAGACTTAGGATCAACAGATATCTTGTTATGGCATTATAGATTAGACCATCCTAGCTTTTTATATTTATCGAAGATGTTTCCAAGTTTACTTGTTAATAAAAATCCTTCTCAGTTTCTATGTGAATTCTGTCAATTTGCCAAACATACTCGACAATCTTACAATCCTACCAAATTTGAAAACACTCGTCCTTTTTCAATCATACATACTGACATATAGGGACCCTCTCTTGTTAAAAGTATATCTGAGTACAAATGGTTTGTTTCCTTTATTGAGGACTCTTCTAGAACTACATGGGTTTATCTTATGAAAGAAAAATCTGAGGTTGTCTCTATCTTTCGACAGTTTTACCAGCAAATAATTACTCAGTCTGATTGAAAAATTAAAATTCTTCGTAGTGACAATGGAAGTGAGTACTTGAGTCAATCTCTTAAGTCTTTCTTTGAGGAAAAAGGGATTGTTCATCTTACCTCTTGTGTAAATACTCCTCAGCAAAATGGAGTTGCTAAGCGAAAAAATAGACATATTCTTGAGGTTACAAGGTCAATCATGTTTACTTCTAGTGTCCCTAAATACCTTTGGGGGGAAGCCATTCTTACAGCTACATACCTTATCAATAGAATGCCCTGTAAGACCCTCGGTTTTAAGATACCCACTGAGGTTCTCTTCTATCAATTTCCTCACTTTAAACCATTTCATTCAAATCTCACTCCTCGAGTGTTCGGGTGTACTGCCTTTGTTCATGTCCATAATCCTACTAGAGGAAAATTAGATCCAAGGTCTGTTAAATGTGTGTTCATTGGATACTCCTCAAGTCAAAAAGGATATAAATGTTACTCTCTATCTACTCGAAAAACTTATGTCTCCTTTGATGTTACATTCTTTGAAGATAAACCTTTCTTCTCCCAGGTCGAACTTCAGGGGGAGAACTTTACTGAATTTCAACCTGCTCATCTATCTAATCCCATATTACAACCAAGTATAACACCTACTGTGATCTTTAATCCTCAATCTTCTCCTCTTATTGACCAAGTACCGAATGGGGATCTAAATAATTCTGCCGAGGGGGAAACACCTTGCAATATACCTACTTCTTTGTCTCCACAACCAAGTCCACACAAAACTCCACACAAAACTCCTCCAGTCCTTGAAACCTTTACACCTCAACTTAAAGTATACTCTAGAAAAAAAAGAACCTTAACTGAAGACATTAGTCAATCTAGCAATGTCCAACAACCAGAGTTGATTCCTGCTGCTGAAACAGAAATACATGAGAATGAAATCGAGAGTGATGAAGGGTCCAAGGAAGCTGTCACTATGGATCTTAATGACTTTCCTATTGCCATTCGAAAAGGGGTAAGAAAATGTACTACACACCCCATAAATAGATATGTTGCATATGGGAAATTACAGTATGATTTCAGGGCATTTACTGCTAATATTGATAATGAAAGAATACCAAAGAATGTGACAGAAGCTCTTCAATCACCAAAATGGAGAAAGGCTATAGAAGAGGAGATAAAGGCTCTACAAAAGAATGGTACATGTGAATTGACAGAGTTGCCAATTGGAAAGAAGGTTGTTGGTTGCAGATGGATATTTACCATCAAATATCACTCAGATGGGAGCATAGAAAGGTATAAAGCAAGGTTGGTTGCTAAAGGTTTCTCCCAGACTTATGGCATTGATTACCAAGAGACATTTGCCCCAGAAGCAAAACTAAATACAATTAGAATACTACTATCAATAGCAGTTAATATGGACTGGAAACTACGTCAGTTGGATATAAAGAATGCATTCTTAAATGGAAATCTAGAGGAAGATGTTTATATGAAAATCCCACCAGGACTAGAAGGAAAGGTTACCAAGAATACTGTTTGTAAACTCAGAAAATCTTTATATGGGTTAAAACAGTCCCCTAGAGCTTGGTTTGATCGTTTTGCTAAGGCAGTTGTTCAGAGTGGATTTAGACAGAGTCAAGCAGATCACACTCTGTTCAAGAATATAGCATCAAATGGTAAAGTTACTCTTCTAATTGTGTATGTGGATGATATAATTGTTACATGAGATGACAATGAAGAAATAGAGAGACTAAAGAGAAATCTAGCAAGAGAATTTGAAATCAAAGATCTCGGAGCTATGAGATATTTTTTGGGAATGGAAGTAGCTAGGTCTAAGGAAGGACTCGTAATCTATCAACGAAAATATGTCCTAGATCTACTTGCCGAGACAGGTATGCTTGGTTGCAAACCAACTGAAACTCCAATAGAACCAAGATTGAGATTTAACAAGGAAGATGTTGGAGACCCTACACATAAAGAAACATACCAAAGACTAGTTGGTAAGTTAATTTATCTTTCACTTACTCGACCTGACATTGCATACTCAGTAAGCGTGGTTAGCAAATACATGAGTAATCCACAAAAAAAACATATGAAAGCAGTCAACAGAATTCTGAGGTACTTAAAATCTACACCTGGAGCTGGACTTATCTTCAGAAAAAGTCAAGACAAAAGTGTGAAGGTTTACACAGATGCTAGTTGGGCAGGTGAGTTAACAAACAGAAGATCTGTTAGTAGCTATTGTACCTATGTTTGGGGTAACCTAGTCACCTGGAGAAGCAAGAAACAAGTTGTTGTTTCTCAGAGCAGTGCTGAATCAGAATTTAGAGCAATGGCTCTTGGAATTTGTGAAGAGATTTGGATTAAAAAGTTGCTCACAAAAATTGGATTGGATCAGGAGAAAGGCTTTAAAATATTCAGTGATAGCCAGTCAGCTATGAGTATAGCCAAAAATCCAGTTCAACATGATAGAACAAAACATATTGAGATATATCGACATTTTATCTATGAGAAAGTCAATAATGGAGTGGCCAACTTACAATACATTCCTACCAAGAAGCAGCTAGCAGATATCTTCACCAAAGCCTTACCGAGAGTAATTTTTGATGACCTCTCATCCAAACTGGGTATATACAACATATATACACCAGTTTGAGGGGGAGTGTCGGTTATATTTAGGAATAGAAGTTTATCTTAAATATCTATCTTTTAGGAGTTTTATTAGTTTGATTTATTTTATCTTTTAGGTGATAAAGTTCTATCTTATTTATATTTATATTTTAGGTGATAGAGTTCTATCTTAAGTTATATTTATCTATTTAGGTGATAGAGTTCTATCTTATTTAGGTTTTCTACTTCTATGTAAACTCTTAAGAAGAAGTCTATATAAACAGACTTCTGGTTAATCAATAAACACGATTCAGAGTATTCTTAGACTCTGTTTCTACAATAAATAAATATTACTCTGAACAAGTATAGGTTTATTTCAACAATTTTATTTTTGTCTATTGTCATGTTTCTTTTACCCAAGAGTGACATTAAGAAAAATACACATCAACTACTTAAATCAGGTAGCATGGAGAAGCCTACCTTCTTAACATTAGCAATATCAGCAAACTAAGTTAAAAACTTACTAATAGCTTGGTTGCATTCTATTACAAACGTTGTAAACTCCTTAAACTTCTGTCCTATATCAAAAGTTTGCAACTCTTTCTCTATAGCCTGCATCTCACCTTTACATACAGTTTTTTTTCCTCCAGTATCTTCTCCAAGCATAGATTTAACCTCATAAAAACCAAATCACAAAAATAATTGTGATAAAAAATGGAGAACCAAAAAAGGGGTGAAAGTTGAAAACCAAATCACAAAAATAACTTCATAAAAACAAAGAGATAAAATTCATAGATTTAACCTTTGATAGAGATGGTGGAGATGAGATGACAAATAATTTCAACCTGTAAACAAAGAAATGAAGTCATAGATTCAACCTATTTTAAAAAGTCTAGAATTGAAAAAGGAGAAAATGATACGTAATGAACGAAAAATAAAATAAATAAATTATATGAATGAATGAAGAATTAATTAATCGGTGAAGAAAGCAAATATTAAAGATTTAACCTTTGATAGCCACAGGGGAGAAGAGATCAGATGCGAAGAATTGTAAGTGCTTCACTTACAAGATCTTCAGAAAAAATCGATGTTGTTGTTGCTTCACTTGGAGATGAATGGAAAAAAAAATGTCACTTGGAGACGAATGGTGAAAGGGTGAAAGACGATTGAGAAGAGGGATTGTGTGATTTTGATTTGGGGATTGGGTGAGGGAGGGAGAGGTTTCTCGAATTTATCTATATTATTTTTTAATAATTTTATATTTTTTATATGATTTTGGGTTAATCCTAAACAAAAGTATTTTTTTAATTTTTGTTTTTCTATCAGACGACAAGGGTGATTCTGGAAAAACCCCCTTAAAAGGGGCCTAAAAAAAGCCTGACCGGTTTACCCGGTCAATTTTTGTACATAATTGGTTATAAATCATATACACAATTTCTTACAAAAATCGTAAG
This sequence comes from Abelmoschus esculentus, assembly GCA_035048815.1. Classification (NCBI taxonomy): domain Eukaryota; kingdom Viridiplantae; phylum Streptophyta; class Magnoliopsida; order Malvales; family Malvaceae; genus Abelmoschus; species Abelmoschus esculentus. The sequence continues at coordinate 2,598,145 of JAUCBN010000038.1, forward strand.
AAAAACGGTACATACATAGATTATTACAAATGTAAGGACTTGTGTACATACATAAATCCTTACAAAAATTGTAAGAAAAATGGTACATACATAAATTGTTACAAACGTAAGGATTTGTGTACATACATAAATCACTACAAGAATACACAATATGGTACCAAAATAGTAAGGATTTGTGTTTGTACACAAGTCCTTACAAAGTATACACAACGGCTTACTAAAACCGTAAGAAAAAAGGTATGTACACAAATCCTTACGACTTCAAAACCATGAGCTAAAGGAGATATCCAAGGGTAAGGATTTGTGTACATACACAATTTCCTACAAGAATACACAATATGGCACCCAAATGGTAAGGATTTGTGTTTGAGCACAATTCTTTACAAAGTATACACAACGGCTTACTAAAACCGTAAGAAAAAAGACATGTACACAAATTCTTACGACTTCAAAACCATGAGCTAAAAGAGATATCCAAGGGTAAGAATTTGTGTACATACATAAATCACTACAAGAATACACAATATGGTACCAAAATAGTAAGGATTTGTGTTTGTACACAAGTCCTTACAAAGTATACACAACGGCTTACTAAAATCATAAGAAAAAAGGTATATACACAATTTCTTACGACTTCAAAACTCTAAGCTAAAGGAGGCATCCAAGGGTAAAGATTTGTGTACATACACAATTTCCTATAAGAATACACAATATGGCACCCAAATGGTAAGGCTTTATGTTTGTACACAAATCCTTATAAAGTATACACAACGGCTTACAAAAACGGTAAGAAGAAAGGTATGTACACAAATCCTTACCACTTCAAAACCATGAGCTAAAAGAGGCTTCCAAGGGTAAGGATTTGTGTACATGCGAATTTCCTACAAGAATACACAATATGGCACCCAAACGGTAAGGATTTGTGTTTGTACACAAATCCTTACAAAGTATACACAACGACCTACGAAAACCGTAAGAAAAAAGGTATGTACACAAATCTTTACCACTTCAAAACCATGAGCTAAAGTAGGCTTCCAAGGGTAAAGATTTGTGTACATACACAATTTCCTTCAAGAATACACAATATGGCACCCAAATGGTAAGGATTTGTGTTTGTACACAAATCCTTACAAAGTATACACAACGGCCTACGAAAACCGTAAGAAAAAAGGTATGTACACAAATCCTTACCACTTCAAAACCATGAGCTAAAGGAGGCTTCCAAGGGTAAGGATTTGTGTACATACACAATTTCCTACAAGAATACACAATATGGCACGGAAAGGGTAAGGATATGTGTTTGTACACAAATCCTTACAAAGTATACACAACGGCTTACGAAAACCGTAAGAAAAAAGGTATATACACAAATCCTTACCACTTCAAAACCATGAGCAAAAAGAGGCTTCCAAGGGTAAGGATTTGTGTACATACACAATTTCCTACAAGAATATACAATATGGCACCCAAACGGTAAGAATTTGTGTTTGTACCGTTTTTCTTACAGTTTTCATAACTATTTGTGTATACATTATAGGGATTTGTGTACAATATTTTTATTCGAATATTTTTATTCGAATATTTATTATACGAATATTTTTATTTGTTTATATTTTATTCGAATATTTTTATTTGAATATTTACTATATGAAGATTTTTGTTCAAATATTTTTATTCGAATATTTATGATTCAAAAATTTTTATTCGAATATTTTTGTTCGAATATTTGAATATTTTTGTTCGAATATTTATTATATTAATATTTTTATTCGTATATATTTTATTCAAATATTTTTATTTGAATATTTATTATATGAATATTTTTATTCGAATATTTATTATTCGAATATTTTTATTCATATATATTTTATTTGAATATTTTTATTTCAATATTTATTATATGAATATTTTTATTCGTATATATTTTATTCGAATATTTTTATTCAAATATTTATTATATGAATATTTTTATTCGAATTTAATATAGGGATATTTTTATTCATATATTTTTTATTTGAATATTTTTATTTGAATATTTATTATATGAATATTTTTATTCGTATATATTTTATTCGAATATTTTTATTCGAATATTTATTATACGAATGTTTTTATTCTTATATATTTTATTCGAATATTGATTATATGAATATTTATATTTGAATATTTAGTATACGAATATTTTTGTTCATATATTTTTATTCGAATATTTATTATACAGATATTTTTATTTATATACTTTTATTTGAATATTTATTATATAAATATTTTTATTCGAATTTTTACTATACAAATATTTTTATTCATACATTTTTATTCGAATATTTTTATTAAAATATTTATTATATGAATATTTTTATTCTAATTTTATTATATGGATATTTTTATTTGTATATTTTTTATTCAAATATTTTTATTCCAATACTTATTATACGGATATTTTTATTCGAATATTTATTATACGAATATTTTTATTGAAACTTTTATTATATTAATTTAAAATTTGGTGACTTAATTGATAATATTTTTATTTTGGTGACCAAAATAAATATTATCTATTAGTTGGGTGGTTATTAGTTGAATATACCTATTTTTTATTTAGGAAACAATTGGGTAACCTGTTAAAAGCATTAGAATCGGTTGTCCACTTAATATCTAAGCCAATCGGACGGCTGAAATAAAACCTTTGTCAATCCAACTGTTTATTATTAGAGGCTCTTTTTAGGCTCTTTTTAAGTAGGGCTTTTTTTAGACAAATCCCTCAAAAACTAGTAGCGCAGAATCATGGAATTAGATAATAATTTTTTGAGAAATTATGGTTGACATAAAATTAATTAATTAAACACATGGTTTGTTGCTCTAAAACAAAAACCCAATTACTTGAAATTTCTTGGAACCCTCACGTCACTAAAATTAGAAAAAGTCAATCATAATAATTATACAAGACCGTGACCTGGATAAATTAAGGGGACACCCCAATGATGCATGTGGCTCCGCCCATGAGATTAGCTTAAGCGTATTATACCTCTTTAATCAGTAAATTCAATAAATTTTTCTTAATAGAATAATCTAAACTCTGAGATTAAATTCATTAAGAGTTTTAAGAAGACTTATCTTTTTTAGCGGTAAGTTCATTAGTCATTCGTGATAAGATTATCCACTCAATATTAGACTATTTATTTATTAAGAGTAGTTATTTAACCAAAATCAGTAAGTTCATCAAGTCTTTCACACTAAGAGAACCCAAAATCTGGACTATGAATTTATTAAGAATAAAACCTGAGCATATACATTGTTTGTATTTTTCATAGTTTCGTTTGACTATATTGAACTTAAATAACTAAATTTGGTACTCACCATGAATTTCTCAACCAATGAGCTTTAGACTCATCCCCTCGATAAATCTAGAATCAATTTCTGACTTAACCCTTTGATAAGTAGTTCAACTAGATTCTTTTTCAACTTCACATACTCTGAAGAAAGTATTTTATTCTTTGTTGTCTCATAAACTTAGGTTTTATATGTATGTGTCTTCTCTTATCACTGTAAACTTGACTCTTCAATATACATATCACTATTTGTGAGTCACATAATAAGGACACTGGAGGAATCAATTTTCTCACAATTTCTAATAAAAGATTTCTGGTTCATTTAGTTTCTTGCCAAGTTATGTCAAAAGTAGTAAACTTTGATTCCATGATAAAACGAGTGATACAAGTCTACTTAGCAGATTTTTATGAAATTACTGCACCACTTAAGATAAAGACATGTCACTCATGGGACTTACTTCATCATTATCGATAACCCAATTGACATCACAATATCCCTCTAAAACCAAAGGAAAGCCAACCAACTCCAGTTTTCAGTCAATAATATCTTTAATATATTTTAGTAAGCGTCTAAGTGTAATTTAATGTTCACCATTAAAATTATGAGTATATCTGTTTAACCTATTGATAAGCATTCAGTTATAAAGAGTTCATACAAGACTAGTATCAAAATTGTAAAATTTTTAACACTTTTTTAATATAATATATTTGACTTAAAGAAAATCATTTTTCAATTTTAATAACGTTTACTCTTAGGATCACATCAACCTCTTTTAAATCAGTTATCTCAAATTTAATAAATAAGAAAATTTTTGTTTAGTTAATGAATTTTATGATCGTACTGAATATCAACATGTCATTCACATATAAGCTTATGCTGACACAATCAATTTCAAATATTTTCGAATACATGCATGTATCCACTCCATCAATAGTAAAATTGTAAAACCAAAATTAATTTTGATATAAAAATTATGATAAAAGACTATTTTGTAATAAATTTTTAAGTCCCCAAGTCAAACTTTTGTTTTCAAGTCAAACCAAGAACTTTAAAAATAATTTTCTAACTGTTTTTACACGAGAGTATCGATACCCCTAGAACAGGTATCGATATCGCCTCTTATTTTTCAGAAAATGTTCTTGAGTCAAAGAACGAGTATTGATACCAGTATCGATACCTTTTTACACCAAAACGTTACTACCAATATCTGTTTTGAACCAGAGCTTAATTTTTAAATATTTTAAAATTATAAAGGGATATTTCGATACCAGTATCGATACCCCAAAAATCCCAACGACTATTTTAGCATTAAATGAGTCGACCGTTGGTGGTAGTTATAGCTTTAAATGGTGGTTAACATATTTCGAAACAGGTATTGATACCAATCTTCACAGATTACAATTGGTATCGAACCATGGTTTGATACACCCATATTAAATGTACAACGACTCTTTCTCTTTGTGGCATGTTTCGAAACAGGTACCCCGAGTATCGATACCGAAACCTGCAGAAGTACATTTATCGTGGGAAGATGAAACTCTAACGTATTTATTTCAATTCCCAACAACCTCAACGGTTAGAAATCAATGAGAAGGTATAAATTAAAACTTCTAAAGCAACATTAATGACTATCGATCCTCAAGCAACATCCAAGTACACAAATCCAACTCCAAAGCACCTCATTGCAAATCTTTTGCTCCAAACTCTTGTAATTCATTTTTATTCTTTGTAATTGTATTTGGGGAGAGTTACTCTGAAATTGGGGCATATATTTCTTGTGAGATAATTTTTTTAGCCCATCCTTATCTCTTGTAATTCTTTGTGAGGTCCAAGTCAATTTTGGGTAGAAAATTGACTTGTTTGTAAAGGTTATCCCTTAAACCTAGAAAAAAGTTGATTTCTTAGTGAATTGTTTTCAAAATCTTTAATGGGAGCTAAGGTAGTGGATGTAGAGCTTGTTCTGAAGCTTGAACGACTATAAATTACTTATTCTTCGTTTTTCAACTTTTAACGAAAATCTTCCAACAAAATTTTTAGTTGTCATCCAATTCTACAAATCGATCAACTCAACAAAACTCAAAACTCAAAATAGTTTTATAAAATTTCTTGTATCATTGTTTTGAAGCTTGTTTAAGATTATATAGTGATTTTTTAAATTTACACATTTTGTCTTTTATATCAGGTGTCTCAAAACCTAGTAATTAGTTTATATTGATTTCTTAATCTAGATCTCTGTTCAAAAATATAGTCTTTATAACCATTTGATGTACATGAAACTCTTTAACTATTAGTCTTGCATTATACTTTTGATTAACCCATCCAGTATTAGTTTCTTTCTAAAGGCCCGTTTATTAATGATAGATTTAAATCATCTAGGCAAATCAATCAACTCCAACTGGGATTGGACTTAAATAATTCTAATTCATCATTAATGACACTTCTCTAAACATTAACATCAATTAAAGTCATAGTTTCATTATGTTGAGTCTAAATCACTAATTTTTGTAATAAAGAAAGTTATAGAACTTGGTCCAAAGGTAGTAGCTATTTTCTTTCTTTTACTTTGTCTAGACTCTAATTTAAACTCTAAAATCTCTTAATAAGAATATACTATAATAAGTAGGAGCATGGTTTTCTCATTATTTTTTAATATTTAATCTAAATTTTTAAATAGGAGATAAGTCCTTAATAATTATTACATCCCTAGATTCACAAATTGAGAAATCATTTAAAGTCATAAGCATTGTATCAACGATTTTGGGACTGATAGTAGTCTTCCTAAAGTCAGGTAATCCTACTTTTGTCAAACACACCCACACTTTCAGGTATTATAAATTTGGTGCATAACCTTTCCATAATTTGTATGGAGTATAGTCTTTTTTTATGAGACACTCAGTTTAATATATGATTGACCAAAAGAATGATTTCTCCTCACATATTATCAATTAACCCAAATTTATCAATAATGTGTTAATTATATCTTTTAAAGTTTTATTTTTTATCTCGATAATATTATTTTTTTTATGAAAATATAGAACAGAGGTTTCATGTATTATGTCATTGTTATTATACATATCTTTAAAAAAATTAAACCCATATTCATCATCGTATCAAATTTAATACGTTTTATTCTCATATCAAATTTATTTTTAACATCTACCTTATAAATAAGATAGAACTTTTCAACTGTCTTTAATTCTAAGGAATAAACATTTGTATATAGAAAGTAATCAACTATAAAGGTGATATAATGGTGTTTCTTACAATTTTTAAAGTTTGTTAGATCAGTATGTATAAGTTCTAAAAGTTCAGATTTATATTTAGAGATTGTCTTAAATGTAAGTTTAATATGCTTAGCTTCTATACAAATTTAATACTTGTTAAAGCTATTACCTTCTAAGTTAGAATTAATTTTATTTTTATGAGTTATTTTAGGTGGTTATAAGTTCACATCTTAATTTAACAAACCACACATCAAAAGTTTTAACAGTATAAGCAGAAGTAGTAACTTTATTATTTTTATTAAATTGAGTTTCGATTAAAAAAAATTATTTTGTAAAATATCATTTCCTACATAATCTCAATTTTAGAAAAGTATTGTTTTATCTGCTTTAAAAACAAGTTTAGCGTTTGTCTTATTCAATAATCCACCACTAATGAAATTTTTTACGGATGACGTACATACAATATATTGCTTTAAGTTAATGTTTTACCTGATGTCACCTTGAGCAAAACTTTCCCTTTGTCTAGCATATTTGAGTTGCTGAAGTTTTTTATATAATTTTTTTATCCTTTTGTCTACAACTTCGAACTCAGTAAATAATTCATTTCTTATGCGAAAATATCTTGAAGTATCAGTGTTTATGACTCGGTCAACACACCAAATTCACTTATGAAACTACCGTTGCAATGATATCATTGATATTCACGTTGTAGTGGATTTTGACGATTTGACCTTTGTTGTCAGGCTTGTGTACAGGTTGCTCATACACATAGCAATTAACCACTTTATCCTAGGCTTTGTCATTTTTTGTCTTTTGAAGTTGGTAACCTTCTAGTTTTTATATTTTTTTTAAGTTTAAATTTAGAATCTGAGACACCACTAGGTTTAACCAGATTAACTTTTAAAGAGTATTGACTAAATTAAAAATCTTATCTTTTAACTAACCTGTCTCCTCTATTTTTATATAGGTTACTGATTTCATGATCGTCATATGCTTTTTTTTTTGTAATTGAGAGAATTACGGTAGTCAAACCAAGACTTGAGTAACTTCTCGGTCAAAATGTTAGGCTGTAACACCTTACATATTTTTATTCTTTCAGAAATAATGTGAGACATCAACTTCTCGTAATCATGAACTTAATCCATAATAAGTTTTTCATCCATCATTTGAAAGTTTATTCATTTGTCGATCATGTATTCTTTTATTCCTACATCGTCAACTTAATACTTTTTCTTAAGAGTATTGTTGAGTTGATCGATGTTGAATAGTGGCCAAGAGGGGGGTGAAGTGGATATTAAAAATTTGGTAGGAGATTTTCGGTAAAATATGAGAAATAAAGGACACAATGAATTATAGTGGTTCAAGCTTCGAACAAACTCTACATCCACTACCTTAGCTCCCACTAAGGATTTTGAAAACAATTCACTATTGAATTCAATCTTTTTCTAGGTTCAAGGGATAACCTTTACAAACAAATTAATTTTCTACCCAAAATTGATTTAGACCTCACAAGGTGTTACAAAGGATTTGGTTTGACTAAGAAGAATTCTCTCACAAGAAATAATAGCCCCAAATACAAACAAACTCTCCCCAAACTTAAATTACAACTGATCAAAGTGAAATACACAAGTTGGGAGGCTAAGATACACAATAAAGTACTTTGAGTTGGATTTGTGTGCTTGGATATTGCTTGAGGTTCAATTCTCTATGTATGCTTTTGAAAATGCTTCTTTTTATACCTTCTCATTGATTTCTAACCGTTGAAGTTGTTGGGAAAGTAAATATGGACGTTGGAGCTTCATCTTTCCATCATAAATGCACTCTGCAGCAGGTGGTATCGAAACACAGGGTACCTGTTTCGAAACATGCCAAGAAAAGAAAGAGTCGTTGTGCATTTAATAAGGGGTGTATCGATACCTGTTTTGATACAAAAAGTTTTTGTGATGCTCGGTATCGAACCCCATTTTGATACAGGCTAACCATCATTTAAAAGTTAACTAACACTAACGGTCGACTCATTTAATGCTTGAAAATAATCGTTGGGGATTAAGAGTGTATCGATACCTATATCGATACCAGGAGTCGTATTTTTAAAAATTAAAAATAATTTGAAATTGTACCAGGCTGTTTCGATACCAGTATCGAAACATGAGTTGACAGAAAGTTTTGGTATCGAACCTTGTTTCGATACCTGTTCTTGATCTCAAGAACAAACCTTGAAAAAATCTCAGGTGTATCGATACCTTACCTCATGGTATCGATACCCTCGTGTAAAAATGGCTTGTAAGAGTATTTCAAAGTTCTTGGTTTTGACTTAGAGATCAAGCTTTGACTTAAGGACCAAAAAGTTATTTCAAAATTAGTCCTTACATTTAGTTGTTATATCAAAATCAATTTTAGTTTTACAATCTCCCCCTTTTTGATATAACAAAACCAAAAGGAATTTTAAGTTTTGAAATAATTTGGTTGAAAGACTCCCCCTTAATATGTGCCAAATTTTTTTTTTTAAATTTTGATGGTTTCGAAAACTTAAAGCCATAGAACTTTCTCCCCCTTTTTGTTAGATCAAAATCAATGATAACAAAAAAAAAAACAATAATAACCAAGGTAATAGAATAAAGCAATTATAGCACTTAAATATAAAAGTTCATATGAAGCAAATCCATAGCAAGCAAAGTATCCAAAGAAAACATAATCCAACAATAATAAAAACAAAACATAGAGAAATAAAAAATAGGTGCATAAGTTCTAATATGAATGCATCATAACTAGTCTTAATAACTAAAAAGCAAAGCATAAGAGAGATCAAAATGATCAATCATCGGCCATGTCATCACCGTCATCATCATCACAAGAATCCTTCCTAGGAAGGAGGTTATCATCGAAAACCACATGTATAGATTCCTCTACAACTAAAGTTCTTTTGTTGAAAACTCTATAAGCCTTAGAATTTAAAGAATAACCAAGGAAAATAGCTTCATCACCTTTTACATCAAATTTACCTAAATTGTCTTTTCCATTGTTCAAAACAAAACACTTGCACCCAAAAGGTTGAAAATAGCTAATGTTAAGCTTTTTAGATTTTAAAATCTCGTAAGAAGTTTTTTTTAAAATAAGCTTAATCATTACTCGATTTATGATGTAACAAGAAGTGTTTGTGGCTTCCGCCCAAAAGTACTTAGGTAAATTGTTTTCACAAAGCATGGTTCTAGCCTTTTCCTCTAAAGTTCTACTTTTCCTCTCAACTACCCCATTTTGTTGAGGAGTACGAGGAGCCGAAAAATTGTGGCTAATACCATTTTCATTACAAAAATTTTCAAAACCTAAATTTTGAAATTCAGTTCCATGATCACTTCTAATATGAGAAATTCTTTGATCAAGATCATTTTGAGAAATGTTTGAAAATGTGATGAAATTTTCTAAGGCCTCATCTTTAGAACTTAAAAATAGAACCCAAGTATATCTAGAGTAATCATCAACAATAACAAAAGCATATGATTTTCCATCCAAGCTAGTAGTCCTAATAGGTCCAAAAAGATCCATATGGATCAATTGTAATACTCTACTAGTTGAAACATCATTAATGGACTTAAAAGAAACTTTTTTTTGTTTACCCTTAGCACATGCATCACAAATTTTATCCAATGAAAAATTGAGCTTAGGTAAACCTCTAACTAGATTTTGGGAGGTAAGTTTCTCTAAAACACTTATGCTAGCATGACCAAGTTTCATATGCCATAACCATGCATCATTTTCATCACTAGCAACTAAGCATGCATGAGATAAGTTTATGTCATCTAGATGCACCATGTAAATATTTCCTATGCGATGACCTATGAGCATTGTTCTATTGGATTCTATGTCAATAATTTTGCAACCATTTTTATCAAAAGAAACATAGAAACCTTTATCACACAATTGACTAATGCTCAACAAGTTATGCTTAAGACCATTAACAAGTAAGACATTTTCAATAAGAATAGAGGAGTGATTACCAATAGAGCCTATACCCTCAATTTGGCCTTTGGAGTTGTCACCAAATGTCACTACTCCATCCTTTTTGAGCTCTAACTCCTTAAATCGTCCCTTGTCTCTGGTCATATACCTTGAGCATCCACTATCAAGGTACCACATATTTTGACTTGAAGCTTTGGCCTTGAAGCAATGCTCAACCTACAAACAAAAATTTAGTTTTTCACTTTTGGTACCCAAATCATTTTGGGTCCATGAGAGTTAGTCCCTAAAAGCTTGGTTCCCTTAGGAATCCAAGAGGCAATGGCATTTACATTATTAGAAACAATGAGTTCCTTAGGAACCCAAACACTCCTAATTTTTCTATGTCTAAAATGCCTTTGAAAACCTTTTTGTTTGTGGTTTTGAAAATTTCTTTTGACATGGTTGGGTTTTGAAGAGCTTCCCTTTTCAAAAGTTGAACTCCCAACCACCTTAATTTGTTCTTTAAGCTCATTCACCACCTTGTGGTGATTTTCACTCAAGCTTGAAACAAGGTTGTTTAAATCAACATTTTCTTTTTGAAAAAATTTCAAATCATCATTTAAATCAACAACCTTTTCTTCCAAATCCAAAATTGTTTTTGTCAAAGAATCATTTTTCATTTCTAAATCGGAAATAGTTTTCTTGCTTTTCAAAATTGATTCCTTGAACTTCAAAACCAACTCATCATACACATCTTGTAGTTCATCATAAGCATCATAAAGTTCATCATAAGATAAATCATTACAAGATGGTTCAAGGGTTACCTTAGGCTCATCAAGAGCCATGAGATACAAGTTGGCCACCTCATTGTCCTCATCGGATGATGACTCCTCATCACTCCAAGTGGCAACATGAGCTTTCTGTTTCTTCTTCTTCTCAAAACCCTTCTTTTTGTATAAAGGGCAATCGGTCCTAATGTGACCGGGCTTCTTGAATTCATAGCAAATAATTTGATCTTTCTCCTCTTCTTTGCTCTTTGCTTTGAAGTCCCTCTTTCGTTGGAATCTTCGATTCCTATTTGCCCTCATAAGCCTTGTGAATCTTTTGGCCACCATGGCCAATTCCTCTAGCTCTTCTTCTTCACTAGTGTCCACTTCTTCTTGTGACAATGAAGCTTTAAGAGTAATCCCTTGCTTCTTTTTCTCTACTTCCCTCTTCTCTATCTTTACCTCTTCTTTCTTTTTCTCTTCTTCTCTTCCTTTCTTCATGATCTCATGGGTAAGAAGGGATCCCACAAGAGCATCTAGCTTTAGAGTCTTCAAGTCCTTGGCTTCAATGATAGTCGTCCTTTTGCTATCCCAAGACTCGGGAAGAGAGTAGATAAGTTTCCTCACGAGCTTCTCTTCCGGAATGATCTCACCAAAACCTTTGAGACCATTTACAATCACGGAAAATTTATCAAACATTTTGGTGATGTCTTCATCCGGCTCCATCTTAAAATTTTCATAGTTTAGGTTGAGAAGACCAATCTTTGTTTCCTTCACATCATTGGTGCCCTCATAAGTTGTCTCCAAGGAGTCCCAAACTTCTTTGGCACTTGTACATGAAGACATCTTGGAGTAGATGTCGGGGCCTACAGCACAAAAGAGAATGTGAAGAGCTTTATCATTTGTGGACATTCTCCTTCTTTCTTCATCGGTCATCTCGTTCCTCTTCTTAGGCACTTGCCGATCTCCTTCTTGCTTCATAGGGATAGAGGGTCCATCTTTGATTATATCCCAAAGGACATAGTCATTGGAGTTGATGAATAGCCTCATCCTATTCTTTCAATAAGGATAGTTGTCCTCATTGAAGAAGGGTGGCTTGGTGATGGAGTGAGACTCGTTCCACGAACCGGAAGTGGAGGCTATTAGATTTTTGTTGTAGAGATGATCAACAACCCTTGGATCTTCTTTGGTGGAGGTGAATCCCTTCAAAGATCTAGCTCTGATACCAATTGTTGAGTTGATCGATGTTGAATAGTGGCTAAGAGGGGGGGTAAATTGGATATTAAAAATTTGGTAGGAGATTTTCGGTAAAATATGAGAAATAAAGGACACAATGAATTATAGTGGTTCAAGCTTCGAACAAGCTCTACATCCACTACCTTAGCTCCCACTAAGGATTTTGAAAACAATTCACTATTGAATTCAACCTTTTTCTAGGTTCAAGGGATAACCTTTACAAACAAATCAATTTTCTACCCAAAATTGATTTAGACCTCACAAGGTGTTACAAAGGATTTGGTTTGGCTAAGAAGAATTCTCTCACAAGAAATAATAGCCCCAAATACAAACAAACTCTCCCCAAACTTAAATTACAACTGATCAAAGTGAAATACACAAGTTGGGAGGCTAAGATACACAATGAAGTACTTTGAGTTGGATTTGTGTGCTTGGATATTGCTTGAGGTTCAATTCTCTATGTATGCTTTTGAAAATGCTTCTTTTTATACCTTCTCATTGATTTCTAACCGTTAAAGTTGTTGGGAAAGTAAACATGGACGTTGGAGCTTCATCTTTCCATCATAAATGCACTCTGCAGTAGGTGGTATCGAAACACGGGGTACTTGTTTCGAAACATGCCAAGAAAAGAAAGAGTCGTTGTGCATTTAATAAGGGGTGTATCGATACCTGTTTCGATACAAAAAGTTTATGTGATGCTCGGTATCGAACCCCGTTTCGATACAGGCTAACCATCATTTAAAAATTAACTAACACTAACGCTCGACTCATTTAATGCTTGAAAATAACCGTTGGGGATTAAGGGTGTATCGATACCTATATCGATACCAGGAGTCGTATTTTTAAAAGTTAAAAATAATTTGAAATTGTACCAGGCTGTTTCGATACCAGTATCGAAACATGAGTTGACAGAAAGTTTTGGTATCGAACCTTGTTTCGATACCTGTTCTTGATCTCAAGAACAAACCTTGAAAAAATCTCAGGTGTATCGATACCTTACCTCATGGTATCGATACCCTCGTATAAAAATGGCTTGTAAGAGTATTTCAAAGTTCTTGGTTTTGACTTAGAGATCAAGCTTTGACTTAAGGACCAAAAAGTTATTTCAAAATTAGTCCTTACATTTATTTGTTATATCAAAATCAATTTTAGTTTTACAAGTATCTCAAATAAGTTTGACACTCTTTTTCTTATGAAATATACCAAACAATTTGTTTGACATGTGACTTAAACGATGACCTCGAATCGTTTTGTTATCCTTCTAGAATTTTTTATTGGACACTTGAACGGCTACAAGATCTTTAATGGTGATAAGTGCATCAACCACATCAAAAATTAGTTGTGTTGACTTTAGTTCGATAAATATATAGTTTAAGCCCAGTTGCTCAAATAATATCATAATTTTTTGGAACCACTTCCAGTAATTAAAACCGTCTAGTACATCAAGCTCGGAGAGAGCTAGGATAAGCTTGCTCAATTGGTTCGTCATTTTGTAGTTAGTTAGATTCAATTTCTAAATTGTTGAAAATAAAAACTACAAAACTAAAGCGTTAGCATTAACTGATATAAAAATAAAATAAGCGAAACAAAACTTGATCAGTGTCGTGACTAACACCATTGTTTTAGAAACATATTCGTTACAACCAATATAGTTGCTACTACATACGAATCATTCCTTAAAATTAATACGGACTCTCTAAAAATTTATATACCGAAACTTTAAAGCGAACTATGATACTACTACTCTTGTCTAAAATCAAAGCTCATAAATGTTATGAAAAACTTTCTCGAGAAAAATGATGGTTAGGAGTATATAGCAATTATATAGTTGTGAAATGATTCCAAATGAAACAAACCTTACATATTTATAATTAGATTTTGAAGTAGGGGTGAGCATTCGATTGAGTCGAGTTAAAAAATTTTGAGTTATTCGAGTTGACGAGTCATATTTTACAACTCAAACTTTATTTGAAATTTTTTCGATTCGAGTTGAGTTTAAGAAATTCGAGTCGAGTTGAACCGAGTCGAGTTTTCGAATTTCTATAAATATTTAATTGTAATTATTTATTATGTTTTAGTATGATTTGATTCTAATTTAAACGACTTTCTCTAATCATATAAGATATATATATATATTCATATGTAGCAATATTTTTATATATAAATGTATATATCATTAAAAAATTGATAGACTCGTCTCAAACTTAAAAATTAATCCTTTAATTATTAAAAAAAATCAAGTTATTCGAGTTATTCGAATTTCCATTTTACAACTCGAACTTTATTTGAAATTTTGTCGAGTCGAGTCAAAACGAGTCGAATATTTTTGCCTTGAGTCAAGTTATTCAATTTTTTCAAGTCTAGTTTTGTTCACCCTTATTTTGAAGGGTAAAAAGATCCTTTAAAACATGGCAATAAATTAGATAAATGCATTGCCCTTTTAACATCAAAATTAGTTAATATATTGCAATACAAGCAGTTGAAGCCGACCTTTTAAAGCTGGTTAAATGCCATGTAAAATCCACAGTTAGAATAGTAGAAAGGCCTGCAACCACTGCTGCAATAATTATCGAATATGTGACTAATTAAATCTGCATATAAATTACTTAAATTCGGGTCTGATCATATTCAAATCCGACCCTATAAATAGTGAAGAAATTATTCTCACATTTGAAAAACATATAAGCAAGAAGATAATTGTGGGCGGTACATGTCGAAGACATATATTAATACGAATGTGGGATTACATGCTCTTACTCTCTTGAGTGTTACCAACAAAATCAACATTTTCATGCCAAATCCAGCAGTCCACAAGTTCTATAAGATATGGATAAACTGTCCTCAATAGCTTTAACTCAATGGCAATGACTTCTCAAATGAGCTGATCAGGCACATGCTCTATGGCCAAACAAACAATAATAACTATTCCTTGGGCTGATAGCTTTACCACCTAAGTTCATTGTAGTCATTATATGCTTATGGTCCTAAGAAAATGAGGTTTTAAGAGGAATTAAGGGGACCGGTCTTTACATATTACATTGCTCGAACCCTCTAAAGACTTAAGCCTACATTCTCTTACACTTCTCAATCCCATGATTTTGCAGAAGAAGACTAAGGGTTTTTCATTTAAAATTTGTATCACCTGCATAAATCTCGATACCTTTTGTGTATGCACGCATGCGTGCGCACACAAGGTGATTCGATGCATTAAAAATGTACATAGTTGAATAGCATAACCTCTTTTTCAGAGAAACATACATACATCCTTCTCTTCACGTGCATCATAGGTTTGGTCCAATGCCTGTGGAGTCTGTTTTAGCTGGGATACCTGCAATTCAAGATAAATTGTAGAACACTAAATAGTTTTGATTTGCATGTATATTTTTCATTTGAGTTGGCAATTATATAATAATGGAAGCAACAAGTACAAACAGATAACATGCAATGAGTTTAAGAACAAACATGTAAAACAATAGTGACAGACATTAAAGATATGACAAATTGTTTCCCAAGAGGATGTTTGATGCACTTAGCATGATGAATTGACCTACAAAGGATGGTTATCTTCTTTCCAAATGAATACGCCAGAAATAGGTAATGTAATATCTCCACACTTGGGCTCTCTACAGTTTACTCATCCACAGAAGTATAACAGAACTAACAAAAAGTTGGTTTTAAATGTTTCATAGATTCGAACACAACAGCAAAAATAGTTACAACAGCAGAAGACCAACCTTGTACTGTAACCAAGCAAAAACCTTAATGTCGTCAGGCCTAAAAAAATTTGTCAATCCAATTTCTGCATATATAGAGGAGCAGTGAGAATATTTAACATATGTTTATTTGCTGTAATGCACTCATTAACATCTACACTACATGAAAGATGGAACTAAAGCCCTGCTTCCAGAGAAAAAAATAGGACAGGACCCCTTTACAGCATGTCAAAATCAGAATCCGTTATAAGACATTTTAATAGAAAAATACAGTTTTATTTCTCTGTAACAAAACATACAAAGCTGACATGCATAGATTGCCTTGAAGGATAACATCTTAGAATTATTCTTTGAAGGGATATTCACAAAAATATACAGGTAGCGTGAAACCTTTGCTTTTACAAACAACTTCCATAAAGTCCTTTGCAATGGAGAATAAATGTTGATATCCAGTATAATCATTATGAAGAGTATCTCATCTATTTGCCTAAACTTTCCAGGATCATCCCCTTTCTGCATTTAAATAAAAATTGAACCAGTATGGGTCGAAAGTCCACATAAAGAACTTCAAAGATTCGAATAACAAGCTACCCAAAATATGGAATCAACAGTGAGGCAAAATAATGCAAGGTCGAAGTAGGTAAGAGACACCATTGAAGCACCAAGTTTAAGATCACCCAATACAGAGAGAGCTGGAAAACATCGAAGAAAGCAGGGGATTGAGAACTATAATAATGAGAGAGAAGCTCAGAATTTCAAAGAGGCAAAAAGGCAGATCTATAGTTGAAATAAGATAGTGCAATACTGCACAGAGACTAAAGAACACTCAATCCTAACAAGTCACAAGTTATTATTGATGGATTTTTATTTCTTTTAGCAGAGATTAAATGAACCCCATTCTTAAAATTAAGAACTCATTAAGCTAGGGGCATCAACTAAATTTCATGTACGGTTCATAACATTTCTTCAATGGTGCAGTTTTTCAAGTGTCTTGTAGTCTCTTGAGACTCTAAGCTAGGCTAAAAGGGAGACTGCATTGCTGAAGATGTTCTGAGGTTCTAACTTCTAATTGATTGGTTCTGTCAAAGTAATTAAACAAGCATCTCCAGTTAAAGTAATAATGATCATACCTTCATCCTTGCATCTTCAAAGATAGGCAACATGATGAAAACGGGATAAATGGGAGTAACAGTATATAGGCTCCCATCTGCATACAAAGTAATAGAAAAAGAAAATAAGGATGATACAAAAGCAAGGTAATCAGGTTCTGCCTACTATTGCAGATTATAAGAAACATGTGATATCAGTCATTCAGTTGTGCTCAATATATAATCAATTAAGTAGTAAAACAATTATATGCAGCTGAAAATTAGTTTATAAGGTTAAGAATAACGTTTACAAATAATAATCCTGCTAAGGCTCATTAGTTTAGATTGTTTAGATACATGTATATTCAGTTTGATTCGTGATCGTTGACGCACAGTTGGTTAATTTAGATATATAATCATTCTAAAGCACTGTAAACCCTAGAATAGCTGCCTACCACAACTTAATCAAACCAACACCAAAATACACCAAGAAAATGAACCCCAGAACACTAAACTTAGTGAGCTTCTTTTTCTCTTCTGTGCGTGTATGTGATAAGGGGTAGAGGGTCGGGATGAGTCGAGGGATGAAACTCAAGACAGGTATCAATTGAAGACTAGAACACAAGTTTGACACTCCAACTGTGATTTGTCAACTTCTCTTGCTTGTAATTAAATCCAAGGATGGACCGAGGGAGTGTTGAGACGGTTGCACCATGTAAATTTCAAATTCTGGTATAGTTGGGACAGTAGCACCCCTGTAAATTTCAAATTCTGGTATAGATTAAATTTTGCACCCCTAGATTTCTAAATATTCCTAAAAGTTAGCACCTTGTGGCATAAAATCCTACGACCTTACCCCATGGAAGATGACATGTTATACGAATAGAAGGGTTATCTTCATAAACATAATCTCCCAAAAAAACAAGACTCATAAGGTTGCTTGAAGCAATCCGTTGCATAAAAGATAGAATGTACTGAGTCCTGTCAAATAACAACTTCCTGTACAAATGAGGAGGATGGAGGCATGGAGCAATAAAACAAATTAAGCGACAAGTCCAAAAATCAAGCGGAAGCCGAAGATTACCCAATTAGGGGAGAGGAAGTGACAGAAAACAAGCGGAACCGTCCCCATCAGCACCAGTGTCTGCGACGAATGAGAAGAAAACATTAAGACATATAGCAAAAGGAAAGAAATTAATAATTCAAATAGAAGAAAAAGAAATGCAGGCCTCTTTGTTTTGAAGCAAAACGAGGTACTAACCAGGAGCAATTAAAAGACGGGATCATCAATGCCAAGATTCCATTAGTCAAACAACAACAGAGACGATGCAGAAGCAGAGCACAAGCAAATCCAAAGAGCCAATACAAACAGCGACTCCGCGCTGAAAAGAGTGGGAAAAAAGGAGGGCAGATTGATTGGCCGGAGCGAAAGAACGGCGAAGATGAAGAGGGCGCAAAATCCAGAATCTGGTTTTTGCTTTCAAGCCCATACTTGCTTCCACTTGCACATGTTTTGGATTTTGGAATTAAGCCCATTATAATCTAACATAACTCTGTGGTTACTTGCATTTCCATAAGCCTTTCGAGTTACAGAACTCAATTTGCTTTCAATTTCCATCAAAATAGCCTGGGCAAAACATTCAGCGAGTAACTCAAGAAGACGAATCCAAACGCATTGTAGCTAGGGCAAGTAAAAAAAAATCGAATTGATATGTAATATTTTATAGTTTGAACTTTATTTAAAATTTTTCGATTGGAGTAGTTTAGAAAATTTTAATTGAATTAAATTTTTAATTTTTTATAAAAATTTAATTAAAATTATTTATCATGATATAATACGATTTTATTATAATTTAAACTATTTTCTCTAATCATATATATATATATCTTTACATTTTTTCATATGTAGCAGTATTTTTATATACAAGTATATATCATAAAAATTTGAGATATTCGTCTTAGAACTTAAAAAAATCTTTTAATTACTAAAAATTTTAAATTATTCCAATTTTCGTTTTACGACTCAAATTTTGTTTGAATTTTTTTTCCCGAGTCGAATTGAATTCATAAAATTTTGAGCAAAATACTTTTACCTTGAGTCAAATTGTTCGATTTTTTCGAGTTGAATTTTATTCGCCTTGTGCATAAGACAAGTTCAACTAAGGATTTGCTTACATCTCCGATACATAATTCTATAATTCGGAGTTCATCTGTTCATGTGATCAAAAATCCCATATGCCTAATCACAATCGCAGAATTCATCCATTAAACTAAAATAGAAAGGAAGCTTTCACAGGGAGAGAAGGTTGGTTATGTACAAAACTCAAGGAACTGTAAGTTGACCTGCATGTGGTGTAAACGAGTCGAGTCGAGCTCGAGTAGTGCTAAGCTCGGTTCAACTCGTTAAGATTTCGAGTTGAGTTCGAGTTTGAGTAATTTTAAACGAGCCTAGAAAACCTGAGCTCGGCTCGACTCGTTTAGAGCTCGAGTCGAGTTCGAGCTTTTTTCGAGCCTAATCGAACTAAGTATTAACCGATCTTTGACCATGTTAGACTTGAGTAACTCTTATCTCTTACGTCTCATTTAAAGCCTAACGGAGAAAAAACTTTGATACACGAATTGTGTAAACTCAAGCTTGTTAATTCTAGGTTTTAGTATGTTAATTTAGAGTGTAAGACTTATGTTTAAGATTTAGATTTTTGGGTTTTAAAGTATATTTATATTTTTCGAGTAGCTCGTGAGCTTTTCGAGTCGAGTATCATGTAGCTCGGCTCGGCTCGGCTCGTCAAGAACTCGAGCCGAGTCCAATCGAGTCGAGTTTTAACCGAGCTTTGACCGAGTCGAGCTCAGTAACTCACGATCTGTCTCATCTCATTTACGGCCCTATGCATGTCCCAAGGACTTCCATGACGATTCCAGCCGCACTAAATGCAACTTCTCGACAAATGGTTCGAGAATCTCCGCCTCTTCTACCGGAGCAAAGGCCATGCAAATGCTAAGCTCTTGCACCGCCTTGCCGTATTCCCTGACATGGTTTTAGTTATCAACTTTAGCTACATCCATCACCCGAACCTTCGCTTTTTAAAAGCTAAGAGTTTTCGGAATCCA
Organism: Abelmoschus esculentus; assembly: GCA_035048815.1. Taxonomy (NCBI): domain Eukaryota; kingdom Viridiplantae; phylum Streptophyta; class Magnoliopsida; order Malvales; family Malvaceae; genus Abelmoschus; species Abelmoschus esculentus. Next base: position 2,618,547 of record JAUCBN010000038.1, read on the forward strand.
TACCTATTATAATACAGCATCATGCCATGGTCTCTCCTCAGTGTCCAATTATGTGGCTGCAGAATCAACAATCTTTCTGAAGCCATGATAGCTAGTCTGCAAGTAAACCCATCTTTTTTAGCATAATATTTATGAAGATGTTTGGAATGTATAACCCGGATTAACTAACTGCTTTCGAGCATGAATTTAGCACAAGTTTAGCCAGTCGATCTTAAACACGTGTCTATTTTGAACAAAAAAAAGGACCAATCTTACCTGCATGATGCAAACATGTTATCATGTAGTTTAAGAATGGTATCAATGGCAGCCAGTTTTAAGAGCAACTCTTAAAAGTGCTTTACACCAGTTATAAAGGGAAATACGTTTAACCATCATCTTCTCTACATAATGCATGATGTTTAACAGTTCTTGACAGTAAAAGTTTGTCGGAATACAGCTCTTTACCAGTCGAGCATTAAGTAGAACAAAGGCCTAATCCGACTACCAAGGATCAGCACAAAAGAGAAACAGAGGTTATGGTTATAACGAAAAGAATGCGAGCAAAATGCAAAATGTGGCCTTTACTATATCGAAGAAATGCATAATGAAATTTATGAGTAGCAGCTAAACTGAAGAAATGTTGCAGAAAAGCAAATTTTTGGAAGAAAGTTATGCTACAAACCATAAAAATAAATTATAATTTACCTAAGATCTTGTTAGTTTTCTCATCGGCATCGTGAACATGCCTAAGGGGAGAAGTCAGCATCAATCCACGATTTGATCTTGAAGCACGTTTCCAGTGAAGCCTCTGCATTTTTTTTGTTAGTTAATTTCATACGTAGGAAAGAAATTTTGGTGCACTTTGAAGCATTAATAGTTAAGAATGGAATAAAGAATGTAGAACGAGTTATACAACTTGATGATGAAGATTAGGACTTACAACTAAATTAGCTAATGCAATCCCAATAATATCACGGTTGGTAGCTACCTCGAGCCCTAAAAGTGAAGTACCAGTTAAATCTGATGCCATTGATCTAGGGTCCTCCACACACCTTCCATTGACAATAGCAAACAAGCTGTGTCCTGAAGTCACTTTGAAGAGTTCCTACAGAGAGAAGAGTAGATGTTAAGTGCATTTGAAGTGACCTTAGGCACCTCCGGATGAGGTTTTGTCGCTTTTGCACGCCGACCGTAACAGCCTTGGGCTGACTATTCCTTAAGTTTCATGCTCTCTTTTCATAAAAAAATGACCTTAGGCAAATGAGCAACCAAAAGAAAAAGACACACTTGCAGTTTTTCTAAGCAGAGAACATTACAATGGTTTGGTTAAGACAACAAACATGCATTGCTACAAGTATGAACACGGAACATGTACCATGAAACTAAGCTGCACAAATAAATTTTCAAGATTGAAGTACCTCTGGGTACCCTGTCTGGGGCCATATCAAAAAATCTTCCCCAACTCGAGATCCCACAATGGTTATACCAAGTCGCCGACAAATTTCAATATATATTATGCTAAGCAAAATTGCTGTAATTAACAAAGTCAGATTAGTAGACAGACCCAAAATGACAATGAATTGCTCAGGAAAAACATGTTTTGTGGAAAAATTTGGACAGAAAATGCTTTGCACCAAGTGAGCCTTACTACAAAAAGGAAGTATGATGAGGCTTTACCACTGCCACATCTGGAGTCAAGTACTGAGTGTAAGTATGAATGTTTAGAATCTACAAGAACGGGGGATCTTGTCAAGCCTCGTAACTCAAAAAGAACTAAATTCACTGCCTCCAAAACTTCAACCAGATGGCAGCCTATGTCCCTTGAAACTAGCTCGGCCTCGACTTCTTTAGCAATTGCATCCAACTCACTTAGCCATTCAGGTATGGTCTTTCCACCCAGAGGCATTTGCTCCAAAGTATCCCAGTCTTCCATCTCCAATGGAGAAGAAACATTTCTCCTTTCATTCAGAAGAGAGCGAGCATCCATCTTTCGATTAAAAGAAATAAATGCCATGTCTTCAGCTGCAACATAAAGTAAAGCCTACACCGAAAGATATCGAACAAATTAAAAGTTACAACTTACATATCAAAAGCATCTCACCCCTCACCAGTCACCCATTTACAATGAATTAGTGAAACATATTCGACAACAGATTGTCATGAGTACCTTAGCAAGAGAGATGTCTTTATCCTTGGACTGGAAAGAGATCTCCCGAGTGAACTTGTCCCTCGCAGTCTTAAGAGCCTGTTGATTGTATCATAGTCCAACAGAAAATTAGAACATGGGAAATCGAAGATAATCGAAACAATAAAACCAATGATCGGTTATGTGGATATCCATAATGGAAGAACAACATATGTGTACATAATGTTGATAGATCAACCTCCTGGTACAATTTGTGACGGGAAGAAGAGTCTTTAGTTAGCTGAATCTGATTGGAAAAAAGAGGGTAAGCACAAGCGGAAGCAGCAGCAGTGGTCCTAATCCTCCACCTCCTCAAGTCCTTGTGATAATCACGATGGTGATGATCGTACCTGATGATCGTAAAGAATAAACGGATATTCCAGAGATTTTTTTCCTACTAAAAATCCTTCTTCCATATCATTATACTACTACTAGGAAAACATCCTAATCCCATCACCTTTTGATGATAAAAACCAAGTACCCAACACTCAAATTATAGTAAACCCACTTGCTAAAACCAATCACTAAGCATAAAAACTTGGTAAAACAAGTTTAAATATCGGAGTTACCTGATAAAGCAATGATCTTGAAATGTTGGACGACCCATAGCTGCCATTGGCACCAAATACGATGTGGACAACATTACTCTGGGGAAACGTGATAAAAAATAGTAATCTATACCTACAGGAAGAGAAATTAAGAAAGGAAGGTAGAAGATCAAGCCAGTCCTATAGGAGACGAAGCAAGAGAGGGTTTCAATATAAAGTTGAAGATCTCGGGTTGCGAGTAACAACTTCCGGTTCCAGAACACATGTATGGTGTTGAAGATGAACCGAAGCAGGCACGAAAAGCTGAACCAGAATTCCCAAAATCCATAATAAGTTGGAACTAACTTCCAAATTAGCAATTGTCTTCTTCTTTTCTCCTCTAATATCTGAAATGCAAGTTGTGTAGCAAGGAAGAGAACAAAAAGGGTTGGTGGAAAAGTTTGAAATTTACAAGCAAAAGAGAAGGTTGCTCCTTTCTTCAACCTCCTTGAATTTGGGTTTGATATTAAAAATGAAATCTTGATGATAATAATTGATATGGTGGGAGTAAGCAAATAAATAAGTGAAGGCAATGCCGAATTTCTGGATCATATATTAATGTAGAATAAAAATGTATAACGGTTGAATCCACTCTCCTTTATCTTCTTCTACTTATCTTTCATCTACTATTTGAGGATACAATTCTAATGTAAAATTAAGGGTAAATTATACTAGTAGCTATTGGATTTTAGGGTCTTTGCTTTTAATCAACAAATTTTTAAAATTTATGTTATAATTATTATTTTTTTTAGTTTTGATTATGATTTTATTGATACTCGAGAGTATTGAGAAATGAAATTTTATTAAAAATTATAAAATATTAAAAAATATAGATAAATTTCAACATTTAAAGAATACGACTATTCCAATATCCAAGGATGAAACTACATAATGTTCTTGGATGTTAGGATGGATAGTTGCTCCCACCTCGAAGATTTTTTTTTATTTTTCTCTTTTTATTTAAATTCTTATAATTTTTTTTACGAATTTGTCACCTATTTTTAAACATTTAGGTTTGATCTTCTTAACTTTAAATTCTAACTTTGTCCCTGTAAAAAACCCTCGATCCATCCCTGCCTACTACCATCATACGTGGAATGGATAGGATATGCTTGAATTAAGTATTATATATATATATATATATGAAAAAGGACAAAAGCAGTATCTGTTGAGTATTTGTTTTATTTTGTGCAGACAATTGTCAATTATCGCAGCCACGAGTGACGAAGTCTGAAAATGACCAGCGTTGGCGTGACGAGTTGAGGGCGGTGAAACACCGGATCATGCCGTCACCCATTGGAATGGCACTTGTAGAAGCGAAGGGACCATTAGGCAATGCCCATGCTCATACATGTTCTAATGGAAAATCTAAGGGATCATGAACATCTGTTGAAGGAAGGGGACCAGTTTGTTGTAGTTTGCAAAGACAAGACTTGGTCCTTTACTCCGGTAAATGTTTGTCTTTTATTAAAAAAAATTAAAGATTAAATTTTAAACTTTAATCTTATCCTTTTACGTTTTAAACCCTAAATTTTATATCCTAAAAATATAGCTTACCCTTAATTTCTTAAACCCTAACCATAACTCCTAACTTTAAACTTTAAACACACAAATTTAAAGTAAAAACCTTAATAAAGACACAATTAATAAATAGACGATATACACACGTTCATAATAAGATACTTGAATTTTGGGGCACTAAAATTGTCGGTTTTTAAGGCCCGTTGGCCGTGATAATTGGGTACCCATAAGTAGAAGTCTAACATGGTCACTAGGTATCCATGTTAGACTTGTACATTTCTTTTAAGAATTTTCATAAATTTTGATGTTGGGAATACTTTTTTTTAAAATATGGCTTCTTTTGTTTTATTTTTTAAAATATTAATGATTCTATAGTATCTCGAAAGTCGGTATCTTTAGATTCTGACTTTTAACAGTATTTTCAAATAATTTGGCATCTTCATCCTTATATTGTTCAAAGTTGGAGTTTAAAGATATCGACTTCCAAAATAATGTAGAATCATCAATATTCTAAAAAATAAAATAGAAGAAACAATATTTAAAAAAAAGTTTCCAACGTTAATATTTTTAGAAATTCTCCAATAAAATTTAAAAAATCACAATTAATATATCGAAAGAAATTATTTTTATTTTTCTTGGCCCAAAATTGTTTGATCTATAAATTTAGGCTTTATTCTACTTCATATGGGCTTTCTTATTTTCCTAGCTTCTATAGGATCTTGTCTCCATGTTTAGTATTTTCATCTTATTAACAGCAAGGGCCAAGATTTTAGAGGAATATATGATTAGATAAAAATAAATTTTATCCAATTAATTGTGTTGATTTTTTTAATAATTTAAAGTTGATTGTCTGAAACATCAGGGGATTTCAATCTGAATTCTGTGAGGTAACAGGCATTATCATGTTGCTGCAAGTGTTTACATTGTTGTTTAGAAATATGATTTTACTTCGGTTTCGTTTCTTTTTAGAACTTCTTCCGGAAGTGGACTTCAGGCTAGTAATCTGTATTTAGCCAGGGTTGGATACTTTGCATACAGCCTTTTTATCAGAAACATCAGGGTTTCAGCCTGACCTTCTGATGTTATCCGATTTCGTATTGCAGGCATGGTTTCATGGTTTCAATGAACTCACCCTGTCTGAGATTCCTAATCAGCTGGGAACATTCATGTCCCGGTCGAATTCATCCTCGTCTACACTGAATGCACTCGAAACCGGCAATGCAGATAAAGTTTCTTCTGTTGTGAGCATGTTATAGGGTACGCTACAACGTAAAAAGCTCGGCAACCACATCGAGAAAGAAGCTGTTCCAAGATAGTTCCTTTGTGCCTAATGGCACCTTCAACCAAGTACAAGGGAATCGTTTTCATGAAATTCCAGCGGTTTTCGCAGACGTGCAGGGGTTCTACAAGTTGTTCAGGGGGCTATGGTCCTATGGATCTTGACTTGGAAGGTTTTGTAAATCCCACAAACACAATTCCGACGAGCAGAGTTTCTCGAGAAGCTTCTCAAAGTGAATCCTCAGCTGCTGCACCGGTCATTTCATCCGACTTCGATGCATATGATGGACCAACCAATTCAAGCCAAGACTTAAGCGTATGCAAAAGTTCAAATAAACAAGTTGGAAAGAATTGGAACACAGAAAATGGCTCTAAATCTAAAGGTATGCACTGCAGTTTCACATGTAGTCATAATTCGACATGAGGTTTCTGTCTTCAACAACAGATTTCAGAGACAGGATAATCGACAACTTAAAAGATGACCAGAAGGTATAATTATGTTACTTTAATGTCCTTTTTTATTACCCCGGAAACATTAGCAGAAGGGAGGCCTAGTTCGATACGGGTCGGTAACATCCTCGTATTCAGGTACTCAGCTTTTCTAGTACCTTATTATTACCCTTCATACAACTACATAACCTGCACTAAGACACTAACCTAACCAAAAATATAATGCAGTGGACAAGGCAGACCCGGCGAAGAAACGAAGAGTGGAACGGTCGAGAAAGTACGTAAAACAATCCGAGCAACTCCTCTTAGCAGTGAGCTATGTATTTTCATTTTGTACTTAAGATGTTTTGTTTTGATGTTTGTTGATTAAGGATGGCAGAGGCTAAAGAATGGAATTCAACCCCACCAATCCCATCTGATATGCAAGCAGTCCTGAAACGTTGTGAAACTCTTGAGAAGGAAGTGCGTTCACTCAAGCTTAATCTTTCATGAACAGGTAAGTTTTTCAAATCAATGTTCTCATGTTACTTATAATGTAAGATCAGTCCAATATATATATATAATTGCATAAAGGATTTGGAACAAGCTAAACAGATAGAAGAGCTGCAGAATCATAACGAGGAGTTGGCAGACGAGAAAGAGCGACTCTTGGAAGAGATCGAACCGAACGTTTCGGATTCGGGGAACATGTAAAACATATACTGTAATGGACTTAACTATTGCATCAGTGTTTAGCATGCATGAGCTGATGCAATTTATAACATCTGTGATGAAAACAATGTTAAGGTTACTCGTTCATAGAGTATGAAAACATATACAAGCACAGCCGTGTAAGGACATTATTCTTGGTCACTAGTAGGAATAATAGATGGGTACTATTTCGAATCGAACCAGCTCTAGTTTATTAAAACTTTTAATTAAAATAAAATATATTAATTAAATTATAAACATTTAAATTATGAAAATATAATTATATTTAATATAAAACGGTCAAATTATGAAAAAATGAATTTAAAAACTAAACTAAAAACAATTAATTGAAACAAAAAAACAAAGTTTAAAAGCCCAACCTTAAAAAATATTTAAATTAAAAAATATATGATTACAATAATTAATAAAATATAACTGTTACACCAAGACCGAGTCAATTGTTAATATTTTGACTTGACGAAAATACACTTAAGTTGGCCTTAAATTTATCGTTCATTATAAAGTTGGTAGAAAAAAAAGAGATGCGATGAGAAAAGTAAAGTAAAAAAAAAGAAAAGAAAAAAACGAGGACAAGAAGAAAGGGATTTCATCTTTGTCGATTGTAAAAAAAATAATGATAAGAATCGAGAGAAATTTATTTATAGTTAATTTTTTTTATATTTGACGGTTTTTACTGATTTATATCGATGTCTAAAATTAATTTTTACCAACGATAATGACATAATCTTAAAAATATTTTTTACTAAGAAAACAAATCCTACTATACATACCTCACTATTTATAAAAGTGTTTTTTTGATAAATTTAAATTTATAAAATTTTATATTATAATATATTAATTATATATATTATATTTAATTAATTTAATAATTAATAAATTTGACGCTCTTTATTTACGCGCGTCACTGCAATTTTGTTTAGTGAAATCTTTTCCAGTGTTCTTCATATCTATATTCCTACTTAGTTATTTGTCAGTCAGCCTCCCATCATTTTAATATCCTAATTGTTAATAAACTGTAATTTTATTATTATTATTATCATTTATTTCTATAAGGAGAAAAAATTATTGAGAATCTAACTCGTCACTTAATATTAATTAAATCAAGATTTATTCCTAATATAATAACTTAAATTTAAATGTTATATGATCGTTGTTGGTCAACGGATCAAATATATTTGTTTGATATTATAATTATTTTTTAAATAATTTTTATTTAAAAAATAAATTTACGCATATTAATTTAAAACTCACGATTTAAAAAATTTAACTAAAAATTTTTAACAACTTACTCTAAAAATTATCGATCACATTATAATTATTTAATATTAATTATATTTATATATTAATATAAAATAATGTACAAAATTTATAATATCGTTGCCTGAATTGTTAATTTTGAACCCATAAATTAGGAGAAATGATAGAGTGTTAATCGAAAATTTCAATCATTTATTTTAGAAATTATTAATAAAAAAATTAAAATATTATACGGGCTAATTTAATATATTTTAATTTTTTATGCTTCACCAGATCTTAGGACTTCATCTGCTGATCTAAATCAATCTATTTTATACATTTAATTTTAATAAATAAAATTTCAATAAAATTATTTAATTCTCAAATTTAAAATTTATTTAAATAATAATTACTTATTATGTTAGTTCTTATTTAGCCCACTTTTTGATTTGGTATTGCGTAGCTTATAATTAAAAAAATAAACATATAGGATGAGTATTTAATTAAGTCGAGTTAAAAATTTATAAGTTATTTGAGATGACAAGTCATATTTTATAATCAATTTTACTTGAATTTTTTTTTAATTCAAATAGAGTCGAATTTTTGAGCTCTTATAAAAATTTAATTATAATTATTTATCATGTTATAGTACGATTTGATTCTAATTTAAACGACTTTCTCTACTCATATAAGAGATGTATATATATATATTATACGATTTGATTTTTGAGATTCGTCTCGAATTTAATATTAAATCCTTTAATTCTTAAAAATTTCGAGTAATCTTAATTGTTCGAATTTTTATTTTACAACTCTAACTTTATTTAAAATTTTTTGAATCGATTCGAGTTTTGAGACATAGAATTAAGTTAAGATAAATCAAGTATTTTCGTCTTGAATCGAGTTATTCGATTTTTTCGATCGGTATCTATCCAGGCAGGCAGAAAAACAAGGGGCGAAAGAGAGCAGAACATCACAAGACACCATATTTTAAAAGATTTGAGCTGTTTCCCCCCCTTCCTGTGTTTACTAATAAGTTTCAGAAGTTCTCATGGGGTTTTAGTGCAAATCTCTGTATCACAGTCATTTGCATTATTTGACAAAAAGAGAATTTTTTTCACTCCCATTTCTTCTTTTATAACTAAGACAAAGGGAGTAATTGTAGAGAAAGAAACAAGGTATAAACAAGTTCCAAATACACTTTTCTCTCTTCCTATCTTCTTTACCTTTTTATTGCATAATTCTTTGTACTTGATGTTTATGGTTCTGTGTTCTCTCTATCAATGCCTTAACAGATCTGGCCTTTCTCTTTTACTGGTGGGTTAGAGTTTTTTTTTTTTTGAAAAAAAAAGTTATTTTTCAATTACCCATTTTTGGATAAACACTTGACAAAGACTTGTTTTTTATCTTATCCTTAATCAAAAACTTGGTTTTTCTTTTACTTGATGTTTCTTCTTCTCCAATTTTCTTGTGTTTTCCATACTTCGCTTTCAAGGTATGCATAATGGCAGATTCCCATGGGTACTCTGTGGTTTTTTTTCATTTTTTTGTTGATGTGCATGTGATCATTGTACACATTGATAATTCTGGTCATAAAAAAACAAAAAGTAATTAAAATAAAGCTGATTGGTCTGCACTGAAATGAAATGATTTAAAAAATGTTTAGGGGTACCCTTTTTCGTTTCCATGCTTGGTAGGAAATCCATAGTTTCCCTGTTACCTTTTTGACTCAGTGAGGAGAGAGTATGGGACCATATATTATGATGCTGAGTTCGGTATGAGTTGGTGTCCCTATATGTTGTGAAAGATATAAAGGCAGAATGACAAGCAAAGTATTATGTGTCGGTGGTAGTTGGCATTAGATCCTGAGTTTTACAGCTTTCAGAGTCTTGTCTTTATGGTCTGAAATGCTAGCAAGTAGCAAGATCTACATTAAATTTGATTCTTGCTGTTCGAAGTTTCATCATTTGCTCTGCTTGCAAATTTCCAGGGACCTTGTCCTTTTCAACTCTAAAAGTAAACCATCATTAGTGTATGTCATGTTGTATATTGATGGAGTTTCTTTGAAGCTTTTGCACAACAATTTGTTCAAACAAGATCCATTCACCTGTTGATATGTGCAGAGAGTTTCTCAGCTGATTTCTTTCTGTTTTGATTGATTGGTGCCTTTTGAATTGCAGTAAGTAATTATTTGTGAAACCATGAAGCATAAAGATGGAAAATATCATGCACAACCTGACAAGTCTTTCAAGATTGTTCCTGCAACATTACTGATCCTTGTGCTGTGTGGGTTCTCTTTCTATCTTGGTGGAATCTTCTGTTCCGAGAAGAATCGATTGGAGGGCAAGATGGTGCAGGATGTTTCCAAGACTGTGTCTTCTCCAAAGGAGCCTGTGGTAAAACCCCTTCAAATCAAATCCGTTGCTTTCTCGGAATGTGCCGCTGATTATCAGGATTACACTCCATGCACTGATCCAAGGGTAATACATGATTGTTCATTTAATGATGTTAAGGCTGCTTAATGTTAGATTGCTTTGCTGATGATGAGGTGTATTGATTGTCACAGAGGTGGGGGAAGTATGGTAAACATCGGCTTACTTTCTTGGAACGTCACTGCCCTCCGATGTTAGAGAGGAAGCAATGCTTGGTTCCACCTCCGGATGGGTATAAGCCACCTATTAGATGGCCAAAGAGCCGTGGTGAATGTTGGTACAGGTACTATTGCTTGCTTTTAGCTATGCTAATTTGTGTTGGGAGGATCGGTTTGCTTTTTGTCTTTAGTTTACATGGTAGTAACTTGTTGATGTGATTTCAGGAATGTGCCGTATAATTGGATCAATAAGCAGAAATCTAATCAGAACTGGTTGAGGAAACAAGGGGAGAAATTCATGTTCCCTGGTGGTGGCACTATGTTCCCTAGAGGAGTTGGTGCATATGTAGATTTGATGCAAGATCTGATCCCCGGAATGAAAGATGGCACGGTTCGTACAGCTATCGATACTGGTTGTGGGGTGAGTTGCAATTCTCATTCTAAACTTGAACCAGACGTTTGTATTTCTGTTGCATTTGTTGTTATCTGAACTTAAAATCGACTGGCGGAGACAATTGATTGTCCATCTCTTTGCTTCCCACTTCTCCCATTCTCTTCTATGCTTCATATTTTCTCTAAATTTTGAACTCTGTAAATTGATGTATGTAGGTTGCTAGTTGGGGAGGTGATCTATTAGACCGTGGGGTTTTGACAGTTTCGCTCGCCCCGAGAGATAATCACGAAGCTCAGGTGCAGTTTGCTCTGGAACGTGGAATACCTGCAATCCTTGGTGTCATTTCTACCCAGCGGCTTCCTTTTCCTTCAAATTCATTTGATATGGCTCATTGCTCAAGATGCCTTATCCCATGGACCGAATTCGGTAAAGAATTGTACTCAAGTCGACTTAAACATTTGTTTTGATGAAATTCCTTCGATGACCGAGAGTTCAAGGCATACTATTTTATGATCTCTTTCCTTTTCCTACCCATGCTTCAACATTTGAAGCTGCTTTGCTTTGCTTTGCTTCCGTATAGACCTCGCACTCCTTTTGGTCACACTTGCAGTTTTGAAAGAATAAGTGGTCTTGCTTTCAGGTGGAATATATCTCCTTGAAGTTCACCGCATACTCCGCCCTGGTGGTTTTTGGATCTTGTCTGGTCCTCCTGTCAACTATGAAAACCGCTGGCGTGGATGGAATACGACTGTGGATGAGCAGAAATCAGATTATGAGAAGTTGCAGGACTTGTTGACTTCAATGTGCTTTAAAATGTATGCCAAAAAGGACGATATTGCTGTATGGCAGAAATCTTCGGATAATAGCTGCTACAATAAACTTGCAGAGGATGTCTACCCACCCAAGTGTGATGATAGTATTGAACCAGATTCAGCATGGTACACACCGCTCCGCCCGTGTGTTGTAGTTCCCAAGCCAGAACTTACGAAATCAGCCTTGGGGTCCCTGCCAAAGTGGCCAGAGAGGTTACAGGTTGCACCTCTACGTATCTCGAATATTCCGAGTGGGAGTGCCAATACTTTAAAGCATGATGACAGCAAGTGGAAGGTGCGAGCCAAGCACTACAAGAAGTTACTCCCTGCACTTGGGACCAATGAGATACGAAATGTTATGGACATGAATACAGTTTACGGAGGTTTCGCCGCATCTGTTATCGATGATCCCCTATGGGTCATGAATATTGTCTCTTCCTATGCTACCAACACACTTCCCATAGTCTATGATCGGGGTCTTATCGGAGCTTATCATGATTGGTAATTCCAAATGCACTAACATGAAATCTGAATCCTAGGCATGCATTACCAGATAGCACTGTGTCTAATCTGGTTCATTCTTTCCCAGGTGTGAAGCATTTTCAACATATCCTCGGACATATGATCTCCTTCACCTCGATGGCCTCTTCACCGCCGAGAGCCACAGGTGGACACCGAGTGCATTTCCCATCTAATGTTCCTTTAGATTCAATACTACTTTTACTGAACTCTTTGCATTGTTGGCTTTGGCAGGTGTGATATGAAGTACGTGCTCTTGGAGATGGACCGAATCCTGCGGCCTAAGGGGTACGCAGTAATCCGGGAATCCAGCTATTTTGTCGACGCAATCGCCAGCATTGCAAAGGGATTAAGGTGGAGCTGCCGCAAAGAAGACACCGAATACCATGTAACCAAGGAGAAGGTATTAGTTTGCCAGAAAAAGCTCTGGTATTAGTCTAAAAGCAGTTCAACATGACAAATCTGTTGCCAAAAATGGCATTGTCCTTCCGATCATCGGAGACGAAAACAAGTTCCATACTCGATACAGTATATCCATAGAAATCAAGAACATATGAATTCATATTCGTCGTCGACCGGAGAATTAGCCTCCCGGTAATATGAGTTAGTTAAGTTAATAGATATATTCTTTGTAAGGCATCTATCCCATGGATCGGCCTTATTTTCTATCTCCCATGGATGTGGAGATATTTATGTTTGGTTACTTGCTTGACAAGTATGAATCAAAACTATTTTTGATTTATGAACATTTTTGTTTATTGATTTATGCTTTGTGGAGATATTTTTGTTTTTTTGGATAAAATATTTTTAAAAGTGTTTATTATTTTTTTTTAAAAATAAATGGCTAATATTTTAGGTAAATATTATAAATTAGTTAAAATTTTAGGGATGTAAGGTACTTTATTTTATGATTAGGGATTTACGAAAAAAATTACGGTAATTTGAAAATGATTTTTTTATTAATAAAATTTAAAATTCAATGAAGACGTCACCTTGAGTTAAATTATTAAATTTGAGTTGCGAATCAGTACTTAAACCATATATACGTTTCATCTTATTTTGTAATTTAGCGATTCAAATTTTGTAATTTTACACAATGTGACGTCTGCATTAAAATTTAAATTTTATTAATAAAAAATTCAAAAACACGTCCCATATAATTGACATCTTTAAATTACTATAATTTTTTTCGTAAATCTCAAATTATAGAACAACATGTTTTATCTCTCTAAATTTTAATTAAAATACAATATTTATTTAAAATCAATATTCTAAATATTCTAACCCATTATCATTTTAAAGTCAACCAGTAAAAACAATCCCAAACACTTGATTTCTTAAACTAAACCCTTTTATAAAATATAATTATTAATAATAATTTAAAAAAAAACGATAAATTCTTTTTTAATAATTTGTGTTTAGGGTAGAGAAAAATTGTTATTAATGAGGATTAAACTCATATACTTAAAACTAAAAAAAAATCAAAAAATAAATATCAAACATCAAAAATAAATTACACATCATCCAAACACCAAAAAATATTTTCTGTAATTTATTTTTAAAAAAATATAATTTTTTAAAAATGTTATTTTTCAAGAAAGTTAATTACAACGGTTAGAATTGGAGGTGGGGCCCAATCAATAAACCGAACCGTACATAAAAAATGATAGGACGAAATCCCAGCGTCGGTTCGGGTACGGGTCGACTATAAATAGAGGAATCTTCTCAACCCTGCTGCCAGTACAGACGGTTTTCCCTAAATAATAATACTAATAATACAATTACCCAAAATTAAGCTGTTTCTTGTTTTAATACCGACTCAACCAAGAACAGTATTAAAGCAAAGGCGATTCTGCTTGTCGGGCTCATACTTCCAAACCCTCACAAATTTCCTACTTGTGCGAGAGAGAAAACAGCGACGCTCTGGATTTTCAACCTCCCTCCGTCACTGGCGACGGTGTTTATACCGCTTCATCTTCAGGTTTCTCTTTTCACCTAGATCTGTCGCGATTTCTTATTTTTCCTTTCGGATTTAGGGTATATTAGGGTTCTTTTCAGTTGGATCTTTCTTCGATTTATGCGTGTATACTTTTTTTACGGAATGTCATAATCACGGATTCCTATTGCTTTAGGTGATTTTACCGATTGAAGGTTTGCGTGTTTGATTCATGAGAAAAATATCATGAGAAAAATATCTTGCGTGTATACCTTTAACCGTCATTGTTATCTAGAATTGTGCATTGGTTTACTGTGATCTTGGAATTTGATTTATGAGAAAAGTATCTTGGTTCTTGGAATTTGATAAATTAATCTGTTGCTATTGCTGTTTCATGATTTCACGGAGTTTCCTGCATGTTTGATTCTTTGTAGCATCATCAACATCATCACCGCCAACAAAACCTTTAACCATCATTGTTATCTAGAATTGTGCATTGATTTATTGTGATCTTCTGAGTTGCTGCTAAGTTGAGAATTGCTGATTAAATCGCTTCCTAAGATGAATATTATTCCACTTTTTGTACATAGTTGCATTATACCTATTATATATTCATGAATTAGTATATACTCTTTTCTGAGTGGTACTCTTCTTCCATCCCTTCATTGAGAAGCAACAATAAGTTTAGTTTACATGTTCATTAGTTATGGTGCAATTTTCTCAATTTGTAGTACAAATTTAGTTTATCATATTTGTTTATGTGTCGTAGTTAGATATATCTTAACTAAACAGTTTCAATTGATGTTGTTTTAATGTTAGATTGATCCTGACTTGGATTTAAAGCGATTTAACTTTCCTTTTCAAGACATGGAAAAAGTGAGCTTCTGGTCAAATTGTTACATTTTCCAAGTGTTTTCATTCCATGAAGTACTCGATTGGAGGTTTCTTGTTCGTGGAGATTTTCTTTTGGTTTCCTTTGTCAATTGCACTTAGTCCCTAGTCTCTTTTCAACACTCAACTCCGGTGTCGGAATGCTACTTTCTTCTGAGATAGGTGTTGGATCTATTGCAAACTTCTTCAAGTAAGCATTTCTATCTTCTATGTTTGATTAGAAATCATATAGTTAGGATCTAATTATTTTATTTGCAGTGAAATGATGATACAACATTCAGTTGAAGGTTTTTGGAAAATGCTTTGCAGGGGATCTATATCTTTCATAATTATGTTTTCTTATATGTGTCAACTATTTGTGCCTTTTCTAACCTGTGATGTATTTTTTTCTTCTCATTCTATTGTCACAGGTATGAACACTCTTGTTAGACAGTTTAAAGTTGCACGCTAAGCTTTAGCAACTCTAGTTCTCAATTAATTTTCTGTTGCTGCTCCTGATGGATACTGATTAGTGATGGGATATTGGTGTACTGAGCATTCTGCAACAGTTCCTATTTAGTGCCGTAGATGAGTTGACTGAAATATGTTTTTAAACCAAGAGAGAGTATCTTGAGCTTGGGATCCTTCCTGTTTGATAGAGAAAATCATTCATTCTGTTTGCTTCCTGTCAGCATGTTTTGTGGAGCTCATCTGTTCCTTCCATTGATGCCCTCTTCTCTGCTTGAAGTTGTGGGTTTAGTAACGAATAATGTTCTGAAGCCTATCCATCATAAAATTTCTGGTTTTATGCTTTTGCATGTTGCCTGAGGAAGTTGGTGGTGAACTGTGGTGATCAGCAACTCAGTTTGTTAATGTTTTATTGTTTCTAATACAAGCAATCTTCTACTGAAGATATATATCGTATGACTATCGTTGTTTCTTACACATATCTTGAATAAAGAAAGGTGTACTTATTCTTCTGCAAGAAAATGGAGAGGTATGTTGTTTTATCTTGGATTACTAGGTGGTATTTATATTTTGTAAGTTCTGCTAATCAATTTTTGAATGTATTAGGTACAATATAATTAAGGAGGTTGGTGATGGTACGTTTGGTAGCGTATGGCGAGCTGTTAATAAGATGTCTGGTGAAGTTGTGAGTATGCTCACAATTTTATTTATTTGAAATTGTAAAAGTGCCTTTTAATAGGTTGACTGAAACATTATTTTTGAATATATATTCTGTTTTGAAGGTTGCAATTAAGAAAATGAAGAAGAAATATTACACATGGGAAGAGTGTGTGAATCTGAGAGAAGTTAAGGTAATACAAGTCACTACTGATTTTGCTCCTTTTCTTTCATATGCATGATAGTCTCTCATTTGACAGTCACTGAGGAGAATGAATCACCCCAACGTTGTTAAGCTTAAGGAAGTTATCAGGGAAAATAACATTCTGTACTTCGTGTTTGAATATATGGTAAGTGCCAGCTTGTATTTGTGTTGTACTTATAATTTGTTTTATTGTCTTTGGGTGTTGATTACCTTTCTCAAAACATGCAAATATTTAGGAATTCGATCTCTACCAACTTATGAAAGATAGAGAAAAGCTTTTTTCAGAAGTTGAAATCAGAAATTGGTGTTTCCAAGTCTTTCAAGGTCTTGCATACGTGCACCAGTGTGGATATTTTCATCGTGACCTAAAACCAGGTAGGGCATGTTATTTTTGACTACTGAATTCATGTTTATTTAGCTTATATTTTTTCAGAAATATTATGCAATGAACTTCCCTTTTGCCTGCAGAGAATCTGTTGGTTACTGGAGATACTCATACCATCAAAATTGCTGATTTTGGTCTTGCTCGGGAAATTACTTCACATCCTCCATACACAGAATATGTGTCAACACGTTGGTAAGTTTGATGTTTCGAGGATTTATTTGGTTTTCTACCTTTTATGTTCTTTTTTATATTTATATCAACTATTGAAGCCTTGACTTGTTTAGGTATCGTGCCCCTGAAATACTTCTTCAATCATTCCTGTATTCTTCAAAAGTTGGTAAGTTGTCAATGTCATCAGTACTCTGGTTAACTGAATAATGGAAATGCTGGCAGCCCTTCTGATTTTGTTTTTTTTCCTCTCTTTGCGTACAGATATGTGGGCAATGGGTGCAATAATGGCTGAATTGTTCACCTTACGTCCTCTTTTTCCTGGTGCTAGGTATGTTCTTTTAATTTATTATTTTGTGCTGTGAACCTCCTTGATATAATGCACAAGTTTAAATAGGCAGTAGGTGATATCTATTTATCTTTTCTTATTTGTTTGGCAACTATGGTTATTCGTCTGGTTGTTCACGGGGTTGATGCTAACCTTTCATTATGCATGCAGTGAAGCAGATGAAATCTACAAAATTTGTAGTGTAATAGGTACTCCAACTAACGGTTCGTGGCCTGGTGGGCTTAAACTTGCAAGAGATATAAATTACCAGTTTCCACAGGTCTTAATCTATCTGAATTGTGACCGCACACATTTATTAGTTTCATAGTACAAATCTAATATTTTCATAGGAGTGACTGTAATCTAATATTTTCTTTTTAAATCTGTCATTGAACATTAAAGTTCCCTGGGGTGCATCTGTCCATGTTGATACCATCAGCAAGTGATGAAGCGATCAACCTTATTACAGTTAAGTGCATGTCTGCTCTCTGTTGCTTTTCAGTTATGGTATTGTTTCAACAGAAATTGACGTTTGCTTTGCTGTCTTTTTTAGTCTCTTTGTTCATGGGATCCTTGCAAACGACCAACGGCTGCTGAGGCCCTTCGACATCCATTCTTTCAGGTTGCGTCTTTTATAGTTTTTTTGGTGTTCTCAATATTGTTCTGGGATGTTCTTCTATGAAGTCAGAATGATAATCATGCTGTAGCTAGGGATTTCCTAACATAGTTTCCCTTTGATTTGCAGAGTTGTTATTATGTTCCACCCTCTCTTCGTACCAGAGCAGTTGTGTCTAGAACTCCTCCATCAGGTTTTTCAGAACACTTACCAATTTTACCCCTTTTTCCTCCTTTAGGGGGAGCCTTTTATCTTGCTTAATTTCTTCTTTATTTTTAATTTGCATGCTTAGTTGGTGGGAAAGGAACATTGGAACAGCAATCAGTTAGGAGATTCTCTGGGGCTCTACCTAATGCAAAGCTAGCTGTCAACCATTCCACTGTGAAGACAAATGCATCTTTTGGCACAGGTAATGGAATTTAGTCTGTGTAATAATGCTGAAATGCTTCATTAATGATGTTGGATATAGGGGACATGCACGTGATGAACTTGTCAAGCTTTATTTCTATGTTTATAATATAACTATAAACAAGCCACTCTTTTGCGTTAAGTGAGTCTTCTGCTCAGTGATGGTATTGCCAAAATAAAATCATCAGTATTGTATTTTTGATGGAGAACTATAGTTTAATCCTTGCCTTAAGGTTTTATACGGTTGGATTCTCTACTAATGGTTGATTCTTACAGGCGTGCAACGCAAGCTGGATATGAATAATCAGGTAATGACTCTGTTGTTCTGCTTCTCTAGTGATGTTTTGTGCATTGATTCTAAATATGGTCTTTCTTTTTCTGCCTTAAAGAATCTTAGTTGGAACGACGAGTCCTTGAAGAGCACCGACAAACAACCAAAGTACCGGCCACCAGGAAGAAAGACTCCATGTATGCATATATTTTATATATTAGTGAATGGTCGCTGTTTCTTTCCTTTTCTTTTCTCTAGATTCAATCATATCTTGATTACTACTTGTTGAGTATTTCTCTGAATATCTCGACAGCCAGCCCCTTGGAAGTTTTTTTTTTTCTTTTTTTCTTTTTCCCTTCTAGAGCCTGTTTTAGTCTGCTTTGGTATTTTGGCGTTGACATGAGAATTATCATATTTTGTTCAGTTGCCTCATCCATCAACAAGCGTCGGGATGTCATTGGCGCCGCTGGTGTAGCGGACAAGTTTGCAACTGTGACAATTGGGAATCGGAGGCCGTATGTTGCTCAGGTAAGGCACTCCACCTATAAAAGCTGGAGTTCAGAGGACTGGGGAGCCTAATGATGACAGGTTTCTTATACCGACCAATGTGATACTTATTCACCTGGAAAAAAAAATTATAATAACAACAATAATTGCTTGGTATTATGGAATATGGATCGCTGGTCCAAATATCCAAAATGAGTGAGCTTTGGTTGTCTTCCGTTGAGTGTTCCCTTAAAAAAAATATTACAATTTCAGTGGCTTTGTTTAGTTCCTTTGACCTTTGCTTTGCTAAATAGAGACGGTTTGTCAGATGTGGTTGTGTAGAAATATCTTCCCATTTACCTTTTGATCCCATTGTACTGGGTTTTTTCTATTGCTAGTCTGGTTAAATGAGGCTAAAATGAGACTGAAATTAAAGAATTTATAAGAATTTTGGTATTAATTTTTTTGGTATATATTAAAATTTTTACACTTCCAAAAATTTTGAATTTTTTAAAGAAACTCACTATATACTGAAATTTTTATATTTTTATAAAAAAAATTGTGTATCAAAAAATTAATATTAAAATTCTTATAATTATTATAATAATTTTGATTCTATCTTATTTTAATCTGTCTTACCTCAAAACTTTCATATAGTTCCCCTTATTCTCATAAAATCTCCCAAGTCAAGAAGAGCGTCGAATCCAAAGATAAATTTTAAGTGATTCTAACAACGATTTCAATTTCATTTCTTCAACTATCAAATTTTGTATTACAAAGCTACAGTCCCGACCCAAATCTTATAACCTCAAACACCTAAAAAAGGGTCTTCTAAGGTGGTAAAAATCCTCCCTGAAACTATGCAGACCAACAAAAATAGCAGGGGGGAGTCCCAGCAGCAGCTGGGAAACAGAACCCGAATGAGTTGTAACCATGAATGAAATATGACAGAGATTAGTATGGAGTGATTTCAGTGTTCTTGTCATTAGCAAAGGTGAGTTGCCTAGTTGAATCTGAACTAGTTTCTGCAGGTACTTGTACCCATTAATTTAGTATGGAACGTGATTTTGTAGCCAACATTTGAGAGAGAACATCCAAATGCTAAACACATTGAGATCAGCCGTTGCTCTTCATTGTGTAGTTCTGTGGAGCAATACAATTCTAAAATCAAAGGTATTGTGCCTGTATCCTATCTCTGTTCTCCTCCCACCACTGCTTGGCATTTAATTCTCCGAATCTTTCACGGCTGACCAATTTAGGAATTCAGATTAGGACATCAAAATTTACAGGCAAAGATGATAGATGATGTAAATATATATGAATTCAATTACCTGAATCTGACACGACGGAGTTCCCTGGTGCCATCAGCCAACTGTCTGATGGTAATGTAAACCCCGGGTTCATCTTGTTCAATCCATTCAGCCTCCAGTTCACTGGCATTGCTGACCGAAACAGAAGGCTCATCTCTGGATGAGGTTGTCGTTCGTGCAGCATCAAATGAGGCTTCACCTCTAGTGCCACCCGGACCAAAACCACTAGGCCTTGCACTGTAAGGTTTGTAGTTGTTTCTGGGTGTCCAATGAGGCATGGGACTCTCCATTGCCGATCCCATCCTTGAATAACACGAATCCCTTTGCATCTGCATTGTGTGTTTCTTCCTGTTAGGAACTTCAACTTGGAATACAACGGAAATTGAATTTTATGTCTTGAAAGTAAGGTGGTGGCTTACCTCATCTTCAGACCTTGGGGGTGTATGTAATGCTTGTCGATTAAATCTCTGAACATTGTAGAGCTCCATGATTCTATCATAATTCTCACCCCACCATTGCTGCGCTTGCCACTTGTTGAACATGTCCCGGCTTCGATATTCAAAGCCTAAGTAACGTCAGTTTCCGTATGCATACATGTTTCCCTAACAGAAGCTGCAATCATTTCTGGTATGGATGATCGATGACATACCTGAACCGGATTCGTTTTAGATCATTTCCTCCATTAGGAAGGGAGATAAAGGTTATATGAACCCCTGGTTCCACTTGTGCCATCCATTCCTTGTGCTCGTCCTCATCTTCTAACACCAGATCCTGGACCGAAAAAGACTCCCTATAGCCAGGAGTTCCATCACCACTGAATACCCCAGTAAATCTCGAATCCGATCTTCCTGGATGATGACTGGCACTGGTGAAGTCCCATGCAGGCGTTGAACTAGTGCTTCCACCCATGTAGGGGTATGGAACCCCTTCGGAAGCGGTATCGAAATCCGGATACGGTCGGCTCCCACTCTTGTAGCTGGTGGAGCCTGTGCAGGGCTTGCACTGCTTGTAAGCTCCAGAAAATTTCAAAGCCATATCCTTGATCTGCATATTATCAGAATTTAAGTTAACAGGAAGCACAAATTCATCAGAAAGTTTGCCTTCCACAAGATCATGTCAATCAGGGACGGATCCATGTTATAAGTGGGAGGGGCTTTTGCCCCTCCCATATTTTTTGGTATAATTATATTTAATGTCTTTCGTAATTTAGATAGTAATAAAATAAGGTTTTTGTCCCTCCCACTTTTAAATTTAAAGACTTAATAAATCTTTGTCCCTCATAATATTCGATCCTAACTTTGTCCCTGATGTTAATGGCATAAACTTAATATGGAAGAAAATAATGAATTATTTCTTTCAAATTACAAAGTTAATATAAGGTCAAAGTCCAAGCTCATTTCCACAGAAGACCCCGAATCATCTATCAATTCAACCCCACCACCACCTCACACAAGAAAGAGAGAATGGATGGACCTGTTGGAGAGTGTAGTCGTATCCTTTAAAAATTTTAAGTTTTTTATATTTTATATATTTTTTATTAATAATTTAATTTTATACCTTAAATTCATATAATTTTGCATTCCCTACATTTCAAATATAATTTTTAATAGTTTGTACCCTTATATAAAACTCTGGTCCATTAAGGAGAGAGAAAAGAACAAGAAAAAGTGGCCAAAAGGAGATGTCAACTGTGAAAATACAGGGGGAATACTACTGCTACAGTCTGAACTGATGAACTGTACTTGTCTGCTAACATCTGAGAGCTGTTCTAGTTCTAGCTTTCAATTTGTATGATATCACTGCCCATTTGCACGCATAGATTTTCTTTTTCATTTCCCATATCATATCCCCAGTTTTCATACACAGTGGATGGACAATAATTCAATGGTGGGTCAAGCCAAGGACACTTGGGGTGTCTTTTCTAAAGATATCCCACGAGTTACACTTCCTATTGGCCATTTCCACAGATCTTGGTTCCTTAACAATTCGTCCTAACACACCATTTTATTACTCTTTCTTTCTACCAGGTATATAATATATGCCTGGACATATAAAATCAAAATAAAGCATCTAGGCAAGATAAAAGAAAAAAATACAATTATTTAAGTTTTAGGATTATTTATCGGGCAAGTCTCTGGATTAATCTTGGTATTTCTCATGTAGCTTGATCAAGCTGGATAGTATCTAGACCAGGTCAAAAGAGTTACATTCGGTAATAAAAAGCAATGTTGTTCAACATAGAAAATATCTAATTCTTTTAGACTGTAATGAACATAGGTAAAGAAGTTAAGGCCCAATCATGGAAGCATTAAAAATTCAAACTAAAACCTAGAGAATATGTAACCCATAGGCCTTATGAAGGGAAAGTGTTGTCTTCATCTGCCTAAGTAGCATATAAAAAAGTGGGATCTTTGTACAGAATTGAGCGGCTGAGGGGATTGTTGCTGCTCCAAATGCAAAGACCTACCAGCATCTAACAACAGCCTAGGCACACCAGTGTACTCAAATACAAGCTCTACTGCAACCTCACCTCCAAAGGTTCTCACTTTTAGCCATATCTATTAAAACCCTCTTTGACCATTGGATTTTTCAAGGACCTAAACACCAAATGCAACAATTTACTCCTTTTCTAATATATATCACAAACCCTCTTATTGCAGAAAGATTTTAATTGTGTTTTCTAGTACATCCTAAAAACAGAAAGGATCTTGAACATATAATATGATATTAGTAGCAAAAGCAAAGCAATAGGATGAACTAAAAAGGATAGTTGGGGAAGGATGCATCCGAGCCTGGATTTAGAGTTGAAGGAGTCAAAACATAAATGTTTAAAAGTAAGGGGACAAATTCATAAAAAATAATTTTTAAAAGAATTTAAATAGGGAGACAAAAGTGAAAAAAATCCTTAGGGGTGGGGGCGATTGTCTCTCCCCATCCTTCTTTGGCTTCATCTCTGGATGCACGATTTTATATCAACGCAGTACGAATCGGTAAGAAGTTCTATTAAAAATATAGTAGTGCGAACTTAATCAGCAATGAAAGATACATAACCAGTACATGAGTTATATGAGAATTTAAAATTTTCAAGGTTGCAGCGCCCCTGGTCCATCTCTGACTACAGGTCTACAGCCGATTACATGGAAATAAATGGTTTGAAGGTCCCGAGTGAGCCCACCCCATGCACAGCTTTTGCAGAATACCATTAACCATGTAGTAGCAGTATATTGCAGTAAATTCAAGCAGTGGTGTATACATGCATGAATAAACGTGAAAGAAAAGATGGCAAAAAAGTGTCCAAAGAAGAAGGTGGTCCCGAGTCTAAAGATATCATCTACTTGGGATTATGATTTTGTTCGTTTTCACAAACAAAGCCCCCAGTAGGAAAAAGCAAAGCCTGAGCTGAGCTAACATTGATTGAATGAATGAAGTAAACTAAAGCAGAAAGGAAAGGAAGTAGAACCTGCGTGGTGAGGCTTTTCACAGCTTCTTTATTGCTCGGCGTGCCACTCCCTCGTGCTCCTTCCTCTTCTTCCTCTCCATCCGCCATCTGCTTGGTGCACGCTATGCAAGTAAACATGTTTGAACTTCTTATGCTATAATTGTCTTCTTATCCCTGCAAAGTGCAAACACATGGGGTGCATTTTTTTATCAGGCTAATGGTGGTTGAACTGAACCAAATAGAACATTCTTCATGATGGGGTTGGTTCAAAGATGGAGAAACGTGTCTATTTCCAGCATGTTTGGCAGCCAAGAAAATAAAAACAGTCCAACAATGGTGAATGTTGCATCAGCTTCAACACATAGGAATGAGGACAAGGACAGAAAGGGAAAGAGAAGCAAAAGGAAAAAGAACTTGGGATCAGAGAAGTAAGGCCTCCTACACCTCTAAAACAAAAAGTACTTACATTGTTTAATCTTTTATTCTTAAATAAGCAGTCAAATAAAGAAGAAAACAAGGGGACATATGGCAATTGGAAAGCAACCTAATTGATCAATGGACCAAGATTTTGAATCTATGCTTTGCTTTTACGTGACCAACAGAGATTCCACATCAAAAACAATGATCTGTTCAAGCAAGCCGATGTTTCTGACAAGACCAAATTCTCAGAACCATTAGCTTTAAATTTTAATAACAGTATAAAATGATGCAAAACATAAAGGAGAAGTAATGATCTGTTTGGTTGCTGAGAAAAAAAAAGGGTAGGGAAAAGAAGAATTAAGACCCACTTACCCTGGCAAACTTTAATAACCCATTAAAGCTCTTGAATTGAATGTCTTGGAGATTGAACTTAGAAATTTTGGTCCTTTCTTGTCAAGCTTGAAACTTTGAAATCAGAAGGAAAAGAAGAACAAACAGGAAAGGATTTTTAAATTTGTGACAGACATGAAGGTGATATATCGACCGAGAATCCGAGACATTCCCGAAATGGAAAGTTTTGGATATGGAAATCTCTGGGTTTAGATTTTGGCAAATGAATCCAAAAATAGAAAAATAAAATTCGGACAAGAACACTTGGTGTTGGAGACATGAAAACAAAGCAAGGGGATGGTATTTATATCTGCAGACAGAGACTGAGTGACTGAGAGTTGGGTTTATGGAGTTGACGCCATCTGTTGGTTCTGCCGTTAATTAACGGAAAACATGTTCTCTCGTTCTTTATTAGAGGCAAGCTGATCGGAGAAGGGAGAACATGTGGGGTCCCTCGTGTTTTGCTGATGTAATAAAGGTATCGGATATCTTACGTGTGCCGGAAGTAGGGCACGTGGCTGAGTGTGATTGGTTTAGAGTCCATCGCCCACACCAATGGTAGGATTTTATCATCGGATAGTGATTAGAATTTAAGTGATAGATTATGTGAGTTGCTATCAATCATCTCATCACCATTTATAGAGATGGTAACGAGACGAGGTGGGTTTTTGGACGTATGATTTTAACTCGAAAATATCTATTTTAATTTTGCTTTGATTAATTTTAGTATATATATTTTTATTATTTGATTTGATATAATAAAAATTATAATTTAATATTTATCTAACTTTGATATTTTAATAAAAAATCTAATTAAATTTGATCCAAATCAAAAAATAATAAAAATATTAAGTATTATATATAAAAATATATAAATATATTGAGTTGGATTGAGTTGAGGAATTTTTATATTAAACCCGATATGACATTATTTTTAAAAACCGAGATGACCCTAACCCTGTTTTTAAATATAAAATAATCTACCCTTATCGAATTGGGTCAAAACCTAACGATTTCAGGCTAAATTGTCACCTTTAAGCATTTGTTATATACAAATATTTTAGTTTCATGTATCAACGAGATAGTTCAAAGGATAAACAAATTAGTATCGTTTAAATGAGTTTTGAGTTTAAGATTTTTATATATAAAATTTTTGTCAGTAAACTTACTTACTAAGACTAGATATACAAAATTAATCAATATAAATTAATTGGGATAAAACTTTAAAAAACTTAAAATATATATTATTGTATTTCTACTTTCTTTTTTCAATAAAATTAATAATAATTTTAAAAATTAAAATTTATTCATAATTAAGATTGTACAATAAGAAACTGTGTTGAATAAACTCAATAATTCAAAATATTTTATTTAATTTATGTAGGGCTAAGATATCTGACCACGTCCATTTATAATATATATTAAAGATTTTATTTAAATAAAAAAAACAGTGTCCATGGAACCAAGTCTGGGCAACACCCTCTTTGTCTGCCATTTCCCCATTAAGGTAAGTAAACAATAAAGAAAAAGAAAAAAAGAAAAAAAAAAGTTAATGCTAATTTAATTTAAATTTGATCAGATGTATTGGAATTAATTAACTAATTTCCAAGATCTCTTTTTAAGATCCTTTCCATTTTTAATGTATGTACACAAATAAAATATTTTAAAACTGAATATTCTAAAATTATTAATTATTTCTAACCTAACATGTGTTTTTTTTTATGTTTTCATGTAAAAAAATAAGTTTAAGAATAAAAAATTTAGGGTATGATGTATATTTTAAGGTTTAAGATTTAGGATTTGATTTTTAATATGACATAAAAGATGAAAAAAAAAATAAAAGTTTTTTGTTCATGATATTATTGATGTAAATAGTTATGAATTTTAAATGTGATTTGTAAAATGAATATAAAGTTAAATTTAAATATAACATAAATAAATCGATTTGACTTTAAAAAATTTAATAAAATTTATTTTTTTATTTAAATCGACTCAGTTTGACTAAATACACCCTCTTATGTGTCTATACAAACACATTGATATTCTTGAATAAAAATCATTTGTCACTAATCATCTCCTTTTACCCCCTACTAAAAAAATTGAATTCTAAATCTTAACCCTAATATTTGGGTGTAAATCATCTATCTTTTTTTATACCTCCATTTATGCATCAGTTTTAAATTAAAGGGTTTAGGGCCTAAGGTTTAGGGTTTTAGGTTAGAGTTTGTGGTTAGGGTTTAAGGAATTAGGGGTAGTGTGTATTTTTTAGGATGTATGGTTTAGGATTTAGGATATAGAAAATAAAGGTTAAGGTTTAAAATTTAATTATTTTAAAAAATTCAAAGAGTCATGAAAGGAGGCAAAGAGATAGAGGGGTTTTACTCCTAATAACTACATCCTAAACTTTAAATTATAAATTCTAAAAAATACATCTTACCTTTAATTTTCTAAAATATAAAGGAGTCAACGATTTAGACTCGATATCTTTCATCTAGATTAGGTTATTTGTGCATATGCAAAACTTTTAACACTTCAACTTCATATATGGCTGCTTGTTGCTTTCTTTGTAGGGGTAAAATTAATAAAATATACTTTTTTTAATATTTAAATAAAAAATATACTCCGACCAAATTCATTTACAAATCTATAACTCTGTCAGGACACGTAGGAATAAATCGCTTTGTAAGCAAAGCGATTTCGGTAGTCGCTTTGTGTACAAAGTGACTTATGGCTGATTTGGTATCCCTTGCCACATAAGTCATTAATTATAATCTGGATAAGAAATCGCTTTGTACACAAAGCGATTTACCTTGTAATCCGAATTGTTTCTGAAAGAAAGTCGCTTGGCGTACAAAGTGATTTCTTTTGAAATCGAATCGTCCTCGAGGAAATCGCTCTGTGTACAAAGCGACTTATGAGAAGAAATCACTCTGTACACAAAGCGATTTCCATGTTATGACGCTACACGAGGGAAACGATCTTCCTATAAATAGACGGTCATTCAACCTTTCATGTCATCCCGAAATCTCGTTCTACCGATTTTCTTCTATTATTCTTACTTTTAAATTGTTTCTTTAGTTATTTCTCTCAAAAGTGTTCGATAATATGGCGGGTCTATTAAGATTAGGCGAGAATCATTGTTTCGATTTTTGACGTAATAATGAGGTAATTTTCTAAATTTTTTATTTAATTTTTATTTATAATTCATTTTTTTGAAGGATTATGAAAGGGTTCTGACCTGTTACCATCATCGAATTATGGAAGAGCTGCATCCGGCTATAATGCCTTATTTGATTCAAGCCGGGTTCGGAGATGTGAGTCTTATTATAGCTGGGAGTAAAGTAGATCTGTACTTAATTAATGCATCCGGCTATAAAGCCTTATTTGCTTTCTACAGGAAGCGATTTCCTATCTATGATTGCTTGTTCAGAAAAGCGACTTATGCACTATATAATGTTCGATTCCCTGCTGATTTCAAACTGTATTTCCTGCGTTTTCAGAAAGACTTGTATACATGGCTATGTTTTCTTGTGTTCTTTTTTTTGATGGTACATATCGTTACACTTCGTTTAGTAGTAAGATAAAATACGATGAGTTCTACGACTTAATATCACGGAGGTTGCAACGTCGACAACAAGAAAAATCTTGTACATACAAGCAAAAATACCAGTGGACCAAGGCCTGAAGCGTATTACAATTTAAAATTGTCATCTTCAAAAGACCTTCGTAAGATGTTTCGAGGTTACACAAATATTTCATGTCAACATATCGAGATATACGTCAAATTGAAGGGTGAAGTTAGTTCATCAAGTAACGTTGAAAGTGATACAGATCTAGTTGACGAAGAAGCAATTCTACAATGTATCACAAACAGACGATATTAAAAGGAACAAAAAATTGAAGAATTAAACTTAACATCGGACGTGTCTACAAATTACGAAGACACGGAAACAAACGATTCCTCAATAACTTAAATATTTTTTATGTAAAGTTTTGTATTTTCGTTTAAGGTTAAGAATTTTAAAAATTTAATAAAAAAAGAGGAAATTACTATTTGCAGAAAGCGATTTCTTTTAAAAAGATATTGTTTTGTACAAAAAGCGATTTTTACCGAACCCTAGGGAAGTCGCTTTGTACACAAAGCGGTTTCTTATTCAGATTATAATTAATGGCTTATGTGGCAAGAGATGCCAAATCAGCCATAAGTCGCTTTGTACACAAAGCGACTACCGAAATCACTTTGCTTACAAAATAATTTATTTCTATGTGTCCTGAGAGAGTTATAGATTTGTAAATGAATTTGGTCGGGATATATTTTTTTATTTAAATATTAAAAAAATTATATTTTATTAATTTTGCCCCTTGTAGGTTTTAACAGCCACTCCAACTTTAGGACGCTCTGCCAAAGACAGATTCAACTTCAGAAAATAAAGTTACTTTACTGTTTCTTCAAATCTCTTACCAACTTTCCCCATTTTTTCTCCTTCTGGTGAGCCTGTTTCCTGCTTTAAGTTGTTCGTTATTGTTTATCTACATGTTTACTTGGGGTGAAAGGAACAAACAACTTCTCATTGTTATGCAATGGATACAAATAAAATACTTCAGTTTAGTTTGAGGGAAATGACAGACATTGATTCAGTGTTTTTGTGATAAGCAAAGGTGACAAAACCCCAGTTGACTTGGACAATTTGAAATTGCTTCGGTCTCTAAATTTAAAGGTACTGTGCTTGTATCCTATCTCTGTTCTCCTCCCACCACTGCTTGGCATTTACTTCTCCAAATCTTTCGCGGCTGACCGATTTCGGAATTCAGATTAGTGAATCTTGTCAAAAGTTACAGGCGAAGATGATAGATGGTGTAAATATATATGAATTCAATTACCTGAATCTGACACGCCGGAGTTCCCTGGTGCCATCAACTAACTGCCTGATGGTAATGTGAACTCCGGGTTCATCTTGCTCAATCCATTCAGCTTCCAGTTCACTGGCATTGCCGACTGAAACAGAAGGATCATCTCTCGACGAGGTCGTCGTTCGTGCAGCATCAAATGAGGCATTAGGCTCTGCACTGTAAGGTTTGTAGTTGTTTCTAGGTGTCCAATGAGGCATGGGACTTTCCATTGCTGATCCCATCCTTGAATAACAGGAATCCCTTTGCATCTGCATTGTGTGTTTCTTCCTGTTAGAAACTTCCAACTTGAAATACTAAGCATCTACCATGCATAATGTCATGTCTTGAAAGTAAGGTGGTTGCTTACCTCATCTTCAGACCTTGGGGGAGTATGTAATGCCTGACGATTAAATCTCTGTACATTATAGAGTTCCATGATTCTATCATAATTCTCACCCCACCATTGCTGCGCTTGCCACTTGTCGAACATCTCCCGACTTCGATTTTCAAAGCCTAAGTAACGTTAGTTCCCATATACATACATGTTCCACTAACAGAAACTCAAAAGTACAATGTGGTTGGAATACCTGAACCGGATCCGTTTAAGATCATTTCCTCCATTAGGAAGGGAGACAAAAGTTATATGAACCCCAGGTTCCACTTGTGCCATCCATTCCTTGTGCTCATCCTCACCTTCTAACACCAGATCCTGGACCGAAAAAGACTCCCTGTAGCCATGAGTTCCATCACCACTGAATATCCCAGTCAATCTCGAATCTGATCTTCCTGGATGATGACTGGCACTGGAGTAGTCCCATGCAGGTGTTGAACTAGTATTCCCACCTATGTACTGGTATGGAACCCCTTCGGAAGCAGCATCGAAATTCGGATACGATCCACTTCCTTTCTTATAACTGGTGGAGCCTGTGCAGGGCTTGCATTGCTTGTAAGCTCCAGAAAATTTCAAAGCCATATCCTTGATCTGCATATCATAAGAATTCAAGTTACTGAGAAGCATGAAAATATCTGTAGATACAAAGAATTCACTGTCATATCCTTGCTTGTTTGGAATGTGTTGGAATGCTCCACTTCCTATTGGCCAGAGCCACAATGTTTGGTTTCTTAACAATTTTGTCCTAAAACACCATTACAAGACATTTGACTAGGTAAAATTTTACTTTTAAAGGGAAGAAAATAATCAAGTACTGTAAGAACAGTTAACAGGTGTAGTTAGACCAATGATGTTTATTTTTTCAAACAAAGAAGTCTGCATTCGTTTCAAACAACAAAAAATTATAGAGGAAATTTAAATTTTCTCCATAAAATTTTAAAAATTTTATTTTGACCCCCTTGAAATTTTAAAATTTCAAGCTTTAAAATTTTAAATATTCTTCATGAGATCTCTCCTCAAATTTTTAAGATTTTTTATAAATTTTTAAAATTATTACTACCTCCGTCCCATTTTATTTATCCAATATTATTTTTTTTATCAAATTTTTTAAACTTTGACTCATTATAACTTTAAATCTATTATTGATAAAAATATTAAAAAATATATTTTAGAAACCTCTAATCAAGTAGTTTAAGAATATATATTTTATAAAATTTAATAAATTAAAATATTTAAAATAACTATGGTCAAAATTTAAAAAAAATGACTTTAAAAAGTCAATAATGGACTTCTTATATAGGACGTAAGGAGTAAAAATTTTAATTAAATTTTCAATTTCTTTTTTAAAATTCTTATTAAACCTTTAAAAATTTAAGTTAACCACCTCAAATTGTCTACCTATTTCTTACATTTCTATTTATGTCTCCGTTTTAAATTAGACGATTTAGGGTTTAAGGTTTAATGTTAGAGGTTGTGATTAGGATTTAGAGAATTAAGGATAGAGTGTATTTTTAGGATTTAGGGTTTAAGATATAAAAAATAAAGATTATAGTTTAAAATTTAACTTTTTAAATTTTTTTTAATAAAAAATATGAATAAAAACATAATAAAAAGATAAAAAAAAATTTACCCGGCCGAGAAAAATGAACTTATCCATTCAAATCCTTATGGCCAAAAAAAACTTATCCATTCAAACCCAAAACCTAAACCTAGAGAATCTGTAACCCATATGAGAGGAAACTGTGGTCTTGTCTTCAATATGCCTATTCTCGAGACTCCTAGAGACCTAGAGCATGGTGCATAGGATACAAGTAACTCAATAGTAAAAGTGGAACGGCTGATGGGGCCGGATTCAAACACATAGCTACGACCCTAGCTTCCTATAGCCCCTGCGGCCTGAACAGCAGTGAGCAGTGCAGTGTGACTGAACTCAAACCTCCACGTTTTACTGCAAAGGGTCTTACTTGTAAGTTTTAACCACATATTATTAGATTTCAAACCCTCTCTTGTCCATTGGATTCTCCAAGGATGTTGGCATGTTGCCTTCCTCGTCGGATTCAAGGTACAATCCTCAGCAATTGACTCTCATACTTTATCTATACGTTTTCTTGTACATCCTAAAAACAGAAAGAATCTTAAATCTTGAATATAAGGACACATCCTAGTTATACTTATATGGCTGGAAGGGGTGGAGTGACCCCACCACATGAACAACTTTTACGGTATATTACATTAAACTAAGACAGAAGAATACGTGGTGGTCGGAAGATCATCTACTTGGGATTATGATTTTGTTCGTTTTCACAAACAAAGCCCCAAGTAGGAAAAAGCAAAGCCTACAGCAGAAAGGAAAGGATGCAGAACCTGCGTGGTGAGGCTTTTCACAGCTTCTTTAGTGCTCGGCGTGCCACTGCCACGCGCTCCTTCTACTTCTTCTCCTTCCTCCGCCATCTGCTTTGTGCACGCTATGCACGTAAACATGTTTTTCTTTATTTTCTTTGATTCAGATTCCTTGTCTTCTTAACCCTGCATAAAAACACATTCTCAGAACCATCAGCTTTGATAACAGTATAAAATGATGCAAAGCATAAAGGAAAAGTAATGACCTGTTTGGTTGCTGAGAAAATATAAAAGCTAGGAAGAAGAAGAAGACCTACTTATTCTGGACAACTTTAATAACCCAGAAAATCCTTTGGAATTATCAGTGGTTAAAACCCAGAAATTCATCACCTTTCTTCTTCAGCTTGCATGAAAGAAAATGCAGAAAACGTACAAATGGAAACTGAAACTGAAATGGAAATCCCTGGTTTTTACATTTTGGTAAATGAAGCCAAATCTAGAAAAATAAAATACTAAAAGAATCGTACAAAAACACTGGGAATTGGGATTCGGAGAGACGAGAACAAATTAAGGGCGTGGTATTTATATACACTTCACTGAGAGACTGAAAGTCTGGGGTAGGAGTTGACGCCATCTCTGGGTTCTGCCGTTAAGTAACGGAAAACATGTGCTCTTCATTGTTATTGGCTAAATTATAAAATAGATGCTCAAACTTAAATTTTGTAATAAATGCTTGAAGATTTTATTTTAAATAAACGGTTAACATTTTATATTAATCTGTTTGAAAGTTAATATATTGAAAAATATCAGTAAATTATAGTTTGACACGTGGTTTATATTTTTATTTATATTTATAGAGAATAAAAAATTATTTAAAAATTATTTAAAATTTTATATACAAAATAATCTTAAAATCGCTAAAAATCTTAAAATCATCACCAATGCATTATTGTTGTTGTCATAGGACCTTCGTATATTTATTTAATTGTCTATCATTAATAATTGACGAAAGGCATGTCAACCGAACGTCTAATAATAAATACGAAAGGTTTTAAATGTTTAGCATCTGATTGAAACGACTCTTATTGGTTATTAGCTATATATGATTGATCGAAATGAGTGGACCCTCCAATATGATGACAGCGAGATCTAATAAGATTATCGATGACGGTAATATCATTAATTTTGGGATTTAAGATTTAAAAATTTAATTTTTTTTTAAGATCTTAAAAAGTTTTGGTATTTTTCAAAAAAAAATATGTTTTCACTTTCTAAACTAAATTAATTAAAATAAAATACACATATCAAGTTCTAATTGAGCAATGTATTTTTAAATATGTTACCTTAAAAGTGGCGAAACTTAGATTGTAACGACACGGATTCGAATCCGAGTGTCGGATTAACCCGAGGGTTTTGGGCTTCGGTTTTTGGCCCCGGGTTAAGAGGTTTGGGGCCTAGTAGGGCTGTTAGTTTGGTTGGGCTTAAGTGTTGTGGGGTATGTGAGATTTTGGCAAGGGTTTTTTTGGTCTTTCTTTTGTTGAGGACAAAGAGGGGGGAGAGTTTGTTTTTCTGCAGAGAAGTCTGGAGAGTGAAGTCACCACTCTTTTCTTTTCTTTTCATCTTTTTCTCCTTCAAACTTTAGAGAGAAAGGTACCATCTTTTGGAGTTTAAGTGGGAATCTCGTTTAGAAGCTTGAGGGTAAGTAGTAGAGCATCCTAAGATCTTCACAACAAGGTAAGAATGGTGGTTTTTGATGAGGATGAAGGGTTATGAGTTTGGGGTTTAGAGGAAAACGAGAATGAGTTTTTAAGGGTTTGAATCTCAGTTTCTTGTGCCCTTGATGTTCTGAGAATCTTCCTAGGTGTTGTCTAATGCTTGGTTTAACATCTTTTTGTAGAGAAAGAGGTTGGAGGTCCATCAACAAGTGCTAGAGGTGGAAAAGCTTGAAGGTGAAGGGAGATCGGGTTTTGTTGCTTTTAGCTCAAGGTTGGTACTCCCAACTCATTCTTTCATCATGCATTTCATGGTAGAATGCATAACATGTAGAATTTGTGTTTGTATGTTTGAGTTGAAGCTTGAGAACCATTAATGGTGGAATTTATGTTAGAGTGTTTAATAGCCGGAAATTGTTGTTAAAACTCTCTAAACATCATTAATATTGAGTAGGAACACTTAGGGATCGATTAGATTAAGTTTGGGAGTTGATTCTTAGAATTTTCAGGCAAAACCTTTAGTTTCATGTAGGGGGTGTCGATACCGGTGGCCCGTGTATCGATACCCCTGAGTGAGATATAGGCTTTGAGGGAGAGGGTATCGAACCATGGTTCAATACCAAACCCTCCAGTGGCATAATTGCATCGATACTAGTATCGAAGCGGTTTCTCCCCTTTCGTTGACTTTTGGATTGGTCAAAGGGTATCGATACTAGCATCGATACCCATATTTTGATAGTGGGTAGGTATCGATGCAGGGTGTTTCAATACCCTATCTAAGGGTATCGATACCCCTGTGCTTTTGGGCCAAGTTGGAGTAGAGTTTTGGGGCTCGGTGATTTTAATAAATACTTCCATTAATATCAGAGTTGTAAAACGAATTATCGAACTAAAATTTATAATTATAACCCCGAAAGACCTAAGTATGATAAACCTTAATATATCTTGTTGTGGTAAGATCCTAGATAGATCGCTTGTGTGGTTTGAGTCGTTGTGTGTTGGAAATCCGAATATCCATAAGTATTGCAACACGTCAAAGGCCATCCGATGTAACATTCCGGGTGATGATTTGATGACCATCCCGAATGTTGTATGGACGCGAGCCTCATTCGAAGATACTCGATGCGGTATTCCGAGTATGAGATTTGGAGGATCCCGATACTGTGTGGACGCAGGCCTCAATCCCGGATGTAGGATCCTGATGTTGTGTGGACGCGGGCCTCATCCTTGAGTATAGGATCCCGATGCTGTGTGGACGCGGGCCCTACTCGTAGTGTAGGATCCCGATGTTGTGTGGACGCGGGCCTCACTACATTGTGTTGACTGATTGACTTGTATATGCTGTGTGCGATTATATACATCTCACTATGCCATGTGTTAGACAAGCATGCTAGACCATCATACCATGCACGAGATTTATATGCCATGCTTTACTGCTTATGATGTGCATGATGTTGGCCTAGTTTGGCGTATCCACTGAGCTTTTGTGGCTCAGCGTTCGAAATGTGTTTTTGTGCGTAGGTTAGGTGGAGCCAACTCGTGGAACACCATCAAGGTTTGGATTTCGGCATCGACCGTGTTGTCAGAGTACAATTATTAGATAGTGGGCTACTGCTTTGTCAAACCCTATATGTAATTTGTAACTTTGTTTATTTTAATTTGGGTCGAATGTTTTTATAGCCTATAATATTTTGAAGCTCCGATTTCTTTAAACTATTTTGGACTTATGTTTTAACTCGTATTGGATTTTATGAATTACGTTGGACTTGGATTTACTTGTTGGACTTTAAAAGAAATTTTGAAATACGGATTTTGGGCCGGAGGCCCATTGTGACATCCGGATCGGGGTGTTACATGGATTAAAAATTTAAAGAGATTAACTTATTTTTTTAAAAAAATAAGACTTAAACGACACGTGCTCTACTTTTTAAGAGTTAAGGGGTATGGGTGTAAATGAACAGGGTGTTCGACGACCTGCTCGTGAACCGTTCGTATAATGTTCGTTTATGTTTGTTTTTTAAGTTAAATAAATGAGTATGAATAAATATTTTATGTTCGATTAATAAATGAACGAATACGAACATAAGTGCCTTCCACTCGTTTATGTTCACGAACAAACTCGTTTATGTTCGTTTACAAGCTCATTTATATGCTCATTTATAAGCTCGTTTATAGGCTTGTTTATGTTCTTTTATATACAAACGCTAAACAAATATGTTCATGAACACTAAACGAACATGTTCGTTAAGGCTAAATAGATAAGTTGATGAATATATACAAACAAACTCGTTCACGAACGCTTAACGAACATGTTCACGAACGTTAAATGAACAAATTATCGAACATATAAGCGAACACGTTTAGGAACGTTAAACGAATACGTTCGTGAACATTAAACGAACCAAGCCCGAACACGACAAAAAATAAACGAATCAAGCTTGAACGGTTCGTTTATACCCCTATTAAGGGGTTAAGGGTAGGTATAGGGTGCGGTAAGGTTGAAAGATTTAAATTTTTTTATAATATTTTAGATTGATTTTTTTTAAATAATTTTAACTAGTTTTAATACTTATAAATAAAACAATATTTATTTTTATAATATTTTAAGCTTTTAGATAAATATCGATACTTCTAAAATAAATGTCAGTATTTATTAAAAAAATATTATTAAAAAATATAATATTTTACTCTTTAGACGGGTGATTAAAAATTTTCGCCTTTTAATTACACTCTAAACATATTGTACGTTAAATTGATTTAAAAATCAAATCATGTTCTATTAACATTTAAAAATAATAATAAGAATGTTAAATAATTTTTTTTGTATGAGATAAAATATTCATATTAATAATAATTAATTTTTTTCCCGCATATACTCTTACTAAGGGAAATAATAAGAATGTTTTAGAAAAATCACATAATTTGCTTTTAGACTATAAATACAAAGGATTATTCATTAGAGTAAAATTTTTCTTCTTTCTAATCGTGCTTCATTTTATGTCTTCCGTTAAAAAATTAAATTTTAAATATTAACTTTAATTTTTTATATCCTAAACCCTACGTCTTAAAAACTACGATTTACCTTTAATTCTCTAAATCCTAACCATAACCCATAACTTTAAATCTTAAACCCGTTAATTTAAAATTGAAACATTTAACTCTAATTCACCCTATTCTTCGCCTTTAACACTTTGCAAACCACTTTAGTAATTAAATGAAGAATTTCAAGGGCATAACAGATTTAGTATTACAGTTTTATACACATGTCTGATATAATGTTTTAGTATTACAGTTTAGTACCGTTTAAACTGGTTTTGAGTTAAATGTTTTATATACTCAGAAAATAGTGACGGTCGGAGTGCATGCCTGGGTGGTCCAATCAGACTGAAGGCCGTGGAGTACTTAGATGCTGAACATCTGTTGAAGGAATCAACACTGTTACAAATCCAACTTGGAATCTAGGAAGATCTCTGATCTGGTCAAACATACACAAATTTATACAACACAAAAATGATTAAGACAACCCCAAATGTTTTTGAACAAAAAGAAAAGAACTAAAGGTGTTTGTTTATGGTACTAGATTCTTATTTGTCTGTCTGAGGCTGAGCCATGGCTAGTGACTGAAGAAACCCTTCCCTGGCCATTGATGTTCAGTACTCCAAGCAGACATGTGATCGCTAGATAAACTAAAATGGTTATGACTAGGGGTGTAAACGAGTCGAGTCGAGTCGAGTTCAAGTAGTGCTAAGCTTGGCTCGGCTCGTTAAGATTTCGAGTCGAGTTCGAGCTTGAGTAATTTTAAACGAGCCTGAAAAATCTGAGTTCGTCTCGACTCGTTAAGAACTCGAGTCGAGTTTGAGCTTTTTTCGAGCCTAATCGAGCTAAGTATTGACCGATCTTTGATCATGTTAGACTCGAGTAACTCTTATCCCTCAAGTCTCATTTAAAGTCTAATAGAGAAAAAAATTTTAATACATATATTGTGTAAAATCAAGCTTGTTAATTTTAGGTTTTAGTATGTTATTTTAGGATTTAAGACTTATGTTTAGGGTTTTAAGTTTAGAAATTTAGATTTTAAATTATAAAAAAATAATATATTTATATTTTCGAGTAGCTCGTTAGCTTTTCGAGTCGGATATCATGTAGCTTGGCTTGGCTCGTCAAGAACTCGAATCGAGTTCGAGTTCAAGCCGAATCCAACCAAATCGAATTTTAACCGAGCTTTAACCGAGTCGAACTTAAATAATTCACGATCTGTATCGTCTCATTTACTGCCTAATTATGACCCATCACTAATCCTTTGGGAAGTGTTTCGTCTTTAATGGCAGATGCAGAAGTTGTAACCTCAGAAACATTAACTGTGTCTTGTCGGTTGTCAGCACCAGTTCTAGAATTTACGAGCATTTGTATGTATGTATGTGTGGCTTTTTAACTTGAACCGAACTGTGTTTTGTCCTGAGCTGTAACCTTCTTGAAGCAAAGAATTGTTGGGAATTGGGATAGAGGAGAGGGGACAAAACGAAGGAACAACTCAATGCCTACATCTAATTATTTATATTTTATATTTAACTTTGATTAATAATTATTTAAAAATTATTATTAATAAAAATATAAAAAATAATATATTTTAAAAATTTTTTATCAAGAAATGTTTAAATATGTATTAAATTATTTAAAATATTTAATATAAATAGAGTTAAACTTTAAAATTTTTAACTTTCAAAAAATTAATAATGAATATCTAAAGTATTGGAGTGTTTAAAATTATTCGACCCGATTGATCTGACCCGACTATCCGACTACCCGAAACAAAAAGGACGAGTAATTCTCGAAAAAAAATTACCCGACCCGGGAATAATTGGGCCTGGCTTGGGCTAATTTTTTCTAATTACCGGTACCCGACCCGACCCGACTAATTTAAAATTATATATTTTTTAGTTTTAAATTATATTTTTATGGTAAGTTCCTTAATATTTGTACATAAAATTAAATTTAAATCTTTAAATTAATTTTATGTTTGTATTATATACTTTTAATTTTTAAAAATTTTAAATATATTTTATTAATTTGTTAATATTGAAAGAAAAAACGATACTAATATTTTTAATATCATTTTAACGATAAACTCTAATAAATATATGTGTATATATACATTAAAATATTTTAAAATTAACTTTAAATCACTAATATTTATATTTGTTCATATATTATAGAATTTTAAATTTTATGTTTAATATATAATTTTTTTAATTTTAAAATAAAAAAATTAAAAATACATATACGAACCGGGTATCCATTACCCGATTAGCCGAGTACCCGATATAAACGGGCTGAAACACGGGCCGAAAAATCACTACCCGAAACAATCGAGTACCCGATTTTTCGGGTACACGAAACCAGGTACCCGGTAATGAACACCCCTACTAAAGTGGGAAGGATGTAGTAATTTTTAAATAATTTATAGTCAAAACTAAAAAAATTGAAAAAAAAGTTTAATTGTAACACCCGACTCGGATGTCACAATGGGCCTCCGGTCCAAAACCCATATTTCAAGATTTTGTTTTAAAAGCCCAATAATAAAAATCATGTAAGTCCGAAACCAAGTTCATAATCCAATTAGATAAAAACAAGCCCAAAATAATCCAAATTATACCGGAGCTCCAAAATATATTACAGACTGTTTTAAAACATTCGACCCAAATAAAATAACAGAGTTACAAATACATATAGGGTTCAACATAGTACTAAGCCCACTACATCTAATAACTGTACTCTGGCAACACGGTCGATGCTGAAGGTCCAAACCTTGATGGTGCTCCACAAGTCCCGCTCCACTTAACCTACGCACGAAAATAGATTTCGAACGCTGAGCCACACAAACTCAGTGGATACGCCAAACTCGGCCAACATCATGCATATCAAAGCAGTAAAGCATGGCATATAAATCACATGCATGGTATGAAGGTCTAGCATGCTTGCCTACACATGGCATAAATGGATGTATACTATCGCACACAGCATATACAAACATATAAGTCAACACACAAGAGCGAGGCCCGCGTCCATCCAGCATCGGGATCCTGCACTCAGGATTGAGGCCGCCCTCAAATCCTATGCCCGGAATGTTACATCGGACATCTTCGAACGAGGCCGCCCAACGTACGGAAAAAGGGTGGAGGCCGCCCAACCAACCTTATGCTCGGAATGTTACATCGAACATCTTCGAGTGAGGTTGCCCAACACTCGGAATAAAAGTCTTCAATCATCACCCGGCATGTTACATCGGATGGCCTTCAACGTGTTGCAACACTTATGGATATCCGGATTTCCAACACAAAGGACTCAAACCACACAAACGATCCATCTAGGATCTATCACAGCAAGACATATTAATTCTTATCATACTTAAGTCTTTCAGGGTTATGATTATCAATCTTAGTTTGACAATTCATTTCATAGCTTTTAGATTTAAGTGTTTATTTATTAAGACCACTGAAGCCTTAATTTCTACCCAACTTAGTCAAAACACACAGGGGTATCGATACCCTTAAGTAGGGTATCGAAACACCCTTACCCAAAGAGGGTATCGAACCACAGGTATTGAAACAAGTACCGATACCGTTGACCAATCCCAAAAGTCAACAGAAAGGGGAGGACCCGTTTCGATACGGGTATCGATACAAAAACTTTCTAGAATCCACGGTATCGAAACAAGTATCGATACCCCTGAATAACAAGCCAAAATACACTCACTGGTATCGATACCGGTTGCCCGAGTATCGATACCCCCTGCACTAAGGACGATTCTGCACTTAGAAAATTCTAGATTTCAACCCTAAACTTAATCTAATCGATCCCTAAGTGTTCCTACTCAATATTAATGATGTTTAGAGTATTTTGACATCAATTTCCAGCCCTTAACCACATTAATCCGAATTTCACCATTAAAGACCCATTTCAAGAAACCAAGCAACACAACATACAAGCATGAATATTTCTACATGTCATGCAATCTACCATGAATTGGAATGATGTAGAAGGAGTTGGGAGTACCAACCTCAAGCAAAAACAACAACAAACGAGCTCCTCTTCCTTCCTCAAGCTTTTCCCCCTCCAAGGCTAGTTGATGGCTCACAAGCCTCTTTCTCTACAAGAGAAGGATGAAGAACGGATTAGTCTTACCTTGGGATGATTCTAGAGCTTTAAAATACAAAAAGATTTAGATTTAAAGCTCTTAGAACCCAATCCCGAGCTCTCCCCTAAAACCCTCACTTAAACCCTTCTTCCCACCAAACAAACACCTCTTAAGCTTGAAAGATAGATCCTCAACAGCCCTACAACTTCTTCTCCATCAAGAAAACGGGATTTTAACCCCAACTCAGCAAGATCCTACCTTTACACTTCCTTGGGCTTTAGATGAAGAAGATGAAAGAAGAGAAAAGAAGAGTTCCCTGCACATATGACTTCATCTTTGCAGAACCACTCACCCAAAAACCCTACATTCAACTTATTTTGGCATTTACTAGAATGCCCTCAGCCCACATCTCACAAGTCCAACAAGCCAAGGCCCAACAAGCCTAAAACCACACTAACCCGAGCCCAAACTCAAGGCCCAACACAACGGGTTAACCCGACACACTAAACCGAGAGTTCGGGTCGTTACATTAATAATGGATATTTTTCATGGATAAAGGGGTATAATTTAATTTTGGGTAAATTATTCCATTGACTATTAAATTATATATGATCGTACATATTTTGGCTATTAAACTATTAAATTCGTTAACCAAGTCACTAAATATATTAAATTGAACTATTTTTATCATTATCGTTAAAATTTTAATAGAAAAATAACTTAATTTGTTATTATTTAATATTTAATACATTTATTTTTCTCCAATTAAGAGATAACACCTGTCATAACTTAACAAAATAAAAATTAAAAAGATTCGAAATGCAATAAAAGGAATCAATTGAACATTTTAATGTGTTGTATGACGTTCCAGATTGCATGTAAGTTTATGGGTGAACTGTGGCAGTAATTGAATAGATATTGGGACGATAAAGGGACCCATTGGCCATTGCAACATACAAGGGCCGGCTTTGCATAATTGGGTCAATTTGACTTGCATTCGGTTAAATCGGTTGTTAGTCGAATTAAATTAATTAAAATTAAATTAATTAAAATTTTCTTTAATCAAATTAACCGAATCAAAATTATTTCTGTTAATTAGTCGAATTAATCTAAATGTATTATAAATTTTGGTTAAATTACATAATAGATCACTAAATTATGCTAAAAATAATTTTTTAGTCATTAAAATTTTATTTATACTAATTTAATACAAAATTTATTGGCCATTTTATAATTTTTTAAAAATTAAATGACTAAAAATAAATATATAATATATAATAAATTCAATTAATTTAATTAATTAACCGATTTCAAACCGAATTAACTGATAATCAAATTAGAAAAACGTTAATTGAATTTACCAAAAATTAACCGACCGAATTAACCAAAATAATTTCGGTTTGATTAGTTAATTCGGTTAAAACCGAATGATACACCCTCGTAACGACTGAGATAGATACTGGACAGGTCTACAACCATTCTCATCAAAAACAGAGGAGAAAAAGAACAGGGGAACCATGACAGACATAAATTGCTGCTTTTTCTAACAGCCAGTTCAAAGAGAGAGATTTCATGTAATTCCATCTTCAAAATCTAAAGAATCAGAAGCTTTGGTTTTCTTTATTGTGCTATGCTGATCGAATCTAAATAAGTGTTTATTTAGGAGATTCAGGTAATTAAAGGGGGAAAAGGACAAGAAGATGATAAGATTATGAGTTTAGATTTAGAGGTTTAGAATCGATGGGTTTTAGATTTTTGTGGTTAGAATTTAAGATTTATAAGTTAAAATACAAATCATTAATCGTATTATCTTAAACTCTAAATACTAACATATAAGCCCTAAACACTAACATATAAACTCTAAATCTTAACCAATACACCTAAATTTTAAAATTTAAACCTAAACTCATAATCAGGGGTTTAAAAGTGTTTTTGGTCACGTTTTCAGTCGCGTCATATTTATTGTGGTTGCGGATATAATGATTGCGGGAGTCAC
This sequence comes from Abelmoschus esculentus, assembly GCA_035048815.1. Classification (NCBI taxonomy): domain Eukaryota; kingdom Viridiplantae; phylum Streptophyta; class Magnoliopsida; order Malvales; family Malvaceae; genus Abelmoschus; species Abelmoschus esculentus. The sequence goes on from JAUCBN010000038.1 coordinate 2,661,630, forward strand.
GATCATAATTTTTTCTTTAAACTAGAACAACTTATTACGAAAGTTTTTGAAGTAACTGTATAATAACGGACCATTATCAATCGTTTATGGATTTAAATCTAGAAATTTAGAATTGTTGGATTTTAGTTATAATTTAGGTTTTGGTGGTTAGAATTTAGGGTTTATAAGTTAAAATATAAATCACTAACTATACTATCTTAAACTCTAAATACTAACATATAAACCTTAAATCCTAATTACTGCACCTAAATTTTAAATTCTTAAACCTAAACTCATAACCTATATACCCTAAATTCTAATATTATATCCTAAAAAAGTTGGTTAGAGCTATTTTTTTTTATTAATGGTTAGAGCTATTTATGTATAGGAGAAAGTGACATATATGACTGAAATGTAATTTTCTAAAGTTTGAAGGATTAAAATAAGACAACACTATCAAAAGTCACCTCCAATGGCAATTAACAATTTTTTTAAAATGCTGCAACCGGTGGGCCCTTTTATATACTAATCAAAGTCATTATGTATATTAGTACTAAATTAGTATCCCTAATCACCTCTTAGCATTATGCAAAGGATTAAGAAAATAATTTATTTTTCTTTCCCTTTTTACCCCTTGAATCTTCTCATCCATCCAACTCAGCCGAGTTTTAAATCATTGTGGAACTCAGCTCAGCTGTATAATCAAAGATCTGCAAAAGGATTACAGGGAAGATGGGGACGACGACTGAAGACCAAAACCCAAGCTCAAAAACAGAGTCTAGCCAGAATCAGACGCTGTACGACCAATACCAAGCGAAATTGACTGCTCGATCACAAGACAATAGCAGCAAGGGGAAGTCAAAGTCTTCCCGTACAAGAAAGAAGGAGCAAGATGGACCAGCAGCAGGAGAAACGCCACCAGCAGCGGCGATGGAGACAGTTCCAAGCGGGGATGCTACACAAAACGATTCTGTCTCGACGCCACCGAAGAAAACATACGAAGCTCCACCTGCTGTTCGGGGCTTTAAAAAAGACGAGATGTCGCTTGAAATAATGCTTCTCCAGGATTGGGGGGTCGGTTCTTTAAACAAAATCGGGGTTGTAGGGCAGCGCGGCGTCGGGAAAACGACCCTTTGCAGGAAAATCCTCGAAAACGAGAGGGTGATGAAAAGCTACAGTTTAATGTTCTGGATAACCTTGTCGGAATCGGAAACGCCTAAAACAGACGAACCCGAGATTCCAGTTCCCGACGGCATCGTCGAATTCACATCCGATGCTAGTACCGTTTCTGCACGGCTGAAACGCCAGGATCTCAGCCAGCAACTACAGGAACACAAGTATTTACTCGTGCTCGATGATGTCGGAGAAGCAGCTGAAAACGAGTACTACAAAAAACTCAAGGATTGCATCAATGAACTTCCAAATGAGAAAGGTGGAGCAGTTATTGTAACGTGTAGATCTGAGATAGCGGCGGAGAAACTTGTGGGAGACGAGAACCTTCATCGTCTTCAACCTCTGAACAACCCAGACAGCTGCTGGTGGATATACAACGAGGCGGTGAGAGGTAAAGAAGTAGCTGAAGACAAGACGGTTTCGAAAGATGTGAAGGAGGAGCTGATGAAGAGGTGTGGAGGTCTACCTTGGGTTGCACAGATTATGGGGAAAATCAAGGGTCAACAGTTAGCTAAAGACAATCAAAATGACGAGACTCAGGGGTCTTGACATGTCTGGTTCAATAAGTTTATGTTGTATTGTTTCTTGTATTTGTGTTTGAATCCGGATTTGATGTACGTTTTCAGTTCCAAGTTGTTTTTCGGTTTAAATATGTCAAATGTCCTTTGATGTTTCAAAATTTACACTTTGGTCACCATATTTTAGTTTCCACCGCATTTAATTCTTGTACTGTATGTACTATGTAGTTGTCGGTTGAGTAATTAACTGCGGGGCGTCCATTATTTAGATTTAATCGAATTAAGTTTTTTAGTTAAGTAAAATGGGTTAATGATTATTTTTTAAAATTTTAATTATCAATTAATTTAATCTAAAATTAATTAATTAAATTAACTAAAATTAATATATATTAACTTTGGTTATTAGATATATTTTTTTATTTTTTATATTTTTCTTTTCTTAAAATTATATTTGTAAAATGTCTTTTCTTTTATCGTGTGATAATTTTTTCTGTTTGATGACATGTTTTCTTATCTATCTTTGTGTAAATTTACATTTATAAATAATTTTTATAATCTTCGACTTTGATTTGTGATTTTCGATGATCTTTCAATAGTTTAATCCATTTTAAGATTTTTTTATTTATTCATTCAAATTTATTTTACGAAATAATTTACAAAATTATTAATTAATATTATAAACAAACGTTTACTTTTCAAAATTAATTAATCTAAATTTAATGGTTCATTTTAAAATTAATTTAATTTATTTTTTTGGTACTTAATATGGATATATTTTTATAATAAATTCTTCTCTTGATGGGTAACATCGGCAGATTATGTATAGGGATTGGCACGTTCAAATTGTATTCACCCAATATTTAAAAAAATTATTATATAATTTCGATTTATCGTGTGATTTATGATTTTATTTAAAAAATAATTTATTTAAAAAATAAAAAATATTTTTAAATAAATTATAACTGATATATTTCCTGATGGTAGCTGTTGAGACTTTGAATTTGGTATATAAAAAACAAGAGCCCTTCCTGGAAATGTGCTCTTTCTTTATTGAGACTTCACATGTAGGTAGACTCAATATATTATTTTATTTGTTATTTTAGATAATAAAATTTATTTATTTTAATATTTATTTTTTAATGATATATAAAAAGGTACGGAGATTTTATTTTAAAAAATAATATAGATAAAATTTATTAATTGAAATCATAGATGACATGGTGAATTAAATTATTTTAATAATTTTTTATTAAGATGTGTTTTTCTATATTTTGGTATATATCGAGGCATAAATAAAGATCTCAAAAAGTTTTAATTATTGTTTTTGATAAATACTATTGAATTTTTATTAAATTTATAAAAAAATTATAATGAAGAAACAAAATAATTGGATTACACAATCCAAAAATTCTTACAACTCAAAAGGCAAAAACAAAGAAAAATATTTTTTTTTATGAAGGTAAACATATCAATAAAATTTAAAAGCTTCATAAATCTCCGTGTCTCTATCCAAACAAGACACATAAAGAAGGAAAGAGTTGTAGGCGATCCAACATATCATGCAAAAAGTATCGCTACCCAAGACTAATTTCATCATTAAACAATCATCAATCGAGTGGGATATAACTTTTCAAGTGATGATAAAAACGTAAATAAGAAACTAACGTCAATTGAATCTCTGTGTGAACAACAATCGATCGTTATGGTATGTTGAAACATGTCATATGACTCAAACCAAAAAACAAAAACATATCACAAAGACAGAAGAAAAATGTATCACAAGGACAAAAAGAGCGTGTTACAGAAGTAAAGATTCTTACTAAAATTAAAAACATAAAATTTAATAAATTCATAGATTCAGTGATCGACAATCAATATTAAAATCGATTATCGATCATCGATCATCGATCAAAGGAGTTAATCAAATTGAAAATCCACTAGGAGTAAAGAAATTTTATAGAAAGAGAGAGAACGGGTACGGTTTCAGTTTTTTTAATTAGTTAAATTTTAGGATCATCCCAGTTAATATTAATAAAATTAAGCATCTACTTCTTATTTTTTGATCATATTAATTAAGATAATCATAAGCGAATTTTCTACCTTCTTGCTGAAGATAATGGGCGGAAATTATATAATTTTTTATGTATTTTTTATATTTTCGTTTTAAATTATAGGGTTTAGGTTTTATAGTTTAAGGTTAAAGATTGTGATTAAGGTTTAAAGAATTAAGATATGGTGTATTTTTAGGGGTAGATTTTAGGGTTTAGGATATAAAAAATAAGAATTACGGTTGAAAATTTAATTTTTTTTAAAAAAATTCAAATGAGGTATGAAAGGATGCACAGTAAAAAGACAAATGATTTTTAACCGCAGATAACTCCATAATCTAAGATTTTACAAAATATTTATTACATTATCCATTTCTCCACAAATAAACTTAGGAATTTAGCAGAAATACAAGTACAAATACAAAAGCAAACCTCTGTAAAGAAAGACAATGGTTATTTTCCCACAATCAATTTAGCCCTGGCATGACCCTCATTGATCTGGAACTGCTCCCCAAGGCCAAAGTGAGCCATGAGCAACCAAATAAAGCTAATGAGCTCACCACCTTTGCTGACCTGCTGAGCGTGCGTGTTGGCTCGGCAGTGACTACCAGCATATGAGACCGATTCAACCTACACTCGAGTGTTAAACATAATAAAGGAGTCTGAAAAATGTTTTGTATATTCATGAATTCCATGCCTTTTTATAGACGCATTACAAGGCTTTAAATACAAAAAAAATAAGTTAAGAAAGTTAGGGTTTTTTCCAGCTGCATTTATCATTTTATGCACGTGTTTCTTTGTTTTCAGCTGAGGACTGTCCTTGCTCCACTCATTATTCCAGCTCATCGTTGCCAGCTTGCTTAGCTGATGGGTATGACTTAACATTTTCATCGTTTTCTTTCTCTTTTTCAAGTTTTTGGACAACACATATGGCCAACTGAGTACGAAAGGCTTGAAATAGCTGACAGAAAATTAATTTTGTAAATATGTCTACAACTTGATACTTTGCTGGAATGTAGTTGACTTGAAGTGTTCCAACAACAACTTTTTCTCTGACAAAGTGCAAATCAAGATTGACATGCTTTGTTTTGATATAAAGAGTAGGATTTGCTGCCATGTGACAGTGCTGGTGTTGTCACACCAAATTTGAGGAACATCTGAAAGTTTGATGTGCATTTCAGTGAGTATGGATTGTATCCATAGAACATCTGCAGTTGCATCGGCTAAACTTCTATATTCGGCTTCTGCAATAGAACGAGATACAACTTGTTGCTTTTTGGAACTCCAAGATATTGTATGAGTGCCAAGCTGTATATAGTAACCAGAAGTGGAGCGTCGGTCATCGATGTCGCTGCCCCAATCAGCATCTGAGTAGGTTGAGAGTTGTAGATTGCTTTCAAACTGACCTTGAAACCAAAGACCATAGTCAACGGTAGTATGTAGATACTTTAAAATGCGAACCACAGCTTGCCAGTGAGTATTACTCGGAGTCTGCATGAACTGAGTCATTTTGTTGATAGCATAAGCAATGTCTGATCTTGTGTGACAGACATATTGAAGACCATCAATGGTGCTGCGATAGTGTTGTACATCCAGGAATGGATCACCATCGTGTTTGCTAATCTTTGGATAAAGTAGCATAAGAGTAAAAATGGAGGTAGATGATTGTATGTCAGCTCTGTGAAGTAATTTCCGAATGTATTGCTTATGGTTCAAGAAGAGTCCAGTGTTAAAAGATTGTATGTCAATTCCAAGAAAATAATGAAGTGCCCCCAAGTCCTTGAGAGAAAATTGAGCATGGAGTTATTGTATTGTTGAAGATATATGATAGTTCGAGCTGCCTATAAGTAAAATATCATCAACATATATGACAAGATAAGTTATTGTGGTGCCATGACAGTATATAAAGAGAGATGAATCAGCCATTGAAGGAATGAAATTTAATTGACCCAGATAAGCTTTGAGTTTTAGAAATCGGTTCCTTGGAGCCTGTCGAAGGCCATAAATGGCCTTTTTCAACCTACAAACTAAAAGTGTTCCATTTGTAGATTGGGTAATGAAACCTGCTGGCTATTGCATGTAGACAGTCTCTTGAAGATCGCCTTTTAGAAAGACATTATTAATGTCAACTTTATGAACCTTTCATTGATATGTAACAGCTATTGAGAGCACAATGTTCACTGTATCACTGGACTAAAGGTTTGAAGATAGTCAAGACCTGGTACTTGTGTGAATCCTTTAGCCACTAATCTGGCCTTATACCTGCTGATAGTGCATCTGAGTTATATTTGACTCGAAAAAGCCATTTACAACCTATGTCCTTTTTTCTAACAGGTAGTTCAATTAGTTTCCAGGTGTCATTGTGTAGAAGGGCAATCAGCTCATCATTAACAGGTTTGCTCCATTCAGGTTGCTGAAGAGCTTTATGGACAGTAGTGGGAATGGTCTCAGTCTCAATGTTATAGAGCTTAGGCTTGAAGATGCTCATCTTGCTTCGAGTCATCATGGGATGGACATTTGCTCCTGATGTGGGTGGTTGCACAGGATGTTCAGTCTCTGATGGAGAATAAGAGGTTTCGAAAGAAGATCTTGTTGCTGAAGAGTGAGCTGCTGTTGAAGGGGATGAAGAGGCCTCATGTCTTAATGAGTTGGCAGACTCGATTGACAAAGATCCTGATGTTGCAGTGGAACCTTGGCTTTGAGTTGTAAGAGAAGGGTTTGCTGAATCTTGTAAAACATGGCCCTTCTGAGTATGTAAAGTGGCAGCTGAGGTGCCTTGTGGAGGTGCTGAAGAAGGGTGATTTGAAGAGGTTGAGACAGGAGAAGGTGTAGATGCAGGTGTTTCAGGAGATACAATCGAAATTATAGCAAAAACATGTTGTCTCTTTGGTTCTGCTCCAACCATCGTAGATTTTGAATAAGGGAATACATGTTCATTGAATTTTACATTCCTGGAGATATAGATTCTTTCAGTATCATCTACACATTGATACCCTTGATGTTTGGGTAGTATTCAAGGAAGAGACATGGTTTAGATTGAAACTCCATCTTGTGAATATTAAAAGGCCTGATGTAAGGGAAACATTCACACCCAAATGTTCTGAGTATTGAATAATCTGGTGTGCGACCATAGAGCTTTTGATAAGGAGAAATGATGGTTAGCCGCTTCAAAGGTAGCATGTTGATAAGAAAAACAACACTCATTACAGCATATGTCCAGTATTTGAGAGGTATGGAGGCTTGTGCTAATAAGGAGAGAGCTATTTCAACTATATGCAATGCTTGCGTTCAACAACTCCATTTTGTTGAGAAGAGTGAGGACAGGTTACTCGATGTTGCAAGCCATGTTGAGCTGAAAGAGAATGAAGGAAGAAAAATTCACTTCCTCCATCTGTCTGGACAGCTTGAAGCTTGGAGTTATGTTGGGTTGTAACAAGGGCAGTAAACATGTGAAATGCAATAGATGCCTCGCATTTACTTTTAAGAAGAAACAACCAACAGTATCTTATCGTTATATCAACAAAGGAAATGTAATATATAAAACTAGATGATTGAACAGCAGTAGGACCGCAGAGGTCAATTTCTTATCCACTACTACAATTTTATTTACTAACATAACTATATCAGGAAAAGCATGTCCAAGTCGTTGATGCTAAACTCAAAAAGTAGAGCGAGGGTTGTGAGATGTTGCATAAGCCTCTGCTGAAGTAGGTGATAGGGTGTCAGTGATGGTGTATAAGTCATTCTTTTGTGTTCCTTGAAGAAGAACTTCCTGAGTACATTTATCCTTCACGCTGCAAAAACCATCATGAAATTCAAAATAAACACAAATATCTTTTGTAAATTTGGAGCCAGAGAGCAAATTCCTAGTTATCTGAGAAACATGTAACAATTGACTAATGTGCAAAGCTCGTGTAGTGGTTAATAAGGCAGTTTGTCCTACTTAAGAGATAGGGAGAGAAGAGTCATCACCTATATGCACATGACCCTTATCATAATAGGGCGAGCCTGAGAACAAAGTTGAGGAGCTGCTTGTCACATGATGAGTAGCTCCCGAGTCTGGAGTCCATGTGACAGAAGAAGAAGAAGAAGGTAAGTTGGCCACAAGAGTATTGAGATGCACATCATCAGAAGTTGGTGGAGGTAGACCAGGATCAGTGGTAGCAGTAGGCACAAAAATACAGGGATCATAAGCCACTTCTACTGGATCTGAGAAGGAGACGGTGTTGGCTTGTGTGATGATAGGATCAGTGTTAGAGACACCTTTGAAGGCCTTATCAAATCTGTGCCAGCACCGATCGACAAGGTGACCCAACTTGCCACATAACTAACATTGGACTCGAGGTCTTCCGCGAAAACGACCTCCATTGTAGCGTTGGGTTGTAACTCTAAAGGCACCAGGTTACTGTGAAGACTGAGTGTCATAATAAGTGTTATGTATATCAACAGGCATGCGTAATGGATCAGCCATACGAGATTCAACATCAAGCAAGGAGTCTGAAAATATTTTGTATATTCATGAATTCCATGCCTTTTTACAGATGCACTACAAGGCTTTAAATACAAAGAAAATAGGCTAAGAAAGTTAGGGTTTTTTCCACTTGTATTTGTCATTTTATGCACGTATCTCTTTGTTTTCAACTGAGGACTATCCTTGCTCCAGCTCATTATTCCAGTTCATCGTTACCAGCTTGCTTAGCTGATGGGTATGGCTTAACATCGAGCCATCAATTTCCATTTATCCAATCCTTTCTCCTCAAGTCTGTTTAGTTCCTGAGCCAACATGCTGGCATCAAACAGAACAGATTTACTTCTATCTCCCTTCACCGCCTCCGGTTTAACATCCGTTGTCACGGAAAGAATGGCCTCGCAGGCCTTGGTCTCTACGGTTCCGCTGCTCGTCATGATTTTGGCTCGTGAGGGTAAATCCTGGCTGTCAAAGAATCTTAAGCCTCGGCACAAGTGTCCCTGAATCGTATTTTGCCGATGCCACCTACGGCAGACATCATCGTTGGCTGCCATATTAGGAGGTACAACATGTAATCCGAGAGAAGCTTACTAAATTCTCGATGATCGAGACTTTGTTCGTCTAGTTTCTTTCTACCGGGGGCACGGACATAGTAGCAGAGATCAGTAGCAATGTGCCACAATAGAATGCTTTCATCATACGGAACATCAGTGATATATGGCATCAGAGTGCCAGAATCAACTTCTGTACCGCTGTCCAGTAGAATCCATTCACCCCTGGCAGTAGATATCCTCTTGGCCGTTTCAGGATCATCGGCATGGTCGGCTTTCATTTTCAGCTCCTCGAATATGAATTCCCATAGCGATTTAGTGAATGGCTCGCGGCATACATAGATTAACTCATCCATGAAGTCCTTAATTCCCATACTTCCCATGATGAAATCATGAGCATGGGTAGAAACAACATCAATCTTTTTTATGACTTGATTCATCCCTTCAATGTTCTTGAGCTGATGACAACACAGGTGGTAGCCGCGCCGATTTTTGTCCTTGATAATAGATAATACCTCTATCACACCGGACAGTAAACCGATGACTGTGTCCTTGAACGTTTTGATCAAGTCACCAACAACGTTAAAACATCCACCAATGTGCAGGAAGGTACTGATATTCTTAGCGATAACCAGTGGCCATCTAGTGAATTTGTGGATTGTACGAGTATGGCTTTTCAGGCAATAACTGATCAAATTGAAGAATGCCAGCGATCCCGACCACCTTCGGAACAAAATGGGAGTTGACAACACCTCATGACATATCTCAATCGGTTCAAGATTCTCTTTCACAGCACAATAACAACATCCAGGAACCTGAATCTCATCCGGTTTAGACTTCGTAACTTCCCGTTTATGCTCGATCTCATTCGCTTCAATATTCGACCTACACTTGCATCTTCTCCACCATGGCTCCCTAAGCCAGAGGAGGCCAGTGAAGATCCTTGCAAGGAACCCCGAATCGGAAGCAGGGTCCTTGATGATTGTGGCGTATGTCCAGTCGGAAAAACCGAGCATCAACAACGCGATAAAATCTAGAACCACAGCACCCAGGAGCAAGGTGTAGGTGATCCCCACATCAAATTGGCTAAGATCATGTTTCTTTGTTCTGAAATGGAAGAGATAAAGAGCTGCTACAATGGACCCAAATGCTATACCACGGAATATATATCCCCCAATGGAATACACAACTTGAACTTTAGTATAAAGAACTTCGTATATAAAGTTGAGTTCAACCTCGATGACCCTCAGAGCATCGACGGCTTCCCTCTTTTTGAAGAATTCCCGGCTCTCGTTACGCTCACGGAAGCTGAAGATGAGATCCACCACAAGACCTTTGAAGATCCGGAAGTACTCATAAGCGTAATGTACCACTTCGAGATGGTTCAACAGGCCTTCCTTCGCCGGCATATCAGTAGCCCTGGCTTCTTTATCAGGCTCCGGAATCATAATTATCTGCGTAGGAAGTTAGTTCGTTTTCTTGGAAGCGTACTCCTCCATAAGCTTTGCATAATTTGGCCCAGGATCAGCGTCTTTGAGCATGGAATCTCGGAATCTGTCCAAGCTCGCGAGATACAGAGCACGCGTCCGCTCCGCGTACTTGATGGTTCCGGCGACAAACATGAGCACGATGGGAATCCAAAGCCTGTTCGTTGGGAGTGATTGAGCGAAGACATAAAGAGCAGCAACCGCTTGAAAACAGAGGCCGAGCAAGTGCCTGAGCCAAAGCTCGTTATCTTCGAGAGCGAAAGCCGTGATTGTATCGGGACCACCGAGATGCAATAAAAGGAAGGGAGCCCAGAAAGCCAGAAGATCAGCGTTCCCATCCTCTGTAGAAGTAAAGGAATTAGATTTTGAAGAATTCCCTTGGCTGTTGGAGATAAGACCCACAGTGAAATTAGCCGCCGCATCGGCGAGCAAGTAAGCGGACCAGACGATCAATATTAAGAAATTCTTCCTTGTGGATTTGCGGTATGGAGCAAGCAAAACGAGGAAAGTCTGCAATGCGAGACTGAAGAGAATGGTGGCTCGGATATTCCATTTGTCCCATACCCGCCTCACATCTGCCGGGATTACGTTCACCATTTCTTCTCTGTTTCTTCTTCCTTCTTTAGTGTTCGGTTGTCTATGGTGACTGGTGAGCAATGGTCGATTGAGTTGGATCATAAAATATCAAACACCGAGTTTACAGTTACCGGGGCATCGTCGACTTCGAGCTCACATCCTCTACGTATGGCGTTTCTGCATGTCGAAGAAACTGGTGTGGGACGAAAACTAGCACCGTCTTCAACCTGTGAACAACCCAGACAGGTGGTGTTGGATATACAATAAGGCGGTGAGACAGAGGTAAAGAAATACCGGAACAATACAAGTGGAGATCGGGTGCTTAACTGCTTATAGAAAATAACTCAAATTTAATTAGGTTAAAATTTAATTTATTTAAAATCTTTATAAATTAAGTTAAACAAGATTTAAATTGATTTATAAATTTATAAATAATTTATAATTTTTTATATAAATAATTTTATAATTTTTGATAGGCACCTTAAAATATAATATTCAAAAAAATATTAATAATTTTCTTTTTTTTAAATAGTTAATTGTTAAATAATTTATCCATAAAAATTTTAAACCAAATTTTTAAATCGTTTTCTATTCTATAAAATTAATATATATATTAAAAAATTAAATTATAATAATGATTTTTTTCTTTTTTATTATTTCATTATGTATACATAAAAAAATAATTTTATATAAAATATAATTACAAATTAAAACCTTAAAATTTCTAAAGCAATTTATGTTTCGTTATTTATCGAAAATTGTTGATAAATTAAAAAGAGATTCAAATTTAAATATCGATTTTGTTTTAACTTGGTTATGACAAATTTGTTTATTTATCTCTTTAAACTTTACGTTTATTTTTTTTAGAATTATTAACTTATAATAAATAGTATCATTAGATTTTATTTATATTTTAAAAAAATAAAAATTTTGACGAATTTAACAAGTAATAAATTAAATCGTATAATAAATTTTTTAATGAATATAAATTAAATAAAATTTTATCAAGATTAACGAATAATAAATTAAATCGAACAATATTTTTAATGACCATCTGTGTCTCTTCCAAATTCTTTATTTGAATGGCAGATAGAAACAACCGGGCCATGTAGAGCTTCCTTATGTCCTACCACCCCAGCTCTTGATGGCCAGGTCACCATATATTATTCTCCTCTGTTTTAAAAAAATATTTTTATTAATTTTTTGAGGTTAATTTTTTCAATTTTAATTTATAATTAATTAAAATTTATTATTAATAAAAATATAAAAAATATATTTTAAAATCTCTGATTAATATTTTTTAACTCTTATAAAAATTAATTATTTAAAATATTTAATATAATTATAATTAAATTATAAAAAATTTAAAAATAAAATGCCAAATATTTTAAATAAGATAAAAAAGGAATTATTTTTATAAAAGTTTTTATTATTTTAATAAATATTTTATTATTTTAATGAGGAAAATTTTGAAAAAATTACAAGTTTACTTTATAAAAAGATAAATATTTTATTATTTTAATAAAACATGTGTTGTCACTTATTAGGAGAAACTGATAATGATTAAAGAATGACTTGTTGAGTTAATATTATATTTTTTTATTATTTTAATGAGGAATAAATTACACTGTTTAATTATTTAATAATAAAAACGAACGGCGCGTCTATATAATTATTTTAAAATATTTTATATTAATCTCGAATTATAATTTATTTTAAATTAATTTTTAAATTTTAGAATATTTTATTCCAATCCTTAAAGTATCACTTTTATTTTATTTTGATCCTTCCCCTAATTCGTTGCTAATTTTATCACTTTAAAAAATTGAATCTACTTTTGATCTTAAGAATTGAACCCATAACTTTTCAAAAAGTTTAAATTACTTTGCAGGTCCTAATGTTTTATGAAGGTTATGAGTTTAACACCCACGTCCTTCATAAATAAATTAATTTTTTAATTAATAGATTTAATGATATGTTAATAGAAGGATCAAAATGAAATAATATTGATAGTTTTGGGTATGCTATAGAATATTCTAAAGTTTAGTGATCAAGAATGAGATTATGCTTGGGGAATGATATAAGATATTTTAAACTTCAAGAACTAAATTAAAATATAGGTTATAGTTTGAGGACCTCATGAGCAGTTAACTTATTTTATTCCAATAAAAGGTTTAATGACATTTTTACCCTCAAACTTTTTTAAAAAATTATTATAGTCCTTAATTTATTTCCGTCTCTTTTGACCTTTGAGTTTTTATTTTTATTTTGTAAAATTGAGTAATCTAATCTAATAAAAAATGTAATAAATTTACTATATAAAATATTTATATGTAAAAGCTTATTTTTTTTTGTCCATTTATTATAAAAAGGGACATTTTATTCTTTGTAGTTTAAAAAATAATATTTTGGTTCACAATTTTAAAGTTATCTTTAGTTGGTTGAGAATTTTGGTTTAAATAATCTTTAGGTCCCTCTCAATTTTGAATTTGGACAAATTAAACTCTCTCGAGACACATTTAAAAAATACATAAAAGTTATCAAATACCCATAAAATCTAAATGTAAAATCAATTCTATTCGAAGTCTAAATTTTATTGTCTTCGTCGACAATAATATTATAATTATAAGTCAAAATATATAATTTTTAATTGAAAATTATATTAATTTTTCGTAAAACTTTTAGATTTGGAGTGAAAGTAAGATTTTATTGAAAAATAGGAAAAACATAAAAATATTTGAAATTTCATTAAAGTTTAAAAAAAAACATGGGAAGTTATTATAACAATTATATAAAATTTTGAATTTTATTTTTAAAAAATTATCCAATTATAATTGAAATCGGTCTATAAAATAATTTTTCCACCACGTACGGAAAAATGGGCCATAAAGCCCAATTTTGTACATCCAAATCAATATACTATGTCTTTGTTTTGTGGTCACTTTTTCCTTGTACATGCTATGAAAATTCCTGCTGGGAAGCATGTAATGGATCTTGTTACTGTTGATTGGTTTAAAGATATAAAAAGAATTGATCATGTTGCTAGCCTTCATCTTCAACAGTTTTAACGAGGGAAAATCTTCACTCTTATTTACTTAGGTAATTGTATCTAGGGGGTGGGTTAGAGCTGATTGAAGCTATTTGTGATACCCTCGCCCCGGGTTAAGAGACAGAGGCGTCGATCAGACAATCAACTTGCATTTAAATCGAACTTGCATTCGTTTTTAGTTTATTTCGATTATTTGTATGACAATTGTATGTAATACTTATCAATTTCAAGGCCAATTTAAAACTTTTTCCAAATTCAATTTACTTATTAATCGACTTTGAGTTTATTTTATTTCTCGATCATTACTTATCTAACATTCGATCTCAACAACTCAACTAAGGCTCATAACCAATTTTACCGGTTTAACGATCTTTAATATATTCATATTATCCAATCAATTTTAATCTTAAATTTGAACCAATATGAATCAGGGTATCGATACCTCCCTATAAGGGTATCAGAGCATGTAACTCCTTAATTTTAACTTAAAGAGTACGGTAGGTTAAAATTATTGTTTTTAAAACTTTTATGTCAAGAAATTTTAAAAAGTGATACAAAACCAATTTGTAAACCAAAAGATAAAAGCACAATTAAAAAGTAAATATTCTGATTTAAAAATGGATAAAACAGTTTTATGCATGAGGTTTTAAAATATCTTAGATCCCTGATAATCCCAAAATAACTAAAATAAAAATGGTTGTAAATAACCGTACTGGAAAAAAATATTATCCGGTAGAGATCTCCAAGTACCAACTCTTAAGGTCAGACATCTGGAAAAAAAATAAACTAAAAGAATGAGCTATAAAGCCCAGTGTGCCTCTAAAGTGCAGTCAAAAATCACAATATCACTCAAATCACAATCACAATTATAATATAACTTCCGTAGTAAATAAACACAAAGAGTGATGAATGCAATGTCACAGAAAATGCAATATCACAGAGAATGCAGTCCCATACTCCGAACGCCAAACACAGTGGTGGCAAAGCCAACCGATCACAGTGGAGGTAGTTCCCCAGAACCCCTCACCCCTTATTTCGCCAAAACACAGTATGGTAAAACCACCTTCCTCCGTACAATCCACCCCATGCACATATAATGCAATAAATGTCAATGATCTCATGTCACAACACAGATATCCGTATAGTACACGAATCACACAATTCAGTAAATCTGATCTCAATCTCATAGTGTAACACAGTGTTCACAATATCATATAACATGTCGATATACCGTAAAGTCTCAGTAACAGATAAGTACAATACACAGAAAATCTAGCACATAAAGAGAATGCACATTTAAATTCATTTTACAATAGCACAAGAAGAAACACACATTTAGCACAAGAGGAAAACACACATTTATATTCATTTAACAATAGCACGTGAAAACTCACATATTTAACGCAAGAAAAGAATACACATTTAGCACAAGAAGAAGAGACACATTTGAATTTATTCGACAATAACACAGAAAGAAATATATATTTAGCACAAAAAGAAACAGGTCGAATTTAGGAAGTTAACGTTAAAAGCTTTAAACTCAAAACTAATTTAATTTATATTATTTCATAATAACTGTAAAATATTTAAATTCTTAATAATTCATCACATCTGAAGGTTAAAATTATAACTAAGAATTGATAATTTAAGAATAATTCAAATTCCCAAAATACATTATCACATAAACTTATTAAATTAATATTATAATCTGATGGTTCAAACTAAATATATAAATATAAAAAAAAATATTTATGTATACTGAAAATAATCTTAATTCTCAAATGCATCAAAGTTTCCAGAATAATAATAATAATAATTTGAAAATCTAATAGTTTGTTTTATATTGAACAATTATAAGAACAGATAAAATATGAGATTCTTCAAGTACCATATTGCCAAAAGTCCAAAGATTTATAAGAAGAAACTAAGATGGAGTAACCCTAAAGAACTTAACGTATCTTAAAGATGAAGATAAAAACAATAAAACAAAGTTTATAAAATTATTACTCAAGAGTTATATTTTAGAAAAAAACAATACAAAAACATGATGTACACACAACACAAATCACAACTACGTATTTAAATCATAGTTTAATCTGAAATCTTAATTTATCCAAAATCACAAATTCACATGATTTAAATCATAACTACTCGCAAAAGTATGATTTCTCAAACACAAATACACAATCAAAGTCGCAATACAAAAATTAAACATGACAGCAAAACACGAATATTTTTCAAAGCATATCACAGGAAAGTATATTTAAAAAAAACATATAGCACTAGTAAGAGAACACACATATATATATTCATTTAAACACATGAAAATACACATATTTAACGTGAGAAAGGCACACACATTTAGCACAAAAAGAAAACACATATTTAGCACAAGAAAAGATAGGTTGAACCTAAAAAGTTAACATTAAAAACTTTACCCTCAAAACTAATTTAATTTATATTATTTTATCATAACTTTAAAATATTTAAATACCTAATAATTCGTTAAAACCCAAAATTAAAATTATAATTAAGAATTGATGACTTGAAAAGAGTTAAAATTCTCCAAATACATTATCTCAAAACTCATTAAAATAGTATTATAGTCAGATGGTTCAAATAAAATATTCAAATGTAAAAAAAATATTTATATATACTGAAATAACCATAATTCTCAAATGCATCAAAGTTTTTAAAAATAATAATAATGACTAGAAGTTAGTTTTATATTAAATAATAAAATAACCAGATAAAATATAAGATTCTTTAAGTATTGAATTGCTTAAAGCCCACAGATTTGTAAGAGAAAACTAAGATGAAGTAACCTAAAGAACTTAGCGTATCACAAAGAGGTATATAAAAACAAAAAAAAAACATGATTTATAAAATTATTTTTCAAGAGTAATATTTTAGAAAAACAATGCAAAACAAGATGTACGCAAAACACAAATCACAACTACATACTTCAATCATAGTCCAATCCAAAATCATAATTTATCCGAAAATACAAATTCATAGGATTTTAAATCATAATTACTCACAAAAATGTAGGATTTCAAAATCCGAAAGTTTTATGTATTTCTAAAATCACAATATTAAACATGTCACAGAAAAATATATATTTTAGATAAACACATATAGCACCAGTAAGAGAACACACCTTAGCCAAAGTGACTCAAATTATTGCATAACATAGTTTTGATCTCGGACAGAAATAAAGAGTGAGAATAAAATTTTTAGAGAATCTTGATGGAGGAAAAATAATGTAGTGATTTCTCTTAGATCATAATATGTATTTATAGTGAGAAAAATAACTGAGCTTAAGTAGAATTAAAATTCTATTAGATCATATTATAAATATAATAATAATAAAAAATAAGATTATATAATTTTAAATGAGCTTCTTATCTTTATCTGAGACTTTATATAATATATATAATATTAAACAAAGAGTTTTGATAAAATAATAATTAAATAAAATAATATTTTTAATAAAAAGATTGATTGTAGAAAAACTCTTAATAAAAAAATAATTAATCTCAGTTTAAAAGCAAATTAGTTATCCAAAAAGTCATCTAATTTTAAAACATCACTTTAACTTTTAATCTTTAAATTCACATTTAAACTTTCAAAACTTTATAATCTTATCTCAAACATTTTCCCTTAAATATAGAAAATCAATTTAAAACCTCAAAAAAAATTAGGGTTTCAGAAATTGAGAATCTAAAAAGAGTTTTTAATTAGGGATTTTAAAATTAGGGTTTTTAAAATTTTTGGGATATTACAGAACAGGGGTATCGAACCCCAGTTCTATACCTGGTCAACTGTGTTGACCGCTGACTCGTTGACTTGAGGCAAGAGCATCCTGGTTCGATACTGGTATCGAACCAGGGAGCTAACAAGAAGGCTTGGTATCGAACCAAGCATCAATGCCATTATGCAACTAGAAGTTCCAGTATCGAACCCAGTATCGAATCGGGTCGACCTCGATGGCTCAAAGACTTAAGGCTATGGTAACTTGGTTCGATACCGGTACCGAACCAGGGAGCCCATAAGAAGACTTGGCATTGAACCAAACATCGATGCAATTTCGTTACTATCAAGGGTGGTATCGATACCCATGTAATTGGTATCAATACCCCTGCTTCAATTGTCAGGTTTTAAGCTTTTTAAGCACTTAGACACTACCAAAAGATCATTTATATGGTCTTAAATCATCCTTAATCTTTAAGGGATCATTAGACATGCTTAGATATCATGTAACAATCTATTAAGCCTATACATTTTAATCAGTTTGTTACTCAAGCCAATAATCATACCCATCAACCTTTAAGCTACAACTATGCCATGTACTTTCACTATGGCCACTATCATAAGAAAGGCATGGTTCCAATGGGTTCCTACCAACCTTTGTTTCATATCTTTGCATGCCAACATGATTAACCTTCCTACCAAAACATGTGACCGAAACCAAAATACAAACCATAGCCTAACTCGAAATATGCAAGGCTAGCCTACTAAGAATGTCATGCCTTGTGGCTTACATATCAAGGTAGGGGTGAGCATTCGAGCGAGTCGAGTCGAATCGAGTTAAAAAATTTTGAGTTATTCGAGTTAAGTCATCATATTTTCCAATTTGAACTCTTTTTGAAATTTTTTCGATTCGAGCCGATTTTAGCGAATTCGAGTTGAGTTCGAGTCAATTTGGTTTTTCGATTTTATGTATAAATTTTAATTATACTATTTATAATACTATATAATATAGTTTGATTATAATTTAAACGGTTTTCTCTTTATATTTACATACATATTTCTTTATATTATTTTTTACACGTGTAAAAAAATATTTTAAATTATTATTATCATCATCAATCAAATATTATGAATATGTCATTTTATTAAATTATAGGTTTTATTAATAACTTCCTTCTTATTTAGGTAAGACTAAAACTAGAATAGTGATAAATTAATTACAAAAATTTAAAAAAACAAATAGCATAATATAAAAGATACAAATAAAAATTTTATTAAATAAATTTAAAAAATAAATCTAGAACGCGGCCAGATTATAAAAAAAATAAAAGAAAAAAGAAAAAAAAAGGATTGAAAATAAAATTACACGGGTTAAATGTGCGATTAGCCTCTATAATCACTAAAAATTTCGAGTTATTCGAGTTATTCGATTTTCATTTTATAACTTGAACTTAATTTAAAAAATTTTTTAGTCGGTTCGAGTTTATAAAATTTTGAATCGAGTTAAAACGAGTCGAGTTTTTCACCTCGATTCGAGTCAAGAAATTTGATTTTTTTTCGAGTTGAGTCGAGTTTTGCTCACCCCTATATCAAGGGTTCATATGACCATATATATACAAACCATAAACAAACAATCAAAATGCATAAACTAATTCAAGTATGAGTACTATGCCACCATGATCTAGGAGTTAGATAAAAGTACAAAATATCATACGTTGCTTGCTTGGTGTCCTTGCTCGGATCAATCTCGATCTAACTCCTTAGCTCATTAACCTATTGTTTGGGAAGGAGGAAACAAACGAGTGGTAAGTACATGTTAGGTACTTAGTGAGGCAGCCCTAGTCTAACCATATTAGACATATTACAATAACAAATATAACATGCTTCAAATAAACAAACAATTCAATTCATGGCATTAGTTCTTTCAATATGCAAGTTCATCAATGGCCAATTATCATAGTCTACATGTTTCTCATGTTTATCATTTCTATCATACAAATCAATGTCATGATCTATATGCTCAAGCTAGTATAAAATCAATGCGTATAATAACTCTTTAGTCATTTTTCATTTCTCAAGTTTTCATAAACCAATCATATCAAGGGCTACTTATAGCCATATAGTCTTTTTTAATGCTCATTAGCCATTTCACAATTCAAGTGCTACCCAAAGCAACAATTTTATTTCAATGATCAATAGCAAATCATAATCAATTTTTCAATGCTTCATAAACTAGTATATGCACATTTATTTTCACATTTTAACTTCAATCTTTCAATTTTATTTCATGTGATGCCTTGGTATAGTTAGACAAGTTAAGCGAGTCAACAAGAGTGTCACGAAGACACTAACAAGAGTACCACAAAGGTACTAACAAGAGTACCATAAAGGTACTAACAAGAGATACCCATGGTATCTAACAATGGTGACTAACCACCAATCAATGGTACCTATAGTACCAAACAAGAGTACCGAAGTACTAAACAAGAGTGCCGAAACACTAAACAATGAGCTCAAGACCCTAGGCATGCCGTACTACCTATGACCAACTATCGACCAAGGCTCAATAACATTTCAATATTCGTTTGATCATTATTCAATTCATGTAGTTAAGTTCATATTACCAAAAGTAAGTATTTAATACATGCTAATACAAAGGCAACTATCATGCTTTCATCATTTCATTTATAGCAATCCAATTAATATTATCAATGACAAGTAATCATAACATGTTACCAATACATGTACACCATATTAGCAACAACATACATATCATGCTATCAAACCAATGCTTATATCATTATATTCATGCTTCATGCATGATTTGCATACCTGATATAGATTAGTCCATTTACATAACAAATCAAATTAAATAAAACAAAAGGTGGTTAGGATCCTAGGTCTAAACCCTAAGGTTTGCCCACTCACTAATTTTCCAAGTGGTTTAGGGATTATAGATTGTGATCCTCTTGTCTCTCTTCCTTGTTACTTCGAGCCTTTCTTGTTCTTCAACGTCCTTTTCCCTTGGATTCTCTAGTAATCCATACACATATAACATTTATCAGGACATATCCAATCATTTAGTCCAAGTAATTTTAGGCTTAACAAATGTAAACATGTGCACTTGTTCACTAGGGACAGTTTTTCTACCCTATAAAGAATCGCTCATATCTCTTAGTTCTCATATCCAATTTCGGTCCATTTTACCTCTTTGGAAAGCTAGAAGAATCCTTTACAAGGATCAATTAATCTTACATTTTAATTATCTGTCGATCAGTACTAGATTTCGTTCGAATCGGGCCTATCCAGATTCGAGATTGTTCGGACAGCCCATACAGAAACGCTTATATTTTTTTCTAACGAACTCTGATTGAGGTTCCGTAAATTTTCAATTAAACTAGGTATATGAGAGTATCATACTTCAAAATTTCAGCTCTTAACTCCTTCAAACCCGTCCTAGAAAATTTCTCAAAGATGACTACCCGGGATAGCGTTTCTAGGCATTTTCGGCTAAGTTCCATTCCATACATTCAATTCCTAATTCTCAATTTATATCCATGAATTTCTAGCATTTCAACTATGAAATTAACATCATCATCTAAATCACTTTTTCATCAATTCATCAAGTCTATTAACTCGTTTATAGCATTTACAAAATCCCATCTTTAGGCTTCCTAACTCAACTTGTTCATGCTTCTATTACTATGCCCAAGCAAAAACAATCTTTAGATTAAATCTCTAACAACCTAATTTTAATCTTGAAAATAGCATAGAAACATTCAACGTCCAAGAATGTAACTTCTAAAGTTTCGGTTATGGAACAGAATACTTACCGGGGTATTTAGGCTCGATTTCCTAATCCAAATTCCTAATCATGCAATGGCTTCCAAGTTTTTCCACATAACTCCCATGGAATTTTCTCCCTTCTCCAATCTTGGTGTTCATGTGAAAATGAGGAAGAGCAATTTTAGCTGATTTTGTTCACTCAATTAATGGGTGCAAAATAATAATCTTGCCTTTAATGACGTACCTAGGCTTAATTTATTACATGAGGTAGTTTAGGGAATGTGGATACTTATCATGCAATCTCTTGGTTTCTCAATTAATTCAATTAAGTCCCTCTTTTTCTAACTCAATTAGCATATGATTCCTTTTAACTTATAAATCATTCGATCGATTCTTTTAACCCGGTTTTTGAGGTGTTACACTATTTGCCTAAGTAATTGCGCTTAGGAGGATGTTGAGGACAATTTCAACAATCACGTCATCATTCCATTAATCACGCCGTTGCCTCAATCCTATTAATTCCACTTGTAAAAGTTTTTTTTTGGTGTTATGTCAAATATTTCCTACTCTTTTTTATGCATGGTTTCTCTGTTCTGCAATGTTGTTTATATGGGAGATTGGAACTGATTGGTTCACTTATATTTTTTAGTTACATACAATGTTGTAGTAACTCCATAACCTGCATAGTTGGAACAGGCCATGCATTTGGGTGTAACAAAATATTTGTCAGAATGTCAGTCCAATCGGTCAGGTTGCAAATTGGAAGTACTGAAGTCTGATTCTTTGCCCATCCTGTCTGCTTGCAAAGATTTGAACCTAGAAGACAGGGACCTCAAACTTCTGTAGCTGTGTTTTTGAGGTAGAACCACAACATTGAAACATGGTCATATTCTTGAATAGACATTATATCTGACAGATTCCATATCAGGGTAGCATGTTCTGTTCTTACTATGAACAAACTGTTTTCTAGGGTACAAGGGAATGAGTAGGAAACACATTTAACTTATAAAATCCATGTTCCATCTTGACTAAGTTATGTTGGTTAATCGTGTGATGGTTCACCTACACTTCTCCTAAGTGTCTAAGCATGTGCTGCTTAAATTTTTTTCTGGGGTTGTCACTATCAGCTTTATAGAAGTGGAAAATCTGTCAATTTTTTCATCGGGTATATTTTACGGGTCTTTACTACTCCCTTTTGCAGGTTGCTTCAGAAAGGGGCTTTTCTCTTTGGTGTTTAATTTTCAAGTTAGCTTCCATGATGCAGGTGATGTTGTGTCTTAGACTGATGGCCTGAGCACCCCTTGTTTGTTGGGAAAAGCAGTTGATTGCAACTATATATGTGGTCCTAAGTACTTAGAGGTAATGATCCTTATGATTTCTTTATAAATACTTAAATGCAGCATCAAGCTAGGGTCCGTGCTTCTCGCATAGAGCTATCGTCTGCCACTGTCATAGTTCCAAAGCTGGATGCGGATCCATCTTGATTGTTTTAACCACGCACAGATGACATAAAGAAGCCATTACTTCTTTTGCTAATGGGATCTGTAGGAAAAGTAATGAAATGTGTATATACGGCTTAATATAAGCAACTGAGGTACCCTTCCGGGTACTATCAATCCTCTTTTGCCAACCTTGTGGTCCAAACCATGTGCCCATCCGTGTACTAGCAATCCTCTTTTGCCAAACTTTTGGTCCAAACCACGTGAGAGGTAATTTAGTTTTGAAAAGCGCGCTTAGGCACGGCTAAAACGTTGGACGTCGACCTATGGATAATTTCTCGATGTTCACTTAGCTCCGATGCTTGAACTAGTTCTTCAGTGTTTTGAACTCTCTCCATTGTTCAAACCATGTGAGATGTAACTTAGTTTTAAAAAACGCGCTTAAACACAATTAAAAATTAAAGTATTAGACGCATAAGCATTGAGAAAAACATCACTATCATCGTCGAAGGACGACTTATGGATAATTTCTCAATGCTCACTTGGCTCTGGTTCATGGACCAGTTCTCCGATGTTTTAAACTTCAAAACTCTCTTCTACCATGCCCATATTGGTGAGAAATTATATCATCAAAACTGTCTACCACATCATTTGTGATCCTAACCAATATCCATTTTATTTTTTTAAAATAAATCATTCTTACATATAAATAATAAATATATAATTATTGAATAATTATTTAAAAATAAACGAACCTAATTACTTGAATCAAGTAATAACACGATTCCTCCGTATTATCTCTCTTTATTTTTTTAGTTAAACCGAAGGTAGAGTGAGTAGAAATAGACAGGTGTGGGAGAAAATATTTGTTGGGGTATGAACTCGGCAGTCCATTAGCACAACATATTATGTTGTTGGAGACTATGCGAATATAGAATAGAATTATGTTTATTATCGAAATAATATAATTTTTTTATCAAAATCACTCGATTTAACGAATAATATTAAATTTTAATTTAAAATATGGAGATGATCCTAATCTTTAAACATATTTAAAATTTTATATTGATTTTAAAATTAAAAGAAAAGTTGTGCGATAACCTCTAAGATATGATTTTTCAACTCTTATGTCAATTTTTAATTTTAAAAAATTTATATTAATATTTTTTTCAAAATCAGAGGTTTCACTCCAATCCACTATTATAATCACTAAAATTTAAATTAACAAATTTAATCAATTAATTTTTTTAATATTAATTTAAACTTTTAATTTTAACTCAAATTGCTATTTAACCGCGTAGACTAAACTTTTTAAACTCAAATTACTTTATAAAACAGTCTACTAATTTCATTAAATTATACAGATTAAAAAAAAGTCCATAGGGTCAAATTAATTTTCTTTTGCCTATTTTTCTAATTGTCTCTACTTCTCCTTCATTTACCTCGTTCTAACTAGGGGTGTAAACGAGCCGAATCGAATTTGAGTAGGGCTAAGCTCGACTCGATTCGTTAAGAACTCGAGTTAAATTCGAGCTTTTTTCGAGCCTAATCGAGCTATGTATTGACCGATCTTTGACCGTGTTAGACTCGAGTAACTCTTATCTCTCATGTCTTATTTAAAGCCTAATGGAAAAAAAAAATTGATACACAAGTTGTATAAACTCAAACGTGTTATTTTAGGTTTTAATATCTTAATTTAAAGTTTAAGACTTATGTTTAAGGTTTAGATTTTAGGGTTTTAGGTCTATAAATCTAGATTTTAAATTATAAAAATAAAAAATAATATATTTATGGTTTCGAGTAGCTCGTGAGCTTTTCGAGTCGAGTATCATGTAGCTCGGCTCGGCTCGTTAAGACTAGAGCTGAGTTCGAGCTCGAGTCGAGTCCAATCGAATCGAATTTTGATCGAGTCGAGTTCGAATAACTCGCAATTTGTCTCGTCTCATTTACAGTCCTAGTACTAACTAGAGATGTTCATCATCCGGTCATAAAATAATCAAGTATCTAATAAATCTAATAATATTATCAGAATATTATTTTTTTATAGTATTTTATTTTATTAATTTATATTATGAATTTATTGAGCGTCGAAATACCTATAATCCAGTTATAAACCCCCATCTATAATTTGTTTCCTAATTAATCCTAACCTAACCAAACCAAACCAAACCAAACCTAACCAACCCTTCCTCTAAGGCAAGTGGCCTTGGTATGGGAGGCTTGCCATGGTAGGACTAGGTTGTATATGTCTATAAGAATAGAGTCTCTGCTACTTCCTCCACCGACCTTGCCGAATAAGCCCAAAACTTTAACAACAAAAACCACAATTTTACTTCATCAACCTCATCTATTGCTTGGCTTTAGCCTTTAGGGAAAATAAATTTGCAATTTTTAAGAATGGGGGAAACCCAAAAAAGGTTCAAAGTATTTTTTGGGATTTAAGAGGCTTGGGATTCTAAAAGTCATTTTTTTTATAATTATTGTATATATTTAATAGTACGAACCATTTAATCTCATCAAACCACGAGTTCGAACATTAGTGTTGTCAGCTAATTAAACGATTAATGTTAAAAGATTGAGAGTATACTTTGAAACAGATACTACTAACCATTTTAGCTGAATAAAAAAAATATCTATTTAATATTCAATTGATTTAAATTTAATAGTTAGTAAAGTTAAACTTTTTTAACTCTATATAATATCAGTGAAAAAAGGCAATTTTTTTTTTCCTTTTGTGCATCATCTAGGAAAGAAAATCATGTAAAGATTAGTAAATATGAAAAAAAAAAATTCTTTTTCACCCCCTTTATGTTTAGCACTTTAAAACTTATTTAGACAATAAAGAATCTAACCTTTTTCTTTAATTGCCTGCATTTAAGGCCTTAATTGAGGCGTGTCTGCTTTCCTATGCAAAGGATGAACCTTTTTCTGTTGACAATCTAAAATTTTATATTTTTAATATAATTTTTAAATAATTTATATTTTTCGTATATAATTTTGTGTTTGTATATGTATATACATACACCTACTGATTTCAACAAGAAACAAAAAAGAATAGGAACAATCATGAATGTTGATGACCCCAACCCCATCAGCACCAAGTGTTTGAAATACAATCCCCAAAAGCAAACTCCAGACATTACCATCCCACTCTTTCTCTCTCTAATTCAATAAAAAAAAACAATAAACAATATACAGCAGTCATGCTCTCACAGTCACATGAACATGAAAGCTCATCCTAGTTAACATAAACCCAACCCTTGATTAAATTATTCATAACCCAGTGTTTATATGCTTGTTAATTATAGGCTTATAACTTGACAGATGAAATTCCATTAGTTTCCCACTTGAACTAATGGAAGACAGATAATATATACTCATAAATTATTTCCTTTCTGTTATTACATCAGCAGTCACATAATTTGGACTATTATCCTAGGTGCTTGTCTTGCTTCTTTGCATATCTTTTGCGTCTTTATCTCTTTCAAAATCAAAACTTTTTCACATCACATGCTTTGTTCTTCCAAAGCTCTGCTTTTTGTAGTTTTCGTCTCCAATGGCTACTCTGGGTGATATTGGGGTGTCTGCCTTAATCAATATTTTGAGTGCATTTGCGTTCCTGTTGGCTTTTGCTCTGCTGAGAATTCAGCCGGTTAATGACAGAGTTTACTTCCCAAAATGGTATATCAATGGAGGGAGAGCGAGTCCAGGAAGAAGAGGTGGGAATTTCGTGGCCAAGTTTGTCAACCTGGATTTCAAGACTTATCTTACTTTCTTGAGCTGGATGCCGCAAGCTTTGAAGATGAGTGAGACCGAACTTATCAACCATGCTGGTCTTGATTCTGCTGTTTTCCTCAGGATTTACACTCTGGGGTACGCTTTGCTGTTTCCCTTAAGTTTTTAGCGTTTATTTCATTGTTGATTGTGGCCAATATGCTGTTTCTTTTGACAGAAAAATTGAATTTTTGTACTGTAATTTGCTTTATTTCAAGTTATTTTTACATTGTGGGGTCTAAAGTTTCAACACAAAAGGAAGAAACTTTACCTTTACTTTTTCTCTAGAATTCATTCTCGACGGTTACCAATTTTCTTCTCAATTCCTTTTCTACTTGTTTTGGGTTCTGGGTGGTATTTATTTATTGAGGAAATTCTGTAATTTGAAGGAGAATAAACTGTAATAAAGAGTGTTTCAAATTTTGCTTTTGTGATTGATTTTCAGAATCAAATTGGTAAAATTTGACTTAGAACTAGCTCGTTTTGTGCTACATTTAGTGAAGATTGGGGTTCCTTTAGTTGCCTTGATATGTGCTTTGAATAACCGGCATTATTACTTCTAGAGGAATTCAATTGACCATTGGATATCAGTTAAATTTAGCTGAAGCTGTACTGATGGCATCTAGTTCCAAAGCAGGCACTTTTACACAATTTAAGAGTTATTGTTCCCCATGATTGATGCTTTTGGTTGCTGCACAGGCTAAGCATAATTTATAGAAGTTGAAAAGGATGAGTAAACTTCGTTCGTGTTGTTCTTTTTGCACATTCAAGTCCCGGTTGATGTTTTTTACAGTTTAGCATAGTTTAACATCTGGTCACCATTTTTCACTGTCATGGAATCTTTACATTATTTGAACTTGCTCGTGTATGGATCTCGGTGGAATAGATGATTTGATGCATCTTCTTAGGGTTCTATAGCTATTAGTGTTTTCTTTTCTTTTTGAACAAAAGATAAGAAAAATCTTTAATCTAATCACAGAATGCTTCCTTTGATAATTGAGAGAAGGTTCAATGTTTGTGACCCTTTTGTAACACAGTTGTTTCCTCTCTTACAGCTTAAAGATTTTTGTGCCCATAACTGTTGTGGCACTGCTCATCCTTATTCCAGTGAATGTGTCAAGTGGAACATTATTTTTCCTGAGGAAAGAATTGGTTGTGAGTGACATTGATAAGCTTTCAATATCAAACGTTCGTCCTGAATCTATAAGGTAAGTTTAGCTCGTTACCTTTAAGACATGTCTCCTTACTGCTTTTCTAACGAGCTGTGGTTGAATTTCAGGTTTTTTGTTCATATTGGATTAGAATACTTGTTCACATTTTGGATATGTTTCATGCTCTACAAGGAATATGATAATGTAGCAACAATGAGGTTGCATTTCTTGGCCTCAGAGCGAAGGCGCGCAGAACAGTTCACCGTGAGTTGGACATTCTATTTTACTATCTTGAGAATAGTCCCAGCATATTTAAAGTAGAGAAGAAACCGTCATAAAGTTGTCTTATCATTAATATTTGAGGATTGAAAATTTGGTGAATTTTGCAGGTAGCTGTGAGGAACGTGCCACAGATTCCAGGTCACTCGATAGCAGATTCTCTGGATAACTTCTTTAAAACAAATCACCCTGATACTTATCTTTGTCACCAAGTAATCAACTTCTTTGGCCTAATATTTTCTTATTCTTTTAATTAGAATGGGCAGAGTTTCAAACGTAATATACATATATCACACCTTGTCCTTTCTTGTGGGGCTTTACATGGCTTTATAATTCCTGCATTATTTTTACATGTAGGCAGTATATAATGCAAACAAATTCGCTAGACTGGTGAGGAAAAGAGATAGGCTTCAAAATTGGCTCGACTATAACCAATTGAAGTTTGAAAGACATCCGGAGAAGAGACCAACTAAAAAGGTAGCTTATGCTTATATACTTTCATGGTAGTGACAAATTGTAAGATTTGTTTTTATGTTTTTCTTTTTGAGATTTTTATCAACATGATGTTTCGTCTTATATTTCATGGACGTAGTCATTTGATGCCTTGAATGCTTTCCACTTTCAGATAGGTTTTCTTGGACTATGGGGTAAAAGAGTTGATTCCATTGATTTCTACAATCAGAAGATAAAAGAATTTGATAAACAAGTAAGCTCCTGCTGCTGTTTCGTTACAATACATTCAATATTTAAATGTTTTGAGTATTGTTTTAACTTATTTTCTTTCCATGCTTTTCTGGAACTTTGGATGGCTCTGATAGTCTATTTATTGCATTGTTTTTAACTGTTGCAGATGGAACTAGAGCGCCAGAAGGTTCTCAAGGACTCCAAATCTATCCTGCCTGTTGCTTTTGTATCATTCAAATCACGTTGGGGGGCTGCTGTTTGCGCACAGACGCAACAAAGCAAAAATCCTACACTATGGTTGACAAATTGGGCTCCAGAACCCCGTGATGTTTATTGGCGAAATCTAGCTATACCATTTGTCTCATTGACCATTCGGAAAACGATAATATCAATATCAGTATTTGCGTTGGTATTTTTCTACATGATTCCCATCGCTTTCGTGCAATCTCTTGCAAATTTAGAGGGTCTTGAAAGAGTTGCTCCTTTCCTTAGGCCAGTTATAGAACTGTAAGTTATCAATTCTTAGCTTATAGATTCAACAATTGTGATTTACCTAAATGCATTTATATTTAGATGCTCTAAACTACTTTTTGCAAAAAATTATGCTTAGTTTAATGCTTATTTTTCATACTTATCACTTTAGATCACTTACAAAATGATAGTTTATGTACTTCTATATGCACTGCGCTGTACGTAGCAAACATGGGCAGCGAGTTTTTCTTTCTTGCAATATTGAGTCTGGGTGCTCTACTGTTCTCGTTTTCCTTTGATAGTTGTCTGATTTACATGCAGATGTCATATTATTTATCGAAGAAAAGTTAGTATCTTGAAACTTTGTAACTTCTTTTAGTATACTAACGAAGTGTTAGTTGAAAATAATATGCAGGGGCTTCATCAAGTCTTTCTTGCAAGGTTTCCTTCCTGGTCTAGCTCTTAAAATCTTTTTGTATGTACTGCCTACAATTTTGATGATCATGTCAAAGATCGAGGGACATATAGCCATATCATCTCTTGAACGAAGAGCATCAGCTAAGTACTATTATTTTATGTTGGTGAATGTGTTCTTGGGGAGTATAGTGACTGGAACAGCTTTTCAGCAACTGCACTCTTTCCTTCACCAACCACCTACCCAGTAATGCTCCTTTAAACATATTTTTCATTATTATCTTAATATATTAAGTTTGTGAAGCCAATCTTTCATCCTGCTTGGGCGACCAGACGATTTTTTTAATGTATAACTTGGAAGATGTGTTATCACAAGTTCTGATTTTTCCAATCTATTGCAGGATTCCTAGAACCATTGGTGTGTCAATTCCAATGAAGGCCACTTTCTTTATTACATATATAATGGTTGATGGACGGGCTGGTATAGCTGGTGAAATTCTCCGACTGAAACCGTTGGTTATTTTTCATCTCAAGAACATGTTTCTGGTGAAGACTGAAAGAGACAGAGAAAAGGCAATGGACCCGGGCAGTGTGGACTATCCGGAAACTCTCCCAAGTCTCCAACTGTACTTCCTTTTAGGAATTGTATATGCTGTGGTTACTCCCATCCTTCTTCCTTTTATATTAGTGTTCTTTGCCTTTGCCTACCTGGTTTACCGCCATCAGGTTAGTTTATGAACCATGCTTTTATATTTATATGCGTACGCTTTCTGCAAGACCGTCTGGTTGTTTTACCATTTACTATGGGCCTACAGCTACAATAAAATGTCGGTATTCGAAACGTAACACTCAATAGGATGGCTCATAGGTCATTTGCAATCGTGTTAGTTGTAGATCTTCTGTTGTTTTAAAAGTTCAATAATCTGATTTTCCACTTGGTCATTTGCAGATAATTAATGTCTACAATCCCCAATACGAGAGTGGTGCCGCATTCTGGCCGCATGTACACAGCCGCATAATAGCCAGCTTGTTGATCTCTCAACTTCTATTGATGGGTCTGCTCAGTACAAAAAAGGCTGCTAATTCAACTCCTCTGCTTGTTATCTTACCCATATTGACCTTATCCTTCCATAAGTATTGCAAAAGCCGCTTTGAACCCGCATTCCGAAAGTATCCACTGGAAGTAAGTTGAAATTCCTTTTACATGCACTTTTATGATATATATGATGTGATTTCAATCTCATATGGATTAAATTTTTCATCCAACCATCTATGAAAGTTCTTTTATCATCTTTTTTGCAGGAAGCAATGGCAAAGGACTTAATGGATCGGACCACAGAACCTGATATAAACTTAAAAGCTTTCTTAGCTGATGCTTACTTGCACCCTATTTTCCGATCTTTCGAGGAAGAGGAGTTGGTAGAGGTCAGAGTTGACAAAGTTAGAGTTGATAGACAGCAAACTCATGTTGAAACTGTCCAAACCAGAGATGATGACCTCAGTTCCTCTCCACCTCATCATGTACATCAGCCCATATCTCTGCCTCACCATATCTATCAACCCGCCTCCCCACCGCAAGATGTTTATCACCATGGCATCGCACCCCAATACGAGTATAACATCTCTTCCCCTCCCCATTATGGCTATCATTATGAACCAGAGCCATGGACCTCAAGGGACTAATATGCTTAGAAAGAGTCTTACCAATTTGTGAGACTTGTTGAACTTACAACCTGGGAGTAGGCATTGATGTAGTCCTTTTCTTTCCTGTAATTACCTTTTCCTTTATTAGCTAAGTACATATCGGTTTTAAGCATATGTATTTTTCTTACAAATTATGTTGATGTTACAACAACATGCTAAATTTGGTCTTCTAGAAATTGTGAGAGATGTTCCAAGTGCCATCCTGTTTCAAGATTTGAACTTCACTTTCTTACTTGGTTGTAGCTTTTTAAAGTTGGAAGTGCAGATGAACTAAAACCATAATTAAACTGAAATCATTTAACTGAGAGACCTGGTTGTTATTGTTCATGGTTTTCAGTTGAAATTCAAGTGCCAAAGAGTTGAAATTCAACTCTCATTATGTTTCTCTATATGACAGATCTTCACTGCATTACAACAGAAACATAAATACATAGGATCATACACGATTCTTATGACAGCAACAGCAGATCAACACTCAAATGAAGCTTGAAAGAGGATAAGTTGTTTTGAACCCAAGGTCTTGTCCAATGTGTGAAGAATCTCTAACAATCTCAGGCTTTCATTGCTTCTAGTGGAGCTGCAGTTTTGCTGGAAGTAAGTTGCTCGTAGAGATCTCTTATCTTTAATCCGACGATGGTTTGGAAGAGGCCGGTTCCGTTGTTACTTCCTGGGAAATCAGCATTCTTCAACATTTGCTGGGTAACTTCTCCATAGAACTTAGTAGAGATGTTATTCAAATGACTTTCAACATAAATAAGTTCATCTAATCTGTCAAATTGCCCGTCCATCTCTAGAATAGAAACCTAAAGACAAGCAATGAAACCATCAAATTCAGTCGAGAAGAGCTGGCTAGATGGAACATGGAGAAGGAATGCTACAGCACCTCGTTGCCGAAGTAAGTGTTGGGGCCATAGCTAAATTTGATGCCAGGGTAAGAGCAAGTGAGCTTCCTTCCACAAGGTATCCATGAGATGGTTGAGCCTTCATCGAACAGGTAAACCGGACTGAAATGCTCCACCCCTTCTTTCATTATCAACCTCACTCTCAAAACCTTCCCTTCGTTGTCGTCTGGAATGAGCTGAGTCGGCAGCACTTCGATCACAGCATCAGCGTATTGCTTCTGAGGATCTGGATGCATCCACCAAACAGACAATAATGTAACAAAACAAGACATTGTCAAAGGTGAGAGCCGAGCAGCTCAAGCAGTTGGGACATTGGCAGGGTACTATGTATTTATGTAATGTCTTCACCGATATATGCATCGAAATCGGATTTCCTAGCTTCGATACTGGCCTTAATGCTTTCAAGGGTGTGCCCTCTCTCAGCCATGTCCCTCTGCAACGTTTTCAATAAAGTACAGATCACACTAATGAACAAAATCCAGGCATTGAGTTTGCAGAACGTTTTTACATTAGCATACAAAGATCAACACCTGAATTTTCCATGCAAATTTGACCTCATCGCTGATGTCCAAATAGATGCTGAAATCCAAGAGATCCCTCACACGGTCATCAAACCTATATATATTAAGACAAATGTGGGCATTTCTAATAAATACTAGTAAAAGAGATAAAAATAACCATTAAAATATACAAGAAATAATTAAAAATAAGAGTCGTAATACTGTAACATATGCTGCTTGCCAGCAACACCTTCGGGTCAGAATTCCTGGTTTGGTATGATTATTTACAGCCGTGAGTAACAGTGGAGACAGAAAATCAGTAAAGATTAACAGTAGAAGCCAAAAACTTCTGCTATGAAGTTAAAACCAATAGCTACCGCAGGCCAAGTTTTCATGCAGGAACAGGAAGATGGTTCCAAATTTTCATGAACAGATGTCTGGTTCAGAAAAAGAATGAGAACTGGGTTTAGTTTCAAGTTTCCTTTACTTACATGGGGTGCAAACCTTCGATGACAAGGATTTTAGGAGGTTTAATGAGCTCAGGAGGATCCAAGAGACCAGTAACATGGTTGTAGATAGGCTTGTCGACTGCAACACCGCTCTTGAGAGCCTTAACTTGCTCATACATGAGGTCAAAATCGTTGGCTCTTGGGTCAAGCGCCGTCACTCCCTTCTCTTTCCTTCCGGTTCTGTCGAGTGAATGATAATCATCTAAGCATATCACGGTGGTCATGTCACTGATGAGTGTGTTCGAGTCAGGGTTGCCTCCCTTTGGTGGCTCAGCCGCACCACCAAACACACTCGTTAGCCTCCTCATGAAGGTACTCTTCCCACATCCCGAGTCAGCAGCCAAACCGATCACCACAGTTTCTGAACCACCAGCTGAGCATGTTATCACGCATGAGCCACCGCCGTTGCCTCTCTTGCTGGTTCTCCTATAGAAAACTAGTAGCTTCTGGTGGAAACCTAAATGGGTTTTGTCTAGTGTGGAGATTGAACACGCTGAATTGAGAGCTTGGGTGGTGTATACGGTTGAACCTGCCATTGCTTTAAGCTCTCTCTCGGCTTGTGTATCTTTCCGGCCAGGGGAAGGGAATTTGCAGAACCTTTTTCAGAAGAGATTGCTGAAATGGTGTTCAGTTACATGGGAATAAAAGACGGACCACATGTAACCGAGTTTGTCCTCTTGTTTCCCAAGAAACAAGTTTGGAACACAGATAAGAAGAAATAGAAAAGGTTGAAGAAAACAGGTGGCAGTGACTGCTGAGTGGCGGCAAAAGCTGAGGTGTCTTGGCCTCTAGTTTTGGACAAAACAGTCATTTCATAATTCATTTTTCCTTGGTAAAAAGTGAAATTCTTATTTAAGATGTTTAGCTTTTGGGAAAATATTAGAATAATATTAATGAAATGGGGGCACGGGGGAGCTTGGTAGTTATTTGTTTTAGTTAGGATAATATTATATACTAATTTTTTTAATCAGTTATAATGTTGTAATAATATCTGTTTTAAAGTATACTTTCAATCATTAACTTTCAATCATTAAACATTGGTCGTTCAAACACTATATTAGTATTATCACATGGCATCACATTGTCACCTTAGTATACATGATTACATAAATTTATCACGTGATTTCAAGTTATTTATTATCACATTGTTACATTACGTACGTTATAACTTTCGAACAAATATTATTTATTTTTTGGTGTATTTTTATTTCCGACATTAAAAATTAAATTATAGTGTGTACAAATCAATTATACCATTACCTAGATGAAAATATGACGACGACCACAAGGGAGTAAATATAAGCAGCTTGTGCAGAGTTGGGAATCAGTTAAATCAATGTGTTACAAAATTGATTTGGCTTTAACCACATCACATTCAAAATAATGTAGCCAGATTTTCCAGGATAATAAGATCAGTTTAGACCTCACATCTCACCTAATATCCAGACTCCTCACTTGTCACCCTGCACGAAAACCTCGGTTTTTTTCCTCCGATGATAAGCTATGCCTCGAAGATTTACTGATTATATATCGGTCACTCCACAGTAAGTCACTCTCCAAGATACGTAGAAACCCTCCTCTTGAACATTCGTCCCAAGTTGACGATTTCAGAGTCTCTCATCTGATTAATTATGCGGCCGGGCAGCCTTAGTTTCGGTTCTTCTCTGGACAACCTGTTAGAAACATCGATGGTTAAACTAACCATATCCCTGCTGTTGGTTAACGATCGCAAAACGGTGGCAGACTGTACAGGGTTGGACACGAGTCTATTGAGTAATATCAGCATTTCCCGTATCAATAATGTCCTGCAGAGAAGGGATAACATGAGCAGACGTGGTTCAAGAGAAATAAGGCATCAAAGTAGAACGTCAAAGATTGTCGATGTCAGCCTTGTTTTTGGTATAAATGAAAATGGACTGAAAATATTGAAGGCAAGGAACTAACAAAGGGACTCAAAGTTGGGAAGTAATTATGTAAATGGCATTGATCGCGAACGATTCATTCTAGCCCAAGCATCAGTGCATCAGAGAACAAAACAAACAGGTATACACACATCCGGAGCTATCGCTTACCTTGCTCTAACAGTTTCATCAGACTGTGTATGTAACGTGGCTTCCAAGTCTACCTCAGATGCCAATAGTTGCATAATTAGTGTTAGAAAGTTTGCTTCTCTAGACAGCTTGTTATTCACTAATATTTCGAAACCAGATTTCCCAGACGAGGCCACAAAAGCAAGTACGGTGATGGCATCTTTGCGTAGCTCCAAGGCCTGAAAAGTTATTTGCTTCAGAAATCATATTCCATAACTAGTATCAGCTAAAAACGAGCAATAGTATTCTAGGAAAATTTTGGATAACATAACATAAACTTCAGTTCAAAACTTTTTGCAGCACCAGCAATGCATTATCTAATAAAATAATCAGGAATGAAGTTTCTTTAATGTAACCTACTCGTAAACTGTTCCCCGGACAAGCTATACAGTCACCTAACCCCTCAAGAATCATAGTGAATACTTGGATAGCAGTTGTGTTTTCCTTGTCATTGGCAGCATCAGGACTTGCCTCCATTGTACAACCAGAGCAGAATGTGACCGCTAATTTAGGACCTTCATCCAACAAAGAACGGTAACGTATTTGCAACAGACAGTGATAATATCTAGTTCTGTTCATTTTTATTGAAAAATAGCACTGTATTCAAGGGGAGAGGGGGATCAAAAGTCGTTCTATCCCGGCCATAGAAACTCGATGACCAGCAAAGAACACATAGAGTCCAGGGAGAGAAAGGTTCAGGTGACTACAGAAAGGATACTGTGATGGAGATCTTAGGTTCAAGCTGAGGTGCACCCCTCTTTGACCAATTTTTTTTTGATAGAATATTCTTATTGAAAGAGACTGACAGTCTATCTTGATATTAGTAACTATATGCTTTAATAATTAATATTTAAAGTTTGCCATCCCTAACATGTGATTGTAATTTATAAAGCAGAATAAAACAATGATGATAGATCAACTAACTACCGTGTAGAAGAATATATTTCAAGCACATGTTTTCCCTTGTATTGAAAGGAAGATGAATCAAGAGGCAGGAGGAGCAAGCATTCGCTTACAATTTAGAAGCAGGTAGAGAGCATGCACAGCCTCCTTTTGTACAAGCAGGCCAGCTTCCTTTCTTAGTAGTTGTGAAATACTTTCGAAGACTTGATTGAAGCCAAACCTAGCACAAGTAGAATAGCTTTTAGAACATAAAAGTTGCATATCACCCTAGAAATTTGGGGAAAGGAGCAGCATACAAACTTACTGTTCTCTCTCGGTGTAAGCATCACTTCTCAATAGAATTACATTCATAATGGAGACTGCCTCCAATCTTACACATTCTTCGCTACTCTTCATCACAATGAAACGCATAAATTCAAAGAGAGAAATCCAGTTTATATGGGAAAACAATGATGCAGAGCTAGTATCATCACGCCTTTTCTTGCACAGATATTTTGCTTCAGAATGTCTTACTCCAGTTGTCATGCAACTTGAAAAGGTCCCATCCATGTCAACGCAAAACCGATCTCTAGTTTCATAGCCAAATATCATCAATGCTGCTCCCAGAGTGAAGATGCTCAATCAAGAAGTTTTCCCTGAGTAGAGTGCACTGGAAGATCAAATCAAAGTTCATAAGCACGCAATGTAGATCAACACTTAGAAGGTCTCCTTTACTAAATCATAAAGCATTTACAGCAAAATGAAAAGCATCTGATAGAAAAATGGAAGAGAAAAGTACAAAATCACTGCTTCATAAACAGTACAAGCAGAAACTATTTGAGGGAACGCATAGGAAAAGCAATTTTGAGCACTAAAATTTCCTTTTTCCATTATATATAATATGAGAAGAATTGTGTAAACCCAAACCAATTTTCTGACATATAGAAAGATTAATTATGCTGACTGAAAACAAATCATGGTTTAACAAGATCACAGAAAAAACTCATGTTAAAAAGAAAACAAGAAACAATATCAGAGTACTAGACGTACCTTCCTCTGGATTCCCTTTCGAAAGTCAGAAGATGCTTCAACAAGACATGTAGTATATGCAGCGATCTATACATAATAACTACCTGCATCATAAAGGATGACCCTCAGGAGTTGCCAATAAAATAAGTATAACTTCATAATTTGAACAACAAGAACGCATCCACACACAAATCATAGATACTTTTACAAGTCATGACCAACCAACTTTTTCTTCGTCTTTTCGGGGCCAGTGAATGGAGGGCAATGAGGGGGTTGAAGGTAGACATTGCACCATTCAAGTAGTTTGCTATAGCCATATGATGTTAGGTATGTTAAAGAATTTCTTTCAGAGGTTTCAAAAATGTGAAATGTTGTGATACAGGGACATCCAACCAATCCTACCTACTATATCAAAAGTCAGCACACAACTAATAAAGCCAAGGGCGATATTAGGTTCCCATGTTACCTAAGCAGCTAAGTACATCAAGATACTCGCCTAAAAATATACTTAATACTAAAAATGGGAAACGACACTTATTCCTCATAAGCTCTTCCACAAATAGCTCTAGATTGATATAAAGGCTCTGATCTATTATGAGGTTTTAAGGCCCAGAAAACCATCATAACTGCCATCTAAATATGCGTGCCGGAATTACAAGAATATCTTTTCATCTTCAAACTTTTAAACATGAATATTGCATGCTAATTTAGTGTATATATATATATATATATATATTAAACAATGCAAATCCATTATATATTAGGCGAAAAAAGGTTAACAGCACATTGCTTCAACAGCTAAAATTACAGATTCCTTAGCCATACCTGTACCAAGTTCAAATAAGAAATTTGCAACTCACATTTTCAACAGTACAGAGATCAAACAAGGATTCAAATAGAGCCTGCAGCTGCAACATTCCATTACTGACCTGCGACATGGAAACAAATCAATCAGTACAGAAAACATTAACTCTTAAAAACACCATTAACTCCAAATAGAGATCAATATTGCAAAAAAAGGGCATGATCCCATGCCTAATTTTTATAGATCCAATCTTCTAGAAGTTAAAGAATTCCTTTTAAATTAAGATTGGAATTTCAGGATACCCTTGGCAAAAAAATAAAATTGTTCCATTTGGAACTGGAGGCCACATAATTTCAAGTAGCAGAAATAGCCCATCTTCTAATCAAGTGTAAGGTTGGCTGTTTATATTTGACCACCCCAGTCTCCAGGCCTCACAAAATGCAAAAGCCTAATGAACTAGGGTGCACCTTTATCACAGTGGAACTTTATTTTTGGTTGTAGAGATAGGAGAAAGAGGGTAGAATAGTTAGGAGTTAACTTATCATGATAAATCCCTCATAATAAATCATTTTTTAATTGCTGATGCCGGTACCTTTTTTCCCGAAAGATGGTAGAAGTACTAACCTATCATGTTTAAACAACTATAAGAAACTATAGGATTAAGCAACACCTTTTTCAAAGCAGAGTAGAAATGAGATACTTTTGAAGCTTCTGCACTAAGAAAAGAATGAACGGAGCTCTTCAAAGCCATATCAATAGAGTTCTTAACAGCATGCAATTCCATTGTTGTTGAAGTAGAGCTCATATGAATGAACCCACACAGAACATCAATATCTTCTGAACAAACTGCAAATAACTTGGATATCAGATTTGTTCCAAACTTTTGCTCACTTGGCAAACCCCAGATATCCTGTAACTTCTTGGAAAGATCAAGAGAAGCATTTAAATCTGTCTGAACTCCAATTTCCTTACAGCTTGACTTAACTACTAAAGACAAAGAACATAGGCACAAATTAAATATGTTAAAAACTAAATTACAGAGGCAGATTAAACAAATTCAAATATGTCTCAGATTAACTTCTCGCCTTTATGTAGACCGATCTGATCATTAAAAGATTTTCTATTTGGAAATTCTTGTACAATCCCGTCATGAGCGGCAACAGGGACTCCATGTTCTCTGCCATTGAAGCTGATGTCTTCCAAATTAGCAACTTTTGCCTCATTGTTTGAATTGGAAACTGTAAGCTGATGCTCCTTGCTTCTTTCCTTCTTAAGTTCTGAACACTCATGTTCCTAAATGGATATCCAACCCCAAACAAGTTGAAAATTTTCCACCAATACTTTAT
Source organism: Abelmoschus esculentus (assembly GCA_035048815.1). Taxonomy (NCBI): domain Eukaryota; kingdom Viridiplantae; phylum Streptophyta; class Magnoliopsida; order Malvales; family Malvaceae; genus Abelmoschus; species Abelmoschus esculentus. Next base: position 2,700,997 of record JAUCBN010000038.1, read on the forward strand.
TTCAACATTCTAGCTACAATTTCTTTCAGATATATTTTATTTGGCATACAAATTCATATTATATACATTCAAAATATAATACCCATACCAGGTCAGCAAGCTGCTTTGAAACACGTCCCAACTCCTTCTGCATCAATCAACAACATTTCGATCAAAATTCTCTTATATAGACAAGATTTCCAATAATGTCTTATTTATCTTCCAAATACCCAAGTCAAAATCAGTAAAAGCATAGATTTCACCAAACATTTTAAGAATCTTTAATACCCCCCCAAACACACCCCACCACCATTAAAGTAAATACAGTAACAAGAAGTCGGAGTAAGCAAGCCTGAAACATTGACCTTTAGGAGCTCGATTTCGAGATCCTTAGCGTTAGCAGCACTGTCACCCCGCCGCACCGGAGTCGAAGGAGTAGCGCATTTAGCAAAAAAGCCACTCGAATTCGAGGCGTCACCCAAATCGGTGGGTCTCTGAGAAAGCTCTCTCGGAGGCGAGTAACTGATGGAATCAATTCGAGATGGAGGCGGAGGAAAATGTAGGGTTTGTTGATGTGACGATGACGGCGGCTGAAAAGAAGAAGACGAAGTGCGATTGTTTTGGTTAACATACGAACAAGATAGAGCCAACTCTTCAACTTGTATAAGTTCCTCCAAGAAACTGGCATCCCATTCTTCCAAATTTTCTTCGCTCATACTTTTATTTTCTCCTACTCTTCTCTTCCTTCTTGGCTCTTGCTCGGTTTGAAGGAGCCAATGTCTCGACAGTGCGACTCAGTTTCCCGAGTTCTCTCTCTTTTCCTTTACTTTTCGGAGTTGACCCAATTGGCCATAGGGAAGTTTTAGGTTCAAGGAGTTAAAAATGAGAAAAATCAAAATTATTATAAAAATTATAAAAAAATTGATATCAAATTATAAATTAATTAAATTTATTAAAAATATAAAAAATTTAGTATATATTTAATTTGTAAAATATATAAGATTTTGATATACATTAAAAGTTAATATTAATTAACATGGTTGATTCAAATGGTAAGCAGTTTGATTCTGTTTAAGTAAGTTTTAGGTTTGAGACGTTGTGTCAGTAGAAAATTTTTACTGAGAGACTTACCCACCAAAGCTAGGTATACGACGCGGGTTGTTCTAGATTAGTCAGGACTAGACTTTGAAACATAGGGATGAGTATGGAACCCGAACCTGACGGGTTCCGACCGGACCCAGTCTAAACGGGTCAATTTTTTTTAAAGAAAATTTGATTTTCGGATTGGGTCGAAGTTTTTTCATGGGCGATTTCGGGTTGGGTCGAGATCAGTTTAGGGGAAAATAATCTGACCCGGAACTAATATTGTAATTTTTTCATATATATTTTAGGAATATTTACAATAATGATCCCTCTTTGTATATTTTATACAATTAGGTCACAAAAATTAATTTTTTTATAATTAGGTCAGTGAAATTTTATTTTATTTACAATTAGATCTCTACATTTTATTTTTTATAATTATATCCCTAAAATTTAAATTTTTAATGATTCGGGTCGGATCGGATTTTAAAGTTTAAAAATAGAGTTGGGTCAGATCGAATTTTTCACCCTAAACTCTAGTCGAGTGACAAGTGGAGGGTATGTTTTTCGAACCGGATGCTGGTGGACTAAAAATCTGACCCAACCCAATTCGTGCTTATACCAGAAGAGTAATAAAAATTAAAATATTAATCTTTAACGAGAAAGTACTAAAATAAAATATTAAATATTATTTTATTCATAAACAAAATACTAAAATAAAAAATAATAAAAATAATATATTAAATATATAATTATCGAAAATATAATCAACATGCGAAGGCAAAGCCCTAAAACCAGGGTAGCCGAAACCAGTCTTGGGATATCTAATTCAGACTCTTAGGATATCTAATTCTCCTCCGCACTGTACCAGTACAACCTCCTCCTCCTGTTCTACTCATAATTATGCGAAGAACCCTAAACCCCTCCCTCTAAAACCTCATCTTTATTAATATATTCTTTCCCTCTTCTGTTTATCTTACTTATTCGTTGTCTGCTCCATTTCAAAGATAGGACGATACCCAGAAATTCTGGAGTGAAGCTCAGTTTTTGCAAGTCTGGCTCTGATCCTAGGTATTGTTTTTCTGTTCTTTCTAGCTTATCTGATGGATTGTTGATGAGAAAAATTGGATTTTGTTCGGAGTAAATATCACTCTGAAACATGGTTATGATATTTCTGGCTTCCATATGATTCATGTTCTTCCTTCAGGCACTTGGTTGGGGAAATTGAAAAGATTTGATTTTGATTTAACGTGAAGTTGGATATGATTTTAGTTCCACCTATAGCAATTTATTCATTTTCTTTTAGTGGGGCAATTTACCCTTTTAATGAGAGTAAACAGTTGGTTTATGTTTGAGGAGTCTGTCTTGTTCCTTGAATAGTTTGAGGGGAAAACAAAAATATGAATCTTCAAATCTTAGTAATTATAGTCATTTTGATGCCTTTTAGCTTCATTATATATATTCATGTATTTGTTCCATCTCCAAAATTGCCAAAAAAATATGTACCTGTCTAGACATGATACTGACTGATATAGGTGAGGGGTGCTTCATAGTTTGCAACCTTTGTTTTGCTTACTTTAAGTTGAAGTTTTAAGAGCTTTTGAAGAAAAAAGTGCACCTTGTTCGGCTTTAATGGTTGTGTAGGAGACTTTCAACTATAAGAAGTTTTATTTGTTCACAGTTCTTTGTGAAGATATAAGTTTATATTTGTGGAAACATAGTTCACTGAATGGTTTTCGTTTCATGTTTAGTGGAATCGTTGCCATTTTATCATTCATGGTGTTTTATGCTTAATTTTTTCAGGCTTGGTGCTGAATCTCATGTTGGCACAATAGTAGGTTTTAGACATTGATAGAAATACATAGATGGAGATAGTTGAATCAGTACTCAATCTTCCGGTGCAAGATCCAGAAGATCAAGAGTTCTCTTCCGCTGATTTGACTTGGACAAAGTTTGGCACAGCTGAGCACCATGATGATGTAGCGCTCATTCCTTATGCTCGAGTAGATGAATTTATAATTGGAGAATGCTCCAATGTGGAATGCCCAACACGATTTCATATTGAAAGGGGGCGGAAACGATCAATGGGCAGTTTAAAGGAGTATAAGAATGATGAATATTTGGAATACAGACTGTAAGTTCAAACCATGCTTAAACAATATTTTGCATTATGTGCTCTTCCAATGTCTCTTTTGATTGATTCTATGTTCTATGTAACAAAAACCTGATGTATTCTTTAATCGCTAGAAGATATGATATTCGTTTTCTCAATAATATGAGTTCAACCCGAGAATAAACATCTGTTCTTATGACTTATGCTTTACCTTGTATGTGTGAAGATATTGGTGCTCCTTCGGTCCTGAAAATTATGGGGAAGGTGGAGGTGTATTACCTAGTCGAAGATATCGACTAAACACCCGAAATCGGGCTGCTAGACCTCAATCCATGCGAGGATGCACATGCCATTTTGTAGTCAAACGGCTTTATGCTCGTCCATCACTTGCCCTTATTATATTCAACGAGAGACGACATATAAACAAATCTGGCTTTGTTTGCCATGGACCCCTTGACAAAGATGCCATTGGCCCTGGTGCTAAGAAAATTGCATATATTTCCAATGAGATTCAACAACAAACAATGTCCATGATCTATCTGGGTATTCCTGAAGAAAATGTGCTGGAGAAACATATAGAGTATGTTCAACGATACGGTGGTTCAGATGCAACAGTCAGCACCCTTGCTTCGCAATATGTCCGCAAACTTGGGATGATCATTAAGAGGTCTACCCACGAGTTAGATTTAGATGATCAAGCTAGCATTCGGATGTGGGTTGAACGCAATAAGAAATCTATATTTTTCTATCAGGACACTTCTGAAACAGATCCTTTCATTCTTGGGATTCAAACAGAATGGCAGTTGCAACAGATGGTTCGATTTGGCCATCACAGTGTCATAGCATCTGATTCAACATTTGGCATTAAAAGACTCAAGGTAATGAACTGCTTTTTTTTTTTTTGTGTGTGTGTGTGTGTGTGTTCACAGCTTTAAAAAAGCTATTTCAGCTGGTATTACATTATTGTGTTTCTGAATGCAGTACCCTTTATGTACTCTTCTTGTCTTTGATTCAAGACAACATGCATTACCTGTTGCATGGGTCGTTACCCGCAGCGTTGCAAAGCCAGACATGGCTAAATGGATGAAAGCCCTTCTTGATCGAGCACGGAGTGTAGATTCTGGATGGAAGATCAATGGATTTGTGATTGATGATGCAGCTATGGAGATTGATCCCATCAGGTAGGATGTTTTTTTCTTTAAAATTTTGCTTTGAAACTAGTATTTCACTTTCTTCTGTTTTGTCTGTTTTATCAGGGATGCTTTTTGTTGTCCTATCCTATTTTCCATTTGGCGTGTTCGTAGATCTTGGTTGAGGAATGTTGTTAAGAAATGTTCCAACATTGAAGTTCAGCGAGAACTTTTTAAACGCCTGGGAGAAATCGTTTACAGCATTCTGAGTGGCGGAAACACTTCTACTGCCTTGGAAGAGTTAATTTTGGATTTTGTCGATCAATCTGCATTCATGGAATATTTCAAATCCACTTGGGTGCCTAAAATTGGTTAGATCTCTCACAATTACATATGCACAAAATGGCAATGTGATGAAGATTCCCATGTCGAATACTAACTTTTATTTTGGTTTAACAGAAATGTGGCTTTCATCAATGAGAACTCTTCCACTTGCAAGCCGGGAGGCATCTGGTGCCATAGAAGCCTATCATGTGAAGCTAAAAACAAAATTGTTTGATGATTCACATCTCGGTGCACTTCAGAGAGTTGACTGGTTAGTGCACAAGCTGACAACTGAGTTGCATTCAGCATATTGGCTTGACCGGTATGCAGACGAAAGCGATTCTTTCCTTAATGTCAAGGAGGAATACATTTCATCTACATCTTGGTACCGTGCGCTGCAAATTCCTGATTCTGCTGTTACATTAGATGACAAAGGGCATCTATTTGCAAAGGTAGCAAGTAAGAAAGACAGCAGCAGAACACATTTAGTTTGGAACCCTGGATCAGACTTTGCTTTCTGCGACTGTGCATGGTCGATGCAAGGAAACTTTTGCAAGCATATCATCAAGGTCAATATGATCTGTGAAAACACCAAAGGCTACAAACCTTCCATGTCTTTTCAGTCATTCAGGGAGATATTGATGGATCTTTGGAAGAAACCAATGGATGACTCGATTGGTTTAGATGAGTCAGTTGCCTGGACCCACCAGATGCTTGATCAAATCAAACAACTTGTTGAACTGAATAATTCAAATGACATTGGCGTGGTGGTAAATAATATGCCTTTGAAATGGGTTTCTAAGAAGGGAAGAACATTTGTTGGTATACCAGCTTCCCTTCCAGCCATTTCATCTAGTTCCAAGAGCAATGCAAAGAATCTGCAGAAGAATCGTAAAAGGAAACGATTATCAAGATTAAGATGATCGCGGAAGTTGTTTATACAGGACAGCTTTAGCCAACTTCGGACTCTTTGGGGGCGGGATGCCTCTATTTGAAGATATATCCGTTTCCATGTTCGATACCATCAACAACTCCATTGCTTGAAGCATGAGAAGCATACCTTTATCGACATATTCATGAAAATGGAGGTATGCATGTGTCAATCTATCCATGCTTGGAACTTAAGTTTGGTCTTTCCTTTCTCAGGCGGGTCCTTCGTGTACAATTTTTTCAGGGAAAACAGAGAGAAGCATAAGTATCTTGTCCATGAACTCGATATTTTCATTGATATTTGAATTTGAGCTGTGCACAGAGATTATTTCACATCTCTTTCATTTGTATACCTTTATCAAATATAATAAAGATTATACAAGATCTGCAATTCTTGCAACCACAACACCTTCATTCCCAGTCGAAATAAGTCCTATGTATATTTTTAGGACTTAACAGGGAACCCATCTGACTTCACTGCATCAGGCCTTGATGCATGAAGCCTTGAAGAGGATTCTGACCTCGAAGCATCTTGAGCCGACATTGATCACCTAGACTTTTGGTCACTGTAATTCTATAACCAACAATCATGAGCATGACCATATAGAATCCCTATAGGGATGCCAAACCAAGAGTTGGGTTACATCTTACTAGAAATATCCAAATCAAAATCACCATCTCTACTTTCCATTGATGCAGCTCTATTTGCATAAAAAAATTGTAAGTAGACAGGAAGGCATAATTGGCATAAAACTTACAACACTGAGAAGTGAGAACCTATTCACAGTTGGCCTTCGCAGAGGTAGGGGAGTTCAAAACCGGCCTAATAGGTATCCAACGATCTAATAAATCTAATATCAATACTATTTCATTGTTATATTTCAACATTTTTTTTATTTTTTAAACTTGTTTTATGTGTTTATTGAGTCGTTGACTACCCATTGGACCGGTTTTAAACACCCCTACCCAGAAAACCCTATCATCAGCAGCATTTCTTATATCCTCAAACCTTGTTCAGAAAAGAATATACTTTCTATAAAAGTTGAACCCTAAATACAAGAAGAGAGAGAGAGAGAGAAAGGCTTACGAATCCATGGCATCGACGATCAATAACAGGCAAAAAATTGATTTTTTATTTTCCTGCTTGGAAGAAACAAAAACAAAGTTATAAGCTGAACGCTGGGTAAAGGATTCTCATTTTCAAGTTTAACCCGCCAAGTCCGTCCGGTTCACTCTGCTTTTTCTTTTACTCTTTTCATATCAATTTTTTTTTCTAAATTAAATTAGATTTTTTTTTATAAATTTTAATATGATTATAAGGTATAATATTTTTTCATATATTTTTAATTATTTAATAATATATATTCTGTATACATAAAATTATTTGAATTTAAATCTTTTATAATGATTATCATTATTTTTTCAATAAAATCATTAACCGAAGAAATTATACAACGGATTATTCTCACCACATCATCTATGGGATCAACTAATTAAAATTATTTATTTAGTTATTTTTTTTACATCATCTTTTTTATCAAGTGAATCTTCACTAATATTTAATGTAAATTAAATTTAAAAATAATTTTTATCATTTGAAGATTTATTTGATAAAAATAGTAAGGTGAAAAAAATAATTAAATAAATATTTTTAATTGGTTGGTCTCATGAATAATATGATGAGTAAATCCTTCTTTATCGAGTAAAAACTCCTGTTAAAAATTTGTAAAAAATAAATTTTAAACCTTAATCTTTATTTTCTCTTAAATCCTACACCCTAAAAATATATCATACCTTTAATTCCCTAAACCCTGACCATAATTCCTAACCTTAAACCCTAAATTTATACATTCTAATTTAAAATGGAAACATGAAAGAAAGCATGGGAAAATGAGACGATTTACCCCACCTTTATCGTGTGTATAAATACATTACAGAAATTAAAAAAAAAAAACATAAATTAAACCGAAAGAAATAATGTAGGAAGAACCCTAAAAGAAAACCAACAAAAATCATGGGTCATTTTCGTTGCTTCTTTTTTTCAGAGATGTCGCCAACACCTTTCTTCCTCATTTTCTTGCCCTACTTCTCCTTCTTCTTCTCGTGGTTCTTCTGCTTCAGTAGTTCTGCAGGTTTCGACCTCACCCCCATCTCCTTTGATGAAGGATACAACCCTCTTTTCGGTGAATTTAATCTCGTTCGCTCCCCCAACGGCAATAGCGTCCGCCTCCTTCTAGACGTTTATTCCGGTACGTAACATCCGGCAGGGACAGAACTTAATAATGTCCTGTCACCTAGATCTGAATCGTCTGGTTTGATACGATGCCATGCAAACCCTAGTTTTTTTTTTATTTCATTTTTCTCAGGGTCCGGTTTCATTTCATCAAATATGTATGCGCATGGATTTTTCAGTGCCAAAATCAAGCTACCGGCGGATAATACTGCCGGAGTTGTGGTTGCCTTCTACGTAAGTTTTCTGGTTCTTACTCTTTGATTCATCATTTCGTTTTAATGTTTTGGTTGTGAATGCAGGCATCGAACGGTGACGTATTCGAGAAAGCCCATGATGAATTAGACATCGAGTTTTTAGGTAATGTACAGGGAAAGCCATGGAGATTTCAGACAAACTTGTATGGGAATGGCAGCACAAGCCGAGGAAGAGAAGAACGTTACAGACTCTGGTTCGACCCGTCAAAGGAATTCCATAGATACAGCATTTTGTGGACGAACAAGAACATCATGTAAGTTGTCTTAAACACATTATTTTCCTCCGTTTTGACATTATATTTCAATTCCACGTTATGGAAAATGTTTTTGTTGAATTTCTTCAGCTTTTACGTGGATGAAGTTCCGATTAGGGAAGTGATTCGTACCGACGAAATGGGTGGTGATTACCCCACAAAACCGATGTCTTTATATGCCACCATTTGGGATGCCTCGAGCTGGGCCACCGGCGGTGGCAAAATCAAAGTCAACTACGACTATGCACCATTCACCGCCGAGTTCAGAGAGCTGGTCCTCGAGGGTTGCCCTATGGATCCCATCCAAGAATACCCCGACTTCACCATCTGCAACGACAAAGACGCCTGGCTCGAGAGCAGAACCTACGCCTTCTTAACGCCGAAACGACGAGCCGCCATGCAGAAGTTCAGGCAACATTATATGTACTATTCCTCCTGTTACGATGTATGGCGTTATCCCGTGAAACTTACCGGTTGTGTAATTGATCCGATCGAAAAAGAAAGGTTTAACGAATCCGGGAGGTTGAAATTCGAAAGAAGCCATAGGAAACAAACCAGGAGCGCAAAAGCACGTCGGGAGAGAAAGCCACGGACCGGAGCGTGAAGTAATAGATTTGTGTCGTGTAATATTAAACTGACATTGTGTTCAGGGATGGACCAAAGTAGGGGATGGTGGGGGCGATTGTCCTTAAAATTCTATATGTTGGTCGATTTATTCGTTTAACATAAAATTTTGCATCCGTTACTGATTGTGTTAGTTCATTGATGATCGATAAGACGATCGATAAGACGCAAAATGAGTTAATTGCATTAAAAAATATGAAGGTCCTACCGGGAGTCGAACCCAGGTCGCTGGATTCAAAGTCCAGAGTGCTAACCACTACACCATAGAACCATCTCGTTGAGGGGGGTTTCTAATTATATAATCAAATCTATATGTTTCTGCAACAACACCTGATCTATCTTTCCACCTGCTAAAATCAAATTTAAAATCACAACTTTAAAATCCCCGGTGTTGAAACCATTCAATCAAATTTTCCCCAGATATCATCAGGAAAAGTTCCTCTTGTTTACTGCCAGTGATTGGAGGGGGTGCTAACTGTTACAGGTTCACTAACTCTATACAAAGCACAGTATCACCATTAGGCCTCTTCCTTGCCATTCAACCCTTTATGTATCCCCACACAACATCTCCACTTTGAACACTTGAAGCAGCAGCAGGAACAACTAAACCAGCATTTTGGGCATTTCGGTTTCCAGCAGCAAAAGCACTTCGGCCACCGGCAGCGACATTTGCATCTTGGTTTGGGACATTTGGGGCATTTAGGTTGGCATAAGTTAATCTTACAGCATTTCTCATTGGTAACTGAGTTGGCATTTGACCTTGCCGGTAAACCGAGGCTTTGCCGAATCCTTTTTAGTCGAATTTCTGTTGTTATGTTCTCCATTTCATAAACAAACTTGCAAAGATGGCGGATGTAATCAGGGTATAGCTCCAAGTTGCAGTGAGCACCTCCTTTAATCCATAGAGGCTGGTATGGTTCCCTGGCCATTTTCCAAAGTCCATTTCCATGCAGACAATTGACAACATCATCTTCCGTGCCCTGATTAAATGACATTAAGACAAAGGCACTAGGATGACACAGCAGGAACCATATAAGCAAGTCCATGCAGGAGCAAATGCAAAACAGAAATTTATCAGAGCAAGTTACTACGTCGAGTCGAACAAACTTACTTCCGGTTTAAGCAACAAAAGAAGTGTTAATTGATCCACTGTAATGCTAACTATTGAGTTAGCAAACTAATAACACCTGATAAGAATTTAGGTCAATGTGCTCAAATGGTACAAGGACATGTATTACGAAACACGTCGATGCTCAACAAACTCGAAGGTACTTACATGTATTACCAGGCAAGGGCACTTCACCTTTTTAACCTTTTTGATGTTCTGCATTTACGAAAATTGTAATTAGCTTAAGCATAGAAGCAGATATATATAGTACAAACTTCAAACACAACGATGCTGATCGAATTTGGTTCGCAGGCTATCAACATTCATATCTATAAAATAATACACTAATTAAGACTGTTCTTATAATCAATAATGTTGGTATCTTCCTCAGAATGCAGACATTATATAGACCATTACCTGATAAATACCGAAACAGAACGAAAACTTAACATGACAGAACACACGAAGGCCAGAAAGAATGCCGCTATGCAAAACTACGCCTCTTAGCCTAGGTAGCTTAGCTGCCAAATGCAACGTCGCCCACTTCCGACTGACTGTCCATATAAGATCAAGTCTTCCTGACTACTTCCATACTCAGTCTGAAGACACTGATACACGGCCTCAATATCAGCATAAGTGTTTGATTCACTTGGCTGGAAACCGTAAAACAAAAACATCAGCAAAGACACCATAAATAAGATAGCTCAAGAAGCCAAAATACAGAATTCAGGTCTATTCGACATCAAAGATATATCAAATAGCCGATGACCATCCCTGCGTATATGCATGACCGGAACAGCTATAATTAGAGCAATGCAGCATTATGGAAACGATGAGCTACCTTCCCAGTAGATGCTCCATAGCCAGAATAGTCATACCTGGACCAATTAATAACATAGTAGTAAATAGCTGAGTAACAACAGATGAAGGGGTAAATTAGCATTTCCCCAAGATCTGATTGTATGCAAATTGAAGCTAAAGTGATGAACAATTGTACATTTCTTCAAAGAAAAATGAACAGCACAAAAGTCTAAGAGTGAAAAATCAATTACTTTATGTAGGTGAAAACTAAAAAGTGACTGCAGAAGGAAAAGTAGATTAACCATTTTACCTGCACTTTTTATTTTAACAAGAAAGACAAAAAGAAATTACTAATATTACTTATTACAGATCTAAGCCAAATAATACAATTCAGAAGCAAAACATGGAAATATGGTAAAAGAGAGAGCCCAGAAAATCAAAACCAAAGAACTCATGAGAAGATAAGATTTACATGCTGGAAAAGTAGAATGAAAAAGTTTTTTCTTTTCTCTCTAAAGGTGAAATCTTTGAAAGCATCAACTTAGAGAAATAGACCATAATTTTCAACCAGAAAACAAGTGTAAAAAAGAAATACTGACCCCATGAGATTGACTCTGAGGTTGACCTTGAGCTGGACAAAGAGGTCATAGAGTTGGCCAAGGTCAGCAGCATTGCCATGAGAATACAACACAGTGAGGCGTGCGTATGGGGTTTTCAAGTAAAAACCAACAATCTTGTTCCCATATTTGGTGTCGATCAAAAGCACATCCAAAGAAGGGTCATCGGAAACGGGAGTAAGCACCGAAGAAGATGAAACCACCGTGAGTTTCCCATTGTCACCCTTCTAAACCTGATAAGTTGGCGGAGATGGTGGGAAAAAAGCAAACTTTGCAGCCAACTGAGACACACACACACACACCCATTCACCCCCAAGAAGAACAGCTAAGACAACCCCAACACACACCCCATTCACCCCCCAAGAAGAAGCAGTAAGATGGACTTTAATGGGTATCTTTATGATGCTGAAGCAGTGATGGGGGAAGAACGTAGGCAGTACAAAGAAGATGAGATTTTGCCTAGCTAGATTTGTGAAAAAACTCACTGTTTTCGCTTCTAAGTTTTAATGGGGTTAAATTTTGCAGGATAATTAGATCAAAGAGTTGATCAAATGGGAAGCAGTAGAACAGTACAGAGGAGGGAAAGGGTGAATACTCAAATCTCTACAATTTCTGGTACATCCATTGACCATTGTATTTCTCATTTCAAACATTTCAAATATTATTAGGTGAATCTTATTCATCTACTAATTATATATAAAAAAGAGATGATGATTCACCTTAAAAAAATTAAGATAAACGATGTTAATTAATTAGACCACGGATAACACGATAAAAATTATTCATCTAATATATTTTTCCATATTTTGCCTAAACTATCAAAAACATAGATACAAGCTACTCCCAGCGTGCCTGTGTATATTTGGTAAAATTATAATTTTGGTGTTTCTACTATATTTAAATTTAGGATTTAGTTTTTCATTTTTTACTTTAATTCTGTGAACAGAATGCATGTATTTTTAGTATTTCTATTTTGTGTTTTAATAATTAAAAATAGATTTAAAATTTAAATTTATTTTTAAAATCGTTAGTGTCTAAATTTTATTTTTTTTATAATTTAAATATAAATAAAGGTATTTGTATGCAACAAAATTAAATCAAATCTTAAATAAATATTTAAAAAATTAAAAAATATCAAAAATTCAAAAAAAATCAAATAAATATAATCTTAAAAAATTTTAATAAATTAAAAAAATTCAAAAATTCAAAAAAGAATATATAAAAAAATCTAGAATAATCTTTAAAAAAATCTAAAAATAATTTTAAAATCAAAAATATGCTTCTTCTCCAAGTTTAATCCTAACCAATTCCTATTTTTAGAGTTTAACCCATCCTAAAACTCTAGTTTCTAAGCTATAAATACCTCAAACCCTTTAGGAAAATCACACACCAAACACATCAAAACACAAGCAACAACAAATACAGAAGAGAAAATTCAAGAGAAAAAACTCTCAAAGTGGAAGCAGTGGAAGGGTTTGAGAAGCGATCAGATTTAATATCTCCTTGAGGCAATTTAATTCAACGACGAATTTACGAGTTTAAAAGAGTTAAAAGAAGTCGAATCTTTTTTTTATTTTATTTTTATCTTCATTCCTTAAATTATTTATTTTCGTATATAAAATAAATTGAGAAGTGAAAGTGAAAAGGCTTTTAAAAATTAAAATATTTTCAATTATTTTTTTATTTAGAATTTCAATCGGTATTATTATCAAAAGATAAACGTTGAAATTAGATATGAAAAATGTTGGTTTAATTAATTTAATCAATTTGTGAGTTGAATTTTAATTTTTATTGGAATAATAAAGTAAAAAATTAGAGTTTTTAAAATTTATGTAATTTGATTTCTATGATTTATTTTAATTTAATGTTATGTTTGAATTATTTTTGGTATGTTTTTATATTATTTTCTTTAATTTTATATAGTTAATTTATATATATTAGTGCTACTAACCCACCTTTAAAGCTTGGTAGACAACACAACCCCTTTTAGGTGGGCGTTGTGGGGTGCTATAACCTTCCCCACACGTAACCGACTCCCAAACCCGGTGATAAACGCAGACCAATTTTATAGGTTTTCAGTCGTACCATTGATGGCGACTCCAATCTTTGATGAGACTTTGAAGGCCCAATCAATTTCGATCCGGACCAAAAATGATGTCGACAATATCAAAAATCAAAAATAAAAAGATGATCAATGATAGAGGATGTGATGATTAGGAGGGAATAAAAATCATCTGCCCATTTCTCATGCCTCCTTTGGTGCCTCTTTTGTTTTTTTTTTTAAATTCAATTTTAAACCCTAAAACCTTATTTTCTATATCTTAAACCCTACACCATAAAAAATACACCCTACCCCTAATTTTTTAAACCCTAACTAAAACCCCTAACCTAAAACTCTAAACCCTAAACAATCTAATTAGAAGTAGGGCATAAATGGAGACATAAGCAGGGGTAGATGATTTGTACTCGTTGGGAGGGACTTCTGCCCCATTCATAGAATTTCAACATAATATAATGATGAGAACCGGAATTTTACCTAAAAGTTTATGAAGAGACTGATAAAACATGCGAAAATAATATAAAATATCACATGTAGGTGATATTCTTCCTTCAAAATTAATAAAATAAATATTAATTAAATCGTTATATATAAATGATGTTCTTCTACTTATATTTAATTTTTTATTTAAATTTTAAAATAATTTTAAAACATTTTATTTTCATAAATAAAAACTTTAAATAACTTAAAAATCTAAAACTTCTAAGAACTTAATTCGTATTATCAAAATGTTAAAGTAGGTTTAATCTCGATCTTTGATTGCATTAAAATGTGAAATTAAACAGCTGACAAAAATCGAAGCACAAATTGATGGGTGCAAATCGTCTACCTCTTTCTCATGTCTTTATTTGTTCTTCCGCTTCAAATTAGAAGGTTTAGGGTTTAAAAAATTAATGATTAGGTTTAGAGAATTAATGATAGGGTATATTTTTTAAAGTGTAGGGTTTAGGATATAAAAATAAAGGTCGGGGTTTAAAATTTAATTTTTTTTAAAATTTTCAATATGAAGCATGGTCTTTGAATCTCTCCCCAACAATAAGTATACGGTACTAAAACCTTTATTTATACATAAAATTAAATTTATGCTCTTATATTTTTAAGTTATAAAATTTAAATCTATGATTCTATCGTCCTAAAATCTAGATTTTAAACTTTAAACCCTAAAATTTATATTTTAAACCCTAAAATCTAAGCTCTAACCTAAAATTTTAAATCTTAAAATTAAAAAATTTGCATAACCTATTAAAATTTATATAAACTTATTTAAAAAAATTATTAAATAATTTAACTCATCACGTTAATTATAATTTTAGATATTAAAAAAATTATATCATAACACTTTTATTTCTATTTTAACGTATTTGTTATAAAATTTTAATCGACATGTTTATTCTTATACATATAATTGAATGTTTGGATTATTACTTTTTTAAAAGAAAAATAATATACCTTTTCTTAAATTTATAAAAGTGGTTGAATTATTATTTTTTAAAAATAATATTATTAATATTAAATCTATAACTAAATGACACGTGCCATGTGCTTTAATTTACCCTGAAAATAACGAATAAACGTTTTATTTATTTTCTGTAAGAATATCTTTATATGTACTAAATTTAACTGCATAACACTATATTGACTCGTTTGAATTTCTAAAAATGAGTAATATTGTTCAATTATAAATTAATATACAATAAATTTTAAATTCAATTTTTTTATCTATTTTCTCTCTTGTTTACTGTTATATTTTTTAGATTTTGATCCGAAATTATTTCGCGATTATGGTCGACAATGAAACTCGTCGGTTTGGTTTTAACGTGGTCGATCTTTTCTTTCAAAAAATACTATGAAAGATGAAACTCAAACTTAGATAACTAACAGATTGGTTTAAATAGTAAGTAGTTTAGTATTATTTAGATAAATTTAAGTTCGAAATATTATATATAAAAAAATCAGTATTAAAACTCATTCACTAAAATCGAACGTACAATATTATAGATCATTCTAAGAATAGGTAGCACGGCATGCATGTAAATATATAATAAAGGATAGATCGAGAAGAATATTGGGTTAAATCCGTCTCTCTAAAATTTTATAATTTTATATCTATTAATTTTTTAATACAACTTCTTCAACATTTACGTTCATATAATAATCTTTTTTTATATATTTTTTTAAAATTTTATCATTAAAAAATTAAATTTTAAATCAAAATATAAAATGATAAACTCTAAAAATATAACTTAAATTCTAACCTTAAAACATAAAAAAATATATTATCACGGAAAAAAATCTTAGCTATATATATTTGCAAAACTTTAATTGAAGTAGTTGTAAACCAAATTTAAGCAATTAGTAGGCTTCATTACTACAACATTTTGAATGTTTCATCCAAGTGTACCCTAGAAGATGATGAGTCAGTGATTTTGGGAAAATTATTACATGATCCCGGCTCAATACGTCGTCCATGATCTCGTTCTGATAGATGAAGTTTTAATAAAATTTATCTATTTTATGACATGTAAGAAAGAGATAAAGATTTATTTAACTTGTAAAAAAGAAATAGGTGAAGACTCATTTTTTAAAAAATAAGATGAAAATTTATTATACGATGATTCAGTAAGTAAGTCGGATCTATCTAATAATTTTACGTATACTCTAAGCAAAGCTACGATCAATGATTTTTAAGATTTTCCTTCTCAAAATTCCAGCTACCATTTCTCAAACTATGCATGTAAGAGATATCACAAATCTAAAATGATTTATATGAAAGTCTATCATGGAAAGGAATCAGACTGAGCAAATCTATACCCAAATGTCTTCTATTTCCCATCAAGTGATCTGGAAATTCTTTATCCAAAGATGAAAAATAATCCTACTACAGTTCGGGATTCCGCGTGTGCTGTGCAGCACACATAAGCACACAATGCTGTCCTAAGAATTTCAGTTCATGTTATAATTATGAATCAATGCCAGAAACTGAGGGAACAGCAGTCCAGCAAACCTGGAGATATGATTTTATCCGAGGAAATTCATGATCACCAAATGGAGCACCAAGTTGCAGAGAACAAAATCTGCAAACGCTCGCTCGGGTGGTAGATCCTGCAATTGATATGAGCATTAAGTTGAGGGTTTAACAGGCTCTTGAATGGTCACACCTATATCCAACACCCAATTCCCCCACAACATCTATAAAAAAGAACAATTTCGAAGGAAAAAGGTTCTTCCGTCGGGTTTAATAGAAATTCTCAATTTAAAGTTAGACAGATAATAAATAAGATCATCTGATTTTTTTTTATACCCTTTCCTCTGAAAACTTCAAGGCAAAGAATTTGAAAAAGCTTACCTTGAATTCCTTGTTTTCCTTGTTCACTTGAATACGAAGACAAACTGCATCCGAACGAAGCAGAAATAGTGTCAGATAGTTTTTTTTACGTTGCAAAACAGTCACGATACAAAAACCACTTACCAGCAAGGACAGCGGTCCCAACACAAGAAAGCACTCCAGAAAGAAAGGAATTAAAAGGAAATGATCCCACGGTAGCCATGTAAACCACCTGTGGATCCTCAATGGAAATCAGGATTTAAGAACATATAATCAACTAAATTAAATATAGAGAAAACTACATATTTAGTGCTCTAACAATGCATGCGTTACTGGTTTGATACCAACTATTATTTTTTTTTGCAAAATTATAACTAACTTTATGGGGGTTTCTATGGTACTTCCGCAGTTTAAAATTAACGAAAAAATAGTGGTGTGCATTGAGTTAATAACAATTTTAGTCCAAAACCTTATATGATCTATAAATTCAGTCTAAAATTCTATCAATTTAAACATTATTTTAATTTCTATCAATTTAAACATTATTTTAATTTTTGGATTCAATTTGTAAATTACTCAATTTTCTTTTTTCCAGCCGAAGACTTTTTGTATTTTAAAGTTAAAAACACAGTAGGGACAATCAAAACTTTATGATTTGTGGATCATTTACCGACAACAATAAGAGGGTTGGGAAAAGGGACGAGACAAAATTCAATCAAAATTAAGATGACGTTTTACCCAAAATTAAGATATTTTAAATGGATGGATTTGGGACTAGATTGATAATATACAAGTGTTTTGCCCGACTTTAGTCCAACAACTAAACAGAAATCACTAGATTGCAAGCTCGTTTTCATGGAATTTCAAAATGTTCCCCATGATATTAATCAAACTCGTTAACCCATTCAACAAACACATGCAATTTTCAATTTCCTATTCTAATTATCTACTTTTATGTTCAATTCAAGGGAGACTACAAACGACGGATGAAATATAAAGCGAATGTATCAGAGCGGCTAAAAGATCAAGGAAAGAAAACGGATTTCTGAAGATGGATGAAGTTACCTGAATCAGAGCGGTGAAGACTGCAAAACCCACATATAGATCAATGATCTGCATCCAGAAAGAAATCATTAGAAAAATAAGAGAGATTTAAAAGGGAAGGAAGGGGCCCGGGGGGCGAGAGAGAAACCTTGAGATTGACAGGAGTGGCAGCATAAGCAGAACGAAGAGAATGGAAGAGAGCTTGGGCATTGTCCTTGCTGGATTTTTCCCTCGCCATTTTCGCCCTAAATTCCCAATGCCCGAGCTAGTTAAACCGAGCTGAATCTTTTCCCTATAAATCATCTCGATTAGTCAACGATATATACCAAGTTGAGATTCAATCTCAACCGTTCATTCCTCTAATCTTATTTAAAGTGGGATTATTATGTAATTAGTACATAAATTTAACATTTTTTCACAAATCGGTATACAAATTTAATTTTTTTTTCTTTAAACTTAAATGTGTGTATTTATTATGACATTTGAACATTATTTGATAAAATCTTTAAAAAGACCTTTTCATAAATATTTGTAAAAAAAATCAAGTAAATAAAAAAATAATTCATATATAATATTTTGAAATTATTATCATTGGTTTTAAATACAAAATAGTTCCAAATATTATCGTTTTGTTGTTGTTCTACTCTATTCTCTATATACGTGTGAGCAAAATTCGAGTCAAAAAATTTAATTTTTTTGACTCGGGACACAAATATTATACTCAACTTCACTCAAAATTTTATAAGCTCGATTCGAATAATTTTTTTCAAATAAAATTTGAGTCATTAAATGGAAAGTTATTTAAAACTGGTAGAGTACAAGCAAGTACAATTCAAACACTATACAAAGTAGCATGCTTGAGCAAACATAGGACTGTATCCCTATTAACAGGATCATAAGCAGTAATGTTCCTTAAAACATGCTACCGTCAGTCGAACAACTTCGTATTTCCTTGGAAAACCTGAACCTCCGGCCGGATTTCGTATATGGGACATACATTTCTTTCTCACCATACCCATCAGATGCAGGAACTCCATGCAATGAGTAGGATGACTAATACGAGGGACCTCTCGGCTCTCGCCTTGTAACAGCTCTCGTCAACCTTGTACAATAAGAATGCCTATCATTGCCTTTTCTTGGCAATACTCTGCTCCACAAGGTACCTGCAGATAAATGTTAAATTTCCAAGATTAGAGAGCTCAACACACAGCTCCATCGTTCGATTCGATTTATGTGTTTGAAAGCACACTCGCAAACATTTTCATTAATAGCAAAAGTTAACAACATACTGTTACATCCGAGTAAGGTAGTGTAACATCATTGCACAATGAAAGAAATTGTCAAAACATCCAACAGCCGGATTAATAAATTTGTTAAGAGATTTCATCGGACCGGCTACCTGATTCTCTGTGAATTATACTTAAAGTTTATCACAAATATGCATATGTATTCCATCCCACAACACATTCATTAATTTCTGATGTTTCATGCTTGTGTGTTGCTTATCGGCATTAATTGAGAGAAGTGGCATTGTGGAATTACTTACTTTCCTGTATAGAAACCAGCAGAATACCAGGCATTCAAAAGTACGGAGAGATCGGTTTCACGATTACCATGATTCATTTCCTCTTCACCATCCTTCTTCTCCTTGTTCTCTGAATTCAATGCAATATAAACCTCTGAGAAATTGAATAAGCACATCAAAATTTTGCTAAACAAAAACTTTACATTATCAAACAAGATAAGGGTAGAATTCGCTACTCGACTTAGGCTAAATTTATGCACATAATAGCATTTCGTTTTTAGTAACATGTTACAAAATATGCTTGACAGAATAAAACGAAAGCAAGATAAACTTTTTAGGACACTTGGGAAAGCCATACTTACCTTCATTTACATTCGGATCAATAGACGCTTTTGTAGTCAAAGAGGATATTGCTCTTTCTGCAGCTCCCATAGCCGTTTTAACAATTTCAGAATCCACGACCGCAGGTAAGTTTTCATGACTAATTGCAACATTTGATTCAGCATTAATTTTACCAACAGATATCCCAGCCAAAGAACAGCAAGGATATGGAGAGCAGGGAATCTCCAAAGGTCGACATACATACGGGCAACACGAATAACAGACTGTGGACTGTGAAGCTTGACTTATAGGAATGGTGTATTCCCGAGAAACACACGAGGTACCCCGTTGTTCAGCTGTGCTAGAACCCTCAGCCGAGTATTGGTAATCCCAACTACCATATTGCTGAAGCTGCTGCAGAATAGCCTGCCTATTCTCTTCAAGTTCGTAATATTGACCGAGTAATCGGTTATAGTCCTGCACACCTTGCGAATCCGAATAGCCATTATTCCCATCTGGCTTATCTTGCATTGGCAGACTAGTGGTTGAATCTATGTAAGGCTCTGGAAGCTTAACAGTATAATTTCCTTTAACCGGTTCAAGATCCTTAGCCATCTCAGTTTCTGTTCCAGTAATTACTATGACATTGCTGGGACTTCATGAACCAGCAAGAACAAAATTACCCAAAAATCAAACTATATAGAAACATACACGCAATAATAGTTTCTGCAAATTACCCAGAATTGAATTTCTACGAATAACATGAAAAAGAAAAGAAACGCTTACTTTCTGGCCTCGCCACCGCTTTTTTGAACAGAAAGAGAGACACTGGCGTCGCTGTTTTTCTTTCCATGCATCTTCTGCAGCAGAAATGTAAATACCATTAAAACAAAACCCAATTAAAGAACTGGAAATGTTTGATTGGAGCCATAAACAGAGGAAACCCAAATAAGATGGAAACCTTATATTTGGACATGGCGTTGTCAAAGGCGTCGATGAGGGCGGAGTCGTCCCAGAGCTCACTCTCTTTGCCCATTTCTTCTTCTTCTTCTTTGCGTTCGAAAGGCAGTTTTACAGAGCAGTGGATGGAACTTGGAAGGACTAAAACCCTTCACCCATTCTTTGTTTCTTTTGGGCCTAAAGCCCTAAACTAATGTGCCTTTCTTTTAGGAGGGAATAGGGGTGATAACGAGCCTAAACAGCTCGCGAGCTACTCGGACTTGGTTCGGTCAAAACTTCGTTTAAGTGATTTTAATTTGGGTTCAGTTTAGCTCGAAATCTTAATGAGTCAAGCCGAATCGATTTAAGTTCAGCTTGTGAACAGACTCGGAATAATTATATTATGTATATGCTACATATACACTAAAAGTAATCTTTTTAGCAGAAGAAAAACAATAAAATAAAATATGATAAATTTACTAAAATAAATTAGGGATTTTTTTTATTTTGAGTCGAGCTGAGCCTGTCGAACGAAACCCGACGAGCTTCGACCCCAATAATATTATTTTCGAGCTAAACCCAAGCCTAGCCATACTCGAACTCGACTCGTTATCAAAATTCATTTCAAGGCTAAAAATTAAACTCATCTAGATATATAATTTTCCAATTTGATTTGAGATTTTTTAAATTAAATTTAAGTTATAAAAATAAAATTTAAAATAATTTAAAATTTTTAATTATAAGTTATTTTTTTATTTTTCTGATATATAGTAATATAAAATATGATGAAATACATGCCATATATATAAATATGTATATCTTATATGATTAAATAAAATAGTGTAAATAAAAAATAAATTATAATATAATATGATAAATAATTATAATAAAATTTATATAAAAATAAAAAATTTAACTCGAATTCAACTTAAACTTTATAAATTTAATTTAAATTAAAAAAATTTTAAATAAAATTTAAATTATAAAATATGAGCCATTTATTTCTTATGTTCTCACTTGCTCTTAACAGACGACTAACGAGTGACGGTTGATTCTCTTGCATCAACAGTTTGAATATTTTGGATACACATTAGGTTCAGGGGTTTAGGGTTAAATTATTTTTAATTAAAAATATAATTAAATTAAAATAATATATAGTAAAAGTTAAATTTAATATTTTTTAAATTAAGATTAAATTATTTAAAAATACAAACATAGAGAGTGAAAGGTGTTATCATACAAGAAAAAATAATTACCATATTATTTATTTAATGAACGTTAACGAGTTAATAATAAAATAAAAATTTTAAAAATATTATTTATATAGATAAAATAAATATTTTTTTAAATTAAATAATTGACAAAGTCTAATAGGGTCTCTTTTAGTTTTATCTGTCTAGGGGTGTTTAATGAGTTGAGTAGCTCACGGAATTTTCGAATTCAATTTAGTTGAAATTTGATAAATACTCGATTTGTATTGGCTCGATTCGAACTCGACTCGATATCTTAACAAGTTAAATTGAACAAAGTATAACTTGACTTGATAAGTTCGCGAAGTTGTTGATTTTTTAAAATATTTTTTAGTAATTACTCTAAAATTATTTTATTTCAAAAAATAAATTTAAATAATAATTATTAGTTTGTGAATTTGTACTTTAATTTTATTACGCCAGTTTAATGTATTTATAGATTGTTACTTTTAAACTTAGACTTTAAAAATATTCTAGACCATTCTTTTGATATTTTTGATTACATTTATTAATTTATATTAATATTAAACCTCATATAGTATTATTAAAATTTACTTTTAGTTAGAAATAAGCTAATCTTTTTAGTAAACCTAACGAGTAACAAAATATTTTAATGAACACGAATCGAACAAAATTTTAATAAATTTAAAAAAATAAGAAATTAAATCGAACAATAAAATTTTTAACAAATATAAATCAAATAATATCCAACTCACACAATCAACTCGCTCGACAAGCATCCTAATTGAGTCCATTATTTCCATGCATTGCTGTACATGCTTTCATTATCTTGCCGTATGTCATTTTCAACGTTGTTCTAAACTGTCTTATTGGGCCAAAGGCCCATTTGAAACCCGATTTTCTAATGAAGCCGTATAACTTGGAAATAGTCCGAATTAAAATTTTAATATTTTTTTTATATATATACAATTAGTATCTCACTTCCTTTTATACATTGAATTAACGATAATATTAATTAAATTAAACTTAATTAACCTTTTATTTTTCTTTTAAAAACTAAAATCGCAAAAAATCATATTTTTATATTTAGAGATAAATATTTTATTCGACTCGATTATATTCCGATACGATTTGATCAGATAAAAAATCACAAATATCATGTAGCAAGCAAGAAGTATCGCGTGAATATAAAAAAGCATATCAATTTGCAGGGAATAAATAATTTGGACCGACCGATTATTTTCATGGAAATTGGACAAAGAGAGAATTAATGTAGCGTGGAATAATTGGCCGACAAGTTGAAGATATCACACCGGCCATGCAGCCCCATCAAACTAAAAAAAATAATAAAAAATATCATTAATATAGTTGTTGTTGTTTTTTTTTAATTAATCTATATCGATTAATATCGTATATTTAATTTTAATAAAAAAAATTAATGAGTTAAAACAAATATTACTGTAATCATAAACTTAAAATCTATTTAAGTGATACTAAATTATTTATCAATTGGACAAACTCTTTTGATTTAGTTGATTTCTATATATCTAGCACGTACAATTAGGGGTGGAACTAGAAATTTATTCAAGAGATGTCAATTTTAGAGTTATATTAAGAGATATCAATTATTTATAAATTAATGTTATTTATTTATATATAAAAAAATCATATAAAAAATGTGGGTCAAAAATTTTTGGGGTGTTATTTAACCACCCTTATCAAAGGGTGACTCTGCCCATGTATACAATGCTGTCAAAGGCTTTTCTAATGTGAGTCGGGTTAAAATGAGATTAAACTGAAATTGTTATAAAAATCTTAAAAATTTCGATATCAATTTTTGATATATACTAAAATTCTTATATATATATTTTAAAAAATCGATATGTATTAAAATTTTTATATTTTAAAAAAATTATTTTATTTTCTATAATTTAAAAAATAATATATATAAAAAAATCGATATCAAAATTCTTACTATAAAAATTTCCGGCCGCCAAACCTCTAATGTACACATAGTTTGTTTGTTTGACCATCCTTCTCTTTGTTCTAAGGGTCAAAAAGTCATGAAAATGAATCCATTTCTAGAAGATCAATAAAAATCATAACTTTATTTTAAATAATTTACTTTGAGTTTAAGGTATATATATATATATATATATATATATAAAAGAATAAATAAATTTATTTTATTTTCAACAATTGATTTTTTTATCACTCTTACAAAATAAAAATTACTAACTAACAAAATTATTCTTTAATTATTATTGCATTATCATTATATATCATGTGTGAGGGATAATGTTGTAAAAATATTTGATTTTTAAAAGTTCAAAATTTTATTTAATTAATAAATAAAAAATTAAATAATCAATATTTTTGTTTAAATTTTAAACATAGTAGAGTATTGAAATCTAAAATAAGAAATATATATAATAATAAAAATATACGAAGTTTTATTTGGAAATCAAATGTGAAAATATAACGGAAATTGATTTAAGGCTGTAAAATTATTAAAAATTATATTAAATAACCAAAACGATTGTAAAATTTTAAAAAATAATAATAATATTAAAAAGTGTTTTTAAATAGATTATTTGATTTAATTTGAATATTAATATTATTGTTAAAAATGTTTTAAATAGCTAAATATTTATTTTAGATATTTTTTATAAAAATATAAAATGATTAATGATATAAATGAAGATAAATAAATAATTTTATTTAAAAATATTCTTAAAAGAAGTTTAAAAAATATCTTTTAAAAATTATTTTTAAACTTAATTAAAAACATTTTTAACCTAAATATTAAATATTATTTTTAGTCTCAAAATTAGTTTTTAAAATTCAAAAGACTTAATATATAATTATAAATTATTTAAATATTTTTAAATTTTTAATAATATTATTAAATAAATAATAATTTAATAACATTTAATATAGTTTATCTATATTTTTTTTACATGATGAGGTCTTTCGTATTAATAGAAAAATAAATAAATTAGTGAAATACTTAAGATCGTGCCCACCAATATTGAAGTGACACGTTGGAAATCACATGCTCCATTATCCATACATGCATCTTTAGTTATCACTATTTTTTGAATTGGTCCGTAAATGAGACGAAATGTATTATAAATTATTTAAGTTTGATTTAATTAAAGTTTAATTAAAATTTGATTCGATTTAAGATTAAAATCGATTTAAATTTTTAACGAGTCAAGTCAAACTATATCATACCTGACTCAAAAAGCTTGTGATTACTCGAATATATATATATTATTATTTAAATTTTTAATTTCTAAACTTAGAATCCTAAAATTTACTCTAAGCACAAGTCTTAAATCCTAAATTAACATACTAAACTCTAAAAATAATAAATTTGAGTGTATACAATTTATGTATCAAGTTTTTTATTAGGCTTTAAATGAGACGTGACAAATAAGAGTTATTCGAGTCTAACACGATTAAAGATCGGTCAATACTTAACTCAATTAAGTTCGAATAAAGCTTAAACTTGTCTCGAATTTCCTAACGAGTTGAACCGAACTCAAAATTTTCAGGTTCGTATAAAATTTCTCAAACTCAAATTCAATTCAAAATCTATATGAGTCGAGCTTAAACACTACTCAAATAACTCGACTCATTTACACCCCTATTCACGAATCTCATCGTGTTTATCTTCTTTTCCATGGGGCCCGCACTCAATTATTATTATTTTTATCATTTTCAACGTTAAAAATGATAAAATTACACGAAGAATCATTAATGTAACTTAAAATAATATTCTAACTATGAGTTACGATGAGCTAGAGTTACGTATTTTTATACCCTTTCCGAAGGTGATTAGTCTATTATGATTAGTTGTGTAAAAAAAATTCGATCCGATTGATTCGATCTGAAATTTTAGATATTTGATTTAAATTTTATTTTTTGAATAATTCGAATCGAATATGAATTAGTGTTTTATATTCGGATTGGATATTCGATTATCTAATATCCAAAAAATTTAAATTTTTTATACATATAAATATTATTATATTTGATATTTTTACTTGTTATATATAAAAAAAATAAGTTTTTTATGAATAAAAAAATTGTTATATTCAATGATTTATTGATTATTATATTCAAAAACCAAAATTTTTATAATAAGATCGTTAAATTAAAAAAAAACTTAAATTGAATCATAAATTCGGATATCCAAAAATCTGATCCAAAATTTTAGAAATTCGAAAAGTCGAATAGCTATTTTTTCGGATAGGATACGAGTCGCTAAGATACTAATCCGAAAATTACAGATATTCAAAATTTCGGATTAGATCAGATAATTTAAAATGTACACCCTTATAATATGATTATGTTTTATTTTAACAATTTATTTTTTTTCGGACTCAAACGATGGATGGATTGTTGAACATAAAATAGTATTAAATGATCATATCAGATGTATAAAGCCACCGTTTAAGATTAAAATTTGAAAAGCTAATTTATGTGAGATATATAGAATGAAGCTTAAACAAGTTGTTAACAAATTTTAAAATTAAAAGTTTAATAATTAAAAAAATATCAAAATTATTTTTTTAATTTTGTGTTTAACGTCTTTTTTTTATTTTTATTTTTAAATTTTTTAATAGATGCCTCTTTGTTACTGTTTATAAGTTTTTTAAAATTTAAAATAATATTTTAAAATAAATAAATAAAATAACCTAAATTTTAAAAAAATAACCCTAATATTTAAAATCCATTACACCCAAAAGGCCAAAACCCAATCATATTTTAAGATGATTTTGTTGTCGATTGTCACGCTGTCACCTATTCATGACCATTTACCTTTTCACTTTATCATTAAAAATCGACTAACATCATGTGAAAATATCAAATAGTTTATTCGAGTAACTTATAACAAACAATGCGTGAATTGTTTGGTAAGAAAAATGACGCTTCATTCCTTCACCGAAAACATGAGCATCAATGATTGTGGCAAAATTCGAAAGTTTAAAGATTTAGTAAGTGTTTTAAAATATTTTAAGTTTTTTAAATATACTATTTTTATTTATTTTTAAATATAATTTTAAAAATTAATATACAAAAATTAATAAAAGTAAATGATAAAAATTAATGAATACTAGAATAAATTAAAAACATTAGACATTAAATTAGAAAAATAGATATAAATTGATACGATTATTAAGCATTACTTTTGAAAAGTGCGGGGAAAAGTGTGATGAAAAATATAATAAATTTTTTTTTTTGAAATTTTTGGTTTGAGATATATGTGTCTAGTATTGCTGTCAAAAAGTACTTTTGAGAAAGTAAATGACTATTTTAGACATGATGTTATAAGTTAAAAAATATATATTTAAATAATCAAATTTTTTTGTATTATATTATTAACTTAAATTATGATAAAATATAAAAATATTAATAAATATATATAAATTATTTTTATAAAATATTTTTAAAAGTACTTTTGAGAAAAGTGTTTTTTTTTAATTTGACATGAATATATATAAGTTTTAAACTAAAAAAATTAAGTTAAATATAATTATGTAATTGTAAAAATTAAATTATAATAAAACATAGTAAATGAAAGTTAAAATTGTAATCTGACTCCAAACAGCACTTCACCAACCACAAAAGTTAAAAATTATAACTTTTGCGTTTTATTTGAAAATCACTTTTCAAACTCATTTTTCTCTAAAAAAATAATTGTTTAATATTATTTTTGTGTTTTAAATCAGTTTTTGATAAAAAGCTGATTTAAAAGACAATATTAAACGCAACCTTACTACCAAATATTTCGATTCCCCAAATTACCCCGCAATTCGCAATAACGGCCTTTAAAATTGAATTCTTTTAATACCGAAAATGTCCCTTATCTACCCAAAACAATCCAAATGTCTTTACCTAGTCAAACAAAACTGAAAACAGTGTTCCAATCAAAACCGACACGGTGGCAGAATATTGTACGACAGCTGGTAACTTTATCAGTTTCACTGATTTGAAACGTTGATTCCCCTTTGCGTTTAGTCCAAGAAAGGGAGGTGAAAGGGCAAAAAAGAAAGGAAAAAAAATAACGGAAAAGATGAAAAGAAAATAAAAACGGAGAGCCGTACAAAGACCGCCGACTGAGAACGCCGTCAACGCTGAACCATATAAGTGAAAGACTTCGGTTTCTGTAACGCCGTCGTGTTTCTTTACCAGTTAGGGTTTTCTATTCTCTCTCTCTCCTTCCATCCCCTCCCCACCGCCTTCTCTGAAGAACAAAGAACTGTGAGAAATGAAAGAATAAAAATAAATAAATAAATAAATCCTCTCTTATGAAAAGTGAATCACTACGGAATATATGTTGTCGCAGGTAATATCTTTCATTTTCTTTTAGTTCAGGGTTATTTTTCTGTTCTTTTTCATGGATTTGGTTCTTGATTGTGTGTTCGTTATAGATCAAGCCAGATCTTGATATCTACATGTTGTCGAATTGATTTTGTTGAATTTTCTTGATCTTACAGTTTTTGCGAGAGATTAAGATTTCCTAAAATGTTTATTTTCTGTTTTTGATCTCGTTATTTTTCTGCTCAATTTTCTTGATCAGAATCAGCCTAGGATTTAAATTTCTTAGGTATTTTTGTTTGTTTTAATTTTGCGGTTTTAGGTCAACGGTGTTTTTTATTTAGAAATTCATATTTTCTGGGAAAAACGCTTATTTTTAAGGCAGCGTTGTTTCTGTTGAAAGGTTTATGTAATCAGTGATATTGTTACCAACTCTGACCGAGTGATAGTTTATAATTTATTTTAGATCACCTTGATGTTCGATCTGTAAATCATATTGCTCAAACAGAAGGAAATGGAAAAGAGATTAAATAATTGTTGAGCAATAATTTATCAAATTCTCTGCCATAATATTCTTAAGTGCTCTTCTTTGATGCAATAGGAGGCAGGGCTTCTTAATGCTGTAAGACTAGATATGAATTGCTTGTAAAGTTAAAAAAATGAAGAGGAACATGTACACGATTCACATGTGCGACATGGATATGTACAGCTTCATCACTAACTGCAGTTTTAGGTATGTTCCTATTGCTGTATGCTGATTTAAATGAGTTCTGTTTGATATGCTTTCAACTGCTATGTTTGATGAATTGCCTGTGCACAGGCTGAAATTTGTTGTAAGATGATATCCATGTCATTTAATGCCCTTCCCTTTATTTTCTTTTGTTTTCAGGATTTGCATAACTTTTAGGAGACAATTTCTTTCGGTTTGGTAGAAGATTAGCCTTCGTTGTCGTTTTTACATTGCAAGTTTTGGTTTTAAGCTTGTTGATAGGGATTGATCTAGGAAGAAATGGAAGCACGGAACGCCATGGTATTGGATAGTAAGCCTGGGTTTCTGCATGGCAGAAAGAGGAAACGGGCTGCGCAGTGTACAACATACATACCTGGAGCTTCACATGGGATATTAACACAGATGCCCAGCTTGAGTTTACCACCCCAGAAACATGGCAAGCTGAGGAGATTAGAGGATCACAAAGGCAAAGTTGTTAGATGTGATAATAATTTGAAAAGATCTTTGCTGCTTTGCTATTCAAATTTTAAGAAAACAGGCATACCAAAGCGCATAATGTTCTTTGAGAAAGGTGAATGGACTGATTTTCCCCAGGATATCATTGCTTCAATCAGGAAAGATCTCCAGACAAAGAAGCCATTTATTGAGTTGGAGAAAGATGGCCAATCTTTTGTGATTGATTTCTTGCATATGTTCCAATTGGATCGGAACACTGGCTTGAAAAAACCAATTGCTTGGATTGATGAGGCAGATGGCTGTTTCTTCCCGGGGACTTTTGCTGTAGAGGATGAGCTATATCATTGCTGTGGACATGAACATGAGAATGGTCATGAATCCATGTCCACTGGAACATATGCCTCCCCTGAGATCAAGCTACATCTTGAAATTGACATTAGTGGTGTTGATCAATCGAAGTTGAAGGAATGTTGTGGTGAATCGAGTTATTTTGTTAGAAATGTTCAAATTGCTCAGAAACCTGCATCCAATCGTGCTGTAGAAGTTGAGGATAATTGCAACAAGGATGCTGATGCAAAACAAAGCAAAATTGTTGAGGATATTCAACAGGCGAGGTTAAACTTTGCCCCTGAAAAGGAGTATGCAGATGTAGAGTTGAACGAACAGTTGGATTCTTCAACCGTTGAAAAGATGTTTCTTATGGGTATGAGCCCATCCAGTGGTGTGGATATTGTTGATGTAAAACCCTGCTCCGGTGCTTCATCACAGTATAGGTTGGAGCGCTTCCAGAAGCAGATAGAGATTATGAAGAAGTACCGGGGGAATGCAAATGTTAAATATGCCTGGCTTGCTTGCTCTAAGGCAGCATTGTCTAGCATTAGGATGCATGGGATTGCAGATTGTGGTCTTTCCGCAGTTCCCCTGATATATGGCACCGGTGTTCATCTTGCTGCATCAGAATTTACTAATATTAGGTTGGAGTTCTTATTTTTCTGCTATGAATATACTAGTTTTTTATTGTTTTGTTTTTCTTAGAAGAAATCTTTGAAAGGCTTCTATTATTATTCTTTTAACGACCAATGGTTGTGATTTGGTTCAAAACTTTTGATCTTTCTACTTGATGTCATGTTCTACTTTTTGTTTTAAGTTCCCCGAAAGGAGCTTTATCATATTCCACTTTTATGGTTTCACTGATTCATCTTTACTTAAATTGAGAGTAAATGCTATGTCAAAGTTCATTTCAACCTTAATTCAATTTTGCTGCTACGGAGAGAGTTATGCTGTTTTTTTAAAATTTTTGATCTCTTAAACATTTTAGGTGCTAATTGCCCAATTGCTTTAGATTCACAACCTGATGTATGTTTGCCACTTTATTATCTCATATATTACTTTCATTCACTGGTAATGTTGTGGATTGAAGTTTATCTTTTATCTGTGCAGTGCAAACTATTGTGATGTTGACGAAAATGGAATAAAGTACATGTTATTATGCCGTGTAATAATGGGAAAGATTGAGCTTCTTTGCCCTGGAAGTGGACAGCGTTTTCCTAGCAATGAGGATGTTGATAGTGGAGTGGATGATCTTCGGCATCCAAAGTACTATATTATCTGGAACATGAATATCAGCACTCACATTTATCCAGAGTTTATTGTTAGCTTCAAAGTCTTCAATTTTCAAGGTGATAAATTTCTCCTTTAGAATGCTGTTTTTCTTTGATGAATATATTGTTTATTCCTTTATTTCATCTAACATCAAATTGGGAAATCTACACAACTCATGGAAAATGGTGATTAAATTTCGATGGTTCCTCAACTGTTCAATCTCCAATTCAAACTTGGATGGAAAAGTTTAAGTTTGTTAATTTAAGAATCAAGACTTCTTCTGTGATGCGTTGATATTTCCTCCTGGCGGGCCTTTTAGTTTTTCATTCCAGAGATCACAGATCACTCCAACTACTGGTCATTAGTTGGCAGTGTCTTCTGCAAATTCTGTATGGCTATCATATGTTTCCTTTTCTGAACTGTTTCAAGTTCTTTAGCTCTTGAGGTTTATGTGTTTCCCACAGGGCATTTGATTGGAAGTGAGACTAATCATGCTGTTTCAGGCGTCACTGCATCTACTCATGGAGTTCGGGGTCATTTACCAGTGTTGTCATCTGCTAGGGAATTGGTTAGTAATATAGCTGTACTGTGCTTCCAATGTTTTGGTCGGCAAGCAGTCTCTTGAAGCCGAGTCATTTATCAGTCTTTGCATCATGAGGCTGTCCTTGTACCTATGTTTTCTCATACAGCAACTCAAACCACCTCTGTGCTAATATTAGTTGCAGGTTGAATAAGTGGGTTTTGAGAATACTATATAATATTGAGGTTAACTTGTGTTCCCTGTGATATTATTTTGTCCTTAGGTGAGTATTAATCGCCAAAACTCAGAATCAGGTGGGTCCCAAGAAAATGATCCTAGCCTGGGTTCAAGCACTTCAAAGACTCCTAAATCCCCTTGGATGCCTTTCCCAATGTTGTTTGCTGCTATCTCGAACAAAATTCCTCGGACTGATATGGAAGAAGTTACTAATCATTATGAGCTATTCAGGGTATGTTGATTGTTGAGTAATATGTTTTATAGTTAGTTTCCTATGTTTTAAGATTAGGCTTCCGATTCTTTTTTTTGATGCTTTATCAGGCAAAGAAGGTAACTCGTGATGATTTCGTCAAGAAGTTGAGATTGATAGTTGGAGATAGTTTGTTGAGATCAACAATAACAGCTTTGCAATCCAAGGTATGGTTTGAACTTTACGGAATGATGTATTAGCTTGGGTGAAATAACAATACCGTAGGTTGATTTTGATGTAAAGTCTAGCAAATTAAGTTTTATGGCGATTTGCAGGTACCAAACAGGCAAGCTTTGGAGGCGTTGGCAAGGCAGAACATGAAGGGTCCTGGCAGCCTTTGAGTTTGATCTTGGAGTTCTTCAGTTCGGTGATTGTTACATAATGTGTCGACTTGATTCGATTGAAAGGTAATATAGGGCTTAGTTTTTGTTCTTTGCTCTAATGGTGTAATTGCTAGGTGTCTCTGGTTGTGAGGATTTGGCTTTGCACAAACTAAACCTGAAGACTTAATTTTTCGTAGTAGTTTTTTTTGTTGCTTTTGATGCGGACGAGTCTCGTTGTATTCATATAGTATAAATAATTGTTGCCTTGAACTTGAAACTAAATTCTTCCTGTCTACCAAGGAAAAACTGTTCACTTTTATCACCAGAGATGTGATAAATACATGCACAGAAAGACATGAAGCCATATCCCATATCCATGAGCATGTGTTATGTATGTATCCATGCATGTGAGAGGGTACTGGAGTCTGGTCATGTATCATGGATGTATCCATGCATGTGAAAGAACCATACATTGAAACATGCAGAGAAACAAAAAAGAAAGGTCTTTGAGTAGTGAACCGAGTGTGTTTTTGAAGAGAAACGAAGGGTTCTGATTGGATTCTGCAATGACAAACAAAGCTCGGCACTGGCACTCGCTATTGCACCAACCATTGCTTCATCTGCTTCTCTGGGTGACCAAATGGAGTGAGACAGACGTCGCGAAGGAATGCCACTCTAAAAATGTTGCTCTTGGCCTAGTGGCTAAGTCTTAAGGTTTCATTTTGTCCTTCCGGCGACATCCGATAAAATTGGAACGATACAGAGAAGATTAGCATGTCCCTGCGCAAGGATAACATGCACAAATTGAAAAATGGTCCAATTTTTTTTTATGTATAAGAATTCAGACTCTCATGATGGGCTAAATCCAACATATTGAAGTCGGTTCAGCCTACTACAAATGTATGTAGTTTTCAACCCAAACATGTCTTGGATGTTTATGGACAACAAGGAAAAAAGTGGGTCAATCTATAGCTTGTTCCAAGACTTCAATTGGGTTTAGTTTCTCACCAAAGTTGCAGCCATTAGATATTAAAGAACAGGTCCAAAGTTTGTTTTTTGAACAGCTCCAAAGTAAGTACCTAAAGTATTTTTTGGTCAAAATATATACTTAAAGTATATATAATTTTTCATCCAGGTTTCTAAAAGTTGTCATGTGTCATTGTTTAAAAAATATATTAAACCTATTTTGACTAAAAATATACTTTAGGTATCTATTTTGACGAAAAAATAATTTAAGTATTTATTTTAAAAAGAAGCATACTTTATGTGTTTATTTTGACTAAAAAAACATTTTATGAACATAAATAAAAAATTAATATATTCTAAATACTTATTTGTGATATAAGTCTAAAATATATTCTTAAACTCTAAAATTTAATCATAAATATTAAAATTCTTATCAAAACCCTAAAATTGTAGCTTTAATCCTTAAAAATCAGACATTCATAAAAATTTTCACCGTCAGTGTACAAGATAAAACTTTACTAAGAATACATCCAAGTCCATGTTACTACACACAAGAGACATGGTTAGAAAGACAAGGGTTTTGATGGAGAAATTATATTATGGGCCTGACTTATTACATCAGCTACGGTCTCATCTAATTATAATTACCCACTTTACCACTATCTTTTAAATCATTTTTAACAAATAAATTTTTACTCATTTTTTTCATGTTATTTAAAAAATATAATTTCTAAAAATTATACTAATACTATGAATAATTAGCAATGAAATGAATAATTTTTACTAATTAAGAATCACGACTAACATGACGAATCAAGCCTATGATATAATCTCTCATTTTGATGGTAATAAAGATAAGAATGTTGTTGGGGTTGTAAATTGTAATTATTCCATATTTAGTTTGTTGGTACATATGAGCCCATATTAAGTGCCGGGCAGATGAAGACACGACTGCCCTTCAGAAGGGCGAGGCCTGTATAGTCGCTATCACCTGCCCGGGTTGCCCGTTCTTACAAGATGAGGCCAACGAAACGACAGAATCTCTCTCTCTAACGCTGCCCGAGACTTCTGTGTTCTGTTTTTTCATTAATTTTTTCCTCTCTTTTTTTTTTTTTTCACTTTGTTGGAGTTGCTGCTACGCTGACAGCGCTGTCATCGAGGCATCAATCATAAAGCAATGGATTGCAAAATGATTTCCTTTTGCCTTAATTCTCGCGCCCTTTTCCCCTCTCTCTTATTCCTATTGGTCATGACAGTGACCGTGTGTTTTTGACCACATTGTTTCACTTAAAGCAGTGTGGGACCACTTTTTTGACACGTGTGAATCAATATTTAAAAAATGCAAAATTACATTATATATATATTTTTCAAAATAGTGAATTGAAAATTTTCATATGAAATACGTAGAAGATGAATCCAATTTTGAACGGTGTTTGAAGTCGATTAATGTTTTTAAGGTTTCAGTTATAATGTGATTTGGTCACTATTTGAAGTCGGAGTCACATGACTTCGTCTTTAAACAGTGTTAGACAGTCTAAAAAAGTGACACTATCACTGACTGTTTGAAAACAAAATTAACTAGTTGCGATTTTAAAAACATTATAAAAAATTATATGCACGAGTCCTCTAGCCCAAGTGGTTAAAGAAACGGTTATTGTTCCTAGAAATCACGAGTTTGAGCGCCAACGATCTCAGCAGAGTGATTGAGCCACCAATATCAAATGGTGAAGATTATATTCTAAAACGCATACTACTATAATAACTCTATCTTGTTAAAAAAAGTTATATATCGAGAAGTGATTTCTCTATATCACTATATTAAAAATATTAAAAAAAACAATATTAAACATACTTTTCCTTTTATTTTATTTGCTTATATTCATCAATGTTGTTTATTTCTTCTTCTTCTTTCTTACATGCTTTCTGTCCTGAAGGGGACTACGAAAGCAATAAGAGTTGTTAGGTCTCGCGAGATTCTCGCCTTATTCTCCGTTGTCTTGTTACGAGAATTTCATCTCTCAAGTGAATGAGAAGTAGGATGTCAGAGATTACGACTCGACAAACTCAGTTAGATGTATAAGAATTTTAATCACACATGCTAAGATATGAGTAGTAAAATAAATCCTAAATTTATCGATAATTAATTAGTCTAACAAAACTAGATGCCAGTAAGATTTGTCATTTCACTCAGACTTGATGAATTTCGACATGATTCTATAGTTTTTTTTTTTAAATATCGGAATTTAGTGTTTTTAGGATAAGGTTGATTTATGGTTTAAGGTTTAGAGTGAACGATACATAATATAACCTGAAATAATAATTTAATTTTATTTGAAATATTTAAGTATAATTACTATAATGTCTCTCTTTATTTTTTTAATTATCTTTCTATTTTATCTAATAAAAGTGAAATAATTATTATAATATTATCTTTCTTCGTATTTTTCTAATTAACTCTTTATTTTATCGAATAAAAATAAAAATAAAAAATATTTTTTTTATTTATGTCAAGCCATATCATGTTAAATGTTTTACTTTAAAATTTGGGTCGGTTTCATGTGTATGTGTTAAATTTTCGTGTCGGATGTTAGTTGACTAAAAGATCAACCCATGACCATCCCTAAGCATTAGGTCCTTTAAGCAACGAATTCTTGCATTGTGTCGGGTTCAATGTTTTACTCTATTTTATCGAATTCTTGCATTGTGATTAAAAAATCTAGATCGAAAAGATCATCCTTGTAATAAGATCTAAAAAACACGATCCATATTAATCTAAACTTTTTCGATTTGAGTGATTGAATTGCATAAATTATCTTAGTATGTGCATACACCACAATGGAATAGGTTTTCCCTTATCACCAAAATGTCTGAATTTGTGTGTAATAGAAATGCCAACGACAAAACCTAACCATTTTGTTTAGTTAGGTTTGGATCCACAACATAAATGGCTGTGGCTGCTGGCAATGGCATCAAAGGAAAAGTCAAAATTATTTAATGCTTGAAAAATCCAACACACAAGAGTTGTTGATGAACAGATATGTTTTTGACAAGATCATGTTCTAATAAAAAAATGTTAAAGATTTTATTATTATGAAGACTTGTTTTTTTTTTTGGTAAAAAGTAGAAATTTCATGTCTTTTAACTATGTTTTCTTTTTGTATTTTTTTATTAAAAATCTTATAAATTAAAAATTTAAATCTTAAACCTAATTTTTTACACCTTAAACCTTAAAAAATACACACTATCGTTATTTTTCTAAACCCTAATTATAATCCCTAACATTAAATCTCAAACCCTAAACTCTAAACTCACTAATTTAAAATAAAAACACTAATAAAAGCACGATTATGAGATAAATGATTTGTATCCGTTTTATAAAAGGAGAATTCATTAAAATTACTTTTTACCCTTTAAAAAATTCCCTATATTTTTATTAATATTAAAAAATATTTTACAAATGGGTTAAATTTAGAGCTCCAGGGTTTAGTTTAGAGTTATAATGTAAACCTTAAAATTTAGGGTTTATATTTTAACATAAAAATTGATATTCCCGTAAAATATTTTTTACTGCCAATATATAAAATAATAATTTATTTTAAAATAGGACTCGTGATACCAATTTCAATCAGACATCTAATAATACTTAGAGATGTAGATTACTCCATGCCTAGGATTAGGTTTTGACAAATTAAAAAACATTTTCACAAATAAAGAAGTCTATTGACAGCAGAATACCAAAACACTTTGTTTGTTGGGTTTTAAAAAAGCAAGTAATGTGTAGGTTAGGTCTTCCTAATTAAGGACAAAAAAGTTAAACCAAACAATTCACCTACATCTATTGATATTTTATTAAAAATTTAAAACAACCCCCCTATATATATATATATATACACGTACGTGATTATATTATAGTATCTGTTTATATTTTATAATCCTTTAATAAGATATATTATACATATAAGTATTCGAACCCAGATCTCGTAAAATGAATATCATCATTTTTTTGCACTTGAATTGCGCTAGAACCCGTGGCAGATGTATTAATAGTGTAGGGTGGACCTTTGCCTACCTTAAATTTTTTAAAGTTCACATATTCGCTTTTAACTTTTAAAATTTTTATAACTTAATCCTTAATTTTTTAAAAATTTATGAGTTGTGTTCACCCTGAAATTTTAAAACTTCATGTGTGCATAATGGCAGATGTATTAATAGTGTAGGGTGGGCCTCTGTCTACCCTAAATTTTTTAAAGTTCACATATTCGCCTTCAACTTTTAAAATTTTTATAACTTAATCCTTAATTTATTTTAATATTTATGAGTTGTGCTCACCTTGAAATTTTAAAACTTCATGCGTGCACAGTGGCAGATCCATTAAGAATGTAGGATGAGCACGTACCCACCTAAACTCTTCAAAGTTTATATATTTACCCTTAATTTTTATAAATTAATCTTTAAGTTTTTATAATATTTAAAGTTTGTGCCCACCTTAAAATTTTAAAATTTCATGTGTTCACCCTTAAATAAATTTTTGAATCCGCCACTATATATGTGTACCCTCAAATATTTTTTTGGATCTACCACCGACTAAATCGTCTAGTTGGGTCTAAGGTGGGTAAGAATAATAATGAATTAGTTGTAAATAGCAACTGCTACAAAACGCAAGAAAAGGAGTTAAATTGCATGAATACATGACCATGCATCCTGCTGTGACAACATGACTTAACATAACAATAGGCCCAGCCTTCCCTCCCACATTTTCATGCAAAAAGTTCTCGAGCTACTCAACCAAAAAAGCTTCCTTCTTTAATTTTCTAGGTCAGCAGCAGCAGCAGAGATGAAAACAAGGAGCGTCAAATATGGCGTCGACTTCAATGGCCGGGAAGGGTCACTTTCTTATTCAAAAAGAATCCTATGGCTGGCATCCTCTCCAATGGTCGACATCAAGCCAACTTGATGTTGACACGTGTGAAAAAAGAATGAAGGAAATGAATGATAGTGTAATGATGATAAAATTATTATATTGACATTCTGTAGACTGTGTTCTTTCTGAATCTATGTGAACAATATGACAGTGCTGTGTGCAGTGAGTTGCAGCTTTGGTTTATGAGTGAGTGAATGAATTCATGGATGACTCAGTCTGACTCAGTCTCTGAGCCCTACCCCTTCACCGAACACCAAAAGAGAGAGAGAGAGGAAGAAGAAGCCCCACAGTACGGCCTCTCTTCCCCATATTACTGACGATGGTGTCTGAGTCGCCTCGGTCTGTGTCCATTGTTGTTTACTTGTTCCACTGCTGCACTGCTTTATTTGCTTACTTCTCTCTGTTTGTACATTTCCTACTAAACGAGCAAGTCGATTGGGAGACATCAGTTCTACTTTATTTAATTCGGGTTCCTGTATTTTCGAGGTTAAAAAAGTCATTTAACAATGAAGTGACAAGAGAATGATTGTTGTTTCTGGAGATTACAGGTTCGAATACCAGTAATGTAACACATTGATTGAACGATAAATATCTAATAGTTGAGAGTATACTCTAGAATAGATATTACTGCAATCACTGTAGCTGGTTCAAGAAAAAACAATAAAGAGACACGAGATTAGTCTAGATTTATGAAATGTCCATACCCTCTCTTTTATCGTAGGCGAGTGAATATAAATATGTAACCTGAATTAATTTGCGTCAGACAGCTGATTTTGGTGGGTGAGTATACATGTAGAGATTTTCTATATGCACAATGACTCAAATTCAAAACTTGTTTAAACGATACCAAATTACTTAATACTTGGATCAACATGTCGATATTATTATTATTTTAAAAAGGGTTTTATAACCATTTGATTAAATATATATGACTCTTTCTTTATGGCATTGGGTTGTGCTTATCTACTCTTCATACATTCATATGTAGACCTAAAACAATTGACAATTTTAATACTCGGTACTCTGGTAAAAATCTCTTACCTTTTTATCATACTCTATTTATACCTCTTATGAAATTTTTTAAAAATTAAATTTTAAACCATAACCCTTATTTTTATACCCTAAACCCTAAACTCTAAACCCTAAAAAATACATCTTACTCCTAATTCCTTAAACCCTAACCTAAAACCCTAACCCCTAAACTCTAAACCTTTTAATTTAAAACAGAAACACAAATAAAGATATAAAAAAGAGGGAGACGATTTGTACCCGTAGTACTCTCCCTATCGTTATAGTTAGGTCCATTGAAGTAGGAGGGCTTAATGAATAGGTTGCAATTTTTACAAGTGGAAGCAACTAATCAAGATATGATTGTTCTCTAAAATATTTTATGTGCCTTATTAAAAAATTGTTCGAA
Source organism: Abelmoschus esculentus (assembly GCA_035048815.1). Lineage (NCBI taxonomy): Eukaryota > Viridiplantae > Streptophyta > Magnoliopsida > Malvales > Malvaceae > Abelmoschus > Abelmoschus esculentus. The sequence continues at coordinate 2,740,623 of JAUCBN010000038.1, forward strand.
TTTATGGATTATTAATTGGTCTAACAGAATGTATTAATAGAATCGTCCCACAACATATTTTTATATGTATTTAAAATTTATGGATCTAAAATATTAAAGATAAATAATTTAACCAACTGATTATACATAATTATTGTTATTTTATAATTACTTTCCAGTGTTAAATTTTTCGGTGTATCAGACAAGTTCATGCTTCCTTATATGAAATGATTGATTATGACATTTGGTAATGAAGTCTATTGTTAGGTTATGAATTCCCATCGTAATTGTGTTATAAAGGAACTGGATTTGGCATACACTAATCGGACAGTTCAGATAATAAATCAAACATTTGTTTTTTGCATCAGATTCTGCTGATTTTAAGGCATAAACAATGCATTCACAGCGACATATTAATGCTAAAATTTCTTAATTACACAACTCCTTATGGGGATATATACCTATCGGGTGCGAATCGTATATTTTTTCTTATACATTTTTTATGTATTTGTTTTAAATTAAATGATTTAGGGTTTAAGGTTTAAAGTTAGGCATTGTGATTATGGTTTAGAGAATAGGGATAGATGTATTTTTAGAGTGTAGGATTTAGGGTTTAAGATATAAAAAGGTATAAAGATAATTTTAACCCTGTTTATAATTTTTATCATTTTGGTCCTTATTCTTTTTTGGAAAAATTTAGCCCTTAACCTATATCTTTTTAACAAATAGCTTATTTTTTAACTACTATGATAATTGGACCGTTAAAAATCTAATAATGATGACATGTCATATGAATATGATAATATATTTTAAATGACATGCCATCTAACCTATCAAATATATATATATATATTTAATTTCGAACTGTGTTCATATTTTTTTTAAGATAAGAATTTGATTCTATCATAGTTAAGGTTGTATGTTTAATAGCCTTTTATTTTAGAATTAATTAATTTTTAAAATTTTATTTGAATTTTAATTATTTTATATTTTATATTAAAATAAAATTATATTTCATATATATATATATGTATTTGATAGGTTAGATACCATGTTATTTAAAATATATTATCATATGCATATAACATGTCATCATTGTTCGAAATGGTCCAGTTACCATGGTGTTAAAAATAAGCTATTTGTCAAAAAGATATAGGTTAAGGGCTAAATTTATCCAAAAAAACAAATAAGAGCCAAAACGACAAAAATTATAAACGTTAAGGGTTAAAATTATCTTTATGCCATATAAAAATAAGGGTTAAAGTTTAAAATTTAATTTTTAAAAAAATTAAAGGAGGCATGGAATGATAAAGAGGCGAAAGATTTTTACTCATATATTATTTACATGGTTTGATTTTATTTTTAAGATTTTTATATAAATTTTATTTTCTTTTTTATTTAAAAATTACGTAACACCAACTCTATAGCTTGTGAATGAGACCAAGACCTCGAATTCAAGATATACTTAAGTGATATTAAACTACTTATCACTTGAATTAATCCCATTAGATAAAATATAAGTATTTTTATTTTTAGTGCTTCGCCTTAACTAATCCGAACTGACTCGCGTCATACATCTAGATTTGACGTGTGAGTCTTTCAATAAAAAATTTTATATATAAAACACCTTAAATTCAAGAACTACTTAAATAATATCAAACTACTCGACTTAACCTAAACTTAAAATACAAGTATTTTAATAGTAAAAAATACTAACAATTTATTTTTTAAGTCAAAGTAATTTCCATTTAAGAAAAAGAAACCCAAAGGTCTAAAAGAACAGGTTGAAGAGGGGAAAGAGAGCGAGGTGTAATGATGAATGCAATAATTGCTAAAAAGCTACCATGAAGCGAGGAGAGCCCATGGCGACGTGGCAGCATCACAATCATCATGTCTCAACTTAAGACAGCCGGCTCTTCCTTCGTTTCACTCTGTCCTGTCCATTTCCAAAACCACTTCACGCGCCATTGCACAACCTCCACGCGCCTCCGTGTAGTGGGTGACTGGGGCCTGGTAGGGGTCCATTTCTCTGGTTTATATATTGTCCCTTGTGACTTTGAAAAAGAAAGACCGACAAATTTCTTTTATTTTTAAATAAAATTATTTCCTCTACGAAATATTCACCTGTCCATGCAAAAAGCAAAAGTTAAAGCTAAATTCCATGCTACGCAGGTACTGGAATGGCCTCCATGCAACAATAAAAGAAACTTTTTTGCTTTGGTTTTTTTTCCTACTTTGATCAAAACAAATCATTTCTTCAAAATTATTTCCCAACAAGGACTTTAGTTAGGGTTGGTAAGAATGATTACTTGATAAAACATGTTTCAAGTTTGATCATGAATTTTAACTAATAAATTAGTAGTAATGATTAGGGAGATGTCTTTTAAGTTAAGCTAAATAAAAAGATACGATTCAAGTTTTAATTCGATCGGTAATGTATATATATGTCATAATTTTTGTTAACCGTTGACAATCGACCAATATTATTATGAATTAAAATGGTGACCGTTAAAGTACGGTGTTTATTTCCAGATACTCTGAAGTTGAATTCCTCAGATACCAATTCATTGGTCGTTCTGATTATATTAATTGTTGTTGTCATCGTCATCGTATGTGTGGGAGGATATTCGCTTTAACCGTTAAAGTACGATGTTTATTTTCAGACACTCTAAAATTGGATTCTTCATATACCAATTCATTGGTCGTTTTGATTATATTGATTGTTATTGTTATTGTAGCCGTTAGGGGTGTAAACGAGCCGAGTCGAGCTCGAGTAGTGCTAAGCTCGGCTCGACTCGTTAAGATTTCGAGTCGAGTTCGAGCTTGAGTAATTTTAAACGAGCCTAAAAAATCTGGGCTCGACTCATTTAGAACTCGAGTCGAGTTCGAGCTTTTTTCGAGCCTAATTGAGCTAAGTATTAACCGATCTTTGACCATGTTAGACTTGAGTAACTCTTATCTCTTACGTCTCATTTAAAGCCTAACGGAGAAAAAACTTTGATACACAAGTTGTGTAAACTCAAGCTTGTTAATTTTAGGTTTTAGTATGTTAATTTAGAGGGTAAGACTTATGTTTAGGGTTGATTTTAGGGTTTTAAAGTATATTTATAGTTCGGGTAGCTCGTGAGCTTTTCGAGCTTTGACCGAGTCGAACTCGAGTAACTCGCGATCTGTCTCGTCTCATTTACGGCCCTAGTCGTATGTGTCAGAGGAAATTCACTTTAAATTGTTGTTGGTAAAATTCAGTATGAAACGATGTCGTATAGTTTGCACGGTTGAAAAATGATTAAATTCCTAATAGCTTTTTTGGTTGGTCTTTGATTTTTTTGGCCATAGCTTTATTTGATTCTTATGGGTTGTCTGGTTAAAGCTAAGTCCCATTATATCTCTACTTACCTTGATTTCTTAATATGTATTCTCCATTAATATCTTTCTTACACGAATATATATTTTTTAAATAAATATATTCATATCGAACACATAATCAAACACTTGTTTCAATTCCCAAGAACATACGTGCTTGGTACGTGTGTGAATGGGGCCAGGTAAGCTTTAAGACAAACTTGCTTTGTGTAAGAGCTCAGCAAAGCAAAGAAAAGCAAAATAAAGGAAAAGTTATTCCTTCTTTTATTCTCATGGATTTTAACACCCTTTATCTACTTTTCATCTAATCACTTTATCTTCACCTAAATAAAGCTTTAAAGTCTTCACCTAATCAATCCCATTTCCCACAAGAGCTTGATTGATTAATTCATTATTTACTTTTCTCGTATCAGGGATATACGCAAAATTTTATGTTAGGGGATAAAAATAGGTTTTCAGTAGAAAATATCGTATATAAATTTTAAATTTTTAAGAGGACGATTGTCGGCTCCAACCCCTCGGTCCATCTTGGTCTCATATGACTTCTAAAGAAGAAAGTTTTTATATAATGGAATATCTCTCAAAAGGCTGAGGCATTTGCTATAAAAGTACAAACCCTAATTAAGACCAAAGTTTTACCACTAAAGTTGCATGGATTAGATTAAGAGGTTACTTTTTATTACATTAAATCCGACAAATGTTACCCCCTAAATTTTCCACCATGTTTAGGCATTTCTAGTTTTAGGGATTGCCAAATCTTGGAGGAGATTGAAGATTAGTAGCATCCATCTGTGGACCAGTTGATGTAAGAATGTTGTCCCAGTTTTGTTTTTTCTTCCAGAGGAAGAAAGTGACAAGCAAAACCCTTAATTCCTCACCACAGAATTAGCTTAATAAAGAATGATTAGGGGTATTTTAGTCTTTTCCAATGTTCCGAATTCGGGGTCCTTGATGCATGATGGTGACCAAACACAAATATTTTGGACCCCCATTTATCTGCTACCTGGTAATCATAACTTGATAAAGCTAGCTAAGATTTGAAACATGAGCCATGCAAATTGCAAATGCAATCTTAAGACATTGAAAACTATACAGGTCTCTTAGCTAAGAACATGCATACATACATCCAAGCCAAAGGCATCAAACTTTGTGCTTATGGAAGGAAACATTTGACTAGAAAACAAATGTTTCTGGTAGGAATATTTCTGTACATAAAGACTGTATCTTGTTGTCTTAATTAACACCTCATCCTTCATCACATCTCCTGCTACTACTTTTAGTTTGGTCTCAATCATTCTGTTTGATTGCTGTGTTTAAAGTAGTGTTATGGTTAGGACGAACGCATGATTTCGTGTAAGGAGTGAGGGTGGATTATCACAAAGTTATATTAGAAATGTAGGGGAGTACGAAATTATAAGATTTGAAGGGGTACAGAATTAGATCATCAATAGAAAATACAAATGAAGTACATAGAATATAGGGGAACTTAAATTTTTTAGAGGGTACGATTGCTACTAACATCCTGTGTCCGTACCTAGTTATGGGGTTCTTCACATCGTGTTAATTTCAATATTTTTCGACTTTTAGGATATCTCAGACATGTCAACAACCAACTAGTCTAGTGATATAGGACACTAAATTTTTTAAACAAAGTCAAGGATTTATATTCTGACATTGTGAACGAAGCATATTGAATGGGAGGGTCGTCCCTATAATGAACGAATCTTTGTAGTATCTGAAACGTATTAGTCGGTGAATTGGATATCGGTAATTATAATGATAGAATATCTTAGGGCTAATCACTCCTATCATGTGGTATAAAAGAAGCAATTGAGAATTGATTTCTTTTCCTTTTCCTTTTGACTGCAACTTTTTATAAGCTTTGATGGATGGTTTCTTGAGAAAGGAGATTGAAAGCTTTAACTTTTGAAACACTCTTTCTTTTTGTATTTTACCCAAATAATTTTCATGTAATTATTATACTTTACATACAAATTTCATTGCTCATATTCTTCAAATCTTTTTAGAATTCTTCTTTGTTTTTCCTTTCAACCCCAAAGTGTAAAGCATGTGACAATGCCTAGGAATTATGAAAAAGAAAGAAATAAAGGCTAAATAGAAACCCCTTTGCTAAAAAAAATATTTTTAGAGTGTAAAGTGCTCCATTACAATTACCAAGGGATCACTTCATACTTCAAAAGATAGTTAAAGGGTCACTCACTCTCATCTCCTTTTCTCCTCATCTGTCTCAGACTGCAAAACATGCAGAAGCAATTAGATTGATCATATTTACTTGGTAACATAAGATGTTGATCTGAATCAGAAGCTTTCTTTTGGGGTTAATTGCCCCCACAGTCCCCCATTTCTTCTTTTCTTGCTTTCTGTCATTTTCTTGTCTCCTTCCTTCTCTATCTTCAGCTCTCTTTTGGGGGTTAGAGGGTACTGGATTCTGTTCACCAGCTAAGTTTACTCCCCTCTTCAGAGATCATAATCATTTCAAAATGAGTAGTAGTAGCACACACAGAGATATAAAAAATATTTTTCTTTTATATAAAAATCCATTTTTCTTCCACTTTCTTGTTTCATATATCAATGTGGCAGTACCCCCAAGGTGAATTCCAAATTAGGCTTCTTGGGACTTGTCCCTGATAGGCTTGATGAGCTGACATCTGATAATCTCTCATGGCTTAAGCACATTGGATCCATATCCTTCTGCAACATAAAAGCAAAGCAATAAGTTTACTAGCTGCTAGCTACTAGCTACAAGGGAAGAGTGTTTGACTAGAGAATATATAATATAATACATGAGAAAAAGGAACCTTTAGAGCTAGGTATAGAGTGTACCACTCTCGAAAATAGGGATAGACCGATGGGTGCTGAAAAATTTTAAATTTTCTTATAGTTTAGATATTTCTTTTGTATTTTTTAATATAGCTTCCTAGTAGGTCGTACCCGTTACATAAAATCCAAAGTCTTTGCCTGTCCATAAACCATGAATTTTCATTATTAAAGATGATGGGTCAAGGGATTAGGTTTGGTTTGAGATATATAATGCAAGTGCAGTGAGATTGATGATGGAGGAAGGGATTCTTTAAAGAGCTTTTTAGACACCATTAAAGCATCTTTTCTGTCAAAATGACTAAAGAGCCCACATTCTTAGTTTGTGAATCATCAGTAATGGAGTTGGGAAAACTCTAGCCAGTTGAAATTGTGCATGGCTGAATGAAGAAAGGAGGGCAGAAAAAGTAATCTGGTTCATTGCTGTATATGATAAAAGAAAGGGTTTGAAATTAGTACCTGGAGAGAGGGTACATTCCCAGCAGAATCCTTAGGTTTCCCATGCAGCCAAGCTTCCCTGCAGAAAAAAAAAACACAAAAAAAGAAGATTTAAAAACCAAATGCACAGTGAGAGAATATTTCCTAGTGAAGTATAAAACACAGCAAGATTACGGTACGATTACGGTGCGACACCAACCGAATCGTTACAAAATATGAAAAAGAAAGCTATCTTTTACTGTCTTGTTTATGTTAATAGTAGCAGCATAGCATAGTTGCTCACAACTTTTACATTATGTGTTTAAGGTGATTGAAAATAAAAATTGAAACCCCCCATGTGATTTCCCATTACCCTTAACAACAGACCACACACAAAGAAGGTTCAAAGGGCATATTTATATAATGACTATATATATATATATAGCTTTAATACCAACAAGATTTCCACTAATGGGGCCATTGCAGAGTTTAGCTTTGTCACTAAGTTTTCCATCTGTAGGCCCCATTTTGTTAGTGGAGCCTACAAAATCCAAAGGAAAGAGATATCTCCATTGATTTTTAGATGGATTTGTCTTTCAAGGATTCTCAATTCTTGGAAATGTATCTGCAAGGGAGTGGGTGTTGCAGAAGTATTATTATTATACTAATAAATAGAGATTAATTTAGTGGAAACTTGTTGTAAATTACTCTATCAAGGTGTTTCAGCCTTTTTCAGTAGTCCACACGACTGGACAGACAGAACAAAGCAACCAAATCACTTTGTGTTCCTTTTTGTGATTTTCTTGCATGCATTGTAACCATGTTTTGTATTTGCATGCATGTGAGAGTGGAGAGAGAGAATATTAATGGGTTCTTTTAGTTTTGATTTTTATTACAGACATTTTTAGTATTCATGAACTAGAAACAAAGGGTCCTAGGAAAACAGATAAGTTGTGTGTGTTCCCAGTATTCTTCATTGCCCTTTTAGTTTTCTTTCTGGGGAAAAAGAGAATTTTCTGACTATCCAAACAGTAGAATACAACATAAGGGAAGTAGACAGCAGTACTAACCTTGATGAGTTGCTCCACAGACCACGGTATTCCTTGTCCTGATGAGCATTTGATGACGAAGATGATCTTCCTTGCTGAACTGATATCTCTGATCTCCTTGGGTTTTGAATATCGATCATCAAATCTTCGGAAGTATCCCCAGATGATCCATTCTCAAATGCATCAGATTGTCCTGTTTAAATGAAACAAAAATCAAAACTTTATTTTAAACCCCCAAATTGCAAAGATAGAAGTTTCAGCACTATTCTCGAGACCAGTGGGAACAATGAACTCCAAAAGGCTGCTGAAAATTGCTGGGCAAGAACATCTTTGGAAGTGTGTCAGGACATGAAAAGCCAAAAATGTCGATGGGTTTTGGTCATTGCAATCAGCTGGTGTCTAAAATGGAATTGTATGGTTCTAAGAGATGGAAGAAACTAGCAAACTGCAATTACAGTAATGTTTTCTAACATGATGAACAAACATTGCATGCTTACCAGAGGTTGCAGCTGCTCTGTCTGTTGTCTTCACAGTTCGATACATCTGGAAAATAAAAATAAAAACGATAATTAACTTGTTAAGGAGTAAATAATGTAATTAAATAAGCATAAATTGTATCCCTTTTCTGTAACTTATAGGATAAATACAGTAAAAAACCAGAAAGTAGACCAATAATAAACTGTTCTCTGTGTGTTACACAGTGCATGCAAGTACTAACTGTTAAAAAGAAAGTGATACATACATATATATATATATATAGTTTTCCCCATAGGTAATTTTTATGAAGTTCAATGTTATAGTTGACCTTAAAAGAAAGTTTATTTTACAAAATCCACATAAAAATACATAATTCAGTTGTGGCTTCAGATTTAAAATCCTGATTCTGCTCAGAAAATGAGGGTTTAACTGTGCTTATTAAGAAATTTATGCTTGGAAGATATCATTGTGAAATGATTGTGCTGTTGTACTTGAATTTGTTTATATTTCCTTTTCTCTCTCTCTCTCTGGGTTTGTAGAGAAAGAATATATTTTTGAGAAAATTAATGGAACTCAGCTTGAAGATTGTAAGAAAAGGAGAAACCCAAAGTTGCAGATAACATAAAGGTGAAGGTTTGAAGAGCCTGCAGGTAGAAAAAAAAACTGAGATTATATGAAAAAGAAAAGGATGGCAAAGTTATTTACCTGTAGATGGGATTTAACATGTGCTAAGGTAAGATCTTTGACATCCATTAGCTCAAGAACTGACTTGGGTGTAGCTCCTAAAAATACAGAATAAGATGAAACGAAGCAATGGTGGAAGAAGGTGGGGAAAGGGATGAAAAGTGAACAGTAGAGGAAGAAAAGGGAGAAGGTTGAAGAAAGATAGATGGAACATACTTTCGTGACCACCCAATAACTCGACAGCATGAACAAAGCGAGCGTGGAGGGTAGTAGTCCACCTCATCCTCGGAGCTCTCATGCTTCGTTTGGCCGGAAACCTTGACATGAATCTCGATCTCATCAACCCTTGAGACTGGAACGGGATCAAGCTGGTGCTACTGGTGTTAATGTTATTACTAGCCAAAGAAGAAGGAGGTGAATCCAAAGGCTGTTGAGAAAATGGAAAAGGAGGAGGAGGAGGGTGTTGGTAGACAGGAATTCCCCTTATGGGTTTCAAGAAACCAAGCTCTTGTCCCATCCCTTGCTGTTGTTGTTGCCGCAGCTCCTGCTGCTGCTGGTGCTGATACAGTACCGGATGTTGCAGATGCTTCTGATGATAAGGAAACTGGTTTTGCTGATAAACATGGTGAAAGAGATTACCATTTCCGTTTTGTAGAATCTGAAGGTGGTTGGAGTTGGACTCTGAAATCCTCGGATTAGACAAAGAAAGGTCAAAAAAATGATCAGGTTTCGCCATTGAAGATATTGAGTTCCTTGAGTCTAGAGATCTCTTCCAGAAACCCAAATCCATATCTTCCTCCGTCCTCGTCCTACAAGTAGATGTCGGTTTGCTGTTCGGTGGACTGATTTGCAAGGATAAATCTGGGAAAAGCTCCATAATTACCCTCCTTTCTTCCTCCTCCTACACTGTTCAAACTTCAAACCTCAACAGCAACTCTATAAATATCTGTCCAGGAAAGGAATCCCTATGTTTTCTCAGATTTGGTGTTTGATCAAAGTGTTCTTGATGAACTTGAAGATAGAGAGCTAGAAGCAATGGCAAGGTATGAACTATGAAGTCTGAACTGAATGGTTTGTCTGAAAATGACACTTGATGGGGTGGTGGTGGTGGTTCCTATACATACATTACAGAGAAATTAATAAAAAAAAAATACTACAGAACCCAGTCCTCCTCCTTCTTGTCCTAGTCTTTCTCTCTATCTTTCTTTGCTTTGATTTGCTTTTGTGGATGTGATGTTAAAAGGTTATTTAGGGTGAGAAAGGAAAAAACAAACAAATAAAAGAACTTTGATGGATTCCTTTTTACTGCTACTCTTTTCCTTCTTTATTTCTTCTTTTTCATATCTTTTCCTTATTTCTTTTTATAAAAAAATAAAATTAAGTACTATAGATTTTATATTATAATACTTTTAGGGTGATTATTTTATGGATGAGTCTATAACGGGCGTCGAACATCGCTGAACATCGTTAATGTTGCACACCGCTGAACATTATTAAATTAATTTATAAAAAATTAAAATTTAAAGGACTAATCATACAGTTATTAAGTATATGTTAAGTTTATCACTCTTTTATTAATTACATACCGAGTCCTTGAGATTTAAAATTTTTATTAATTAATTTAATAGTGTTCAACAATGTTCAACATTAGTGGTGTTCAGTAGTGTTCGACGCCCGTTGTAGAATTTTCCTTATTTATATAAATGTTTGTGGAATTGTTTTTGATTTTAGAGATTATCGATAGAATTTAAATTTAGAGTTTATGATTAAAATTTAAATTTTTAATTAAATTATCTTAAACCTTAAATTTTATATTATAATATTAAACTCTAAATTTTAAACCTTTATATTGTACCCTAACTTTAAACTCTAAAAATTAAGTTACTTATAGAAATAAAAATCTTTTATCACCTGTGAATGGGATAATAATCTTATTTTTATAGTTACAATTGTTAGTTTTGTTGATCGATTTATTTGGATCAGTTATTGTAAAGATGTAACTAAAATCGAATGTTGGGTGAGACTAAAATATTAAACTTAAAAAATTATAAGTTTAATTTATATAATATTTAAATTTATAAGAGCTTAATTTGTCATTAGACTAAAAAAAATTAAAGGGATTAAAATTGTATATTTAGTTGTTAGATTTTTGTATTATTTATATTCATTTATGATATTCAAATTTATGATATTCAAAGTTGTATAATTAGTTGAACTCGTATTCTCTCTTTAAAGATGTAACCTACTTTAATAAAAATATCAAAATAATAAATTTTGATCAAAAATATATTTATAGGCCTATTATAATTCAATCGATTTCATTTAAGTAAGTTTCAGGGTCGAGACGTATATGCAGAAATTTTTTGTGCAAGATTCACGCATCAAAATTAAATGTACGGCATGAGTCGATCCAAATTAGTCAGGACGAAACCCTAAAATCTAAAAGAACAATAAAGAATATAGCCTACCATAATTCGATCGGTTTATACAATTCAATTATTATTCTTTGATTTAGCTATACAATGATTACAGTAGTATATGTTCTAGTGTATATTCTCAATTATTGAATATTGATCGCTCAATCATCATATATACATTACTAATACTCAAACTCGTGATCTTTCAAAATAATAATCGATCCTTTAACCACGAAAATTAGATAATTCATGCCAATTCAACTATTATTTCTGACAAAAGAGAAACGAAAGACAACAAGATAAAGCTTTAAGACAGGTGCAAATACTGTTTTTTTAGCTTAAACACTGTTCTAGAGTAGAGTCCAAATCTAATACCCAGATTCCAACCACTCATTTAGACATAATGAAACCCTAATTCCCACATGTTTCCTATGTATCCAATTTCTCTTCCATTTTCTCTTATCATATATAATCTCGTGAGATTTTCATAGGGTATATATACCTACAATCATAAATATTTGGGTCGTCATTAGTGTCACGTACATATATGGTCCTCCAAGTTGAGGTCATGTGCATGGACTGAAAAGTCAAATTTATCCCTCTCCCTACATAAACTACAAAGTAGGTTAAGTTCACCCGTCGCTGCCCAAATGTTGTATAGACAAAGTGTTGGTAAGTTTGATTAGATCATATTCAATTTGAGGACAAGTCTATTTATAGATCATATTATAAGGACATTTATGGATTCTTGGTCTATATATTCATGTGCAAATTTTATTTATTTTATTAGAAAAGAGAGAGTTGTTTGGAATAGGTACATTATATACTTGATTTAGACCAGAGGTGTAAACGAACCGAGCTTGAACGGATAAGGGTATGTCCGTGTTCGTTTATTTATTTTTAAAGGTGTTCGAACTCTGTTCGTGTTCGTTTAAATTTTTAATGGTATGTTCAAGCTTGGTTCGTTTAATGTTCACGAACATGTTCGTTTATATGTTCGATAATTTGTTCGTTTAACGTTCGTGAACATGTTCGTTAAGCGTTCGCGAACGAGTTCGTTTGTATATATTCATCAACTTGTCTATTTAGCGTTTACGAACATGTTCGTTTAGTGTTCATGAACATGTTTGTTTAGCGTTTGTATATAAAAGAACATAAACAAGCCTATAAACGAGCTTATAAACGAACATAAACGAGTTTGTTCGTGAACATAAACGAGCCGAACATACTTATGTTCGTGTTCGTTCGTTTATTAATCGAACATAAAATATATGTTCATACTCGTTTATTTAACTTAATAAACGAACATAAACGAACATTATACGAACGGTTCACGAGCAGCTCGTCGAACACCCTGTTCATTTACACCCCTAATTTAGACGATGGAGGTCACGTGTTCGAGCACTAATAATATCAGCACAGTGATTGAGCGATTAATGGCCAATTGTTGAGAGTATACTCTATAACAGATACTACTGTAACAACCAATTCAAAAAATAAAGTGCGTTGTATAAATGTAGTTTTCGGTTATTTAATTAGGGATGATAGACGTATACAATTTTATGGAGTGAATATAAAAAGTCATGTTTTTCCGAGGTAGTGAGTAGATGATGGATTTAAAATCTTATCCACCCACGTCCGTCTACCTTTTTTTCGCATATATATGTTCACTATCTATGGTATAAATTAGGGAGCATTATGTATTAGGGCTAATTTCATAATATTTTGTAAACCTTATGATTCTAAAGGATCATGCATGTCTGAGATACATTAATTGACTTAGTGACAAGGATGCTCATATTATCTCATTTTGTATGAGTTTAAATCTCGGTATAAGAAAAAGATGTAATTTTTTTACTTAATAAAAAAAAAGGATCATGCATGTCTTGTAATTTAACCGTTATAGCTTTTTTTTCTCGTTACGTTTAATATTAGTGGTTGTTTAATTGACAAATTTAATGGGTATGAGTAGTTACGGATTGAGTGGTAGGTGTGGGATGAATTTAAAAATGTATCATAGTAGATATGTCTGAATTTTAAAATTATATTTGTCGCAGTTAATAGGTAAATGATAAATACAAAAATTATAAATAAATATGAATAGGAGAACAAGTTTCCTGACGCGTCCCGACTATTTGTCATCCCTACGTCTAACATCATTTTATTATTATTTTTTTAAAATTGAGGTTGAAAAATTAAACACAAATGATCAAACTAAAATGTTCATGGTTTATATATGAATTATTATTTTATACATTCCTACAAAAAAAATATTTCTATGCACGAGCCCTCTAGTCCAAGTAGTTAAAGAAACGGTTGTTGTTCCTTGAGGTTATGGGTTCGAGCATCAGCAATGTCAGCAGAGTGATTGAGCGATCAATGTCAAATGGTGGAGATTATATTTTAGAACAGAAATTTATTTCTATAAATAAGAATTAAAATTAATTATGCCCACCAATAATATTAAAAATATTAAAGTTAAAACATTGAAAATAAATGAAATAAAATTTAAATCAATCAAGTGGTCTCACTAAAAAAATATTATCCTTCTTTGATTTTTTAAATTCGAATAATTTATCTATATAATATATATTATTAAAAATTATAATTCATAAATAAATATTATTTTATAATCATATCAATATTATTTATTTTATAATATTATTTCTTAAATTGTGAAAACATTGCAGCATTCATAGTCCCTTGATTTTGCCTAACTTTCTAATGAACCCCCCCTAAGAGTAAATAAATAATTAAAATAAGGTCCTAAATTTGTTCCAAATTTAATTTTCCAAACTTTTTGCATGGGCTTAGAAGATGGGATCATAATGGTGATTTGATTTATGCAGGTGCACCAAATGACATGGGATAATTTAATGAATTTTGAGTTCGGATTAAGATTTATTCATCAAAGATAGATGTGTAATATAGATTAATTCGAATTAATCAAAATAAAATATTATTGAATTAGAAAAAAGTAAATATTATTTGATTAGTATTATCTTTATTATAATTTTTTTGGTTTGTATAAGTATTTTAACTATATCAACTTGTCAATGAATTATAGATTAATATTAAAAGAGAGGTATCGAAGATTTGAGATCAGGGTGAAGAGGGACAATCGTCTCTTCATACCTGAAAAAAATTTATTCACTTTTATCTTTTATTTAAATTCTTTTAAAATTTATTTTTTATGAATTTATTCCGTTACTTTTAAACATTTATGTTTTGTCTCTCTTAATCCTAAATTCTAATTTCGTATCCTGTTTGAAATTATTTATACTTGAGATTTCTCGTTGTACACAATAAAGATTACGTCATGATGACATCAAAAAGATAATTATAATTATAATTATAATTTTTTTATGTAATTCCTAATATGTTGATTTGATTTGAGGCCATGGGACAACTTGGTCCTCTTTGTCGGTAAATTACTTGCTTTCCTATCTAAATCAAAGGGTGTAAGAATTAAATTGCTAATCCAATTTGTTACATCATGAAAATTTGAATTAAAATTAATTAAATCATGGGTTTAATAATGGAAATAAAGTATCATAATCAATTAAATCATTCTTTATTTATTGAAAGTATTTTTATATATATTTTAACCCTTAACGTTTATAATTTTTACCGTTTTAACCCTTATTTTTTTTTTGATGACTTCAGTCCTTAACCTATATCTTTTTAACTACTATGATAACTGGACCGTTAAAATCTAACAATGATAACACGTCATATGGATATGATAATATATTTTAAATGACATGGCATCTAACCTATCAAATACATATATATATATGAAATATAATTTTATTTCAATATAAAATATAAAATAATTAAAATTCAAATAGTAAAAATTAATTAATTCTAAAATAAAAGACTATTAAACATTACCAACCCTAACTATGATAGAATCAAAGCCCTATCTTAAAAAAACATGAACACAGTTCATAATTAATTAATTTTTTTAGGTAGAATTTTAATTCTATCGTAGTTAGGGTTAAGAATGTTTAATAGTATTTTATTTTAGAATTAATTATTTTTTTAATATTTTATTTGAATTTTAATTATTCTATATTTTATATTAGAATAAAATTATATTATATATATTTGATAGGTTAGATGTCATGTTATTTAAAATATATTATCATATGCATATAACATATCATCATTGTTCGTTTTTTAACAGTCCAGTTACCATGGTGTTAAAAAATAAGCTATTTGTCAAAAAGATATAGGTTAAGGGCTGAATTTATCCAAAAAAGAATAAGGGCCAAAATGACAAAAATTATAAACGTTAAAGTTAAAATTATCTTTATGCCAATATAATTTATCAATTTTATTAATTTAAATATTTTTAATTTAACTTGATTTAACATTTACTCTACTGTAAAAAAAATATATCATAAATCATGTTCATCACGTTATCTGTGGTCCAAACAATCAGGTTCGTTTATCTTTAAGTAATTAACTACCTAATAATTACCAACTCATTAATTACATATAAGAAAAAAGTAATAATTTACTATAAAAATAAAGTATATTAATCTGATTGATTGAAACCACGAATAACGCAATAAAAATAGTTCACGATATAATTTCTTGTAAAAAAATTCAACAATTCGAGTAAATCTCACTCCTACCATTATGTTGTAATCAAATCCCACGACAAAACTCGAGTCTATCGAACTAGTCCTCGTAGTTTACAACACTACATTCATTGTCCTAAATTTTAATTAATTTTTCTCTTTTCTAGATTCCCATATAAACTATTTGATAATCTGGGTACCAACATCAGCTATTTAATTCCACTAATCACAATTAGTGCTAAATCTCATGTTGGATTAATGGCATTAACTGGACTGTTGTCTTTATCAAGGCATCTCCTTGTCTGAAGCCATGCATTCTCATTAAATCCGACCTTGAGATCAACAAGACACCAGTTGAATAACACATTTTCTGTATTAAAATTCTTATCCCTTTGAAATCTGAGAAATAATACTGGCAGTGCCAACCCTCATATCCCGTCGTTGGATCCAGCAGATATCCATAATTAAATCTGTTTAGCCCTAGGGTTTCCCGACAGCATTGGAAACATAGTTTATATGTATATATATATGTTTTTAATATGGAAAATATATATATATATATATATATATATGTTACAGCTACCGACACTGAGAACAGAAATAGAAGACTGACAGTGTTGTTTTTTCTGTAGTAAATCATTAAGGGGAGGATTAAAATAATGGGATGAATGTCAAACCTATGCCTGGGGAATGAGAATTAAAGGTTTTAAAAAACATACATACGTATAAAAATACGTGTTTTGAGGAGTATATGTATCTGGAAGCATCTATTTTGGTCAGTAAATAAAGTCCTACTAAACTTTGATCTTAGTTTTCCAAGGACATGGAGGTCTAGGCAAAGGAATCTTACATTAATACCTATGTATTTTAAAGGTAATGAGTAAGGTGTAAACTAACCGAGTTGAGCTCGAGTAGTAATGTTAAGTTCGGCTCGATTCGTTAAGATCTTAAGTTGAGTTTGAGCTCGAGTAATTTTAAATGAGTTTGAAAATTTGAGTTCAAGCCGAGTTCGAGCTTTATTCGAGCTTAACCAAGTCATATGTTAATCGATCTTTGATCGAGTTAGACTCGAGTAACTCTTATATATCGCGTCTAATTTAAAACCTAATAAATTTTTTTTTGATACACAAGTAAACTTAAGCTTGTTAATTTTAGGGTTTAATATGTTAATTTAGGGTTTAAGAATTATTTTAGGGTTTTAAGTTTAAAAATTTAGATTTTAAATTATAAAAGACAATATGTTTATATTTTCGAGTAGCTCGTAAGCTTTTCGAGTCGCATATCATGTAGCTCGGCTCGGTTAGTTAAGAATTCAAGCTGAGTTCGAGTCGAGTTCAATCGAGTCGAGTTCTGACCGAACTTTGACCGATTCGAGCTCGAGTAGCTTGCGATCTATCACGTCTCGTTTACGACCCTAGTAATGAGTCTTAAAAAAACTTTTAAATTTTAATAAATTATATTTATTATATGATATTAATCTTAAAATTTATTATAAAAATAAAAAATATTTTTAAAAATAAGTTATAATGTTAAAATGATATAATTATATCTTACACATGATAATTGTTAATTTATTGAATATTATTGACTATTTTTATTACTATTATTTTCATAGAACGAAGATTTTTAGAATTAAAGTTATTGAAGTCATACTTACGGATAATTATGTTATAAAAAAAGATTAAATTGATTTACTTTGATGGCAATCGAAAGTAAACTTTTAAAAGAATTGATATTGAAAATAGTGTAGATGATTTTACTACAAAACATACAAAAAGAATAATATTTTTTTAAGTGAAAAGATTTAATTTCTAAATGTTTATAAGTTATTTTTTTTGTTACTCAAGAGGATAATCTATTAATATTTTTTATAATATAATATTCTTTAAAAAAATTATATCTCTTATCGATTATAAATTGAAAGATACATTTAAATAAATTGCACAAAATTCTTAAAATTTTTGAATCGCCACCGTTGAGTACGCTTATATGATCTCTTTCCTATGTATGTGTAAGGGTGTTCTTATCGGTTATCGCACCGGATCAAATCTAATTTTTTGCAGATATCTGGGTTTTCAGATCGATAATATAATGATCTATACTCGATCTGAAAAACGGATATTCGCATATTTGGATATCGAATATTCAGATATCCGATTATCTGAAAATATAATTTGATTAAACTAATTTTTCGAATTTGAAGGTTGTATTTATAAAATTTTTAGAATTTTGAATATAATAAACAACAAATTACTAAATACAACAAGATTCGTATTTATAAAAGTTTCAAATTCTAAAATTTTTGAATATAACAAGCACTAAATTGTTAAATTTAACAAGGTTAATATTAATAAAAATTTAAATTTTTAGATTTTCGAAAAATCCAAAACTTAAAATATTATGATCTGTATCTAACAAAAAAATTTAAAATCGAATTGGATATCCAATCTAAAATTAAAAATTAAATCTAATATCTAAAATTTTAAATCAGATCAATAAATAATCGGATCGGACCAAATAAGATATTTTTAAACACCCTATGTATGTGAATGTGACTGTTGACATCTTCTTCCTCGTGAAACTGGTGAGTCTCTGAAGATTGTGAGAGTAAAAGCTGGAGATGCTTATGTTACTACAGTTCAAAAGATGTGTTTCCTGGAAAAATATGCCAGTTTATTTGAGTTCGGTTCGATTCAAAATACGTATTTAAATACCATAATCACCCAAATTTATTCTTTCCTAATGTTGATTTGTCGCAGCCATGTAACTATCACGTGATGTCTGGTTACTGATTCATAGAATGAGATGAATTGATGGGACTTGAGAGGTGGAATAGTTTGGATGAATCATAGAGGAGGGGGAATTATAATCACACCGACAAAAATAAATAAATAAATACTAAAAATTTTAAGACATTTATGTTTTATGAACAACATCTGTCAGTGGAAATTTGCACGAGGGTCAACAGGTTTCGGAAATTTTTGAAAGGAAATTGGCCGAACCGTTTGGTTAAAATAATGGGTCGAATTTAGTACGGATATAAATCATTTGTCCCTTTATTATTTTTTTATTAGTGTTTTATTTTAAAATATTAAGTTTAAGAATGATTAAGGTTTAAGGAATTAAGTGTATGATATATTTTTTAGGACGTAAGATTTAATGTTAAGATATAAAAATTAGAGTTAGAATTTAAAATTTAAAATTTTTTAAGGCATAACATAAATAGAGTCATAATTACAGGCAGAAGAATTTTACTCAATACCATTATGCTTGTCGATACGAGAAGTTTTAGAGTTGTTATATCCCACCATCTCGATTTTTCTCTTCATCTCATTTGTACGATGTCTCATAATTTAAACGGGTATAAATCATCTACCTTCTATTATATATTCATTGGTGTCTTCACTTTAAATTAACGGGTTTAGGGTTTAAGGTGTAAAAAATTAAGGTTATAGTTTAAAATCTAATTTTTTAAGATTTTTTAACAGGAGATATAAAAAGAAGCACGATTAATAGATAAAATATTTCTACTCAATTTAAATACCAATAATAAATTTATGAATTGATATCGAATCTATCGATTAATTCTTAAATTTATTCTATCAATTGATTAAATTCTATGGTTCAAACTGATCATTCTTTTGATATTAGTAGATTCAAGCTGTCATCAACTCATGCAATGTTGATAGATTCTATATGCAAACAAGGGATGGAAAGATAAGTGTTAAGCTATTATCTTAGGAAAAATTATGAGGTGAGTTTTGTTCACCGTGTTATCTATGGTCCTAATTAATCAGAACCGTTGATCTTAATTTTTTTCCAAGTGAATTATCACCTTTTACTTACATGGACTTAGTGGGTGAGTAATTACTAAGTGGTTGTTTAAAGATCAATCCTGATTGCTTGGATCATGAATAACGTGATGAACATGGTTCACCTAATAATCTCTCTTCAGGTTCATTTCCATGACAGATATTGCCAACAAGACAGCTCCAGCGAGTTGAGGAAAACCGATACAACTCGCCATGATTCGTGCAAAGAAGCAATCACTAGTGTTTCCATGAATGATCATGGCCAAGCCAACTCTCAGCTTATAGAGAATAGAGATTAAAAAAGAACCATGATTCCTTTTTTGGTTACGTAACCGAGCAAAACTCGATCGGACTCGAAAAAGATTTTTTTTCTCCTTGTCCAGGTAAGAATAACAGTAACAAACTAAATTTTAATTATCAATTCTTGGTCTGGTCTTGACAAGATATGAAGTCCAATAGAACAGTACAGATATATATTAAAATTCCCTACCCAAAATGAGGAACTTGACAAGATTTCATATTTCCCCCTATAAAGAGCAGATATACCACTCACCTGTCTAAGTTGCAGAGTGCTCAGCTATAGAAATATTGATTTTGTTACTTAGAAACCCTTCATTTAGATTCCTTTATCTCTTTATTAAATTATTGTTGCTGATTTATTTGGGTTCAGATATGATGTGAAAGCACTTATTCCACATTAAAAGGTTTTGTTCTAAATTAAACAAGTGGGGATTCACTAATCTGTCTAATGATTAAGGATTAGGGATGAGTATGGAATCTGAACCTGATGAATCTCGACTCGATCCAATTCAATCTGATCAGAATGAATTTTTAGTAGAAAATTTGGGTTTAGGTCAATTCGGTTGGGTCAGGTTTGAGTTTAAGGTAGAAAAAAATTATCCCGATTCAAGATTTATAGTATAGTTTTATTATATATTTGTAGAGATATTTGTAATAATGATCCCTCCTTGGTCATTAAAACTGGTTTTTTATAATTAGGTCACTAAAAATTTATTTTTTTACAATTGAGTCTCTAATTTTTTATAAAAAATAATGGATCGAATCAAGCCGGATCAATTTTTGAAGTTTAAAAATCAAATCATGTTGGATTTTTCACCCTAAACCCGACTTGAGTCGGGTGATGGGTGTGAAAGTTTGGGTCGAGTGTAGATGGGCCAAAAATCCCATCCAATCGACCCGTGTTCATCTTTACTAAGGATATCCATCTTGTCTCATCTTACATGAATTCAAATTCAGACATGAGAATATAATACACCTCTATTTAATAAAAAAAAACATGACTATGATGGGTTCTTTTCCCATCATAAGAAACACCCATATTCTCCCTTGAAAAAGATGATTATCCCTTCAATCAAACCCACAAACCAAGAAGCTATCAAGTCGTGTGCACATATAGGATCATATAGTCTAATAATTTACAAGGAAAAGTGGAAACATTTTGAATCTTTTCCAACGACTTGGAGCAAAAGGGAAGCTTAGGAAAGTGCCCTACAAATATAGAGTATTTATTTTGAGTTTGTTCCTTGTCATTGCATATGAAATTGAGCTCAAACCTAACTTTGTTTTTAATGAATTGATTTAAGTTCGAACTCAATTTATTTATACACGTAGATGATAATAGAATAGCCCAAACCATGAGCCTTATGACCCGTATAACCGAGACATGAAATCTGCGGCCCGTACCTCTGAAACGATTTTATCATGTTATTTATAATCTTTAATCATTAAAAATAGTTAAAATTTTTCGTCATTTTTTTAAAATGAATCTTTACTTTTTATTGTCATATAAATAAGTAATAGAAAAAAATTATATCATGAACCCTTTCTACCATGTCATCCGTATCCTAACCAACCAGATTCATCCATATTATATGTTTTTAAGGTAAATCATCACCCCTTTTCTACATATAATAGTAAGTGTATGAATCATGAATGACATGATAGAAAAGATTCATGATATAATATCTCAAGTAATAAGTGGTTAGACAAAAATTAATTACGAAAGAAAAAATAACATAAAAAGTAAAAATTAATTGATTACCTTTTTAATGGTTAAGAACCATATATATGACGTGTTAAAATCGGTCAACGGGATAATTTCTCAAGGAATTGAGTAAT
Source organism: Abelmoschus esculentus (assembly GCA_035048815.1). Classification (NCBI taxonomy): domain Eukaryota; kingdom Viridiplantae; phylum Streptophyta; class Magnoliopsida; order Malvales; family Malvaceae; genus Abelmoschus; species Abelmoschus esculentus. The sequence continues at coordinate 2,762,387 of JAUCBN010000038.1, forward strand.
GGCTATAAAAGGGCTCCTTGTGGAAACATGACAATGGACCCCCATCATTGACATAAATTGCTTGAAGACAGAGGAGGAGCCCAGAAAAACTAACACATATACCCTTTGCTTCCAAACAAACACAGCATAAAGGCCGTTGCTGGCTTTTGTCACCACCCACCACTACCACCAGAGCTAAAGCTACTATTAACATTGCAAGTTGCAGCAGCTGCTCCATGGAGCATCTTGGTTTCCCATTTGGTGTTTATCCCACAACCTCATAGTCCAACACAAAGGTCATTCCAAAAACACAACACAGTTTACAGGAATGACTACTACGGCTGCAATTTCCCCAGATTTTGGAGTCCTGCACAACAAATAAAAATATTAATGTCCTAAGCTTGGTTAATATTCAGCTGCTGCTCCCTGAGCTGAAATGATCATTTAGAACTTCAGTGTTGCTGTTAGATCTCTATTTAGAGGGAATGAAGTTAGCTAAGTCAGAATCCAGGGTCACAAACCCAACTACCAACCATTAGTTTCTGAACATCTATAACTTCAAACCAGTCTGCTTTCTGAACCTGGATATACAGGGCCTGATTTTATGGTGCTTTGGACCAAACCCTGAAGGAGGCTCCCTCTTGCTTTTTCCCAACTCCTACCAGAACCAATCATTCTTGTGGTGTTGCTCTTGGTGCCTGCTCATTTTTGCCTCTCTGTCCAACTTCTTATACGTGATAGAAATGGGAATGGAAGGGAACCTCTTCTAAATCTGTCATTCACACCAATAATTGACCCTTATAATAAGAACTGTGATTCACAATGTGATTTGGTTATTCACTTCTACAGCATTCGGATGGCACTGATTGCCATAGCTATGGAAAGCTAAAATTATACCTGTTGTTCTGAGTTCTTTGATGATGCGGTGTCATTCCCAAATCTTCTCTCAAACTTCAAAAAAGAAGGCCGTTTAACCCTCCTAAATATCAATTGTTTTACCATTAAAGCTTACTTGGTTAGCAACCCTCTGTACCTGCTTTGAATATATATCAATTGTTCAGTGTAGGAACAGCAGCTCAAGCAGATACAAACATATCATTCACATGTCAGATTAACAGACTCAGCAGGTAGGGAGCTGGATCTTATATTTCTTCGTGAGGATCCAACTTGCTCCAAAATGGTACAAGGAGTTGATGTGGCAAAAGTGAAAGCATCAGTCGGATCGGTTTGAAATTTCCCGGAGTCATGGTTCGTAGAAGATACATGTCCTAGTGGTTCACCCATTGTTGTATTTATTGCAGCAATCTCAGGACTCAAAGCAACATTAGTTTCACAGTATGGGAAGTGTCCATCTCAGTTCTACATCAGTCTGTAACTTATTTGACTGTGGATACAAATACAATTCATCACCATTTTCATCTTGTTGCTCAATTTCTTTTGATATGGCATCATCTTGCTCAAACTTCTTGGCAGCAACATCCATCTCTCTAACATCATCCCTCAAGAAAAGACCATTATAGCTCCCACATGGGAAGTCTAGTGACTTCATATCTGCAGAAGGCAAACAGGCTCATCATAAGACAATTATCTATCAAAGGGGAACTACCAAAACAAAGCAGGGTCCGGGAAAGACTACCATGATGCAGGCAAACAGGATGAGCGTAGCAGCTGCAGTTAATGAAAGCAACATAACAATCGCGTTTGCATAAAGTGCAGACAATTGTTCCATAATAATTTGGGGACACAGTGATGCATGCCCGTGATTTCAAAGACAGGTCAGTGCGCCCGGTGCAGGAAATGCATCAGCTTTATGAATGAAACCTTGATGCAACGATGGGAGGCCGTGTCTGCCAGTGAAAAATCCAAATCTTTCAATTCTAAACCTGTAAAGAGAAGCATAGCTTCTTTGCAGATAAGTTCCTCATGAGGAAGGAGAGGCACCCTGTTGAGATGTGCATGACGCAAGCTAGCTACAGCCCCCAAAGGAAACCAATTGCTGACAGCCTCACCACAGTGAAACCTAAATGATTACAGTTAGAAACAAATTCATTAACTCTGAACAAGCAAATAAGAAGAAGTTAAGTAAATATGATTTAGCATGGCTGAATCCAGCATGATATGCCCTTGGAAAAGTAATTACAAACTCTCCAGGCTTCTGCACAGCCTTGTAGACAGGGACATCATGTTCCAACAAAATACTAGGAGGAAATAACGTTGTTTTTACCCAAAAGCACATCAAAAGCTCCATCCTCACCATCAGCACATAGGATATCATTAGTTTACACATGTTCTTTGACAACCTTCTCAAATTTTAAAGCATCATGAACAGGTATGTCATACCCAGTTTTTGAAGCCCCGCAGTGATGATAGTAAATGCTGCCACAAAATTAATACGAAAAGGATTACTTATAGAATATTAGAAAAGAAAAAAGAAAACTGTGAAGAAAATAAACGCTCGAAAAGTCAAGGGAACTATCAAAACCAGAGAGATGGTTTCCCGGCGAACAAGACTTTCTTCGTCGGAGAAATATCAGTTTGGCCGGAGGAGGGAGGCGGCTTTCCGCAGAGGTAACAGAGAACCGCAAGAGGATAATTGAGAAAATGCTAAAAGCTTTCTTGTCGAATCAGAGGGACGGTGCTACCAGAGACCTATGAATATATATAGTCCCTCGGTTAAAACTTAAAAGGAAATGAACAAAAGTTTATCAATTAAAGTGAAAATTTTATTTTTTTAATGAAAATTATATTTAAATTTTTTAGTCAAGTTGAACGAAGTGACGTCCTTTTTTAGAAGGTGCAGGCGAGTTTTGTTGAGTTAGAAGTGTGCATTCGGTTAATTCGGTCGATGACCGAACTGAATTAACTAAAATCGAATTAATTAAAATTTTAAAATTTTAGCCGTTAATCGAATTTTTTTAACCGAATTATAAATTTTAATTAAATTATATTAAAATGTTTTTTAGTCACTAAACTTTTATTTTATGTTAGTTTAAGAAAAATTTAATGATCATTTTATAATAAAAAATTTAATGAACATTTTATAATTTTTTAAAAGTTAAATTATTAAAAATAAATATATAATATATAATATTTAATAATTTTGATTAATTCGGCTAATTAATCAATTTTAAACCGAATTAATCGTTAATCCAATTTTCAAAAAAAATTAACTATTAATCAAATTTACCAAAAATTAACTGACCGAATTAACTGAAATAATTTCGATTCGATCGATTAATTCAATAAAAACCGAATAATACACATCTGTACGTTCAGGAGCTTTTTGTGTCACCCGGATAACATTTTTCCGACCCGAACCAACCCGATGACTTATTTTTTTTAAGAAACCGAGTCTGTTGGGTTTTTATTAAGGAAGTTTCGAATCAGAAAAATCAGAATAAGTGGTCTCATCCTTGTATTACATGGGCTACAAGTTGGAGGCCCGATTAATCCTCAGAATGGGCCACTCATCCGAAGAATAAAAATATTATTTTTTATTATTTAAATTAAAAAGGATTTAAATGTAATTATACTAATAAATAGTTTCATCCCTACTATAAGAGATGGTCTAGTGTAGTCTAGTTAGGGATGAGCACGGGTTGGATTTTCAGTCCACTCATACCCGGCCCAAAAAATTATACCCTTCATCTGTTATCTAATCCTACCCGAGTTTAGGGTGGAAAAAATTCGACTTGATCCGACCCGACTCAAATCATTAAAAAAAATTAAATTTTTAGAGACTAAACTGTAAAAAAATAAATTTTAGGGATTTAATTGTAAAAATATTTAATTTTAGTGACCTAATTGTAAAAAAATTAATTTTAGTGATCTAATTATATAAAAAATATATAAAGAGGGATCATTATTGTAAATATCCCTAAAATATATATGAGAAAATTATATTATTAGTCCCGGGTCGGGTCGGTTCAGATTTTTTTCATCCTAAACCCGAAATCAACCCGACCCGAGACCACCCTTGAAAAAACTCAACCCGATCAGAATCCGATTTTTTCACCAAAAAATCTGACCCGATCGAACCGAATCAGATCAGAATCCGTTGAGTTCGAGTTTCGTGCCCATCCCTAAGTCTAGTTGAGTTTTGTTATAATTTTTTTAGTATTTTTTATTTTTACAATTAATTTATAATAAATTATTAGTAAAGAATTATTTAATAAAAAATAAAATAATAAATAATAAAATAAATATATTTAATTAATTAATTAATCGATTTTATAAATAAAATAATATAATAACTCGTAATATAATTTCTCTAATTGACATTTCAGCCCATACCCTATTCATCCGCCACGTGTCTATTTTCCATCTATATCATTTTGCCGTACCCGACAAAAAACAATTAACTATAAAAAATAAAAATAATTAAATCATACACGCGCCAACAGCAAGGAAGTGGAAATCCTCGACGGACCGCCTTGCACGATAATTTATGATTTTTAAATATATTTGAGTAAATTACAATGTTCGTCCCCCGACTTTAGTATTATTGTTTTTCTTTCTAAGACGTCAGATTTGTTTTCATTTCTATATGTCTCGGTCCCTCAATTCTCTCATTATTTTATTAGATTCCTTTTTTTTTTTTTTATTTATATTTAACTCTAACTGTAGCCAAACAGCCTGCACGGTTCGCATGCGATTGTCATTTTCCCAATAACTTTCTCTCCAGAAAATTTATTTTCTCGAGAAAGTTAGGGGTTATATCAAAATATTTTTAGGGATTTAGGGATCATGAGCTTTCAAGATCTGGAAGCTGGACGGCCATTGGCATCGCGGCAAAATCTGAACAAAGGCAAGCAAGATGCTACCCAAGCTGTGGCTTCCGGTATTTTCCAGATCAACACTGCCGTCTCTACTTTCCAGCGACTCGTCAATACCCTCGGCACTCCTAAGGATACGCCGGAGCTACGTGAAAAACTGTGAGTCTTTGCCCAATTTCGTTTGTTTCGATCGCAATTTTAACTGATCACGGCCTGTTGTGATTTTGAATCGAACTACATAACATTGTTGGTTTGATTTTATATTCGATCTTTCTTGTTTGGGTGTTTCATTAGGGATGACAAATAATGCCTTTAGTTAAGTTCAATTTGACTTTCCTTTTGAGAAAGATCAGTTAATTAATTATCATTTTCGTTTTGAATGAATGTCAGATTTCTCTGAATAAGTATATATGTTCCTTGCTATATAATGGTGGGTTTTATATTTTCTTGCTCACTCAGTGGTCTCATCATTGTATTGCCGGGCTACGAGTTGATATCTGTTGCATTTCTTGAGTGATTTTGACTATATAGTAATTAGATTTATGAGTGGGGAGTAAACCTGACAAATCTCACTCGACAGGCATAAAACCAGGCTACATATTGGGCAATTAGTGAAGGACACTTCGGCTAAACTTAAACAAGCTAGTGAATCAGATCATCGTGCTGAAGTTAGTGTAAGTTTGTTTTCTGGTTATGGATTTGGTCTTTGTGCTTTCTCTTTCACTTTGTATGTCAACAAAGAGGAGAGATGACTATACTGTTTGTTGTTCATGATGTTCCTATTGTTCTATGTTTCGAACTCATGGTAATTCATACATTGGTTATTGAATTTATTCTTAAAACTGCTCAACCACTCCTCTTTCTTTCTCTCTCACTCATTTCCCCTCTGGAAGTACTTTGTGACCTTTAGATCCGTGTAACTGTAGGCAAGCAAGAAGGTAACTGATGCTAAACTTGCGAAAGACTTTCAAGCAGTTTTGAAAGAGTTTCAGAAGGCTCAACGGCTTGCAGCTGAAAGAGAAACAGCATACACTCCTTTCGTTCCCCAAACAGTTCTTCCTTCAAGGTAAATTATCTGAGAGTTTACAAATACTTAGATGTATAAGTGATTTGAATGCTTTTGTGTTCATGTCATACATGGAAATTGTGTCAACAGCAAGATGGTTCTGAAAATCTTTCATAAAGCATCCATTTTGGTTACTGAACTTTATACCATTTACTTGTTGTAAATGCAAATTGTTTGATGATTATCATTGTGTTATACTTTCAAATGCTGTAGTCTTTTGCATGTTACAGTTATTCTCACTAGAAGTTTCTTCCTGTTTTATGCAGCTACACGGCTGGTGAGATAGATGTAGGATCAGATAAAAGTGCTGAACAGAGAGCCCTTCTTGTGGAATCAAGAAGGTAACTTTTTCTTTACAAATTCTTATCCCTTGCATATCTGCTAGGCAGCTTGTACATGTTTTTTTTTTAAATAGATTCTGGATTTATATGAATCTCTATGCCAGTTTTTCCTTCTATTTCCTCTGCATGTGTTTACGTGCATGCCTGTCTGTTTTCGTATTTGTTATAGTCTTAGACTGGAGTATCATAAATAAAAAAGATCCCTAGTGATACCTTGTATTTTACAAATGTAGATTCTAAATGGTAAATACTTCTGGAAGAATGATTGATCATAATCTTTCCCATGCATTGATACAGTGTTCAAATCTTTGTTTCTAGAATTTTCTGAGCAAAATTATGCCTAACCATGAATGCTCTTTGTTTATGCTGTTTGTGGTTCATTATCTTATTGTTGGTTTTTAAGAATTGGTTATCAAACTTCAGACAGGAGGTCCTGCTGTTGGATAATGAGATTGCATTTAATGAGGCCATCATTGAAGAAAGAGAACAAGGAATTCAAGAAATTCAGCAGCAAATCGGTGAGGTGAATGAGATCTTCAAAGACCTTGCTGTGCTAGTTCACGAGCAAGGAACTATGATCGGTAAAGAATTTCATCTCTTGTATTGAGTTCACCATGATCATGTTGAAAAGTACTGAAAGTTTATCTTATGCCGCAGACGACATCGGTACCCATATCGAGAATTCACGGGCTGCCACCGTACAAGCTAAGTCCCATCTTGTGAAGGCCGCAAAGACTCAGAGATCAAATTCCTCTCTGGTAACATACAATGCTCCGATTCTTCTGTTCTAGTTTCTACTTATTATACACAGTTATGCACCGAATGTAACGTTTCACCTTGATCCAAATTAACCCGTCACCTGCGTATTCGAAGCAATCTTTAAAGAACTCATTTTGTCACTCTTTTTTGTCAGACTTGCTTGCTCCTGGTGATATTTGCCATTGTGATTCTGATCGTGATCATAGTACTTGCAGCCTGATATATCTCTAGAGATCTTTGAAGAACAAGAGGGTAATCTGTTTTGTTGATGCTTTTGATTATGTTGTTGTGTGAAGCACAGTTCAACTATTAGTACTTAGCTTGTGGTTTTTGGTCTGTCATTCATTATATGATATGTTTGTGTAGTGTTTCTTTCAGAGTATATGTTGTTGTGTGTGTGGGATAAATATATGTTCTATTTTTAATATATATTTAAATTATATTATATAGTTTTAATTATTATCAATAAATCTTCATTGATTTAGTTTAAAGATGGTAATGTCATTTTAACCTTGTTCCTTGTCTATTTCATAATATCATTCTATAGATACAACCTAACAAGGTTAAAGTATAATAGTCCTTATCATTTTAGCTTAAAGCATATGATATGGGCTTGAACATGATTATTCGAATTTGATCAAAAGCTCGAAATGAATCGAACATAAACGAACTTAATTTTTAGTTGAATTAAAATAAACTTAAAAATATATTAAAAGAGAGGAGACATAAATTATTGCACAAATCATTAAAAAATAAAATACACCATCTTTATAAAAGTTAAAGCTATGTATAGGGGTGTAAAATTTGTCACGACCTGAAAATTCAACTGAAATCACGTATCCTCTATTGACTCAATTTGATATTAATAGATCCAAAACGATTCAAATTATCATATACCCAAATAAAATTGAACTAAACCCGATCTAAGCCGAACATGAACCAAATTTAATCAAACTCGAAATAACTTAAACCGAAACCTACCCGTTTACCACCTTCAATTCAGTTCCATTTCAACGAACCAAATGTAAGTATTAAACTCAGTTCTAAACACCATTGATATGAAACTGAGACAGTTGACAATGAAATACGTCTCGAAAGGGAGGAATTACTGTTAACTAAGGTTGTTTCATGTTTTGGGTGCCTGACCAAAACATAGATGCGTATACAATTGAGACAGTTGCTAATGAAGCTGTAATAAAGGTCACAACTGATACAAATCCAGCATGTGCCTTCGTCCCAGCAGGTATTTTCCATTCCACTGTACCGAATCTGGACTTAGCATTGTCTTCCAGTGACATGAACAGACAACTCTGCTTATCTTGCTTTCCTTCCATGCTGCATCTCATCAACATATCAGGTTCACCAATTTCGATAATAGAATAGCCACTATCATCAAGGGGCTGCTAACACGTAAGAAAAATGTATGAACTTTAACCGAATAAGCTTCATTCGATGATCATCGGAGCCCCTATTTCGAGTGATTGTATGGATGATTTTGTTTCACTTACCTGATAGCGTGCATGTAGTGGAAGCAGCATGTTGATTTCCATTCCACTGTTCTGCATAAACAAGATGTCGGATCCAGCATCGATGTGGACTTCAACAGCGGATCGATTGGATCGGAATGAAGGAAATTCTAAGTTGGTGTCTCCAAAAACAGCCATGTTTTTATATCCTGCAACGAGTAGATCGCAGAAATCAACCTTGGAAAACAGAAGATGATGAAGCAAGACTAGTTCTAACATGATGAATGGTCTGTTTTGTATGATAAGGAAAATCAATTGCTAGTTTACCCATCCGCTTGTGAAGATTTTGAAGCTCAAACGGGTCAGCAAATACTCCAAGGGGTAGTCTTTGTATAATTATAGCTTCACATTTATGAGGAGGTAATTCAGGAATGGATTCGGCCCCGGTCTGCAATCTGATAGACAACGATAGTTGACGATGAGAACCTTCTCCAACCAGAGAGAGCTCTCGAACTAATAGCCTCACACCACGATTCCGGTTTTCGGGAGTCACTTGACACAAACTAGAAGAAAGTTCATGTGCCATAAAATTTTCAAAACTTGAATCATGCAGGTCCTCATATCTGTCAAAATAAGATCTCAATATATATTTCCTGTCGTCCGAGTTCCGGGAATCGGATGACCGGCTTGTTTCAACCTGAAAATTAAAGAATGCCAAACTCATTGATGAAACTCGGCTCTTTGGCTCAAGTAAGGCAAATAACATAGAGCATGATTCCAACTAACCTCACTTGAAGATACAATGGCACCAAATAAGAACATCCACAAGATTACCAGTTTCTGATTAAGGCATACTCGACAACATTTTCGGGTTGACATCGAATAACTGAATGGAAGAAACAATCTTGCAATAATAAGGACCAATTTCCATAACTTAAAATGTTTCTCTTCACAATTTTTTTTATACTTTTAACCCAGGTAAGAACATTAACAATTCCATTATCAACAAGAATAGTGATCCAAATTATCAATTCCAACCCAACCTAGAGCTTATCAAAACTTACAGAGGGAGATTTCATTTTCATAAAAGAAGATGCAATCACAAAGGTTAAGACAATCCGATTACTGATAATAAAAACAAACTTGACAGAGAGAGAAAGAGCTGACCTTAATTTTCCTTTTCAGTTTCTAGAAAACCAACCAATCATGCAATCGTCAAGCTCTCAATGTTTGTGATAGAACTCAAATCAATTTTGGAAGAGAAACCCAGATTCGAGGACATGAGATGAAGATCTAAATCAAAGAACAGAGCTTTGGGCTTAAACAAGGTCCGGATGCTCCATTGTCCATGGCCCATAAAAGCAGGAAAATTAAGATCTTGCATCTAAGATCCATAGATCCAAACATACCAATCAGTTTGAGAACTGAACTATAAATCTGACATTAGAGAAAAGTTTCTTTTTTTATTTGCTCATAGAAAAAATCATTTCTTTTCTCCTCTGAAAGGAAGAGGTAAAAAAAAAGGGAAATGAATAGTTCATCACCAGCGAATTCATCGATATCAACTACAGCAATCGTTGGAGGAGGGGCAAGTGGAAGTACTAACGCTGCTCTGGAGGATTTCCATTTCCCTTCTGATCTCATATCTATCCAAGACCGCAAGGACGAGGCCATACTTGGTTTCTTTCTTTCTTCTCTTTGGAGTTGGACTAAGCATTCATTAGTGTAAAGATTGTGTTTTTAGCCATTGGGGTGGTTTTATTTCTGCATTAACATTTAGGTTTTAATTATATTTGTGGAATTCTTGTGAAACTGTAGAGCTTTCTCTATATGTCTGCGTTATTTATTGTGGGTTTTTAGAATACTTGTAGATGTATTTAGAATTGGATGATTACCCTCCTTTTGTATGAGGTTTTGGGTTGATTTATTTAGTTTATGTTTGAAAACTTATTAGATTGTTTTCAGGAGTGAATTATTTTTAGTATTAACTTTTCTTTACAAAGATTTAAGACAGTGAAATGAATTGTTGTGAAGAGAGAATTCTTAGTTCTCTCAACTTTCTGTTTTCCTAATTGTGTGTTGTCTCTATTGTTCCTCCTCCTTACTTGAGCAGAGGTGATGGAATGAGGCACTGAGCTCTTATTGTTTTACATTGCAGTTCTAAAATCTGATTTGATGGCTGCACTCAATGAAGAGGTTAAATCATTGGATGAAGATAACTGGAAGTTTGAAGGTCCTCGTTCCCGAATCCACCTCATATCGAGATCAGGTTAGTTCTTCGATTCATCGTACACCAATTGCAATCTCACAGTTTTATTGCATCCTGTATATTCTGTTATTACTCTGGTTATAATGTGAGACATTTATCGTTCGAGGTTACACTTAGTGTATGACTTAAATTTGGATCGTTTGATTCGTTTTCCACTTCCGGTTTCACTCTTTCAGAGTCTGACATTAAGCTAACCATAGCCTACCTTTAACTTTAGCTCCATCATTCTGTGATCAACCTACTATATGTGCCTTTCAAGGCCTTTGCATATTGGGGTATCCCTCTTGGCTCTCTCTGTCATTTTTCTATGTCTCCTGTGGTTTTCTTTATTTGTTCTCTATTCTTTGTTCTAAATCAGATCCGGTTTGCCAGTAAAAGGAAGTGGAAAGTAACTGAAATGTCATGAAAAACTAGTTATCTCTCCGTATCGCGATTGCTTCTCGTCTTTGAGTATTGAACAATGAGTATCGAGTACCGACACTTCTTGGTTTCAGTCTGCATACCTTTCTAGCAGCAAATGGACTGCAATTGTTTCTTGTATATTTGTGGAAATGTATTTACTGATTCAATGATATGGATTCCTCAAGGTGGATTTCTACAGAAGCATACGGAGTTTACAAAGAACCGTAGCATGGCTCCACCGAAATGATTTCGGACTTCTTGAGATTGAACTTCATAGCTAAAAGATTGGCTCTACTTAACAACTCTATTATATCTGTGCATTGCTGAACTGCATTATTGGTTCGACTTTCGAGCACCTGTCTGGAGAATTACATTACTTTTGACTGTTGTGAATAAACAAGACAGATTCTCCTTTCCATTTTGGCAATTGAGTACTCCTTAAATAGTCATGTACGTAGCAGTCTGTTGCATTGTGGCATCTGAGTTACAGTAAAGAAAAAGGAATACCTAAAGATCAACCTTCCATGCCAAGGAAGCTTATAATGGAAAAAGACCTTGGGGTTGCGTCTTGTTCGAGTTCTCATCAGGTTTATTTTTAGAGCTCCACTAGCCATTATTATTCGTTGCGAGTAAAGTTCGTTGCAGGTTGGAAATCTGCAGTTACAACGCCACTAATTCTTTGTAAACTCCAAATATTTGAACTAAGCTTTTAGTTCACTGTACTGTACTCATCCAATGAGTTTAGCTGCATATTCTGAATGTTTGAAAACCCAGAAAGGTTTAATTACGTAGGAGAAAACCCACAAATGAAAACATTTTTTTTGTTTTTCTAGTGAAATTGAAGAAGAAATTCAATGGTCCAAAAGTGAACTCCATGAATCCTTCAAAAGCTCTTATTCACAAAAGGGTGATCAAGAAGCTCATCCACTGTCCCTCTGTTTCTCCAATCCTTCTCCAAACATCTCCTCACAAAGCTTCCAAAATCCGGGGAAGCTGTATCTGGCATCTCCGACCTCTCTCCGAAGCAAATGGCACATATCAATGCAGCCCAATCAGGCATTTCTCCGAGACCAATCAACAGATAATGGCCAACGAAGCATTCTTCGAGCACAACACCTAGGGACCAAACATCAATGAGCACAACACCTAGGGACCAAACATCACAGGCGAAACCATCTGTGTTGCTCCCGTTCCACCTTTCTGGATCCACCCTTTCAGGACTCATGTAAGCACATGTACCATGCACATGTTACAAGCATTACGCGCGCCAACAACAATACAACAATCTTACTTGCTCCGAAATCTGCAATCTTCACTTTTCCTTTCCCGTCTATCAACAGGTTCGATGGTTTTATATCGCCATGAATGATGTGCATTCCATGCAGATACTGTAAACCTCGAAGAACTCTCGCGGCAATCCCAGAAACAACATGTTCAGGTAGATTCTCCCTCACACGGAGTTCGTCGTACAACGATCCACTCTCCATGTGCTCCATAACAAAACAGAGGTCTCCTTCTATAGTGTCAAACACTGCCGGACATTTAACAACGAATTGTGAATCGACCCTTTTCAGGATTTCAGCTTCACACGCTGTCTGATGCCGAATAACGGACTCGTTTTGATCGAAACAGAGGACTTTCAACGCATAAACCGACGAGCTTTTACAGTTTCGGACTTTGTAGACAGTGCCACCATTGCCATGTCCAATGACAGACAGTTTCTCAAGGTCGGAGAGACTTTCGATGTCTGGGGATGTCTGGCCGATGGCCGACAGCGATGCCACATAATTAGACTGTTGCCGGAGATCGGCAGCGGTTGTGGTAAGGATATACGGTGTCCCTGTTGGTGCCTTCTCTCCCTGACTAGTGCCATTTACACGTTCTATTTTTATTTTAACCTTCAGCTTTGCTTTTGATTTAGTAGCTAACAATATTTCTAATCACGTGTTTAACTTTGAATATTATATTTTTAAAATGTGAATTAATATTGTAGTTGCAAAGTGTAGTTCATAGGCAAACGTAAGCTGCTGTTAGCTTGACACGAGTCTTTTTTAAACCTTAAATTTAGGAGGAACAGAAAATACTGTCTATACAAGTGAGAGAACAACACAGATCATGAAGGCATCTATCGTTTTCCAATGCCCAACATAAACAAAAAGGATCATGTGAGTACACAACAAAAATTATACAACTTTCGGGTTTAATTCGAATTAATAAAAAGATTAGACGTTCTTGTTATCTGATCTAAGAAGACCCATCTGTTCTGTAAGCTCGTCCATGTTCTGAGATGTGTCCCATCCTTGGTCCATCGGCTGCCCTTCATTTTCGTTGCTTTTTCCCTCCATCGAGGTTGATTCAATATCCTCGGGCACCGGACTTTGCAAAAGGAGGTCATCCCAAAATGTAGACCCTTCTAACAAGGCATCTATGTCTGGATCAGAAACAATGTCATCGAGTTCTATCGGTACCAGACCGTTTCCAACCAACGTAGAGGGATCAACCAATCCGTCATTCCCAGTTTCAGACCGCACGTAATTTTCAGTGGGAATATCAGCAATGCTTTCTGGGACTAATTCTGGTATTTGACTAAGCTCGGGCATAATTATATCTGTCTGAGAAGCAGAAATGGATGGTGACTTTTCTGCTCCAACCAGCACACTCACATCTGGAAAGTGTGTTGTGATCTTTTCAGAGGACGTCATACGTGGGGAGGATTGTATTTCAGATATGGCAGCTGAGGGACAATGTCCTGAGATTCCTGAAGTTGGTACAAATGTCGACTGGCCTGAAGTTAGTGGCACCTCTTGAAGAGTCACCCCAGATGCACGTGAAGTGTTCCCATTACCATCCAATCCACTAGACGATGATGAACCATCACCTAACATGATATTTTCATTATTGTTGTCGAAGGTGTCCAGTCTGGGAGAAGAACTCCCTTTCATGATCTGCATGAGCATCGCTTGCGCATCATTCATCAAAGGTTGATATTTAACAATCTGCCCATCAGAGGCAGTGGAATGCTCATTATCAGTGTTACCATCCTGCTTTAGCCTCCTTTTCTTGTTGGCGTCAGTTATGCGCCGATTGCTCTCATTTTGCTGCTGCACAAATTGAGCAAAAAAACCAGGGCTCTGCACAGCCTTTGCCAAAAATGACATCATCTGCTGCTGCCTCTGCTCCATCCCCTGAAGACGTTGCACCATGTTCTGCATCTGGTTATCAGTAGCCTGTTGCTGCTGCCTTAACCTAACAAGTTCCTGCATTAGCACGTTCTTGTCTCTCTTAAGCCTCTCTACCTCTTCCTCAAGCCCAAATTTCCCAACCTCAACACAGGCACTCACAGATGAACTCTGTCCTTGTGATTGCTGTGTCTGCTGATGACCATGGCCATGGGCAGGCTTTCGTCGGCTTATGTTTCGAAGCAGGTGTTTCTGTCCTCTTAAAAAACCTTCATTTGCAAATTCCCAACGATCTGGATCAACCTTACGGAAACCCTGTTAAAAGACAGGCACAGACATATTGAATTTGATTCAACTAGAGTATACCTCAATAGAAACTAAAACAATGAACCTCAAGTTGAAGGTGGCAGCTGGAGCCAACTAATTTCAAGCATATTGAATACAAGGAAGTGATTAAATACAATGTCCAATTGAAGATGTCAAAAGTAACATATATCCCAGTCAAAGAGAAATTGATGAAGGATAAGGCAATAAACATAATGCAACGGCCGTGGTACTAAGATCACGCCGAAGTAATAAATATCTCATTCCCAAGGAAATCTGTAGACTGTAGAGGAGGCTGCATAAATTAAAATCAAATCCAAACAACGCTAAAAAGATTTGACACAAACATTTTGATAGAATGACAATCAAATCAAACACCTAGGATCATGCATGTGCAAAGTATCTATGATGCAAATGCACATAAAATGCATGCGAAAACGCATGCAAAGTACATAAAAAATACACATACAATTTGAGAACTGCATCATTAGCAGTAACGAAGTACATAAAAAATTACGCATACAATTTGAGAACTGCATATTTAGCTGCAACATATTCATTATTTTTGGTCATTTGTAGACCTCGGTATGGAACAAATTAGAATCAATTTCAGTATAAAAGACAAATTAAACTCCTACATTTTCAGACCTAAATCCACAGTACTCAGAGCCTAATCCCATAGAAAAAGTCCAAACAGATTTCCCAAAATCTGTCAAGCTCAAGCACACATAAGGGCAAAGTCTGAATACTTGTATAATTTCTCTACTTGGTTTGAAGGATGGAAAAGGAGGATGGGAAATTTGTTAATCAAATGATTAATATTCATAAATTATATACATTTTCCTATTTTGATGCTTAACCATTAGAATAATAAATTTTCCATCCTCCATAACAAGCAGAGTGAATATGCTTGTGCAGTTAGTAAGTTTTTCACGCAACAGTGATGGTCATATCCAACTTATGTTGGATTATAGGATCTGAACCAGTTAGTTTATCTGACACATTCTACGCACCAGTTTCTTTACACCTAATACTAAATTCCCATAAGTTTCGAGTCATTTAAACTAGTAGCAACAAACAAAGAGAAATAGAAGTAACTATCCTTCGACAACCTTGTAACCACATCATGAACAACATGGATCTGCTTTCTTTTCCCAATTCCCCCTTTGTGCTCCATTTAGTTGCTGAGAAAATCCAGGAAGAAGCACAATTAAAACCCACAAAACACACAATTTCATGACATGGGAAACAATGACAGCCATCAAATCCCCAGTACAGACATCATAGTTAGTTCAGACAGGATCATAATCCTGTTTTCGTGAAGCCAAAGGTCCAAAGCAACTATAATAATATAGCTTAGCACATATATTCCTTCAAAAATCCGAAATGAACAATATTTGCCCCCCAGCTACCAGCCTACCAAGCAACCCTATAATCCTAAAAGACCTCTATGTTAGTTGTTTTCCTAAACCTTCTCAGAAATGGCTTCAATGGATTGAAGCCAACCACTTCCAATGTATCTAACTCGACTGGGCACAATTTCAAATCCGCAATCAAACCTTATCACCAAGAAGAAATCGAATATTTCACAAGTCAAACTAAAACAAACAACAACAATTAAACTTTTACCTCTTATTTCTGACCAAGGCAAGTTCAAACACTAAGAATAATTGTAAAAAGTTAAATCAATAAAAAAAATGCGTACATAGGTGTTTAGTTGCCTGACAAAGCTCGAAAAATTGTTGTGCTTAAAATACTTGGGCAAAAGATCCCGAGCGAACTCCGGCGGGTTCCAAACAACGAAGCTATTATTGGCTGGGCTCCAAGAAACGACGGCATCGGTGGCGGGATCATCTACCATATCGTACGTCTTGCTCAGGAAAGGCGGTGGGGCGTTCGCACTCTGCAGCGGCTGCGGCGTTGGTTGAGGTTGCGTTGCCGTTTGGGTTCCTCCGCCGCTCGTGGATGCATCGTTTTGGATGTTGCTACTGCTACTCACTCCATCCATTTCAATTAAAGAAATAACAAAAGATATCTAATAAAACCGAAAACGGAGAGGAAAAGGGGAACGAGGAAAGAGGGGTTAGGGTTAACTAGATAATTTCGGGTTCTCGGGGATCTTGGATTTGAGAAGAGAGCAGCGTTTAAAGGGAAGAAGACGAAATGAATTTATTAATATTTTTGGTTAAAAAACATTCATCATCACTAAACTATTTCTATTTTTTATTTTAATCACCAAATTATCATTTTTTTAAAAATTGTCATTAATATTACCTTTCTTTTATTATAGTCACCAATTATTAAATAATTAATGGCAGTGTCAACATATATTTTTTAATTTTTAATCTTTTATATTATTTTCTCTTTTCTTTTTATTTTTAGGGAAAAACCATCGTCAAATTTGACCCGAACGTTTTGGTTTAAAATGACTCGACCTTACCCGATTAGAGTATATTTCAGTCAAAAGAGTCATCCTACATATAATGGGTAATTCTAGGGTGAAACCGTTAAAATAAGACTAATTTAAGGTTGATCGGTCCAGCAGGTAGCCGGTTTATACATAGTTTATTACGAGGTTTGTACATAAATAATTACAATAATTGTAATGAAAACGGTATATACATAAAATATTACGATATAAAGATTTATGTACATGTATTTTTTACTGGAAGAAAACTTAATTTATTACAAAAACTATAAGAATTTTAGTATGTATATAAATTACTACAAGTTGTACATAGTTTAATACACAAATCGTAATAAAAACGATAGGTACCGTATTTATTACAAAATCTCACCCAAACCCAAAAGCTCGTCTTAGTGTAAGCATTTAGGTACATATATAGTTTACTACAAAAAAAAAGCTAATTTATTAGAAAAACGATAAGAATTTTAGTAGGTACATAAATTATTATAATTGTACATAGTTTATTACACAAATCGTAATAAAAACAATAAGTACCGTATTTATTACAAGATTTCATTCAAACCCAAAAGAGTTCATCTTAGGGTAAGCATTTAGGTACATACATAGTTTACTACAAAAAAACCTAATTTATTAAAAAAATGAGAATTTTAGTAGGTGCGTAAATTACAAGTTGTACATAGTTTATTACACAAATTGTAATAAAAACGGTAGGTACCGTATTTATTACAAGATCTTAGCCAAACCAAAAGAGATCATCTTAATGTAAGCAATTAGGTATATACCTATTTCACTATAAGAAAACATAATTTATTATAAAAAGAGTGAGAATTTTAGTAGGTACGTAAATTACTACAAGTTGTATATAGTTTATTACACAAATCATAATAAAAGTAGTAGGTATCGTACTTATTATAAGATCTCACCTAAACTAAAAATAATTCATCTTATTGTAAGCATTTAGGTATATACTTATTTTACTACAATAAAACATAATTTATTACAAAAGAGGATGAGAATTTTAATAGGTACATAAATTACTAAAAGTTGTACATAGTTTATTATACAAATCATAATAAAAACGGTAGGTACTGTATTTATTACAAGATTTTACCCAAACCCAAAATAGATCATCTTTAAGGTAAACTTTTAGGTACAATGTACATACCTATAAAAAATCCAATTTATTAAAAATAATAAAAATTTTAATAGATACATAAATTACTATACAAATTATAATAAAAATGATAGATACAATTTTTATTACAAGATTTCACCCAATCAATGCATTGTCTTATTCTAAAGAAACCGGTTTCCATTTCCAAATATATATATTTTTTTCCTTTTTATTCTAACGACTAAAATTAACTTAGTCCAAAGCTTGGTTTTAAATTAGCCGTTCCCGCATATAATAGATGCGCCTCCTCTCTAAGAAGTTAGATTTTCTCTTGCAGCACAACTCTCAGACGGGGAAAAGAGATATGCAAGTTGACCTAATTCTTGAGGACTATAATCCATTTATGTAGTTGATTTAATAATCAACTATTAAGCATTTATAACTTTGCCCCTCATCAAATTATAAATACACCTTATGGTATCTACACTTTTAATTTCATGATAATTTAATACCTATAACACGTGTAATATAATTAGTCACTTAATTACGTGTTAAATTTTATAATAGCAATATACATTATACATATGTGCCCACTATTATTAAATTTTAATCCAACATTCTCTTGATAATATATTAGAACCAATGACTTCGCAGGTATTCAAGGCAAATTTGGTGGAATATTACATTTTATTTTGATGTAAGAGAAGAGTTTATTTTATAAAATATGGTATTTTTTATTATATTTAATGATGTTACTTGCATGTGATGTCATTTTAAATTAGGGTAAACTACATAAATGGTCCCCCGATTATACCTCAGTTCTTTTTTATATCCCTCGACTATGAAAAGTTACAAATTGGTCCACTGACTATCTTTTTTGTCACAAAGTGGTCCACTGCCGTTAAAAAAGTAAAGAGAGTCTTACGTGGACGTTAAAATACCGAGTCAGCAGCCCTTGTGGCATCCCAATCTCTTGAATTCCCAAACTCACCGTTTTGATTTAACAATTAAACTTAATTTGTTTTATTCCCAAATCCATTTTAACCCTAAATTAAAATCTCACAAGAATTACTGTCGAAAAATTCTTCATCAATCTGATCGATTAAGGCCGAGTCTTGGTTCATTTGTTGATTGTGTTAGTGGGTTTTTCTAATTAAGATGTCGGATCGCCAACTTCGTTCGAGAGAAGAAGGACCTGACGTTCGCTACGGTATGTTCTTGGACTTTCTTTATTTTTTCACGAATGATGTTAAGTGTTGTGTTAAATTTTTTAATTTTTTAATTTGATTATTTGTGGTGATTAGTTATAGTCTCTTCGATTAATATTTTCCCCAAATATGAATTTTGTAGTATAGAAATTTTCTTAAAGTTTGTAAATAAAGCTTTTTACACTTGAATCACTGTTTGATTGCCTCGATGACAAAAAATACTTTAATATCCAAAATGGTGACCTTGAATTGTGTGAATGTTTATAATTTTGATGTTTTTTTAATGTGTTCTGTGTTAGGTGGTATGTACTTTTATCTTTACTTTAATATGTAATGTGGTATGCACTTTGTCTTTACTTTACTTTAATATGTTATGTGTGTACTTGAATTTATCCACTTTTTAATATAGTATGAATGTTTACTTGATTTTATCACAGAAATACATTCAGACTTATGCACAACAGTTTTGCACCATGGTGGTATTTTTGTTGAAGATCTTGTCTTTAGATATACTGAAAAATTTATTGCTCATTATGACTGGTGTAAAATTGATATGATGAACATGTTTGAGTTTGCTGATATGGTTTACATCTTAGGTTATAGGTGTCCAGTTATGTTATACTGGAAAAAACAAGAAGATAACCTAACTAGGAAAACCATTAGGGATTTAAAAACTGATCAAGATGTCATCAGTTTGTTAAACAATATGCCTAGGGATCATTACCTAGATGTGTATGTAGTTGAGAAATTCAATAATTATGGTCTTGAATCAGGACATGCAGGACCTAATGAGGATGAACCTGACTTAGGGTTAGATGAAAATGACTTGATGGATGAACCTGAAACTGCTGAGTATGAAACTAGAGAGGAATCAAATTTAGAGCAAACTGAGAATGTAGATGTTCATTCTGATGTAGATTCTGATTCTGTATTTTTTGAAACTGATAAGTTTGATTCTTCATTTATTGAGTCTGATAATGATGTTGGTGATGTGGAAGAGGAAACATGTACTAAGAATGTGGCCAATGAGGTTAAGAGAGAGTATTCTGGTATAGGGTTATCTGATTTAGGAATTGGGAGTAAAATGGACAGTGACACTGAGAGTCAAAAATCTGACTCCTTGAACAGTGTCCATAATTCAGACTCTGAACATGAAAATTTTCCAGAATTTAATAGTATTGCTGATATGGTTAACCTTAAATTTGAAGTTGATTTAGTATTTGCTGATAAAAAATTCTGAAAGAAGCCATTAGTCAGTATGAAAGATTGAATAAGTACAATGTGTGCTTCAAGAAAAATGATAAGAAAAGGTTGGTGACAGCATGTAAACAAGGTTGCCCATGGATAATAAGAGCTTCTCCCAAAAATCCAGGTGACCTATTAGAGACATCATGGAAAGTTAAGACATATATTCCTCAACATAGATGTGTAAGAGACCTTAAAAACAAACATGTAACATCTAAATGGATTACAAGTGAATATTTTCATAAATTTGTGATAGATTCTAATTATCCACCCACATATTTAATGAAAGATGTTTACAAAGATCATCAGGCTCATGTGTCTCTGACTAAATGTGTAAGAGCTAGAGATTATGCACTTGAACAAATAATGGAAAGTCAGAAGCAACAATATGAAAAGATTTATGATTATCTTGCTGAGCTAAGACAAACCAATAAGGGGACTACTACCATTTGCTATTTGAATGAATGTCTTTTTCAGAGGATGTATATATGCCTGTAAGCATACAAAGATGGATTTAAAACAGGTTGTATACCAATAATCAGCCTTGATGGATGCCACTTAAAGGGGTATTATGGAGGACATATATTGGCAGTAGTTGGAATAGATATTGATGACTGCATATATCCCATTGCATATGCATGTGTTGAAAGTGAGTGTGGTGAATCTTAGGCATGGTTCTTGAATATTTTGAAGAATGATTTAGACATTGTCAACTCTTATCATATGTCTTTCATGTCTGACAGATAAAAGATAATTTTTATAAAGTATAACTCTTATCAATTATTTTGTTATATATTTCTCATATCTAACAATTATTGTATATGTTTGCAGGGCTTAGTGGATGCAATAGCAGAATTGTTTCCACATTCTCAACACAGGACATGTGTTAGACATATATAAACCAATTTCAAGTCAGATGATTTTAACAAGGGGAAACAGCTGAAGGATTTTTTTTGGAAAGCTGCAAGATCAACCACTGTCAAAGATTTCAAGGACACATTGCAAGAAATTAAATCTGTCTCATTGAATTTTTATGATTGGTTAATCAAGATCAATCCTGAGCAATGGTGTAAAACTTATTTCATAAGCAGAAGCAAGACTGACATGTTGTTGAACAATCTTTGTGAATGTTTCAACAAGGTAGAAGTCTATTCTTACCATATTTCAATAAGCTACCATCTTATTTCACACTAACTTTTTATATATATTTTTTTGTAGTTTATACTAGAAGCAAGAGACAAGCCTATCCTTACCATGATGGAAACTATAAGAACTAAAATCATGCAAAAGATAGCCAAAAAACAATCAGCGATTGAGAAATATGTTGGGCCTCTTTGTCCCAAAATACATAAAAAGTTGGACATCATGATTGAGCTTTCAAATAGGTAAATCAAAATTAGAGTAATATGTTTAAATTTTTTATCTTCTAAACATTCCAATATGTCTAACATATAGGTGTTGGCCTAAAATGCTGGTGGTCAACAATACCAAGTTGAATGTGGATATGGTAACCAACATGTTGTCAACATGCAAGTTTTAACTTGTATATGTAGGAGATAAGAGCTAATTGATATCCCTTGCCACCATGTTGTCTCAGTGATGTTCTTGACTGATGTTAGGCCTGAAGCATATGTTGATGAATGCTATAACAAAAAACACAAGAAATGATATATTCAAAGCTCATCAATCCAATTAGAGGACCAAATTAGTGGACTCCTCAAGAAGGTTGTCCACCTATATTACCACCAATATTGAGAAGGCCACCAGAAAGACCTCACAAATCTAAAAAAAAGAAGCTGATGAGCCTGTCACCAATTTCACAAGGTTGAACAGAAAATATGTAAAATTGAAGTGCACTAAATGTGGTAAACCTGGTCATAACACGAGGACATGCAAAGACGAAGTTGGTAGAAATAAAAAAATATTCAAAGGATAATATAACTTACAAATTACATTTTCATTATTATTATTTTTAAACTTGTATTATGTTATAATTGTTGTATTATTGTGTTATAGGGTCCTGCATCAAAGAGTCAACGGTCAACTGTAAGACCTTCCAAGGATCACCATCACCATCCAACTCAAGAGTCTCAAACAACTCAACAATTTCAGACACAACTACCTGCAGCCCCACAACCTAGGACAAGAAATATTCCAGAACCATATCCACAGAGGAAGAAACTGCCTATAAAGAGGAAGGAACCACCTGCAGCTCCACAAGAATTCAGGAAGTCCAATTTGTTCACTAGTACAACCTCAGACACAACCACAAGCAATGTAACAAACAATAGGATGGATTAGTGACATAAAACTGATTCTGTATTGTTTTGTAATGTCATGAAACTCTATGCTACTTAACTTGAATTAGCACAAATCTCTTTTGTATGTTTACTGTTCATTGGAATTACCTTTTGTAATGTCATGGCAGCTTGTTCATTGTTGAACCATGAAACAATATTTAAAGAACTATTATATGACAGTATATTTTATTCACTGTATTTTCTTCAATAGTATTTTATTTTGTTCAATTATATAATGTCATAGAACCATAAGATCAGTAAACAACAATCATAAATTTCAAAATACCAATTTCATTACTTCAACAAAAAGATCCATTACAAAAGTAAGCTTTTACTTCCAAACACATAGTCTGATTCTGAAATTTTTACATCAACAACCATAAGATAAACAAACATAGAGCAAAACACATAGCCAAAGTAAATTTTACTTTCATGAACTAAACAACAAACCATAAGATCAGTAAGCATATAGCCAGAAAAGCAATTCTTTCTTTCTTCCTTCCTTCTTCTATTTTTCTGATTTTCTTCAATAATCCAACAAGAACGACCCTTTCTCGATTGTCAATTTTTTGATCAAACCACTGAAAAAAATGACAATTACGACCAACACCATACTTAGAGCAGTCGAAAAATCTCCTACCTGGGTTAGCATTGCTCCATGATTTTCTAAGATCAGCATTCAATCCACAACCACACTTGATTAATCTTTTATATTATTTTCTCTTGTTATTTTTAGAGGTAAAATTTAGGGGTGTTCAAAATTTCGGTTAATTAAATTAATCGATCGAATCAAAAAAATTTTAGTTAATCGATCGGTTAATTTTAGATTGGATCAGTTAACGGTTAATGATTTTTTGAAACTTCGGTTATCAGTTAATTTGGTTCAAAATCAGTTAATTAACTGAATTAACCAAACTTTTTATATATTATATATTATATATTTATATTTATTTATTTTTGTCATTAAACTTTTAAAAAATATAAAATAATCATTAAACTTTATAAAATTAGCATAAAATGATAATTAAATTATTAAATTAAAAAAATAATCATTAATTTTTTAATATTTATTAATAATTTATAACGTACGATGAATCAATATAATAATTTGATAGGTCTAATAGTTTTTTATAATTTTTAAAAGTTTAATGGCTAAAAAAATATTTTAACATAATTTAATGACTATTTGTGTAATTTATCCATTTAAAAAAAATCGGTTAACCATTTTAACCAATCGAATTAACCAAACTTTTTTAGTTCAATTAAAATTTTTAAAAAATTTCGATTCAACGGTTAATAAAAAAAATTCGGTTAATAAAATTCTGGAAGTTGAATCGGTCCGACCGATTGAACTAAAACCATCATCTAATTTGACCCGCACATCTTGGTTAAAAAAAACTCGACCCGACCCCCGAGTTGACTCAAAAGAGCCGGCCTACATATAATAGATGCGCCTCCTCTCCAAAAGACACCGCCAACCGACGCCCCGCGGCAGCTTCAGCCTCTGCCATGAGAAGAACAAGAAGAGGATCAAGGCAAGGTTACTACAACCACAGAAACAACGATACCTGGTTCGTTAAGCCTCTTCGCGATACTCCTCAGCCACCACCACCACATGATCCTCAACAACAGCAAGAGGAATCGCCTGTTATTTCACCTTCAACCTCATCTACTTCTAACGAACAACAATTCCACGATTCAACCCCAAACCCCCCAAAATCTAATCGAAATCCCAGATGGAAATACGGTCGTGGCCCCGTGGTAAAAACCCAGTTCGTTAAAAAATCCGAGCTAGCTTATTCGGAACCTGCGCTTGGTTCTGAGGATAATAAAGAGAGTTTGTGTGTGGTCGAAGAATCGATTGTAGAACAAGGTGAAAATACAGGAAGAGAAGCTTTGGAGTCCAAGATTGAAGAGGATGGAGAGAACATTGAAGGAGATGAATCACATAGCGGTGCGGATTATGTATTGAGTAGGTTGGAGGAGCTGCGGTTAAGGGAGGAAGAACCCGAGCTGCCAGAGGAACAACTGAGAATCAATGAGCAGTTGCAGGAAGACGAGGTAATTCCTGGAATTTCGATTGTTAAGACTTTGTCTTTTTACCTATTATGTTATTTCCATGCCATTTCTTTGTAACCTACTAACCTTAGGCATTATAGTTTTTGGTTACCGAATAAAGACAATTCTGGGTTTAGATTAGCTTCTTGAAAAACATATGCTTGAAAACAGTGTTGTGTGTTATTGTTGTTCTAATAAAAAACCCTAAATTCTATGTCAAAGGAACGTGATGATGTTAAAAGGATTTATTTTCCTCAACTTTCTGAACATGAGAAATGGTTTCTCTTTTTTCTTTCTTTTTGTTTATCAATATTCAATTTTTTCCATGACTGGCCTTTTTTCTTGTTTTTGGTAGTTACTTGTGATACAGTCTATTTATGGAGAAAATGTCTTCATCCTCGACGAACAGATGGGCTTACGATCCTTGAAGGTTAGTTTTTATTCTCTGTAAGTTTACAGTTTTTAGCTAGTAGCGACAACCAAGTGTGTAAGCTTATACCTTTGTGCTATTTTACAGATACAAATTCATCTTGAAGGCTGTGGTGAGGCTACTGTAATGACAAAACTAAATACATCTACTGTTGGTGTAAAAAGTGAGACATCAGATGACTTTTCATACTCCTTCAAAGTCCAACATCTTCCACCTATTGTCTTAACTTGTTTACTGCCAAGATCATACCCCAGCCATCTTCCTCCTTATTTTACACTCTCTGTTCAGTGGTTGCATCCTGCTAGAATTTCCGAGCTTTGCAGTCAGCTTGACTCAATATGGATGGAGCAAGAAGGACAGGAAGTTCTATACCAATGGGCAGAATGGCTGCAGAACTTCTCTCTTTCTTATCTTGGGTTCGATAAAGAAATAATGCTTGGTCCTTATGGTATCGAGAGCACTGGAGATAGGCGTGCAATTTCAGCAAGTGTCTCTCCAGATGTTGATGTTCCATTAATTAGGAGTTACAATGATAAGAAATTCCATGAGAACTTTCTCAAAAACTTGCATGAATGTCCAATCTGTCTTAGTGAGCATGCAGGTAATTCAATATCAATTTTAAAAATATGGACCTCCTCCTTTTCGCTTTACCAGATAAGCTGAAGATAGTAGGGATGATGGACATGGTTTCAAAAGAAGCCAATGGTTTTATTGTGTTCTCTTAGACGTGATGTATATATTTTTATGGTTTATTAGTTATGCTAAGTTTGATTAAAATGGTGGGATCCTGATTCCTGAGTATCGGCAATATGAATTTCAGTCAATGATTTTTCAACTATAATAGTTTGGAGAACTTGCATTAACCATGCTAGCAAATCATGTATTTGTATTACCTAGAAGTTCATTGAGTTTAATTTGAAAATCAAATGTTATTAGATTTAGGGTAAAGAATTTATCTTAAAGGGTTTAAGATGATATTTTAAGGATCTAGGAACTAGCGGCCTTTTTAGGGGGTGGAGGTGGATTTGAAGGATAGCTCATAAGCATATGTTCCATGCATATTTAGTAAACAATTAGAATAAATTATGATCGACTTTTAATCTGAAGATAATTCTGTACATGCCATTCTGACATTTTTGGTCTTATGTATTTTTTAAATCAGGTATTGACCTTATGAGGTTGCCATGCAAGCATTTCTTCTGCTGGAAATGCATGGAAACTTATTCCAATATGCATATCTCTGAAGCTACTATAACCAAGCTGCAATGTCCTGAAGCTAAATGTGGAGGTATGGTCCCTCCTGGTTTGTTGAAACGGTTGCTTGGTGATGAAGGGTATGAACAGTGGGAATCCCTTATGCTACAGAAAACCCTGGATTCCATGTCAGATGTTGCATATTGTCCAAGATGTGAAACACCTTGTATAGAGGATGAAGAGCAACATGCACAATGTTCCAAGTGCTTCTTTAGCTTTTGTACACTTTGTAGGGAGCGCCGTCATGTCGGCATTGCATGTATGACACCAGAAATAAAGCTTCGTGTCCTCCAGGTATTAGCTATGTAATTTTCTTTAATGGTGTTTTCATGCTTATTCTTTCTTTCAAATTATTTTTTTTCTTCAGCAATTGCTCTCATACGTGTGGAGCATAAGAAGGATCCCCCAAGAATTTGGAAAATTCATAATAAGCCCTTAGCATTTTTTGAAAATTTTATTTGTTCCCTTAAATTTTTATAAATTCATATTAAACATTAAGATTATTGTATATTTTTAATTAAAACCTCTGAAATTTTTGAAAATTCTCATCGAACCCCCCAATTTTATTGAAAATTTTAATTTAATCCCCACCCAACTATTTGGCCAAGATCCACACCACTGGTTATCATATTTTCCTGGTAAATTGTAGAAATTGGAAATAGCTGTAGAAAACACCATTTCAAAATAATGAGATCATGAGTTGCTACCGGCTAAAGCCGTTAAAGGTTACTTTTATTGTTTATAGCTTTAGCTTGGATTTCATGGATAAAGGTAGATCAATGTTTGTCAAAGCCTTCTTTTTGGCTATGGTCATTTTCCTTCACTGCTTGATATTTTAGTAAACATTTTATCATTTTCCTTGTCATGTGCTCATGTACTTTGTATGCATAGAAACTTCTGTCCTTCATTTGTGGAATTAATATTGATAACAGGAGCGCCAAAGTTCATCCCAATTGAATCAAGAGCAAAAGCGCAAGGAGCGTGAGATGATCAACGAACTTCTTAGCATGAAGGAAATAATGCGAGACGCCAAGCAATGTCCATCTTGTAAGATGGCAATCTCAAAAACCGAGGGATGCAACAAGATGGTGTGTGAGAACTGTGGGCAGTATTTCTGTTACCGCTGCAACAGTGCTATTAGTGGATATGATCATTTTAGGTACTCCACTTACAATATCTCCAGATCAAGCCTTATCATTGGCTTGGTTCAACTTTTGAATAGTTGATCTGTTGGTATTTAGCTAACGAGGATTTGCCTCTTTGGTTTATGTAGGGATGGGGCATGTGAATTATTTCCACAAGAAATGATACAGGACTGGGAGGAAAGGATGAATGCACGGCAGGTGTTAGGTCAGGTTCACGCTCAACTATTTGCTGACCGTGGGCTGCCATGCCCTAATTGTCGTCAGTTCAATGCAAAGGTGAGACACTATATTGGATTTGATGGGAATTTTCTTCTCCCATGCTTTCCTTTAATCTTGTAATGTTAAAACTAGGTAAGATACCACAAAAGTATAAATGTCATGCTTGTATAGCATGAATCCTGATTTAAAACAACAATCCCAGCCAATTATACTTTTAGTTTAGACTAATAATGTCCAGGATTTCCTTAACCTTGTCCAGCTAATTAAGGTTGTTATCCACCTGTATTGCAGTTGAAAACAGAACCAAAAAGTTTCTTTCGTTAGGTAAACCGTAGTTTTTTAGGACCTTTATATAGATATACGGATCGGTTGTTTCAGTTTCGTTTTTTTGCTGGTGCATTAAACAGGTAGGCAACAACAATCACCTATTCTGCTGGGCATGCCAAATGCACTACTGTTACTTGTGCAAAAAAATTGTCCGGCGCAGCGCTCAACACTACGGGCCCAAGGGTTGCAAACAGCACAGTGAGGGATAGTGACTGAGAAATTACCCTGGAGCAGGGCTATTTGGGGTTGACACATTTTTGGTTTTGTGTTGTAAATTGCTATTTTTATTTGTTGGTATGAATCAACTTCTGGTTTTGTAATAATACAGTATCCAAGGTGGATGCTGGCTGGTTGGGGACGTGAGTTTGTGATTCTTCATTTTTCAGCTGAATATTACTGCAGCCTGCAGCCTCCAGGCTTCATATTCAAGCTCTACAACGCCATCACTCTATTCCCATACAAATGTTGACTCTCGAGTCGGATTCAAACAAATCACTCATATATTTGTTCCATTGTTTCCGTGTGTAAAAAATAATGATAAACGCGTCCAACTCATAAAAGTTTTCAACTTCAACTAAGAGGTTCATAGTAAAAAAATTCTCTATTATTGAAATCCCAGTTATGTCTGATAATTTGACAATGATACAAGGTCTTCTTCTATGTTCCTACCTAAACCTTTTGCCTTTCTTCTGATGGGAACCGCTCCCTGGACTGAAGCTGTCCTGTTTGCGTTTAACACCTGTTTGGTTGGGAACACTACCATCCTTGTGTGCTTTTGTCTTGGCCTTTCTTGCAGCAACGGCTGGCCTTTTGGTAATGTGGTCTTTTGACTTCTCCGTTCTCTGAGCTTTAAATTTTGTTTTTACAGGGCCAAGAGTGCTCTTTGAACGAACTTTCTTCTCGCTGCCTGATTTGCTAGCACGCAAGCCTTGATACGACAAAGAAGCTTTGGTATTGGATCTGTTGTCATTAGCTGAGGGAGTACTTGAACCAACCACAAACTTCTTGGCTGGGGTACCATCTTTCCCAGGAGATGATTGGCTCTTTCTCTTAGATGGGGTGGCATCTGGTCTGGCATGAGAAAGCCTAAGCTCTCTATCCCTTAGCTTCAGAGTTCGTTTTCTCACAACCGAATTCGCCGCTTCCTGCATCCACAAGGGACAACAGTAACTTAAAAGATAAGTAATCCATGTCCTCTGTTGCTGACACAAACACATCATTCACAGATGAGAGAAATTTAGATCAGAGACAACAGTAACTTAACACTATGAATACATCCAATAAAGCTAAAACACAGTGTGTTCCTGGTTTACCTCTAAAGATCCAATGGATAGCCAAAAGGTCGATTCGGGTTACAGTTCAATATTGTTAATAAATTAACCTTTTCAAAAGAGCAAAAACAGACCCCATTAATGGATAGAGTCCTACAATACCACTGCTACTAGGTTTCATGATATAAGAATGTAACAAATAACAATCAACACTATTTTCGAAACAAGAAATCAAATGTTTCACATTTCAATTGATGAACAAAGACTTGAAAATTTAGGAAAAGAAGAGGCGTACCCTTGTTTTGAACAAGACATAAGCAATACCCTTGCCAACACCAAATTGAGGATCTCTGATAACCCGGACAGCTTCAATGCTAGACTCCAGATTATTAATACCACAAAATAACTGATAAATTTCTTCATCCTGCAATAAGTTTAAAACTTTTATTCAGATCAAAGTCCCATACTATACTACATCCAAGATCAAATTATCAGGCAGAAACTATCACCTTCACATCAAATGGGAGATTACCAACAAAGACAGTCCTCTTGTTATCATAGAGAGGAACATTCTCTGCTTTCAACTTTTTCCTCGGTGGGCAGGCCCTATCAACACGAATGTGATTTCCTGCAATCTATAACCATGAAAACAACAATAGAATCAATATATACCACCTTCACCCTAAGCATTACAATTCTTCAGACAAAACAATCAATAACAAAGCATACCACAGCCATGTTATTGGCTAAAGATGCCTCAGCAGATTGCTCGGTTTCGAAAACAATGTATGCATGAACACTGCAAAAAAAAGGGGAACATTAGTGATTAACAATATATGGGAGCTGACTAAAAAGAAATAGAAACAAAGTCGTCCTCCATTTCGGATTAACAACATACCTATCAGCTTTCTCATTAATTTGCTTTAACATTATAGCTCCTTTTCTCGGCTTCTTAGTCTATACAGGAAAGAAAACAACTATAAACATCATTTACTAAAGAATTTCACGACCCAAAAGTGCAGAAAGAATCACAGAAAACTCACATCACTTAGAGGAACAGATCGAATTCTAACAGATTCGATCTCTCCAAACTTACTGAACTCCTTTATCAACACTTTCTTCTTGACTTTAATCGGCAAATTTCCTACAAAAACAGTCCTCAAAAGTTTACTATCATCATCAAATCCTTCTTTTGGAACCAAAGCAACCGCCTCAACGTCCTCTGGCTTCTTCCTCTTCTGCCCCACAACCACCTTCTCCTCTGCATCTGAGGCCACCGCCACCGCCCCATATCTCTTTTCCTCATACTCTTTCTCCACCTCATCCCTCTTCCTTTTCTTCCTTTTGGGTGTATCCTTATATTCATCGCTTAATTTGTTTTCCGCATCAAGACCTGAACTTTTTAGGTTTTCTGAGTTCCTCCCTTTCTTTGATTTCCGAGCCTCAGACACTTCTTCGCTTGAACCCAAGGTAGGGATTTCGGCCTTTTCTCTCCCCTTCCGCTTCCCATTCTTCAATTCCGGTTCACCCAAATCCAATGAATCGACATTGTGCGGATCTTCAACGGATTCTATGTGTTTTCTTCTGAACGGATTGTCGTCGGAGAAAAGAGAAGAACCGGCGGCATCTGGCTCTGCAACGTCACCAAAGATTGTTTTAAAGACATCAGATTGAGCTGAAACGGCATCTGATACGGCCACCGTCACCGGTTCCTTCGATTTCTTCTTTCCCATAGATTGAGGCGAGCAGCGTGAGATTGAGAGAGAAATGGAAACCCTAGACAATACTAATACTTTCAGCTGGGTCGGGCCGACAAGAACCAGTTCGCAAGCCCTAGACAGCTTGGTTTTGTTGGTAAGAAAAAACAGGGTCCTAGAAACGCCTAGGATGCAAAACAAAAATTCCTTAATTAGGGTTTGTTCTACTCATAATTTCACTTCTTTTGTTTTATTTTACTATAATTATAATTTAATTTTTTCATTTTTTTTAATATTTTGTGTAATTTTCCGGTCTTTAAGATTTTATCTTAATTAGTCTTAACTGTTATGTGTTATATATTTAATTTTGATAAATAAATTTTTTAAACGAAATTTTTTTATATACGCAAGTCTCGAACAAATTTAAAATTTTTTAATACTAAACTATTTTATTAATTAATGATTTTAATTGAATAAAATTTAATTATTATACTTTAGAAACCTGATAAAGTAATCTATTCGGATAATGTTATTAAAATATATCTTTTATATTATTGATATAAAAATTATTATTAATTTTTATATAAAGAATTAACAAAGTTGAATGGCTAAATGATTTTTTAAATAATTTGGATTTATATTCTAATGATATAGTTATAAAGGTATTATATCGTAAATATTAAAAACTTAATATATAAAAATAAATATAATAAAATTTTAAGGTGTAGAAGACATTAAAATATAAAATCTATCACTTCCAAAAAACTTAAATAAACCTCAGAAATTCAACAAATAATTACTTTAATCGAAATATTTCATAAAATAAATTCCTTTATTATTTTTTATTGGTATATTGTCATAATTAGGGGTGTGTAAAAGTATTTGATCCGATTATCTGATAATTTGATCTAAAATTTTAGATATTCGATCTGAATTTTATTTTTTGAATAATTCGGACCGGATATCCTAAAATTTCGGGCCTGATACGGATCAGTATTTTGCATTTAGATAGGATATTCGATATCCGAAAAATTTAATTTTTTTTTATATATAAATATTGTTATATTCGATATTTTTACTTGTTATATATAAAAAATAAAATTTTCATGAATAAAAAAATATTGTTATATTCAATAATTTATTAATTATTATATTGGAAAACTAAAATTTTCATGAATAAGATCGTCAAATTAAAAAAATACTTAAATTAAATCATAAATTCGGATATCCGAAAATCTGATCTAAAATTTTGAATATATCTATTTTTAACTTGGATATCCAAAATTTCAGATTAAATCAGATAATCCGAAATGAACACCCATAATCACAATTATAAAAGAGAATCATAAGTATAACACACCGGTCTCTTTCACTTACAAAAACGTTCATTGATATTTGTCACCTATACATTAAATTATCACAAAGACATACAATAATTATTATAAAAAATAAAAAAATTATCATAAAAACAAAACAAAAAAAAAACTTTAATGGAAACACGATAATATAAAATTAATAAAATAAAAAAATAAAATAAATTTATTAATAAAAATAAATTTTATTTACATACAAAATCAACAAAGCACTAATAAAAAATACAATAAAAACAAAATTTAAAGAAAATAATTTTTTTATAATTGGAACAAATAAAGATCGATGATTGAATGATTTAACGGTTTAAATTCACATGCTTGTCAATTGGATTAAATTCTTAATTTTAAAAAGTATGGGATCAAATAATAAATTTATATAAAAAAGATTAATAGATAAACAACAGAAAATTACCAGATTTTCTTATTTGTCTATAACATTAATCATCACTTATTTTATTAATAAATCCATTCAATGTTAGTGTAGGAAATATAATAATCCCTTCTTAATGTTCAAAAGAAAAATATAATCCCTTTTGAAACACACCAAAAGAATGTTGAAATTACTGTAAGAAAAATAAATTTGGTTGATTCAAGATAAAGTTTCAGCTTTTACACGTTTCAAGAGTTTTTTATTTAGAATTATCTTCATATATTTTAATGTTGTAGATCTATCTCCAAATCCCCAAAATTTTCCCTTCATTTCTATTCTAGTTTGATCTGTTGTAGCTGTTTCCATTGTTATTCTTGTTGTTTTCCAGGAAAAAGTTACAATTTTTATGTTGATTTTAGTATCTATGGATGAGTAATCAGATACCCTTTTCTTGAATCATTAAAATCTCACAGTTTGGCTTCAGTTTAATCCATTTGATGTAGTTTTAGATTCTGGGTACATCTTGTTCATGTTTTCTTACTGAAATTAGGGTTTTTTAATCGTTTTGATCATCTGAAAGTAACATGGATTACGGTAGAGAGAATGTAGTTCATGTGATTCCGACCAATGGACCTGATAATTGGGTTCCAAATTCGACAGACCCTTCAGTTTGGGCAACGGAAGAAGATTATCGTGCTTGGAACAACGAAGAAACATCCATAGATACACCTTTGAACTCCAGCTACGACCAAAGACAACCTCAATCACGGTCCAATTCAGAGGTGCCACCGAACAAGAAGCCAAGAAGTTCCCAGGATTTGAATTCCAGGTCCAAAGCTATAGGCAAAATGTTTTTCAAGACCAAGCTTTGTTGCAAGTTCAGGGCTGGCACCTGCCCATACGTTACGAATTGTAACTTTGCTCACAGCATGGAAGAGCTCCGGCGCCCGCCTCATAACTGGCAAGAAATAGTGGCTGCTCATGAAGAAGAGAAAGGGGTTTTGTTAGAACCAAGGGAAGAATTCCAGATTCCTTCTTTGGGGTCTAATACTTTTTCAGGGGAATCACAGAGGTCGTATAAGGGAAGGCATTGCAAGAAGTTTTATACAGAGGAAGGGTGTCCTTATGGTGATAATTGCACGTTTTTGCATGATGAGCAGTCGAAGAATCGAGAGAGTGTAGCTATAAGTATAGGACCTGGAGAGTACGGTGGTGGTGGTGGAGGAGGAGGAGGAGGAGGAGTTGCTACTAGTGGTGGTGGCGGTGGTTCGAATGTTAAACCATCTAATTGGAAGACCAGGATTTGTAATAAGTGGGAACTTACTGGTTACTGTCCATTTGGAAATAAATGTCATTTTGCTCATGGAGCTGCAGGTATGGTTTAGTCATTGATTGATTCAGTAATCAGTTTACTTTCATTTAATCCACTTCTGGTTTAGATTATGGAAAGCATTTATGGTTCTAACTTGTCATTAATGGCAACTGAGAAGCTCCTATTTAAGGACAAGTGCCTGTAATGTTCCAATTCCTTCAGTATGCTAGAACTGTCTGTCTGGTGGGTTTGCTTCTCTGTAGCTATTGTTTTGATGGCAGCCATACTTCTTTATCAAAGAGTATCAAGCAAATTGGATGCTAGTTAATGTGGGACTGTTATCATGGCAGTATGCACTTGTTAAGTGAGAATCATGAACTCTGTACTTACTATAGCCAAATGCTTGTAGCCTTGTTGTTATCGTGCCTTTGAAATTCGAGAACCTTTTCTCGTACTTCTGCTTTCGATTTTAACTCAAATCCGCTGCTCCATTGTTTAGTAGCTAACCTGATAGGTGTTTTTGTTGTCTTTTTTGTAGTTTTTCAGCTATTCATGGCAATCTTCTGCGCTTTAGCTTGTATTTTATCTGATAGAAATAAGCTTTATATGGATTGGGATGCAGGGATGAATGTTTTTTTGTTAATGCAGAGTTACACCGATACGGAGGGTCCCTTCCGGATACGGAAGCTAAGGATTCTTCTGCAGCCCCTTCTGATTCAAAGCAAGTGGGAGGAGTCCCTTCAAAGACTCCTACAGATACTATGGCTGCATTAATCCCTTTGGCTCCACATTCAGATGTTTATCATCTCGGAGTTCCTTCACAGCGGACATCTATCGGCCTCCAGAGGCCTGGACAAAGAAGTCTCCACAAATGGAAAGGTCCGGATAAAATCAGTCGGATATACGGTGACTGGATCGATGACATTGAGTAAACACCATTCTTACAAGAACCAAGAAAACTTAACAGAAAGCAAGAGCTGGGAACTGAAATTCCTTGCACTAAGAAACTTTTCCTGGGAAAGTGAATAATTATAGGTATTCCTAGGACAGTTGTGTCATGTACCCTTCAACTTATATGAAAATCATTTTCTTTCCTCACTTCTATCTCTGAAACTTTATAGGATCCCTAACTTGTTCACATCTCGGCTGCATATATTTATGTCTGAATATTCCCTCCCTGGCTGGGAATATGAAGTTTGTATGACTGATGTAGACTATGTCCTTGTTATCAAATATGTAAAATATCTGACTCAACCCGGGATTAAATATGTAATTTTTTATAATTTTTTAGGGATATTTATAATAATAGTCCTTTATCTATATATTTTTATAATTAGATTTTTAAAATTATTATTTGTATTTATAATTTAGTTCTTAAAATTATATTTTTTATAATTAAGTTCTCTAAAATTATTTTTTTACAATTTAGTTCCTGAAATTATTTTTTTCTATAGGTCAGGTCAGAGTCGGGTTTAAGATATTTATTTTTGGGTCGGGTTGGATTTTTTAAAGAAAAATTTCGAGTTGAGTCGAGATCAGATTTAGGTTGTTTGTGTTCGGGTTAGGTTTGGATGGGTAAAAATTTGATCTAACCCGACACATGCCCATCTCTAAATGTTATACTGAAATGTTACAAAACATAACTTGAAATATTAGTTTTGATAACATTTTAGGTTGATTGTTTCACGACACATATCATTATTTAACATCAAATTAAAATATTATCAGAAAGAATAAATATTGATAGGTAACATTTTAAGTGTCGGGTTTTATAACATTTTAACTTGTGCCCCACATAACCCTATTCCGTCGTAGACTCATGGTTTGTTGAAACCTTTAACTACAAGCTACTTTTCTGTCATACCCTCTTTCATAAAGGAAATTTTCAAGTTAAAACCTTTTTAATTACTAGGATCTATCAATGTCTCATGTTTAGCCAACAAATTAGATGGATTAGTTTTAGACAGGATACTTTGGTACTTGGCTTGAACCAGAACCAGAGTACTGTCTGTAACCAAATGCTAAATAAGGAATGTTCTGGTTTGAATAATGTCATTGGTTGGCAACAATAGTAAACAGAGCCAGTCACACAAAGGACTCGCTCAATAGTCATAAATATAATGCTTACCAAGCATTACCTTTCAAGTTATTTTAGTAACAGATTGGCATGCTGCCTTGCTATCCTCTTCTTTCTGCATAATAACAAACAAAAATCTCCATTACTTTCCATTGTCAATGAAAATTTACTATGCCGGAACGATCTACACTCCGGTCGTTGCCGCCCTTTTTATTTTTATGTCACCATCTTCCGGTTATGCCAAATCGTCCTCGTCAACGGACTTCAGCTTGCCACCACCCGTAACCGTAGCTGTAATTTTCCTCATTTCGTTCTTCTTTGGTTTTTTAACGTTATACTTTTGTAGGTGTATGGTGGAAAATCTTGTACGTATGTGGCATAATCGGCATAACCCTGCACCTCCGGTCGATGTAGCTTCCATGGCAGGTGAAATCATGAATAATGGCCTTGATCCTGAACTAATACAAGCTTTTCCAACATTCATTTATTCCACTGTCAAAGAGTTCCAAGGCGAAAAACACAGCCTAGAATGTGCTATTTGTTTAGGAGAGTTCGAAGACATCGATATGCTTCGACTTTTGACAATTTGTTGTCATGTTTTCCATAAAGAATGTATCAATATTTGGCTCGAATCACATAAAACTTGTCCGGTTTGTCGTAGGGAACTAGATGTTCCTAGGAAATCATTTGAGAAATCACCTCTATTTGTTCGTACCAATTCAATGCGTGAAATTGTAACAAACCAAAGTTTCATCGAAGATTCCGTCCGCATCAACATCAAAGACGATACCGACGATAAAATCGACAGATCAGACGACGACGAAGCAGAATCCACTTCAAATTCAAGAGAAGATCAACATAGAAGACGTGAAAGGATGGTCAAATTTTCAAGGTCCCATTCCACAGGTCATTCCATTGGTAGGAATACAGAAGATGACAGATATACTCTTAGATTGCCGGATCATGTCAAAATAGAACTTGGTAGGGGTCACCATGCTGTAAAAAGTTGTATCGCCTTTGGTGAATTTACAAGTCCCTTGAACGACAGGAACATAAGTTCCGGTGAAGCATCGGAGACTCGCGGAGGAGATGAACTTCGATAAAAGAAAAAAAAAGACAGACATTTGGATCTTGACATTTTCCTAGGACAGTCTGGTAGAATGTATTACAAGCATTATATATGTGACATTATATAAGGAAATTCTGATATATATCAATTCAGTCATAAAAATGCTGTTTGGAATCAATGTTCAGAATTGAAATTCAGGTCTCGCAGTTGAAGGATTTCGTATCTGATATATATCGAGCATGGCCATGATCATGCACATGCATGCATGCATGCATTTTGTTGTGCATATGACATACACATTATTTAACACATTTCATCGAAGCTACAACTTTAGCAGATAAATGTCTTCTGGTAATCGTACGCATTATTGGAGTTTATATGGTGTTGAGTGTAGACAAAACTAGGGAAAGCTTAGCCCAACCTGCAATGTGGAAGATTGCAGAACTTCTGTACTACTTTTTAAGTCTAGGAAGCTGATGGTCACATGGATTACCCTGCAATGTGTCTGACAAATTTGGTCCATGCATGACCCACCTCCATCACTGGTTACTTAAGGGCATAAGCCGACATCTCACTGTGACCAAGACAGCAAGTTATACATGAAAAAAAATATTGTTTTGGCTGGAAAATTGAAGATCAATAATGGGTTTTGTTTGAAAATAAGGCACCAGATTAGTGTTTTCATGTTCTGTTATTATGTACTATGATAACTAGCATTCTGTGCAAACCAAGTTAATATGGCTTGTTCGAGCAATTCACATCCAGGTTGAAGGAAACCGAAGGAAACTCAGAGAAAGCATTTACAGTCTGGTTCAAACATCAAGGGGAGAAGCAATCTCACCTGAAAAAAAATGTTTCTTAGAAAGGAGATAGATCACAACCATCATTGAGTTTTCCTTAAATGTTGACCGATTAATCATAACTGTTCACTTATTTTCATTTTTTTTCTTAAGTCTCGGGTTCAAGATGCCGTAAAAGTATCTGTTTTCTCATGAGTCCCAGCTTTTCATCCTAGGTAGAAGCCACTCATTCAACACAGATTTGAATGATGAAATTAACAATAGCTTTTAACCAGCTTGTTTGTGTATGCATGCATGCATATTTCTATATAGATTTAGGGTCCCACCACCACCACTACCACACTCTCCATTGCCAGAAGCTTTGCCAGTGTTGACAGCATCTATGAGAATCGGGAAGACAAACCCCAAATCTAGAACAGGGTTTACTGTTTGAGCTTCTCTCTCACGTGCACAGTATCGCTCATTTTAACCTCTTGAATATAAATAAATTTTCCCCTTCATAAAACCATGAGCATCTTTCTCTCTCAGATTTCCATGCTACAGAGTGATATTGTTTGTTTCTAGAGAAACTAGAATTGCAAGTCATTTTTTTTGCAGATTTTAGAGGAATGACGCTTGAAGCCCTTTCATCCAACGAGCTCTTGAACTTCGTTATCTATGATACTATATCTGCAACTCCATACAGCAGCAATGACTCTTTCGTCACTACTTTTTCAATAGAAAATAGTCTCACTTCCCAAGAACAAGCTAGCAGTACCGCCATGAATTGCTTTCCAACGGTGGTGACTGTTCCTCCACAGTGCAGCCGCTCGACAACAGCAGAGCGGAGGGCGAACCTGGCTGTTCAAGGGAGGAAAAGGAGGAGGAGAAAGCTGAGGGTTTGCAAGAACAAAGAAGAGGCCGAGACTCAGAGAATGACTCACATTGCTGTCGAGAGAAACAGGCGAAAGCAAATGAATGAGCATCTGGCTGTTTTACGCTCGCTCATGCCTGAATCTTATGTACAAAGGGTATTGTCTTCTTCCTTGTTAAGAACAAAAATGTAGGGTTTATACATTAACTTGATGTTATTCATATTGCTGGATTGTTGAAACATGCAGACTTAGGTCCCTACTTGGAAGTTTAACATAAATGAGATGCATGTGTAGGATGATCAAGCATCCATAGTTGGTAGTGCCATAGATTTTGTGAAGGAGCTTGAGCATTTTCTGCAAATCCTTGAAGCTGAAAAGCTTCGGGTTCTGCAACAAGTAAGACCAGCAAATTCAGAAACCACCAACACCAAACTGCTAGCATCACCTTCGTATGCACAGTTTTTTCAGCATCCTCAATACACCTGGTCCCATATCCCGAACCGATACACATCGAAGTCCAAGGCGTCTACAGCCGATAGGTTACATTAATCGAAACTCATGCTAATATTCGAATCATGTCACGAAAAGGTCCGATCACTCAACTTTCCAAGCTCGTTGCCGGGTTACAATCACTTCACCTTTCCATCCTCCACCTCAATGTCAATACCATGGATCCATACGTTCTCTACTCTATCAGTGCCAAGGTAATAGCAATCATATACTTAAAATAAAATTATTACAGTGATGGGGTAGTGTTTCTTCAAACATTCTACGACCATAAAGAGATATTGCTCCTGTTCAAATTCAATTATTGTCATATGGGGGAGTGGGCAGATCCTGTCTTTTCTTCTCATATAATTTTGTTTCTCTCCTTGAAATGGAAAATGTCATTTTCTGTGATGTTAGATCAACTCTGTTTGGTTACTTCATTGACATGTATAATTGAATCAATCATGGAGTTTTCGGCTAAATTTCGAAACATTCTGACTGCAGGTTGAAGAAGGATGCCAACTCAGTTCATTTGATGACATAGCAAGGGCAGTTCACCACATGATCGAAATAATTGAGGAACATGCCATGGTCTACTGTTGATCGATCCAAATCACCAAAATGCCACCTACTATATTTTTGTTTCTGGGTTTGAGTTATGTTTTAGAGGTTCTGCATTTGTTTTTTACTGCCATTGTATTGTATTATAATGTGTGTAGCTTGAATCAATGAAGTAGTATTATGAAATATATGTAGCACGGCATCTCTTCCTCGCTCGCGGCCTAGATCGCTGAAAGCGTGCGACGGAGGTGCTGCTGAAGCGGTAATCAAGACTATGTTAGCTCGACGGCAATTCGAGTGAGACCTAAGCCATGTACCAATCCAGGGGAGATGGAAAGCATGGCAGCATTTAGGCAACAACCTTAAACTCTCATCATCTCGGAACTCGTTGAGGCAGACCAAGCAATCCGTCCCTTCAATGAAACCATCATCCAATCCGGTAGTCGAAGTATGCCACGGTTCATGGTCAGAAGGGTTGTGCTCATCTTCCATTACTTCATCAGTCTCATGATCATTCTCCCTTCTAGTGGAGTCCACTTTCCCACAATACTTACTAGAAGAAAAGCACTGGCCAGAATGCCAACAATGGCTATCTCAATAGGGGAGAAATTCAGTCCTGAATCATTATCCGCAACGATTTATATCGGAGGCAGTGGAGGGAAGATGATGTATCACCATTGCAGACAATACAAGCTGCAGACACCCTGAGAAGTGAGAACATTCTTTGGTGTTCGTAAGTGGCACCCAGGTTCTTGAGTTCCCAATAGACCCCATAACAAAACACTAAACAACTTAACTGGAAATAGCCCTTTAGATCATATAGATGCATCTTAAATTATCGAGTGAGCCGTCAGATTAGTTGAACCATATCACATAATCCAACTTTTTCCTTCCCATTGAAGAAAATGACATGAAAAAATTTCAACCGTGACGGAATTCTCGTTTGAGCGCTAAATTAGACGAGAAAATACTCGACCACCATGTTCTTCGAGTCTGTTTAACATTGTTTCTCAGTTTGACGCTTCAACA
This sequence comes from Abelmoschus esculentus, assembly GCA_035048815.1. Classification (NCBI taxonomy): domain Eukaryota; kingdom Viridiplantae; phylum Streptophyta; class Magnoliopsida; order Malvales; family Malvaceae; genus Abelmoschus; species Abelmoschus esculentus. Next base: position 2,803,577 of record JAUCBN010000038.1, read on the forward strand.
TCCTTGAAAAAGCATCCTGAACGGAGCCTACTTGCAAGTAAAAAGAGAGCAGGAACACCAAGAATGTTCAATCCACCAGGGACAACAACAACAACAGCAACAATAACTATTTTCCAGGTCCATTACATGAGACATGAAATGACTTTCTTTCCAAGGTAAAGTTGTTGTCGAACCCAAAAGAAAATACAGTAAAACCTCTTCAATTGCTCAAATCATTTTCTTGGGAACCAAACAAAAAGAAAATATGGAATATCAGCAAAGTGCAAACTGAAGTCTGCATTAGTAAAGCAGCAGCAAGGAAAAAAATTCTTGTCTGAGCACGGGTTCGAACCGGGGACCTCTAGTGTGTGAGACTAGCGTGATAACCAACTACACCACCCAGACTAATATGTCTCATCATTTTAAGAAAATTATTTTCTATATATTAATTTATTATAAGTTGCTCAAATGATATCTGGTGCATTCCAGATCAGATTTGCACCCAAAGGTAGAATTATTCATAAAAAATTATAAAATTAAATATGTTTAAATAAATATAATATTTTTATTTACAAATAAAAATAAATCTAAATATAAGTATTGTATCAAAATTACATATTTAAAAAGATCGTTAAGCATAGCATATCCTAGACATGAAATGTGCATTATCCTTGATCTTGTCCCCACTTACTTTACTCTGTGTGGGACAACATCCTATCCCAATTGTCTGAACAAACCCTAAAGGCAACAAGACATTGGGTTCCATAACTGGTAAGGGAAAAGTAATGGGACACTGTGGGGTAGATATGACGGGTTTTTTTAACATGTGACGGGTTAAAATGAGATAAAATCAAAATTGTTATAAAAAAATTATAATAATTTTAGTATCAATTTCTTGGTATGTACTAAAATTCTTATGTTTTCGAAAATTTTAAATTTTTTATAAGAAATCCAATATATATTGAAATCTTTGTATTTTTTTTTTTAAAAATTCTATATATATCAAAGAATTAATACTAAAAATTTATAACTTTTGTAATAATTTTGATTTCACCTTATTTTAACCTGCCTCGCCCTAAAATTTTCCGAACATGATGGGTTGATTCACAAATTTTGAACTTCCTTTGGCATTTCGTTGGGGAGTCTAATTCCTCACCTTGTTAATGTGCAACTGGCAGCCGGTCTTATCCATTTCTAACACCAAAAAAGGGGTAAACTATGTTTTTGGTCATTTAACTTTGCTTTTCTTCCTGTTTTGGTCATTCAACTATTAAAAAAGCTAAAGGTTAATTTCATAAATAAAATCACCTAGAATGCATTTTTTATAAAATTGAGAGAATTATATTGTCAAGTGTCTCGTTAAAAAATTATCCTTAACCTAAATGAGAGAAAAAGAGCGCACTTGATAGTACTTACAAAACGATAAGAAGAACACCTAAGTAGACATTAGAGACACCCACCCATATTAGGTAACAAGTCATTATGAACCAAAATCAAAACTGCATCCGGTGGAAACATGAAAATACAAGATAAGAAGTCCAGCTCTTCAAAAGAAGGAACATCACGAGGTTGAGCCATTTTGACTAATCTATCAGTAACCTTATTCGCAACATGAAAATACAAGATAAGAAGTTCAACTCTCCAAAAGAAGGAACATCACGAGATTGAGTCATTTTGGCTAATCCACCGGTAACCTTATTCGCTAGGGGTGAGTATTCGATCGAGTTGAGTCAAGTCGAGTCAAAAGATTTCGAGTTATTCGAGTTGACGAGTCATATTTTATAACTTAAACTTTATTTGAAATTTTTCGGTTCGAGTCGAATCGTGTCGAGTTTTCGAATTCCTATAAATATTTAATTGTAATTATTTATCACATTAAAGTATGATTTGATTCTAATTTAAACGACTTTCTCTAATCATATAAGATATTTATATATATATTTTCATATGTAGCAATATTTCTTTATATTTTTATATATCAATGTTTATATATCATAAAAAATTGAGAGATTCATCTCAAACTTAAAAAATAATCCTTTAATTATTAAAATTTTCGAGTTATTCGAGTTATTCGAATTTTCATTTTACAACTCGAACTTTATTTGAAATTTTTTCGAGTCAAGTCGAGTCTATGAAATTTCGAGTCGAGTCAAAACGAGTCGAGTTTTGCTCACCCCTATTATTCACTAGGGGTGTTCAATCGGTCGGTTCGGTTAATCGATCGAACCGAACTTTTAAAATTTCATTAACCAAAATTTTTTCGTATTAACTGTTAACCGAACCGAAGTTTTTCGAAAATTTTTAACCGAACCGAAAAAGTTCGAATTATTGCATTGATTCATTGTACGTTATAATTATTGATAAATATTAAAAATGTTAATGATTATTTTTTTAATTTAATAAATTTAATTATTATTTTACGCTAATTTTATAAAGTTCAATAACCATTTATTTTTTAAAAGTTTAATGATCAAAAATAAATATATAAAAAATATATAATATATAAAATGTTCGGTTAATTCAGTTAATTAACGATTTCTAACCGAATTAACCAATAATCGAAGTTTCAAAAAATTATTAACCGTCAATCGATCTAATATCTAAAATTAATCGACCGATTAACCAAAAAAAATTCAGTTCGATCGGTTAACCGAAATTTTGAACACCCCTATTATTCGTTGTTCGACATATTTAATAAATTTTGATCTAGTAATGTACAAACCTCATAACCAACAATGTCAAAACACCTCTCATAGAATGCACCGTTTTACTACTATCGTTACACAACTAAACGTTTGGTAATTAAAAAATAAATTTTAAAAATTAAGCGATAAAATAAAAAAAATAAAATTTAATGATCAAAACAGAAATAAAAACAAGATCGAATAATTAAAAACACAATCCATAAAAAAAATCATTTAAATAAAACCAACTTTTTACATGGATGTACACCCACACCCACACTCTCGAAAAATTATATTATGGGTCAGTCCCACCACGTGTCCATGGGACCGACCAATGATAACTACCCACTTTATCAACTTTTTCATGTCATATTTTTTTTCCAGGTGAATCTTCACTTTAAAAATTAAAAAATAATGAGGTAGATAATTATTATTGATCGATCCCATAAATGACATGATAAAACTGACCCATAATATAATTTCTCCACACTCTTATTCCTTTGTTATTCCACTCTAAAGTGTTTGAAGCATCTGTCTTTGCCATGAACTGTCTGGTTTGGATCCACCTTTTTGTCTGCAAAATAAAATAAATTTATTATCTTTTTTGGTATGGGAATTTTCATATAAAAAAACACACCACAACAGGTAGTGGAGTGACATCCCTCGTCTGCCCACTTTCTTTTGACATGGAGTCAGACTTGTCCTGAAGGTGATAATCTACAACTTCACCACTAAAAGACACAGATATATCATATGTATTGTTTTCTAGTGTAAAAGAAGATGAAATTTAAAAAGAAAATGTATGGATTAAGTTATTTATATACATGTGGTATTCCGCTACAATTTAGGTTTTGTTCAGCTATATGTTCAGAACGAAATTTTTACGGAACGTCGGTTTTTTCGATAAAAATTAATAAAAATAAAAAAATACTCGTTTGCAGCACAAAATCCTCCAAATTACGACAACAACATGGTTCTGGGAGACTCGTTCAGTAGTGCTTCAACTGTCAACCCCAAAACGCACGTTCCAAACGGATAGCTGAACAAAGCCTTAAACAAATATTTGATTGGAATCAATTATGAGCTCAAATTTAGAGACGACAGTCGATTTAAAGTCAGTTTAAGTTATTTTAGATTTAATTATATTTAATTTAAATTTATTTCAAGTATGGTTTCATTTAAGTTTAGGTTTAGGGTAATTTTGATTCGTATATCGGTCGGGTTGATTAATTTTTGTTTCGGTTGTTTTTTTTATTCAATTAATATCATGTTAGTTATTTTCGAGTTAAGCCAATATCGATTTAATAGAATATTGATTAATTTCAATTAATTTTAAATTATTATATAATATATTTATATCTTTTATTAATAATATAAATTTATTTTCCTTAAAATTTTATTAGATAACTCACTAACACTTTACAGTTTAACATAAAATTTTATTTCCGTCCCTGTACCGAAGCATAGCATAGACAACAATTTTGGGGTGCATGTGCCTTTTAATGATGTGTTGAGTCCTCTCACATGGCTTCATGCCGGATCTCCGGTCCAAAATCTACCTCTCGATCCTCCCAACCGAACAACTTTGTCCGTATTCCATGTTATCCGGGTTCCTAGGGACCGATCAGCTCATCCATAACAATGAAAATAAAAGGTAAAAATTATTTTTTTTTATATATTTTTTATACGTTCGTTTTAAATTAAAGGATTTAGAGTCTAGATTTATGATTTAAGATTAAAGTTGTGGTTAGAGTTTAGAAAATTAAAGATAAGATATAAAGTTTAGGGATTAAGATATAAGAATAAAGGTTAGAGTTAAAAATTAAAATTTTTTAAAAAAATTCGAATAAGGCATGCACATAATTTCTTCCAGGAAAGATGAGTAGAAATTTTCTACCTCTTTATCATGTCTTCATCCATGTCTCCTTTAAAAATTTAAAATTTAAACCCTAACTTTTATTTTCTATATCACAAACCCTAAACTCTACACCCTAAAAATATACTCTATCTCTAATTCTCTAAATCCTAACTATAATTACTCTAATTTTAAACTCTAAATTTTTTAATCTAAATAGAGATAAAAAATATATAAAAAATAGACAATTTGTACCCGAAAGCTTCCGTTTATTATTACCTTCTTTTCTATGTTTTCAAACACTGGTGTGCGGCTGGAATGGCTTCTTGTGGAGAAATTATATCATGCATCAGTCTCACCACGTCATCTATAGGACCGACCAGTGATAATCATCCATCTTATTATTTTTTAATTTTTAAAGCGAAGATTCACCTAAAAAAAATGACATAGAAAAGTTGATGAAGTGGGTAGTTATAATTGGTCGGTCTCATGGACACGTGATGGGACTGACCCATGATATAATTTTTTCTTTTTGTGGGTTCACACGTGGAATATGACATTTGTGTACGTGGACGGTTAAAAACCTAACACGTGCCACCACCCTTGAAGTTCGGAACTTGATCACCGCCGTGCACACCCAACCGGAAAAAAGAAACCACCTTCCCAAAATGGAAAGAAAACAACCAACCAATCCATCAAATCAGAAGCAACAACCAAAGTAAAACCTTACTATTATTTCATATTCATACAAACCCTCTGCCCTAAAACTTGGAAAAAATAAAAACCCTAATTACATATTCAATTCCCATTATTATTTCCTAAAAAAACTATGTATAATTCAAGGGCTTATTTTCCCATCATTCTCCACTTCTATGCTTTGCTGGTGCCTGCTTCATTATGATGTTTATATACACATACACAGTATCTTGAGGACAAAAAGGAAGAAAAAAGATACAGTATGGCTAATTGGCTATGGCTAAAATTCTACGATTAGTCCTCCCATTGGGGATCGATGAGGGATACCCTTTCTCCGTTTCGCCGATCGGAAGTTAACCGAAGTCGGAGGCGGTGTCGAAGGACTAAAGCTCTGGACTTTGTGGTGGTGGTGCTTCAGCTTTCCATGGCTGGTGGTGGTGGTGGTGATGGTGGTGCTACTGTATGAGTCTTTGGAGTCCAATGCCATGGCGGCAATGTGCCTCTTCTTCTGAAAATTCCCTGAACTTCCCACAACCTGGAATTTGGAACAGTAAATGTAGAAAAAGTCAACATTTTCAACAACAAAAATGAGGCAAATTTGACTGTTTTGATGTTTTGCTTGGAAAACTAGAACCTTTTCAGATTGTACATTTTCTCAACTACCAAACAACATCATTGACTACCGAGAAAATTAATTGAAGAAAAGAAAAAACTTGGGGATTCACCTTGCAACCGAGAGAGCAGAAATGGAAGGAGTCGACAAGGCTACGTTCACAGACCTTACAGGTGTTGGTCACACCTTTTCCAGGCCTGGGTTGAGGCCTCTCATTGATGAAAACAACCTTGGCACTGTTTATAACATAAGTTTGGACACCAGATATGTCCAGGTGTTTCTGTATTTCAGACACCCTTATCACATCATGGTATGAAGATCTCCTAATCTGTCGAGAAACCAAATCGAAATAAATATGGAATTTTTTAGATGAATCAGAAAATAACATCGAATCTAATGGGAAAATTGTGAGTTTTATGGTCTTGTCTGTCAAGAAATGCAATACCAGATTAGACCCATTTTCATGAGAAAAAAAAACATTTGGGTTTCTTGTAAGAAAAAACAGGACAAATCAAAGTTTTAGAAGATTGAGTCAAAGACTGTTTGGATGCCGGGAAAATGCATTGAGAAAACATGAAAGATTAGATTTCAAAGGGGAAAAAATCCAACCTGAATATAACAATGATCCTTGTGATAAGGCAGACAGAGAGAACAGAGAGCTCCATTCATACAATCCAAGCAATACATATTGCATTCACTCTTGTGAGAATCAGCATGAATCTTGCATTGAACAAAGAACTGTTCTCTCAACAAAGGTTTCATCCATGGCGGCCACCTGTTATCTTCTTCATCAGGTCCACCACCTCCCTATCAAAACCCATTTCAACAAAACACATTCTTAATCAAAACCCAAGTAGAGAAACTTGTGAAATGAAACACAAGCTGAATCAAAAAGCAGAAATAATTCAAAACACCAGTCTTTTTTGTTTTGTTTTTCTGGAGAATGGCGGTACCATGATCTTCTGTTCTTGGGTTTGATTTCACGGACAGTTGATTCTTGATTTTCCATTACCAGCTTGAAGTCTTGAACTAATGAGAGGGTCATATCGTGGTTATGGGTTGAAATGAGTGAGATTTTAGAGAGAGAAGAGAAGGCGGCGAGGAGAGAGAGAATGGGAAATAAAAGAAGAGAAAAGAAAGGGTTATGTAATATACAGAGAGTCCACACACCAACCTAAAACCGAAGCGAAGCTCTGGAAGGGAGTTGCTTTGGGTGCAAGGAACCCAACTATTTCATTTTCACCCACTTAATTTTTTCTAATTAATTCAAATTAATTTATATCATATATCTAATTTTAATAAATTATTTTTAAATATATAATATATATTTAACATAAAAATAATATTAATTCTTAACGTTTATAATTTTTATATGTAATATATATTTGATTCTATTATAATTAGGGTTAAGAATGTTTGGTAACATTTTATTTTAGAATTAAATAATTTTTAATATTTTATTTGAATTTTAATTATTTTATATTTTATATTAAAATAAAATTATATTTCATATATATATATATATGTATTTGATAGGTTAGATGTCATGTTATTTAAAATATATTATCATATGCATATGACATGTCATTATCGTTAAATTTTTAACAGTCCAATTATCATGTTAGTTAAAAAATAAGTTATTTGTTTAAAATATATAGGTTAAGGGCTAAATTTATCCAAAAAATGAATAAGAACCAAAATGATAAAAATAAAAAACCTTAAGGGTTAAAACTAACTTTATTTTATTATTCAATGAATATCTAAATTTGAGAATTAATTAATTGTATAATCATGAATATTTATGTTATTTTTTGTTATCCGGGTTATAATTGGTAATATTTTTTTTAAATTTTTAAATAAATAAATCTTATTTTTTAAAAAATAAATTAAAAATGGATATTTTGAATTTTACTTTCTTTCCCTTTTCTTATAAGAAAGTTACAATTTTAGCTATAAAGGAATTAAATGTATGGATTCAAATTTAAAAAAAAAAAAAAACTATGATTTTAAGAATTTGTCCGAGTAGTTTCGGTTAAAAAGAGAATATTTTTAATTTTAAATGATTTAAGTTTAAAAAAGGCATAAACATAATTTTAACCCTTAACGTTTACAGTTTTTATCGTTTTGGTTCTTTTTTTTTGATAAATTTAGCTCTTAACCTATATCTTTTTGACAAATATATTATTTTTTAATTAGCTTGATGACTGGACCGTTAAAAATTTAACCATAATATAAATATATATGAAATATAATTTTATTCTGATATAAAATATAAAACAATTAAAATTCAAATAAAATATTAAAAATTAATTAATTTTAAAATAAAATATTATTAAATATTTTTAAACCTAACTACGATAGAATCAAAATCCTATTTTAAAAAATATAAACACAATTCGAATAAGATTTTGAGCTTATCGTAGTTAATGTGAAGAATGTTTAATAATCTTTTATTTAAAATTAATTAATTTTTAATATTTTATTTAAACTTTAATTGTTTTATATTTTATATTAGAATAAAATTATATTCCATATATATATATGCATTTGATAGGTTACATACCATGTCATTTAAAATTATATTCTATATATATAATCGTTAAATTTTTAACGGTCCAATCATCAAGCTAGTTAAAAAATAAGATATTTGTCAAAAAGATATAGATTAAGGGCTAAATTTATTTCAAGAAAGAATAAGGGCCAAAACAATAAAAACTATAAACGTTAAGGGTAAAATTATCTTTATACCTTCAAAAAATTTATCTATACTATACGTGTCGTTATTAATGATTTAAGTTTAAATAATTTATCTATATTGTATATTCATATTTATCGAGATTTATTATTCGATCGAATTGTTTAATCTCTACTTAAATCATTAAAAGAATAGGCGAGGAACACTCATATGATTCAAACACAAAAATGAATCTAAATTTTTAAATTATACAAATAGAATGACTAAATCAATTTTTTAGTATTAATTGTAGATTAATCTAATAAAATAAAACGTTAAATTTTTAAATAAAATTAAAATTTTAAATTTTAATATATTAAATTAAATTAAAAAAACTGTTTTTATAATAAGTTTTTGTAATATAAATTTAAATTATTTAATCACTAAATTAAATACCAATAATTATATTCAAATAAATATTATCAATCTTGTTACAACCCACATCCTGTTTTTTTAAACTAAAATGTTAAAACTAAATAATAATGTAATTTTGTATGAGCAATAATCTAAAAAGAGTACGAATTATCTAACCTTAGTGGTTAAAAGAACGATTGTCATTCTTAGAGATCACGGGTTCGAACATCAGTAATATCAGTACAGTGTTTAAGCAATTAATGTCTAATAATTGAGAGTATACTCTACATAACAGATACTACTGTAATAATATAATTGATTAAAATATAATTAAAAAAATATTTTTATACATAAATTTTATAATTAATGTAAAGAAAAAGAAAGAAAGAAATATCCCAAGGGTGGATCAAGTTGTGCCATGATTTCCCTAATAACACCACCCAATCAACTTGATGTTTGTGATACCAAAATTAAATAAAATCTCAAACCCTTTTAGGCCAAGCCTTCAGCTTTATCTTCTTTGGTCAACTCCCTTTCAACTCCTTAATGCCATGGTTTAAAGAGAATTAGAGAAATAATAATGGTGTTTTGATGGTACATTTTTTTACAATTACAAGACCAACAAAAACACGAAGCTAAGAAATGAATGGTTATCAATGGGTATTCGTAAGGTGAATATAAAATTAAAGATGTATGAAATATTATTAGACCGAAACGAGATAAAGTTCAATGGGCAAATATAATATGGGGAAGCTTGGCAATGCCTCAACATTCATTTATCTCATGGTTGGTTGTGCTAAATAGATTGCCAACAAATGATAAAATACTTCGGTGGGGAGTTAATTTGGACCCATATTGTTTGTTGTGTGAGGAAGAACTTGAATCTAGAGATCATCTCTTTGGTGAATATCCATACATGATGCAAATATGGTTCATTTTACTGCAATATTGCAATCTACTATTTCAGTACAACAAATGGAATGAACTACTGGAATGGATGCAGTGTGTAGGGAGAGGTAAATTCATGCAAGCTATACTGATTCGTTTAACTTTGTATAGTCTAAACTATTATCTATGGCAGGAGCGGAATTTTAGGAGCCATGGGAGACAACCGAGGGTAACCTGGGATGTTTATACTCGTATAAAAAATAATATCCATTCTCGAATTACTGGATGTAATAGATTAAAAAATCTAGACAGTTCTATAGCTTTTAAATAGAGATTTTGTTAGAGAATACATTTGTATAGAGGTTTGGAGGTATACATCTTATATAATTGTTGTATAATGGTTTATTGGATGAATAAAGTTCAATTTATCTTTTTCTTAAATGTTAAGCTTTATATAACCGATTATTAATTTGAGTCATCTGTTTCACTCATCTAACGATCCAAAAAATATACTCCCTCCGTCCCACTATTTTTGTCCATTATTGACTTCTTTTAGTCAAATTTTTTTAACTTTGACTTATTATAACTTTAAATTTATTATTGATAAAAATATTAAAAATATGTTTTAAAAATCTTTAATCAAGTAGTTTAAAAATATATATTTTTATAAAATTTAATAAATTAAAATATTTAAAATAACTATGATCAAAGTTGAAAAGTTTGACTTTTAAAAAGTCAATAATGAACATCATATATGGGACAGGGGTATAATTTATAGAGTTTTATACTATGTAACTTGATCTTATCTCTCAGATTATTTAAATATATTTCTATAATCAATACGATTACAATTACGTTTATGTAAAGTTATTTTTGTATGATTCTACACATTTATGATCTTAAGAAATACATCTACATAAAAGTTAATAATTATGGAAGTGGATACGTCATAAGACAACAAAACACAACCCTAAACTCTAAAGAAATGAAGCTATTGGAAAGGAATATGTACCTAAAAGCAAACCCCATGAAAAGGAAGAAAGAGGGTCAATAAAAGCAATTGAAAAATTAGACATGGAATGGAGCTCACTGGAGGGGAAGGAAAGCTAGAAGAACCTGACCTAACCCATTAAAACGACAAGAACTTTTGGAACAAAGTAATGGTCAGGTCTTACAAGTTCGAACACAGGGATAGAGCCAGGATTTAGGGTTGAAGGACAAGACATAAATGTTTAGAAATAGAAGTAAATTTATAGAAAAAACAATTTTTAAAAAAGAATTAAATATAGGACAAAATAAAAAAAAATCAGGGTAGAGAACTATCCCTCCCCCACATGAATGTAGTTATGTCCCTATTCCAACATGTATGAAAGAAACTATTCCTTTAAAATTAGGGTTCTTTGTTACATATGCTTTGTAACTAGTTTTTATCTTCTCTTTTTTGTCATTATGAAAAGCATGAGCATTATGTACAAACAATGGAATGATGATATTGATCATTGGTCTTATATGCTTTGTTCCCATATCTTTTTCTGTTGTTATATATATTATACGGGTACAAATCGTCTACCCCTTCTTATGTTTCTATTTATGATTTTACTTTAAAGTAGAGGGTTTAGGGTTTTAGTTTAGGGTCTTTGGTTAGGGTTTAAGGAATTAGGAGTAAGGTGTATTTTTTGGGTATAGGATTTAGGGTTTAAGATATAGAAAATAAAGGTTAGGGTTTAAAATTAAAATTTTTATTAAATTTTCAAAGGAGGCATAAAAGGAGTCACAGAAAAGGGCAGAAGATTTTTGCTCATGTTATATGATTGTTTTTTACTCGTAAATTTTATTGTACCTCCTTTAGTGTCTCTACTTTAAAATAATATATTTAGAATTAAAGGTTAGTCGTTATAGTTAGGGTTTAGTGTTTAAGATAAAAAATTAACGTTCAAAAATTTAATTTTTAAATAATTTTTAAAGTAATTATGATATAAAATAGACATAAATAGGGGGCATAAAAATGTCCCTTTATTATAGTTCTTTTTATGCTCACTAAATACTTAAAATTTCTAAACCACAACCCTAATTTTAATATCTTAATTCGTACACCATGTCTTAGATTCACGAATAAAAATCCTCTATCCCTTTTTTATGGTTCCTTTGGTGCCTCTTTTGATTTTTTTTAAAAAATTTTAATTTCAAACCTTAAACCTTTATTTTCTATATCCTAAACTCTACCCTATGCCCTAAAAATACACCATACCCCTAATTCCTTAAACCATAACCAAAACTCTTAACCTATAACCCAACCCTAAACTTCTAATTTGAAGTGAGGGCATAAATAGAGTCATGAGGAAGGAGCAGATGATTTGCACTCTAGATTTTCTAAACTTTAATTACAACTTTTAATCTTAAACCCTAAAACGATTATTTTAAAGTATGGATATCAAAGAATACACAGTAAAAAGACATGACACCACTTTGTATTCTACTTTCACTACAAATTTTATCGTCTGGTCCTATTAAAAACCTCAAAGCCATGTGCGTATAATCAGTCCCAGAACCACCACATCAGAGGATTCTAACCTGCAGATCGGACATAAAAGTGGATGCAAAGGAGCTAAGTTTGTTTCCGGTCTCCCCCGCAATGTTCTTTAGGTTCGAGATGAGAAGATACATCCCCATGCACTAAAACATACACATAAGATGAGAAGAGATGATTCAATGTAGGCAGCAGACCTGGAACGAGAGTCGGTTGATGAGGTCACTGGCGACGAGGTCTTCCTCCACATCCTTGCCACTGGAGATGGCGGTTGAACCCTGCAAGAAAACAAGATGGCTATTCATCTCAGGAACCACATTTCGAACATAAATTAGCACTTATCACAGCTCTCACTGCCACTTACGACTTAACTGATAAATTGATTACCCCTGCTTCCTGTTGTGCCTATATTTTTTAGTTAAAAGATGATTAAACAAGCATTTGTATACTATAAAATTTCAATACAAGATAAATTACACAAATTTTGTAATACTTTAAAATTTAAAAAATTTACAATACATAACGTTGTAATAATATATCATCAAAGTTTAAGATATAAAAATCATAAAAGTTTTGAAAGTTATTATATATATTATAAATAATTTAACAACGGTTAACTTATAACCTATAGATCTAATCATTAATAAAAAATTATAACCGTAATTATAACTAATAATAATATTTTTAACGGTTTAATTTACCAAAACTATTTAATTTTAACCCTTTAATTAATTAACCTATAAAACGTAACAGTTATACTATCAGTTACAGTTAATTATGCACACACCTAAAAATAACTGATTATTTTGTTTACGTTCCAAAAATTATCTACTTGGTCGAATAAGTTAATTAATTAATAGATCGATTAACAATTACAAGAGGCAAGTTCTAAGAGGGGATTTGACTGTGATTTTTTATTTACTAAATCAATATATTAAATATAATAAATCGTAACAGTCTGGGGTGGTGGCGCAGTTGGCTAGCGCGTAGGTCTCATAGCTTGGTTGAGTCATCCTGAGGTCGAGAGTTCGAGCCTCTCTCACCCCATTTGTTTTTTTCTTCCATATTTTTGTTTTTTCCTACTCCCTCTAGGTATTTTTGGGATTTCGCCTGCAATAAAGCCTTCGAATATATTAGTTGAGAATTCAAGACGAGTTTAAAGAATTTTAAGGGTTCATCACAATAATTTTAATATATATAACATACATATTAGGCTTTCCCCTCAAAATTTATTTGTCGGTTAATTAAATTTAACAGGAAATAAATTTGAAATCTATGCTTCTGGACAAACATGAGTTGTAATAAAAGCATGCAATAAAACATGCTGAATTCAACACATGAACCTGGTACGCAAGGTGTTGTGGCCATCCCAAGCTCTAAGTCATAACCGAGTAGTGGGGAGATGTCCTAATTTCAAGTATCACATTGTTTTAAGGAAAAGTGTTTTCTTTTAATGCATTTTTTTCAGTTAAGAAAGAATGTCCCAGTTTCAAGTATTTTAATATTTAGATGAATCATTTTTATAAAGTTTATTTTGTAAATATGTAGAAAGTACACAGTCGATAAAATTTAAATTAATCCACTGATAAAGAGTTATCGAGAGAAAAGACTGACTTGATCGCGTGAAAACATTTTCAAATACCGCACGGTTTAGCAGCCAGTTGAAATGAGGGCTAAAGCCACTGGCAGATGCACCCTTAAAATAAGGTGAGCCCGTGCCCACCCTAAACTTTTCAAAGTTCATATATTTACCCTTAATTATCTTAATTTTTATGAATTGGTCCTTAAGTTTTTATAATATTTAAGCTTTGTGTCCCCCTGAGATTTCAAAATTTCATATGTGCTCACCCTTAAATGAATTTTTAGATCCGCCGTCGGCTAAAGCCGTGATACAAGGCGCCAAAGTTTTGTTGCTGATGGAGCCAGTTGATTTTCCAATGGATGAACAGAGAGGAAAAGAAGCATATTTCGAAGTGATCTTCCCTCAACGCCAAAATAGAATAACAAACATTTTTCTTCCTTTCCTTTCTGCAATCTTGTTTCCTTCTAAGAATACTTCATCTGTATGAAATTCCATTCATTAAAAGAGTATAACACAATGCATCGGATTCGAAACCAAATATGACTGATAAAACGACTAAGATATCCAAATGATCCAACCAAAAAACAAGACGAATGAGGATTAACGACATCTGTTGGTATTCATGCTTTGGTTATACTGTCTCATAGCATCTTGTTTCCTCACATTTTGGCATCATAGTTCGGTGGCCTGTATGGTTATACCGTCTTTATTTCGATAAAATTATTGCCTTGACAGTACAGGAAAAGAAAAGGGTGCAAGAGCAATTGATTTAGCCCAAAGCAGACCTTGTTACTTCAAATACCAGGAAACATGCTGCATTTGCAGGTATACTTCGTGCCATGGCAGGTCCGAAACCCTTGAATAGGCCTTTCACCCCCTCCGTGGTTAATATACTACGAAATGCATTCACGGTGCCGCTGTACTTTGGGTTTTTGTAGTCATCTACCTGGATCACACTTTTGCAAACATCAACTGGGTAGACAGCGATCCAGAATGAAGCTCCGGCCACGCCTCCCGCCGTGATCAAAGAGCCTCTTCCCAGCTTACTGGTGTCTGGTCCTCCTGCCATGTACTGCTTCACTGCTTCGTAAACACCAAACATAGCAGCATTTCCCGGAACCTCACGAGCCAAGGTGGGAACCAATCCCTTGAAGAGACCTCTTACGCCGCCCTCTGAAACTAGAACACTCCTGACTACATCCATTGGCCCTTTATACTTCAATGCGGCAGTAGCTGAACCGGAAGATGTCAAAGCACTCTGGGCTTGCAATCTTCACCATAAGAATTAAGAAGTAAATATTATGTTTGAAGACTTATCCTATTCGAATAACAAAGTGGAAATTTATTTTAAAGAACTCATTACCACTCCATACATCAACGTTCAGCTAACAGATTCAATATAACTCCGGAATTTACTTGAAATGTCGAAAGAAAAAGAGATAAAGAGCCATGTTACTGACCTGCATTTGAGCAACTCCGTGGGGCAAGCTAAGAATGAAACAGCAGCTCCAGCCCCAGCCCCTGCAACCATTTGCTGCCTAACTGTGAGTGAGGCACCAGGCTCAGATCTCAACAGTGCCTCCATTTGCCCTCTCACCATAAAAAGGACAGCATTGAGGGCCGCAACAGTCGCCACTGGAGCACCCATGCCCTTATACAAACCCCTTGGACCTTCAGCAGCTAAAGTCTGCCTGGCGGCATCCATAGCACTAGCATATTTGGGTAGTTGCCCGGGGAGTGGAGTAGGCTGGCTTTGAAGCTTAACCTTAATGGTATCAAAAGGGTGCCCCACTATCAACTGTGCTACTCCTCCAACCGTTCCAGATAGTAAGTCCTTAGCTACATCTCCCATCTGCAGTAAGTTAAGCATGCAGTAAATGAGTAAAGCAATAATTTATTGAGCCAGCTTTCAACGCATTAAATGGAAAACCAGTAACATGTCTGATAGCACATCTTATGTCGATATAGGCAAGAATGCATATATACATATTCTTACTTGCAACCCTTTTAACTGTAACTATGACCATCACTTATAATAGAACACCATATGTTTTGGTTCTAAATGGCAGAGGTATAAAGCAAAAGCACAGATCAGTACTGCATGTTTCTGGTAATAAAATCAGCTTAGTTTACCGCCAGAGGAAGATCAAAACATTAGTAGTACATGAGTTTTTAAATGGAATGGAGATGAAGGGAAAACGAATAATTAAACAGTTATCGAACAGCTTAAGCTAGCAAATTAGCCCATAATCGAAATTCAAAGATCATTATCCACCTCAAAAATGAGTATGGCCTAGAAACTTGATGCATAAATCACTTTGGCTTCCAAAAGAGAGTAGAGAACACATTTGAGCTAAGATTTGACAACAGCATGTAGGATAGCAAACATGAAACATGACTTCTACTTAAAGAAACCAAAGGCAGTGAGATAAAATAACCACAAGCAATTCATTAAATTTGAAAATATTGCAAGCTTCAAATATTGCAGTTCGATACTTCGGTTGCAGGAATATGGTTCAATATAGAAGACAAATACGAAAAGATATTAGCATTATAAGATTGTCAGAGAAGATGTAGAGAACCATAAGTCATGTACGCAGGGGCTAAGAAACTGAAGACTAACTTCTAAAGCAAAGACTGATTTGAAATCTAATTTTACCAAAACTTTTGCTCATTTTGACCAAAAAAATGAACCAAGCTTTGAAATCTCAAGCTGTAAACAGCAAAGTGATCATTTAGGGGGGGGGGGGGGGGGGGGGCTCAGTATTACATTTAAGAGCCAATAAGAAAATGAAGGGAGAGTTAGGCAAGACATTAATGTCTAATAGGTAACCTCCCCACCGTTTTTATATCACAACACCTCCCGCTTGTTACTACTCTCGTCCTAACAGAGATGTCTGATAGCTTTATATCCCAAGACATCCCTTTCTTTTCCAAGATGGGATAAATGTCCCTTCTCATGCATTAGAGTAAGAACAAACCAGAATTAATCATAAAAGCAAGTTATAAAGCGATATAACAGAAGGAAAATAGCATCAAACATAGGCCCTCAGCACACATCCTTTTCAAATAAATTACAAAGAGAATCCATAAATACAATAGCTTTGGATTTAACGCCAAAGCTTAATCTTTTACACCATTTTAGACCTGGGTTTTGAATCAAAACATAAGATCATGCACTTCGATCAAAACAAATCAACCCCAAAACATAAGAACTCGAAAAAAATACCTGCAGGATAAATAAATTGAATACTAAAACAGTGTCCTAGAGAACCAAATGACTGTTACATTTACATTCCACATACTCGACGAGAACCAGGAATCTTACCTTGAATACACAACACAATGGACAATAATCGAGTTCTAATACAGAGTTTGAGTCCCAAACAAAGCGATAAAATCTGATGAAAAGGAAAAGAAAAGAAAACCCGTCAATCAGATCAAAAGACGCAGCTCTAAAGAGAATCAAGACAAAATATTACCATAAAGTGACAGGGAATTTCATATAAGAAACCCCCTAAACGTCCTTTTCCTTTATGATGCGAGTGTTTGACGAACCCTTTTGTTGAATGGATTTCTGAGAGGTGAGAAACTGAGGAGAACAACTAGGAATCAAAGTAAAACGTGAAATGGGTCATTGGGTAGTATTGAGATCTCTGTGTTTGGGACTTAAAGGAGTCAGGAAAGGAATTAACCAATCGAGTTGGCTTCCAAAAGAGTTTGAACTGGCAAGTAATTTTGAAGATTTTCTTACTAGTTTATGATTGGACATGCCGTATACGTAATATTACTGATTAAAATTTTTATTATATTCGAACTTGTCACTATTACAGTTAGGGGTGGGCAAAACCGGGTATTCGGCCAATTTAAAAATAATTGGTCTTAATCTCGGTAACCATCGATTTCTAAATTTTAAGAATTGGTCACATCGGGACTGGATAATCGGGTTTTTTGTCCACCCCTAGTTACAAGGTATCTATTTTAGAATAAATCTCCACCATTTGAGATGTGTGCTGACATCGCTGGTACTCAAACCTGTGATCTCTAAAAAAAACAATTGTTACGTTAATCGCTTGAGTTAGAAAGATCGTATAGTAGTCCTAGACTCTTAATAACAAATATTGTAAATAATCGTGATAAGAGATTATCACGAGCATGGTTATCTTGTGACTAGGATGACATAAAGTTAAGTGAGAGAGAATATCGCATCTAAAAGAAGATAAGAACATTAATTTTATGTCAAAAAGAAAAAAAAAATAACGATGACGCTACACATCCTATTAAACATGTCTTTTAAGAAGAGGATAATGAATTCATGACATGTATTTTATCTAGGTGACCCGTAAAATGAAATAATCAAGTTTGAACCGACAAGTAATTTTATAGATTTTCTTTTGTTATTAAAAAATTAAAAAAAATTAAGACAGATACTAACTTGTGAACATATTAACGTATTAAAAAAATCACTATAATTTTCTCGAACAACAACTTATATTTAAAATATTTTAATTTAATTTTTAATATTTAAATATCATTTCAAGTAAAGAAACCAACATAGTTGGAGTAGATAAGAAATAATACGTATAATAAGACAAAATTAAATTAGATTTGGAATTTTAAATTAATTTATGACGTGTACATATCTGTATATTAATATTAATATCAAATAGTATAATAAAGTAATAATAAAAGTTTGGCTTAAAAAACCATGTCACAGAGAGGAAAAGACAAAAGAGTCCAGTTTTGTGTATGGAAAGTTGGTCTTTTTAATAATGAAAGAGGGATTTAATTTTAACCCCACAAGGCCACAACTTCTGATTATTAATTCCTTTCTCAAAGTTGGAATAAATTCTGAAGTTAGAATACTCTTTTAGTAGGGACTTAAAAGGGGATTTTTTTTTATTGTGTAGAGAAAAAAAATTAAAATTCTTCTTTGATTAGATGATATATAATAAATAGTGTAGTGGTATAGATTATTTTCTTACAGATCTTTTACGGATGAATTTAACCAACGCATCTGTAACTTTATTTGATCATGATCAATTTTGTAAAATCTAACATCTCAATCTAAATTTATCATTCGACGAACCTCTGAAACGAGTGTATTATACGAAAAGCTTCATATTGTCTACCAAACATACTTGCAACATCAACGCTATCTATTTCAATGATGACCGTTAACAACTCATACTCCAAGCATGTTTTAAAGCATCATGAACATCCCATAATTCTACAAATATAACAGGACAAGAATCTAGACTTCTAGAAAACCCAATCAATCATTGTCCATGTACATTCTGTACCATCCCGCCACATGTTGCAGAGGAGTCCCTCAAACAAATAGCATTATGCTGAAATTATTGAATCAGCTACAGTAATATATTGATATATTACGTTAAAAATTTTAAATATTTTTTGAGTCAATTACAATGTTACAGTAGTATATGTTTAAGAGTATACTCTTAATTATTGGACATTGATCATTCAATCACTATATTGAAATTATTGATGTTCAAACCTGTGACCTCCAGAAACAACAATTGTTCCTTAACCACTGAGGCATGATGGCTCGTGCAATTATTTGTTATATTGATTGTGAAAATTTTTAATTTTTATAAGCGTCTTAATTTTAAAGTTTATAGATTTGTTTTAGGGTGTATAATTAAGAAAATTATGTTTAGAATTTAATTATTTTGTATAAAATTTAGGATTTGAGGTTAATATTTAAGGTTTATAGGTTAAAACATGAATCTACAATATCTTAAACCCTAAATTGTAACTCTAACTACTTAAATTTTAACCATTACCTTTAAATTCAAATTTTTACCCCTAAATTATATCTATAAATCTGAAAATTAAGATGTTTGTGAAAACAAAAAAAATTCGTTGTTAATATATTAGATATAAATCCTTATTATAAGTTAGAATAAAAGCACTATCCATTAGGAACAATTGTTGTTAGGGATGTTCATTGTCAGATATTGGATCGAATCGAATTTTTTTTAAATATCTAGATTTTTGGATCAATGATATAGTAATCTTTATCTGATATGAAAAAAGCGGATATCTGTATATTCGAATATTCGGATATCCGATTATCTAAAAATATAATTTGATTAAACTAATTTCTAGAATTTAAAGATTGTATTTATGAAAATTTTAAAATTTTAAATATAAAAAAATTATTAATACAAAAAGATTCATATTTATAAAAATAATCGATTTTTGAAATTTTTGAATATAACAGGCACTAAATTGTTAAATATAACGAGACTAATATTAATAAAAATTTAAATTTTTAAATTTTTAGAGAATCCAAGACTTAAAGTATTATAATCTATATTTGATCCGAAAGACTTAAAATTAGATTAAATATTTAATCTAAAAATAAAAATTAGATCGAATACCCAAGTTTTCGAATCAAATCAAAGAATTTCAAGGAGATTTATATTGTTTTCAAATATGTATAAAAGCCCAGTAGTCAATGCCTACATAAACAGAACGGAGGCCCAGTAGTCTAGGAACAAAGCCCTTGAGGGTTCATTCATATCAAAAATAAAAGGAAAACTACTTAAATAATACACACTCTATATTTGTATTATTGTTTTGATACTTTAATTTTTATTATTTTATATAAAATAATATTTAACGTTTGTTTCATTTTAATTTTAATAGCATATCATTTAAAAATTAATATATCGATTAAAAGAGAAAACATTGATACACAATAGACTGTCGCGTTTTTTTCTTATAATTAGCATATTTTATATATTTTTTTATGATTTTAGTCGGCGTGACATCTTAACTAAGAAAAAAATCATACATATATTTTTAGCGATAAAAATATTAAAATAAAATAAAATATTAGATATCATTTTTTTAAAATAATAAACTAAATACTAAAACAAAAACATATATAAAAAAAAGATATCAAATATCGGTAAAAATCATATACCTTTTTCTCATGCTTCCTTCCATGCCTTCATTTTAAATTAGAGTGTTTATGGAGGTATGATGTATTTTTTAGGGTACTTGAAAGTTCGGATAGTTAGAAAAACGGCTCATATTCCGACCCGGATTTTCCAGGTAACCGAGTACCCGTATTTTAATTTTTTTTATAAATTTTAAATTTAATTCTAAAAAAATATATATAAATGTAAAAGTTTGAATTACATAATTTAATATTCAAATATAGAATTTTAAAACCCTAGTTACATAATTTAAACATAAAATTTAAGACATAAATTACATACTCTAATTCGAATTAAAATATAAGTCGTAAGAAAAGTTTTTATATATAAATATTTTTAATTAGTTTAATTTATTTTAATGTACAAAAATTAATGATTTAAATAGTAAAGAATATTTAGTTGATTTTCATCTTGGTTAATGCACATACAAAATTAACGTATATATAAACGAGTAAAGTTCGAATTTTATCAACTCGAACAAATAAATTTATTATTTTACAATAAATCTTAACTTTTTACGATGATTCCCTAATTTTTTTTGAAAATAAAGTTTGAGGATTAAAATTTAGGAATTAAGTTGTTTGAATATAATGAATATAAAGATATTTTATTTAAATAATAATTATATTTAAAATAATAAAAAAATCTAAAAAATAGGAATCGGGTACCGAAAATTTATAATGTTGTGATCTGGGCTTGACCCGAAAAATGACGGGCCGAGTATTTGACCCGAACCTATTTTTTTTTTTGATAAATACCCGATTATTTATATTCGGATAATCGGATAATTAGATCGGATTAACCGAATTGGGTATTTTTAAACTCCCCTAATACAAAGCAGTGTGCCTTCTGAAACCCGTGTCACGTGGTAAGCTGGAACTGAGGGAAACCCCGAAACCTTAAAAGCCACATGGGGATGCATTGATGTTCGGACATCTTCCAGAACACGTGCTGGGTGTGGAGAGGCTCATATGACAAACTTTCAGGGACGACTTTTTATGCACACCACCACCAGCATCCTTTATAATTCATAACTTAGTCTGTTTTAAGACAACGATTATTATTTTTAAAGATTATAAGTTTGAATATTAATATTAAACGATCAATGTCTAATGATTGATTTTATATTCTATAATAGATATTACTGTAAACACCGTAATAGTTTGAACACTTATTTAACTATTCTACCTACTTACTAGAAAAATTATGAGGCGAATTATGTTTATCACGTCATTCGTGGTTCTAACTAATCAGAACCGTTCATCTCAATTTTTTTCAAGGTGAATCATCATCTCTTTCTTACATGTAATTAGTGGGTGAACAATTAGTAGGTAATATTTTAAAAATGAACAGTCTTAATTGTTTGAACCATGAATGACGTGATAAACATAATTCGCCTAATAATCTCTTCCGCTTTCTATAAGATTAATGTTGACTGAAGTGTTAGCATATCCTGCCTTATAGGGCAAAACATGCATTGAATTACCCAACATTGCTTTGAAACAAAAGCTGCTACATCGATCTGTGAATAGATAAACATCGACCATGTGAAGTCCCCAATGTCTGGTTCATGTATTTTATTTCTCTGTTCTAAGTTCTAACACCCCAACTGCAACAGCATCTGCTGTGTCTCTCAGTTAGGACCCTAACAAAACTATGTCCTCTCATCAAGTTGACAGGGAGCAGGTAAGTTACCCACTAAACGTTTATCGATAAAAAAATGGGAAGGTTTCTTAAAATATGAATTAGGGTTTTCCCTTCTGTACCATCTTATTTTATGATACTGAAAGTCTGAAACTGGTGTGAGAATTAGGGTTACTGGAGATTTGAGAAGATGAAGAAAGCACTGACCAGTCCCAACTCCACCCAGAACGGTAATAAAACGACAGTGAAACCTTAATCATCCACGAGGCGAATCTATTAAAGGGTTTACATTTTAAACAACATGGAATATTTATGTTCATGTGTTTGTTTATGAAAAAAGGGTTTTATTTTTCTAAGTGTAGGGTCGTTTTGAAAGTTAAAAAGGAATATATTAAAGGAGAATCTTCGGAGGTTTTCGAGACGAATCTTTATCTCTTTTTTACGTGTTATAAATAGATGAATTTAATTAGATGAGATCAAGGATGACATGGTGAGTTAAGACCATGGATGTCATGGTAAGCCGAGACATATAATAATTTTTTTTATAAATTTATTAAAATTATATCTGATCAAAAATTCACTAATTAACCTAGTAGTTAAAAATATTTATCTTACATCGTCTCTATGAGTTTATCACTAACATAAGAATATAATACCTTTATTTAATAAAATAATTCTACCAATTGGCCTAATGATTATTTTTAGGTATGTGCCGATTTTAATTTCTTTTGTAAGTTTATTAGTCCATCATTTTTATATAAAATATGTTTACTTATTAGTGTACGTTTAAAAACAAAGATTTTTCATTGATGACAATTATCTAAGAAATAAATTAAGAAAAATTATTTAATATTTATGTCACATAAATTTTATTTTATATAAGTTTATGGTAAGATTTAAAGTTTAGAATTTAGTGTATAAGCAAAGTCATTATCGGAGTGATAGGGATCGTGGCCCATTCCATTTTTAATACGATGGTATTTTAGTTTTTTATTTAAATATAATTAAATAAGATCTTTATTCTTTAAATTTTTTTAAATTTAATTACTTAATGGCCCTTCAAATATTTCATGATATTTTTATCTTTTATTTAGGCTTTAAAATTAAAATTTTAAGATTTTATTTATAATTTTATAATTAAATATTATATTAAAATATAAAAGATTATGTAAATAAATCGAAACAACTATTCTTATTTATTTATTTTTAATTTTTAAATAATAGAATTGTATTAAAAAATATTAACCTATTGAAATTAAGATTGGGAGAACGATTATTGTTTGCAACTTGCAAGGTTCTTGTGGTTGTAAGATTATTAAATTAATCAAGTTGATTAATAAAAATAAAACAACAACTGTAAGTGGGGTCCTCGGATTTAAGCAAATCAAAATTAGTGAAAGTTAATTGCTTGTTCCATGTCCGAAGACTGGGTTTAAGTGGTTAATGGGGATGTTGTCATTGAGATTACCCAAAAGATATGCTTAACTTTGTCATTAGTGTATGGAAACAACATTTATTATTGTTTTTTATTGCAAATTAATGTCTGAAATTTACTTGCAAGATTCAACTGAATGGGGCCAACGTTCAGACAGGATTTTGAAATAGTCAATTGATTTTTTCATATTCCCAACTTTACCATTATTTTAATAATCGATATTTAATTTATTAACAGATTAATTTAAATCGAATATTATAAAAATTTATTATACAATGACCCTATATTTATTATTATTTTAACCGTCGATATTTAATTTATAAATTTATTAATTTAAATTAAATATTATAAAGATTCGTTATATGATGATCCTTTTAACTTGATTTGTTTCATTTACGATATTAAAATCTAATCTCTAGTCTCAGGGACAAAGCTAATATTTGGGATTGGAGGGACAAAATACAAATAATTAAAAATATAGGATAAATTCATAAATAAACTGGTGAATGTACCTGCGAGGCCCTTATATTATAGAGAGTAGATCAAATTAATCCTTTTCTATTATAAAAGAATACAAATAAGTTCAAATATCTAAGATTTTCCCTTCTTAAAAGAGGTATTAATAATAAATTTAATATTTGATGTTTATATATAATTTTAAAACTTGACTTTATTTTTAAATTAAATTTAAGAAAATTCTATAAACGTGTGTGGAATACCGTTGAACACCGCTAATGATAAACATCGTTAAACATTATGAAAACTAATTAATAAAGACTAAAAAATTTAAGGGCTCAACATATAATTATAAATTATTTAAAATAAATTGTTTATTAAATTATTTTATATATATATATTATTTTTTAAATAATTAAATAAAATACTAATTTAAATTAATTTTAAAAATTAAAAAAATCTTAAACTCTAAACCCTAAAACCAAAATTCAAAACCTAAATCACTAAACATAAAAACTTTAAACCCTAAAATATAAAATCTCAAAACCCTAAAAATAAAAAACCTTTAAAATACTAAACCATAAATACTAAGTCTAAACCCTAAAATCCTAAACCCTAAAATAACCAAAACTCCTATATCTAAATCTTAAACTAATTCTGGACTTCAAGTTTAGGGTTTATACTTTTTTAGAGTTTCGAAATTTATATTTTAGGGTTTAGGTTATGATTATATTTTTTATTTTATGGTTTATGATTTTATTATTTTAGGGTTTAGAGTTTATGATTTAGTGTTTTGGATTTTAGGATTTAATGTTTAGTATTTTTAGCTTGAGTTTTGGGTTTTAGATTTTAGATTTAATATTTTTTAAATTAAAAATAATTTTAAAAAACTATTTTAAAAATTAAAATATAATATATATAATTTATTTAAAATTTTATTTCAAATAATTCGAAATCATATGTTTAGTCCTTGAAAATTTTAATTTTTATTAATTAATTTAATAATGTTCATCATTAGTGGTGTTCAACAATGTTCGACGCACGTGGTAGACTCATCCTTAAATTTAACCCAAACCTTTCAAAATAAATAGTTTTATTTTTAATTAGCCTTTTTGGTACCGTTATATCTTAAAGAGACGAGGAATATTAATTTTATATAGATATAAAAATGATAATATTATATCCTATCGAAAATTTTATTTCGAGTATCGAATTCACTACAGTGTTCATAATTATTTTTGTCTGAGAGGCCTAAGATTGTCCGAGGATATGTGTGGTCTGTGCTTCATCAATGGAAATAACCTTTGCCTATCAAAATCAAATACTTTTTCTTTTCTTTTTTTTCAACTATTTAATCTAATCAGATTAATTAATTTTATATTATTAATGAAAATTAGAGGTTAGCATTAATTTTCCAACAAAAAGACACCAAGATCTTCTATTTCAAAGACAAAAGTCCAACACTTTCTACACCAGACAATCATATTTCAATTGTAATAATAAGTCAAATTAATATTATAAGCTTAAAAATATTATAATTTTAAGATTTAAAATTATAGTTTAAGTTTAAATTTATAGATTTTAGTCTATATGGTTAAAATTTAAGGTTTACGATTAGAATTTAGGTTTTAATATTAAATTTTAAAATATATAATTAATGATTTAAATTTTTATATGAACCCTAAATTCAACACTTAAACCCAAAATCCTAAATAAAATATTTAAATCCTAAAAATAAAATTCTTATGTAAATTTAATTTATACAAATGCTTTTACATAAAATAATTAAAAAATCCCACCCAGATATTACCCACCACTAAAAAATAGATTTATGGTCAAACTCGGCGTTCCAACATAACATTAAAGCTTAATTATAATGTCTTTTTACCAGATAATTATAATATTATATTTTGATCATTGAATCTAATCAAATTACACTTCAATAATCAAAACAAGACAATGAGTTTTTTTGTTGTTTAACCGACATGAATGTTAAATTAGGCATTATATAAACGTGTTTATTACAAGCTTATAAAATTCACAATAATTGATATATGGATTATATATATATGATTATATTTTATATATTCATATCATATTAAAATTTAAACTCTTAATTGTTAAAGAAAAAAAATATTTAAAACCACAATTAAAAAATAAAAATATTAAAAAATGACAAGTATTTTTAGTTCTTACGTAGTTTGTTCATTCCGATAGTGATCGAGGTTATCACATCCAAGTACTTGGTTCACTTCGATGGTGACCAAACCTTTCGTACTAAGGGTCTTGTTACTTTGATGGTGATCGAGTCTCTCATACCGCATTGCCTGATTCTGTCGATGGCGATCGATTCTTCCGTACTCAATTACCTAGTTCACCCTGATAATGATCGAATCTCTCGCACCCAAAGACCTAGTTCACCCCGATAATATGTGAGTCCGTATATCTTGTTTCCCGATAATAACGAAGTTAGTCTTGTTTTTTTTTTACTAAAAAAAAATACTATTTTCAATTATTTAGCAAAATGTCACGTGAAAATAATTTTGATAGAAATAAAAAAGATAACGTTGAATAAGGGGAAAAAATATACAAACTTTATCAAGAAAGACAACACACATGCAGTTTTGTCTTCTATAACTCAATTAATGCTTGTTTAAAATATTATATTTTCAATTTCCTTACATGATATTTTAGCAAAAGTACATCTAATGAGATGTGTTCTTTTAGTTAAAATATATTATTATTTTCGTAGATAATTTTTAGAGTTATTTTGTTAAATAATTAATCAAAATCATTACTTAGGTAGATAATCACTTAAATTAAATTTCAATTCAACTCGTATTAATTTAATAATTGATAAATTTGGATTTAAATTATTTAGATTTAAATTTAGTATTAACTTAATCTAAACTAAATTTGAGTTATTAATTTATCGTTGAGTACTCAAACTCGACTCAACTCAACTCAAATTTAATCTAACTCGTTTTGAACCATCGACTTAACCTAACATAATTCAATCTCGAATCTAAAATCTATTTATTTATTGACAACTTATACTGAATTAATTAATTAATTAATCAATGACGGATCTAGCTTATCTATTGCCGAGTTATTTAAAATATATATTGCAATTAATAAATTATTTTGTAATAAATTAGTTAGTTTTGTTATTCGGTATAAATTAATGGTTGAACACGTGGTTGGGAATCCAATGTTCATGAAATTTAAATGAACTGTTTTTAAAACATTGTTTTCATGTGTAATATATGTAATTTAGAATTTTGTTAAAAATAAAAAAACAATAGTACAGTAATTCAAATTTTAAAGTATTTGCGGCGCGAAGAAAAACGCTACAAGAAACGCCGTTAAAAGCTGCGTCGCTAAAAGTAGCAGCGTTTATTTTAAATAAACGCCACTATAGTACACGATCTATAGCGGCGTTTTTGTAAACAAACGCCACTAATGTACATTTTATAGCGGCGTTTGATTTCTATAAACGTTGCTAAAGATCGTGTACTATAGTGGCTTTTTTTTTATCAAAAACGTCACAATTGTTTTGTACTTTTGTGGTGCTTTTAAACAAACGCCACTATTGTTAATGGGTTTTAGTGGCGTTTGTCCCAAACGTCGCTATAGATACTGCATTTTAAAAAAATAATTTTAAATTATTATTACTACCAAAAGCTTCCCTGTAATTAATATTTCAACAACAATACAATTAAACAACAACAATAAAATAATCCAAAATACTTAACCACCAAAATATATTAAAGTCTAATATCAAATAAAGTGAAATATAATAATTCAGTGTTTAAGTAAAATAAAGTTCAGTAATAAGTACAAACCAAATGAACCTAAAATCATCTAAGGCGACGTATTCCTTGGTTGGTTCTACTTTAACATCGCCATCATATCTTAGAATTGTTGTTGAAGATTCTAATATGTTGTTTCTCTCTCTGCTTCCCTTGCTGCTCTCTCAGCTTCTCTTCGTTCTCTCTCAGCTTCTTTAGCTTCCATCTCTGCTTGGAATTGAGTTAATTGTTGTTTTAAACGCTAAACTTCCGCTTGAGAAGGCTGACTTTGTGATGGCATGTACTGAGACGATTTGGATCCAAAATATTTAGTTGGTGTCAGAATGACCCTTGATAGCGCACTCGATCATATCTTTCAGGACCCAAAACTTCAGTAAAAACTTGATTCTCGATATTAGCAATATTAGCAGAACCATCAATTGAAGCCGTAGCTTCCATCTCTGTCCTTTTTTTCTTCATTCTCGTCTGATAATCATTTGTGAAAAATAATAAATGAAAACATTATTTACAACATAATACAAAATAATAAATGAAAAATAATAAATGAAAACATTATACCAGAATTTCTTCAGCTTTAGAATTCATTGGAGAGCCATCATTTTTTGTGTGAGTAATGTCGAATAGCTTTACCCGTCCAATGCTAGAACCAGTCAACACAAGCTACAAAATATAATAAACATGAATATTAACTTTAATGTAATACAAGTAAAAATAATATTTTAAAAAAATAATACCTCTTCATTAGCAATGCGAGCAAAGCTCTTCGTCCATGTTGTGTGCGTAAACTTTTGTTTCTGTCTACTAGTAACTCTTATGCGCTCTCTTTCCTGTTTAATTTTCAATTTTTATTACATTTAAATTTGAAATTGGAATAATATAATATTATTCTTATAAATTATAGATGTTACCTCCCCTTTTGTTGAACTCCAAAACCTGACTGCATCTTTCCATTGATACCGTAATATTCCTTGGGGAATATTTTGAAATTTCTCTTGAAGTCTCAAATCGTTTTTGAAATATGTCTTCTTCAAGAAGCTCTTATGGTCTCTCCATTTCTTTCCTAATGCATGCTTCACATAATCGTCCGAGACCTCTAAAGAAAATTTATCCTGAAAATCACAAAATCAAAATTAAATATTACTATTTAAATGCAATGAATTAGATAATATAATATTATTATTACCTTAACAAGATCAAGAGCTTGGTTTTTGTTACTATTTGGCATTTAATGCCAAGACTCATAACTGATTGGCAGAATTGAAGCATTACGCGCAACAATGCCTAAATAACTCGCCAAAACACATGCTTCTGCACCAACAGGTTGGCCAACATCGTTTCTTGAAACTTTTACACGTTCTCCAACGGGGAGATCGTATAATTTCATCAAAGTCGTTCGCCCTCTAGTCTTGCGTCTTTGACCATTTCCGCCTATATGCAAATATATCAAGTCAAAACTTAATAAAATCATTTCAACAATAACAAATAGTTATGATTCAAATAAAGTATTAAAAAATACCTTCAATTTCTATATTCTCAACAATTTCAGGAACTTGTGAAGCTGTAAAACCAGACAAGTCATCTTCATTTGTTTCTTCTCCTATTCGAGGAATTTGAACAATATTTAAGCTATTTAATTTCCTTCTCGACATAATACCTATAATAAACGGGAAAAAATTAGTAACAACAACTTTACTAAAAAAATTAATAAGGCTCAATAGAAATCTTATTACAATACGCAACTAATTTTCATTAAAATCTTCATCCATGTTGTCTCGAACCCATTGAAACTGTGAATTAGAAGTAGAAGATGTTCCATCTAAGTTTTGTGCTGCAAAAGGCAAAGTTTCTGATCTTGTTTCAATGTCATCTCTACTTCCATCCCCGATATCAATCAAGTCTCTAGGGGTGTTACGGAGTACAATATACCAACTATCTTTGGTTGGATCATGAGAATAGAAAACTTGTTTGACTTGAGAAGAGAATACATATGGTTCGTCCATCAATTGTTGGCCAGTATGAATTAATCGAGAAAAGTTCACCATTGTAAAACTAGATTGATCTTTTTTAATTCCCCGAGTACTAGTGACATCAGCCCAATCGCAACGAAACAACACAACCTTCCGTTTGCCATAATAATCCAACTCAATAATGTCGGTAATAATTCCATAATATTCAACATCTTCCTCTACAGGATGATTGTCCCTTGTACTAGCATAACTTGTAGTTGAAGAAGTAACAATAACTCCACAATTTTGCGTCCTCCTTAATCTTTCTCGAGATTTCGTATGGAGCCTATACCCGTTAATGAGCAAGGCATTATATCTCTTAACAATT
This sequence comes from Abelmoschus esculentus, assembly GCA_035048815.1. Taxonomy (NCBI): domain Eukaryota; kingdom Viridiplantae; phylum Streptophyta; class Magnoliopsida; order Malvales; family Malvaceae; genus Abelmoschus; species Abelmoschus esculentus. Next base: position 2,834,141 of record JAUCBN010000038.1, read on the forward strand.
TCATTCGGGCCTTGACAAAGCCATTTAACTTCTTCACTAACTTCTCTCCCACAGCAAACCTATTCCATGTGAAAAGTTACATTGGTTAACATTAATGCATATTGATATTAAGACAAGAAAAATCATATAAAGCTTCAATTATACTTACCATTTTCCCTAACCATTCATGAAAAGTTTCTGCAAAGAGCTTATGACTCTCTCGTTGATTTAATCTTCTTGAGCGTACACGAGATTATAACCTTTGAAGCCTAGGTATGAGAGGAAAATATCGCAGAATCTTGACTGGTTTTTTCTTGATTGTGTTTCCACTACTTCCTCACTCACATTTTCTATGTTCACTTTCATCAACCGAGATTGACCGCATACATGACATGACTCTTGGCTTTTTTTATCACCCCAATACAACATGCAATCATTTGGGCAACTATGAATTTTTTCATATCCAAGGCCCAAATCTTTGATCATTTTCTTCATATCTTTGCCAAATTGAGGAGTTTTTGCAGAAGGAAACATTTCTCTTAAAAACTCTAGTAACTGCGTAAAAGATTTACCGATCTATCCTCTCAAGCATTTTAAGTGGAAAATACGAATGCAAAATGACAGTTTTAAATGTTTCGATCCCTCATAAAGTGGTTCATTCATTTCATCAAGTAAATTATAAAAGTTTACTGTATCTCCATTTGACTCTTCATCATATTTGTTTCTTCTCATCTCGGTAAAATGCTCAACACCAATATCAAAATCTTCTCTAACAGATTCTTGATAATCATCCATATTAAATGCATCTCATAACATACCCTCAATGCCATCTTCTCCAACAGATCGACGATCAGAATTAGGAGGAAAAGATACATTACTCTTCGAAGTAGAACTACGAGGTGCCAACTCTCCATGAAATACCTATTTTCTATAGCCCCGAACAAAACCATAAACAATTAAATGCTTATGGACAACTTCACGACTATGCCAATTAATATTAACACACTTCTTACAAGAGCAAAGAATCATATTCTCTTGGCTTGCATTCGCAAAAGCTGAGTCTAGAAAAGTTTCTACTCCATTTCGATACCCAACACTTACCCTTGACAAATCCATCCAACTTCTATCCATTTCGTATTTCTGTAATATACATAATTAAATGGAAATAGCATATTAACAACCAATTACAAAATAAAGATCACCAAACCAATCAAAATTAGTAGCGTATTAAAATCATAAACCAAAGTATTTGCATCTAGATTCTAAGAAGCATGTGGTGAATTTACATATAGAGACATTTGATTTACACACCATTCTGGACATATATATTATTATTAAAACAATCACAATTCTCAAAACATTTCAATTATGAATTTACATGTTCTCTTAGGTATATTAAAACATGAAAATTCTTAAACTCTACATGCATGCCTTTAACTCGGCCACTGTCATCTATTATTATTCTATGATGCATTATACAACCTTCTCAAGCATGCAACAATCAGTTTACAACAGAGCAGTTCGAAACATCTCTTTAGCATCTAAAACAGATCTTATTTCGATTATGCTAGCACAATATTATCTTCTATTCATGAACATACATTTAGAGACACTCTAATACTCCACAAGTTCCAACCAATTTAGACTTTTCCCTCTATTTTTACAAGTATATACAAACAACTTCAATTCAAGGTCTATAACAAAAAGGACAACAAAATCACAATCAAAATTATTCTTGATAATCAAAATATTAAAAAGGATAACCCTAAACACAATCACAATCTAACTAACGGTAAGTTGAGGACTCCATCTCGGTGCTATATCCGGTGCTATAATCCATGTTCATGAAGATTTTATCTTTTAACAGATAAAATATTCAAGTAAAATATATTCAAAAAGGCTAAATTATTCAAGTCATATAATGAAAACGAAAAAATCAAACCGGGGAGGAATTACCTGCTAGCAGACTTCTATTCGCCGGTGGAAGAAACTACGGTGGACGGCCCAGGCGATTGATGATAAGGCGACTCCGGTGGACGGACGACGCAACTGCGGTAGATGGATGACGCGACTGCGTCGGAAGAAAGAGGCACGGCAAAGACTAAGGGAGGGAGGCGGAGATAGGGTTTAAACTTTCAGATTGTTTCGATAATTTGAGGATTTTTGCGTTTTGGTAATATTAGATATTACAACATTGCGGTATTTGTTCGATAAACGCCACACTGTTATATGTTTTTTGTGGCGTTTATTGTAGAAACATTACAATAGATATTGTTTTTGTGGCGTTTTCTTCACAAACGTTGCAATAGATATTGTTGTTTTGACGTTTTTCTCAAAAACGCCGCAATAGGTATTGTTTCTGTGGCGTTTTCCTTACAAACGCCGCAATAGGTACTGTTGTTGTGGCGTTTTCCATACAAACGCCGCAATATGTGTACTGTACCGGCGTTTGCTCTTTAAACACCACAATATGTAAATGGTTAGCGGTGTTTGCTCCAAAAACGCCGCAAATAACGCCGCTATATATCAAGTTTGGTGTAGTGATTATCTGATAATTACATACTCACCTATTACAAGTAATTATTTGATAAACCCTAAAAGTACATCATATCTCTAATTTCTTAAACTCTAATCTTAAGCCCTAGACTCTAAATCCAATATTTTAAACTGCCGACATCAATAAAGACACAATAAAGAAACATATATTTTCATTCTATCTTTCCTAAATGAAAATCGTTTATCCTTTTATTGTGCTTTCATTGATGCCTTACTTAAAAAAACGAGTTTAGGGCTTGAGATTTAAGGTTAGGGGTTATGATTTAAAAAATTCAGAGTATAGCCTATTTTTTAAGGCGTAAAATTTAGAATATAAAAATTAGGGTTAGGGTTTAGAATTTAATTTTTGAATAAATTTTAGTGCGAAGTATTGAAGTATACATGACTAAGGACAAACCCTCTGAGGTCTGTTCAATTGTATTTATCATTAAATCATACTAACATTTATATTAACATTTGATCATAACTCCGTCCTTATTAATAAATTATATTCGATTTATTTTGCTAATAAACAATTGCATGCAGTGTTTGAAACGGCACCCTTCAAGGAATAGGAGTGGTTGGCATCCACCACCTCTCTTCTCAAAAGTAGAATGAAAACTCCATTAAAAAATTTCTCAACCAGCATTATTTTATGTGTATAATGCCATTGAACTATTGGGGTGAGAGAAATGTCTGCGTCCTTTGTTTAAATTTTCTTCTTCTCCTTCGCCTTGCTTTAGCTTCTCCCCTTTCTTCTTCCTATTGCCATTGAAATCATTCTTATTTTCTTAATCAGACCTTTATATTTTTGTTTATATTAATCAGTTCCATTAGAATAAACAAAACCCACAGTAGATATATATATATATATATAAACTGTTTAATCTAAAGTCTAAACCCATAATTTTTATATTGTTAAATTTTTAGTATTTTATTTCTGGTTACTTTTGATCCTTTGTTTTTCCTTGTTTTCTGTTGTTGTTTTGGTACTAGGATGGCCGGTCTTGATTTAGGTAGTGCTTCTCGTTATGCTCATCAGATTCAAAGACCGGACCTTCACCTGCAGCACCGGCCCGAACCTGAAGATCAGGGAGCTTCAAACAACCGTGTCGGTGGTGGTGCTTATCATCAAGATGATGATCCTCACCAGGGTATCGACTTGGTCAACGCAGATAACTCGGATGACCTCGTGGCTCGTAGGCCTCGAGGGCGTCCTCCGGGTTCTAAGAATAAACCCAAGCCTCCTGTTATCATCACACGGGAGAGTGCAAACACGCTCCGAGCTCACATTCTTGAAGTCGGGAACGGCTGTGATGTGTTCGACTGTATTGCTAATTATGCTCGGAGAAGGCAAAGGGGAGTCTGTATATTGAGTGGGAGTGGTACGGTGACCAACGTGAGCATTCGGCAACCAGGTGCAGCTGGAGCCGTGGTTAATCTTCAAGGGAGATTTGAAATATTATCACTCTCGGGGTCTTTTTTGCCACCACCAGCTCCTCCCGGTGCCACTAGTTTGACCATCTTTTTGGCAGGCGGGCAAGGGCAGGTTGTGGGAGGAAGCGTGGTCGGGGAACTGATGACGGCAGGGCCTGTTATTGTTATAGCCGCATCATTTACAAATGTTGCCTATGAAAGACTGCCCTTGGAAGAGGATGACCAGCTGCAACTGCAGAGTGGCGGAAGCGGCGGAGGTGGGGATAGTAATAACAATATGTTCTCTGACACGGGAGCCGGCGCTGGTGGTTTGCCTTTCTTCAATTTGCCGGTCCATATGCAGCCTAATCATGTCCAGTTACCGGCTGAAGGCTGGCCAGGAAACTCAGGTGGCATTAGACCTCCCTTTTGAGAAATTTGCATCTTCTTCTTCTTCCTAAGTTGATGTTAATCTTTGTCTGTAACTCTTTTAGGATTTTTGAAAACTTGGATTTCTAAAATCAGTCCTCCATGTTCATGTTTTGGCAGAAACTTTCTTTTCTCTGTAAGCAACCAGTTCCATGGTGTATTAACTTCTGTTGGACGTTATCAGTGACAGAATTTCAGTGTTTCTAACAGATCAACTAGGGTTTTAGGTTTCCCCCTGTCCTTTTCTAATCTCTTACAAACCCAGCAGACATAAACTGGTCCTGTCCTCTTTCTTCCATGAAACCAAACCAAAACACATATATAAACATAACCTGCAATCCTTATGTTCTTCTTCTTCAACATCCCATCTTCATTCACTAGGTGAACATCTAATTACCTAGGGTATAGTTGACCAAGAAACATGACATATACATTGATCAGCTTGCAGCAATCCTATTTTGTGGCAATCTACTCAGATTCCAATACTAATGTTTTTTTTACAATTAATTTTAGATGCCCATTTGGTGTGGCTAAGGATGTTAAGATGTTGTGCTGTCTGTCTGGTATTCTATATACTTTCTTAAACATGTGGGTTTCTAAACAACCTTGTCGTTAGATTTACTTCCTTATTGTTGTCTAGCATTGGATATTGTCTGGTGTCTCCAGCTTCTGTGGATTTATATACACTTGATGAACAAGTTATATCTCATAGATATCAGCAGGAGAAATCAGAAAACAGCTGGGATTTAAAATCAACGTAAAAATCATCCGTCTCTTTTTCATGTATCTTTTTGTGTCTCTTTTAAAAAATTTTAACCCTAAATCTTATTTTCTATATCCTAAACCCTAAAACCTTAAAACCTACCCCTAACTCCTTAAACTCTAACTACAACCATAACCCTTAACCTTAAACCCTAAACTTAAATCCTTTAATTTGAACGAAGGCATGGAAGGAGGTATGAAAAAGATGTAGATGATTTCCACCCTTAAAATCATATATTTCTTAACGTCAACGATCTTTAGAGAAAATGATTAAAGTTCTCAACCGACACCTTTCCTTCTCCTTTAGATTGTAGCTTCAACCAGAACTTGAAGTCGGGGGCAAAATATAAATGATTAAAAGTGGGATAAATTCATAAATAAACTAGGAGTAATCGCCTTCGTCGATACTTCAAAACCCATTAATAACAAATTTTCCCTCTCCCTAAATAAAAATTATTCGAAAAAATATATATTTACTAATGTCTGAATTTATTCTCTAAATTTCCATTGTGCTTAGTTTCTAATCTCCTTTTGGTACCAAGAGGACTTTAGTTATGGAATATGCCCTAAACATTTTCTTTTGGTGATTCCCTTTGGATCAATATGTTTTTCTTTTAGGTTTAAATATACATATGATATATGAACTAGACACATCCTAAGTTAGTATATTAAGATTTTATATTTTAAAGTTGATACGTGAATTAGACATATTCTATCAAATTGATATCTAAATACCCTAAACTCTAAACCTCTAATTTGAAGTGGGGCATAAATGAAGATATAGAGAGGGGACAGACGATTTGCATCCTAATAAAAACATATTCGAGGAAGGAAAAACGATAAACTTAGACTAACGAAACGGATGTGATATTTTTACATCCATACTCGCACAATAGTCATCAAATTCATATTTATCTTGACCTAACTGAAATAGGTACGGTGCGAAATCTACGAAATTATATAAGTATATCATTCTCATGTGTGTACACTTCTAAACAGTTAAAAAAATATTAATATATATATTTATAATCATTTTGAGACCATTAAAAGGATAATAAAGTGACCAAATATTTCACATAGTCCCCATAATAGAGGGACTTGACAGGAAGTTATTGTAACAGCAAAACTTAATTCGACTCGAAAAAATTAAATAACTCAATTCGATTTGAAATGAAAATATTTGATTCGTTTTGACTCGACTCGAAATTTCATAGACTCGACTCAAAAAATTTTCAAATAAAATTCGAGTTGTAAAATGAAAATTCGAGTAACTTGAAATTTTTAGTAATTAAAAGATTAATTTTTAAGTTTTAGAAGAGTCTATCATTTTTTATGATATATATACATTGATATATAAAAATATAAAAAAATATTGCTACATATGAAAATATATATATATATATACATATCTTATATGATTAGAGAAAATCGTTTAAATTAGAATCAAATCATAATAAATAATTACAATTAAATATTTATAGGAACTCGAAAACTCGACTAGACTTTTTTAAACTCGACTCGACTTTCTTAAACTCGACTCGAACCGAAGAAATTTCAAATAAAATTTGAATCGTAAAATATGTCTCGTCAACTCGAATAAGTCAAAATTTTTAACTCGACTCGATCGAATACTTATCCCTACGTTGAAATTTATGCATCGCGTCTTTTCCCTTCACAAACCATACAAAGCTAATAAGGTCAAGTAAATGCGACTGCGGCATTTCATCGAACATCTACCGGCCCTTAATTACAGAATCAAGTGACATTTTACTTGCAAGGAGACATTTTTCTTCTTTTTCCAAATAAAATGATGTGTTTGATAGATTGGAAGGAGCCGTCATGAGACTAATTCGAGGGGGGGAATTCACCGGCTTCGACGGAGATCCCATGAGGGGGAAATCCTACAGCCCCAACTCCTCCTGCTTGCAAAAACAGCCACGGTTCTTTTTGGCCGGAGGTTCAGAAACAGCACCATCAGTAACACCATTATCACTCCCTAAACCGACAAAATTTTATGAATAAGCTAATAAATATGAATAAACTAAAAATAACTTAATTAATCATTTATAAATATGATCAATATTAAATTTTATTTAATTCTCATATTTTAAGTTTATTAAAAGATAACTAAAAATATGGATCGAGCTGATTTTTAATAAGGTTTATTATAAAAATAAGTGCTCAAATTATAATTTTAAGTGTTTAAATTATATTTTTTTAAAATTAAAAATAATGTATTATCTTGTTAATTTTAGGTATCTAATCATTAATTGTTGTTAAAAAAATTAATTAAAATTCGATATGTGATATGTTTTAATTTATGATTTTTTTTATTTTTGTATTTTTAAATAATTTAAAATACTTTTAAAAATCCTAAAATTTTATAAAATTTTAAAATAATCCTCAAATTCTCATTGTTATCTCCGTCAATTGTTATTGTTGACTTTAACCCTTCGGTCATCGAACCCAACCAACCATTTTATTCAATATATCATTATCAAAAATTGATAAAATAGTATATCAATTGAACTTTAAACGACAAATATAAAATAATTATTTAATTAACACATTAATTTTAGTTTTCAACAATAAAATATTATAAAAATGATTAATTGAATCAAATTTTAAATAATTAGAATTATTGCAGTGTGTCAAACATCAATTATAAAACTGATATTTAAATTCCATAATAACCAATCATTAAAAGTTATAACAAAAAGTATTAATACTTATTTTTATCAAAATTACTTTTAAAATTTAAAATAAAAATATATAATTTTAATATATTTTTTTAAATTAACATTACAATATTATCTGTTTTAGAGTATAATCTTAATTATTAGATAACAGTCACTCAATTATCGTACTCGTACTGACATTACTGATATTCGAATCAAGTTGTTTTAACACTTATCTTTTAAATAAACCTTTAATTAGGGGTGAAAAAAACTCGACTCGAAAAAATCGAATAACTCGACTCGAAGCGAAAATATTTAACTCGTTTTGACTCGACTCGAAATTTCATAGACTCGATTTAACTTAAAAAAATCAAATAAAGTTCGAGTTGGAAAACAGAAATTCGAATAATTCAAAATTTTTAGTAATTAAAGGATTAATTTTTAAGTTTGAGATGAGTTTATTATTTTTTATGATATATATACATTGACATATAAAAATATAATGAAATATTGCTACACATAAAATATATATATATATATATATATCTTATATGATTAAAAAAGTCAGTTTAAATTTAAGTTAAATCATACTATAAACATGATAAATAATTATAATTAAATATTTATAAGAACTCAAAAAATCGATTCGACTCGAATTTCTTAAACTCGACTCGAACCGAAAAAATTCAAATAAAATTTGAATCGTAAAATATAACTCGTCAACTCGAATAACTCAAAATTTTTTACTGGATCAAATACTCACCCCTACCTTTAATGTTCCAACTTCTAACCTATATACTCGATCCGATTTCGTTCCGACCTGACCAGGAATTATATAACTGCAAGTCTCTCATTGTCCGGTTCCATTCAATCAACTGTGATCCCTACGAAATTTCCATTCTTTAGTCCTTTACCATTGTCTCGACTTTCTATAGATTTCTCCTCTTTTTCCTTCCTCGGAATCTTCGATTTCTACAGGTTAGCTCATCGATTCAATAATCGAACGAAATTGAGCTTCGATTATGCGCTTCTTTAGAAGAATAGCGGGGATTTTCGGGTTTGCCAGAGACGAGGCTGTTCACGAAGTGAAAGATCAAGAAAACGACCGTCATAGCGATAATGAAACACCCGGGAACCGCCCCGTTTTCCAAGAAACCGGCCTTCCTAGAAGGGGATTTAGCGTCCCTGTTCAAGTCGCCGTAGATCGTTCCCAGCCTGGTCCTGTCCTCCTCCCCTGCACTTCGGGTGACGGCGGCGTCCAGGTCCATCTCAATTTCTTTTCTAATGATGTTTGTTTTCTCATTATTTCCAGATTTAAAGCTGTGGGTTCTTGTTATAATGCTGTAATGTTAGATGTTAAGGTAGTAATTACATTTCAGTTGACTTCTGGGTAGTAAGAAATATGAATCAATGTTTAGAATGTGTTACATATTAACAGTTTGGAATTAAGATAAAATAGCACTAATCACTAATGTTTATGAGGAATTAATGTCATTGAACTGTGTAATTTGGCTATAAAGAGCTTGAGGTTAGCATGGTTTAAAGATTTACTGTACTAGAATCTTTGAAGAAACGACCTATGTAATCTAGCATCTGCAATCTTCAGAATTGGTTTTCAAATCTTTTATCCGGCATTGCTGCTGCAAATTTTGGTTACATCTACTGTCATGAAATCAATTGACATGCATGATTGTTGTTTTAAGTTATGGTGGAGTTGAGTTTTAACTGACAAGTAGGCTGTTCGAGTTACAGTCATTCAAGGAGGCTATTTTGAGTCAAATCTCTAATGTCCTCCACATTATTGTTTCTGATGTTCATGGAAAATATGAAACGATAGATCAGATTGATGTACTTGACGGCATGACGTTCAGGAAGATGCATTCTGATGCTTTTTCAACACAGTAAATTACTTTTGTTTAGCTTATGTCTTTAGTATCAATTCTTTACTTGGATCCTTTTTGTTTTTCTTCGTCTACAAAATGAATAGAGGAAAAGATATACACTTCCTTTCTTTCCTTTCCTTCTTTATTTTCCTTCCCTCAAATTCCTGTGACGGCGTATTGTTCAATAAATCTGGTATTGTTCTACAAAATCTGGGAGTTGTTCTAAAAAATCTCTCTGCTTGGGGATGAATCTTTGGTGGTTGATTTCAGATTTCCACCTTTTCCCCTTATCAAGTATATATGATGCTAACTTTTATTCTCTTAAAGATTTGTCTATTTGAAACAATTAACCTTGTCCTTTTGAAACATAATTTGAAGAACATGACAATGCCACAGGAATTAGTATCTAATAACATGCTGACATATAAATATGAAGATGTTATATATTTCCTTTGCAAGTTGATCGTAGTTTACATATGAATCAAATTCTGCCACATTTTGGACATGGTTAGAAGTTTTTTATGCGTAGTAGGTGAAGTAAAGAAGTAGCCGGAGAGGGTGGCCGAATATGCCACTTATTATTGGTACTGTTCTAACAGTGAATGCTATTATTTACCATTGAGCACTTCATATAAGTTTGAGACAAATGAATGTCCCTGTGGAAGTTGTAGTTGCTTTTATTGGCATGATGTTCTGTACCAAGAGATAGTTTCAAACTGTTGGTTTCATTCATTGGACACTTCTCAGCGTTACTCTCACTTAAACTAAATTGCACCCTATTTTGGTTTTTCCAACCTGCCACAACTACTTATTTTATCACATATCTTCATCAAGCCTGTTTCAAGTGGATGATATTTTGTCTTGACTTTACAATTCAGGGTCTGAAATGGTATGCAAAGCATCTTCGGATAGACGAAGATGGAGACGTAGCAGATGAGTTCCTTGATGAAGTCTTACCAGAAACATCAGGTGCAGAAAATGAGCAGAAGCCATACCCGAAGTTCGAAGTGAAGTACAGTACAAGACGAGCTAAGGTGAAGACTCAGGTGATGTCCCATGATGGTAAAATTCAGCAGTGTGTTGAGTACCAGGGAAGACTACAATGGGCATGAACCTGCCACCATTATTTTAATAGATTCTTCCTTTCCATTGTTCTAACTTATGCTAATACCCTGAATTTGACTGTATCAGTATCATATAGAAAAGGGTTTGTAAGAAGATTTTGGTTTAGGCTTTAAAAAATGTTGGATATTTCATCAAAGATCCAAGTCTTTCTGTATAAGTGTGTTTGAGTGACTTAAATATAGATTCTATGATTCTCCTTCTCTAAATCTAGCAGCTTTTACATAAAAAGATTTGCCTCATCTATTCGATACGAGTATGAGAAATGGTATTCTTAAAAAAATAGATGATATAGATTAGCCCCTATTATTTGAGTAGTTCTAGGAAACAACAGACTTAAAGCTGAAATTATAATAAAAGTCGTAAGAATTTCAGTATCAATCGATATATAATGAATTTCTTAAAAAAGTATTAGGATTTCGATACATATCAAAGTTTTTAAAATATATATATATAAATTTCGATATATATTAAAAAATTAATATAAAAGTTTTTATAATTTTTATAACAATTTAAATACAGTCGTTTTTAAAATTATTTAACATGTACTATCTTTATAAAAAAAACCTCTATTATTTTTTTGTCAAATCAGTGTTAGTAGTATAACATAAAATCCAAGGGTGGAAAATACAGTTCTTAAAAGTCTTGCGTACAAATGAAAGTAGGATATCTCTCCCTCTTTCCTTTTAATCTTTTTATCTCGTCGTGACCAATAACTGCTTAGATTCTGGAACCGGTATCAATGGACCTTGTGGTTCCCTGCACTTCCCTCTACCGGCAATCGCCACTTCACCTGAGACTATCATATGCGAAACGCGGTGCTTTTTCCTTCAGATGCCGTCGCACAACTACGTCAGAGCTCCAGTCGCCGGTGAGCGCTACCAGCACGAACGGTTATCCTTTCCCTTCAATTCCTACTCATAAAGTCACCGTCCACGACAGAAAAAAAGGTGTCGTTCACGAGTTTGTTGTTCCTGAGGTACGGCGTTTCACTCCGTTTGTTCCTGAGAAAAATGCCGAAGAAACGATTGATCTATTTTGTAGTTAGAATAGAACAACAATTAATTAGGACTTGCATTTTTATTTGCTAGGCTTGCAATTTATTCGTTAGAACAACTTAATTAAATGATTGATTGGAGTCTGATTTAGGGATATTTGATTGAAATTGCAGGACCAGTACATATTACATACTGCTGAATCTCAAAATATCACACTTCCGTTCGCATGCAGGCACGGTATTGCTCTTTAAAATCCAATTATGTTTGTTTTTAAATGTAGTAAAAAGGTGTCACATTTATCGGTAATTCGAGTTTCGGGTTTACTTATTGGACGTTTAAGTCTGTTTTAAATGTTAATCTTTGTTTATCGGATGAAATTGTGTTTAATTAGTAGTTTCTTTAAATGGCAGGTTGTTGTACTAGCTGTGCTGTTCGTATAAAGTCTGGACAAATACGACAGCCTGAAGCTCTTGGGATATCTGCTGAACTGAAAGAAAAGGCATGGCTTTAGTGTTTCTCATTTCTGGGTTGTGAATTCATTTGCTTGTTTTGCTTATTTTTGGCATTTTAGTTTTAAATCAAAACCTCGATGTTATTTCATTGCATTCAAGCCTTCAACACTGTTTCATCATCTTTTCACGTCTCAGTCATCAAATTTGCCATATCATAGGTTTCTATATGAAATCAAACCATTACAACTTTAAGAATCATAGTCATTTAACCAATTGGCGAGGTATTGAAAGATAAATCATTGTTTTGTAGACACAAGGAATGTGAACTTAAACAGAAGAATACTCATGACATGGGCTTGATTATTTTGATTAACCGGATTAAGAGTATACTAGCATAATTTGGAAATATTCTTCACATTGTTAAATGTTACTGCAATTTCTGTAGGTCATAACTGAACTGATGTCACACCGCCATTTTAATGTCCATTTGAATCTTATACTAACGAGTAACTTTCTCCTCTTTAACAAGTTTAGTTTATTATTGGTTTTCCTAACCAACAATCGTGAGTGACAAATGTACTGGAAATACACACAGAGAGAGGAATTAATTATGAGTAGATTAATGACATGGAAGAAAGAGATGAGGTGGTTGAATTTTAGTGGATGGGACCATGAATGATATGGTAATTTGGGTCCATATAATAATTTCCGGAGAGAGAGGGATTATACTACCTCATGTTAAACTTCTTGCATGCTCGTTTTATTTAGTGCTCCGAGTGTACTGTATATTATTTTCTTCTTATTTTTGTGTCTTAAATGCAGGGATATGCGCTTCTTTGTGTGGGATTTCCATCTTCTGATGTTGAGGTGGAAACACAAGATGAAGATGAGGTAATGCGTAAAACCCTCCGTCCCTCCCCATCTATTTGGAAGAACTGTTATCTGCTCTTTGTATGATAACCAAATGAAGTTATTGCAAACACCTCAAAGGTGGATTGCCACACCATACACCTCAAATATCTTGTGATAGGAGCACTTGAATTTGTTTTCATCCGCATTGATCTGATCTCCAAAAAATAAAGAGAACTGCTAACTCATATAGGATTTCGCGAGTGTCTTTAAACCTTTATTTGTACGTGTCAAATAATTTGAGTTTACTGGCATGTGCAGGTGTATTGGCTTCAATTTGGAAGATATTTTGCTCGAGGACCAATTGTAAGCCCATGAATTCTGAAAATCTTTTACATACTAATATGCAACAAGTAGTAGTAGAAGACAAAAGGATAGCTGAAAAGGAGCTAAGCTGATGCACAGCTATTGCCTCTTTCAGGATTTAATGCCCAATTCTTTAACTCATTTGAAATGGTCTTAAATTGTACTTATTGAACTTTGGCAGGAAAGGGATGACTATGCATTGGAGCTAGCCATGGGTGATGAATAAGCTACTTGCATTTTATAAGTGAAAGATGAGCATAAACCATGTAAAGCCTGCTGCGGATTCTTTATCTTGTCCTTTATGTCTTCGTCTTAATTTTGCCCCACCCCCTAAAGTACTATGATTATGACTCATGGAACTGGTGGTCTTGACTTGTTTAAGTTACATGTATTAACTTCTTCAATGAATGTTTTCCCAGTGCCAATTTATCATTTTCAGCAGTTTTTTTCCCATATGATCACTCTTAATTGTATGTCATAATTCGTAATAGATCATTTGTGCGTACATTAGCTACCCTCTTGAAATTGTGTTTCATCATGTTGAAAAAGGATGATGGAATAATTCATAGACAGGGAGTGAGAGATAATGCATGGACGTCCAGATGCATGGTGAAGCTTCTGATAGAAGAGATTCTGATGATGAACTCGAGTTTTTGTCTATGTTGACAGCATATAGTTAATGACCTAGGTTAGGATAAAATTGAGATCAGGTATGATGGGAGATTGATGGAGACACATTTGAATATGAGGACTGAATGACATGGATGTACCCTATTTCGCACAAAATCCACAATCAACGATGAAGGCAGAATCCATTTTTAAGTTTCTTATACAACAAAAAAGTCTTACCATCTGTAAAGTTAGCAAGCATTTATAAACACACAATGACCCTTTCATTGTGTTTATTCTAATCAAATTTGTTGATTGTGATTCATTAACATGATTTTTGCCTATCTTAAATCTGATCTCCTTTGGTTGTCTCTTTAGGATCAACAAGGATTTCTTATCAACAACAAGAAGAAGGTTACAGTGCTGTTTCTGGGCCCTTAAACCTTACTGGTTTACATGATTATTACCCTTTGTCCAAAAAGTCTTGCAGGGGAGTGAATGATCTGTCCATTCAAAATTGATTGGTTCTTTCCATTTTCTAGTTTCCAGACCTGACCATACTGTAGAGTCATTTGCTTTCTTGTACACTTAACCATTGGGGTATAAATTGTAGTTTCTTGCTAGGTAGTTAGCCACTTTGCCTGAGATGGTCTGCTTTGAGCCTTGCATCTTTGTTTAAACTTCTATCACAAGAAATAGTTCGATTTCTGAAACAAACTATCTGGGTACTCGGAGCTGATGAATGATGTTATCATTGAATGTTGCCTCCTTGATCGTACTGGAGTAGGTGTGCTTAATGGTTAACTCTCCGATGTGGTTTACTCTCTCTCCGATGTGGTTGAAGAGTAAACGAGGGGGGAAATACAGAATGATCTCGTGAAAGTTCTTCAAAACACATTGAAATTCTTTACTTGTCTTCGCCCCTGCTTTTTTTGTTCAGACTGGCATGGACTTGTCTTATTCAGATCAGTTTGGCAAAACATGTCAAAGAATGAAAAACTCCAAATAGAATGAGGTTAGTGCTATCCTTAACAGTTCCATTGGAATCGACTTTATTATGAAGCTAAGCACATTTGATAAGGTCAAAGAAACAGTTAAATTCATGTATACATTGCCCCCTGCTGTAAAAAACTTGGACCATGTACCTTAGGAGATATGATTTATAAAGCACCACCTGATAGAAAAGTTTGAAAGATTAATTTTGATTATGGGGGCTGGAATATCACATAAATGGTAATATCTAAATGGAATCAACATCACAGCTGAGACACTCGAATAATCGGGTGCGAATATCGATTAATTTGGATAGGAACCTTTAAGTTCATTATGCTAATCTTTAGGTACCAGAAACAAAAGGGACACAGATAATGAGTGAACTGTGAAGTTAACAAATCAAGCAGAATATATTACAGAACAAACAGAATGGCTTGAGTCATTATCGACAAGCTCAAGTTGTCGAAAGGCTTAAACATGAAGCCTTTATTAGGAATTCACACTGCAGAGTTTCATTTTCTGGTAGTTCAATTATCAGCTTAAAAGTAGGATTGCAAAAGAAGTAGTGCCTTCAAGAATGCTAATGTAGCTTTACAACCTGTCTTCCCTTAATGAAAGGTGAAATTGCTGTGGGGTTATACCTGAGTCATATGGACCATCTACCAATAAATATAGAGCCTCTACTGTCCTTGTTCTAAGTCCCCACCCAAATGAAGATAGATCTATGTAGACCTCACACTGGCATCGGTCTGATGGGGTGTAATTTGTCAAGACAAAGTCATGGTTAGTAGACACAAAGTTGGGTGTTTTTGCTTCTGCAGATAACACTAGCTTTGGCCAATGAAATGTCTCAACTTTATTAGTTAGAGAATATACCTTGTGGATATTATAGTTCGACCAACGAGATCCGAAAGGGACACCATCAGGGTGTTTCTGAGAACCTAAACATTTTGGTCTGCATTGTGTTGGAAAATCTGTTCCCAGATGTATGATGTCTATTAAAAAGTAAACAGTTTTTGCAGAAGTACTTGTTATGATATCTGTAGATATAATTGAACAGGTGTTTCATGTTCGGATCCAGCTGATTGTATTCGGTGCTCACCGACGGTTTAATATCGACTGTGCAAGTCTTAGACTTCTGGTAGTAAAATTCTTTCAGTTTAAGTCTGATCTCTGAAAGAAGTTATAATTGACTTCTTCTCACATCATCTACCATGTAATCAACTAGAAATATGCACCTCAGTATGTTCTATAAAAATCTATATGGTCCCCAGTGTAATTTTCTTGGGCCAATCTATGTTGTGTGAAATGTGAATGACTATGAAACAGTTGTCTGAACTTAGATCTTTGGCAATTAAAATTGCAGAAAATGAAGTATCAGAGGTGAACTCTATGCCCTGTATTTATTTTCATTCATGTTCATAGCAAAGTAAAAGAAAATGAAGTTTATCTTATCAGAATTCGGAAGATAACCGATTGCTTAAACTGTCACAGGTCTTCTCTGATGGAATTACTGATATAATGCATCCGATTGCTACCCAAAGCTGCTTATTTCGTAAGTCACGCAAGGTAAAATAACTCGATACAAAGCGACAAGGGAGTTTCCTCCATTTTGCGATGGGATGCAAACGCAGGGGAAGATATTTGTAATGTGCAGAACCAAAGTTGTAGCTTATAACAATCAACTTGGGTTTAGAGTAACCTTAGCTGTTGAACTTCTGTTCGGTAGTGCTTGCCGAGCCCTGCAACAGTCGATGGCACAAAACAACAGTGAATACATTGCGAAGCGGAAGAAATCTTTTATAGGAAAAAATAGTTACGAAAAAAAGGGGTCGAGATGAAACTAATAAATTGACCCGAAATATCAAGGTGAGAACATACCAACGAATGAGATTAACAAGTATAAGCTTTCAATGACTTTTTCTTGAGATGGTTACACTTGCAAGAAAAACTCAGATGTCTTTCTTGTACTTTATCTATTGCTGCAATGATTTTAGAATGCAGTATAGACTTGGGATTAGAGCATAAAATCTTGCAAGCAATTTTCGTATCGCGTATTGTCCGTGATTTGCTTGCGGTGCAAGTAAAATTGAACTGTGTAATCATATTATATGATTAGGTAATAAGGGTTTCTCTTAGGAAATTTTCTACTTCAAGGAAGGTGAATAGTAAGGAAATCTAACAGTTCGTAAGAGAACGATCGAGTACTAACCCCGACCGAGGTCACAAAATTGCAGACTGCACATTTTACAGATCTTGCTCCATACTGGTACATTAGTAACATCCTGCAGTTCCCACAATTTACATGTGCCACTTGATTTGCTGTCAGAAAGTGAAGGAAAATCTGAATCTTTCACCAAAGAAAATCTAATTGCTTAATTGACAAGGCTTCGAAAAACATTATCGAAGTTCTGAAACAGCATAATTTGTCATGCATACCTTCCAAGGCCAGATTGACAGTGTGACAACATGAACATTGAACGCTCGTTGCTCCACGGATGTACATTAGTAAGGTATGGCATCCTCCGCAGACCAACTGTGCCATTTCTGTGCCTGTATTTTCATAATTTTGACTTACATTTTATACATAGGTCTTCCAGAAGGAAGATTCGGTCGATGTGACGTTTCAGGATTTCATAAAAGTTATGAAGAAAACAGCAGATGACGTACCGGGAGGCGGCACTTCTGTTACTGCATTGCAAACAGCACAGCACACAGAGGTTGCTCCAACAGGATAGAGCAACAAATTTCGACAACCGGAACATACAAGCTGGCTTTGAGCACCTGGTTACATAGATTTGGCCATTAGATCAGTTGAGAATGGAGAGTAGAACAAAGGTAAAAACAATAACTTTTGTAGATGCATAAAGAAAGATTCAGGGTTCCTCCTGTCTTTGACCAATTTGTTGATGAGACCAAGCTTATTAGAAACCAAACTAGAGTTTGAAACTAGACTTGTCAGAAGCCATACCATTGCAACATGAATATCAGAAAAAGAAAAAGGGGACAAAACTAAATTGAATCAGACACCCTGAACTAAATCTGTTTCAGAACAGAAGAGAATAAGATACCATTGGCTGCAGGAGGAGAGTAAGGCGCCGGAGGTGTCGGATACGGCGCAAGGGGAACTGGCATTGTAAAATCAGACAGAGCTAAACTCTCCTTTCAATTGTTCACTGCCTTAGAACCAGACAGCACCAAGCTTTCTCCCATACTTAACCATGACAGACCAGACATATAACATAAGAAACACTTAGAATCAGCAGAAATATTGTAACCATGATCAACTCAGAAAGTGCCTAAAAACGGGAACAGACTAGACTAATTAAAATTATACCAGATTTAACTGTGAGACAGAAGGGAGAGTGGCATAACCAGCAAACTGAAATAAATACCCAATTTGGAAACTTTGCTTACATAGCCATACAAGATGGTAGTTTTTAATGGATATGAAAAGAGAAGAGGTAAAAGAAACTTTGGTCTGAAACTCTGAACCCCACACCCCTCTCCTTCTCTCACTGTCAATGGAGCTTTAGCTCTTACAGTAAAAAAAATTGCATGGAGCTTTTGATCTTACAGTAAAACTACACCAGCTAGCCACATCTTGTAGCCAAAAGAAAATCAGGGGACCATCTGTCAAAATTTTCACTGTGGGGTCAAATTCATAACTTTTAGTCAAAATATCAAAATATCGAGCGTTATTTATGAATCCATTCCACGTCATGGCTCGCAGTTAAGCCAAATGGCAGAGCACAAACTTGGCATGGTACAAATGTGTCATTAAAATAAAGTTATGATAGATAAAGTTATTTTGTTATTTTAATTTTTAAAAATATATTTATTAATTTAATTTAAAATAATTTAATAAATTCAATTATTTAAAATGTTATTAGTAAAGTAATTCTATATACTTACATACAGTATTAAGGTTATAATGAATATATTGTAATAATATATTAATTATCTAGTAATGAAATTATTATATTTGTGGGAGTTATCACAGTTATTAATGATTAAACCGACGCACAATAGGATGAAGGAATAGTGACTTAATCAACCTTTATTATATTTTAAAGTAAGACACAAATTCAACTAGTCCCTATAGCTCAGTGGAAGAGCGTCAGTCTTGAAAACTGAAGGTCCGTAGTTCGATTCTGCGTTGGGACAATTTTAATCTTTTATTTTTTGTACAAACATTTACGACAAGCCTACCCAGGTAAAGTCATGGAAACGATTCAAACGCCATATCTTGTATTTTCTGACAGCAATTCAGCTTCTATTTTTTCAATCATACTTGTCTGCAACTACAGATTACAGAATCAATTATTGAACAGAAGAACAATGATTGTGCTGAGAAAAAATAAAAGTGGAAAAGCAGTGGATAAACAGATTTAAAAACAAAATGTAAAATAAAGACAAAAAGGTTTAATTGTTTGAATAAGAGTGTGGCTGATGAGGTATGGGCAGGAGTTCTTACAAGAAATCTCATGACACAGTCACAGTACAGACAAAGAAACAGGGTGGGGGGACCTAGGTTTTTGTACTGTTGTTACCTGTTTCTTTGCATTCTAAGTGTATTTTTATTGATCGTGAAATACTGGTGTTTAAACTCGTAACTTTCAAAAATAATAATCGTTCCGAAATTATTAATCAAATTATATTTTCACATTATATATTTATTTTTTCCGTAAAAATCAAATTTAGTACGATCCGATATCTAACAATGAACACTCTTACTCAATGGCTAAAGGAACTGTTGTTATTTTTTAAGATTACGAGTTTGAGTATCAATAATACCAATAAAAACAATTATGTTTAATCATTAAAAAATATACCCTAGAACAAATATTACTGTAACTACCATAATTGATCGAAAAAAACACCTATATAAACTGAGGTAAAATGTTATATTGTACTTAGATACGGATCCTTAATGTGAGGCCAAGGACACCCAAATTAATTTGACATATTGATATTTAACCTTTTAAATTTTTAAAATTTTTAATTACCACCCTTTATATTTTTTATCTCAAAAAAATATTATATTCTAAAATTTTAAATCTTTTCAATTAAATCTTCTCTTAAAATTTTAAAAGATTTTATTAAATGCCATTTTCTTGAAAATTTTAAATAAACCCTTTAATTTTTATGAAAGTTTTATACTAAACCTTTAAAAATTTTGAAAAATTTAAATAAATTCCTTTACTTTTTAGAAATTTTAAATAGACTCTATAAACTAAAACTTGTCAAGATTTGTTAGTAATTGTACTTTCAACGAAAATATTTTCGAATATTAAAATTAACGAGAATCAGTGACGGAATTATATAGAGCGGAGAAGAACAATTGTCTTTTCCATCACTAAATATTTCTTTTATCATTATTCTTTTATTTAAGTTTTTTTAATTTTAATTTATTTTAATTTTAAATTTTTATATTTTATTTTTAAATCTTAAATCTTTGTTTCGTCACCAATGGGAACAATATAGTTGCAAAACAACAACAAAACCTGAACAAAAACTTTAAGACCACATATAAAAGGAAAGTTGGACAAAGGGTTCACAAGACAACTTATACTCGGAGAAATTATATCATGGGTAAATCTCATCGCGTTATTCATGAAATCAACAACTAAAAATCACTTATATCATCATTTTTTATGTCATATTTTTTTAAATGAATTTTCACTTAAAAAATTTGTTTTTAAAATGAATTAACAGTGAAGATTTACTTAGAAAAATATATGATATAAAAAAAATTATAAAATAAATGATTTTTAGTGGTTAATCTTATAAACACGTGATAAAACTTACCCATAATATAATTTCTCTGCTCGATAGCCAAATGTAATGAAAGCAAAGGACCATACGGCAAAACCTGAGCTTTCAAATGGAAAGGTTAAGAAAGCACGAGAAGTTCGGGCATTGCTAATAATCAAACACAGCTGTTCGGGACAGCAACCGACCCAGTCGCCCTACGAAAATTGCCACACCCGGTTCTGTTCTATGCTGTGCTGAGATGTAGATGTTAGGTTAACAAACAATAAAAGCCCTTTGGTTATATTGCCAACCCTTACTTCTCTTTCAAGTTAACTTTCAACGCCATTACTTGCTCGGTTACCTGCATGTCGTCCGTGATCATCCCTGCAACTACAACATTTTACCACTATTCGTAGGCAAACAAAACTTCCCTTTTCTAACTCCGATATCTCCTCGTCGTCGTCGTTGCCAACCACGATTTGTGGGATTTGGAAAATGACTTGGACCCTGCATTTATATTTCCATTGGTTCAACTAAATGAAAGGCATGTGATTATACAAACAACAATGTACTTTCCGTAGAAAGTTGAGAGTTTTTTAACGAGGCATGTGGTCGGTGCTTTTTCCATCTTCAATAGAAAAAAGTTGGGAGTTTTCACAACCGAACCAAACACTCCCCTCCAACCAACCAGAGCAAATATCAGCTGTTTTTAGTATCCTATGTTCCTGTCTAGTCTGTATGTTCACACCTTCTTTGTCTAGATACTTCTCCCTTTATAAAGATCAGATTGTTGCCAACAGTTTGCTCCACAACTCTTCATATAGCTTTGTTTGTCTCAAAACATGGCTAACAGAGTTCATGTAGGAATGGAAACGGAAATGAATGAAAATGGTGAAACAGAAATGGTGAAGAGCAATTGGAAGGCACGCTATTGTGAATTTTCTGGGAAAATGAAGAGATTTCCTAATTGCTTGTGGCGAATCATTTGGAAAGTTGGCCGAGAAGATCCTAGGAGGATGATTCATGCTGTCAAAGTTGGTTTATCTTTGACACTGGTCTCACTGCTGTATCTGATGGAGCCATTGTTCGAAGGGATTGGCACGAATGCGATTTGGGCCGTCATGACAGTGGTGGTTGTGCTTGAATTCACAGCAGGTTTAGTGTTCTCTTCGAATTTGCATTAGTTTTCTATATGAATAAACAATATGTTGAACCTTTTTGTTTTTATTTGAAAAGGTGCAACTCTATGCAAAGGTTTGAATAGGGGATTAGGGACATTGTTGGCAGGATCATTGGCATTTCTTATCGAATTTATTGCAACAAAATCCGGAAAGGTTTTCCGAGCTGTGTTCATTGGATTTGCAGTTTTTCTAATAGGTAACTACACAAATAACTTCAACGGGAGTTCTATAGTTCTTTATTCCTTCTTTTTAATTCACTTCTCAATCAATAGGAGCTGCTGCCACATACATAAGGTTCTTTCCATGCATAAAGAAGAACTATGACTATGGTGTTGTGATATTCCTCTTAACCTTCAATTTGATCACCGTGTCAAGCTATCGAGTCGAGAATGTTTTAAAGATCGCACATGATCGGTTCTATACTATCGCTATCGGCTGCGCCACATGTCTTTTCATGAGTCTTCTGGTATTTCCAATTTGGTCAGGTGAAGACCTCCATAATTCCACTGTAGCCAAGCTTGAAGGGCTAGCTAAATCCATAGAAGGTATATTTACATACTTAACCCTTCAGTGCCTTTTGTTTGCCCCATTCTGTATTAACATTTTTGCAAAATGATGCAGCTTGTGTTAATGAGTACTTCAATGGTTCCGAGATAAAACAAAACCTCGAAAAATCTTATGAGGATCCTATCTACAAAGGTTACAAGGCAGTTTTGGATTCTAAATCTACCGATGAAACTCTGGTATGATCTGTTTACTTGTTTAATTAATGTAGTATCTGAACTAGTCCTTCAAAATTACTTATGGCTAATGTAAGAGACTTTTATTTTCGCAGGCATTATATGCGAGTTGGGAACCGAGGCATTCGAGACACTGTTACAGATTTCCATGGCAGCAATATGTGAAAGTGGGAGCTGTTCTTCGCCAATTCGGATATACCGTTGTTGCTTTGCATGGATGCTTGCAAACTGAAATTCAGGTAACCTTGAAATACAACTTTGTCACAAAATTTTCCGTGGCAACCGTACTTAGTAATGATCAGTTAATTGTATGGCATTCTGTTTAGGCCCCGCGGTCTGTCCGTGCCTTATTTAAAGACCCCTGCATTCGACTTGCCGGAGAAGTAACCAAAGCACTAATGGAACTTGCGAACAGCATCAGAAATCGTCGTCATTGCTCCCCTGGAATACTCTCCGATCATCTCCATGAAGCCTTGCAAGACCTTAACACTGCCATAAAATCCCAACCTAGGCTCTTCCTAGGCTCCAATAATAACCAGGCCACCAACATGCTAGCACTAGCAGCTGCACATGCTGCTCGCCAAAACAAGCAAGAAAAGAATGGCAGCCACAGTGTTCCATTATCGAGTGTAAAAACAGACTCGTCGGCATTGACGGAATGGAAGACCAAAAGGGAGGCCAAAGAGAATGAAAGGAAGGTGTTGAGACCACAATTGAGCAAAATCGCAATCACTAGCCTCGAGTTCTCAGAAGCACTTCCCTTTGCTTCTTTTGCATCTTTGTTGGTCGAAATCGTGGCAAGGCTCGATAATGTGATCGAAGAAGTTGAGGAATTGGGGAGAATGGCTTGCTACAAGGAATACGATCCCGACGACGGTGAAATCATCGTGAAATGTGAAAGACCACCGGTGGATGTTACTAATCAGCTGCCAAACCATGCGTCAGACTAAAGGAAACATGCTATTTCGGACATGTGTTTCAATTTGGCTGTCACAATAGATTATGAAGTATGATTTTCGTTTACAATCTTAGATGAAACTTATAGCCATGGATTTTTCTGGTCGTGAATTTCCATTAATAAAAACTTTAGCTTCGTAGTTGGTATATATATATATATATAAACAAGCTAATAGTGATTACATTAAAAATAAATAGACTTTTTTTTAGAAACACGAAAACGACATGAATTCTGTTCGGAAACACAAGTCCTTCAAGTTCAGTGCACTTAACCCTTAAGGCCAAGGGAGAACAAATGGTTGCATTGATACATTTATCTCCTTCTAGACTGACTCTGAAGAAAATGGCCCTATCATACTGCACAAACTAGTGGCAATGGCGAAGAACCTTTTGATTATATGCTAAGGAACCTACATCTCCATAGTCCATACAACTATCTCAGATTGTGGGAAACCTTCCATACAAGGAAAAGACATCTTAATGTTTACTTTCTGGGTCATGAAAAGAGTCATAGTACACATACAAGTTGCATCATTGTAGTCTGTCTGTGTTTTTTTCTTGTTCGGGTACTCGTTGGTATATCTTCGATATAACATAATCATGTAAGCCTTTTAAGCAAGCATTCCTAAAGTAAAGGGATGGGGAGCAAGTTCTTTGTTTAAAACTTGATCGATAGCACCTTTTGGCATTTGGTGTGGATTCAAAAGTGCAGATATTCCCATAAATGTTACCAGAAAGCATGGAATTTAAAGACAAATGTTTAGCTGCTGGAATTGCAGCCCCAAATACATCATGCAGCAAAGACATGGCAATGTTAATACAATCTGGTAACAGTGAAGGGGTTGTGTTCATTATTTATTACTCCAAGAACCAACATTAAAAAGCGCCATCTTAGAGATCGGTCCGATTGAGGTTAACGAACTAGGCGTTGCCATTCATTAATCATACCAGTAAGGACCACCCTACATCACAACCACCAAATTCTCATCACCGCTGGCTTGGATTAAAGTTTCATGCCCTGCATTGAGAAAAGAAGAGCTAACATGGTCTTTTCCTTCCTTTTTTCAGAAAGGGTTCATGTAGTTGAATAAACCAGTCTGGTCATTGCCTTCATTGCCATAGAAGTCCATGTAATTTGAATGTCCTGAGTAAGGCGACATGCAGCCGATGTGGTTATGTTCGATTTCCAAGAAATTTGAGTACGATGAACTGGGGGAGAACTCGGTTTGTTCATATTGCTGCCACGGGGTCATGGAGCTCGGAAACTCATATGGAGAAGAGTACTGAGCTGTTGGTTCGCAGACTTGTGCATAATCCTGCCATCAGCCAATGGAGAAATTGTTAAGAAAAGAAACCTACAGAAACATCTAACAAGTATTGAGTCTTCAAGTTCGATTTTTCTTCGTTTAGAACACGTTATATATACCTTTGAAGAATCAAGAATTAGATCAGGTGAGACCCAAACACCGCCCAGGTCGGTATTAACAGAAACATGCTCAAATGTTTCACAAGGTGAAGTGACACGGCTTGAATAATTGCTCCCTTGACTAGGATAACTTTTCTGACACGAAACATCACCAGAATTGCTCAATGGCTGGTTGCAGGTCCTTGCCACAGTAAGTTCCACACCGGTCGAATTGCTTCCGACCCGTGGGGCTTTCGGTTCTCCACAAGCATCCCTTCCCTTTGGTTCATTCCTTTTCGCAACACGGCTCAAGGACAAAGCTCCCTGAAGAGTATAAAACTAACCAGTCAGTCATACACTTGTTTTTCTGAATCAAAATGTGAGAAAAATGAAGAATCACGTCCAATATGTCTATGTTTTTCACCTGATTAGTTGATCCTAGAGAAGGCTCATCAGTGAGCCGATACTCATGCATAATCCAATCGGTTCGATCCCAAAGGGGCACGTCCACGGTAGAAAACTAGGGTCTTCCTGCAGCCACTTACAGCACATTGACACACCACTTTCCTGTCTTTCCACGTAGCTTTCCAGTAGCCACCTTTGGTGGCTCGATTCGTTCTGGAGCCATTCAGGTACTTCCGTCCCCTCGGACAGAAGAAAAACCATTCCAAATCCTGTTTCCGAACGAACGACTTCTCTGCAAAACACAATTCAGATTCCTTTTTCATTTATCCAACAAAAACAAAGCAGAGAATTCAAAACTTTACCTGGCAAGTCCCAAGGATCAAACTTGTACAAATCAATAACAAGAATCACTTCAAGCTCAAGTTCAAGTCCTTCAGTTTCTCTTTTCAAGTAATAACCTATCTGTAATAACCCATTAACCCACAAATATACCCATCAGACAAAGCCCAATACACCCAAATAAGCCCATACCTTAAACAGAACATCTAACCCTAAATCTAATAAAACCCTAGCCATCTTCAGCCGCCGCTGTCGCCTCCACGTGGCGAGCTCGGATTGGTCCTCACGGCCGGCCACCGTCCTTGACCACGTGAAGAAGTGCGGCCACCGCCTTTGTCATTCGACATGCAAATATCAGAGAAATTATTAGATCTAAAAATGAATATTTTATGTTTTGAAAGAGTTATAAAAACCCAGATTTTCAATGTAATAAGAGAGAACCGGCCACCAAAAATAAATGAAACAGCCACATTTCGAAAACAAGCAGTAGCATAATATAAAAAACCATTCGAATACAACGAAATAGAGGGAAGAAACAGAGATCGGAATCAGAAATAGAAAAAAAAAGGTAAAAAAAATCTATATTCGACTTATCTTTTGTAGATCTACATTGAGAGGGACCCTTATTCGAAAAACAGAGTTCGAATCTTGACTCCTCATGACGAGACGAACCGGAAAAGTATTCGTTTTTTCAGTTCCGGCAACCGGCACGGCGACCGGCGCGGTAGCCGGCGAAGAGGACGGCGACGACCAAGTGCGGCTCGGCACCGGAGGACAGAGGGAGGCAGAGAGAGCTTTGTCCTTTTTTTTTTTTGTTTACAAGGACTGAAGCAAATGAGATTAAAAAACAAAAAAAAAAGAAGATTTATATTAGATTTAAAATGGCAGCGTTTTGGTGCCGACCCTTTTGGCCCCAAACGGTGCCGTTTTGGTGATGGATATCCGAACTAAACCCGGTCCAACAACCCGACCCGAGCTTTAACCCGGAAAAATGGGATAATCACGCGCACAATCCCTGCATTTCCAGAATGTTCTTGCTTTGACTTTCCAGTTTATTCCGGTTTCGATCTTGGTCCTTATTTATCCTAAATTAAGCCTTGTTTTTTTTATTTTCTTTTAATTTCATCACTACTTTATTATATTTTACCCCCTACAGGTTTATTATTTTGCAGATGTGATCCCTGGAAATTTAACTATTATTTTTATATTATTATTATTACTACTATTTGTTTTATTATTATTATTATTATTATTATTGTTTCTTCGTTACTTTTGTTATTATTATTATTATAATCATTGTTATATTTATTATTATTATTACATTTTTCATTATTATTATTATTATATATTTTATTATTATTATTATTATTTTATTAATATTACTATTATTATTTCGTATTATTATCATTATTACTTTATTTAACCCTATTATTTTTACTTAACTTGTTTTATTTTGCAGATCAAATTACGGGATCACGAAATTAGCATTGAATTTCTATTTTCGATCATATAAAATATTTTGTAACTGATAGGTGCCGATTTCGGGCGTTGTAGGGGTGCTCATCCTTCTCTACGCGTAACAGACTCCCGGACTCAACTCTGGTTTCGCAGACCTCGATTTTTGGTGTTCCAATCGCACCGGGAAATGATTGGTGGCGACTCCCCGGACCAAAAACGGTGATTACAGCTGGCGACTCCGCTGGGGACATCTTCGAGAGTCGAGCCTAAAATTGGTTACATTTTATTTAATGATCAAAAATTTAAATTCGATTTATTTTAATTTTGTGATCCTTTATTTTATTTATTTATTTATTTATTTTATTTATTTTAAAATATTTACTAATACTTTTAAATGTTTTTTCAGGTCTCCTCATTTCATGAGCTCTCAACCCGGACTCTGTCCATTTAAGTGGGAGCATGAAATCACTCCTTCGTGAGGTTTTGCCTCCCTGTAGGATGGGGAATTGCTTTCGGGATATTTTTCCCTTCGTCTTCGTGAGATTTATGTCTCCGCATAGACTTAGAGAAACGTATTCCCCTAAATCATGCTTATTATTCTTAGTAGGGTAATAAGTATTGATCGGGTACCTTTTAGAACCGAACCTCATATAGTGAAACCTAGAAGCCCACCCTTTAGGGCCATCAAGCCGAATCTCTGCCCGTTTAGCGATAATCCTTTTAGGCTTGAATGCCTTTATCTGTTATTTATGTACAGTTTTTTTATTATTTTTGTTTTTACATTTATAATTTAATTAGTTTATTTATTTTAATGTGAATTAACCTTGTTTCTTTTTGAATGCATTATAATAATCATTCATTTTGCATTAATTACCATGATCATGTTTGCATTTCACAAGCAATTATTGATTCACAATTGGTTCTTAATTTAAAATACATCGGGAGAAAATCTAGCATTCTAGATATTAATACAACATTCAAAGTTGTGAATAAATCCCGTGCACGTAAAACGGTGGACTTGAGAACCATTTTTGAATTGATATTTTCACATCTAAGTCATGCATCCATATGCATTCATTTTTATAACATTAGTACTAATCTTTGGGGTCCCCTATCTCAGCAATACTGGACCAGGTGATAATTCAACATCCCTACGGAACCCGACTCAAGACGAAAAAGATGAACGAGGATAGATTGGATAAGATCGAGAAGACTCAGAAGGATCTACAGGATGATTTAATGCAAAAAATGGAAGATCAGTTAGCAAGGGCTCGACAAGAAATGAAAGACCAGATTGCAAGATCTCAACAAGAAATGCTCGGGAAATTAGCACAAATGCTCGGATTCAAGCAAGAAGATACTTCTATGATTGACTTAGGGGCAAATCCCGCTCACATGATGGAAGATCCTATATATCCTTCAGGTTTTACTCCTCTTCAAACCAAGGTACCATCGGAGGCTCATCCCCAGGTGGTCTTTTCTAAAGGAAAGTTACCGTTACATCCGACTGACACATATGGCCCCATGAACATACCCTCCACATCAGAAGCCAAACCGAAGGGCAATCAAGCAGAAAATTTTGTCTCAGAATTTGATCAGCTGATTGAACCAAAGATTGAGACTTCAAAAGAAATTAAAGAGCGTTGTAAACGGCTCGAAGAGAAAATGAAAGCTATGGAGATTGAAGACACCTTTATCGGATTCGATGCCAACGAACTCAGCCTTGTCCCAGATCTGGTGCTATCCCCAAAATTCAAAATTCCAGAATTTGAAAGATATGACGGGACTAGTTGCCCTCGAGCCCATCTTACTATGTTTTGTCGAAGAATGACAGGGTACGGCAGGGACGGCAAGTTGCTGATATACTGCTTTCAAGATAGTTTAATGGGATCCGCCACTAGATGGTATAATCAGCTGAATCGTCATCAGATAAAATTATGGAAAGATTTGGCTAAGGCTTTTCTGGAACAATATAAGCATGTTAGCGATATGGTACCAGACCGTCTGACCTTGCAACACATAAAACAAAGGGCTAATGAAAGCTTCAGACAATACGCACAACGCTGGAGGGATGTAGCAGCGCAAGTCCAACCTCCTCTCAGTGAAAAAGAGACGGTGGTTATATTCATCCAAACTTTGGAAGGCCCAATCCTAGATCGCCTCATAGGCAATGCAACCACTAATTTTGCTGATCTGCTGCTATCCGGTGAGCTCATTGACAATGCCATCAAGAGTGGTAGAATTGATGCCGGCGGAAGTTCGTCCCAGAGAAGGTCGACACATGGGAAGAAGGATAATGAAGTGAATTCTGCAGGAATCTACAGCGTCAATTATTCCAGGCTTGTAACAGTGACACAACCTGCGACCACGCGTGCTTATAACTCCTCCAACCAAGATTTCAGTCAGAGAAAGAATTTTGAAAGGAAAGAATTTACTCAACTGCCAATGACTTACGGGGAGCTACACAAAGAGTTGTATGATAAGCGCTTGGTGTCGCCCTTCTTTCAAGAGCCAATGCAACCTCCTTTCCTGAAATGGTACGATGCCAATACAAAATATGATTATCATGCGGGACAAGTGGGTCATTCGATTGAAAACTGCCTAGGTTTCAAAAGGCTAGTTGAAAAGTTTATTAAGCTCGGAGTAATAAAATTCGATGACCCAGTTGAAACGGCTACAGATCCTTTGCCAAAGCACAAAGACACCAAGTAGGAATGAAAATGTTGTTTTTGAGTTGTAAAAAAGTAAATTATGCTTGCTAGGCTAAGACATTACTCTACCTTGACCATAGCAGGTCACTTGTAGTTTTTATCTCTTCCGATGAGATTTTTTTTGTAAACTACCTCGTTAGCCTAAGCCCACTGACAACGAGAGTCTTTTGTAAGGGCTCAAAACTACAAGTTGCGATGAAATATATTTTGATGCGATGCTTTGAGGTAGAATATTGTGTGAACCAACTTTAGAAGATAGAGACAACTCAACTGGGCAACATGACCAGTGAATTTTTGCACTCTAAAGGTTCAGGTTGTTAAAAATTGTTTGGGGCATCCATTTTGAGAAAAGGTTCTGGGGAAGGAGGCCAAATCAGAAGGAGTCAAGCAGCTTTCATCATGATCAGTGAAATCGGGGCACCCCTAGAAAGATCATGACATTCATGCATTCAAGCATTTACAAACCCTGCATTTTAGATTAAACTTGCATCAAGCATAAATTAGGACATCCTTTGAAAACAGAAAAATCATAATATTCATGCATTTTGCATTTAGACATCACGCATGCAGACTTAGCATACATTGAGCATTCATGATGCACATATTTTGCTTGTACATATGAGCAGGTCCAGAGAAGAGACCAAACAACCTCAATCATGGGGGCAACAACACGATGACCAACCTTCGGCCTCGAGAAGGCTAAAATAACACAGGTTTCACAGGTAATGACTCCAGAATTTTAAACAGTAACTAACAAATGTTTTATTTTGCTTTCAGGTCTTAGCTACCCATCATGGAGCACCAGAAACAACTTTTCTCAACATCGCCTACGTCAATAGTGGTAGGTCAATTTTATCAAAACTTTGCCCTTTTGGTGGCTACGTTGAGATTAGATCTTCATGCAGATCTCATGTTTCCATATTTGTATAGAAGATACATATAATGAAAACTATTTTGAGAGAAAAACAAAGAGAAAAATGAAAAAATGAAAATGAAAAATGAAAAATGAACAATGAAGAAAAAATGAAAAAATGAAATGAAAAATTGAAAAGACATGCAGAAACAAGATATTGGACAATTTAAATATCCTTCAAAAATCCATTTTCGTGAATGGTCGAAGGAAATCCATTTCTTTGAAAAAATCCAATCTTACGATTGGTGCAAACTGATTGTACCCAGGGTAATGGTACAGCTAGTTCGGAGCAAACGACTACCGGTAAAGGCGAAACAAATCCGTTAATCCTTGTGCATTTGGGAAAAATGCATTGATGAGGACCATTCAAATGTCCATTGAAATCCATTTTTATGAATGGTCAAGGAATTAAATCCTTGGAAACAAATAATTGTACCCAGAGTAACGGTATAGCTAGCCTGGAACAAACGGCTACCGGTAAAGGCATATCAAATCCGTTGATCCCTACGCATTTGGGAAAAATGCAAAGAAGATACATGACATCAATTGAATCAGATATTTAGATCTTCCAGACTTGATCTTACCCTTCCGTTGATGGAGTGGATAGATCCAACTCAGTCATGCTTCTCCGTTGATGGTGCAGTAAGATTCAAACACAGACTTGATCTCATCCCCGTTGATGGTATGGCCAGATCCCATTTAATCATGCTTCTCCATTGATGGCGTAGTATGATCCAGACTTGATCTTACCCCTCCGTTGATGGAGTAGATAGATCCAACTCAATCCTGCTTCTTCGTTGATGGCACAGTAGGATTCAAATTACAGACTTGATCTCGTCCCCGTTGATGGTGTATCCAGATCCCATGCTTCTCCGTTGATGGAGTAGTATGATTCAGACTTGATCTTACCCCTCCGTTGATGGAGTGGATAGATCCAACTCGGTCCTGTTTCTCCGTTGATGGCGTAATAGGATTCAAACTATAGACTTGATCTCGTCCCCGTTGATGGTGTGGCCAGATCTCATGCTTCTCCGTTGATGGAGTAGTATAATCCAGACTTGATCTTACCCCTCCGTTGATGGAGTGGAACAAACGGCTACCGGTAAAGGCATATCAAATCCGTTGATCCCTATGCATTTGGGAAAAATGCAAAGAAGATACATGACATCAATTGAATCAGATATTTAGATCTTCCAGACTTGATCTTACCCTTCCGTTGATGGAGTGGATAGATCCAACTCAGTCATGCTTCTCCGTTGATGGTGCAGTAAGATTCAAACACAGACTTGATCTCGTCCCCGTTGATGGTGTGGCCAGATCCCATTTAATCATGCTTCTCCGTTGATGGCGTAGTATGATCCAGACTTGATCTTACCCCTCCGTTGATGGAGTAGATAGATCCAACTCAGTCCTGCTTCTCCGTTGATGGCACAGTAGGATTCAAATTACAGACTTGATCTCGTCCCCGTTGATGGTGTATCCAGATCCCATGCTTCTCCGTTGATGGAGTAGTATGATTCAGACTTGATCTTACCCCTCCGTTGATGGAGTGGATAGATCCAACTCGGTCTTGCTTCTCCGTTGATGGCACAGTAGGATTCAAATTATAGACTTGATCTCGTCCCCGTTGATGGTGTATCCAGATCCCATGCTTCTCCGTTGATGGAGTAGTATGATTCAGACTTGATCTTACCCCTCCGTTGATGGAGTGGATAGATCCAACTCGGTCTTGTTTCTCCGTTGATGGCGTAATAGGATTCAAACTACAGACTTGATCTCGTCCCCGTTGATGGTGTGGCCAGATCCCATTCAATTATGTTTCTCCGTTGATGGAGCAGTATGATCCAGACTTGATCTTACCCCTCCGTTGATGGAGTGGATAGATCCAACTCAGTCCTGCTTCTCCGTTGATGGCGCAGTAGGATCCAAATTGCAGACTTGATCTCGTCCCCGTTGATGGTGTGGCCAGATCTCATTCAATCATGCTTTTCTGTTGATGGAGCAATATGATCCAGATTTAATCTTACCCCTCCGTTGATAAGATGGATAGATCCAACCTGATCTTGTTTCTCCGTTGATGGCGTAATAGGGTCCAAATTGTTGAAATTTGATCTTGTCCCCGTTGATGGTGTGACCAGATCTGAATCACTGAAGTTCAATCCTGCTTCTCCGTTGATAACGGAGTAGGTCCAAATTACTGAAATGTTATCTTACCTCTCCGTTGATGGCGCGGATAAGATACAACCTTACACTTCAAGTCTTGCCTCTTCGATCTAACAAATTCTCATTCTGCCGGTCTCGTTTTACCGTTGATGGTACAATTAGACCAAATTTTGTATTTGCGATATTACATTTACAAGAAAAAGAAAAAGAAGAAGAAGAAGAAGAAGAAGAATATATGTCAGATCAGGCTTCTTCATCGGATACAGCTGAATCCAGCTTGGTGGCCCTTGCATATCTTTCAATGTTACAACAAGACCAAGTTTTCTCCAAAGATGACAACATCAGGAGTATCGTAGCAAGCCAAGCTTATTTTGTCTCCTTCAACGGTTCAGCCACAACTTTTGTTCTCTTTGATGGATCTCCTCATTATGAAGATTTTGTAAACAAGAGCGGTGGAGTAGATCAAGCAAGCTCCAGTAGAAGAAGCGGTGGCCAGAAAGACCCCAACCTTACCATTAGAACCACAATTTTACCAAAAGAACCTCAACCTTACCAGAAAAATCTTAACCTCAACCAAAAGAACGTCGAACTTTACCAAAAGAACCCTTATCTTATCAGAGAAGAACCCCAAAACCACACCAGATGAAATGGGTTATTCTTTATCTTTTCTCTATTGTCGTTACACAACAACGAGCAAAGAGGGACAACTGTAATAACCCATTAACCCACAAATATACCCATTAGACAAAGCTCAATACACCCAAATAAGCCCATACCCTAAACAGAACATCTAACCCTAAATCTAATAAAACCCTAATCATCTTCAGTCGCCGCCGCCTTCTCCACGTGGCGAGCTCGGATTGGTCCTCACGACCGGCCACCGTCCTTGACCACGTGAAGAAGTGCGGCCACCGCCTTTTTCATTCGACCTGCAAATATTAGAGAAATTATTAGATCTAAAAATGCATATTTTATGTTTTGAAAGGGTTATAAAAACCTAAATTTTCAATGTAATGAGAGAGAACCGGCCACCAAAAATAAATGAAACAGCCACATTTCGAAAACAAGCAGTAGCATAATACAAAAAACCATTCGAACACAACGAAATAGAGGGAAGAAACAGAGATCGGAATCAGAAATAGAAAAGAAAAAAAGGTAAAAAAAAATCTATATTCGACTTATCTTTTGTAGATCTACGTTGAGAGGGACCCTTATTCGAAAAACCGAGTTCGAATCTTGACTCCTCATGACGAGACAAACCGGAAAAGTATTCGCTTTTTCAGTTCCGGCCACCGGCGCGGTGGCCAGCGAAGAGGCCGGTGACGACCAAGTGCGGCTCGGCACCGAAGGACAGAGGGAGGCAGAGAGAGCTTTGTCCTCTTCTTTTTTTTTTACAAGGACTGAAGCAAATGAGATTAAAAAACAAAAAAAAGAAGATTTATATTAGATTCAAAACGGCACCGTTTTGGTGCCGGCCCTTTTGGCCCCAAACGGTGCCGTTTTGGTGATGAATATCCAAACTAAACCCGATCCAACAACCCGACCCGAGCTTTAACCCGGCAAAATGGGATAATCACGCGCACAGTCCCTGTATTTCCAGCATGTTCCTGCTTTGACTTTCTAGTTTACTCCGGTTTCAATCTTGGTCCTTATTTATCCTAAATTAAGCCTTGTTTTTTTTTTATTTTCTTTTAATTTCACCACTACTTTATTATATTTTACCCCCTACAAGTTTATTATTTTGCAGATGTGATCCCTGGAAATTTAACTATTATTTTTATATTATTATTATTACTACTATTTGTTCTATTATTATTATTATTATTATTATTATTATTATTATTATTATTATTATTATTATTATTATTATTATTATTATTATTATTATTATTATTATTATTATTATTATTACGTTATTTTTGTTATTATTATTATTATAATCATTGTTATATTTATTATTATTATTACATTTTTCATTATTATTATTATTATATATTTTATTATTATTATTATTATTATTTTATTAATATTACTATTATTATTTCGTATTATTATCATTATTACTTTATTTAACCCTATTATTTTTACTTAACTTGTTTTATTTTGCAGATCAAATTACGGGATCACGAAATTAGCATTGAATTTCTATTTTCGATCATATAAAATATTTTGTAACCGATAGGTGCCGATTTCGGGCGTTTTAGGGGTGCTCATCCTTCCCTACGCGTAGCAGACTCCCGGACTCAACTCTGGTTTCGCAGACCTCGATTTTTGGTATTCCAATCGCACCGAAAAATGATTGGTGGCGACTCCCCGGACCAAAAACGGTGATTACACTATCAACTCCTCGTCGGTGGGATGGAACCGAAAACCCGGTGGCAATGAAGCTCCTCCCATTACCTCAGTCCCAAGTTTAGAAACTTCAGGAAATGAAAGAACAAGTTGAAGTGGCAAATCTGTATGTATTAAAATTCTGGAAAATCCAAAAAATAAAAGCTTTCATCAACGCTTGATTTCTTCTAAAGAACCAAGTACACTTTCCCCAGACTGCACCTGGTGAATGGCAGAATCATTGTCTTTGAAATATAAACTTGCCAGTGAAAGTAGCAGACCCCTCAACCAGACAACCACCACCCCTCAATGTTTTTGTCTCAAAATAATGTTAGATTGAAAAAGAAGTTTGATTATAAACTGTACCCAGAATCCAATACAGACTCAACTCTGCAATCAGCTGATTAATAATTCAAGCAACAAGACAGGATAAATACAGGTTCGGGAATTGGAGGGTAATCTCTAGTGAAGTTGGGGGATTTGGTAGGCAAATGTAGGGTTGAATGCAAAATTTCTCACCCACTCGATGCAATTTTAAATCGATATCTGCTTTCTAAAGATTTGGAATCGTTTAATAAAATCAAATTGATTGAATAAATAAATTATAGGATTAAATGTATAATTTTATAGATTTTAACGACAGTGACACAAATAAGTAGGGTTTAAAAGTTGAGTGACTTGATTGACGAGTTTGTTAGTTGAGTGATCAAAATAGATATCCCAATTAATTGGTGGTCACTAGAGTAGTTTACCCTTAAATTGAAAAAAAATGGCTCATCTAAAATTATTCGAAAATAATATCATCAAATCATTCGCATAAAATATATTCGTTTTCACGGAACACGAATTTAATTTTTTTATGAAACGTGAGTTTAATGTTAAATAAATAAGTAAAAAAAATATTTTTTTTATATTTTTTAAACATAGAATTAAGACACTTTTTAACACAAATTTATCTTATGTAGACTTGACAATAGATTATTATTTTTCAAATCATCCTAGATGGGTGCCATTTTTAAAAGAAAATAAAAATTCAAACATACAAAACAAATTGTTCTAGATGTGTATTTTTTAAAATAATTCAACTTCTCGAGTTTTTAACTAATCGAATCTTATTCAGTACTCAAACTCGATTTAACTAAATTTAATAGTACTCAAACTCGATTTAAACTTATTTACACCCTTACTTGTGACTCAAGCCAAAAAGTTTGAATCTTTATTTTAGATTTGTGAAAGCATAAACTATATAAACCAGGGTATCTTATTCATATGAACATTTGGGTAGTACTTCAACTTGACTAACCGATGTTCATCATTTGAACACATCTTATCCATCACAAACTACAGAACAGTGGATTGTTCCTGGAAACTATATAAACCAGTGGTGACATATACTACCAATATTTGAAGAAAAAGAATGTCTTTTTGAGAACTGAAAGTACCATGCAGGTTTCAAGTTGAGAATCATGTGAAGAAACAAATATGCACTTTCGACTAGGGGCGTGCATTATTCGGTTGAATATGTACTTCAAACATGCATTTTCAAGTTTCAACTCATCGGTGACTATGGTGTTGCTCGGAGATAGGTTAATTCGTGAAGACGGAGTATAGAAAGTGTTGATTTTTACAAAGGGAACAAGGAATACCTGGTAGAAGTCTTTACAGTTTTGTGTTGCTTAAGATGGAAAACACACCTACAATGTAATAATTTTGATAATCTCAGTGTGTGATACTGGTCGAAACTGACCTGTCCTTATATCTCGATCGATAGCATCTGCATTCAGGGTGTTGGAAATATGTAATGCTTGAATCCCACACTTTATTTTTATAGGTTGTATGAGAGCAGTTCAGTTGATTTAAAATTCTCTTAGAATTTTAAAATACTTAACCGAATAGATTTAATAACAAAATATCCGAGATTTAAATGGATATTTTCGGTTATAAAATCTATTATTTTTAGATAAATATTAACAGATTATCTGAGATTTAATTAGATTTTATCTATTAATAAATCTAATTTTTGAATAGATTTTATCCGAGATTTAAATGGACATTTTCGGTTAGCAAATCTACTATTTTTGGATAGATATTATCTGATATTAAATTTAAAATATAAATTTAAATCAGATTTTATTTGATTCTCGGACAGATTTGTCCCTGCCTTCAACTAATAAGATGTTTTTCTCTCATTTTTAATCATCCCATTCAGAGTTCATCTGTCTTACTTGAGAGAGAATTAGAGAGCATCATTTTATTCGACTCCGGTTCCGACGATCATTTCCTCTACAGTCCACTCCAAACTTTGGGTGTACACTGTTTGCAGGACCGTGCTAACCTTCGGGGGACAACCGCCTAAAGTAGCGAGTACACACATCGGGGCGATTTGTTTCTAAGGCAGTGACCTCCATACCACGACACGGTCAAACTTTCTATCAGTTCGTTCCTTTAATTTTTCCCTCAGTGCTAACGCCCTGTTTTGCAGTCTATTTAACCAACAAGTTAGAAACAAATCTACTGCAAAAATGATATTATTGTCAAGGTGGTTTTGGGTTTGTTCAAGCTTGACGCACTTGACGGGTCAATAATCGAATATGGTGGTGATCTTGAAGATAAGAATCAAAATCCTAAAGATAAGAATATTTTACTATCAGTAAATTTTATTTATTTATTTATTATTACTGTTAGTAAATTATTTTCGTGACTAACCATATATAATTTTTATTTGAATTTTGTAGATTCAAAATGGTTATGAA
Source organism: Abelmoschus esculentus (assembly GCA_035048815.1). Classification (NCBI taxonomy): domain Eukaryota; kingdom Viridiplantae; phylum Streptophyta; class Magnoliopsida; order Malvales; family Malvaceae; genus Abelmoschus; species Abelmoschus esculentus. Next base: position 2,872,325 of record JAUCBN010000038.1, read on the forward strand.
ATATTGGTCACGATGAATTTGAGATCATGATACAAGGATTGAAGTTGCAAACATGATCAAAATAGACAAGGTCTACATGAATTGCGTTTCTACTTATAAGGTCAGATTATTTAATTCATGATTTATATTACATGAATTTATATTAAAGCCTTTACCTAGTCTATAAGCTTAGAGAGTATGGTTTAGACTAGGTTGTAAAAGAAGGCTAGATGACCTTTTTGAGTAGAAAACTTATCTTGAGTGTGCTTAATAATTTTTTTTAGTGGAGAATATATATTAAGCATAACTTTTAAAAGACCTAAATGAGGAGAGAAATATTCATAAGAGTTTAATTGGAAAGTAGTGAGATAGTTTAAAAATGCATGTCTAGGATTGGTTTTGAAAGATTTAGTATTTAAGTGTGCTTTATGCATCACCTCTCTTTCTAAACCTACCTGGTGCATTATTATGCTCATTATTCCAATTTATAAAATACTATGACTAAATAAATATTCTATACTTAGTGCAGAAGTTAGAATAATAATCTTAATAATTTTTAAGATATATTTTTAGTCATAGTAGATGAATATTTCTAGTGGTCTTTTAAGGTAAGAACCTTGTCTAAAATAAAGAGAAAATGATAGACATTAATGCTACTAAAAGATGTTTGTAGCTATTAAATCTCTTTGAGCTCTTTTCTTCAGATAATTAAGAAGGAAGAAAAGATTTGTCTATCTTAGGAGTGTGTAGAAATCTCCATAAAAATTCTCTTTATGAAAAAGATGAAAAGAGTTAGGTCCGATAGAGGTGGTGAGTTTGAATCTAAATTTTCTTAAAACGGTATATGAGACGAATGACATAGTTCATGAAATTTCTACCCCTTACTTTCCTCAACAAAATGACATAGTCGAGAGGAAAAACAGAACTTTAATAGAGATGATAATTTCATTGTTGATAAGTTCTGGGTTAGCTTATAACATATTGGGGAAAGTCATTCTATCGGTAAATCTTAAACCGAGTACCTCATAAGAAATTAGACCCAATCCTATACGAACTTTGAAAAGGTTACGCACCTAACTTACAATACCTGAAAGTGTGGGAGTGTCTGGCTAAAGTATGTTTGCCTGACTTTAAGAAGTCCACCATCGGTGCCTAAATCGTTAATGTAGTATTTATTGGATATGCTACCAACAATGTTGTATGAGATGCTCTAGAGTTTGAGTTAGAGCCTAAACAAAGATAAAAATATCTTTTGGACCAGACTTTGTTACTTCCTTTATTTCTGAGATAAATAATTTAGACAACTTATCAGATCCTAAAACTTGTGAAGAAGTTATGAGATCTATTGACACTAGTTTTGGAGGAGTAGTTAATGATAAACTAGAGTCAATAATGTCTAAATCATGTTTGAGAATTGATAGACTTGCCTAAAGGATTTAAACCTATCAACAACAAATAAGTTCTTGAGAAGAAACTCATACCAGATGGGTCAATCCAGAGTAAGGCAAGGCTAGTAGTTATAGGGTTCACTCAAAAATATTAAAGAGTTTGACAGTTGAGATGTCATTTATACTCAAACCCCTTTTTGACTCTAGCACTCATCTCGTTAAAAATAAAGGAAGCTGTGTTTCCCAGGTTGAATATGCTAAAATTATTGAAAGCCTAATGTTCTTAGTGAACTATACTCAACCCGATATTGCCTATCTAATGAGTAGATTAAGTAGATATACTCATAATCCAAGTGGTGAACATTGAATGACTCTTAGACGCTTACTAAAATACCTTAAGGGTATTATGGATTGGAAACTCAAATTTGTTGGATATCCTGTTATTTGAAAGGATGTTGTGACACCAACTAGGTTTCTAATAATGATGAGGTAAACTCTACGAATGAATATGTTCTCACTTTAGGTGGAGTTGTAATCTTGTGGAAGTTTGCTAAGCAAACTTGTATTGCACGCTCCATCATAGAGTCAGACTTTATAGCTCTAAACTTAGCTAGGCAAGAAATCAAGTGGCTAAGGAATCTTTTAGCAAATATACCTTTGTGGGGAAAATTGACTCCTCCGATATCTTTATTGTGAGATTCGTAATTTGCGATATATGTGGCTCTAAATCAAGTTTACAATGGTAAGAAGAGACACATTCGCATAAGGTACGAATATGTGAGGCACCTAATAAAGAACGGAGTACTTACCTTAGAGTATGTTAAGTCGGAGATGAATTTGGTTGATCCTACTACCAAAGGATTGAGCAGGAAACAAATTCTGGATTCGTCGAGGGGATGGGTCTTAAGCCCATTTGTTGAGAGATTCATGGTGGATACCCAACTTAGTTCTCTAAGTTCAATATGGTTAAACAAAACCATGAAAGAGACTCATAGTGTACATGTCCCTTTACCCAATCCCTATGACGTTTCATGTACATGCTAGGTTGAGCTTAAATGCTCTTAATAAATTCATAGCCCAAGTTTAGGTGGTCTTAGTGAGAAAAACTTGATGAATTTACCGATTTTGGTTGAATAACTACTCTTAATAAGTTCTTAAACCTATTGCGAAGGACTAATTGAACTTACCGCTCGGAAGGATGAGTTTATTTTTAAACTCTTAATAAATTTTATCTAAAGAGGTTGGATTGTTCTATTGAGAAGAACATTATTGAATTTACCGAACAAAGAGGTTGAGTTTTTATTCTTAATGATTTCTTAGCCCAGAGTTTGGGTGGTTCATTTAATATGAACTTGAAGAAAATCACATTATTTTCTTGTGAGGTTGAGCTTTATACAAAGCTCTTAATTATTTCATAGCCCAATTTTTGGTGGTTTATGTTGAGATAAACTTGATGAAATCACCTATGTAAGTGAGAAGAGTTAGCCGCCTTCTATGAAAAACGATGGGTTATTTTTCTAGTACACTTACTAAAATCCCGAGGTAAGATGGCTAAATATATATACTTTATATATATACACATCTTCACATCGCGGACTGTGGTGGATGAAGGGATTAGTTATGTGTTATGAGTTCACCCCGATCTTAGAAAGTTCAAGACTAGTTTCACTTATCTAAGAGGAGGATTACTCATTATCACTACGTACTAGTTCAAGATTCGTTCACTATGTACTTAAGTAACTAATCTCGCAAATGCTCGTTTAGTGATAGTCGAACTTTGTGACATCATGAGGATTCTTTCGCATTAGTGGGGGAATGTTGGAAATATGTAATGCTTGAATCCCACACTTTATTTTTATAGGTTGTATGAGAGCAGTTCAGTTGATTTAAAATTCTCTTAGAATTTTAAATACTTAACCGAATAGATTTAATAACAAAATATCCGAGATTTAAATGGATATTTTCGGTTATAAAATCTATTATTTTTAGATAGATATTAACAGATTATCTGAGATTTAATTAGATTTTATCTGTTAATAAATCTAATTTTGAATAGATTTTATCCGAGATTTAAATGGATATTTTCGGTTAGAAAATCTACTATTTTTGGATAGATATTATCTGATATTAAATTTAAAATATAAATTTAAATCAAATTTTATTTGATTCTCGGACAGATTTGCCCCTACTTTCAACCTATAAATAAGATATTTTTCTCTCATTTTTAATCATCCCATTCAGAGTTCATCTGTCTTACTTGAGAGAAAATTAGAGAGCATCATTTTATTCGACTCCGGTTCCGACGATCATTTCCTTTACAGTCCACTCCAAACTTTGGGTGTACACTGTTTGGAGGACCGTGCTAACATTCGGGGGACAACCGCCTAAAGTAGCGAGTACACACATCGGAGCGATTTGTTTCTAAGGCAGTGGCCTCCATACCACGACACAATCAAACTTTCTATCAGTTCGTTCCTTTAATTTTTCCTGTCAGTGCTAACGCCCTGTTTTGCAGTCTATTTAACCAACACAGGGTCCCAGGAAGCTCTCTAAAATCTTCATTGAAGATGGAATATGCACTGTAAATATTGGAATGGAAAAGATGAGGTGTGGGGGGGGGGAATCGCTTTCCATAGGGTTTAGAAACAAGACAGACACCCCAAAACAACCACTTCAATAAACTACAAGAGCTTCGTGTGCATGAACTTCGTTAATATTTTATCATTTCCCGTGCTTAAGAAATAATCCTCGACTGACTTTGTGAAAAACTTGTAAAAGCTTGAAGAATGCGTGGATTGAAATAAAGTTTTCAGTCAATGGTTTGGTCAAGTATCAAGGGCAAGGAGCTAGGGACGGACCCAGAACTTCATGTAAGAGGTGCAGAGTACAAGAAATTATATTAAACATGTACGGGTGCAAAATTAGATTATCAATAGAAAATACAAAGAAAATGTATAAAATATAGGAGAACTTAAAATTTTTGAAGGGGTGAGACTGCACCCCGTAGTACCCCCTACGTCCATCCCTGATCAAGGGAATCAACAACCTTAGATCTATGCCAAGTTGCCAAGTTTACCATCAGAACTAGTATCAGAGTCATGCAACACTTTATATGTTATTATCCTAGTTTATTGTATGAACTTTTGCTACCTTAGTCACTAGAAGCAAGAGGATACCTGACATCTCTGGGTTGTCGCCTTCCAAGATTCAGGAAAATTGTACAAAAGCCAGTTTCAAGTATTTGAGCAGAAGGGGAAGGGGGCATGAAAAAATGATAATCTTCCATAATGAAAATGCTTTTGATAATCTAAGTTACATCAATAACCATCTGTTTAACTGTTTTTTCTATGGCATCAAGGAAGAAACAACACAGTTCAGCATTCCTCAACGTCTTGCGGCAATACAAATAAATTGGATGCATTCAACATAAGTAAAAAAGCAGTATCGAAAGCAAACTTACATATAATGGTCCAAGATCCCATTTATGGGCAACATGTGCCATTATAAACCATAAAATAATAAGAAACTATGCCTTGAGACTGAGAGAAAAAATTGCCATTAGAAGGATATCTGCAAGAAGACATATAAGGGATGGTCAACAAGTGAACACTTGCTGGAGTTTGGAATGAAACTAATTCCTTCCCCTACCACAATTAGTGTGTTCTTGGTCGTCGGGAAAAGTGGAAGGATGGAGAAACTTTAAGTGTGCCTGGTAGGTGATATAATATAAAATAAAAAAGATTATAATTTTCCATCTTAATGCATAAAAATAAATAAGAAATGCCAATTAAGTGTTCAAAATCATGTATTTAAAAAAATAATCTTCTTTCCTCCAACTTTTCAACTATACCAAGCAACGAGTGGGAAAAAGAAAATATATTTTCTATCCTTTTACATTCAAATTTTCCATCTTTCCGATTTTCTTTCCATCTTACCAAGCAAAGCCTTAATAACAGTTGCATAGAGTGAAAGCAACCTACTGAAAAAAGCCAGAAATCTATACCACCATCACTGAGTTGTATGTAAATGTCATCTTCATCTTCACGATCATGCAACACCTTCCCTCGCAAGATTAGTTTCAAATTGTCTACTGATAAACGATTCTTTCCGGAAATCAATTTTCTCAAATCTTGAACCTAATTTTAATAAAAATACAAGCACCTCATAAATGTGTAATGTCACTAGAAAACTTTTTACCAAGTCTGTTTCTCATCACCATGACACATGCTACAATATGAAAAGGAAAATGTAACATAAAATTCCCAAAATGATTTTTTTTCAATACAAAGGAACGGACTCCATATCGTAAAGGAAAGTTTTTCTTAGATTATATCAGGTAGATACCAGTAGAACCAGAATCAATACAAAATATCTGGTATTGGTTTTCTTTTGTTTAATTTTTTATTAAACTTTTTTTTATGTATGAATATTATGAGTATTATTAGTTTTAAAAATTTAATTCTCAAGTCTATAATATTCTAATTTTGTTATGAATATATTTATTCATGGTGGATATCCATATATTAAGTTAAAGTCTAATGAGCTTTATTATTAGGGTTTAATACCCATTGGAGTTAAGGTTTCCATCTTATGCCTATAAATATAGACTTTGGGCCAAAGCTTTGTACACAACCTACTTTGAGAATATAATACAAATCTCTCTCTTTTTTCTCTCATCTTTATTCTCCTATTTTATTATTGTTCTTTATTTTATTCACAACACGTTATCAACATCAGACTCTAACCAACGAAGATGTTTGTCGTTCAAATCTTGAAGGAGTTATTGAAAAGAATTTGTTACTAGTATAAATCAAAGATAAGTTCTTCTTCCTCAATTATATTTTAATTATCAGTCATTTTTCTCTCTTGATCTTTGATTTGATTTTTAATTTATTAAAATCTTTGATTGTTTGGTATTTGTGTAGCGATAAAGTGGATCAAATACCGCGGTTCTTGTCGACAAATCTCGAAAAAGATTTTAACAAGATATTGGTAACTAAATTTATCCTATATTCAAATTAGTGAAAAGTTCGGTATGTTTTATTTATTTAATTTGAGATTTCTTTTGTCTTTATTTATAACGAATATTTGTTTATTTTATTATGATGATGAAAGTTTATGTTTTAATTATGTTTTAAGTATTACATGATATTGGAACAAATATTGAAACTATAATTAATTAATATGTTTTTTTTATGTTGATTTAATCCGAGTATATTGGCTGGGCATCCCGTTCTGCGAGGCTACTGGTCTCAAAGGAGGTTCTTTTTAAAGGACCTTATGGACTGGTTTAACAACGTCACATATAAGGATTAAATTTTTATTCCATGTATGTATTGTATATATTGGTTGATCAATTACTATTTAATAGTTTGAATGTTATAAAGTTTATATTTGCTTGAAAGTAATATTATTTTTATATCGAAAAACTCGACTATAGACTTCTCCCAAGTTCAAGTTACGAAAATCGTCTTGATCAAAAAAATTTTATGGGAGGTATTCCCTGAAGTGAATGCATGCATGATGCTTATTCCATGCGATTATTGAATTTATGACATTCGTTAAAGTGAATACGAGCATGATGATTATTTCATGCGATTATTGGATTTATAACATTCCTTGAAGTGAATGCAAGCATGATGATTATTCCATGCGATTATTGAATTTATGATATTCCTTGAAGTGAATGCAAGCATGTTGATTATTCCATACAATTATTTGATTTATGTCATTCCCTAAAGTGAATGCAAGCATGATGCTTATTCCATGCGATTATTAAATTTGTTTCATTCCTTGAAGTGAATGCAAACGTGATAATTCATTATATGGTTAGTGAATAAAACTCAATTATGTGCTAGAGTATCACTGATAAGGATATGTTAGAAAAACATACTCCACTTTTCACACATTAATGTTGTCTTACAGACACAATATCATACAAGGGTTTTAAATATCTATCAGTCTTCGCTCCATTCCCTGAAGTGAATGTGATATTTTATAGCGGAAAAAATAAATATCACATCAGTAATTGTGATCATGATTGAGATCATAAAATATACATGGATAAGATGATTATTTTGAGAATACTTATATCCACAAAAAGTGAAATTATAAAGATGACGAGAATGATAGAGATCATATTAAAATCTTTATGTTATCAATGCGATGGTATAAACCATTGATCTCGTATTTGTCAAACACCAAAGTATTATGGACTTTATCCATAATCATGAATGATAAATTAAAGAAAATATAATCAGATTTTCTTTGTGGCGAAAATAATAGCGTTATTGATCCAACTCAATTGGATATTGATAATTTTCTCATAATCCTTCAAGAGAATAATCCGCTATTTATTTTATTTTCTTTAGATCTTTTATTTATTTTATTTTATGTTAATTTATTTTTATTTATTATTTATGTTAACTTACTTTATATATTATTTATTTATCTTTTATGTTAATTTTTTTCTTAAAAGAATATGATTACTTCCGGAATAAATATGCAATAATTTATGGCGACTTATGCTTAGCAGAAAGTGCAAGTACTCATACAATACTTAAGCATAAGAAATATTTTCCCATTTAAATACAAGAGAAATATGAGTACTATATCTCAAAGTACTAAAATATCAGTGCTTCAGAAGAGCTCTTGAGAGCTTATCTTTGATCCGATTTGATATGTTGTACTATTTTTTTAATATTTTTTCATTCCCGAAGTGAATGGTACGGAGCACATATTTTTTATTTCCCGAAATGAATGAAATAAAGCACATACCAAAAGGTGCATAATTATGCATATTTTCCCATTTTAAATGTAAGAGAATAATATGAATACTATATCCGGAAGTACTAATATCATAGAAAGCTCCGATTGAACAAATATGTTATTTGTTAAATGAGACTTTATCTCATATTTATAGTGCATTATGCTCGTTGAGCAAATATGTTATTGCCAAATGAAACTTTATTTAATATTTACAGTGCATTATACTTGTCAAAATGGCAAAGAGATATTGAGTTTTAAAGATATTTATAGAAATATATTGAGAATATCAGTTAAAGGGATGATGATTATCTCAATATTACGAGTATAACTCAAGGTAATTTTTCTTGTGATACTTGTTATGAAAGCATTTTGACTATTCAATCATCAACATCTATGATACAGTGCAAATCTATTAATTTCCTGGAACAAATATAAGGTGATATATATGGGCCCATACACCTTTCTTAAAGACCATCTAGATAATTTACGATTTTTATCGATGCATCGGCTAGATGGTTATGTGTATCCTTGTTATTAACCCATAACTTGGTGTTTGCAAGGCTACTTGCTTAGTTGATAAAATTACGAGCATATATTCCAGATTATTTTCTAAAGACAACCAGTCTTGATAATATTGATGATATGTAATTTTACATGTAGTATCACAAATTCGCATCAAGCCAACAAATGATCATAAGTTCTCCCTATTATAATGGTTTTTGGTCAGGAACCAAATATTTCTCATCTCAATTTTTTTGGGGTGTGCGATATATATTTTAATTGCTCTACCAAAACGCACAAAGATGAGTTTTGTTGGAAATATATATAAGAGCTTCTGATAGAGGATTTATTTATAATCTGATTTATTGACTATCATTTTAATGAGTTAATTTACCCAACATTATGGGGAGAAAATAAATAGCTAGAGAAAGAAATAAGTTGGAATGAATTATCATTTTCTTTTTTTGATTCACATAGTACACAATGTGAACTATAAGTTCAATGGATAATTCATTTAGCAAACCAATTGCCAGATGATTTTGCTGACCCTAAAAGAGTGACTAAGTCACGTATACCAGCTATGAATGCTTAGATTAAATTTGATGTCATGGAAGGACAAACTCTAGTTGTTAATGAGTCTAACTTACGCTTAAAGTATAGTAGACAAGTAAGTTCCAAAAATAAGAGATCATCGAAAAGGAAAAAGAGCTATATTTTATGATGGTCTGATCGAGAAATCAATGATTATGAAAATATTTAGAAGAGATTAAATGGTCTCTAACAGAGACATTGACATGACTCAGGTACCTGACAATAAAGAAATCTCAATAGATTATGTCATGTCTGGTAATAAATGGAACTGAAATTAAATCAACGTCGTTAATATATTTACATGGAATATAGCACTAGAGATTTTATTTGATGATGTGGATCATGAATCATTGTCAATTGAGCAATGTAAACAAAGAAATGATTGGCCAACATGAAAGAGACAATTAAGGCAAACTAAAATCTCTTTTGAAAAGAGAAATATTTGAGCCTATAGCTCGTACATTGAAATGTGTAAAGCTCGTGGATATAAACGAGCCTTTGTGAGAAAGAGAAATCAAAAGGGGAAATCATGAGATATAAGCTCATTTGGTTGCACAAGGATTCTCACAAAGATATGAAACTGATTATGAGGAAAATATATTCCTCGGTGGTGGATGCAACTACTTTTAGATTTTGATCAGTCTGACAATAAATAAAATTACTCGGTTTCTGCCTAATGGATGTTGTTACATTATATTTGAATGGGCCTCTTGACAATAATATTTACATGAAACTTCCGGAAAGATTTTGATTGCCATAAGCAGTTCATTCAAGTTCTCGAGAACATTATATTGAATATATTTTTTATGGCTTAAAACAATGTAGGCGTATTTGGTATGATCGCCTCATTGAATACTTATTAGCATAATGCTATATGAATTATTTTCCCGAGCATTTTTATTAAGAGGTTTAGCTCTAAATTTTTATTATTGTGTATGTCGATTTGAATATCGTTGAGACTCGTAAAGAGACCTCAAATCCTTGTGCAACTATCGACATATAAAAAAATATTGAAAGAGACTTTACATGCATAACGCATATCTATTGATCACTCTTATGGTTGTTGTTAGGTCTCTTACTGTAAACAAAGTTCTTTCTACCTCAAGAAAAGGGTAATGATATTCTTGGTCTAAAAGCACAATATATACATTATTTGATCTGGAAGCATCGTATCTTAGCTGGTCCAGAAAAATTATTTAAGTGCTACGAGATCATTACCTTTAAATAATTATTATACATGAGGCAAAGCCGAAATATGTGTTTGGCTAAACATATCCTGAAGATATGTGAATGTTTTTCACAAGATAAGATGCAAGCTATCTTGTAAAGAGATAATACAAAATTTATATCTCAAGGTGGATATATCAAATATGATATAACGAAATATATTTCTTCAAGTTTCGTCTCTCATGATTTTTAGATGAATATTATTCAATGAATCATTTCAAGAAATGATTTGGAAGATTTATCCACTAGTGCATGATCTACTTCAACATTTGAAGATTGTATTCAATATTGAATTATGAAGATTCAAAGATCTTATGTGATATTTTCATGAGGGGGAGTAAATACGCGTTGCACTCTTTTTCCCTTAATCGAGGTTTTGTCCCAATGGATTTTCCTGATAAGGTTTTTAATGAGGCAACATGTTATGCGCATCAAAGATGTGTGTACTCTTTTTACCCATGTTATGCGTATAAAAGTAGGACAAGTCTCAATCAAAATTCGAGATGAGACATCACTCATGTTATCCAAAACTTCTCCACAAAAAGGAGGAGACCACGACAAGTTGAAACTTGAGTCACCAATAATCCCGCAAACCGCAATATTGGATCCCAAGGAATTGATACAACCTTTGATAATCCTCGAACAACCATCCATGTCGGACACATACTCCAACATGCTTAACGAACCAAAGCAAACAATATGTAGGTTTGCAACCAAATGGAAAGAACACCCCACCCAAAGTCATCAACAAAAGATCGGAAAACCGACTAAGAGATGGGCAAGTATAAAACAGAGGGATGCCAACTACCACGCTGGAAACTTAGTCCTTGCAAAGTTAACCGAAATCTTACAAAATCCTACGACGTACAGGAGGCTTGTACAAAGGTACGAGGGCCCATTCAAAGTCTTAAAATAAGTGCGAAACAAAACTTATCATCTAGAGTTACCCACATCGATTAAAGCTCATCTAGTATTCCATGTAAATTCCTTGAAACCCTTCCACAAGAATAAATCAAACTGAGATCAAGTCAAATCACACCAAACACAGGTTGGAGTGAATATCTCTTATGAGATCACAGCTTGGGATATACAAGCCGAACGAGTCTTTCGACAACCAGGATACAAACCAAGGTATGAATACCTTGTTCAATGGGAAGAACTTTCAAATAACAAAGGAAGTTGGAAACTTGCCGAGAAAGTTTGGCAACTTAAAAACCAAGTGAGCTGATATAACATTGGACAAGCGACGAGGGCGTCACTAAAACCAGTGGGGGAGAATGTCACGGACCAATATTTTGAGTTCAAATTTTTCGCGCATCAAAGGGTAGAACCCATAAATACTCGCAGATTTTTTTCCCACGGGATTTTTATCTTAGTAAGGTTTTAACGAGGAACATTATCTCCATGGATATCCAAGGGGGAGTGTTATGAATATATTTATTCATGGTGGATATCCATATATTAAGTTAAAGTTTAATGGGCTTTATTATTAGGGTTTAATACCCATTGGAGTTAGGGTTTTCATCTTATGCCTATAAATATAGACTTTTGGCCAAAGCTTTGTACATAACTCTACTTTGAGAATATAATACAAATCTCTCTCTTTTGTCTCTCATATTTGTTCTTCTATTTTTTTCTTATTCTTTATTTTATTCACAACAAATTTTATTATTTGATATTATTATTGGTGGTTGAATTTTTTTTCTTCAATTACTCAAATTTTTTAAAAATAAACTAATTGATTGGATACCCGGTATAAGAATTGGTACCCACCAGTAACGGGATCAGTTCTTAAAATTTAAAACTCGGTGTAACCGAGACCGAAACTGATTTTAATTTTCAAAAATCGATGATTACCAAAATCAATTCTTTTCAAATTAACCAGGTAACCAGTCTTGCCTGCCCCTACCAAATAGTGAATGTGACCCCCGAAATTAGACCCACCCGACACTCTCAAATAGATGGGTTTACAAGTCCATTTTTTTCGAATACGCCACTGTGATTTACTGGTCCAATCTCATTTTAATTTAAAAATTTTTACTGATTTTTGAGTGAATTGTTATGTAATTTCCTATATAAACATATAAATTTTAAGTTAAACTTTAAATTTAAAATTTTAAACTATAATTTTTAATTATATACTTAAATTTTAAACATTATAATCTAAACTATTAACTTCTAAACCTTAAATTAAAATCATAAAATCTTAAATAATTTTATTTGTAAAAATTTAATTTTTCAGCGTTAATGTATAAGATTATAATCTTAATTTTTTATATGATCATTAATATCTAATCTATTAATTAATTAATAGATTTAATTATTTATAATACAAATTAAATTTTCATCTTGCTTCAAACAATAATGGTTAAATACGATAAGTCAAATTATGCTAACAATATGTATTATGCATAACCTATGATTTATTTATTGTACTCTAATTTGGGTTTTTAGTAATTGTATTTTTTTTAAAATTTTAATAATGACCCAAATAAAGAGTGTTAAATATGTTAGGTCAAATTATACTATTAGTCCATATATTAGATATAAACCATAGATTTAATTCATGATCTTTAATTTGATCACTCTAAGTCCTTATAAAGTTATAATGTAGATATATTATTGGTACCATGTTTAAATTAGGACTGAAATTTTAAAATTCTAAAAGTATGGGGTTTAAATTGACCAAATTAGAAATATAAACTAGATTTAAAACTTTACTCATAGGATAGGGACTAATAACGGAATTTGACCCTATTTTCTACCTTCTTGAAATTCGTTTCCTTGCCGCACATTTGATACATGGCAACCGCGGTTAGCAAGACTTAACTCGAAAAAATTGAATAATTTAATTTGACTCGAAGTAAAAATATTTGATTCGTTTTAATTTGATTTGAAATTTTATAGACTTAATTTGACTCAAAAAAAATTTAAATAAAGTTTGAGTTGTAAAATGGAAACTTGAATAACTCGAATAACTCGAATAACTCGAAATTTTTAATAATTAAAGGTATAATTTTTAAGTTTAAGACGAATCTCTTAATTTTATATAATATATATACGTTGATATATAAAAATATAAAAAAATATTGCTACACATGAAAAAATATATGTACATATATATATCTTATATGATTTAAAAAAGTCGTTTAAATTTAAATCAAATTATACTATAAACATGATAAATAATTATAATTAAATATTTATAGGAACTCGAAATTCGATTCGATTCGACTCAAATTTTTTAAATTTAACTCGAACCAAAAAAATTTTAAATAAAATTTGTGTTATAAAATATGACTCGTTAATTCGAATAACTCAAAATTTTTTGACTCGACTTGACTCGATCGAATACTCACCCAGTGGCAACTAGGGTTTCTCCCTGCACTATAAAATCCCTTTTCGATGATCACTTTCCTCTATTCCTAAGCATCGGCTAACCGCCGCATCCCGTAAATTAATCTTTCTTCCGTAGAAAAGTGGCGGTGATGAACATTCTCATGTGTACCAGAGGAGTCTCCGGTGACGGTCACACAATCCCTCTAAGAAGTTCTGAGCTTACTCTTTTCCTTTTTTTGTTTTATTTTTTCTTTGAATTTGTTAAAATGATTTTTCTTTGATCTTTTTCTTCTTCTAAATAAGGGAGAACGAATCTAAAGCGAGGTGAGTTTGTTTCTACCGATTTTTTTCTGGGCGTGTGATGAATCTTGTTTTGTAATGAGTAATTTGCGTCTGAATTATCATTTCTTGATGCTAAAACACCTTGGAGACCTGATGCCCACTGTTTCATTCTGTTTGGAAACATTGGCTTCTTTACTGATTGAAGTAGATCTTGATCTTTGCATTTCTTTACATTCTTGATGTAATATTTCACTTTTTGTATGCCAGTTCATTCAAAGATTATCATTTTAATTAGTTTTTCTTTATCAAATCAATTGTATTTCTCTGAAGATTGATTTTGGGCAACTGATGAATTCCTATGTTTTATGGGTAATTTGCATCTGACAATGGATATGATGCTATCACCTTGGAGACCTGATGCCCTTTTCTTGGTATTAATTCTCTTAAAACCTTTTGTGCTTTCATTTTCTTCTTCTAAATAAGGTAGAACGAATTAAAAGCGAGGTGATGATAGAAATTCAATGGTCTGTCAATCCACTGATCTCATTTGATGTTACATTGAAGTTCCGACAGGTTCTGATCGCTTTTAATTCCTTCTCTTTTCTATACTTGGTTGATAATCATTTTAGCGGTTCAAAGATTATCATTTTTTGATGCTAAAACTTAGAGACCTGGTGCACTTTTCTTGGTATTATTTGCTTCTAATTTGAATGGTGAACTAATATGGATGCCGGAGTATACCGTTGTATACTCTGTTGAGAATGGATATCGCTTGCTTCAGAATAAGGGTACCAAAACGTTTTGTGGTTTCTTGATCTTTATTTAGTGGGTTTAGAAACATTGTTAGATGAGGATCAGGTCAATAGAATCTCATGTATTCCTCATTTCCTCTATCACGGGTAATTTGAATATGAACTAGTATGGATTCCAGATGGTAATGGTGTATACTCTGTTTAGAGTAGATATGGCTTGCTACAGAATGAGGGTTCCAAGACCCAGAATATTTGGCTTTTTTTAATGAGGGTTTAGTATGCACTTTTCTTGGTATTAATTCTCTTAAAAGCTTTTGTTCTTTCTTTTCTCTTTTCAAGTTCACCCAATCTTGATTTTTGGCAAACTGTCATCTCTAGATGATTATACTTTTTTTTCTGGACAGTTTCATCCTTTTAACTGGACAGTTCATTCAAAGATTACTATTTTAATTAGTTTTGTTTATCAAATTAACTGTTTTTCTATCAAGATTGATTTTTGGCAACTGATGAATTCATATATTTTGTGGGTAATTTGCATCTGACAATGGATATGATGTTATCACCTTGGAGACATGATGCCCTTTTCTTGGTATTAATTCTGTTAAAACTTTGTGTTTTCTTTTTCTTCTTTGAAATAACAGAGAATGAATTAAAAGCGAGGTGATGATAGAAATTCAATGGTCTGTCAATCCACTGATCTCAATTGATGTTACATTGAAGTTCCGACAGGTTCTGATCGCTTTTAATTCCTTCTCGTTTCTTTAATTGATTGATAATCATTTTAGAGGTTCAAAGATAATCATTTATTGATGCTAAAACACCTTGAGACATAATGCCCTTTTCTTGGTTTTAATTATAATAAAACATTTTGTGATTTGTTTTCTCCTTTTGAGTTCATCCAATCTTGTTTTTTGGCAAACCGACATCTCTTGATAATTGAACTTTTTTTCTGTATAATTTCATCCTCCTGAGCTTCGGCAAACTGCTGTCTCTTGAGAATAATACTTTTTATTAAAATGAAATTTCCTAGATCCTTTCTTCTTCTTCTAAATAAGGTGGAGAACTAAAAGTGATGTGACTATAGAAATTCTATAGTACATTGATCTTGTTTGATGTTACATTGACGTTTCGACAGGAAATTCAATAGTACACTGATCTAGTTTGCTGAAACCTCCGTGGGTTGAGGAAACAAAGTCGGTTTATCGACTTAAGATACTCTGAGATGTGTAAATCCATAAATTTATTTCCTATAGATACAAAATTGGATGCGAGGAGAATGGAAGAAGTTCGTAGAATTTGTGATTATTTGTTTGGTATTGATGTTCTTGCTGTTGGTTCTAATGTTGATTTGTACAGGTTTTGATGTTGCAGTCCAAAGTTACTCACAATTACATATTGATGTTGTAATTTGTGAGTTTTCAGCAAGTTGATATTAATAATATAGCAGTCTCGGATCTTATTCATTGGAAACGACCATAACACAAGTACTTAATGTAGAGAAAGAGCTGAGAAACCTGTCTAGGATTCTTAATCAGAGCTTCATTTTCTTTATCATATGCTTCCCATCAAGTTTGCTGGTTATCTTCAATTTCAGGAACTCTTCAAGTGGTAAACTCCTATACAGTGCCTTGTTTGTCTTAACAAGATCTGGCAAAGGACCAATCTGGGTACCCATTTTTGGATTATGAAAGGCTGCAATTGACACCCGCTCTTTCTCCGGATTCACCACAGCTCTATGTTCTATGCTTTTGTATTCTCCATTGCTCATGATCTGCATTTATAAGGCCTCTTCAGTCTTTGCTAAGGCATGTTACATTTTAAACCCATAAAGTCCAAGTCTATATATGTAGCTTGAAAATTTTGTTATTACCTCGAGCATGTCTCCAATATTGATGATGAATGAGCCGGGGATGGGTTTAACAGACACCCATTTCTCGTTTCTCTTGATCTGTAATCCTTCAACTTCATTCACTTGAATCAAGAGTGTTAAGCCTGTAGCATCAGAGTGTGGTGCTATACCAAAAACCTTACTTGCCTCTGCACAGGGTGGATAATAGTTCATTCTTACTCCTTGTGTTCCATCCTCAAAGAAACTTGCGAGCATCTCGGGATCGGTCCCCAGGTTCTTGGCAAACAACCTCATGAGATGCATCATAATGTTGTGTAACTCGATCGAATACTTATCAAAAGTTGTTCTGAAAACAGTTCAAGTTGATCAGACAATTAATGGTATTCCATATTATAGTCATTTAGTTGAAGGATCATTATCGATTTCACCTGAATGAAGGTGGATTGGTAGGCCAGAACCTCATGTTTCTGAGGGACACAGGCATGCCAAAAAGGAAGAGCATATCCCCCCAATCAAGCTTCTGATCTTCTGATACAACAAAGGCTTGGCCATAGCCTTCGATGTGATCCGGTATCTGTGCACAAGCCATCTTCTCCTCCAATGGTAAGTTGAAGAACTCTCGAGTCTCCATCTTCATTTTCTCAATCACTTCATCTGCTACCCCATGATTCACTAACTGTTCCACCCATCCATTAAATATGAACTACTATACCCGTTCAGGTGAAAACCAAAGTTACTGTCCATCATCATGTGTTTAGATTATGTACCTGGAAGAAACCCCAGTCTTTGCAAGCCATATGGAGTTTTTTCTGTTCATCATCCTGATCTAGTTTGCTCATGTCAATTACAGGAATCTGCAGGGATTCATCAACCGAAACGACATCGAACTCAACCTCTGGTCTGATGTACCTGGACGGAACGTTCTTGATGTTTTTGGATGCAAGAGCTTGGACATTCTCAACAGGTAAAGAACCAAAGTGCAGAACCTTTGTTTCCATCACTCTAATGATCTGCTCTGGTCTGATGAAATTTTTGTTTCAGTTTTATATGCTAAACAGTAACAAACATTGTCACTTTAATGCATTACTTAAAACGTCCTTTGATTATTGTTTATTATTTCTTACACTACCTGATATTTTGTCTTTTTATATGAATTATTGATAAATATATCCTTGGAAATCAATAATGGACACCGGCAAACTGCACTATTGCCATATGATAAACAAGGATGGGACATAACTCTCGAGGAAAAAACTAGTTAATGCAGCCGCGTTTGCTTCTTCTACAGGTTGCCATCCTGTAACACACTGATCTCATTGGATCCCAAATATTTTTTTTTTTGTTATTTTTATTCTGACCTATCAAAATATTATTCAATTTAAAAATTTAAATTTGATTATAAATTAAAATCAAATTTAATCATAATAGAGTGGTTTTATGAATAAGTTTAAATTTAAAATAAAAGAGTTTTGTACAAGTTTTAAATATCGAATTTTGAAATTTGAAAGTGTAAAAATTCTATCTCAAGTATTGTATTCTATTTTAAGTATTGTATTTTATTTTTTACAAAATTGGTATTGAAAATTCTTGATTATGTGTTTCTGATTATGTGTTTCTGAAATGACTAAGCTATACATAAATTAATAAATCGTATTATATTAAATATAATATTGGATAATTTTGAGTATTTTTTATATTCCAGTATCTCAATACCGATTTCAAAAATTTTTCTTAATTTTTTTTAGACAAGAAACAACCTTACAGGAAAAGCCAAATAAGATGATGGATGCTGAAAACACAAGCCGAATTATAGATAAACACTTGCCATGGCAATGTTTTGAAGGCTACAACAGCAGATTAAAGATGATAATTGATGCTCGATGGATATTGATAAGCTTGCTGATTCGGCAACACTTTGTATGGTATCTCGATTTTCGATAACGAAATAATGTGTAAAATGGTTATGAAGTTTCGGTGAAAAATATAATAGACGACGATGTGATAATCATTGACGAATTTAACTTAAATATTGATTTAGAATCTGAAAATATAGAATTTTTAACATTTGAGAGTTGTTTTGTAAAATCTGAAGACAGAATTTTAGAATTTTAAATTAACGAAAAAATTTAAAATAAATTATGAAATAAAATATTAGATAATTAATTAAAAAATAATTTAAACATTTATTTAACCTTAAACCTATTTTAAAAATGCAAACAGGTTAGGCTCAGTTACAACTTCGTGCGAAATCCAATAATATTTGTCCAAATTTTACACACAAAAAGGTTAAGCATTTTTATCTATCAAAAGAAATAAGTCGGAACACGTAAAAGAAACTGAAATTTGTGTACCAGACGCAATAAAAAAACTAAGTATGCGATCCGGATCGGTCAGGCTAAGGCCTTGAAAACCGAAAGAGTAATTAAAAAAAATGATTGGCATCTCAAAAAACTGATGTTCTCGTGAGTTTTAGGAGCTTTTACTATAAATATATTAGTGACCGAACGTTATTTCCATTGTGACGATGGATCCAATCAGACTATCAGAGTGTTAAATGCAATGATAAGACACATTGCTCTCTTGAGCATAAAATTCATATTCGAAATAGTTCGCGCGCACCACACATAACTGCAGATGCTTTCTCCAGTATCTTATTTTCTTTTTTTTCCCCCTAATTTCATGAGTGAATGACGATGGGAGAATGAAATAGTTCAAAGTGCAGTGAAAAAGGTGGTCCAAACGAACCAGTCACGTAGTGCCACATCAGGATCGATTACGGCCATTGATGTAAGGAGGGATGGTGGAGATGCCTTGCCTAGAGAGCTCAGCTAGCACACTATCAGTGGAAGGAGGCTTGAGGCCTAAAGGCAAAGGCAACCATGGCTTGTTTATTGCTTCATTCACAAGCTTGTCAACCACCTCCTCTGCCTGCCAATGTATTCAAACATACACATTCATCACAGTGAAAATGAAAGTGAAAGATCAGATAGAGGTGCCTCATTAATCCTACATAAAGACACACTGCAACATTCTTTTCGTAACGATTCCAATGTTCGGCATGTATGGTTAAACATATGTAACCGGACTGGCAGAAAATAAAAAGCTTAACGAAAGCTGGATTACCGGCTGATGTTCAACAGAATTTTGAGGAATGCCACTCTTGTTATCCACGGTGCCAGAACAATGAAATATGGAGGCATTCTGCAGATTCGGATCGGAATACCAGAAAAAAAAATATTAAAATTCATTCATATACTTGATATGTATAACCAAAAAGGAACATTTTATGTATGTTGAGAACTACTCACTTGAGTGAATGTAGAACAATATCCAAGAGGTGGGGGTATAACAGGGCAACCCCATGCATCCGCATGCACCTGAATCATAAAAAAGGGTTCATATATCAAATATGTACCTATGCACTGTGACATGTTGGTTAATGGAGTCAGCTATGAAATTAAAAAAAAATATGAAATCGTTGATAATAATAAGCTTACCCCTGTATATGTTTTCCAATGCCAACACTCAGCTGGTTGCCATGGTGGGTAACTATGTGAGCCCCACATCTGGATGCTGGATGGATGAGGAGGTGGTACCCACATGGGATAGGGTGGACCTACTGGGACAACATGACTCGAGTAATGGGATGGGAAGGCCATGATCGGTTTATGAGGATAACAATTCCTTTGCATGTGATCTCTTTGTGGCCACTTTCGATCATCCTCCTTGGGCAAAATGTGTCTTCTATGCATTCTATATTTCTGTTTCACAAAATACAGGCAGATAATTTTCAGCTAAGAGTAGAAAATTTATTCACCAGTGTTCAAGCCGAAGAAGCAAAGAAAACGTAAAATCTGATCGTACTGTTATTTAAACAAGGTAAATGACATGCATATTGCAATGTCTTATGTCTACACCCATTAAGCTTAGCTAGAATAACAAAGGAAACCATTATTTAGAAGCAAAATTGTAACTGGAATTGAATTTTCAACAGGAACAAGTAGTGCACCAGACAGTGAATAAATGGCACTGGAATCATAGAACCAGATCCTGCATTTATCAGAAAGGCAAAATTGATACCAACCTGGAGATGACTAGCAACATTATGCCGTGTTAAGCCTTCTACTTTCATTATCTCTAGTATTCGAGAAGGGATGGCTTGATCTATACCTAACTGGTCCACTGCCTCTACAAATTTCTTGTGGAGTTCAGGAGTCCAGTCTACCTGAGAATTCAGACCCGAAAAAAGTGCTTAATTTCTACACCCGAAAATGCACATATATATTACGAGCTATGTTACCTTCAATTTTTTTCGATTAGCTTTGTTCGGGTAAGAGCAATGAATACCAGAAATGGTATTGAGGTCGTCAGCAATAGCATGAGAATCCTTGTTATTTACTCCGTTCTGTGTTTGAGAGCACATGGTACTCTCGCCCCTGGTACCATCAACTAAGTCGGCCTCCTCTTTTACTTTTGTGTCCCTTGGTCCTTGGGGTTGGCCAACTGGTGCAATTACTTCAGCAGTTGAATTGTCGCTGGTAGTTTCGACAGATATGGATTCTCCATCCTGCTCACAGTTCTCTTTCTCAGGAGAGCAGTTAGCATGGTCTTGGCAATCTCCATCAGCTAAAATCCTTCCTCCCTGCTCTAGTTGTGGTGTTAAAGGAGCTGAGTACATATCACTTGCAGTTGATGGTTCAGGGTCATTTTCATGAACCACAGATGCATCTTCGCTTTTATCTGAGTGTTCATTCTTAGGTTCTCCATTTTCCGATTGTGAATGCAGCATTGAAACCAAGGAATCTTTAACAGGCTTTAGTGATTCCGAAAGGTCTTTGCCCGAAGCATTGAATGCCTGCAAAGGACTAATAAAATGAGAATTTCTATAACAAATTACATGTATATTCAAATGTAATTCAAGCAGTATCCATATCAACCTTATGAACCACATGTTGCCATATATTCCATAGTTTCTCCTCAGATAGTGGTTTCCTAAGAAACTCAACTGCACCAAGCTGAAAATAAGTCGGCAAAGCATTAACGATTATGGTGTGTCGAAAAAAAACTAGGCAACATATATGATTTCAGTCAGCATGAAAACTGCTCGGTGTATGGTATGCAGGAATAAATCTTACCGCAATGCACTTCATCATGGTGCTGACGCAATGAATATTTGAAGTCACTGAAATGAAAATGATTTACAACAGCATTAGAAGCTAGACAATATGTCCAACAACCATCATTTAAAATGACAGATGCCAGCACAAATTTATGTGTGGGGTGATTAAACAGTGTTTCATATGATATTTGAAGATCTACAGCAAAACCATGCAGGTGTAGACGTGTAGTTTCCGAACTTACTAATGGTGGGCAAGTCCTTCGCGGTTTCAAGAAACTTGAAACTCCCATCGTTATTGTTTGTATTAACCTGCATCATACATGCTGTTAATATAAAGTGGCATGTGAAGGACCAAAGTAGCAACAGATGATTATGCATGACAAAGCAAAAGTGGCTTATAATTATGTAATATACAATTTTAGTAAGCAACTAGTACAAGCTCCAGAACAAAGATCATGCTGAAGGTCTATTGCCATGTGCTTACGAGTTACGACAAATCATCGAACTTGAAGCATGCATGTTTAACTATAAACTACCCCCAGAAAAGAGAGAGAGAGAGAGAGAGAGAGAGAGAGAGAGAGAGAAATTTTTCATAGAAATTAGAAATCATCAAAGTCCATTCATTACCTCTACAATGGCTACATGAAAACTATCAGGTCTACTTGAAACCGCCGAAAGAGCTTCATTCTCATTGCAGAAGGGATAAACTGCAGAAGCCACAATAACTTTTCTCATACATTTTATTACTGAAGAAAATACAAGAGATTACAATGAAGATAGAGTATAAACATAACATTTTATTACTCTTTTTCATCAAATCGAGTATCAAAACCCCATAAAGAATACACATCTGTATTTTTTTTCTAGAGAACATAACTGAACTGAAATAGGCATCCAGAATAGCTAAAGTCTGAAATTTCTATATACAAACCCTTTTCAGAAACCCCAAACATAGCTACAAAAACAATTACATTTTATTACTCTTTTTCGTCAAATCGAGTATCAAAACATAAAGGGAAATCTATTTATAACAGAATCAAGCTAATGCGACAGATTGATTCATTTTTGTAGAGCTCATGACAACAACCAAATCCAGCCAAAAACTACTAATCTAGAGCAATGGAGCTATAGCAGCTAATTCATGTACAAAAAGGTGGATTCTAACCAATATAGTCCATTGCTTCAAGTTTTGACTTCAACTCAGCAGCAGATTCACTGTCCTCATCGAGAAGAAGGACCTTGAGACCCTTTGGAAAATCCTTCCATGCTGATAAATCATCTGCAGTGCAAACCATAGCTGGTTTGGCATCCTTTCTTACACAGCCGACAAGTATTGCAATTCACTGCTTATATAGTTACTGAAATCTCTGCAACAAGAACAAGAATTTTCCCATGAACAACAAAAATTCAGCAAAATTAAACAATTTTTTTGTATTATATGGTTACTGAAAACATATTGGAGAAACCCCATTGCAAATGGTAAGGATTTTAACTGATCTCTGAAGAATGGAACATAAAAAGGGTGTAATGAACAGAAATACCTTATTAAATTCTACTGCATGATGATTAACTATGCATGCAACATCCGAATTAGTTGATCATTTACCAAAACAAAACACTTCCATCAATAATTATTAGTGTAGCAGCTATGAACCTAGAATTAGAGCAAGATCTTATCTTTTGGGCAACTACTGGAACAAACTAACCCATTTAAGATCCCCTTAAATTTCAACAGGGCATAGCCTAACAACAACCAAAAAATTGGAAGAAAAAAGCATGGGAATCACTTGAAAGATGCTACATAAACAAAAACGATATGTTAACAAGAACACTCCATGCATGGTAAGAAGAAACATCAAATATGACAAAAAAAATTGCAGGAAGAAAAAGAAAGGGATACCCACTTCTCTCAATCTCTGAAAAGGAAGTTGCATGCAATAAAATAAGAACAGAAGCCAAAGATGAGGGGGTAAAACCCAGAAAGAAGCTGTTGGAGACTGACTATGTGGTTTAGGGGATAAACAAGATTTAGGGAAGATGGATAGATTTTTATTTCTCCTCACTTCAACTACAAGTTCTTTCATTTTGGTTGCATATAGAAAGATTTAAGGCTGAAAATAATGGGAAGAACTATATGTAGACATACAACTACGGCTTTTGAGAGAAAGAGGTCGTTGGCCTTGGGTTGTGTCGTGTACAGTCGCTATTGATCTTTGTAGACCACATGATAGATAAATAAATAAATAAATAAATAAATAAATAAATAAATAAATAAATAAAAGTTTTATTTACAACTTTTTATTTCAAAAGTTTAAAGGTCGAAGATTCTTTTATTTATTTTTTGAAATATAGTATCTAATTAATTAAATTAAATATTATAAAAATTAATTATGAGTATTTTTATTTTATTTAATTTTTTTAAAAAAATTAATCTTATTTAAAAATTAGTATCTTATTTCCTTAAATAAATTTGGATAAAATTCTTTTATTAATTTACGTGACTTTTGGGTAATTATTGAGGTTTTGAGCTAAATCTAAGTGATTGTGATCTTGAAGCTGCTTTTACCTTCCTATTAGGCGAATAAAATAATTATTTGGTCGTTAAATTATATTAATATAATTATTTTGGTTACTATATTAAAAATATATATAAAAAAAATTTGAATTATTAATCATTATAATTCAATTTATTAAAACTTAAATATGTCTAATAAAAAATTACGATAAACATAAATAAAAAAAATAACTTAAAAATTTTAAAAATATTTTTATATAATGATATTTTCATAAATATGATAATATATGATAAAAATATATCAAGAATCCTCCCTTACAAAATACTTTTTTAAAATCAGCATCGAACTTGAAATTTAAGGGAAAAAATCGATCGAATCATGTCGAAATCAGGTAATTTTGTTATTTATAATTAGTTAAAAAATTGAGAGAGCGTTATCAAAGGTTTCGTTGGATATATAGGTTTAAGGTTTTATTTAAAAAATAAGGTATTTAAAGTTTATTTTAAAATTTAAGTCAAAAGTTATAGTGGAGGTAAAAGAACGTCACCTATAAGTAAGGATGTTCAAGCGGTCGGCTAAACCGAATTAATCGATCAAACCAAATTAACTAGGTTAAATAGTCGATCATCGAACTTTATTCGGTCGATGAGTGATTAAAGATTTTTTAAAAATTCGGTTAAAGGTTAATTCGGTTCAAAATTAGTTAAGTAACCGAAATTTTAATTTTTATATATTATATACATTTGTTTTTAGTCACTAAACTTTTAAAAATTATAAAATAATTATTAAACTTTATCAAATTAGTATAAGATAATAATCAAATTTATTAAATTTTTAAAAATAATAATTAAAAATTTCGATAATATAATAAATCAATGATCAATTTATAATAATTTGATAAGTTTAATGGTTGTTTTATAACTTTTGAAAGTTTGGTGATTAAAAAGACTATTTTTAACATAGTTTCGTGATTATTTGTGTAATTTACCCAAAATTTTATAACAAATTTCGGTTAACCGAATTAGCCGATCAAATTAACCAAAATTTATTTGGTTTGATTATATTTTGAAAAAAAATTTAAGTCGATTAACGATTAAAGATTTAAAAAATTCAATTAATTCGATTTTTAGTAATTCGGTTCGATCACCGACCGAATTAACCGTTTAAACACCCTTATCTACAAGTGACAACTTAGAAAGAACATCACCTACGTAACGTTTTTCTATCTGTATCATAAAAAATAACCTAAAATTTAAAATATATTAAAATTATTTATATTTTAAAATAAAATTTTAGATTATATTAATTTCAAAATTTCTCAGTTATCAAGTGTACCCTGATCTATATTCTGTCCCATTCTATAAGTTATTAAAACCCAATAGCTTATTTAAAAAAAATAAAACCCAATAGCCGAGCAGCACGTGTCGAGTTCCTGTATTACGAATGTGAATCCAAGTTCATCTGATACAGTCCCCGGTTTAACCTTATCTAGGAAATAGAATAGTCAATGTGGAAGGGAATGAAACGTCAGCGTTTGGGTTTGTCTAACATTAAAAAGGTAAATAGTCACGTGCGATTTGTGAACCTCAGGCCTCCTTGGCTCACGAGAATTATCACCTAATTTATACTCAGACAAAATTAAAAAATTTTACGACGGATATTAAATATTATTGAACATTGTTTAAAAGTATGACTTATAAACTCGAATAATTTAAATGTTTTTTATTTAACTTAACTTAACTCGATCAAATACTCATTTTTAAAAACAAAATTTTCATCCCCACCTGATTTTTTTTTTTACTTTTATTTTTATTTTTTTAAAAAAATATTTTATTTATAAATTTATTTTTTATCTTTAAATATTTACGTTTTATTCTTAATTTTAAATCTAATAAAAACTTTATTTCATTTAATGCATTAACTAATTCTAAAAAATATTACCATAGTTTATATTATTAAAATTACTTGTATACTTTTACAGATATAATGAAAATTATATTACATATTTTATATTAATTATTGTTAACATCATCAATTATTTATCCAAACAAAATAATAATAGATGTTATCATTTTAAACGTGTGAATTTTGAAATACTAGTATTTTTAAAATCTTAAAAAATGTATTACAATATAATAAAAAATTAATAATAATTATACTTCTAATTAAATTTGAGTTATTATCATAGGCGTCATGGTTCAAATATTTTTTCTACAAATAAATTTGAGTTGATAATACATATCTAATTTATTTACTTTTTAAAATATTTAAAAAATAATTGACATTATTTTAATCGGTCCTGCGTCGTCACGGTCAACGGCCCGTGACATTCTCCCCCACCTAATTTATGCATGTCCTTGTGTATGGGGATAAACTCTTTCCTTTCTCTTTAAATTGGCCAGGAACTAGTGTGCAATTCCCCTTCAACTCACCCTCCAATTAGGCCCGCCCTCCGAATATTAAAAAAATTACTAGCAATTACTGCCAATAATTAACCTAACCAGCTCGCGAGTTACTTGGATCGACTCGATCAAAGCTCAACTTGAGTTTAGACTCGGTTCAAGATTTTAACGAGTTGAGTCGATCTAAACTCAAATAAACTTGACTCGAAAAACTCATGAACATGCTTGAAATAATTATATATATGTAGTACAAATAATTTCTTTAGTAAAAATAATAAAATAAATTAAAAAAATAATTATATATATATTAGAACTAATGTTTTGATATAATAATTGAAAAATAGTTTTGGACTAATTTGAAAAGATTTCAAAAATGGTTCTTATGTTCAAACTTCTTGAAAATATATTTAAGATGTTTTTGAGTGATTTTAAATTTGTTTTAAATGATTTAAAGAAACCAAATAAGTGTTTTTAACCAAGGTTTTTCGATACACCCTTAAGGTGTTTCGATACTTGTTCATCAATGCAAGGTTTTCAAATGCAAAATCACAGTGGTATCAATACTGGTATCGATACTCTTTCACCACTATGATGTTTGGTTTCTCTACTGGTATCTATACCTGTTTCTATACCGGTATTTATACCGCCTGTTTTTATACCGGTATCTATACCAGTTTCTATACCGATATCTATACCTGTTTCTATACCGGTTTCAAAACACCCCCAACGGTTAAAACGATTTTATGAAAACCTCCAACGACTAAGAGCGGTATCGATACTGGTATCGATACCTGTTCATAAATACAGGTCAACGGCTATTTCCCAAAGCAACTGTTTCGAAACAGCCTTCATGTGTTTCGATACCGCCTGCAACAGAAGAGGAAATAAGCCTTGTAATCAGCTCCAAACGGCTCCAAAACCTCCCAATGGTCATAAACGGCTAGAAGCTCATTTGAGATGATAAAATGAAGCCTCAAGCATCAAGAGAAGACTAATGCTCCAATTGTAACAACATTATGATCAATAAATTGTCTTAGAGCATAATTCTCATCTTTTGGGTAGACAATACTTGTGAGCTCAATGTTAATGTATGCTCAAGTGTCTTAGGATTGGGTGAGTGCTTAGTTGCAAACACTAGCCTTATTAGAAGGATTCAAGTTTGCTAAGTTTTCTCTTTGTTGAGTGAATTCCCAAAGTTTGGGTTATGAACTTTGGATGCTATATTCGGGTTTAAGTCTAGGATTGTAAGGTTATCCCTTTGGCCTCAAAAGATTGAAATTCTTATTGAATTTGGAAATCCTTAGTGGGAAGCTAAGGTAGTGGATGTAGGTGCTTGTTCGAAGGCCGAACCACTCTAAAATCCTTATCTTCAACTCTTATCTTTTTGCTTCCACAACCAACCACCCAAATTGTCATTTCTCCACCACTTGGCGAATTTAATCGGTTGTGCATCGAGTCACTCCAAGTCTAACAATTGGTATCAGAGCGAGGCTCAATCGAAGAGGATTAACATCCTATTGAGATGATCCAGTGAGCTCAACCAATTACCGTTCAACCGACATTCCATGGCTCAATCCATTGACAAGCCACCTTTCTTTGACGGGTCCAACTACTCCTAATGGAAGATAAGGATGAAGTATTTCATCAACTCTAGAGACTACAAGCTATGGGATATAGTTGAAGATGGACCATTTGTGCCAAAAGGAACAAAGGCGGAATGGAGCGTGAAAGACCGCAAGAAGATGATGCTAAATCACAAGGCTTTGTACATTCTTGTTTGTGCATTCCATCCAAGTATCTATGAGAAGATATCTTCTTGTGAAAGTGCCAAGAAAGTTTTGGACAAGTTAGAAGTCACATACGAGGGTACAAACGAAGTAAAGGAGACCAAGATTGGACTCCTCAACCAAGAATATGAGAACTTCAAGATGAATCTAGAAGAGGATATAGCAAAGATGTTCGATCGATTCTCCACCATCACCAATAGACTTAGAGGATATAGAGAGATCATTCCGAAGGAGAAGCTTGTTCGTAAGCTCATCTATTCCCTTCCCGAGTCATGGGACTCGAAAATGACCACCATCATCGAAGCCAAAAATCTAAAGACACTCAAGCTTGATGAACTCATGGGGTCACTCCTCACACATCAAATTATGATGAAAGGAAGACAAGAGGAGAAGAAGAAGGAAGAGATTAGAGCGATGGGGAAGGAGAAGAAGGTTCAAGAGCTTAGTGTAAATGTCAACATTGTTGCTCTAAAATCCTTCAAGTACATCTACTTTGAAGATTCAAGTGAGGAGGATAGTAAAGAAGATGAAGAGCTTGCCCAACTCTTCATTGACTTTGATCGATTCGTGAGGAACAAAAGTAAGAGATCCCCAAAGCACGAATCAAAGAAGAAGATGAAGGACTCCCACAAGTCTATTAAAAAGGGATCATCTTCAAAGAAGCAAGCATATATGGCTACATGGAGTGATGAGGACTCCACCGAAAATGAAGAAGCCAACCTATGCTTGATGGCCCTCAATAAGGGGAGGTAGCTTCTAACTTTCAAACTTTAAATTCTTATTCATTTTATGAGTTATAAGAAGCTTATGATAAATTGGTTTTTTATTTCAAAATTGCATTTTCAAAGAAAAAGAAATTGATTTCAAAGTTGAAAATTAAAAATGATTTACTTTTAAAAATCAATTTGGAGTTTGAAGCAAAAATGAAAAATTTTGAACTTAAAGTTTTTGATTTACAAATTTTACTTCAAACGATGGAAAAAGATCATCAAATTGTTTTAGATGATCTTAAGAAAGAAAAAGATTTGATTTCCAAAAAGCTTGAAAAGAAAAATAATTTAGAAAAATCAAATTTTTACATGAGACAATCTAGTGCCCCTAGATTTATTGATGGAAAATATTTTAGAAGTGTTTGGGTCCCAAAATGACTAATCACTTCAACCAAAAAGGATGAAATTGAAAAATGGATTCCTAAGAGGACTAAAATTTGTGCTACTAACGTTAAAGGATCCAAAGCAATTTGGATACCAAAAATTACTTGATTGTCTTGTTTAGGTGTGATGGAGATATGGGCAACAAAGTGCAAGATTAAGAGGGAGCTCTATACACACAAGAAGGACACTTGAAGAATGAAGGCTTCACATCCTCCTTTGATTCAAGTATGGTAAAATTTCTAGTTGAATTTGTGTTTATTTGCTTATTTTTGCTTTATTTCAACTAGTTTATCATATATGTTGGACTAACACTTAGTGATGCCTTGAGTAAAGGTGGAGTTTTTGTTTTCATAACCTATGTTTTGATACTTAAATTTTTCCAACAATTGGTATCTTTCAAATTCTCCTACGTTATGAACTTTAAAGATTTTCAAACTTGGTTTGAACCATTTTTGATATAACAAAAAAGGGAAGAATGTTGTGAAAAATTGCTTTTCAAAGAATTTCAAATGGATAAGAGGAAACTTTAAACGATTTAATTCTTTAATTCTCTTATTCAAATTTTATTTTACAAAGGGGGAGCAATCTCAAAAACAATTTTTCAAGTTAGTTTTATTATATCAAAAAGGGGGAGATTGTAGAACTAATGTTTTGATATAATAATTGAAAAATAGTTTTGGACTAATTTGAAAAGATTTCAAAAATGGTTCTTATATCCAAACTTCTTGAAAATATATTTAAGATGTTTTTGAGTGATTTTAAATATGTTTTAAATGATTTAAAGAAACCAAATAAATGTTTTTAACCCAGGTGTTTTGATACCTGTTCATCAATGCAAGGTTTTCAAATGCAAAATCACAGTGGTATCAATACTGATATCGATACCCTTTTACCAATGTGATGTTTGGTTTCTATACCGGTATCTATACCATATGTTTCTATACCGGTATCTATACCGCCTGTTTCTATACCGGTTTCGGAACACCCCCAACGGTCAAAACTATTTTTTGAAAACCCCCAACGGCTAGCAGCGGTATCGATACTGGTATCAATATCTGTTCATAATTGAGGTCAACGGTTATTTTCCAAAGCAGTTGTTTCGAAACAACCTTCACGTGTTTCGATACCGCCTTCTCCAGAAGAGGAAATAAGCCTTGTAATCAGCTCCAAACGGCTCCAAAATATCCCCAACAGTCATAAACGGCTAGAAGTTCATTTGGGATGATAAAAGGAAGCCTCAAATATCAAGAGAAGACTAATGCTTCAATTGTAACAACATTATGATCAAGAAATTGTCTTAGAGCATAATTCTCATCTTTTGGGTAGACAACACTTATGAGCTCAATGTTAATGTATGCTCAAGTGTCTTAGGATTGGGTGAGTGCTTAGTTGCAAATATTAGCCTTATTAAAAGGATTCAAGTTTGTTAAGTTTTCTCTTTGTTGAGTGAATTCTCAAAATTCGGGTTGTGAACTTTGGATGCTAAATTCGGGTTTGAGTCTAGGATTGTAAGGTTATCCCTTTGGCCTCAAAAGATTGAAATTCTTATTGAATTTGGAAATCCTTAGTGGGAAGCTAAGGTAGTGGATGTAGGTGCTTGTTCGAAGGCTGAACCACTCTAAAATCCTTGTCTTTAACTCTTATCTTTTTGCTTCCACAACCAACTACCCAAATTGCCACTTCTCCACCACTTGGCGAATTTAATCGGTTGTGCATCGAGCCACTCCAAATCTAACATATATGTAGTAAATAAATTGAGCATTACATGTTCATACAGAAAAATATTTTTTTAGTTTTTTGGATTAATCTATTTTTGGATACTATTTTTTTCTTTTCCAACATTGAATTTTATTTTGATGTTAGTTATGAAAGAGTTTTTTAACGAAATTCTATCTTTCATAAAAATATAATAAAATTATTTATTTCAAACCGATACGAGCCTTATAGTATTGTTTTTGAGTCGAACTCTAACCTAAAATTTTGAGTTCGTCAAACCTTAAACCTGATATAATTCTTTCTGAGTCGAATCTTACACAATTAAATTTTGAATAAGCTCGACTCGTTATCGCCCCTATCAACAATACACTAAATAAGATTCTATTAAATTTAAATGATTTTTTAAAAATATTAATTGTTGTTGAATGATTCAAAACATGAAATTTTCTTTGAACAAGATAAGGTGTGTGTTTTTGTCATCACCTCAAACTGGAAAACTTCAATCTTTATCACATGGCATGTTGCTTTCTATGTTTTCTTATTGGAAATTTTGTTGGGTGCAGGGAATCTAATTTCATATATATTAAGGGTTTTAAGTAGGGACCAACATAAATATTTTTTGTTTAGGTACAAACTTACTTTTTTAGTAAAACTATAATAAAATTTTAAAAAATTAAGAATATGAATTAACTCATTAATATAAAATATAAAAAGAATTATTAAAATATACTCATAATTGTGTACTCTAATAAATGATTAAGATTATTTTTTTTATTTTTTAGTGATAATATTTATATTTTCTACTGTTAATCTTATTTATCTATTTCATTCATCCAATGATTATAAATTAGTTAAAACTCTTTAAATTTTAAGTGATATAACTTAATTTTATCTTTTGTGTGTATATAACAATTATTTATAATTTAAAACATAAAAAAAATATCATTTTAAAAAAAATTTATATATCTTACTAATTATAATTAAAAAATTCATTTTAATAAATTGTTTAAGGGTCATAAAATCTGTGAACCATCCTTATTTCTCGTACGACTAAAATATATAGGGACAAAGCTAAAGAGGTGTGAAGAGGGACAATCACCCCTCACCCCCGAAGAATTTTATTTACTTTTATCTTTTCTTTTAAAAATATTTTTTTACGAATTTATCATTTACTTTTAAACATTTATATTTTATTTTATTAACCTTAAATCCTGACTTCGTCCTTAAAAATGTTTTTGTTCATAGTAGCTTTAAGATTACTATGCGTGGGTTAGCCAATGTTTTCATCGACAAATCTCCTGTTCAACTTTGATGGGAATTCTTGGAAGACAAATGCAAAATGGAACTGAATTGTGTAAGGAAACCTAGCTTTTCTTAAAATATCATCTAAACCCATGTCAGTATAGCTTTTGGAATTTGCATTGTCGTTTCCAAAGTAGGAGCCACAGTCTGAGTGGGAAACATCAGATCTATTGTTGCCTGGTTAATTGTTCACCACAAGATAGGTAAATCTTTCTGTTGCTGTGGGTCATGGCACAGTACTGTTGAACCTGGTATAGTAAGCAAAAGCCCACAGATTTAGAGGAAGAAGACGATGATAATGGTCGGGTTTTAACCAAGACCACAAATTTGTTCCAAACGTCGAAGTGGAAATTTTTAGTGTACGTAATTTGGGTTCTGACATATGTCAAAAGTTGTCTGAATTCTGAAAACTTCTGTTCCTTTCCACTTCTGTCTTGATATAATTGGTTGATGAATCTTTAACAGGGGGAAGTGGTTAACTTGTTTAAATCTCTTGCTCAATCAATCATTCACTTGAAAAACTAGGGTCTGCATGCAAATGAAAGATGGCTTGTGATTTGTGAGACTTGGGTTATCCTCTTTTAGGTTTGGGGATTGATCGGTAGAGTTGTCGAACACCCAGAACCGGTACCGGAGCCACCGGAGCCGAATATCAATTAGGTTATTGAACTCGTCTCTAGTCACTTAATCAGTGTTCAGGTGAAGTGGAACGTTGATGGTTCAATAGTTCACTTTGCATACCACCTTATAGAAGTTAACTACTTTGCATTCCTGTAACTCGATAAAATTATTCGGGTTCGAACCGAAAGAAAACATGTATTTATTTTGGCAGCTACACAAATAATGTTCTACACTATTTATTCCCAGGTACACACTGAATTACTAGGCTAACATAGTTGTGTATATTCTCTGCATAATGGATAACACAATGTAGCAAAGAGGATTGTTGATTGGAACTCTTCAGTCCCTTGGTATGAAGCAACTTTATCATCTGCTGAAATCTTAATCTTAACTTTTGAGTGCTTTATCCCCAGAAATAACCTGTTGATGTGGTTTATTCATCATCGGAGGTGCTGTTTCCTTTGCTACCGCCGACCCAATACTGTTTGACTACGACTAGTATCTTCTCCGGCACAAGGGGACCGTCCTCGTGATCATTCATCTTGGTGTTCCATCTCATGCCTCCGGCAATTTTCTTGACCTTGTTTAGAACATCAACTTCGTCCCGGAAGATAATAGCCCCTTCGGGACGCAGAATGCGATCCATTTCCAAAAGGATGTCTTCAAAGCTACACCTGTATGATCATTTACATGTAAATACAACTTATCAAATTAGAAGTAGAAGGCGCTCTGGTGGGATCCTCACGGACAGAAAAAGATTGCGGTCAGTTTGATAATGATCGAGTGACATTGCTTCTTCGGTCCGAGCCGGGGAAACAACTTATCAGAATCTATAGATAATGACTTTTTGGGAATGTATTTAAGGCTTAAACGATGTGACATTGCTATACTGAATGTGTATTGAATTATATGCTGCAGGATTACTTTGATTCCTAACAAACATGCCACACTATAAAAAGATGGATAAAAGACATACTTGTTCTGATACAGACTAAAGACACCATTTGCATGGATAAAGTCGTACGTTCTCGGATATGTAGAGAAACCTTCGCACCTGCAACAAATAAGAAATGGAAATGTCAGAGTCCGCGAGGTTCATTTCTGAAGCTTCTATAAGTTATATGATATGGCCAATGATTTTCAATGCTCTCAAACTATCATTAGCTCAGCAGTTCCAAAGTTATATGATATGGCAATGGCATTGCATTTAGGAAGACAAGAATGAAAAAAGAAATCCGATAATTACAGACCATATAGAAGATCGAGACGTACCAATCATGATATATTCCGATTAAACCTCTCTCATAGACAACACCCAAGGTGTCCTTGGCAATTGTGGGA
Source organism: Abelmoschus esculentus (assembly GCA_035048815.1). Lineage (NCBI taxonomy): Eukaryota > Viridiplantae > Streptophyta > Magnoliopsida > Malvales > Malvaceae > Abelmoschus > Abelmoschus esculentus. Next base: position 2,906,959 of record JAUCBN010000038.1, read on the forward strand.
ACCACATTCATCACCCAAGACTTTGGTGATTCAAGAGCTGCTGCAAATCCTCCAAGACCGGCATTCATGTCCATCACGTTTCTGTATCTTGCAGAACCAATCAACCTATTTATCCTTTTGTAAGCATTTACATGCTTCTTCCAAAGCTTATTGTCCTCTTGGTAAGATTCAGCTGAGACCCCCTCAACAAGTCCTTTGGCTATCCGAGGAGGGACAGCAAAAAGCCTAGCCGGGAATTTCTTCAATTCCCCTCCTGCCACTTCACTTGCACTACTTACCTTAGGGAAAGGGGTTGCGCATGTTTCCATTTTCTTGTACCTAAAACATGCCAAAGAAGAAAGAATTGAAGTGACAACACAAAAGGAAAATAAAAACAACTTTAGAAATAAATGAGCCATGACTGGAAACAATATGACATATAATGGTTTGCCTGTAGCTAATAAGCACTCATAACATCCTTAACCCAGTACAAATTTACTACGATACATGATAATTTAAAGCGAGTACGAAACAGAAAAAGTTGTTATTGACTAGCAAATCAATATTGATTAAAAATGCAAATGTAAATAAATGAAACTGTTGCACAACTTAACTCACCAAACATCATCCATATCCCTTGGCTTACATACATCGACAGCATTCCTGTGGCAGGATTTGTCATTAACTTTTTTTCTCCAAATAGCAATATCTCCCTTCTCATATTTTTTCTCCCAGCAAAGACGTTCGGCTAACTCTTCAATCTTTCTTTGCTCAGCCTTTAGATCTTCCTTAGTTCGCTTCCAAACTTGGTAGTAGGTCTTCCAATTAATTGGAGGGCCAGACAAGACCCAGTATCCACCAGGCCTTAGGACTCTATCCACTTCCATTAAGTACATCCCATCTGAATAAGCGGGAGAACATGTAGAAAGGTTATAAAATAATGTTGTTTTTTAGCATTTAATAAATTCTAATTTCTACACATTCAAATAATTAATAATGTAGCAGAAAAGAAGGATGAAAGAGAACAGAAGTACTACACAATTTCACGGCAACCATGTTCATTGCGACTTACCATTTGCAGTCCATGGTATTAGGCATCGAGAACACTGTGCCATATCAAATGCTCTTGATGGATATGGAATATTTATAGATCCAAGAACACCAATAACAGCAGGCACACCTCGCTCCAGAGCAAACTGTACCTGTGCTTCATGATTGTCCCGAGGTGCAAAAGACATAGCAAGAACATTTCTCTTCAACATGTATGCACCCCAACTTGCAACCTACGTTAAGATTGGTTCTATTAGTGCAGGTGGTTTATACTGAATAAGAATGCCAAAAGTGGATGCCCTGATGATTGTTAGCATAAAGACATAAAAGAGGATTTTTATACAGGCGGGCTGTGTTCCACTGATAGAGCTCCAATACCATAAAGAGTATATGAGATGACTAAAATGTAACAAAAGATTAAAGAAAAAAATATGAGAAAATCAACATACTCCACAACCAGTATCCAATGCTGTTCTAACAGAACCATCAGCTATAGGGATGACTGAGGCGAGCTCATCAATATACGCATCTGCGCCTTGAGGGAACATAGTTCCTCCACCGGGAAATTTAAACACGTTTCCCTTGAACTGTACCCAATTCTGGACAGCCTTCTCAACTGTCAGGCTTTTGTGAGGAACATTAGCATAATGGACGTAGTCACGACTCTTTGGCCATTCAAATGGTGTCATATATCCTTTGGGTGCTGGGACGAGACAGTGTAGTTTTTCTTCTTCAGGAGGACAGTGTCTTTCCCTGTAAATCATGTTATCCCTAGGAAACTTCATGGCTCGATCTTGCTCTTGGCAAGGAGTGTAATCAGTGTACTTCACATCACATGGCTTAAACACCCGAGCTTTTGGTTTGGAAGGCTCGACAATCTCTACATCATTGTGATGTGTTTCAAAGTTCAAATTTGTGAAGATATTGCAGTCTGTCTGCTTGGTCACCTCCAATGCTATGCTGTCCCCTTTGCCGAAACCACTCCTCTGCCATGCTCCCAGAATGTAAAAGAAACCACACAAAGCAATCACAACAAATATAGATAGCGGGCCGCGTTTTTTGTTGCCTGACGGATTGTGCTTGGATACCATGATTAGAGCCAAACCACACTGTAAGAGAAGTTGGGAGAAATTACATGAAATTAGAGCTACACATCGCAATGTAAGAGAAACTAGTTGTAGAGTTTCAATTGCACAAATACCATTAATGACACAGTACACTTATTTCAACCAACTACCAAAAATTTTAAAGTTAAATATAGTATTTTCGGAATCATTCGAGTTTAGATCGATTCTAATCTCAAGAAGTGATAGATATATGCATAAGAAATAAATCAACGAAATTTTCAACTTTTCAGCTGATAACTTTTCAAAATAACTTTTCAGCAACAGTTTGGTATCTTCAGAATTAAATGGCATCAATATATGATATACGACACACATGTACACATATACACCTATGTATAAAGTATGATTTGAACATTTAGTAAATTTTAACAAAAAGAGTAGTGAAAAAAACCCAATCAAGTCAAGAACTTAGCATTACAACAAAAGTTTATTTATTTATTTATTTATTTATTTATTTATTTTCATCTTAAAGCTCTTAAACTTACTGATCTACTCAGAAACAGCCAAGATTTACAACCTCAAAAGCTTAACAAAAAGAACTCAGCGTGAATTTCCATACCAGAAACCCTCAGAAATTCACAATAATTTTAAACTGAAAACACACACACAAAAAAAAAAAAAACAGAAGATAAACTGAACAAGAGAGATCCATTAATTAAAAGAAACAACATTTGCTAGGTCGATGCAGAACAAACAAGGAAAAGAAAAACAATAAAAGTAGCATAAAGAAAAGCAAAGAAGTGTGAAGTAAAAAGAAAAAGAAAAGAAATCTGGATCAAAGAAAAAATACCCAGAAGAAAGAAAGGTCGCAAGCAGAACCCTTTTGGTTGAATAACCAAGTCTAGATCTCTGAAGTAGAGAATGAGTGGAGAGTATTGTTATAGGAGAGAGTGTAAAGATTAATACTAGTAAAAGGTGTTACCTTTACAGTGAAGGAACTGATTTGTTTTCCTGCCAGAAACAAAACAGGGAGTTTAAGTTGGATCTAAATAATGACTCTCTGCCAAGTTGGCTTCAAAGGAGTTTGTAGATAACTGTAAAGCAAATTCTTTTGAACGATATCACTTGAACAAACCTGTTAATTTCAAAGTATATATATTCAAAACAATAACCAAATTGTTAATTATCAATTAAGAGGAAAAAACACATTCTTTTCATCCTATTTAAGTGTAAGTCGGTGGGAACTAGCAGACAGTGTAACTATATCCCTATGCATAGTTAATCTAAATGCAATCCTGCCGACACTAAGAAGTCTAGATCAAACTTATGGATATTACCCATACGAGATGTATTCACACATAAAGAGCAGGGACTTTGTGATTTATAATACGTGATTCAGATTTAGACTGAAAACATGACAAGTTGACAACCAACAAACATTTTCCTCAGATTTGTATTCTACTGAATACCACATTTATTAGGCAGATTGGATTGGACCCATTTCGTCACTATGACCGACAGCTGAGGAGCATTAAAAAAATGAAAACGGTGGTGCTGAATGCACATGGCCGCATGGATCAGTAACAGTGTGACCACTCTCTACTTAAAGCAAGAAACTTTACTTTATTCAATCATAGTTTACTTTCGATTCGAGTGTTTTTGAGTGCCTGTTGCAGTAATAATGTCTGGGTTTACTTTTGGATGATTTATGGCTTCTCAGGGTCGTGATGATGAGTGCCGTCATGGTGTTCGATCATTTGTCGCAACGAAATTTGAGAAAAAAACTGATTTTATGAGATACTTGGGATTTGAAGACGATGGATCAAATTAACCATCGAGTAAAATATATCAACAATAAGTATTCTACTTATGAGATAATCGCTCGTCATAGCTTTGGCAGAATAATTGGGAAATTTAGGAATTTCTCTTAAAAATCGAGGATTTCTATTGAGAGAGGAAAAGGACAGAACAAAATTGTTTTTTTTTTATATATATATAAAAGAGAATAATGGAATCGGTGGAGTTTTGATAAGTAGGCTTAGGAAAGGGAAGCCCAAATCAGATGAAGACTAAAAAGAGCATGGGCCAAGCAATAAGATGAAACATGTTATATAAGTAATTGTTATGTAAATTGTAACCTCTTACAAGCATTTACATGGTAATGATGCAATTAGACCCGTTTACAAGGTATAAGAATTTTTAAGTTCTATATATTTTTATGAGTGAATCTAAGTTATTTATTTTACGAGTATAAATCGTATATTTTTTTTATATTTTTATTTGTGTTTCCGTTTTAAATTAGAGGTTTAGGATTTAGGGTTTTAGGCTAAGATGTAGGGTTCTAGGTTAGGGTGTAGGGTTTTAGGTTAGGTTTAGGGAATTAGGGATAGGATATATTTTTTAGGGTTAGGGGTTGTGGTTAGGGTTTAGGGAATTAGGGTTAGGATATATTTTTTAGGGCGTAGGGTTTTAGGTTAAGGTTGTGGTTAGGGTTTATGGAATTAGAGGTAAAGCGTATTTTTTAGGGTGTAGGTTTTAGGTTAGGGTTGTGATTAGGGTTTAAGGAACTAGGGGTATTGTATATTTTTAGGGTGTAGGGTTTGTTGTTTAAATTTTAATTTTTATAAATTTTTAACATGAGGCATAGAAGGAGGCACGATAAAAAAATAGAAGATTTCTGCTCCTATTTCACCTATTAAACGGTCCAAAAAATATATAAAACTTATGATTATACATTGTGTGCAACTGTGCAAGTAGATCCTAACCCTTTCTGCTTATATTTTGATGCTCAAACTAACTGTATAAATAAAATATTACACAACCATCTATAAAATTCCATTATTAAACATAAAACCTTAAAATTTAACCTTAAATCTTAAATTCTAAATCATATAACTTAAATCCAAACCCTAAATCTAATCAATATTGTGCAAACTAAAATTTATACTTGTATACCAATATTTTTCCTAAAATTTATAATATTCTAAATCGATATATTTTTATTCTCACTATTATACAATTTATAGGTAACATATTTAAATTCCGACGAACCCTAAAAAATAGTGAGTTTCTTTCTTGTGAGCTTTTAAATAGGTATTAGAAAACTTAAAGCGATAAAGAAAAGATGAGACGAGTTTATTAGTGTTTATAATAATTAAAAACTATATAAAAATTTAAATATATAAAAAAATAAAGAGCAAGGAAATTATTCGTCAACGTTTATAGTGACAAAAAATATACAAGAATCATAATTTTAATAACGGTTTAAAATAAAAAAATAAAAAAATATAACATCAATTAAAATAAATAAAAAAATATTTTTTTGACTTTCAGGTTAGTAAAAAAATTTTAATTACTCGTCTCATTAGCTATGAGATGAGTAAAAAAAATTTGTTGATACGACTTCTCCACTTGATTGATCCAAAAGAATTAAACTCTTTTATTCATTTATCTCATATTAATGTAATTATTTAAAATTAAATAATTACTTATTATTTGATTTTAATTTCTTTATTTAATGATAAACGTAATTTGCGAAATTTATCATTTAATTAATTATAATAATGGTATCATTTATCTAATTAATTCAAAACAATTAAAAACATGTAATGATTTCATTCAAGATAATTTGACACGTAAAGTATTACAGTTGATCCAAATATTTTTTTTAATCTTCACAGTTTAAATCTAGAGAAATTATATTATAGGTCAGTCTCACCACATCATCTACGAGACTAACTGTTAAAAATTACCCACCTCAACAATTTTTAATTTTTTAAGTGAAGATTCACTTGAAAAAAAAATATGACATGGAAAAATTGTTGAGGTGAGTCGTTTTTAATGGTTGATCTTATGAACACGTGGTAGAACTGACCCATAATATAATTTTTCCTAGATCTGACTAAAGATATAATTTACCCTAAATAATTTTCATCCAAATTTTAAACTTGATTTCTTTATCAATATAAGACTCAGACTAATCAAAATTATAAGGTTGAGGGTGCTCAAAGACAAAATCAATTAAATTTTTAGAAAAAAAAAATACACCATTATCTTAATCAATTAAGTTATTTAATTAATTTTTAATAATTTCTTAAAAATATTATTAATATATGACACACTATAACTCTGTCAGGTTATATTTACATATTTATTAGAAAATTGTTTTTATAAGTTTTTAAAAAATATTTCATTTATTAAAATAAAATAATTTTTTTTAAAATTCTTCGGTGTTAATATTGTAATCCGATTAATTTAAAAAATATTAAATTTAACGATCAATATTAATAAATAAATATTTGATAAAATTTTAAAATATAAATTTAATGGGAGATAAAAAAAATTCAAAACTTAATTATTTTTTAATTAAAGACTATACAGAGGAATTATTAAAATATTGTGATTGGAAATTTTATTTCCAAAAATATGGTTCACACATCATTATTTCTCATAATATTGTGGTTTACTGTAGTGTTCAGAAGGCCTCATGCATACAACCCGTCTTTGAACAATGATTTGAATAAAAAATAATATTTCAGCAAAGACCTCATGCATACAACTCGTCTTTAAACAGTGATTCGAATAAAAAATAATATTTCGACAAAGACCTCATGCATGCAGTCTTTGCCATTTTTTTTAAATCACTATTCAAAGTCGGATTGTATACATGATATTATATTATAGGGTAAATTATCATTCAACTAATTGCAAATGTTTATTTTAGTTACCGAACTATTGAAAGGCAATTAATTATATATATATATATAAGGTTTTATGTTTAAATTCCACCAAAAACATCTCACTTCTTTATTCTTTCTTTCTTTCACCCGGTTGTGATATGTGTCTTCTCTGTGATTATGATCTAATTGAGTGATTGATGATATTTAATTTAATTAAAATTAAATCAAATTGATTTAATAAATAAATAATAGACATTAAATATATAATTTTTTAATTTTTATTAATGCTTACGTTGTTATTTCGTCACTCATTTATTTAGATTTTAACAATAATGATTAAAATAGATTAATTTAATAAATTATATGACTTAATTAATAAGTTTAATAATTTAATGGTAAAAGTAAATATTCTTAATTATTTGAGTAACTACCGGAGCAGTTTACCCCATATTATATTGGATTAACTTACCTTTAACCTATTTCTTCTTTTTACATTTTTGTCGGTCTCCAAAGGTGTCAGCAGACGTAGGATATTTTTTTAATCATTAAGACGTTGCCAATTTTGATTCTCTCACGCTTAACCTGGATCTTCATTTAATTTTGTGTATTAAAATAATTATTAAACTAATTAATAAAGATTAAAACTTTCAAGGACTCAGTATATAATTAATAAATATTTAAAATAAAAATTTAATTAAATTATTTTCTATAAGGAAAACTATATGAATGGTCATCCAATTATCACTCATTTTTGAGGTTGGTCATCAAACTAATTTTTTTCATCAAAACCATTGTTAACATTTTATTTCATTATTATTTTGGTCACCGACTGTTAAATATTTAACAAAAATTGTGACATGACATGGTTTAATAATATGGATGGTCATCAAACTATCATTATTTTCTTGTGTTGGTCATCCAACTAATTTTTTCATCAAAATGATCATTAAAATTTTATTTTATTATATTTTGGTCATCAACTGTTAAATATTTAACGAAAACTATGATATGGTATGGTTTAATAATAATTTTAGTTCTTCAAATTATTACATTATATCAAATTAATCCAAATAAAAAACAACTCATCAAATATTTTAACTAAACCCCAAAATTTTCACCCCTTTTCTTCTTCCTCTTGTAACGCTACTTTTAAAAATTAATTTGTCAACTCTCTCTTTATTTTTCTTGTGTCTTTGAACAACTTATTAAGTTTTAGATTATCAAAAAACGTTTTAATTTTATAATTTATTCTTTTAAAATATAAGTTAAAAGAATTTTTTTTCTTCGAATCAAGATGAAATTTTTGTAGAATAGTTTTTTTCAGTCCAAGGAAGGTTGTGTTCCGACGTATGAAAAGTCACTGATGCCAAATTTGTGTGAAATTGTAGGAGTATCCATATTAAGATCGAAAATTTGGGTTGTTCAATGAAAATTTAAGTGAAAATAAATTTTATTTAATCCCAAGAAAAATTTTACGACATACGTTGAATTGATATATATTTATATGTTAAAGATTTTATGACTATTGATCTATATAAACTTTTATGTGAATTGATAAATCAATTTTTTGTTGTATTAACAATGATTTATGTAATTTTTAAGTGAAACCAATGTCATGTCATAATTTTGTTAAATATTTAACAGTCGATGACCAAAATAAAAATGAAATAAAATGTTAACAATGATTTTGATAAAAAAATTTAATTTGGTGACCAACCCAAAAAAATAAGTGATAGTTGGATGATCATTTGTGTAGTTTTCCTTATAGAAAATAATTTAATTAAAATTTTATTTTAAATATTTATTAATTATATATTGAGTCCTTGAAATTTTTGATATTTATTAATTAATTTAATAGTGTTCAACAATGTTCATCATTAGTGATGTTCTACAATATTTTGTTATAACATAACTCTAGTGGGTCCCATCTCCGACACATGCTTGTAATTTTCCATGAAGGCGTGATATAGGTCCTTCCATGACTTTATATTCTCCCGACTGAGTTGTGTGTACCACCGGATGGTAGAACACGTCAGGCTATCCTGAAAGTAATGGATCAGAAGCTTCTCATCCTTGCTAAAAGCGGTCATCTTCCGACAATACATCATCATGTGGGCACTTGGACATGACGTCCCGTCGTACTTCTCGAAATCAGGCATTTTGAACTTCGGTGGTAGGACCAAATCAGAAACTAAGTTGAGATCGAACGCATCGGTGCTTTTATCAGCTGACCCTTGGGCTTGGATTTCTTGGATCTTTGCTTCGAGTGCTTTAAAGTGATCAACATATTTCTTCTCCATGTCTTGTCGCATCCTCTCCACTTCACTCATGAAGTTGAGATCCGGGACTTTATCGACATTCGGAGTGAAGTCATCAACTTCCACGGGGTGACTCGTGGATGCCCCTACTACGTTAAGCTGCACTCTCCCTGGGACTGAATGCACTTCTGGCTGTCCCCTTATGTGAGTTACCGTATCTGCCTGTCCTTCAGCTTCAACCACCCCTCCTATCGATGCTTTGCCTTTCTCATCTTGCTTCGGGCCCAACAGAGCAGCTATCTGACTGATAATATCCGTCAGAATTTTGGTGAAGCCATCTTTCATGCCATTTTCTATCGCATTCAAGCGATTTGCAAATTCGGCATGATGATCCTCTAGTTTCTTTAGTCTTTCCTCCATTGCTAGCTTCTTGGTGCGCGAGTGCGTCGAGTATGTGTATAGTATGTTTGCAATTTTTAAAATTCACTGCCATAAAACCTTTATTATTAAACTTTATTTTAAATAATAATACACATGATGAATGAATGCATGAATGCATGAATGCAAGAGGGTATTAAATTCGAAAAACAATCTCTTAAAAGTATCTGTTTGTCCAAAAAGGATTCACTACAAATTAAAGATAATCTACAGAAAACTGTTGGCCCTAATCCCTAAATTGGTCAACTCATATAGCAGGCGTACGATGGCTTCTCCGTGCTCTTGCTCGACGTTCGGCTGGTTCAAAAGAGTTGTAGCTTCTCTCGACAATATCTTTACGTAAGATGCAATACTTCTGACTTGTCCCTTGAAGTTGACCAACTCATTATTCTGACTCTGGATCGTGCGTTGTGTTGCTTCATACTTCATCTTCCACGCTTCTCTGGCATTTTGACACAAAGCTCATTCAAAGTCGACTAACTTTTCTTGCAACTCTTGTACTTGGCCCTCGAGCGAGACAATCTTCTGTTGAAGCTCCTCCTTTTCCTCTTCCATCTTGGCCTTGTCTTCATTGTGATACTTGGCAACCAATTCTTCTAGCTGTGTTACCTGGGTCGTCAACTCACGGTTCTTCGCTTGCTCTTTGTCCGATGTCTTCCTAGCTTTGTAACTTGCTTCTTTCGCTTCACGACATTTCCTTTCGTAAAGCCTCTTGTATTCCTCTTTTTCCCTTAACGCCTTGTCTAAGTGGTCAGAACTATCCCCGATGGTCCTATTTTCACCTTCCCTTGGATATTTCCTTTTACGCCCCTTAGATACTTCTTGTGGCTTTCTCAAATCTCGATGTAACTTTTCGATCTGAAATGTCATCTCTTTCTCTTTCCTCTCTTGAGTCTGTACCTAGTACTTTGTAAGGTTCAACTCCTGTGTAAGTTCGTAGATCCTCTTCTCTTGCCTTTGGAAATCCAAATCCCGATCTTCCTTGAGCTTCTCTAATGCTGACGGTGCTTCTAGGGCTACCTTGCTTGACGACGGTCCATCATCTCTCGTAGTTCCTCGAAAAACTCCATCATTCACCCTTTGCTCTCTTCATTCGTCATATCGGGCCATGATTTCGAACTCTCGATAAGGCCGAACTCTCCTAGGCGAATCTCAAGCTTTCATAATCTGGGCTATCTTGGATCTGTACCCTTCGCTTTGGTGTAAAAAAACTGAAACTGGCCATCCCCGATGTGGCTGGTATGAACTGTCTCGATCCAAACTGCATCGAAACTAGTAATGAGCAATAAGCCGTTTCACCTCATATGCCCGCTAATGGAATCCAACCGCTGTCTCTGCATCGATACCGAAAAGTCGTCCCTCTATTCAACCAACAGGCTTTCCAAACGATATCCGAATCTGTCAAATCCCGAAAAAGATCGCTCCATTGGACTTCGGTCTTCTTCTCCAAAACACAGCTCTTTAGATGCCCTTCGATGGGTGAGTAAGTAGTCCTGAACCTTAAGGCGCTATACGGAGAGCTCCAACAGTGGCCTCTGAACCATATCTCCAAAAGTTGTGCACAACCCCAAAATCTTCCTTCACTGACCCTCTTGCACGCGGTCAGTGATCTATAGGTCTCAGCTAGTATGGCGGGAACCGGATTTACGCCTTTGAACAACCTCTCGAATAAACCAACTGTAGATGGGTCTATGTGCTCGGGATTTCTGGGAAATATCACCAACTCATAGATGCAAAGGGCGTAAATCCTTCTTGCTTTGGTGGGCTCTTTGCTGCTTGCGGCTATCAAATCCTTGAAAACCGTTCAACTCACCCTCTGTCTTTCCTTGCTCACGTCTTTGTGGTCGTGACCCGTTACCTTCTGGTCCCAAAACTCTTTATCCTTGCCGGTGATCTGCATCAATTTCTTCTTGAACCCTGAAGTGTTGTTGGGTTTCACATATATCCTACCGCTCTTTATCGCTGGACAATTAATCAGAACTTCATACTCCTCTAGTGTAGGCGTCATGGCGATCTTCCCAAAGGTAAAACAGTTGTAGGCGGGATTCCAGAACTACGTCATCGCTCTCATTAGGTGTCTATCAATAGGGACCTTCACTAACAAAGCAATATCTCCAAACTCCCTCTTGAACTGATCTTTCATGTCATCACTCCATTGTTCCCATATTTCTTGGACTTCGGAGAGACAAGGACACTGATTTGTGCTAATCCTAACATACCCTTTCAGTGTTGAGACACTCCCTGATGGCAAACTGTCACCTTTCTCGTGCTGAACTGACTCTGACCATGTCCAGACTTTCGTATTATCTTCTCCTATAATGATCTCTTTTGACATTTTTGGATACTTCTAACTTTATTGTTTTCCAAATTAATACCCATGGAAATGATAAAACAAATAAAGGAGCCTGAAAAATACAAAAATAAAAGGACCCAAAAAACGAAAACAGAAAGGACATGTGTTAGTAGGATAAATACAAAGATAAAACAAATAAAGGTGCCTAAAAAATAACTATAGAGCAGGTTAAATTGTATAAAAATTAACCAGAGAACAGGCTAAGTTGCATAAAATAACCAGAAAACATGCTAAATTGCACAAAATAACCGGAGAACATGTTAACAGAGAAATCCTAAGTTGACGGCATTTCGGCAGCATACCGCCTTATCTTATGGTCCCTGTCTGGCTCTAGAAGGGGTAGGTTTCTACTCTAAATGCGGTTTTTGGTCTAGACACTAGGTTCCCGAACTGTTGTTATCGTCTACTACGATGATAAAACATCGATTCGATGGTATAGGTCCCTTACAACGGAGGTGAAGACCCCACGATGCGTAAGGTTAGTATACCGGAAACAGATAAAAATTCGAAACTCGGAGCTGGAGAGCATCACGTCGGATAATATCTAACTCCCACTTAAGGGTAAAAGCTCGGGTCGAGAGCTTATGCATGAATAACAAGATATATCATGAAAGTAAAAAGATATCTTCATTCAAACAATGTTCACTTAACAATAAAAAATTAAATTAATATTTATCTTCAAAATGCCAAAATGCTACGTAAAATTTAAAAAAGTTAGGCCTGACTTACAAAAAAAAAAATTAAGTCCCCAGCGGAGTCGCCAAGCTATCGCGACCTCTTAAAAAACACGAGTTTAGGTGAAAAATAATTTGACAATTGGTTTTGAAAAATATGAATTTATCAATCTTAATCTTGAAAAATCCAAATTTTAGGAAAAATACATAATTTAATTTGGAAAAATTGACTTGGAGTCGCCACCGGCCACTTTGGTAGGCCAAACACCATAAAAAAAAACCAGAGATTCGTTTTTTAAGAAAAATATTGGGTTCGAGAGTCGGTTACGTGTAAGGACGGCCCTTACAAACGCCCAAAAAATTGGTACCTCGAAAAATATTTCATGGCATTGATACTTTGAAGATAAATATTAATTTAATTTTCCATTGTTAATCAAACATTATTTGAATCGAGGATATCCTTTTGATTTAGAAATTACATCACCTTCAAACTTGAGTTGAACGAGACGTCCTCTAGATAGGAAACCTCACCCAAATTCAAAGGAATGTAACTTCCGCCTCAAAAGGTTAAAGTAAAATGCATGACCATTTTTATCTTGTTTATTTTAAGTTCTAATCCTACAAGGGCTCCATTAATTAAGTGTTAAAACCTAAGTTACTAATGTCGCTAGTTGCTTACCTATCAATTTTATTTAATACTAGGCCTAAGTTATTTTTATCAAAATTCTAGGTTTAAATAGAACATGAATTCGATGCCAAGGTACACTCTTTAGGCCAACATCACGGTACGTCAAAGCATCAGCCTCTTTAGTGTATCCGAGACATAAGATTCAAATACTATTATTTTCTAATTGTCACCCTTTTTAATTAATTAATTAATTTAAGTGACTAGTCCTAGAGGGCTCTAAATTAATTAACTAAAATGTTTATTAGGTTATCTTCCTAAAATATACCATGCAAAAACATAATAAAATAAACAAACAAGATAAAAGGAACTTGATATTTTTTATTAGAATCATGGGAGTACAAATTACAATAAAAATTGTCATCATGAAAGAGTAAAAAAGGGACTTGCACCGGTAAAGATAAAGGAAGAGTAAATGAACTATCGAAAAGATTTAATTAAGTGTGTAATTAATTTTAAAGTTTCAGAAAATTTTAATTAAATTAATTATTTAATTAATTTTTCCTAATCTTCAAATTTTAATTAAAACTTAATTAAAGTCTAGGTTTTTTAAGTTCGATTAAAGTTGAAATTAGGTTAATTTTTAAAACTTATCTTAGAAAATTTTAAATTAATTAAGAGACTTAATTAAAGTAATTTCTAAATTTTAAGAATTTAATTAAACCTAATTAAAGTCTAGTTTGGTAAAACTTGGGTTAATTAGACCTAATTAATTTTAAATCTTATCTTTAGAAATTAATTAAAATTAATTTCAGTAATTAATTGAAATTATTTCCTAAATTTTAAGAATTAAAGTAAGCCTATTAAAGTCTAATTTGGTGAATGTTTTAAGGTTTAAAGGCTAGACTTGGATTAATTTTAAAACTTATTTTAGAACCTAATTAAAATAATTAATTAAAATTATTTTCTAAATTTTAAGAATTAAATTAAACCTAATTAAAGTCTAATTTTTAAGTGGGAGAATTGAAGGATCAAACAGTTCCAAGAAGAACTTCAAAAAGAAAGACAACGAGGTAAATAACCCTTTCGTGTATGAACCCCCAAGAAATGTGACGATTTCCAAACTAGGGACGGGAGCAGGCAGCTCGCAGGGACCGAACAAGAAAGACTCAAAATGGGAGAGGCCGACTTTCTCACCCATCCTAGTTACGTATGCTGAGTTGTACACTCAGCTACACGATGCGGATATGATTCGCCCGTACTTCATCATACCGCTCAAACCCCCTTATCCACACTGGTATGACCCGAAGGCCCAGTGTGTATACCATGCTAACGTTCAGGGACATAACATCGAGAACTGCACAGCCTTTAAGAGGATTATCCATAATATGTTGAACGTTGGGGTTTTGAAATTTGATGAACCCAGTGTATCAACAAACCCCTACCGAATCATGGCGGTCGGGGCGTGAATGCAATTGAAGAGGACCAAACGAGGCAAGTTAAAATAAGTGTGTCGGAAATTCGATCACCATTAAAGTGGTTTTTCAATAACTTTTTGACAACAGGCTCGTATACCAAGGGATGAAAATGAAAGAATCTGCTGGGGTAAGCTTGTATTGCGAGTTCCACCAAGAACACTGGCATGCAATTCAACAGTGTAGTGAGTTCAGGAGCCTGTTACAAGGAATGATGGACAACAAGGAGGTGGAGTTCTTTATAAAGGGAGGTGGCCGGAAAACGATGGACGTATGTACGTCTGAAAATACCAGGACGAAATACAGTGCGAACAGGCCGCTAGTCATCTCAGCTCGACCAAGGGGCAACAATCCAGTTGGATCGGCAAATGCTCCTCGCATAGTAATTACCTCTCTGGCACCCTTCCCGTTCAAGGATACACAAAGGGTTCCATGGAATTACACCGCGAGTGTGGCTGGACCAAGCAGTTCGAAGCCCATCGAGGAGATACAACCAGGAAATCTTGAAACCGTTGAGAGGGTGGAAACATAGGAGCCAGTGAATGAGGTAGGTCATTTCACAAGGAGCGGGAGATGTTACTCACCGGCACAAGAAAAATAAGAGGACCAAACTAAGCTTGTTGAGAAGAAGAAAATTTTCACAGACCCGACTCCGAAGGTGAATGAGTCTGTCACCGAGGAGCAAGCGCATGAGTTTCTACGATTTTTGAAGCACGGCAAATACAATATCGTGGAACAGTTGAAAAAGCAACCTGCTAGAATCTCTATCCTCGACTTGCTGTTAAGTTTAGAAGGGCACCGTGACGCCCTTTTGAAAGTATTAAACTAGACTTTTGTCCCGAAGGATAAATCAGTAACCAAATTAGACCGAATCGTTAATCACATTACCGCGGACAATTACATATCGTTCATCGATGATGAGATCTCGGACGGTGGGATGGGGTCTATCAAAGTTTTAAACATCACGACCCACTGCAAGGGTCATATAGTGCTGGGAGTTCTAATCGATAATGGTTCAGCTTTGAACGTGTTACCTATGGCAACTTTGCAAAGGCTACCCATAGATGTTGCACACATGAAGAGCTACCAGAATGTGGTCAGAGCATTCGATGGGACCACAAGGGATGTGTTGGGTAGAATTGAAGTACCATTGTTGATTGGGCCATCCGTGTACAACATAGATTTTGTTGTAATGGATATTAAGCCCACCTACAATTGTTTACTCGGTAGACCTTAGATCCATTCCGCAGAGGCAGTGTCATCATCACTTCACCAGAAGCTGAAGTTTGTAGTAGACGGGAAGCTCGTGTGTGTCGGGGCAGAAGAAGACATCATTGCATCCGTCTCCACCCTATGTTCAAGCGAATGAGGGAGCGCTAGAATGTTCTTTTAGGGCTTTAGAGTTTATCAACGCTGCATTAGTCGCTGAAGGTACACAATTCCCATGTCCGAAGTTATCAAGCTGCACTGAGATGACCGTCAAGCAGACCCTTGGTAAAAGAGCCAAAGCCAGAAGGGGATTAGGAAAGAGGTTACAAGGAAGCTTACGCCCGAAGCTCGTGGTCATGAAGAAGGGACGAGCCAGGTTAGGCTTCTCAATTGAGGCTTATTGGAATAAGTATGGAAGGACTGCAATTAAGAAGCCAGCCTCACTGAGTGAAAAAATCGATTTTATCTCCCACGGTTTTATGAATGTTACCGAACAAGCGGAGAAGAATCGCTTGGAAGCTATTAGGCTGCAAGAGGAAGAGATTTTTGGGGAAGCTTTTGAAGGTCTGATGGTGGGGGGAGTTTCTGAAGGTCCGAGGATGAATCTACTAGAGAGAATTCGTCCGTGCCTCCCTGGCGAGACTCTGAATAATTGGACTGTAGAGGATTTACCTGTAGTTTTTAAGACAGAGTAATGCCATAAACCACCCTGTACTTTTGCCCGTAAGTATAGGAGATTTTTTGTAAAGGGCTTTTTCATGATTTTCGTTAGCAAATAAAGATGTTTTTCCCTTTTCTTCAATGGCAAACATTTTTCTTTTCTTTCATTCGCTTCATCCATTTCATTCTTTATTCATTTATTATTCTCATTCAACTATATAAGTTTTCTTTGCAGGTTCTCAAACAATGATCGCATGAATGATTCTGGGCCTAAACCCGAAATAGATTTGAAAAAGATCTATTGTCTGACAGAAATCAATGAGTGTGAAGATAATGCAGACTACGAGATTCCTTAAGAATTGCTAAGGTTGGTGGAGCAAGAAGATAAGCAAATCATGCCCCACAAAGAAGAGATAGAAACTCTGAATCTGGGCACCGAAGAAAAGAAAAAGGAAGTCATGATCGGAGCAGTATTTCCGCTAGGGGTAAAGCAAAATTTGATAGACTTATTGCGAGAATTCAAGGATGTCTTTGCATGATCTTATCAGGATATGTCGGGTTTGAATACCGACATTGTGGTCCACAAGTTGCCTATTAGACCAGATTGCAAGCCCATACAACAGAAGCTCAGAAGATTGAGACCAGAAATGTTGTTGAAAATCAAGGAAGAAGTATAGAAGCAGATCGATGCAGGCTTCTCACAGGTGGAAGCATACCCGGAATGGGTAGCAAACATAGTCCCCGTGCCCAAGAAAGATGGGAAAGTTCGGATGTGTATGGATTATATGGATTTGAATAGGGCAAGCCCGAAGGACAATTTCCTTCTGCCATATATAGATGTTTTGGTGGATAACACTTCGGGGCATTCGTGGTTCTCTTTCATGGATGGGTTTTCGGGTTATAATCAAATTAAAATGAACCCAGAAGATATGGAGAAGATAACTTTTACCATACTGTGGGGCACGTTCTGCTATAAAGTCATGCCTTTTGGGTTGAAGAATGTCGGGGCCACATACCAGAGAGCTATGGTGACACTGTTTCACGACATGATGCACAAGGAAATCGAAGTTTATGTGGACGATATGATAGCCAAGTCCTAAACAGAAGATGGACATGTGCAAGATTTGAAAAAGTTGTTCCAAAGGCTACGAAAGTATCAGCTGAAGCTTAACCCTAATAAATGTACGTTTGGGGTTACATCCGACAAGCTACTTGGTTTCGTGGTCAATCAAAGGGGCATCGAAACCGATCCCGATAAGGTCAAGACAATTCAAAACTTGCTACCTCCAAAAACATAAAAAGAGGTTTGGGGCTTCCTTGGGAGATTGAACTACGTATCTCGATTTATTTCTTAGTTAACCGACAGATGTGATCCCGTTTTTAAACTGCTTCGAAAGAACAACCCAAGTGAGTGGAATGATGAATGTCAGGAAAATATTGGACAAGATCAAACAATATTTGTCCAACGCGCCAATATTGGTGGCACCAGTTCCTGGGAGACCATTAATCCTCTACTTGGCGGTGTTCGAGAATTCCATGGGGTGCGTACTGGGTCAACATGATGATACTGGAAAGAAGGAAAGAGCAATCTATTACCTGAGTAAGTAATTTATCGAGTGTGAGGTACGGTACCCATTTATCCAGAAGATGTGTTGTGCACTTGTTTGGGTTACCCGTCGACTCAGGCAGTATTTATTATATCATACCACGTGGTTGAAATCGAAGCTCGATCCATTGAAGTTTCTGATGGAAGCACCCGCGTTGACCGGGAGGTTAGCATGATGGCAAATGTTGTTGTCCGAATTTGACATATGTACGTCAGTCAAAAGGCAATTAAAGGGAGTGCAATAGCCGACTTTCTTGCAAGTAGAGCTTCGGATGATTACGAGCCTCTAAACTTTGATTTTCCTGACGAGGATGTAATGGCCGTTTCCGTTGAAGAAAACGAAGAAATGGAAAAATGGAAATTATATTTCGATAGGGCAATCAACGCCCTCGGACGGGGAATCGGAGCTGTATTGATATCGCCAGATGGCATACATTACCCCCTCACGAGCAAGTTGGAATTCTTGTGACTAACAACATGGCTGAATACGAAGCATGTGTCATGGGTTTAAAGGCTGCAATTGAAAGAAAGATAAAGGCCTTGAAAGTATACGGAGACTCAACATTGGTTATTTATCAGCTACGTGGAGAATGGGAAACCAAAGACACAAAGTTGATAGAATACCGAAAGTTGATATTAGAGCTAATTGAGGAATTCAAAGAGATAACATTCGTTTACTTTCCTAGAGAGGAAAACCAAATGGCAGATGCCTTAGCTATATTAGCCTCGGTATTCCAAGCAAACAGATCGGAGGATATGATGTTAATCCGGATGTAGAGTTATGAAACATACACTCATTGCTGCAACTTGGAAGAAGAGGATGGTAATCCTTGGTATTTTGATATTCTACAATACATTAAGTTCCAAGCTTACCCATTTGGAGCTAATGACATTGAAAAGAGAACAATCAGAAGAATGGCTGTTGCATATGTACTACATAGCGATGTCTTGTACAGAAAGAGCAGAGATCAAGTATTACTAAGATGTGTCAACGCCAGTTAGGCTAAAAGTATTCTTGAGGAGGTGCATGATCGAATTTGTGGTACGCATGCCAATGGTTTCTCGATGGCACGGAAAATAATGAGGTACGGATACTACTGTCTACAATGGAAGATGATTGCATAGAATATGCCAAAAAGTGTCACAAATGCCAGATCTATGCAGATAAAATCAACTCTCCGCCAGTACCGTTACATACAATGAATTCGCCCTGGCCTTTTGCTATTTGGGGATTAGATGTAATCGGACAGATTCACCCCAAGGCTTCAAACGGGCATCGCTTTATCCTAGTGGCTATCGATTATTTCACTAAGTGGATAGAAGCTGTCTCTTATGCTAACATCACAAGAACAACAGTTTGCAAGTTCTTGAAGAAAGAGATAATTTGTCGGTATGGTCTATCAGAACGAATCATCACGGATAATGCTATCAATTTCAACAACAGATTGATAGCAGAAACCTGTGAGCAGTTTAAAATAATTCATCACAACTCTGTGGCTTACCGTCCGAAAATGAATGGAGGCGTTGAGGCAGCAAATAAGAACATTAAGAAGATCATATCAAAGATGACTGAAACATACAGAGATTGGCATGAAAGGCTTCCTTTTGCCTTGTTTGCGTACCGAACTTTGATAAGAACTTCTACCGGGGCAACACCATATTCCCTAGTATACGATACTGAAGCCGTGTTACCTCTGGAAGTTGAAATCTCATCTCTTCGGGTATTATCGGAGGTGAAGCTGAACGATGCAGAGTGGATACAGATTCGTTTGGATCAGTTGAATCTAATCGAAGAAAAGCGGTTGAAAGCTATCTGTCATAGCCAAATGTATCAGAAATGGATGATTCGAGCTTATGATAAAAAAGTTCGACTGCGAGAATTCCGAGAGGGGAATCTAGTGCTTAAAAATATCTTGCCTATACACCGAGATTTCCGAGGGAAATGGATGTCGAATTGGGAAGGGTCTTATATTGTTAAAAAGGCTTTCTCCAGAGGCGCACTGATCTTGACTGAAATGGACGGACAAGAATTAAGTAAACCGATGAATTCTGATTCAGTTAAGAGATATTATGCCTGAAAAAAGAAAAGAGAAAAGAAGAAAAAAGAAGGAGAAAATAAAAGAAAAAAAGAAAAAAAAAGAAAAGAAACAAGAAAAAGAAAATGAAGCGAAAACCCGAAAGGGCGCTTCATAAAAAAAGAGTGATTTAAAGAAAAATGAAGGGTCAAGGTGAAAACCCGAAAAGGGCGTCTTGATACCAGCGGAGGATTTGGGCCGAAAACCAAGAATGACGGCTCAAATAAATGAAATGGGCATCCGGTGACTCGTGCCTCTCAGTTATCAAGTAATACGGAAGGATCTTTACGTTTGCAAAGTTAGATCCTCATTTGAAGAATGACGAGACAAGTAGCTCATTTTTAAATCTATATCTCGGGAAGAGGCCTGGATGATCGCTTGTGATAAGCGTTTGGGAACTTGCATTTTGTTCCCTTCCTTTTCTTTCAAGTTGTTTTGCCTTGCTTGTTTTATATGTTTGTCATAAATTTACGAAAAGCTCCAATAAAGATACTCATTCATTTCTTTTGAGCCTTCAATTCTATCCAAAGCATCATGCTAGTGAACTAATATGAATTAATGAATACAAAAGATCTTTTGGCATTACTAAGTTACAAGTAAGATTTGTTTTTCCGGATCAAGATAACAGAATATAAACGGACATGTTCTGACATTCAGACGAAATCTGTCTCAAAAGAACGCCTCAAAACAGCTTTATAAAGAGGACAATCATTAAAAGTTGCCCTCTATGTGAGATGAAAACCTCGAATGCGGAAAAGAGGGAGAAGAGTCAATCAGTCCCTTCAGAGTGGCGAACTGACTGATAATACATGCCTTTCAAGGAAGTGCTCATGCATCATAATAGGAATATTTGCATTAGAAGCATACTAACAATGCACGATATTTTTGTTAACAGGATTCGAAGAAATCAACAACAGCGAACATTATTGGCAGCTTTTTCGGTGTAAGTCCCGAAAGAAGTGGTGTAACATGAGGAATTTCGTAATAAGAAGAACAACCTCAAGTTTCACCGCTTACATTTGGAGAATTTCGTAATAAGAAGAACAGCTCCAGATCTTCCGGAAATGAGGAATTTCATAATAAAAAGAACAACCCCAATTTCCACCACATGATGAGTTTGGAGAATTTCATAATAAGAAGAACAGCTCTAAATTCCACGAGATGCGAAGAATTTCATAATAAGAAGAACAGCCTCGGATTTCACCACCCTACATCTGAAGAATTTTGTAATACCCCAAAAATTATATCTAATTTTAAAAAACCCTAATTTTAAAATTCCTAATTAAAAACTCTTTTTATATTCCCAATTTCTGAAACCCTAATTTTTTTGAGGTTTTAAATTGATTTTCTATATTTAAAGGAAAATTTTTGAGATAAGATTATAAAGTTTTTAAAAGTTTAAATGTGAATTTAAAGATTAAAAGTTAAAGTACTGTTTTAAAATTAGATGACTTTTTGGATAACTAATTTACTTTTAAACTGAGATTAATTATTTTTTTTTATTAAGTGTTTTTCTACAATCAATCTTTTTATTAGAAATATTATTTTATTTAATTATTATTTTATCAAAACTCTTTATTTAATATTATATATATTATATAAAGTCTCAGATAAAGATAAGAAGCTCATTTAAAATTATACAATCGTATTTTTTATTATTATTATATTTATAATGTGATCTAATAGAATTTTAATTTTACTTAAGCTCAGTTATTTTTCTCACTATAAATACATATTGTGATCTAAGAGAAATCACTATATTATTTTTCCTCCATCAAGATTCTCTAAAAACTTTGTTCTCACTCTTTATTTCTGTCCGAGATCAAAACTATGTTATGCAATAATTTGAGTCGCTTTGGCTAAGGTGTGTTCTCTTACTGGTGCTAGATGTGTTTATCTAAAATATATATTCTTCTGTGACATGTTTAATATTGTGATTTTAGAAATATATAAAACTTCCGGATTTTGAAATCCTACACTTTTGTGAGTAATTATGATTTTAAATCTTGTGAATTTGTATTTTCGGATAAATTATGATTTTGATTGAACTATGATTGAAGTATGTGGTTGTGATTTGTGTTTTGCGTACATCTTGTTTTGCATTGTTTTTCTAAAATATTACTTTTAAAAAATAATTTTATAAATCATGTTTTTTTGTTTTTATATACCTCTTTGTGATACGCTAAGTTCTTTAGGTTACTTCATCTTAGTTTTCTCTTACAAATCTGTGGGCTTTAAGCAATTCAATACCTAAAGAATCTCATATTTTATCTGGTTATTTTACTATTTAATATAAAACTAACTTTTAGTCATTATTATTATTTTTAGAAACTTTGATGCATTTGAGAATTATGGTTATTTCAGTATATATAAATATTTTTCTTACATTCGAATATTTTATTTGAACCATCTGACTATAATATTATTTTAATGAGTTTTGAGATAATGTATTTGGAGAATTTTAACTCTTTTCAAGTCATCAATTCTTAATTATAATTTTAATTTTGGGTTTTAACGAATTATTAAATATTTAAATATTTTAAAGTTATTATAAAATAATATAAATTAAGTTAGTTTTGAGGGTAAAGTTTTTAATGTTAACTTTTTAGGTTCAACCTATCTCTTCTTGTGCTAAATATGTGTTTTCTTTTGTGCTAAATGTGTGTGCCTTTTTCACGTTAAATATGTGTGTTTTCATGTGTTTAAATGAATATATATGTGTGTTCTCTTACTAGTGCTATATGTTTTTTTTAAATATACTTTCCTGTGATATGCTTTGAAAAATATTCGTGTTTTGCTGTCATGATTAATTTTTGTATTGTGACTTTGATTGTGTATTTGTGTTTGAGAACTCACACTTTTGCGAGTAATTATGATTTTAAATCATGTGAATTTGTGATTTTGGATAAATTAAGATTTCGGATTAAACTATGAATTAAATACGTAGTTGTGATTTGTGTTGTGTGTACATCATGTTTTTGCATTGTTTTTTCTAAAATATTACTCTGAGAAATAATTTTATAAACTTTGTTTTATTGTTTTTATCTTCATCTTTAAAATACGCTAAGTTCTTTATTGTTACTCCATCTTAGTTTCCTCTTATAAATCTTTGGACTTTTGGCAATATGGTACCTGAAGAATCTCATATTTTATCTGTTTTTTTATTTAATATAAAACAAACTATTAAATTTTTCAAATTATTATTATTATTCTGGAAACTTTGATGCATTTGAGAATTAAGATTATTTTCAGTATACATAAATATTTTTTTTATATATTCAGATATTTAATTTGAACCATCAAATTATAATATTAATTTAATAAGTTTATGAGATAATGTATTTTGAGAATTTTAACTATTCTTAAATTATCAATTTTTAGTTAGAATTTTAACCTTCGGATGTGATGAATTGTTAAGAATTTAAATATTTTACGGTTATTATAAAATAATATAAATTAAATTAGTTTTGAGTTTAAAGCTTTTAACGTTAACTTCCTAAATTCGACTTGTTTCTTCTTGTGTTAAATATATATTTCTTTATGTATTATTATCGAATAAATTCAAATGTGTCTTTTCTTCTTGTACTAAATGCGTATTCCTTTTTGTGTTAAATATGTGAGTTTCCACGTGCTATTGTTAATTGAATATAAATGTGTGTTTTCCTCTTGTGTTAAATGTGTGTTTCTTCTTGTGCTATTGTAAAATGAATTTAAATGTGCGTTCTCTTCATGTGCTAGATTTTTTGTGTATTGTACTTATCCGTTATTGAGACTTTACGGTATATCGACATACTATATGATATTGTGAATATTGTGTTACACTATGAGAGTGAGATCAGATTTATTGAATTGTGTGATTCGTATACTATACGGATATCTGTGTTGTGACATGAGATCATTGGCATTTATTGCATTACATGTGCATGGGATGGATTATACGGAGGAAGGTGGTTTTACCATACTGTGTTTTGGCGAAATAAGGGGTGAGGAGTTCTGGGGAACTACCTCCACTGTGATCGGTTGGCTTTGCCACCATTGTGTTTGGCGTTCGGAGTATAGGACTGCATTCTCTGTGATATTGCATTTTCTGTAACATTGCATTCATCACTCTTTGTGTTTATTTACTATGGAAGTTATATTATAATTGTGATTGTGATTTGAGTGATATTGTGATTTTTTTTTACTGCACTTTAGAGGCACACTGAGCTTTATAGCTTATTCTTTTAGATTATTTTTTTTCAGATATCTGACCCTAAGAGTTGGTACTTAGAGATCTCTACCGGACAACATTTTCTTTCAGTACGGTTATTTACAACCATTTTTGTTTTAGTTATTTTGGGATTATCAGGGATCTAAGATGTTTTAAAACCTCATGCATAAAACTGTTTTACCATTCTTAAATCAGAATATTTACTTTTTAATTATGTTTTTATCTTTTGGTTTACAAATTGGTTTTGTATCACTTTTTAAAATTTCTTGATATAAAAGTTTTAAAAACAACAATTTTAACCTACCGTACTCTTTAAGTTAAAATTAAGGGGTTACAAATTTCGTAATAAGAAGAACAGCTTCAGATCTCCCCGGAAATGAGAAATTTCATAATAAGAAGAACAACCTCAATTTCCACCACTTGACAAGTTTGGAGAATTCATAATAATAAGAACAGCTCTAAATTCCACGAGATACGAGGAATTTTATAATAAAAAGAACAACCTCAGATTTCACCACTCTTATCTGGAGAATTTCATAATAAGAAGAACAGCTCCAGATCCCGGAGATGAGGAATTTCATAATAAGAAGAACAGCCTCAAGCTCCATCACTTGATGAGTCTAAGGAATTTCGTCTGAAGAATTTTGTAATGAGAAGAACAACTTCAGACCCTGGAGAATTTCATAATAAGAAGAACAACTCCAGTTATTCCAAAGACGAAGAGTTTCAGAGAGAAGAACAACCTCGAGTTGCGTCACAAGATTTCGCTTAAAGAATTTCGTAATGAGAAGAACAGCTTCAAGCTTCCGAGCTTTAACAAAATTTGTGTTTTTCAGTCTTTGTCCATCTCCTGCTCCGCAGCATTGAGCAAAGAGGGGCAGCTGTCAACACGAATCTTTCGTGGTAGATAAATAATAAATAATAAATAATAAAATAAAATATATAAATAATGAAATATATAAAATACAAAAAAAATATAATATAATAAAAATCGAAAAATCTGGAAAACGAAAAACATGGGATCATGGGGGAAGAGTTTTGGTTTGATTGAGTTGAGGTTGTTGAGTTTTTTTAGGGATTGAGTTAGTGTTTGATTTAAGTAGGTTAGTTGAATCGAATCCCTTTAAATAGGGATTCGATCGGTAGTAGCGGGGGAGGGAGAAATCGGAGGCCTGAATCGACTGGAATCAGAGTTGAAATCTGGAAATTGGAGGCGAACTAAAAATCGGCAGAGGCGGTTTTGATTCTGGTGAGTTCGAAAACCCTTTCCTTTCTCCGTTTTGCTTATTTCGATTGATAAGGGTTTTTAATGTTTTGTTTC
The DNA here is from genome assembly GCA_035048815.1 of Abelmoschus esculentus. Taxonomy (NCBI): domain Eukaryota; kingdom Viridiplantae; phylum Streptophyta; class Magnoliopsida; order Malvales; family Malvaceae; genus Abelmoschus; species Abelmoschus esculentus. The sequence goes on from JAUCBN010000038.1 coordinate 2,932,638, forward strand.
GATAGATTCCGGGTAGTCTAGGGGAGGATTTAGGAGTTTCGATCAGCTTTTGGGGGTTTTAGAGGTGTTTTTTGCCTTTTTCAGGGTTTCCGATGGCTTCGTCGGTGTCGAAAACGGTCACCGAAGTTTTCTGGGTGACGGTCGGCGTGGTTCGCGGTGGTCGGCGAACACGTCGGAGCAGCGCCGGACGGTGGCGAAGTGGATCGAGCGGCGGCACGCATGGCGGAGGGTGGTCGTGTTCTTCATGTTCTTCATGAACGTGAAGAACACTCATGGTGTTCTTGGTTAGAGGCCCTTCTTTGATCTGTTTAGGCTTGATTTTCTGGAAAAAAGGTGTTAGCTTCAGAGAATATCCAAGGGCACTGAGTTGGGCCGAGTTGGTCTCGGTCTAAATGGCCGAGCCAACTCGGTCAAAGGGGGGTCTTTCAGGAGTGAAACGCTGCCGTTTTGGCAGCCGGGCACGCGGGTCGGATCCGGGTTGAACCCGGATCCGCGTGTTTTAGATGGGTAGGGGCAAATTGCTTCCTAGGTCCCCTTAGGTTTAAGCAGTTTTGCAATCTAGTCCCTAGAACCCCCAATTAGGCCCCTAGAGCCTTAGACTTCCCTCAATTAGGTCCCTAAACCCCTAATTAGACCCTTAGGAATAAAATTAATTAATTTTAGACTTTAATTAGGATAAAATATTAATTTTAAGACTTAAATTTTTTTTAATTAGGTTCTAAATTAGAATTTAATTTATTTTTAAGACAATTTAAAATTAATTTAACCTAGTTAGATCTAATATAAAATTAATTTGACCCCTAAAACTTAAAAATTAGACTTTAAGTAGGTTTAATTTAATTCTTAAAATTTAGAAAATAATTTTAATTAATTATTTTAATTAATTGTAATTAGGTTCTAAAATAAGTTTTAAAATTAATCCAAGTCTAGACTTTAAACCTTAAAACATTTACCAAATTAGACTTTAATTAGGCTTATTTTAATTCTTAAAATTTAGAAAATAATTTCAATTAATTACTGAAATTAATTTTAATTAATTTCTAAAGATAAGATTTAAAATTAATTAAGTCTAATTAACTCAAGTTTTACCAAACTAGACTTTAATTAGGTTTAAATAAATTCTTAAAATTTAGAAATTACTTTAATTAAGTCTCTTAATTAATTTAAAATTTTCTAAGATAATTTTTAAAAATTAACCTAATTTCAACTTTAATCGAACTTAAAAAACCCTAGACTTTAATTAAGTTTTAATTAAAATTTAAAGATTAGAAATTTAATTAAAAATTTCTAAAACTTTAAAATTAATTATACACTTAATTAAATCTTTTCGATAGTTCGTTTACTCTTTCTTTATCTTTATCGGTGCAAGTCCCTTTTTTACTCTTTCATGATGACAATTTTGATTGTAATTTGTACTCTCATGATTCTAATAAAAAATATCAAGTTCCTTTTATCTTATTTGTTTATTTTATTATGTTTTTGCATGGTATATTTTAGGAAGATCACCTAATAAACATTTTAGTTAATTAATTTAGAGCCCTATAGGACTAGTCACTTAAATTAATTAATTAATTAAAAAGGGTGACAATTAGAAAATAATAGTATTTGAATCTTATGTCTCGGATACACTAAAGAGGCTGATGCTTTGACGTACCATGATGTTGGCCTAAAGAGTGTACCTTGGCATCGAATTCATGTTCTATTTAAACCTAGAATTTTGATAAAAATAACTTAGGCCTAGTATTAAATAAAATTGATAGGTAAGCAACTAGTGACATTAGTAACTTAGGTTTTAACACTTAATTAATGGAGCCCTTGTAGGATTAGAACTTAAAACGAACAAGATAAAAATGGCCATGCATTTTACTTTAACCTTTTGAGGCGGAAGTTACATTCCTTTGAATTTGGGTGAGGTTTCCTATCTAGAGGACGTCTCGTTCAACTCAAGTTTAAAGGTGATGTAATTTCTAAATCAAAAGGATATCCTCGATTCAAATAATGTTTGATTAACAATGGAAAATTAAATTAATATTTATCTTCAAAGTATCAATGCCACGTAATATTTTTCGAGGTACCAATTTTTTGGGCGTTTGTAAGGGTCGTCCTTACACGTAACCGACTCCCGAACCCAATATATTTTTTTAAAAAAATGAATCTCTGGTTTGTTTTATGGTGTCTGACCTACCAAAGTGGTCGGTGGCGACTCCAAGTCATTTTTCCAAATTAAACTATGTATTTTTCCTAAAATTTAAATTTTTCAAGATTAAGATTGATAAATTCATATTTTTCAAAACCAATTGTCAAATTATTTTTCACCTAAACTCGTGTTTTTTAAGAGGTCGCGACATATTCGACGCACGTTGTAGACCTATCCGAAAAAACATTTAACAATCGAATTTAATATTCTTTTACCGGTTGCTTTAATTTAATATAAAAATGTATTTTTTTTTTATCAAATATCAATTTGTGGCAGACAAGTGTTGTGTTTGGTTGGTTTGATTTTGACGAACCCCAAATTTCCAGGAAAGTTATATGGCGGTCAGTTGCCCAATGTGACCCACCAAACTAAAAGTGAAGAACCCCGACCCGAACCCGAGCCTGATGCTGTTTTCCCTTTGCCTTTTTCTGGATTCTTTGGTACATTCCTTCTCTTAAATCCTCGTCTTTATATTCCTCTCCAACTTCCCTTCCATCTGCATCTCAAAAACCCACTGTTTTCTCCAATCACGATGACTGCTGGACAGAATTCTGTTAAGAGGTTTGAAAATCTTAGATTTCCTTCTTGCTTCTTCATTTTGCGTGATTTAATTCGATATTCAAATATATATGTATTGGATTTGAGATGATTTGTTTTACGTTTTTCGTGTTAACGTTGATCGTTCTTTTTCGTTTGATTATATGTTCTGTTGCTCCGATCATTTCAAATCTTTATGTTTTAATACAATCGATCTTTTTCACGGTAGTACTTACTTTTCCGGCAGGGTTGTGTTGATTTTATTCTCCTTTTGAAATGCAGCAACAAATCTATTCCTGATCTTGCTCCTTTGGAAGCAGTTTTGTTCGATGTGGATGGAACATTGTGCGACTCAGATCCTCTTCACCACCATGCCTTTCGTGATATGCTCTTAGAGGTTTTTATTTAATTATTTGCTTTCTTCTAACAACTTCATTTCTTCTTCCAAATGGTCAATTTCGATTTCCTTTCTAGCTCAATCAATTGTTTGGGGGTTAGGATTCCTTTGCTATTGAAGTAAGAAACAGTAGTTCGACTGCAAACGGACGTTGAGAAAAATTAGATTTTAGCTGTCAGTAAACGATTGTTTAGGCATTAAATAACGGTGGGTAAACGTCCGTTTGTATCAAATTAAATTCCATTTGGTACTAAAATCACAGCGATACAAGATTTAAAAAGCATTTTCGGTCATAATGTTTATTGTGGTTGCGAATATAACCGTTTTTATCACGATCGTTATGAGAGTTATGGTGTGGCACAACTTATTATGAAAGTTTTTAAAATAACTCTACAATAACAGTAGAATAATATAAATAATGGATAGTTAATTGTTGTTATCGGCCGTTATCTGTTAAATAACGGTTGTTTAATAGCGACTTTAAATAACAAATAACGGTAGACCGTTTTTTGAATCCTTTTGCAAGAGAAAAAAAATCTTAGTTTTATAACCATTTTTTAATACTTTTCAAAAGAAAATTCAAAAAGTGTTTTGGGTTAATGTAAAAAAAATAAACTTTTCAAGTAGAATGGATTTTCAACTTGGTTTAAAAAGGGGTTTTAGTTTTTTAAAAGGTATTTTGAAATAAAATTATTCTTATTTATATATATATATAGCACCGTACTTTTTAAAAGTATTGTCGAACCGATCTATAATAATTGCCTATGTGTTTGACAGATTGGTTTTAATGGTGGAGTTCCCATTGATGAAGAATTCTTTATCAAAAATATTGCTGGGAGGCACAATAGCGATATTGCTGCTACTCTCTTCCCTGATGATATACCCAGGGGTGAAAAATTCTTGGATGACAAGGAAGCTATGTTTCGGAGGTAAAAAATGTAACTTTTTTACTTCTGTAATCGAATTCAAGTTCTGTGGTTTACTGCATAGTGTTCTGTAGTGCTCATACTTTGTATGGATAAACAGGTTGGCTTCGGAAAACTTACCGCCATTAAAGGGCTTATATAAGCTAACGAAATGGATCGAAGATCACGGGTTGAAGAGAGCTGCTGTTACTAATGCTCCAAGACTAAATGCTGAACTCATGATCTCAAAACTTGGCCTCAAAGATTTCTTTGAGGTTGTTATTGTAGGAAGTGAGTGCGAGCGTGCCAAACCTTACCCGGACCCTTACTTGAAGGCACTTGAACTTCTGAAAGTGTCCAAGGATCACACTTTTATTTGTGAGGTATGCTTCCCATCCATGATTTTTGGTATCAAAAGTTAGCAAATGCGAATTCGAGTCTGAAAACTCGAGCTATTTTCTTCATTGTCTAGGACTCTGCATCTGGAATAAGAGCAGGAGTTGCAGCTGGGGTGCCTGTTGTGGGGTTGACAACCAGAAATCCTGAGAATGTACTTATGGAAGCAAATCCTACTATGCTCGTAAAGGATTATGAGGACCCGAAGTTGTGGGCGGCCTTAGAGGAGCTTGATAAGAAGGGAGATTCTTTAAAATCTGCAGCTTGACCTTAAACGCCACAGCAGTTTAGGAGGTTTTACTTTATTTGAATAATAATTCTGTAGGAGTGGCCAAAACCCTTCCCACATGTATCCAAATAACGTCTGATAAGCTTTACTCTAGATGGGATTAAATCCTCATTGCTCGACTTTCATTCTGTGACGGTTGCGATATTATTTTTCTTCCTTTTGATCTTGAACACCATACTTCTGGAAAACAATAAGAGCATAGAACAATGTTCTAGAAAATTGTTAGTTTTAACTTGTTGGAACAGAAGCTGCACAAGAAAATGCAACAAAAAGGTTGAAAATTAAACCACTTACACCTTCTCTGGTATCCCTTTAGGGGCGATGCACACTCTTAGCAGTCAGTCAGGTGATTTCATCTGCCCTATGCAACTGAATCGATTTCATCCCTTGCAGATTTGTATAACCAAAGCTTCTCGACACATTGCTGCCTCCTTTCCATCAATGCAGGGTCTTCATCCAATAACTTAGCAAGTTGCTTGCCCTACAAGAAAATGATGAAAACAAGTTGGCAAAGAACCCTCACTATGCCTTGCAACGGTCCGGATGGAATCCGTTCACAATCAATTTGCGTAGTGGATGTTACATGGAAGTGCGAAATGAATGTCTGTGCATGTGGGAGAGAATCCAGGATCTTTGGTACCTCCTTAAATCTTACCCAATTGTATACAGAAGTGGTCAACTAATGACTGCTTGGCCTCCCTCACTTGGCAATAAACCACAGCCTTAGGACACCATCCCTATATAAGAGTAAACATTTGATCCTATTCTGCCAAAGTGACTTTCAGCACCATATCTATCTGCAGATGAGGAAGTTGGGTTTCCGCCTTTCTCGACTCGAGGGAGTTTCCAAAAGAAATCCACGGTCAAGCATGATGACTCCATGTCCACCATCCGCAAATTTCTTTTCTTACTCTCTTCACAAAACTTCTCTAATGCTTCATCTGCTGCAATTTCAGCTCGGAGAATCGGAAAACGCTTCAACTCCTGTTGAATTCCAATTTCCAAAAGATGAAGTTATGTTCTTCCATCATCCGTAAAGTATTACAATTTCATCGAAGAAGGTAGTGAAGTTTCAAACTCCAAACCTGAGTGTGTGCACTTGACCTCCTCTTACAAGCTCTTTGAAAAGAAAGTGAACCTCTCTGGCTGTCCCTCTAGTTACAATCGGAATTCTATAGCAACCTTCGTTCAACCAGGCAGGTCTATTAATACAACTGCCAAACCATGAATCAGAGTTGTCAGATAATAGAAATCAAGATTACAAATAGTACAAGGATACCATAGAATGAATCTGAGGAGGCAACAGGAATAAATAAATAAAATTAATAAATAAATAAAATTAATAAATAAAAAATTCAAGCTCAGAAAGACAAGTATAAAAATAATAAACGAGGGAAAAATATAATTGAACAGGAAATAAGAGGACAAACTCCAAACGGGATTAAAATTTAGGGTCCATTTTGCTCTTGGGAAGCGTGACAGCCATATGGACTAAAAAGAAACGGGATTGGTAGAGGTGCGGGAAATCGAACCCCGTGCCTCTCACATGGGAAGCGAGCGCTCTACCATATGAGCTACACCCCCATGTTGAAAGAGAGCAATTCTTTACAATTAAATACTGTAGTAATATCTGTATTTTTTTCATCAAAACAAGTTCCTATATGTCAAATTTTTTTTTCCCTATTTCTCATTATTATGAGAACTCGTTTTAATATAAAATTGGTATGTCTCGTTATCATAGTCATACTTTTGTGAGAAAATGCGTGATCCGTTTGCTTTGAAGAAGGAAAAAAAGTTCGTACGAAGAACTCGTTTTAATAGAAATTCGGTATGTCTCGTCACACTAGAAATATTTTTATCTTTAATTATATATCTTCTTTCACACTCCACTTTAAATTTTTATATTTTAAACCCTAAAAAATACATCTTACACTAATCTTAAAGACTAAACCCACTAATTTAAAATAAGAACACTAAAAAATATATATAATAAAAAATCAAACGATTTGTACTAATCTCGTCATCATAATCGTCCTTTATGCTCTGGAATCTTATATTAGCAGAAGTATGTGCATTTTTTTGTTTAAAGTTCTCAAGCCTCTTCCATTCCTCTATCCAATTTTTATGCTGCTCTGGAATGAATGTTTCATTGCCTATAAACATCATTGAAACGAAACAGAAAGTTGGGTAACTCTTCGGTGAACAAATTTACAACCCTTTGTCATTGGTATGAAGACTGAAGAGCCATGCTTGCTTTGTGCAAGCTTCAGAAGCAAGCCAGTAGCAGTTCCGGCAATTTTGGTGCTAATAGAAATGCTTGTGAAGCTATTCTACAGACCAAAGTGGTACATCAAGAGTATAACCACAGGTTGCTTCACCATTTTCATTGATTCAGTAACACCAGTTAACTGTGCCCTTCTCAATATACGCTACTCATTACACAGAACACCTTCCAATGCCGGCGGCAGCTAACGCCTAACGGGGCAATCGACATGTTTTTTTACGAGACCGAGTTGAATCCTCGTGTCCGTTTAAAACTACACTAATTATAGTCTGTGCTTGTGATCATAGCATTCCATGACAATAAATTCTGCCACGGAGTTGATTCGAATAACAAAAAACTCCATATCAAATGCATGTTCTACCCAGTTGAGCTTATTAAACGTATTCAATCTACGACACCAATCACTGAACTGAACAAACAAATGTTAAAAGTGATTATTGCCTTTTTGAGTTTGAAAAAACAAGAGATTATTATTTTTTTGAGCAGTTGTTTAATAAAAACAATATCAAAGCTGTTTGCTCAATGCTCACCCCATGAAAGCGCTCTTATTCTAAAATTTATGCCTCTACCCCACACTTAATGTGGGACTAAATTTTCCTCACCTACTGATCATAGGATGCCTCATTAGTTGTCTCCATAGACCCATTTCTCTGTGTTGCTTGTATAGCTAACCAATTCTTGTTGGTTGAACCACAAGTTGATTTCATCTTTGGCTGTCTCAGGACCATCACTCCCATGAATTATATTTCTGCGCAGAAAAAGAAGAGATGAATTTAAGATCCGTGATGAAGAAGTCCACATATGTAAAAAGTAATGTTCATTAAAAAGGATGTTTATACCTTCCAACAACCACTGCTAGATCACCTCTGATGGTTCCAGGCTCTGATTTCTGAGGATCTGTTGCTCCAATGAGTTTCCGACCATATTTGATCACTCCCTCTCCTTCCCAGACCTGCACGTGAACAAGGTTAGCTCAAAGCTTGTCTTGAAGCAAATACATCAAGAAAATATCTAGTTTCTCTTTACCATGGCAAGAACAGGGCCAGAGCTGAGGAACTCGCACAGGCCATTGAAGAAGGGTCTTTCCTTCAAGTCATGATAATGTTTCTGGGCAAACTCCTTTGAAGGAACCACTAACTTGATGGCCACAAGCTTGAACCCCTTGCGCTCAAAACGAGATATGATTTCCGCAATCTGGAAAGGAGATTAGGCTTTTTAGTCAGCAATTTATTATATTTCAATCCATAATCTTCAAAAACTGATAAATTTGAAAAGAGAAAATCACAATGTGCAGCATATGTTGATGTATCCACTACAAGCAGAATGCAACAAGGATGATAATAATATAATGCAGCAGTGTTGATGTTTCCTTATTTCAACAAAGAGCAAGATGATGAGAAGACTGTTTATGTTGATGATAAAGATCAGATGAACCTCACCAGCCCTCTTTGAACTCCATCAGGCTTGATAGCAATGAAGGTGCGCTCCATCTGAATGAACAAAAATGGTTCATTACATAGAACAGAACTAAAAATAGAAAAGAAAAGGAAAGATGAACAGCATAAACAATGAAAAATATAAAGCATTAGCTACATAATTGAATGGTGATTGATTACCTCTGCAGCATGAACCTCCTGCTCCTGAAGCATGTAAGCTACAAAGATGATGAAGGCAAACATTCAGGATATGGTTTATTTTAGAAATAATTTTTTTTCTTTTGGTAAGGAAAAGGCGTGGAATTCTTCCACAATAATCACAATCATAAAGCCATAATTTATTCTATTAGAGGTAGAAACTTGATCCATCTGGAAAATGAAATGATTTTTCGTCATCATCATATACAATCAATCAAAATTCATTCCAATGATATAGGTACCACATTTGGGCTTATATGATAAATTGACTACCAAAATATTCAAGGTGGTGTGTGTAAATGTGAAGCCAGGCAGTAGATAGAGTGATGGACATGAAAAAGAAGAAAAGGCAGCAGCATCAAGTTAGACCAATGAAGTGATACATGACGATAGCCCGTAAATGTTCATTATTTGGGGATTTAGGCACAATGTTGGGAGAAATTTATGGAAGAAGTCAAGTCTAAAACATATTACATTAAAGCATTTCCTCCCACTGAGCTAATGTAAAGTATACTTTTTGTTGGAGAGGACCAGGAAGCCACAATGCTAAAACTTGAGAAGGGGGTTAGGCTCCTCTTCTTTCAACATATCAATTTTTTTACAAGTATGATCCTTTTACCAGAAAAAAAAAGACTACTCCAAATGAAAATTAGAGGTGTGCATCCTAATCAGATCAGATCAGATCACATAGTTCACAAAACAGGGAACCGAGGAAAAAGTTAGAAGTCATCCAAACCTGCCACTGGAAGAGCAAGAACTCCTGAAAGCCATGATGCTCTAGATGCATCAGCAGAAGCAGTACTTCCATAAGCCGAAGCTAAAAAAGGCACTTTACCATTAAGTGAAACTGCTGCTGCAGCAGCTACTGTTCTCCCTTCTACAGACCATGCACAAAAGTTAAATAGCTTAAACAGAAAGATGTGCATACTACAAAACCAGTATTTTCACCAAACGGACCAAAACATACACAGTAAATGCAAGCAGAAACTCACACATTCACATGCATAAACATTCACATTTAATGCAATAGAAATTACCAGCATATAATTGCACAGTTTTTTTTTTCCAGTTTACAAACACTAATAGTTCAATAACATATGCCGTCCACTTAAATTCGAGTAGGTCCAAGCACATTAGGAGTAACCCAAACTTAGATGTTTATTCGATAGAAAAAGAATGTGTCCCCAAATGGGTGGATGAAACCAGTAAAACAAGAAAGAACAGAAAGCAAACAGAGTCAAACCAATACAGACCACGTGTGTAGCATGGAGGCATAAAGATTTGGAATAAAACTTTTTCTTTCCCTTTCTCTCTTTAATAGTGGGTGCAAAGCAAATCATTACGGGCCAATAAAAGGAGAATTGATTCTACAACTAAAAAAAACATGAAAAAGTAACATATTATTCTAATCTTTTCCCTTTCGAGAGTCTACATCAAGAACAGAACTAGGTGTTAGGTACAACTTTTTACAGCTCGAGAGAAAAAAAAAATACAGTGCCATTAACAACAATAAAAACTAAAATTAAAGTTTTCTTTGAAAAAGTGATTTTCCGTTGCCAAACAGGCAACTAGGAGGAAGACTTCCATCCAAACAAAACTGAACAACACAAATAAATAATCACTGGTTTCGATAATAGCAAAAATTAATGGAAAATAATCAAATAAAATTATCAACTTAGATACCTGATTGAGAAAGTAAATTCTGAAAGGTATTTAAACTTCAGAGTTGAAAATGATTCTTAGGATTGATCTAAAACCAGAGATAATAATAATAATAATAAAAATAATCAAAGACTAAATACCAGTAAAATGAAAACCAAACACTTCCAAATCATATTCCACATTTCATGAAACGGTGTACTATCAGGAAATACTTCACGGATCAGTCACAACAATGAATGAATGAATAAAACAGTAAAACACACGAGAGAGAAATGATGAAAGACGTGATTACCAGAGTAAAATCGAGATGTCTTGGAAGCTGAAAGTAGAGACCTAGCAGCTCTAGAAGCAGATCTGAACATCTGAGAGCTCATACTGTTTGTATTTTTGGGATTGATGGGTAAATTCCGAGAGCAAAGGAAGTGAAGTGGTTGGAGAGAGGGAGAGATAAGGAAGAAGAGGAAATGGGAGGCTTTTATTTATTTGTAGTAGGGTTTTGCTACTGGGCCACGTCCATTTTGTTTGCTTTGAATTTGAGATCAGAAAATTTATTCAAATATTGCTTTTAAATTTTTTATGAATATAATATAAATTAAAATATTTTTAAAATATATGTTTTTACCATAAAAGTAAAGAAAACATATATTTTCATCTTTTTAAATAATAATTTTTTTTAAATAAAAAACAAAGTTGATAAGATTATATATTATTTTTGAATATCGATTATATTAAAAATCAGGGGTGGTTTAAAGATTTTAAGGCTCAGTGTAATTTATTAAAACGTGACTCTTAAAAGTAATTATTTACGATTCTTATTAGTTCTAAAAATGAGTTCTTGTGCGGTCGTTACTATTACGTGCGTGACAGTGAGCGGAGGCAGCGGTACGAGGGATGCATGACTAAAAATGTTGAACGATGATTTTTTTTATTTAATATATAAGGTAGAGAAAATTAATGGTTAAAAATTTATTAGTGTTATTAAGAGAGGGGTAGGGGAAAATTATATTTTTGTGTTAAATAGTTGAGGTTATAAGGAAAATTTTGAGTGGAATAAAAAAATTGGAAAAAAAAATATTATAAGTGGATTCGATATTTTATTTTTAAGTTTTATTTATTTATTTATTTATTTAATTTTATTTTGTTTTTATATGGTAAGTAAAATTCATACCAATAATTGTAGTAGTATTGGGAAACTAAACAGAACTGAAAGGGGATAATGATAAAGCAGTTTTAGATAAAAATGGAAAATAAAAAAATAAATAAACTTTATTCACTGAATAATGAGCAAGAAATTAACTGTTGCTTTAAACAATTTTGCCTGTTTGAAAGACATGAGGAAAAATTATTAGGTAAATTATCATTACTATGTCATCTATGGTCTTAAGCAATCAAGATCGTTGATCTTAATTTTTTTTAAGTAAATCATCACCTCTTTTTTACATGGATTTAGTGGGTGGGTAGTTATTAGGTGGTTATTTAAAGATCAACGGTCCTGATTACTTGGACCATAAATAACGTAGTGAACATGATTCACTTTATAATCTCTCCAACATGAGACAACTTCACTAATCACGATCAAGTTATCAACCAACCTTCTGCTTTGTTGTCCATACCACATTGGTCTAAATCATATCATACAAAGGATATATTAAAGAGAAACAATCAACCTTGTTATAGGGGTGAGTAAAACTTGATTTGAAAAAATTAAATAACTCGACTCGAGGCAAAAATTCTTAACTCGTTTTGATTCGATTTGATTCGAAAAATTTTTAAATAAAGTTTGAGTTGTAAAATAAATTAGAATAACTCGAAAATTTTAGTAATTAAAGAATTTATTTTTAATTTCGAGATGAGTCTCTCAACTTTTTATGATATATATAGATTGATACATAAAAATATAAAGAAATATTATTATATATATATACATATCTTTTCTGATTAGAGAAAGTCGTTTAAATTAGAATTAAATCATACTATAACATGATAAATAATTACAATTAAATATTTATAGAAATTTGAAAAATCGACTCGATTCGACTCGAATTTCTTAAACTCGACTCGAACCGAAAAATTCAAATAAAGTTTGAGTTATAAAATATAACTCGTCAACTCAAATAACTCAAAATTTTTTGACTCAACTCGATCGAATACTCACCCCTACTTTTATATATATATATATAACAAAAAAAAATTGAGAGTTCTCTTCCTACAGGACAACATAGGATTGTAAATGAGACGAGACAGATCGAGAGCTATTCGACTAGATTGAACTCAGCTCGAACTCGAAATCTTGACGAGCCGAATCAAGCTATATGATACCCGACTCGAAAAACTAACAAACTACTCAAAAATATAAATATATTATTTTTATTTTTTTATAATTTAAAATCTAAATTTCTAAACTTAAAACCCTAAACATAAGCCTTAAACCCTAAATTAACATATTAAAACCTAAAATTAACAAGCTTGAGTTTACACAACTCATGAATCAAAGTTTTTTCTCCATTAGGCCTTAAATAAGATTTGAGAGAATAAGAGTTACTCGAGTTTAACACGATCAAAGATCGGTCAATATTTAACTCGATTAAGCTCGAAAAAACTTAAACTCGACTTGAGTTCTTAAGGAGTCGAGTCGAGCTCAAATTTTTCAAGCTCATTTAAAATTATTCAACTCAAACTCGACTCAAAATTTTAACAAGTTGAACCGAACTTAACATTACTCAAGCTCGATTCAGCTCGTTTACACCCCTATGTAAACACACAAAATGATCTGAAGAAAATATTGAGGAAGAAGAAGACTGAATAAAGGTAGAAGTGAAGAAAAAAATAGGAAACTTAGATTTCCATTCGTTTAATCAATCGATAAAACAAAAAATAGGGTTTCTCACCCAATATATCCTAAACAAACTTACTCCTAAGTTTCATTTAAAAATTATTAAACAAATATTTTAAAAGAAAAAATGTCAGGTTGGTAATTTGACTTATCTTTTTTGACCCGTTACAATGCTCTATTCTTCAAAAACATCCTTGACCTCAAGGATTAAAGATAAGATATTCAACCAAGTATTTGAAATGATAATCCTTGAGCAATATCAAATCGTCTTGAATTTTCTTTAAGTGGTTTGACCAGATATTGCACATTGCTCTTTTCAACCCAAACACAACAATGAACAAATTAATGGTGATGCTTCCATTTGATTTTACTGTATAAACTAAAACCTTCTCATGAAGCATCTTAAATATGTGACCAATTAATTCTGTCATCTTCCCTATCAAAAGATATTTCCAAAGAGTCAATTGGTTCTGAGCAAATCCATGAGAACTCAAAAACTCCTTCTCATTCTTGCTCCACAGCAAAGTACACACCCGAGAGTCTGTATCAACCGAATTCCAACATGCACCAGTCTGCGTGTTCCAAAATTTAATGGTTCGATCACCCATCATCTCTATCAGTGACCAACAATTTGCTCTGAAAAAGGCATCAAACAAGGGCTTTGACATTTGAGGTATGATCCTTCAACCTGTGTAGCCACCATGTTGGTGAATTCAAAGATGACATGAACCTATCCAATATGTGAACACTATTATCATTGCCTCCACTGGTTAGTTGTTGTCCGAAAGTTGACCATGCCAGTCTATAAATTTCTTGCTGGTGTCCTTTGTAGTTTTTCATATTATGGGATTTAATTCGCATATCATTGTTGATAATCTGATCATCCTCTGGTGGCTTGTTCTTGAAAGCCAAGTTACAAGTCTGTAAAACTAAAGTTGATTTTGATATAACAAACAAATGTAAGGATCAGTTTTGAAATAACTTTTTGGTCCTTAAGTCAAAGTTGATCTCTAAAGTCAAAATTAAGAACTTTGAAATTTTCTTACAAGTCATTTTTACACGAGGGTATCGATACCATAAGGACAGATATCGATACACCTGAGATTTTTTCAAGGCTTGTTCTTGAGATCAAGAACAGGTATCAAAACAAGGTTCGATACTAAAACTTTCTGCCAACCCATGTTTCGATACTAGTATCTAAACAGCTTGGGAAAATTTTCAAATTATTTTTAATTTTAAAAATACGACTCCTGGTATCGATACACCCTTAATTCCAATGGCTATTTTCAAGCATTAAATGTGTCGACCATTGGTGTCAGTTAAATTTTAAATGATGGTTAGCCTGTATCGAAACAAGGTTCGATACCGAGCATCACAGAAACTTTTTGTATCGAAACAGGTATCGATACACCCCTTATTAAATGCACAACGGCTCTTTCTTTTCCTGGCATGTTTCGAAACAGGTACCCGTGTTTCGATAACACCTGCTGCAAAGTGCATTTATGATGGAAAGATGAAGCTCCAATATCCATATTTGCTTTCCCAACAACTTCAACGGTTAGAAATCAACGAGAAGGTATAAAAAGAAGCATTTTCAAAAGCATTATTCAACTATTGATCCTCAAGCAACATCCAAGCATCAAAATCCAACTCAAAGGACTTCATTGCATATTCTTGCTCCCAACTCTTGTATTTTCACTTTGATCTATTGTAATCTGAGTTTGGGAAGAGTTTGTTTGTAATTGGGACAAAAATATTTTTTGTGAAAGAACTTTCATTTGCCTACTTACCCCTTGTATTCTCTTGTGAGGATAAAATCAATTCTTGGGTAGAAGAATTGATTCGAATTGTAACGGTTATCCCTTGAACCGAGAAAAAGATTGAATTCATTAGTGAATTGGTTTCAAAATCCTTAGTAGGAGCTAAGGTAATGGATGTAGAGCTTGTTCGAAGCTTGAACCACTATAAATCTCGTGTCCTTCAAATTCTAGCTTTTTACCGAAAAATTTCCAACTCAAAATTTTAATTGCCAATTCACCCCCTCTTGGCCGTACTTCAAGATCGATCAACTCAACAAAGTCCTGCTCAAGTTCAAAGCCTCAGTTAATAGTTTTTTGTAATCCTCCCAGGTATGTGAACACACCGTTTCATTCTCTTTGACCTTTCGCCCTTCTATCAGCATGCAATGTGCATAATCAAAGTCCATTGTTGAACAGTTTGGCATGAAATTGTCCATCTTAATAACTTTCTGAATTCTCTTCACACTTAAAGCAAAACTTAAATAACACTGATGATGAATATTTCTCCATACCATGATGATTCCATTTGCCTTTGCCTCTGCAACATCCAAGCTTGCTTTCTCTACTAATTGTTTTATTGCACTTTTTTTATATTTGTGATGCATATCTGAAAATTCTTGCTGGAGATTGTTCTTCTTTACAATCAAATAAGTAAACTTGAGCTTGTCCTTTTCAACACACTCCTGGACAAGTATGGATAGCATTGGCTTTCACAGAAATGTTCTATTACCAACCGCTGAAACTATTTGTGCCAGGATGACTATGAATATTTTTGTGTCTTGCAGGATTTTCAAGACCAACAAAACCTACAGTCAGAAAATTTGATGGAGAATAAAAACCACTAAAGAAGGATCTGGTTTGAAGAGGAAAAAGTTGTACCATTATAAGATTTGACCGAGAAAGAGATATATAACTTGTAGGTCCATGATTAGACTCTGCAGGAAAATATCTCATACCCAACGTTAATATGCTTCGGCCGAGCTTTAAAATAAAAGAACCTAAATGTTGCATTGTTAGGCCTGTCTGTACTATCATCTCTCCTTGCACTGTGTAAATATCATGAATGAATCTACGTTGAAACATTATTCAACAGAAAAAATTGCAAACTGTCATGGTTGAATTAAAATTTCTAATAAGTCTGCAACCAAGCCTACTAATCCATACAACTTTAGCATTCTCTAATATAGTTATCACTTTCGGATTCCAATATTTTAAAGCATCTGTCAAAGTCTTTGAATTCAACATTGGCTTCAATCTCACCATATGAATATCAATTCCCTCATTCACGTTATCATTCTCTTCCTCATCTATGCATCATCAGTTTTCAAAGCTATCATTCGCAGATTTTTTGTAGCCGCTAAGTTTGCATTGCCGATTAAAATACCTGGATCAAAAACTGAATTAGCTTCACCACTTATAATATTAAATACCGAAAGTCCTTGCATCTTAATGTAGTTACTAGTTAACCTCTTCACTTGGTAATAGGAAAAATTCACCTTTGCTAAAATTTTATCAAACATCTGAATTTTAGTTGAATCCACATTTCTAGCCACAGGTAAACCCAATATTACACCAAATCTTGGTGGCCATTCCCGTAAACTTTTAGCAGAATCCCCACAGACCTCGGAAATTATAGTTTTGTCTTGTGGTTGTTTGAAAAAGAATTTATTCAAATCATCCTTCAACATAATTTCAATTGAATTTTTAATACTGTCAGATTCATCATTTGTTCGTATAAATAATTCATCGAACACATGATCTTCAGCAGATGCTTCATTCAACTTTTGGACCGTCTTCAAAGTTTCACCTTCTAGATTTTCAAACCCTTGTCGCTCTCCTAAATTATCTCCAGTAGCTTGGTCTATTAGTGTCACTGGCTCTCTAATGTTCTCCACATCCACCATGTTTCTATTTGGTTGGTTTTCCACAATTGAATCTAAATTTTCAGTTGGTATTGACCCGAAGAGCTCTTGCGATTGTTCAACCGTAAGATCGATTGATTTTCCTAAGGCTCTTTCTAAGAGTTGCTTAGCCGCTACCATCATTTTAACTTGAAAATTGTTAAACTTGTCATCAAGTGTGCTCTCCAACCTATCAATCTTTGACTGTAACTTCATTGTTTCTAGTTTCCAGTCTGGGACTCCCATCGGTTCTGCCATTGCCGCCACTGTTGCCTGAGTTTCCATACCATCTTTTTTGAGGTTCAACCTGGCTCTGGATACCTTTGTAAACACAAAATGATCTGAAGAAAATATTGAGGAAGAAGAAGACTGAATAAAGGTAGAAGAGAAGAAAAAAATAGGGAGACTTAGATTTTCATTCGTTCAATCGATCGATAAAACAGAAAATAGGGTTTCTCACCCAATATATCCTAAACAAACTTACTCCTAAAACTCGGCGTTTCATTTAAAAACCATTAAACAAATATTTTAAAAGAAGAAATGTCAGGCTGGTAATTTGACTCATCTTTTTTGACCTGTTACACCCTAAGACAGGGGCAGTCAATAAAGCTAAAAAACACTGTTTGGAATAGTTTTCAACATCCAAGGAATCAAACTTCTGATTCTTAACTGAATAAAATACATGACCGATGCCAATTCAACAAAACAACTACCAGTCCCATGAATCCAGTTTAAGATGACTTCAATATTCTACTTCTAATCCATGTTACACGAACTCAGGAGTATCGAATACATGTACCTGTCCAACAATGGGAATTTCCACTCTCCTTCATGTATTTACAGGATCATTTCCTGTACACATGATCGAATCGGATGTGGATACTTCGAGGAAAACGAGGAACCCGGGTAACATAACTTCTGTTTGACCTCTTTCACATGTTACTGTAAATGATCTTACAATCCATTTGGGACTTTTACATCAGAAACCAACTTGCAGTCTGTCTGCAAAGCTGATAACCAGGTGTCCACCTTGGAAAAGAGAGAAAATAATTAAAGGGTCTCACAGATCACAATCTTCACAACCATCTATTGTTTATTCATACTTTTGGGTTTTGGCATCAGTCACAAGAAAAATATGATGGAAAAGGATCAGACTGATAATTCTAACTATGAACAGACATGATCCAAATCTAATGGCAATTCATGAATTCAATTGCATGCATGAACACATGTTCAATTCTAGAGAAATAAAAGCATTTGGCATTAAATCAAAATCAAAATTCATATATTTTACTCCAGTTTCCTCCGATAGTTGCTTAGCTTCATCTTTCAACTGAAAATAAGAAAATGAAGAACTGACATTGACTCAAGACATAGCTAAGTGAGGTCTTATTATGGATATGATCAGTCGTACTTCACACGAAAATAACATGAAATTGGAGCAAGAAAATTTACGAGTTTAGAACGGCAATCCTTGAAACAAAGTATATTATGCATATTATACATATATATATATATACATATATTTACGAATTTACGAAAATAACATGAAATGGGAACAGATATTGTACATTATATATATATATATATATGCATATTATGTATGCAAAAAACAAAGTATACCTGTACTTTAGAAACATGTGAACACTCGTAACGCAATCCTTGACGAGTTAGGATATAAAAGGCATATTGTGTTCCTTCATCTTCTCTTATAAAGCTTGGCAGAGAACCTACTTCAACAACATCAGACAGAAGTGTGGAATCTTGAGGGCTCAAATCTGCAAGTAAGAAGTTGATCAGCAAGTAGTGTTTATAATCCCCCAGCCTGTGCTGTGTTTATATTCGACCAGCTTATCCTATGAATCCTTCATTGTTGGTGGTCATGTTTTACCAAGTTGAGCTAAGAGAATCTTAAAAGACATGATTTGAAACTTAATGATGCGTCCATTAAAGCTGAGAAAAATTAAAAACCACTAGAAGATCTTGAATTTGAAATTTCAGCTACTCTACTCCTGACAATTTTTTCATGTCATTTTCCATATTACGCCGACCATGCAATCATCATGCATCACTGAATATGGATGCAATTTGTAAATAGTAAAAGAATAAAAAAAGGAGAATACACAAGAGGCTAATTACCTGTAGAGAATAAATAGAAGAATATGCATTGGCCATGAAGAACAATGAATCTAGGAAGCCTGTCATCAACATCAGTGTCATCAACAGGAGCAGGTTCTCCAGGTAAAGTTGCCCACCTCTGTGAATGAAAAGTTTGGTACAAAAATCATTACTCAGAACAGTACCAGTTCATGAACAGAGAGGATCAGCATAAACAAAATATGAAGATAGGCTGGGGAGCATATTTATACAGTTCGGATGTACAAATAGCCAGCAAGACGCGCAGACCGCAAAATGTCATCAACATGTTCCAACCTGCATAAAACAGAAACATCAATAAAAGAAATGTAGAAATATTGTATCTAAAACAAATTACACCAATTCTGCTAGGTATTGTGGAGATATATAATCTCAGGGAAAAAAAACATAAGTAAACATTGAAACACCAATGGTTCAGAGTTCACTATTTGCTTGTAGAACTCCATGTAACTTCCAGTTTCAGAAACAATAATTCAAATTCTAGAATCAAGTATAATTCTTTCTTCTATTATTTAACGGCTCAAACCATCAAACATCATCCGGATGCTGCATTAAATTATGGACACACATACATAGCTCATGGTTCAAAAGTCAAGATTCAACTCTTCCTTACTGAGCTCTCAAGTGAGCTTCTCTCTCTTCTATATTGGCAAGTTCTGATCTTAGTGATTCCAACTCTGCAGCAGTCAACTGAACCTGCATATGAAAATAAAAATCATGGTGATAAGCATTGTCTGACTATCAATAAAACCAAAGATCCAAGGAGGATAAAATATGAACCTTTTCCTGACCAACATCACCACTCCGTGGCAAGCCACGGAAACTGAACAGATTCAACATGAATGCAGCCTTTCTAAATTTCCGACGAGACCATGAACTGCTACAGGACCTATCCTAAAGCAACCAAAAGACATTGAGATAAGATGAAATAGAAATACTTAATATCTTATCTTTTTGACCTTCAGAAAGTAATACCTCAAAGAATTTCCGGTACTTGGTTGTGAATCAGGTGAACTTCTGTTTTGAAGAGAGTCTCCCCTGGGAGGAGTTGAAACTTGAAAATGATCTGGAATCACCTTGATATTCCCAAAACCGTCATCCATAAAGTTACATTCACTGTAGGACGATTTACAAACTTACTACCGATAAAACCAAAAATGGCATCTGAGTTCCAACGCACCGCAAAAACTTAAGAAGATAGAATAAGCTTCCAAGTCCTGAGTTTGTTTAAGACAGAATAAGCTTCTAAACCAAGGGCAATATTCCAGAGAAACTGATATGAAAAAACTTGAGTCCAAATGATAAGCAAATTAATTTCCCAAAGGGAGTTCAAGTTCTTTAAGAATAAGCAAGTGTATGACCTTAAAAACATTGAAACCTATATAGACTATAAGATTTCAGGTTCATATGGAAGCATACAACTAAGAGATCTAGATGGACATGTTAAAATCAATAAAAATGTTAAAAGAGTGGTTCCTTCTTGTCAAGGTATTAAGCGTGTTGGCCGCATCGTAAATGGTTTGGTGGTCGCCGCAACACCGCAACCCGCATTTAAAATCATAGTTATTTTTAGGGAAAAGTGTTACAAAATTTACGAAAACTAGGGGATGTATCAGCCCCACTAATGCATCAGGGTGCACAAAAAAGAAGACTTGGAAATCACAATAGTAATCATCAGTTAATATAATTAAATTTTTTTAAAAAGCTTTAACGTTTCCTAAATCCTAACCAGAAATTAATTAGCCAACAATAATATATAACAGGGACAAGGTTTCCAAACAAAACAATAAATACCAAAAGTGGATAAATTAAACCATAACTAACTGCTCGAACAACTAAAAATATAATTCCCATGAAAAAAAAGTGAAAACCCATGATTAACATCTAAAAATGTCACCCAAAAGAAGAAACCTAATAAACACAAAATTGAAATTAACCTAAATCCGAACAAAAAAAAGGTAAATAACCAAGGTTCTGCAGAGCTTACTGAAACAGTTGAATTCCTGAATCGAACCGGGAGCGAGAGCAGAAGAGAAAAGAACAAGTTCGTCAATGATTTGATTGCCAGATGGGGCTTTCCTTTTTTATATTTACCGGTGGAAACAGACTAGGTTGAAGACAACAGGATTTTGCCTTTCACCAAAGTTGTTTCGACGTTCGACACGTCCCTTTCTATATTTACCGGTGGGAACAGACTGTTTTTTTATATATATATTAGTTAGAATTATTGGTTTAAATAACTGTTCTTTGTTAAGAAATCTAAAATTTTATTTAATTTTCAAAATACTAAAGAATATACTATTTTATTTGTGAAATTAAAAAATGATAAACTACACCAGTGACCACCCAACTATTTGAGAATATTTATTTTGATCACTCAACTAAAGAATTCATAAATCAAGTACCCTAACTTTGAAACCCTACCTATTTTGGCCACTGCCGTTAAAATTCTGACGAAAAAGTTAACGGCAGTGACTGACTGTTAATTAAAATCGATAAAATTATATATTTAATCCTTCTAATTTATTTATTATTTTAATTTAATCCTAGTTTTCTCTGGGAAGAAATAAAATTCTAGTTTTAAGTTTAGGGGAAATAGAACCCAGGTTTATAACATGAAAAACAAGCATACTAACCACTAAAACAAACTCCGATTTATAAAACAATATTGTAGCATAATATATTTAAGGTAAACTATTCAGTGACCACTCAATTAATTGGGTTCGAATACAATAGACGAATATTTTTGGACAAGATCATGGACACAAGATTGTACACATAGATGAGAATACAATTTTAAAGGGTTCAAATACAATTTTAATAAAAAATAAAAGCATATTTGATATTAAATATACGAATAAAAATATTCGAATAAAAATCATAAATATTCAAATAAAGATATTTGAATAAAAATATATGAATAAAAATATTCGTATAATAAATATTCGAATAAAAAATATACGAATAAAAATATTCGTATAATAAATATTCATAAATATTCAAATATTTTTATTCGTATATTTTTATTCAAATATTTATTATAAGAATATTTTTGTTCGTATATTTTTTATTTGAATATTTACTATATGAATATTTACTATACGAATATTTTTATTCATATATTTTTATTCAAATATCTTTATTTGAATATTTATGATTTTTATACGAATATTTTTATTTGTATATTTTTACTCGTATATTTAATATCAAGTATGTTTTTTTAATAAAATTATATTCGAACCCTTTAAACTATTTTTACTCTATTATATTCTAACCGTTAAATATATTATGCTACAATATAGTTGCATAAATGAGAGTTTGGCTCAATGGTTAACATGCTTGCTTTTTATACAATAGACCCGGGTTTTATTCCCCTTAAGCTCAAAGCTAGACTTTTATTTCTTCTTTTCTTTCACACCAACCAGGTGGTGACATGTGTCACCACCTGATTGGAGAGAAAAATATATTAAATAATAAATAAAAATAAATTAATAAATAAAATTAGGATTAAATTAAAATAATAAATAAATTATAAAGATTAAATATGTAATTTTATCGATTTTAATTAACAGCCACGTCACTGCTGTTAACTTTTTCGTCAAAATTTCAACAGTAGTGGCCAAAATAGGTAGGGTTTTAAAGTTGGGGTACCTGATTGACGAGTTCTTTAGATGGGTGGTTAAAATAGTATCCTCAAATAGTTGGGTGGTCACTAGGGTAGTTTACCCTTAAAAATTATATCATCCATCTTATTAAGTAGTTCAAGTAATGTGATTTATTCCTAATTAAATTAAATAATTTAGCATTATTAAAAAATATAATCTACATATAAAATGATCATCTTGAATAAAATGTAATTTATATTTGAGAAAAAAAAAGGGATCAATATTGGAAAGAAACATTTTAATAGTAATTTTGTAATTAATGGTTG
The DNA here is from genome assembly GCA_035048815.1 of Abelmoschus esculentus. NCBI lineage: Eukaryota > Viridiplantae > Streptophyta > Magnoliopsida > Malvales > Malvaceae > Abelmoschus > Abelmoschus esculentus. Next base: position 2,955,560 of record JAUCBN010000038.1, read on the forward strand.
AGGTTGTTTGATATAATAAGATAAGAAAAGTACTTTTTAGTTAAGGAAAAGAGTTATTTTTAAGGATGAGTTTATAATGGTCGTCGAACACCGTTGAACCCTACTAACGTTAAATATTATTAAATTAATTAATAAAGATTAAAAATTTTAAGAACTTAATACACAATTATCAATTATATGTAAGTCTATCATTCTTTTATTAATTAAATAAACTCTTTAAGATATTTAATTTTTACTAATTAATTTAATGGTGTTCAACAATGTTCGACGTCGGTTGTAGAATTTTTTAATTACTATTTTTATTAGTTTATATGTGACCCTGGGCTTTAAGTTAAAATGAGCGTTGGTGATTCATTGAAGAAATGGGTTGAAGTTCATTGAGGAAAAGCCATCCCTATTGCTGCACCAAAACAACCAGACTTGCCACTGCCAATGACTCAAATGTTGGTCATTGTGAACAATGGCAGCAACGATTCGCATTTCGCCTCGACAAACTTGAATGCAAAGAAAAGGGCACACCGATGAAGAATCTGTTCTTGAAGCTATGACAGATGAATTCAAAGAAAACAGTTCACATTTCGCCCCGACCAACTCTCCAACTCCTCAAAATCTAACGTCGAACCCACACTTGGGAACTCCTCGCCGAGACCCCTTGGGCCTTGTCTACAAAGACCTGTGCATCCAGATTCCAGTCTATCATCTTATTGCATGGACCCTACTTGTTAAATACATCATCCCATCTGAGAAGCCATTGTATGACCTATGAGGCATGGCCACTTGCACCTTCCACTCCAACCACAGACAATATATGGCATCTCAGGATAATGCCCTGTTAGAGGCCTGAGTGACCCCAGACATCACCATTCTTCTCGACAAATCAACTACCTTCTTCCTCCCTACTTTCATAAATCATATCCATCCCGACTACCACATTTTACGGTTCTCCATCCTACAAAGGGTGAACCATAGTGGACCACCACAACCACCTTGTATCAACAATATCTCAATCTCAACTCTCATGCATGCATGAAATATGAGCAGCTTATTTAAGCTTATAGAGTAGAATCATGGGCAGTGACACTTCAAACATCAAAAATACCATCCGTAACATTATGAATAAACATGAATAAAGTAAATAAGATATGCAAATATGAATCAGAAAAACAGGCCTTAATTCAATTGTCTTCCTCTGTTTATTCAATAAAAATGGTGTTGCCCCATTTTCAGTTAGTTTAACTGTAGACCAATGTCATTAGAAAATTGAAGTTCCAATACTGTGATGAGAATAAGAATGAGAAAATTAAAAGTACATGAAATTATCTTCCCTGTTGAACCATCCTCAGCTGATCAGAAACAACCACCCAACTGCAAAAAAAGTGTCGAAAAAGGATCAATAAAACGTCTAACAAACTAAAGCAGAGGGGAAAATGAAAAGAATAACCATTCTTCCAGTATTATTACTATATACACAGTAAATTCATGACACGGACATTTCTCACAACATAATAAAAGAACAAAGAGTGAAAAGGACATGTCATACAAACCGTTTTACAAACTAAAAACACTCTACTAAATCATACACACAACCAGACCCCATCAAAACACCAGACCTAGGGACAGAGCCAAGATTTGGGGTTGAGGGAGATAAAACATAAATGTTTAGAAGTAGGGGGACAAATTCATAAAAAAAAATTAAAAGAATTTAAATAGGAGGACAAAAGTAGAGAAAAAATTCTTTGGGTGGGGGGCGATTGCCCCTCACCACCCCATGTAGTTCCGTCCCTGACCAGACCCCAAAGAAAACTAGCAAAATTTTTTATTGCCCAAATAGACTATCACAAAACAAAATACTTCTATAGATGAGATCACAAAGCTTTATTTAATATAGCTTCATGGCATGAAGTCCACAAGCACTAAATTCCCTGTTGAATTGATCTCTTATAAGTCATGTTAGTGATCCAGAAGCGGGTAAAATGTTCGACACAGATTAAGATCTAAGCATGGGATAAGATGTTCCGAAGATATAAAACAACCCAAACTTTTCATTTCACATAAAGTATTCGTGTGAAACCTATGCGTTCGACACAGATTAAGATCCAGGCATGGGTTAAGACGTTCCAAAAATATAAAACAACCCAAAAATTTTCATTTCCCGTACAATATTCGAGTGAAACCTATGCGTTCGACACCACAGATTAAGATCCAGGCATGGGGTAAGATGTTAAAAAAACCCATTAAAATACAGACAAAAATGAGGGGTTTCACTGTTTCACATACCAAAATAGCCTCCATTTCCTCATTGGAAACCGGTGCTCTTTTGGGTTGAAGAGAAGCTTTGCCTCCAACAGTTACAGGAGCCTTAGAACTGGAGAAGAAAGTCAGATCACCATCACCAGTTTTGCTACCACCTTGAGACTGTAATCCAGAATCTGCAAAAACCCGATTTGCTCTTTTATTTTTTTTCTCCATCAAACACCATTAATTGCATTGTATTTTAAATTCCTGATCAGCAAACAAAAATTATAACAAATTGACTAACGCTTACAGATTCAGCAAAAACAAAAACAAAAACCACCCTTTACTTATGAAAAAAGAAATAAGAATGAGATTTAACAACACATTACGAAATCGACAACAACGAGGAAGATGAAGATGAAATATTCAATGGGTATATAAGAATACCAGAAGATTTCATATGTCTTTGTGGGAATTTGATGCGAGGGATTCTCTTCATCGCTTGCGCCACGCCCATCTTCCTTCGTTTCCTGGCTGCAACGGAATTTCTGGAAGAAGTTTTGACGGTGATTTTTCAATTAAAGAAATTGTTTTGCGGTTTCAGAGATTTCTCCTTTTATAGAAAGAAAAGCGGCGATGTTTCAGCGAGGGAAAAAAGAGCGAAAATATTAAAATTGATTTCTACTTCAAGATCAAACGACGTCGCTTTCAAGGCAAACGCATTATAAAAACAAGGGTAAACTACACCAGTGATCACCTAACATTTGGGGATACCTATTTTGACTACCCAATTAAAGAATTCATCAATCAGGTATCCCAACTTTGAGACCTTACCTATTTTGGCCACTGCCGTTAAAAATCTGACGGTAAAGTTAACAGTGATGACGTGATAGTTAATGGTGATGACGTGGACGTTAATTAAAAGTTGTAAAATTTTGGCCACGTTAAATACCTATTTTGGCCACGTTACTGCTGTTAACTTTTTCGTCAGATTTTTAACGGTAGTGGCCAAAATAGGTAGGGTTTCAAAGTTGGGGTACCTGATTGACGAGTTCTTTAGTTGGGTGGTCAAAATAGGTATCCCCAAATAGTTGGGTGGTCACTAGTGTAGTTTACCCTAAAAACAAAATAATTAAAGACTAAAATTAATTTAGATAGATTCGCGACGTATATATTATTTTAATAATTTTTAAATTATTTTTTTTTCATATATAAAAACTCAAATTTAAAACTTACTTAAGGGATACAAAACTATTTACTACGTAAAAACCTGTTAGTTAAAGATAATATTTTGATAAGCCGATTATATACATTTTAATTTTATATATAAGTTATTAATTTTAGAATTTAAAATTTAATAGATAAAAATGTAAGGGTTTAAATTTTGAATTTATTGTTTAAATAAAAAAATATAAATTTTCAGTGCATCAATTGGAATGAACTATTGGAATGGATGCACTGTGTGGGAAAAAGGTAAAACCATACAAGTTATATATTGATTCGATTAGCTTGGTGTAGTCTAAACTATTATCTATGACAGGAGCAGAATTTTAGAAGCCATGAGAGACAATCAAAGATAGCCTGAAATGTTTATACTCGTATAAAAAATGATATCCGTGCTATGATTACTAGATGTAATAGCTTAAAAAATTTAGACAGTTTTATAGTTTTTAAATAAAGATTTTGTTAGAGAATAATTTGTATAGAGAACTAGAGATATACAACTTACATAATTATTGTATGACGATTTATTGAATGAATATAGTTCAATTTATAAAAAAATATACTAATATATTAAAATATAGTCTTTTTAATATAAAAATATTTTAATAAAGTTTACATGTCTTTGTATTTTAAAATTTATAAACTTATATTAAAATTTAGAGTTTAAATAATAAATTATAAAATTTAAATTTTAAATTTTATTGTTTAAACTCTAAAGTATTGATATTAAGATTTAAGTTTTAAATTTATAGTATATATAATCCTAAAAAATTACAAGTAAAATATCTTTTTGCTTTTGGCAGATGACAAAAGACCAAAACACATGCCTTGTTCAATGCATCCGGTTCCCATTATCTGAGAATTTTTGGCGTGAGATATTTTTAGGATACAGTTTATGTAAAAACAATATGAATTTTTATTAATTAAATAATAAGAGTTGTAAGCTATAATATAAAATTTTATATAATTATATATATTTTTATTTAAGGTTAAATATACATAAATTTTTGTTCAATTAACAAAAATCTATATACTTATACAGATTTTTATTCAGTTAGTAAAAATTTTAATTTTATTTAAATTATTATTCATTTAAGAATTTGTATAAAATCATATTTTAATCGCATTTTAAGGTGGATGTTTTGACAAATAGATACCATATTGGTTCAAAGAAACATATGGCTTCCATATTTGTATAAATTGACAAATTTAGGTACAAGATGTGTACTATTTGACAATTATAGGTACCAAAAAGTTTGAAAACATGGGTGTCATATTTATAAAAATAAAAATGATAAGTTCAGTTAATTAACTTGACTTCAAGATTCAATTTGGTATTTGAACAAATATATTCAATCCGAACTGTTCTTCTTTATTTCCTCGTATTCCCTCATTTTCGAATACCATGAAGGTTGGGTCCGGCTGCCTACTTTGGTGAATTCTAAATACATAAAACTTATAAGTTGGTCCCAGTAAGAAAACAAACAGTGAGCACAGACGCCATGCCAACAGCATAGAGGAGACATACTTAAGCCCCAAATTGGCACCCCAAGTGACCAGGGATCAGACCACTGCTGGTTGTAATCCTCCTCCTACCACTGGTAATGGTACCAAAAGAAGAAGAAGAAGAGAGCACAGGCGGCCGAAGAGCCGCATCAGTTGGGAGATGCCTACTAAGATATGCATTGAGTATGTGCGAGAAGCCTCTTAACAGGGTACGTACATATATATTGTCAAACAGTGCCATTACTTCAGCTAATACAGAAACCTGGCGAATACAAAGTCATCAAGACACAATTGCATATGGTTCATAACATTAGAGATAGTAGTCTAAGTTTTGAACTCGGCAAGTGCCGTAACATGCAATAAAACAAAGCCTTAAACTACACACGCCGACGCTTGTTTTTAAGGTTCTCAAAAATCTGGTTCACGTCTGCTGTTGTGATTGCCTTTGACGGATCAACTGACCCCTAAAGATCAGAAAAACAAAAGTATTAAATATAAATCTAGGTGACAGCAACTGGCTTCTGAAAGGTACATCAGCACAGGTTAGAAATCATTGTCAAGAAAAACAAATAACGACTAAACAAGATACACAATCAATGCCATACCAGGAAGGACCGGAACTCATCTTTGAAGTCTGCAATGCCATTCAGAATCTCCATTTTTTCTACGTGACCGAGATTGTTAAAGAAATTCAGTTCAGCGCCCTCCCTTTGCTGCAACTTTTCATCCCTTTTTTGCTTTGCATTTTTCTCATACTCTGCTATTGAGTCCTCCTTGTCGAGTAGATAACTGATATGTTTCTCCTTGTACATATCCAAACACTTATCACATTTGCAGAGGGCATCTCTCCAATTCTTAGAAAGAAAAAAGGGTCTACTTTCTGAATCAAGTGATGCAGCCATCCAGTCTAGTCCAAGAACACAAGAAGCATGTGAACTGGCAATACTTCCGGAGAGACTTGAGCTATGATTGTTTTCAGAGCTTTCTCCAACAACAAACTTCTTCTCATCAGTTGCAAATTTACCATTAGCATCAACAACCAAATGATCCTTTTGGATAGCATCAGAGCATGAACCATTATCGAGTTTCCCAGCTACTTTAGGAGGGATGTCTTCCTCCACACTTTTATTCTTGCCATCAACAACAGGCTGTCTCCCAGTAGCCCATATGGTTTTAGGATATAGAAGAAGAAATGAACAAACCACTGAACAGGCCTTGCATATGAAATCCTCATATAGTGGCTCCCCTTCCTCATCTCTAGGAATCTGTCATACAAGTATTTTCAGATCATAGTCTGTTACCCAATACCAAGAACTCAAAGAAACCATGTAAAAATTTCCCCATGGAAAGGCCCTTCAAACAAATAAATTGTCAATGGAAATCATATGCTCACCGAATTATCCATTGTTTTAAGATGATTATTCTATATCCATCTATAAAGGGAAAATTCAGGCTAGAACAGTGCCAGTGGCATCATTTAAATTTTAGAAGCAAGCTTTCCCCTAAACGAGAGAGTAACAAATATTCACAAAGGTTTGCTTGATTGAGTGGGAAAATGGAAGGAAAAAGTGGAAAGAAAATACGTTTTGAGTGTGCTTGGTGTGAAAGAAAAGTGAGAAGAAAGAGAACGGGGATGTTCATTTTCCATCCTTGTGTAAAAACAAATCATTCCAACGTGGAATGAAAAGAGGACAGAAAATGTGAGAGATATGTACCTTAGTTCAAAAATTATATATTTTTCAAAAGCTTTATTTTCTTTCCTCTCATTTCCCAACTCTTCCAAGCAATGAATGGAAAGAAAAGTATATTTTCTTTCAATTTTCCATCTTTCCTACCAAACACCTAATGGAAAGAAAAAAATATTTTCCTTACAAAAAGTTAAAGACAGCACATTACATAAGCTGTCTAAGAAAATCAAAGGCAAACATTAATATGAACACGCCAAATAGTAAAACAAAATAAGACATCTATAGATTTGCCAATATTTTTAACATCAAAAACCAAAATATCATGCAATTTTCTAGGATATATGGGCAAAAACTAGTGAGTGAAAAAACATAACACCAAAATGGAGTACATTCATTGAGACCCAGCTTACCAACCTCTTTGGGGGAGCTGAGACTGATATGCTCCTCGTGAAACCAGTCCTCACACATACAGCACTGTATCATTTCTTCTTGTTCCTGGAGATCAGGATCTGGATAGGGGCGATTGCAGGTGCAGTATAGACCTTTGAAGTTGTGATTATAGGAATTCTCTATATTCTCTACATCTTTATTCGGGGAAAGCTTGCATGAGAACTCTCCAAATTTTGAATTTCCACAATCACATCTAAAATTTCTCTTGGTCCAAAGCTCCAAAACCTTTAATATATTGCAATGATGAAAATCTCTTACATCCATGTAAGCAGATAGAAACAATGGTATCAAATATTTATACAAAGCAAAACAAGCACCTGACTTCAAAAACCTTGACCAGTTAGGCACAAATAACATTTCCAACATAACATACATAACTTAAGTCCAACACTCAAGTAAGGTTGAGCATTTCTTTCCTCTTTGATAATAGCATTAATATATTTCATTCAGTACTCAAGACTCAACATGCAGAATTTCAAATGATCATACGGACTAATCAGAATGAAAATCTTTCATGTCCCGTGTTTTAACCAATCAAGAATTGTTAAATTAATTACTGATCCTCCCATTATACAACATATTAAAAGCCAATACTCAATTGGGTCCAAAAAAGCAGGTAACTGAATAGGTGACGGAAAATAGCCTGAAAACCAATCTCAATGAGCAGTGTGAGATACTGGAAATAGTGAGCATAGGAAATGTTTAATGCAGTTAATACTGAACCAGCAGCAAAGAGGTCAATGTAATTCCAATTTAAAAGGATAAAGGAAAAGACTGCATTAGTTGGAAGTAATATGACCGTAGGAATCAACTCCCAATTTGGTGTCATATCAACCACTACATAACTTGCTAAACCAGACTGTAACAAGGAGCATGACACACAAGGTGCAACTATCACACAACTGAAAAAGTCATTATCTGCGTAAAGCAAAACCACTAACAAACTCATAATTTCAATCACATCTTAAGAATTAAACTGTTGCAAAAAATCAAAGTTTAGCATCCAGAATGAGAGATAAAACTTACCTCATGGCCATCATGGCAAGACAAGCAGCAAGCCGTGCAAATTCCAGCATTCCCCTCAGGGGTGCATGTCAGGCAAGAGAATATCGCCTGTCTCCTCATGTAACCTTTAGAATATGTGCACTCATCGCCCTCATCTCCACCCAAAACCAAATCTGCCTCCTTTAGATTAAACAATAACAAGTTACATATTGCCCAACAGCATATTTAGCTGAAGGAAGCACAACATCGTCATTAAAGACAACCAATAGCTAGTTCACTCTCTTCTCATACTTGAGAAACATTGCATCAAACGCTTTTTAGTATAAATTTAGGATAGAAGATGCATTCAACCGATATAATAAGTTTGATGTATTCCAAGCCAGCCTAGAATAAACACTTAAATTCCCGATTTTTTTCCTCAAAAATATAATCAACGTTCACACAAATGATTCAAATATTAAATATTTTTAACCAAAATTTATACTTCGAACAACTTTAAGATTTTTTTTATCATTTGTAGCAAAAGAATAAAAATAGAAAGAAAGAAAAAAAAATCATGTCCATAAACTAGACGAAACAGAAAAGCCCTACCTAAATTCTATAATTCCAGCAAATCAAAACCCTAAACCGATATAGAGGGTAAGGACACAGGCTTTTACCAACTCTTCTTCTTCGATGCTCTCAAGATACTCGTTGATTGACACAGTCTGTTCACCGTCATCATCGACATTGGCAGCCATTTTCCCCCAAATCACAGTGACATCCAACACCAAAATCTTCACTCCTCGAAACTAAATCGAAAATGATCAAAACCTGGGGGAATGCAAAAAAGAAAAGAAAAAAGAGAGGATATTTTACTCGTTTGGGGAATCTAGTTGTGCCGTGTAACGAGAAACCCTAACATTAAGAAAACGAATAAATGTACCTTTCAACCTCGCAATGAATATACTTTCACAGGTAAGGAATCAGGTTCCTGCTTACAAACGCTATAGAGAAACCAGAGAAAGAGCTTATAGATTGAGAATTTGTAGCGGAGGAGCTAGGGTTTAAATATACCAAGTAAGGGACAGAGTAGCGTACGGTCATTTTCCCGCCACAAAATGCCCTAATGGAATCAAATTACGTGGTCCGTTCCCTCCGATTTGTAAGTAATTTTATTCTTGTTAGCTCGTCTTAATTTTTTGAATCCAGTGTTGGAGTAGCATATAATTGGGAAATTTAGTATTAAAAAACGGTTATATTATTTTTTTTAAATTATAAAAATTTTAATATATATTTTAATATATATATAAATTTATAACTTTTATAAGAAAAACGTTATATACTAAATTTTTTAAAAATATAAAAATTTAGTATATGTAATTTTTATAATAATTTTGGTATATATCATCTCTTATAAAAAATTATAAAAATATGGTATATACTAAAAATTATATACCATAATTCTTATAAATTTTATTAAAAAATCAGTATACATTTATTATTTTATTTAGAATACAAACTAAACTAATAGAATGCATTAACATTGAAGGACAAATGTATTATAATATCACCTTAAAAGGTTATGTTATTATTTTCATTAAAATTTAGTTTATTCGTATATATGATCGTTTATTTATATTTGTTTACATAAATATATTGAGTTTATTTACGATCATTTATTATTTTAACGAACGAATATGAACGAACACGAATAAACTATATCCTGTAACGAATGAATATAAAAAAATAATTATGTTCATATACATTCGATTATTCAATTATAATTAGACGAATATGATAATACTCTCGGTTGATTTTTTTAAAAAAATTGTTCGATTATCTATTAATTTGAATCCGAGGCGGCCGTGGAAGAGATCATAAGATCTAATTATAGTATCTAAACGTCTAATATTTGAAACACTTGAATTCCACACTCGCACATACCGAGATAACTATATCTCCATGATTATAGTTGAAAGCTCTATATTTCTTTCAAAACTGCAAAACTGAACAAAATGTTCAATGATTATAATTAGTTCGATGTTTTGTTGTTTATGTGATTTGGAGATTAAAATTTTGCTAATGCGGATGGATTCACCTTGTTATCTAACTGTAATATAACTCAAACTTATTGTGTTGCAAAGAATTATTGTTTTATTTGATGATAATGATTTGCATTTCTTCTCCTCTCCTCACAGCATGTCAGTTCAGAAACATCCTGATAATCCTATGCTCGGTCGCCAGCAGATTGTGGACGGAAAAGTATGCTGCCATTGCAGTGTCATTTGTTCTTTGCTTCTCAATTTTTTTTGCTTTTTCATTATATTTGCTGCCTCTGTCTTTTAGTTTCTGCGTGTAAATTGCTGTGCTTTAACTGCAGGCTGGAAAATACGAGTGGCAAACTTACAAAGAAGTTTATGAGACTGTAATGAAACTCGGAAATTCCATAAGGAGCTGTGGTGTTGAGAAAGTACGGCTCTAACATTTTTTACTCTGGAGTTATTGACGGAAATTTTGCAACAAAAAATACTATTTCTGTGATCATCATCGGCCACGTGCAATGTGTATTTTATAAATTCTATGTTTCTTATTCACTACTTACAGGGAGGAAAGTGTGGTATTTATGGTTCCAATTGCCCAGAGTGGATAATAAGCATGGAGGTATGACCATTCTTGCTTGTTTTTATCTGATTGGCATGGTAAACATCTCTAGTTACACAAATGTCATTATATATAGGGTTATGATCCTCTTACACTATGTAAAACTTGAAAGTTTTACATTTTTTTTGGACCTTTGGATGAAGGTAAGTGTATGGATGAGATTAACGGTAGAAAATGTAAAAAATATCACTTAGAAAAAAAAGAAAAGTAAATAATTTTAGCCATTTATTAGCATCATCCAATGGTTCAAAAAATATTGAAAAGTAATTGGGATTTACATAGTATAAGTGGATCATAACCCATATCTTTATATATTCATGTTGAGCGTACTCTTTGCTATCATAATCCTTGCTTCCCGAAATGTTTACTAATACATCAACATTGATTGATACAGGCCTGCAATGCTCATGGACTCTATTGTGTTCCCTTGTATGACACGTTAGGTATTTGTTACTGAGAACCAACAACATGATTTGAATTTTGTTTAATCACAAGTTTTTGCAGACAACCATCTTATGTATCATTTATGCTTCTCCATTTTTGAATATGGTGATTGTTTGTTGCATTAAATCGTTTAAAGTTTAAACCCTGTTAATAATGTGTACATAACATCCATCGGTTTGTTAATTTTTTAACCTTTTTCATCTATGTTGCAGGTTCTGGTGCCGTGGAGTTTATCATATGCCATGCAGAAGTTTCAATAGCATTTGTAGAGGAAAAAAAGATTAATGAGGTAAGCATATTAATATCTATAATCGGAATCTACGGACTGCATAGGAACTAATAGGGAAGATCTCTCTCTCTCTCTTGCAATACAAGAATTTGTAGTTGCACAAATAGTTATTTTCTCATGTAAGGTTTCTCTTTGCATTTTCAGCTGTTTAAAACATTTCCAAACTCATCAAAATACTTGCGAAGTAAGTCATCTATTTATTTAAGTTTTGGGGTGTGAAAGAAATAATTTATCTGCAATTGCGCATGTACGTTTGCCACACAGCAATTGTTAGCTTTGGGAAGGTAACATCTGAGCAGAAAGCAGAAGCTGAGAAGCACGGTTTGGCAATATATCCTTGGGAAGAGTTTTTGAAACTGGTAGGCATTTGCTCCGTTATTATCCCGTTCAATTTGTTAGAAAATAGTTCAATACTGCTGAAGCTATTGTGTCTTTTTTAGCAGACTGCTAGCCATGTTAGTTACGAGTTCAGAGAAAGGCATCTAGCTATACAAAACACGTTTTTGGCATTGCATTACAAATCTTTAATATTAGCTAAAGATCCTTTTATAGTTTAATGCATTGTCTCATATAGTGTTATTGGTTTCTGAATAATTTTTCATCTGTAACTGAACTGTAGACTAGCAAAGGCAATAACCTGTCTTGATAGTTTTAGCGTCCGAGTTCTGGCTCGACAGATATATGGTGGTTCCTTTCAACTCATCCTGATTGAGGATGCTCGAGCAATTTTCCAATACTATGCTGGACACAACATGAAAACAATAACTAAAACGGGATAAGAAATATGACATGAGTCATGACATGATAAAATAAACACTATGAATATATGAACATATCAAAATTTATATAGTACAAAATATTAACTTGTCAAATGTTATATAAATATAAAATAACTTAACACTACACTAGAGAATACATGAACATAACAAAAATATAAGAATTGGCATGCCCAATATCATCTGATAACCATATGTCGTGCTTATTTGCTAATTGTTTAATTATCTTATTAACCATCAGTTACAATCGCTGCATTTTAATTTTCAGTGATGACTAATTATGGTTTAAGTTCTGATGTATGATTCTTGCAGGGAGAAAATAAAGAATTTGATCTACCAGAGAAGACGAAAAGTGATATTTGCACAATAATGTATACCAGTGGAACCACCGGTGATCCCAAGGGAGTTCTGCTTTCAAATTGTAGTATTGTTACTCTTATAGCAGGGGTGAAACTCCTGCTAGAGAGTGTAAATGAAGAGGTGATCTTTTCACTGAACTTTTCTGATTCCAAGACAAACCGTTTCAGTGGTCATTTCGTTTGACTCGTCTTTCTTTTTCCTTGCTCTACATTTTGACATGACTTTTCTTTCCTGCTTTTCTCTCTCTCAATTGTTTGTTTCTTGTGAAATCTTACAGTTGACTGAGAAGGATGTATATCTTTCTTATCTTCCTCTTGCACATATCTTCGACCGAGTGATTGAAGAGTTTTTTATTTCTCGAGGTGCTGCAATAGGATTCTGGCGTGGGGTGAGCAGGATTATTTGAAATTGTCAAGATTAAGAGTTTGTTGAAACTATACTTGCTTATTTGTTGTGTCTTCAGGATGTGAAACTATTGGTTGAAGATATCGGTGAGCTAAAACCAAGTATCTTCTGTGCCGTTCCTCGTGTGTTGGACAGAATCCACTCAGGTTTAGTACAGAAGATTTCTGCAGGAAGCTTACTGAGAAGGAAGTTGTTTAATGTGGCATACTCATAGTGAGTAACATTCTTTTTTAAGTTTGTTAATGTAAAGCAGTTCATTGTGCGTGTCGATAGCTAGTAAAATATAATGAGTAAAAAGAGGGTAAAATTAACAGGGAAATTAATTTCACCTCCACATCCCCACCTAGTATTAAGAACATGGGACATGGCCTAGAATTATCTCAATCCTTTTGGGCATTAAACTGCATTTTGTCCTTGCATTTCTTGTCACCGTGCTCTGCTTTCTTACCTAGTTAGGATTAAGGTTTGTTGGCTTCTGTCGTGCGTGTAATGCCTATACTTGTAGTGCAAGTATACTCTTTTGTCAAGTTATAATATATAAGATATTGTTCCCACGATGATTATTGTTACTTACGCAACTTATCTCCCGATATTAGACAAATATGTTTTTCTTCATGAACTTATATCCCGAGCTTAAATGTAAGAAAGTGTATGACCAAAAGTAAACAAACCTTAAAATCAAACTTGCATTAATCAAAACTTAAACAAAATACAAAATTTCTCTCATAACTATTCTACAAAATAACTTTAAGTCTTAAGGAGAATTAGAACATAATGGAGAAGAAGGTTTTGGCTAGGTTTTTCTAAATTGAATACTCAATGATGTTGCCCTCTACCTAGGGTATGAATTTATAGGTTTGACTTAGGTCAAATCCTTCTAAAGGTAGGAATTTAACTTGGAATAAAATACACTTTATTACATAAATAAAATCTTTTTATTTTATTTTATAGTTTATTTATATTGGACTTTTTCTTGTGGCTTTGACCATGTATTTCTTTGCTCTTTTCTGTTCCGTTCTTCTCATAGCTTTTGCTCATTCCTTAGCTTAGCATATCGTAGCAATATCTAATGGTCTTGGACTACTACTGTCTTCTTTCTCTGTTGTGACGGAACGCTACTGTGGTGGCATTTTACCTGTCACAAAAAAACGATAACAATACTTTTTTTCTACCAAATATTACATAAAATCTATAATTAAATACATGGATGTTGAATTGTAGAAAAGATACAGAAGGCATATAATATAGGATTACTGTGCACTTATCAGCTTCGGTTTCACAATGTGTTGGTATTTGGTTCTAACATCTATGGTAACCCCTACAGCAAATACAGTAACATGAAGAAGGGCTTTAAACATGAAGATGCTTCTTCAATTTGTGACAAAGTTGTATTCAGCAAGGTGACTAGAGTCTTCATTGCCGTACAATCCACACAAGGGTCCTTGCATCTTGACTAGAATCTGTGTCACCTACTCACCTATTTGAGTCTCATCCGTGTTAACAATTTCTCAGGTACGAAAAGGATTGGGAGGGAATGTGCGGCTTATTCTATCTGGAGGAGCGCCTCTTTCTTCTCATGTGGAAGAGTTCCTGCGAGTGGTTGCATGTTGTCATGTTCTACAAGGATATGGTAAACTATCTTTTGAAATTAGCCTTTTGTATAAGTGATTCCTTGTTCTTCACTGGTTGTGCACACTTACTGCAGCATGAACACTTATCAATTTTATTCGGATTCGAATGAAGGTCTAACCGAGACTTGTGGGGGGACTTTTGCATCATTACCAAATGAACTGTCGATGCTCGGTACTGTAGGTCCTCCAGTACCAAACGTAGATATACGCCTAGAATCTGTTCCTGAGATGGAATACGATGCTCTTGGAAGCACACCACGTGGAGAAATTTGTATCAGGGGAGACACTCTATTTTCAGGGTACTACAAACGTGAAGACCTCACTTCTGAAGTATTGATTGATGGGTGGTTCCACACAGGTCTGCTAATTTCTTCACTCTTCTTAAATTAAGGTTCATGTACCATTAAATTCTCTCCATGTTGATGCCCTTTCATCACTTTGGGGCATTAGGAGATATCGGTGAGTGGCAACCAAATGGAAGTATGAAAATTGTTGATCGGATGAAGAACATTTTTAAACTTTCACAAGGGGAATATGTTGCAGTTGAGAATCTGGAGAATATTTATGGTCTGGCATCGGTTACTGATTCGGTATTTCCCCCCCAGTACTTATCTTTCACGTTTCTGTTTGGTCATTTGCAGTGTTTTAACCTGGAAGTTTTTTCCGTCTAATCGATTTCAGATATGGATTTATGGGAACAGCTTTGAGTCCTTCCTTGTTGCTATCATTAACCCCAATAAGCCTGCACTTGAGACCTGGGCTGCTGAGAATGGTGTGACTGGTGACTTTGCTTCCATCTGCCAGAATCCCAAGACCAGACAGTACTTACTTGAGGAGCTCACAAAGATTGCCAAAGAGAAAAAGGTCAGAATAATCCGACCATCAAACTTGAATCGACTCGATTTTGAAGCTAATGAATCTGAAATGATCTCAGCCTAAAATGACCAAAAAATTCTAAATTGACAGCTTTAGTTTCACTACTATTGAAACAAACACATGTTCCTACTAATCCAGTCCTTTTTGTTTCAGCTGAGAGGTTTTGAATTTATAAAAGCTGTCCATCTTGACCCTGTGCCATTTGACATGGAACGCGACCTTCTCACCCCCACATATAAGAAGAAGAGGCCTCAATTGCTAACATATTATCAGGTACGTAGCTGTTTTCCTTTTGCCATATTTGTTTGGCTTGCGCAAGCAATGGTCAAACTCGTTTTGGATGCAGAGT
Source organism: Abelmoschus esculentus (assembly GCA_035048815.1). NCBI lineage: Eukaryota > Viridiplantae > Streptophyta > Magnoliopsida > Malvales > Malvaceae > Abelmoschus > Abelmoschus esculentus. The sequence goes on from JAUCBN010000038.1 coordinate 2,971,441, forward strand.
GTGATCGACAACATGTACAAGACTGCAAACAAGCCAACTGCTTGACAAAATACGACGATCTCAAGGGACGGTTTCGGTTTCGACTTCCGGCGGTTCAGATGGAGTTACACTTTCTTCTCTTTCAAGACGCCATCGATCAGGTGCAACCGTTACTCCATGCTAGCATATAATATTTATTTCATTCAAACTATATTTGCTATTAGACTCATTTGAAAATTTCTACTGTTTATTAATTAAAATAATAAACATCCATTGATGATTGTTATAACAAATAGTTTTTTTAATATGATTATATAGTATGATTTGAATGAAAGGTATACATTAATCTAAGAGCAGTGATAGATGTATGTGGTATTTAGAGTGAGCATGTGTCCGCCCTGAAATTTTTAAAGATTTTACGTTCGCTTTCAATTTTTTAAAATTTTGAGTTAGTTTTTAATTTTTTTAATATTTATTAGTGTCTGCCTAAAAATTTTAAATTTTTGTATATACCTACCCTCAAATATTTTCTTAGTTCTGCCACTGTCTAGGAGTGACCAAATTTTTGAGGAAAACCATAACCCTAATTAAATACCAAATTTTTATAATGAACGATTAATAAGTTAATTTTTAGTGTGAAATAGGCAACGTTTGTATGCTTTAGAGATGCTAATTATAAAAAATCAAAAAAGTATAGGAGTATTAAGTAAAAATAATTATACAAACTTAAGTATGAAGAACAAAAAGGGTTATGTGAGAAGATAACAGTAAGAGACGTGCTCTGAGATAAATTAGGCATATAGATCAAACCTGCTGTCTCTTTCATTGCATCTATTTGGAAGTAGAAACGATCGGGATAAATCGAGAGGTATTTGTGTGTATTCGTACTTTTTAAATTTTTATTTTTTATATATTTTTATTAAAATTTTACGCCATTAAAATTTTAATATAACGTAACATCCTGGTCCTTACCATGGAATGAACAACACAGCATAATTAATAAAATGCCTCGAGAGCCTGCACACAGTTTTTTCATCCCTTTCTATGCTTATGAGAGCAAAAATCTCTAAACCCTGCGCCCTCTAATTTAAAACGGAGGCACAAATGAATGTATAAGAAAGAGGTAGACGATTTGTACTCTGCTTGAGCAAAAATACTCTCCCTCTTTTTTATGCATCATTTTGTGCCTTTTGTTATTTTTTAAAAAATTTTGAATTTTGAACCATAACCCTAATTTTTTATATCCTAAATCTTACACCCTAAAAAATGTACCTTACTCTAATTCTCTAAACTCTAACATAATCCCTAACGTTGAATCCTAAACTCTCTAACTTAAAACGGAGACACAAATGGGTGCATGAAAAAAAGGTAGACGATTTACACCGTGCTCATGGTGCATGTATATTATTATTATGGAAAATACTAAACTAACCAAAAGAACAGCGGGAAGCATGTAATTCAGGAGACTTTGCTGAACAGAAGGGAATTCCATGACCACAAGCATGGAATTAATGGCCATGTCTGTCTAAGAAGCAGTGGAGACGTGAGCTTTTCCTATATCCATTGAAATCATAGTCTACTTACTTTTCAGGCATGAAAACACAGAAATAATGCTTTATCCTTAGAGTTGGGGGTGATGCTGACTCTGTAATCAGCCAGTAAATACTAAAGAGGAGGACCCCATCCCCATGTAACAGGGACAACACAAGAGAATCTTTAGCTCTACACTTCAAACTTTGTTTGGAAACACAGATTACTGAGAGAAAAAGTGCAGAGTAGCCTTTCCAAGGGACTGTTAGCCCTATGAAGATCTTAGGTGATATATGCATGTCTCCTATTGCGGAAGGTATGGGGTTAGTTATAGCTTTAATGGAGGGTCCCTTCTCCTCGAATTAGCAGAGAGGGACTTGGAGGATGTTTTGGCCTAGAGCAATGACTAGGTACAGTTATTTAGGGTTGGGATGACAGCACAAATTCAGGCCGGCAGGCAGGGTGAGGTGATCACGGAGAAACCGGAAGTGGTCCGATCTCACCATTTCTTTTTTCTCCTACAGAATGCATTGTTGTGCTGACCTGATTTTCTTCTTTATTTGTCAAACAATCTGAACCAGTATATTGGAGCAGGTGAGGGACGTGCCTTCTCCTAGGGTTAGTAAACTCGACTAGAAAAAATTATTTTTTTTATTTCGAGTTATTCGAGTTGAATCGAATAACTCAAAAATTCGATCTTGAGTCGAGTTTAAATTTCTAAAATTCGAGTTATTAAAAAATCGAATAACTTAAAAATTTTAGGGTCTAATTACACATTTAGTCCATATAATTATATATATTTTTATTATTTTTATATTTTATTTTTTTTCTTTACAATATGGTCACTTCCCATATTTATTTATATTTTTTATATTATTTAAATTATGTTAATTATTTTATATTTTTAATTTATGTATTTATATTATTTTATTTAATTTATCATTATTTTTATCTCGTTTTGGTCTTTTCTAGATAAGAAAAAAGTTTTTAACGAGTCTCTTAATTTAATAAAATGGCATATGCATATCTAAGGTATTTGATGATGGTAATAATAATAATAATAATTCAAAATCTTATTTATACATGTAAAAAATAACATGAAAAAATATGTATGTAGATATAAAGAGAAAGTTGTTTAAATTATAGTCAAAATATACTATAATATTATAAATAGTATAATTAAATTTATATATAAACTCAAAAAATCGAATTGACTCAAACTCGACTCGACCTCGCTAAAACTGACTCGAATCGAAAAAATTTAAGAAAAATTCAAGTGTAAAATATGTTGACTCAACTCAAACAACTCAAAAATTTTTAATTCGATTCGATCGAACGCCGACCCCTACGGCTTCTGCTTTTGACTCAACTAACCTTGCACTGTTTTCCCGACATTTCGTCTGGGATGATATTAAATTGGACCGTCAAACTGGGATGTTGATGTAGCATTCACACTGTTAAATGTGAAGGCATGAGACCTTGGTCAAAATGTGCTATGAAAATATATATAGACAAAAGTGATAGCAAAAAAAAAGATATGCTCGGTCACAGTGTATTTAAGTTTATTTCTTTATTGAACTTAGGTAGTGATCACAGTAAAAAGAGAATAATATTCGACATTGATGTTTTACCTGCAAGTTGTAAATCTGATCAAAGTGTTAAAAAAATATAAATAAATATTACTTTGTTATCATCTTCAATTAAAAAAATCAATTATGTGCTTGTTAAGCCTAACCTTTCATTTTCTAGAGATCTCGATATGGGAAAGAGTTTAATGACAATCTTATGGCCCATATAACTTACAAGATTCGAGCTTTTGGGTGGAGGCTTTGCCATTAATACTCTTTGCCAAATGGTTTACAGTTTGTGCCAATGGATAGTTGCATCCAATAGCTTGAGAATGAGCATTGCCATTGATAAACACTACCTTGGTTACGATTAGACCAACTCACGAGCTATTAAGGCTTGATCTTATCAAACCTCAATTCGAGTGAACTCGACTCTAAAATCGTACACGAAACGTAACATAAATTCATATAATTATACATCAAAATAACATACAAACAGATTTGATCACACTAGTTTAGAAAACATTACCAACTGAGGGTATTCTTGGATTGCTGCAGCTTTGCGTTGTAAGAACTTTCTATCTCCTCCTTGCAAGATTTTAGCAGAGGCTGTAAAAAAGATGATCTGAAAAACTTGACCGACTCTCCAAGTGAGGTTCCATCCCATTCTGCCATCAACACAAGTTGACAATATCAGAAATAAGGAAAATACAGATTGCAGGTGGTTTCATTCTTAGCCAACTTCAGGTTGTTCAAACAGTACAGCAGCATATCCTAACACATAATTGATCAATCGCATCAATTTGTGATCTCCTCATGCCTGACAAATCAACCCTGATTATGTTTATGTCAAAGGGATCACAGGAGAAAAGACAGCTAGAACAGTTTAAATAAGTGAAACTTCTGATTGAGTAACTTTTCCTGGTTTTACATCTACTATTCGCAGGCAACTAACTAAAAGTATAGGAACCTAACCATCACAAGAATAAACATACCGTTCTCGGCATCTTGTCTTAGTCCTCCTCTGTTCAGTTCTTCCAGAAGCTGCCATGTAAATATATCACGAGAATTATAGACTGATATTTCTACAAAGGGGCAAGAGCTCATTCATACAATGTACACATGAGGAAGAACTACATAGCTAGAATTCATCATTTAACATAAAACATTGAAATGCAGCATAATTCTCTCTTACTTGAGGTTCTAACAAGCCATTGAACTTATATTTGGAAATATTCACCAGAAATATCAAATATCCCACAGATAAATAAGAAAATTGAAAGTTGATAGCACAAATACCTGGGATAGGGTTGGCACTGTAGTTGGATCAAATTCATCACAATTGTTCGGGTCAATTGGAACACAAACACGACCTAGAGAAAAAATAAAATTAAAAAGCCGAAAACACTTGGAGACTATTAAATTTCATGCTAGGGTCTTCTTAAATAAAGTTTTTTCCTTCTTACATATCCTTGGAACAGGAAGATGTTCCCTATCATGTGGCATTGATATGTATGTATGTATCCATGCATGCATGTAAAGAGAACTAACTAGCAATTATGAAAGAAATCCAACTCTGCACATTCAAAGTGTCTAGCATAAATACAGCTACTAATAATATTTCTGGTTTTGAATGCTGTTAATGTTGTGCTTTCTTTATCTTTTGAGAATTCCTGGCCAGATTCTTACAACAGAATTCCCATTTGCAGTTTTAGGCATCCCGGCTATGATTTCTGGCCAATCTTCACTTTCATAACAACTGATATGGAACAGAAATTTCAACACTAACCTGTTTTTGGATGTACACAGAATGGTGCCTTCAGTAAATGGTTCATGTGCTTTGACACCTGATATACAAACAAGTTGCCTATGACGGATCATGCATAGATATTCTTATATATAGGAACTTCTTGCTTTTCAAAAATGCAATTTATATGCACCGTGGTTTATAAATGGAGATGGATGTACTTCTAAGAATACTCATGTTTGTTGAAAGAGAACAAACCCAAAATAATAATATTAAAAATAATAGATAAACAAAACAAAACCAAAAAGTGTAATACTATTGCAGACCTCCATATCTAGCCTAGGGTACGTGAAGGAAAAGACGACCTCTTCAACACATCTCCGTAGGCCTTGCGTCTGGAAAGGTGAATCATGCAAAATAATTCAAAAGATTAAAATACAGTAACTCTGCCAATCAGTGAAATCGGAATCTAGATGAAAATAAATTTGAGAAATGTATCTCTAATGTGTTTGAACTTGTCCAGGAAAACAATCAATTTGTAATGGATTTTCAGATTAAAGGCTTACTACTTGATCCAAATCAGTTTTTGATGATTATAGATGATAAAATGAAAATGTTGAGGCTGTATAATCTTGTTTCTAACACAGTGGATTCACCCCCTTTATTGTAAATACTCTCACATGTGACATGTCATAGACTCACCTTAGGATCTATGAAGCATTCTATCACTGATCCCGAGTCTCAGTCTCTCAGAATCGTATGATCTGTCTGATGTCCATAATCAATTTATGATGGCAATTATATCTTTTAACATGGCAAACTCATCCCAACTAGTATATTTTAGCATCATTTCCATAGTTAATACCGAAACAAATTTAAATCCACAACTGACAAAAGTGCACCAAGTGTTCAAAACACCTATTCAAACAGAGTGGAGGTGGACTACATCACCATTTATGAAAAAAAGTTAAAATAGAGGTTTCAACAGCCCATTAGGTACTTAACACAGATTTTGAGCATAATTCATACCTTTTGTTTACCCGATTGTAGGACAGATTTTAGTTGCTCCCACCTAACAAGATTAATATCGAGCATAATTCATACCTTTTGTTTACCCGATTGTAGGACAGATTTTAGTTGCTCCCACCTAACAAGATTAATATCATCTTTTGACATGGAAGCTCTCTTATTCTCTTGCCACCTTCCCCTAAGCTCAGAAGCAACAGCTGCAAAGATAGAAGATACTTACATGAGCAACGGCTAAGATACATGACAGAGCTAACCATCAACGAGACTATAAATTTTACATGCATCGGGAATCATTTCTAGGATCTTCTCATATCTCTCCTGACATGAAAGTAAATTTTGGTTTGGAAGCAGTTTGGCCTCAAAAAATCCCTTCAGAACTTCAGTATAGGATCTTCTGCAATGCCAGAATATGCCTTAGTGAAGGAGACTGTAGGTCCAGAATAAGGAAATTCAGGACAAAATACAATCACTTACGCCAGGAAAGGATGAAGAACAGGACCTGGTAAAGATATCTTTTTGTGACTATTTTCATTGCCCTGAAATGACTTATTGGTATTAAAGAGAGAGAGAGGAGGAAAGAAAGCCAAATCCAGTAGTATTTCACAGTACTTATTAACCACCTTGTATACACGGAAATAATCAGCAATAGCTGCCCTCTGTTCATTAGTCAGCCTGGAGATGTGAGAGTAAAATTCATATCTTTATGTGATAATACAGGTAAAGGAATAACAGATATATATGAAGATTTCGATTGTTTACTACATTACCTCCTGGCTTTTCCATCGCAAACCCAGCAGTGCACACCACGCCGACCACTATATACCCAGAGAATGTGATTAAAGCCAAAGTCATCTACATTATTAGAACTTTGAAGTTAATTGATGATGTAAGAAAAAGGCATGCACACATCATGTTCACTCAAGAAGCCAAATGTGCCAATGTAGTAATTCAAAATTTATGTAGGACAGCTTAAGAGAACAAAATTCCAATTAGAATACTTAGTGATCTAGGCCAGTTTAGTAAGCCAACTAGAGTTTCAGAGTGCGTTTTCAAAAATGGTATACCAGTTTTTACCTCTGAGAGCAGTGTCAATCACTTTGATTGCAATTGTCATTAGAGGCCAGCACTCCAAGCAAACATCGGCTCCCGTGCAGCAATATCTAACATCATCATAATCTGTAATATCCTGGGAAAAGAATAAAACATAACGCCAACAAGTCAAATAACATAGCCGTTACATATACTCAGTTTAAAAGGTTGGCTAAGATGCTCGGTTTTCTATTAGTCCAGTAGCTTACAATATCAAAGACCAATTCTCTCTCAACTGGAGTGAAAACATTATCACCACCTTGAGCATAAGCATGCCGCTTAGCAGGCTGCATTACAGAAAACCCATCACCAACAACCAATAAATCAGCTAACAATAATAACTAATAAAACAACTAATATCAGCAATTTTACTCAGAGCTCACTGAGAGACAATCCATAGATTGCATATAAGAAGAAAATTGAATGAAATCTCACATCAACGCTATAGACAGGCCCAATATCAATCTTGAATGGACATTTCTCTTTTATGGAATTTTCCAGTTCTGCAACACTATTGAAAGACTGGAATCGGATATAAATGTCATTTTCTAGCGTGAAAGAAAATTCCCTTCTTCCAAAGTAGGACCTGTCACAAGCAGGATGCTTTCCATCTGCAGATACCGCAATCGCAAAATACATCAATACATTGAGAAAGCACAAAAGCATATGAACAAAAGCGCGTACATGCAAGGCCATATACTCAAAAAGGAAGAAGAGATTTGTGTTACCATTTCCGTAAGACATCCACTTAAACATATCGGCATGAGGAAACAATTTTCCTGTCATAAAGTTCGTTTCAGATTTCATTCGGAAGTGCTAGAATAAAAAGAAATTTCCAGACTCAAGTAATAGGATTTAGATCAGTGAGAGAAATATGAAAATTTCTGACCATAGTAGATTCTGAGATAGTTAGCGTCGAATCCTTCAGGGACGGCATTTGCTTTTCCGTCTCCATCAATCACCATGTCATCTCTTCCGCTTTCAGCTTCTTCTTTAGCCATCTTTGCTTCAAAATGAGCCCTGATTTTTCGTTGAATTGAAGAATTTGGGAGCAGGGAGTTCAGAGGAAGAGAGCAGGATGGCGGGAAAAGGAAAATAAAAAGGAGATTAGGGTAAATAAATAAATCCTTTGGCGGGAAACATTGGGCCTGAAGACTTTGCCCAATAAGAATAATCACAAGCCCAATTAACATTTGTCATAAGGTTAAAAATGTCAAAACATTAAACTCTTTCGTTTTATTGGATTTTGGACTATACTTTAACGGTGTTTTTTCTCATGCCTCTTTTTATGTCTTCTTTAAAAATTAGAGGGCTTAGAGTTTAAGGTTCGAAATTATGGTTAAAGTTTAAAGAATTAAGGATAATGTGTATTTTTAGGGTTTAGGGTTTAGAATATAAAAAATAAGTGTTATGATTAAAAATTAAAATTTTTAGAAAAATTTTAAAGGATGCACAAAAAAGAGACAGATGATTTTTACTCATACTTAGGATATATCAATTGACGGGTTATTTTGAAAGAATAAAATAACTTTAATTTTATCAGAAAAATTACTTTAAAGTTTATTTTATAATCTATTTTCGATATTAACGATTTTTTCTCCTAATAATATAGTCTCTCAAGTCTAAATGTGTTGTCTTGCGTCTATTTTATAAGTTTTGTGGTTGGAGAGAACCATCATCTTTTAAAATTTTAAATTTGTATATGATTTAAAAAATTTAAGAGTTATTTTCAATCTTTTAAAACTAAGCTATCATTCTTTAGACTCGTCAAGAAAAATAAAGTTACCTATGTTCCAAGACCAATGCTATGAAGAAAATTTCCAATTGAGAGAGACCAAAATGGATCTTACCCTTTCTTATCGGTGAATAAAACTTGACTCGAAAAAATTAAATAACTCAATTTAAGGTAAAAATACTCGAATCGTTTTGATTTGACACGAAAATTCATAGACTCGACTCGAAAAATTTTTAAATAAAGTTTGAGTTGTAAAATAAAAATTTGAATAACTCGAAATTTTTAATAATTAAAGGATTAATTTTTAAGTTTCAGTTGAGTCTATCAATTTTTATGATATATATATATATATATACATGATATATAAAAATATAAAGAAATATTACTACAATGAAATATATATATATATATATCTTATATGATTAAAGAAAGTCGTTTAAATTAGAATCAAATCATACTATAACATGATAAATAATTACAATTAAATATTTATAAGAACTCGAAAACTCGACTTGATTCGACTCAAATTTCTTAAACTCGACTCGAACCGAAAAATTCAAATAAAGTTTGAATTGTAAAATATGACTTGTCAACTTGAATAACTCGAAATTTTTTGACTTAACTCGACTCGATCGAATACTCACCCCTAATTTTTTTATTATTATGCTTCAAACGCAATGACTGTTTTCGAGTTTTGTAATAGCCGGTCAAAACACAAACACAACACGATTTGTGAAAATATAGAGTTTCTTTCACTAAATATATCTTTACCTATGTTCCAAGACCAATGCTAAGAAGATGTTTTCAATTGAGAGAGACCAAAATAGAACTTATCCTTTGTCATTGTTCTTACTACGCTTCGAACACGATAATCGTTTTTGAGTTTTGTGATAACCGATCAAAACATAGACACGACTCGACTCGTCAAAATATATAACCCTAGAGATAATGGTGAACATTATCCACTCTCCCTAAAGCGCTTCCGTGTAAGCCCTTGAAACACAGGCAAATTCAGAAGCCCTTGAAGGAGAGTGAGCAATGAATTCCATGGAAAATGGCACACAACACAGTCAATTACTTGAGGAGCATTGGGTGGAAGAAGACCCTTTTATAGGACTCGAAAAGCTTCTTCCAAGGAACCTCTCAAGTTGACTTCAAAGTCAATGATCAGATAAGCTCATGCTTACCATGAGCTTGCACTTTCCATCAAAAGATGATTTGAAAGTTATTAGACTTGTACTGTGGAGGTGCTAATCCACCAATCAATTTTGGTCTATTTTAGAGCTGATTTGAGCTTGAGACCACCCTAGAATTACCTTCAAAACATGAGGATTGGCCCTTAAGAAACTTGACAAGGCAATCGATTTTTTTCATCCCTCTTTAAAAAGAAGAATATTTAAAGCAGCTTATTAGGCATCTCATCCTTATCCATGCATGGAATTATTGTATGTAGAAGGTCAACTCTTAAAATAATAATTCCTTGTTGACATTCCTTCATATTCCTCCTACTTCTCATATCTTCTTGCTGGTTTTTATAGGTTACATTCTTTTGTATTCGATCTGAATCCGATTTTTTTATATAAATACTCGTAATAATTCAACCACTAATTCAATTCAAACTAAAGCCTCAACCTTGACAACTCTATCAAGGGTCTGATTCGTCGATACTAAAATATTGTTGCTTTGAATTTTTTTTATTGTTGTATACTTGCTTATTTATGCAGGAGTAAATAAAAAGAATGTTCGATGAACTATTCGTAAACCGTTTGTAATAACAAATCCTTTTCTGTTGTGGAACACTGCACCCTTCGATCTCAGTCCTATGCCACGCCTGATGAAACATTCCAATATAAATGCTTGTTGACAATTATTGTACATTTCAGACAGTCCAACAGGGCTTAAACTATGGGATTGTTTCAGTCTTCAGTGGTTCGTGCATACGATTTAATCAACCACATCACTGCTAAAGAGCTCGAACTTGGTGGCATCAAGAACCAACTTCCTGAGAGAGGAGAAAGCTCCCAGGATCCCGACACCGGTGAAGACGACTATGATCAGCAGATTGATCCAGTAGACGAGGGACGATTTCGAGCACTTGTAGGTCATGTTGTAGAGAAGCATAGGGAGGATGAAATCTAGAGGGATGAAGCCTATGGCACCTATTACACCGTTGATGTCACCGAAAAACGGAAGCATTGCTGCCATAAACCCGCAGAATACGACGTATAGTGTTCGAAGAATTAGCCTGGGGATGAGATTCCTCTTTGAAAACATCCCCTGGTTCACATCTGCTGATTGTTTTTCCATGATCTCATATGCAACTTGAGAATAAACCTGTGTTACAAATACCGGAAACATGTTAATTGAAAACAAAGTTCAGATCATACGATCTCGATTTTTCGATGAACAATGTTGTACCAGGCCAATGGCGAATAGCTGCATTAGAACAAAGATAACTGCAAGGCCAATCACCATTGTTGGTGCCAAAGATGGTCCATCATCAGGCATTAGACTCTTTAAAATGTTTGAATTTGATTTGTTTCCAAAAGCCCAGTATCCAGAAGCTGAAGCTGAGTAGAAAGTAACCAAAATTATACTGTAACACATTAGGAGTCCTTTTACCATCTTCCCTGTAGCAGGTGGAGCCAGTGTTGCCTGTATCAAAGACAAGCTTGTAGATACCAAAAACCAAGAAGCATAATGACTTGCAATTGTACTAAAAAGACTCGGTTCGTGTCGAACATGGAGGTTTATGTAAGAATGTGAAATTTACTTGTATTTCTGGCAGAATCCCATTCCCAAAAATGGCAGCTATTATGGAGATAGAAGTGAAGGCACTAAACAGCCTTGATGAGCTTTTAGATTCCAATGAATAGTCTCTATGAGGAGCATGTTTAGACAGACCTGCAGCACTAATCAAAGTTGTTTCAAGTCCGAAAATGGTTCCGTCGGACATTAATCCACGTTTCAACACAATACAAATTCTGTTAACCTTTAAACACAGACAATAATCTTCTTCAAATAAGTCAGATTCAAATGCTTTGTTCAGCACTGCTGCCTCGTTGCTGGGGCCAAGCATTGAATCTTTCAATTATCAAACTGACAATGTTACATTACATGTAAGGACTGAAATCTATATAGCTCAATGATTTGTGTACCTGCATGAATACAAGCGCCAACCACAAGGAGAGTGTAGGCCAAGCTGAGAACCAGAGAAGCAAAATTGAGGTGTCTGAGGGAATGGAATGTTGGCATCTGAGACAGAACTATCATCACCCCTGTTACCATTGCTATGAACTCGTACAGTTTCAAGGATCCGTTGGGGTAAAGGTTCGAATACATGATCTTTCGACATGAACAACGACATGAAGATGAAGGGAATTAGAGAAACAATCCAACTCATTCCAAATTGAATAGATAATGCATATAATTCTTCTTACTGATTCATTACTAGCTCATTTCTTATATAAAAAGTGGCAATAAGGTACAATCACTGACTTACAAGATTATCACTCGGTATGGACGAATTTGGTGGGGTATATGGAAAAAAGCTAAACAGAAACCAGACACCTAACCTACCACCAGAAGATGGACATTTGAATGGCAGGGGGGATTGATTTGACCAAAGACATTAATGGTGTCTTTATAAGATAGGAGCAAGAACAGAACAATGGGTCCCTTGCATCCCCATCAAAGTTGAAAATAAATTTGCAAAAACCTGTTTACATTAGAGGAGAAATATGAGAAACTTGTCGGTGTTTATGACAATTGACATGCCTTGGATATTGCCTAAGAAGCTACTGCAATGAATAGGATATAGAGAGAGTCTATTGGAAGGCAAAGGGAGGCACCAAGGTAGCAGACAGTGCTTGATCTCACAAAAATGGCAAAATTGTAGTTTAGTTTTAAAAACTTATGATCCAATCTTAATTATAATATATATATATATATATATATATATATACCTGAAGGCATTCCCCTGCAAGCAAGATTGCTCCTATTCCAACCCCAGTGTTAATGGCTGTTTGAATAAATATCACAAAATAAAACATCCATCCTGATCCTGCATAATAATAGTAAAGCTTTAGAGTAAAACCCTACTTGATTGAGTAATCAACAATTGGTCTCACACAAATATTTTATATTGTAGAATAATTATGCAATATTTTATATTTTTTAGTATTTGTTTATTCAAAAATATTTAATACATTTTAAATAAATTTTGAAAATTTTCAAAAATCTATTTAGTATTTTACAAGTTTAAAACAATTTTTAAAATTAATTGAAAAAATATAATATTTAATATTTAAAAATTTTAACATGTTTTTAATGTTTTATATTTTTATTGTTAAATAAATTTAGTATTTTAAAATAATAATAAATATATTTTTATAATATTAAATTAGTTTTAAATATAACTATAATTCTGCATACAATTGCGGTTTAAGATTATTATATTATATTGCAGTCGTAATTTAATACTATAACACGAGTTAACTAGAATGATGATATGAACACTCCTAAACCCCAAAAGCAACTCCATCTTCTTCTACAATTCAACAACCTTTCACGCTTTCCCATTTCAATTAATCATCTACCAAGTGAAGTGAGGTGAAATGTGAATCAAGAGACAAGCAGACATATGAAGTAGGTGAAAACGCGTTCCGGCAAGTGTTTGACAAAAAAGGAATAATTAATCCCGAAAACGTTGGAATCAAATCGTAAATGAGGTTGTTATTCTTACCTAAAACATCGGCGGCAAGTTCTCGGAAGCGTATGTGGCGGCGACCGGCTTTCTCACAGTGTTCCAGCACCAACGACATGAGGTAGTAGGAGTAGAATGTGACGCATCCCATCACCGTTAAACACAAGAAGCCAAGGATCCATCCCAAACCTCTAAATGCATACGGTAGCGTCAGGATCGTCGGCCCCACGATCGCCGTCGTCAGATGAAACCCCGCATGCCACCACTTTCCTGTATATTTTTCACCGTAAACCAGAGAGAAATCTATAAGCCACCGAATTAAAATTCCATTGCTTTTGTGTTCCCGGAAGAGTGTTGGGTTTCTCACCTTTGGATTCGAGAACAAAGACAGCTCCGGCGTCAGAGTCTAGACGGAACGCGTCCGGTTGCGGTGGCTGAGCCATATTTTTGGACAAGAAGCTGCTAGTGGAATCTGATCTCGTTAACGTAATCTATTAGTTTTGGTAGGGAAAACAGTAAGAGGGAGAAGCAAATATTTTCTACTATATAGTCTATATTTATAGTGAAGTTTTAAACATCATTTAAATTAATTTTAAATTAATTATATATAAATTCATCTTAATAAAATAAATAAACTTTATTTATTAAAAATATAAATATCTTAATTAATAAGGTTTATTTATACCCTGTTGGTGTTAAGAGAATGTTGTTTGGGTGCTGTCAAGTCAAATTCCTTCTAAAAAGTCATGATTTTAATTAGATAAAGCAATGCATTTGTTTCTTTTATTAGATTCTTAACTTTTTGTCTTAATTAATATGATTCGATCCGTGTCGTATACTTAATTTTGATGGATAAATTATTAAAAAATATTTTTTATATATAAAACCTCAGACTCGAAACATGTTTAAGTAATACTGTAGTTACCATTTATACCAACTCGTTAATAAATTGATGCATTTGTTTCAACGTTGTTATCATTTCCGATTCGCCTCTGTTTCTTGATAAGTGCATAAAGTTTTCTGCCATGTGCTGATTGCTTGGACGAAACCTCTCAGAAACGTGCCGTGGTTGCCTTGCCTTCAAGTGTGCTGGGTGCAGCCAAAATGAAAAAGAATGGCCTCTTCTGGCATTATGAATGGGAATCTAAATTTTGAGTCATTTAGAGATTATATATGCAGACATGGCTCATCAACCTGTGTTCTGGGTATAACAATATATGTAGGAAATGAAAATAATTTATATTTCAGGAAACTATAGATTATATAATCTATAGAGACACCGGAAAATTTAGAAGATTTCTATTCGACTGAAGGTGTTATACTCATACATCCACTTGAAACCTTTTTATCCTTCCGATTCCGACCCCGGCTAGTCCTCGTCAACCGAACCGTCCATCTCGCAAGTTTTCTGAACATTCCCGTCCGACGGAGATTGCCGGTTTCTGCCTGGAATGTCCTTACGGCTTTGGTCTGGTTTGTTATGCAGGGGTCTGGGAATACCATGGTGCTCCTGTCTAGGACATGACCAATTGAAGCCAGTTCATGTGCATCGTAGAGGGGACTCCCACAATCCCATATGTTTTCATCTCTTTTCTTTTGCTGCTCCGGTGAGACTGATCTTTCGTTTTCCATGACAGAAGAAGCTCCAAATTGGTTGCAGCTGCATAAGTAGTTCCTCTAGTAATCTTTCTCCAGAACAGTTCTTGGTTTGGTTTGGTTTTAGAAAAAAACAATGGCTTGATGTCACTAGGAGCTTGTCTTGTCAAGACAACATGCTTATTGGTGATGCAGGACCAGTCAAGTTTTGACGCTTGGGACAACGTTATTGGGAGAATTTTGAGTTTGTTATGTAGTTGGAGTTGTTGCGTAGGAGGAAATCCATAAATATTATTTTAGATTTTTGTATTTTATAAATATATTTTTTGGAGAATTTTTCCGATTAGAGAAAATAATTCTCAAACTAATGTTTGAACTTTATTTCTTGAAATATTATGATTTTAACAGTAAAATTAGAAAATCTTTCATCTACTACCGTCTTTAAACAATAAAATAATATGTTCAGTGTGCAGTTAGGAAAAGATGGCGCCTGAAAATGTTCCGTCTTCCAACAGTAAACTCTATTGTTAAAAAATGAAGCCTAATGGGATCATCTTTCAACCTTATTTTTTATTTTTACTGTTTAAAAACGCAGCCTAATGAGGTCATCATTCAACTTTTTTTTTTATTTTTACTGTTCAAAGACGAAGCATAATGGGGTCATCTTTCGAACTTATTTTTCATTTTTACTGTTCAAAGATGAAATCTAGTGGGGTCATCTTTGATTTCACTGTTGAAATCACAATATTTGAAAAAATAAAATTCAAGCATCAATAGTTTGGGAATTATTTTCTCCAATCACAATATTAAAGAGAATTCTCTATTTTTTGTTTTATTTTTAAAATATTGTACTTGTTACAATATTTTTTAAAAAATAGAATACAGTTGAATACTACTTTAAATAGTAAATTAAAAAAAATAAGGCTGATCAGGAGGATCGGAAAATCAAATATGTGCTTACTTTTTATAATATAATTATAAGATGGGTGAAAATCATCTACCTCTTTTTTATACCTTCTTTTATGTCTTCATTTTAAATTAGAGAGTTTAGGGTTCAAGGTTAGGGATTGTGATTAGGGTTTAGGGAATTAGAGGTATAATGTATTTTGTAGGACGTACGGTTTAGGGTTCAGGACATAGAAAATAAGGGTTATGGTTAAAAATTCAATTTTTTAGAAATTTTTTAAAAGAAACATAAAATAATGCACCATAAAGAGACATGATTTTTATCCTTATAAGATAATATCTGTTTAATTTTTCTTAGTCTTTAAAAACACGTACGTATCTTATAAAATAAAATTTAAACCCGAATCACCTAAATAAAATTTATTATTAAGACCACCTCACGGTTTCTTCTGCATGCTTAATATTTGTTTAATTCACGAAATGTTATTCATGAATGCAGTATTGCCCTGCCATGGATGAATACGTTAAGTGATATACTTTCTCGATTAAGTGGGAGAGTTGAGAAGCACATGGCACCAACAACAACTGAATCTAAGATCTAGGGTGAGTATTCGATCGAGTTGAGTCAAGTCGAGTCAAAAAATTTTGAGTTATTCGAGTTGACGAGTCATATTTTACAACTCAAACTTTATTTGAAATTTTTTTGGTTCGAGTCGAATCGAGTTAAGTTTTCGAGTTCCTATAAATATTTAGTTCTAATTATTTATCATGTTATAATATGATTTGATTCTAATTTAAACGACTTTCTCTAATCATATAAGATATGCATATATATATATATATTTTCATATGTAACAATATTTTTTTATATTTTTATATATCAATGTATATATATCATAAAAAATTAAGAGATTCGTCTCAAATTTAAAAATTAATCCTTTAATTACTAAAAATTTCGAGTTATTCGAATTTTCATTTTACAACTCAAACTTTATTTAAAATTTTTTCGAGTCGAGTCTATAAAATTTCGAGTCGAGTCAAAACGAGTAGAGTATTTTCGCCTCAAGTCAAATCGAATTATTCGATTTTTTCGAGTCGGGTCGAATTTTACTCACCCCTAAAATCCATGTCATTCCAATGCCATATCTTGTGTTGTTTTCAGTTAAGAACGGCTAAGAAAATCACAGCTCCAACATCTACCTTGCAGAGGAAGAAAAGAAAGATTGTGTTCTGCTTTGTATTATTTCAAGATTTATTTATCAGGGTAAACTACTCTAGTGACCATCAAATTAATTAAGAATAATTATTTTGATCACTTAATTAAAGAACTCGTCAATCAGTTCATTCAACTTTAAGACTCTACCTATTTGAATCACCGCCGTTAAAATTCTAACAGAAAAGTAACAACAGTGACGTGACAGTTAAAGAAAATTTGTATAATTATACACTTAATCCTTATAATTTATTTATTATTTTAATAGATTGGATGATTAATTTTATTTATTAATTTATTATTTTTATCTCCAATTAGATGATGACACGTGTCATCACTTGGTTGGTGAGAAAGAATAGAAGAAATAAAATATTGAGTGTATTTTCTATTGAGGGGATTTAAAATGACAACCTCTAGCTTACCCAAACACCCAACCAATGGTGAACCACTAAGTCAAGGTGGTTTTGTGTTATGATATATTCACATGTATTATATTTGTTAGTAAAAGCCTAAAACGCATTAAAGGAATTATAAAATTTCAAATTGATTAATTAAATATTTAATAAATAAATCAAAATAATTGAATATTTAAATATTAAATATTTAAATATTTGAATTAAAGTATTCATTTATTTAATATTCAAATTAAATTTATTAAATATTTTAATTAGAATATTAAATTTTTAAATATTTTAATTTGAATCAATATATTCTAACATTAAATAAAAATATTTAATATAGTATCCAAATATTTTGATATTAAATAAAAGTATTTGAATATTTTAATTCAAATATTAAATATTTAAATATTTTAATTCAAATAATAAATATTTAAATATTTTAAATTTAATATTAAATATACAGATATTTTAATTATAATTAAAATATAATTAAAATATTTAAGATTTAAATATTAATCTAACAAAAATCTTATTAAAATATTTAATAATATTTAATTTTTACTAAAAGCATAACCATTTAATAATATATTTTTAGACCTTATATCAAAAAAATTATCTTGCCTTAGTGTTTTACCTGATGGTTGAGTGTTTGGCTAGCTAGAGGATTTCGGTTCAAATCCCCCTTAAGATTTTATTTCTTCTATTTTTTTTCACCAATCCGGTAATGATATGTGTGACAGTCGATTGAGTGATTAATTTTATTTATTAATTTAAATTTAAGATTAAATTAAAATAATAAATAAGTTATAAGGATTAAATATGTAATTATATAAATTTTCTTTAACTGTCACGTCACTGCTGTTATTTTTTCTTTAGAATTTTAACGACAGTGACTCAAATAAGTAGGGTTTTAAAATTGGGTGACCTGATTAACGAATTCTTTAGTTAGGTGACGAAAATAAATATCCCTATTTAATTCAGTGGTCATTAGTATAGTTTACACTATTAATTATTTATTAAAAACGAACAGAGAGGTTTTCCTTCCAAAAGAAAATGAACAAAGAATTAGGGAAAAATACGAGGATAGGGTGATATCCCGTGGCCTGTGGAGCCAGATGAGCGGCATGGGGCATGACCGACGATGAGCATCTTAGAGACTAAAGGGTTGCGAAGATCCACGATAATCGCCATGCGTGAAAAATGCCCCCGACGACCACCCTCCGTTTGGTAATCAATTTTGACCACAGAGCCAACACTGTCTCTTAGCACCGTTATCGTGCTCTTTTTATATAGTAACATCACCTACAAGGATGGAGATAAATAAGGTTGAGGAGTAGCGGTGATAACGAGTTTGATCAGTTCGCAATTTATTCGGGTTCAATTCAGTCAAAGTTTGATTTGAGTAAACTTGATCCAAGTTCGAGTTTGGCTCGAGACCTTAACGAGTCAATCCAAGTTTACACAAGTTAGGTTCGAAAATCTCGTGAGCAGGCTCAAAATAATTATATTATATGTATGCTATATATACACTAAAAATAATTTTTTTTAAAAAAAAACCAATAAAATAAAATAGGAGAAATCCACTAAAAATAATTTTTTTAGCAAAAGAAATCAATAAAATAAAATAGAAAAAATCCACTAAAAATAAATTAACTAAAATAAATTGGGTAATCTTTTCTCTTTCTCAATATTGAATTTAATTTTGATGTTGATTATGAAAAAAAATTTTAACGAAATCTTATCTTTTATAAAAAAAATAATAATAAAATTGTTAATCTTTATTAATAATCTAACAGACCTGTTTAATAATTAACACAAAACCCAAATAAAAGTGACCACAGATTAAGATTACCCAAAAACTAAACAATTGCAATATTTTCGATCTAAAAACTTTATAATATTTTATTATAGCTCGGGTTTGTGTTTAATTATTAAATAAAATGAGATAAACCGTCGATCACCTACGTGGCGGAGCCAAATTCCAGTAACTTTTAAAATTTGCTTCTCTAACGGAAGATATTATTATTTTTCCAAAATTCAACAAAAAAACGATGCCCTTATCTATTCAACTTTTTTGCTTCACCAAGGGGTCTAGGGTTTCAAATGGATGATTTCTTTTGATTCAAAGTTTTAGCCTGTCTCTTCTTCTACTTCTATGCACTAGGGCGGGGCAAGTTCCAAGAATTGCTGAGGTATGTTTCCCCCCCCCCCCCCCCCCCTCTCTCTCGTTGTTCCCTTTTTTTCCTTTTATTTCGGTTTAGTTTCTATTTGGTTGCCAGGAAAATAAGATGGAGGAGAACAATAATCAATTTTGGAAAGAATGAAATAAGTGATGAAATGATCCTTGGTATTGTTTTTTGTTGGGTGGACTTTTGGAAATGGTTGAGAATAATCAAATAATTAAGAATTTGAAAATTTAATTACATTTTCTGAATTTAAAAGAAACGATATTAGGTTTTGGGAAATTGGTCTGAAACGTTAATAGAAGAAACATAATGGTTATGGTGGTAGTTTTGCTTTATTGGAAGTTATGGGCGGTTTGTGTTGCCTTAGGTTTCGGAATTTCATGAATTTGATTACTCAATTACGCTCTTGCCTGTGTTTTTAGCCGTGATTAGACGTTTTTGGTTCACTATTTCAATGAATTAGAAGTTAAATTGCTTAATATGTGTACTTATTTGCCCATTCAAACTCTGTACTTCTTATACGTTATTGGTAATAACCTCAGATTTTTGGTTTTGTTGATGACAGTTGCAAACATGATTATAATGGTTTCTTACTAGGAAGCGATATGCAGTGACAGAAGAATATTTCATTGGATGAAGTTTGTATTTAAAATATGGATGGAGAAATGGTTGAAGAAGTAGCTCAAATGGATGCAGCTGAGGGGGCTCACCTTCAGGGAAAAGAACTTGACCAATTGGTGAAACCTGACAACTGCAACATGTTGGTGTCCCAAGAAATGATGAGACCAGGTGAGGTTAATGCTCTTGAGAGTTCATTCCGTGTTCTTGGACACGCGTTGGAAGGTAAGAATGTTTTGGATCATGGGTGTACTAGCCCTTGCACTTATAACAATGACGACGACATGGTTGAAGAGTTAACTTTGAGAAATTATAATGGCTCTAACATACCCATCGTTGGTACATCAATTAATAGAGAAAGGATGCAGCTGAGGCAGGGTCAGTGGCAACATCTTTATCAGTTGGTAGGTGGATCAGGAAGTGGGGCTTCATGTGGCAACGCGTACAACAGTCAGGCAATGCCAAGTATGCCACCGGAATTAGGCTGTGCACCTTTTTCTGAATTTTTGGGTCACAAACCTTTGGGTGCTGTTCAGACTGAAGCAACAGAACAATCACTGAGTGGTGAAATTAATGAGGTTTCAGGCAGTCCGCAATCTAATGGAGGTATCAAGACGAAGATATTAACAAAATCAGGATTTTCTGAATTTTTCGTTAAAACAACATTGAAAGGTAAGGGTATTATATGTAGAGGTCCGTCTCATGATGCCTTTAATGTTGACCTTAGACATCAAAATAGCACAAAATGTTCTGGACAAAATATGGTAGCACCTATTCCGCCTCTGAAAGCTGCTGGAAGTCCTGTGGTAGCTTCTAATACTTCATTAATCTTGGGTAATAGAGCGGTTGTGACTTCTTCCCATGGGAACATAGTTCCGAGGGCTGTTGAGCATGATCATGATGGGATAAACTTGAGAGAATGGCTGAAAGTTCAGTCTCATAAAGCAAATAAAGCTGAGCGCATGTATATATTCAGACAAATCGTGGACCTGGTTGATTATTCTCATTCTCAAGGAGCTATCTTGCATGATCTGCGTCCTTCTTGCTTCAAGTTGTTGCAAGCTAATCAGGTTAAATATATTGGTTCAGGTGCCCAGAAAGGTCTTCTGAATTCTGTCTTGGATAAAGATTCCCCCCCTTCAGAAAACATTATGACTAGGAGAAGGCCAATCACACAGGGGATGGGTTCCTCAATTGGTCTTTGTGCTAAAAAGCAGAAGATCAGTGAGAACCCAAACTTGACTCAGTGGCCTCTGTTTCGTTCTAGATCTAACCTCAAAATTGAAACCATAAACACCCAATTTTCTCACAATAATTCTAGTGAACATCGTCCAAATACACAATTTAGCAATTCTGGGAGTTCTCATTCTTCTATTTCCGCTAAGCATCACACAATCTCCGTGAATGAGTTGGAAGAGAAGTGGTATGTTAGTCCAGAGGAATCTAATGTAGGCGTTTGCACTATTTTATCTAATATATACAGTCTGGGCGTGCTGCTTTTTGAGGTATACAAACTAATTTTGCTGATATATTTTATTTCTTTTCTTTATCTATTTTTGGTCTGTGATGAAGAGATTGGATAATATGACTTCATTCTGAAAAGCTATTTGATTGATTCTTTCAGTTGCTTTGTCATTTTGAATCCGAGAGAACACATGCTGCAGCAATGTTAGATCTTCGTAATAGGATTTTTCCTCCAACTTTTCTGTCAGAAAATCTCAAGGAAGCTGGTTTTTGTCTTAGGCTACTTCACCCAGAACCTTCTTTGCGTCCAACAACCAGGTATTGTTACAAATTGTTCTTTGGTGCTAGATGGCAAGCTCTTGAATCTAATAACTGATGTTGTATATGATGAATTTGAAAAAGATATAATGCTAGTGTGTCAGATAGAATTTTAAATGCATTAATGATTACACAATAACAATTATTGGTATATCTTGTAAACTAATATATCTACGATAACCTCAGTATCTTGCAAAAAACATCAGTGAGTCAGATGATGAACTGATTGGAGAATTATATTCCATTTATTATTGGTGAAAAGAAAAAAAGAAGATTATAAAATTAGCAAACTATAAAAACAAAATTGCACTACTTAGAACTCACCATATTTGTAAACCTACCTGGAATTAAATTCCAGCTTATTATACTGATGAAATAATTTTCTGCTTTATTATTATATTCCTTAGTCTTAAAGATCAATGCTATGTTCGTATGAACTTGCTTCCGTTGTGCTCGGATTTGTAAATGTTAAGACCCTGATGTCCATTTATAATTCAATATGGGATTCTAAGTTTATGGTTGTTGATATTTATCAGGGATATCCTACAGTCTGAAGTTCTTAGTGGATTCCAGGAAGTATTTGCAGAAGAATTATCTTCATCTATTGACCAAGATGATACTGAATCAGAGCTATTATTGCATTTCCTTAGTTTATCGAAAGAGCAGAAGCAGAAGCATGCCTCAAAATTAATGGAAGATATTGCTTGCTTAGAAGCAGATATTGAAGAGATTGAGAAAAGAAGGCACATTTCTGGAAAACCTTCAACTTATTCTTCTGTTAATGTGAGGGGATGTGGGCACCTTAGTAAAGAATCTCCAATTTCAGAGATGCATTCTAGTTTGTACCTGTTTTCCGGTGACAATGAAATGAGGTTAACGAGAAATATCGTTCAGCTTGAAGCTGCTTATTTTTCGATGAGATCAAGAGTCCATTTTCATGACACTGATTCTATGAGAAGGCCAGATAAGGATTTACTGAAAAAATGTGACAATTGGCATTTGGCACAAAACAATGAAGAAATACCAAATCCTGCTGATAGCCTTGGAGCATTCTTTGATGGTTTGTGTAAGTATGCTCGATATAGCAAATTTGAAGTCCGCGGGATAATGAGAAGTGGAGAGTTTAACAACTCGGCAAATGTAATCTGTTCTTTAAGTTTTGATCGTGATGAGGATTATTTTGCTGCAGCTGGGGTCTCTAAGAAGATAAAGATATTTGAATTTAATTCTCTCTTTAACGACTCTGTTGATGTTCATTATCCAGTCATTGAGATGTCAAACAAATCAAAGCTTAGCTGTGTTTGCTGGAATAACTATATCAAGAACTATCTGGCTTCAACTGACTACGATGGTCTGGTTAAGGTTTGTATATCTTGGCAGACTTGGGAGATTTTCTAGTTTAAGGAACCCCTTTTTTGTATGAATGTGATGAGCTGATTGCATTTTGCAACTTGGACATATCTCTGGTATAATTGCATGGCATTTTCATTAGCTTCCAACTTGAAAGGTGTTGCTTGTATCTTACCTGTTCTTACCTCAAAACTTCCCTTGTCATTAGTTCTTATGACATTTCCATTGGATCTCTTTATTAATTTAAAGTTGGTTGAACTTCTAATAAGTCCTCATCCTTTTCTATTTTCTATTAGCTATTCTG
Source organism: Abelmoschus esculentus (assembly GCA_035048815.1). Classification (NCBI taxonomy): domain Eukaryota; kingdom Viridiplantae; phylum Streptophyta; class Magnoliopsida; order Malvales; family Malvaceae; genus Abelmoschus; species Abelmoschus esculentus. The sequence continues at coordinate 2,995,179 of JAUCBN010000038.1, forward strand.
AAATTAGCCACTTTTCCTTATGCTGATGATTATAGTCTGTAGGTAATGGTTGTTCCTGAACAAAAATAGTTGGACAAAAAAACAGAAATCCATCACTTGACGAACGAAACTGTTCCAATCGTGGAGTTAGAAGCTAAGGAGTTGCATTAGTACCGTGTCTAACTCTGTACTTAACCATTGCTTGATTGCTGACATCATATGTTTATTTAACTACTGATAGTAAGTTTAACCCAAAGCATTGTTAGACATAATTTTGAATCATAGTCTTTAAGAGAATGGACCATCTGTAATCATGTTCAAAGTTTTGGTATTCATTATTGTTTTGAGTCCCTTGTTCAACCCCATGCTATACTTTGGTTACAGCTAGTGAATTTATTTATTGATCTACTAATCTTTTTTTTTTTTAAATACTGTTGTGGGTTTAGTTTAATGTATGCTTGTCTTCTTATGCCACAATATATTTGAAATGTCAAGCCCTTTCCTCCTTGAATAACCATCATTCTTTTTTTTTTATGTTGTTTTGAGTGTGGTCATTTCCTTCTGTCATAAGCTATTGCTGTTAAAATTACTTTTTAGTGTTATGAAATTCATGCATTGCTCATTGATACCATTTGCTTGGATATGATCCAGTTATGGGATGCAAGCACCGGTCAAGCTATCTCTCATTACATAGAACATGAAAAGAGAGCGTGGTCTGTTGACTTTTCTCAGGTGTATCCAACAAAATTAGCTAGTGGCAGCGATGACTGTTCCGTGAAACTATGGGGCATTAATGAGGTATGTTTTCCTGATTGTACATACATAGTTACTTTCAACACATCAAAGAAATAACTCATACAAGAATATCTACAACTCACTGCTCTTGTTGATCATTATAGTAAACCTTTTTTTTTACCTCGGTGTATTGGTTGAAGACATTAATAGGAAGTATTAGTATGGATCATCATCATTGTTTGTGTGCAAATACCATAAAATTTGATCAAGCTTTATGTCTTAAGAGGAGTGATAAAGATCACAAGAAACTGTCCTTGTCTGTTTATGCATGTTGTGCAGGTGGGGAAACGGATGCAAACTGTTTTTACATAGACATAATGATCTGCCATCATTCAAGGTGCCTTGAAAGCACTATTCAAAGTTGCCTAAGTTTATGAAATTAACCTTCATCCCCCTCCTTTCTGGGTGTAGAAAAACTGCTTGGGAACCATAAGGAACATTGCAAATGTCTGCTGTGTTCAGTTTTCTGCCCACTCCACTCATTTACTGGCTTTTGGATCTGCGGATTACAAGACATATTGCTATGATCTTCGAAATACAAGATCCCCATGGTGTGTCCTTGGTGGTCATGATAAAGCTGTGAGCTATGTGAAATTCCTGGACTCGGAAACTGTAGTTACTGCTTCCACTGACAACACATTAAAACTTTGGGACCTCAATAAAACTAGTAGTGGTGGCCTCTCCTCTAATGCTTGCAGCTTAACTTTTCAAGGACATTCGAATGAGAAGGTTGACTTTGTTTTCTGAAAAATTAGTTTTGGAATTTCTTATTATATCTTGATTCTCTCCAAGCCTTTTTGTTCATTTGTGTTGGTCTGACTTATCACTTGCTTCTCCAGAATTTTGTTGGATTATCCGTTGCTGATGGTTATATAGCATGTGGTTCGGAGACAAATGAGGTATTAACTTAAGCTGAGTTTTCTCGAGTTTTTATTTTTTGAGGTGGGGGAATGAGGGATATATAATCACTCAGCAAATGCATTATCATCTGCTTACCACAAAACCTTAACTTACTGAGATGTTGCTACCAGGTCTATGCTTACCATAGATCAATGCCTATGCCTATAACGTCGCATAAATTTGGATCCATTGATCCAATTTCTGGGAAAGAGACCGATGAAGACAACGGTCTGTTTGTATCAAGTGTTTGCTGGAGAGGGAAATCAGACATGGCTGTTGCTGCAAATTCTAGTGGATGCATTAAAGTGTTGCAGATGGTTTAAGTAGAAGGTCAATTACTGAGAATCATCAATTACCGGATTCATATTGGAATCTTTCGGGTTCCCAAGTCTGTCTGGAGGTCATCTTTGGTTAAGGCAATGGATGACTCGGTCTGGTCAGTGTCCCATTGTAATATGCTTTGACGCACAGTATATTCTATGCAGAGTAATGACTCGATCTGGTCTGGCCATGGTTCCAGATTATCAGAATTAGCCAGAACCAGATTCCAGTTAAACTTTTACAGGCTTAAGAATCCGGGACAGCCACGGATTCTCGAGATAGAGAATTAAACCATAAATCGGGGATTGCGCATTCGGGACCGAGATACCTCTTATACCTGAGGCTTTCCATCTCGGTTGTTCGTGCAAGAGTGTATGATATTATCTTCTTCAATTGATCCTTGAGATAAATGTGCCGCCCTTCAGTAAGTTTTTATAATATGTGGTTTATAGGTATAATTGATAATTTTACTCGAATCTAGGGAATTCTTCCTTAAGATGTAGCTGGTATGTGACCTCTGTAAATCTATAGTTTTTATTTTTTATATTTATATTATATTTATATTATAGTTACTTTAATAATATTCTCTTCCAATGAATTTGTTACACATCAGCAGCATTTCTCATCTTATTTTTATCTAATCTTAAAATATCAAATATACTGGTACGAATCTTATTGTATCAGTAATTAAAAGAACGGTTATTTTTAAAAATCACAGGTACGAATATCAGTATCTACAACACAATAGTTAAAAATAATATTTAATAGTTAAAGAGTATATTTAAAAAATTATATTATTTGTATTCATTAAAAAAAACATCATCTTTTCCTATATTAATGTATTTGGATTCAAAGATTCTCGGATTTTATAGTCTAATCCATGTCCTATTACTCACAAGAGACATCATTGCCATTTGACAAAGGGCTAAGGAGTCATATGATTCCATTAAATATGATTGTTACAAATATGTTGTAAGGGAGCGAAAAGAGAATTTTTATCCCCAAAAGTATCATTTAAACTCTTTCAGTCACACTGAACGGCTAGGATCACTTTACCAAAAATAGATAAAATAGACACATACTTGATGAAAAATTATTAGATGAGCCCCATTCATCATGTCATCTATGGTCCCAATTAATCAGGATCGTTGATCTTAATTTTTTTCAAGTGAATCATCACCTCTTTCCTACATGGACTTAGTGGGTGGGTAGTTATAGGTAGTTATTTAAAGATCAACGGTCCTGATTGCTTGGACCATAGACGACGTGATGAATTGGGTTCACCTAATAATCTCTCCATACTTGATTGTCTGTTAGTGCCATCATGGGCGGAGACACATATAAATGGGGTGTCTGTTGACACCCAAAATTTTTTGAAAATTTATATTTTTCTATATAATTTATGTATAAAAAATTAAAAATATATATAATTGACACCCTTTTATAAATAGTTTGATATCGTTTAAAAAAATAATTTTTTTAAATATCATTTAAAAAATGACACTCCTTAAAAAACATTCTGGCTCCGCCACTCTGAGTGCGGTTGCTGTTCTCATATTAAAGAATCTAGGGATTTCCCCTAGCTGGTGTCGGAGAAGGGAGACACCCATTCTTGTATGGTATAGATCAGTCGGTGGAAATGAAAACAAAGTACAATGGCAGAGCATGGGGATGGTACCAGCAAAGTACATAACGACTTCATAAATCTTACCTTTTTATTAGATATTGGAATTCATGTCATACAATTAAGGTCGTAAATAAAATAAAATAAATTGAGAGTTATTCGAATTTGATTCGATTAAAGTTTAATTAAAATTTGACTCGATTAGAAATGGTTCTGTGATGTCATATGTTTTATATGGTGTTCGAAATGGTTTAATCTGGCATTGACTTTAAGGTATTTATTTTCCCTCGGTGGAGATATCGTGTCTGTACGGTATCTGTACCGTATCGTATAGAATCTCAGTGTCTTTGGTCTCCTATCACTGTGTTGTCTGTAGGTGAAATAGACACCCCCTTTGCCCTTTGCTCCGCCGTGACGACCCTACCTCCCTGCATGGTTTTCCACGTACAAACACTTCCCCTTGTAACATTATGTCTCGTCATTTTCCATATCCCCCCCCATCAAAGCTTATGGGCTTCTCGGAACATTTTGCTTCATTGTTTTCACCTCGTTTTACCCGAACCAGACCTTGAATTTTATGGGATTCAACCTCACTTCAATATGTACTCCTCACGAGTTTCAACAGACGCTTTCTTTTCATATATAACCAAAACCCTCAGAACTTGACTAATGTTTCTTCTCTTGTTCAACGGGTTAAAAAGTTAACGGGACAGTTTCTAAACATTAAAGCAAATTAGATCTTTAGTAGCGTTTTTAAAATTTTATCATGATATTTTTAAATTCGTTTAAAAAATCAATACTTAAAAAAATGTCACAAGAAGTATCACTTAAACCAGCTCCATTTGCAGTGTTTTGGATAAAAATATCGCAGAAGATCAAAATCTATAATGATGTTTACTAAAAAAATACAGCTAAAAGTCAATTTTGTTATAATGAAAGTTCAGTGAGTTAATGGAATATTTTAAAACATCATTAATCAAAATATATTTGAAAATAAAATTTAATGATGATTTATGTAATTTTTATATTTAGAGAGGACATATGTCACAACCCGGATTCGGATCCGAGTATCGGGTTAACCCAAGTTGTTGAGCTTCAATTTTGGGTTCAGGTTTGAATGGTTTGGGTCTTGTTGGACCTTAGGCTTGTTGGGTTGTGAGTGCGCCTTGAAGAGTGAGGTCATTTTGGTAATTTCAAAATGGAAAAAAAACAAGAGGGGGTTATTTCTCCTGCATGGAGATGATCTCACCTTCCCTCTCTTTTCTTTACACCTTCATCTTGTATCAAAGGATAAGAAATAGAAAAAAAGTTGAATCTTGGGAGTTTATGCTTAGAATCTCGTTTTCTGGTTTGAGAGAAAGTTGTAAAGCACAAGACGATCTATAAAATAAGATTTAGTTTGTAAAGTTTAAAGAAGAAAAGGGGTTTAGGAGAGGATTAAAGGTTGAATTCGGGATTGGATTTTGGAAAACTTAAATATCAGTCTTTTAGTGTTTTTAAGCTCTATAAATCATCTCAAATCATTCTTAATCATTGTATCTTTACCTTATAGAGAAAGAGCTTGGAGAGCCTTCAAGAGCTTTTGGGAAGGAGAAGGTTTAAGCTTGCTTGAGAGCTCGAGTTTGTTGTTGTTTTTGTCAAGGTTGGTACTCTTCCAACTTCTAATCATCATTCGTTTTCATGTTTTTAAGCTTAGTAGCATATGTGTTGATGGAATGATATGCTTGGTAGCTTGAATGCCTCTAATAGTGGTTTGAATAATTGTTGTCGAACCTTCGTTCTTAAGGTTTAAACATGCTTAGGATTATTCTCTTAGTATGTAGGATAAAATTGAGACTGAATGAATGGTTTTTTGATAGAGTTCTAGGCAATTAGAAGCTCAGAACTGCGCCTTTCGTGCAGGGGTATCGATACCCTCTGTAAGTGTATCAATACCCCAAAGAGAAATCTTAGGCGAATAAGACAAGCGTTTCGAGACGCCTAGCTCGTGTTTTGTTACCGGGACCTCTAGTAGCAAATCGGTTCGATACCTCTTTAGGGGTGTACCGAAACGGGTTGTGTTTCGATACTCCTATAGCGTATCGATATACGAGGGAGGTCTATCGATACCGTAGACATTCAGATATCCTCCTCCATGTGTATCGATACCGTTGGGCATTTTGCACAAGTTTTTGAGGGTTGAATTCAGGGGTCCTTAGATCAAGATATGAGTTCCTATAGGTTGAATTAACTTATAAATGAATAGTAAAATTGAGAAATTAGTACCTTAGCCTCAATTAAGTGTTATTGGCTAAATCATAAAAATTGATATGAATTGATAAATGTTGAGAACCCGAGAGGCATGATGATAAGGATGAGATCCCGATGCTTAGTGGACATGAGCCCTACTCATAGTGCATGATCCTGATACTTAGTGATTGCGAGTCGTACTAATATATATATATATATGAGATATATGGGATATTTATGAGATATACTTGAGGTATACGAGACCTATAGAATTGAGATGTTATGTTAGATTTCTTTTGATATGCGTATGCCATAAGCCTATAGTTGTATATGCATATTATCTTGTGTGAACGGATTCACTTAATAATCTCTCCGATTTGTCTTGGTTAACATACTTATGTGGATCTCCCCAATGAGCCACACCCGCTTATCCAAAACGTAGGGTCCAGATCCAGCGTGTGGGATGTGGAAGATCGCCGGGATCGTTGGACCACGACCAGGTCATAGCAGTATCCTGCAGAGTAAGAAAACAACAACGAGAGCAGTGATGTGTGAGCTGGATAAATTTGGTGGGGACCAAGGTGGGGGATGATGCAGCTGAACCGAGGAGACTGGCAGACCGTTAACCTGACAGTACGTGTACGGCCATGATTGAATCGCCGTAACCAGAACTGCAGAAAGAAAAAAGATCTTCTGGGTGGTTTTCTTTTTGGAATTGCCTGCTGCCTGCTGCTCTGCACCCGTTCGCTGTGTGTCTGCCTTATTGGCTCCAATCACAGCTGCATGCTTCCTACAACACACTAAACTAGTCAAAATTTACCTTTAGTAGTGAAATAGTCTTTTTTAATATGATATTTAATAAAATTCAAATATTATTATTAGAAAAAATTTATTTTAAAAACATAAAAGTTAAAAAAAAAAAGCTATCTTAAAAACTTAATTAAAACAATTTAAACTTTAGAATAAGTTTAAGACATGAAAAAATTAATCAATTGACGCTACTTAATTTATTACAGTACGAGTTTTTTAAAGAATTAATATAATTTTTTTCATAAAAATATTAAAATTGTCCACACTCGATTTAGACCAATTGGTAAAGATATGGTGTCAATAATTTTTATTATAATGTTACAAGAATCTCATAATTCATATTTTACTTTAATTTTAGTATATAAAAATTCTGAATCCGTCACTAATACGTACGATCATAAAAGCCTGCACGTCTACCACACCCTCTACTTTGGCCAAAATCTTCCAGAAAATGACATTTCTTCAACTGCTTGTTTCAAACTAGTTTCGAAATTGTTAAGCAAATGGTATTCCAAAACCCAGATAGAAAATAAACAAAGAAAGGACAAGACTTATAGTTACGAGGTTGGTCTAAATAGTAAGCAGCTTGGTTCCGTTTAAACAAATCTCAGGTTTGATATGTTGTATACGCAAAAAATATCTATTAAAAGACTCACTAACCAAAACTAAGTGTGGGTTGTAATATGTCAAACTCTTGTGACATTCGTACTGCTCTAGCTAGCCGAGGGACCACAATTTATGGCAGACATTTTATTAGTTTCATCAGAACATGAAAACAGGTTCAGAACGACCGTTTTACTTGCGACAGTTTTTTGTTGTGTATTCATAATTTGGTTAGACATGTTATAATTCAGCCGACGCCTGGAAATGTCGTTCTTATAATCTAAGATTTGACGTGTTAATTCAAGACCAGGCCATGAAACAGATGCTAGATCACTAAAAAAAACACTTTTTAGTGACGGTGTAAATTGTCACTAAAAGTATTAAATTTAATTATTAAAATATAATGATAAATTTTATAAATTCTTACTTGTCTTCACTGTTATATGATGACGATGATGACCACCACGACTATGCATAAAATTATTACAATTATTTATTTTCTGTATCTATTTATTTAACGCTATAATATTGATATATGATAAAAAAATATTTGTAATAACTATATATTATAATTTATGATGTTTCTTTTACATAAACAGATATTGTGACAGTACAGTAATTTTTTATTGTGACGAAATTTTAAATACTATAATTTAAAAATTTATGAACGAATGAATAAATTAAATAATTGGATTAAATTTGTATATGTAAAACTAGTAAGTACATTAAATATTATAAGTCGATTGAAATTTGAAAATTAGATGATAGACGATTTGTTAGAGAAAAAAATTAAAAAATAATTTAAAATAAATTTCAATGATAAAAATAATTGGTGACAAATTATAAAAATAAAAAAATATACTTAATCATAATTATATACTTTAATATAAATTTAATCATAATAAAATTTTTATCGTCACAATGATCATTAGTAATGGTGATCAATTGACACGCCACTGGTACATCCCTTCATAAGAAAAAAAATAATGCAAATTTGATGGTCAAATGGGGAAATTTGGGAAATAATAATGTTTAAGGTTATATTTAGAGAAATAAATAAGTTTAGGTTATTTTTTAAAAAAATAGATCAAAATAAACGGTTTTTTTAGAAAAATTTATATCACGGGTAAGTTTCACCACGTCATTTATGGGACCAACCACTAAAAATCATCTATATCATTATTTTTTTATGTCATATTTTTCTTAGTGAATTTTCACTTATACTTACTATTAATTCGAAAAATTATTACATGGACCCGTTCCACCACCTAGGATATGGTTCCAACCAATTAAATTAAGATACATAATATATTTTTTTCATATCATATTCACACATAAGCATCATCCAAATAATCCATTTTAATGCATTTGATTTAAAAAAAGGAAAAAAATATTATCAAAGATTTTTATGTTGTCTTCCTCTTTATTGTTCAATTTTTTAATTAATTTTTTCTAACTCCTAACCCTAACCTTAAACCCTAAATCCTAAACCTTATCCTTAACCCTAAATCCTAAACTTAAACAATAACCCATAATCCTAAACCCTAACTCTAACCCTAAACATAAACACTAAACCCTAAATCTTAAACCCCAAATTTATAAAAAAATAACTAGAAAAATTTTAAAGAACAAAGAGAAAGATGACACAAGAAATCTTTGGTAATATTTTTTCCTTATTTTTAAATCAAAGACATTAAATTGGATGACGTGGACAATACTTATGTGTAAATATAATATGGAAAAATATATTACGTGTCTTAATTTAATTGGTTAGGGATCATATCTTAGGTGGTGGAATGGGTTCATGTAATAATTTCTCTATTAATTTATTTTAAAAATAGTTTTTTTCAAGTGAAGGGTCACTTAAAAAAATAAAATGAAAAAATTGATGAGATAGATAATTTTTAGTGGTTGGTCCCATAGACACGTGGTGTGACTTACCCATGATATAATTTTTTATTTTTTAAACCTCATCACCCGCAGATGGTGAAGTGTTTAGACTTCGACATCTACAGATGGTTGAGATCTATGTTAACCGTTAAACTAAACTGAAATTAACGATATACACCAACCTTACCACCTGCAGGTCTATGTTGACTTATTCTCCCAAATACTTTTAAATAAACTTATATTTTTTTTTTTTTTCTAACTTTATTATTCATCTAAATTAACCTATAATGAGTGTAGAATCGACGGTAACAGGTAAATTTCATCACCATTATATAATTGAGGTGTGGGACTAAATGTCCCATCATGATTCCCTTCATGTATGATATTTTTTATGTTTCATGTATTACGGTACTGAAACGTGGAAACAGGAGTATTCATTGAAACGACCGCAACGGCAATTCACTGACCCAACACACACGAGTCAAACACGTGTCCAAGAATTGGGTGTTTACTTTTCACATAAACTTGATTTAATTATATTCATACCTAGGAGTGATAATGAGCTTAGTCGGTTCGACTTGATCAAAGTTTGGTCAAAATTCAATTCGAGTGAGTTCGATTCGGGCTCGAATTCGGCTCGAGATTTAAACGAGTCGAGCCGAGCATACCTAAGCTCGGCTCGTGAACAAGTTCGAAATAATTATATATAAACATATATATATTAAAAATAATTTGTTTAACAAAGAAAAATAATAAAATAATAGAGAGTAAATCTACTAGAAATAAATAAAGTAAAATAAAATAAATTGAATATTATCAACTAAAACAAATTTATAAAACTACAAATAAAAAATAAAAATAAACTATAAATAAATAAATAATAAAATTAATATAAAAATTGTCTATTTCGAGCCAAACCGAGTCGAGCCGAGCCCGCCGAGCTTTGAGCCCGAGCCGAGCCCAGTAATATTATTTTTGAACCGAGCTCGAGCCTGAAATTCCGAGCTCGGCGAGCCTCGAGCCAAGCCGAGCCGAGCCCATATATGTCTGTTTCCGAGGGTTCGACTCGGCTCGTTATCACCCCTATTCATACATAATTAAGTATAAGTGGATCTAGAGACGTTAAAGTTACGGTCGTATTTTTTAAAAATTTTATATTTTTATATTTTGTTATTAATAATTTAATTATATTTTATAAAAAATTATAATTTTATATTTTTTATATTTTTAATATAATTTTTTTAATAATTTATATCTGTTCATAAAAATTTGGGTCCATCTTTCTATACTAAGACTAAAATTTTGTATCCTTTTAATAGGGAAATCGAATAATTACATGCACTATGCATTACTTGGAAAGGAAGTAAAATATTTGTTTTTATTTTTATTTTCGACAGTAGAATTTCTGTTTTATGATTTATTTTGTACTAATGAATAATTATAAAAATAAAAAATATTAGATTTAGATTTATATTTTTACCCTTTATGAAAAAGAGTGAGTATATTTATTTTTAAAATATGTATAATTAATCGAAATCAAAATTTAAGTGTATAATTAAAATAAAATTAAAATTATATTAAATCAAAATTTTATATGTTATATTATGCATTTAATTATCATTGATGTATACTTTTAGCATTAATCCCAAACATAAATACTTTAAAAATAAGCATAAAAAATATTTTTAATTACTTTCTTTGAAATCATAATACAAGTATAATTTAATTAATTTGGAGAGAAAAAATAGTTAAAATTGGGTGGGCCCTTGTAGAAGACCAAAAGTTTGACTGTGTAGGCTGTAGCTAAGCTAGTGTTAAACAAAGCTGCTACATATATTTTATTTTATTTTTTAAATTACAATTAGAGAGAGAGACTGAGAGAGGAAGGGTCTTTCTAGGGTGTTAACGAGTCGAATCGAGCTCGAAAAGTGTTAAATTCGGTTTAGTTTGTTCATATTTTGAGTTGAGTTCGAGTTTGAATAATTTTAAACGAGTCTGAAAATCTGAGCTCGGCTCGACTTTTTGAGAATTCGAGTCGAGCTCGAGTTTTTTTTGAGCCTAATCGAGTTAAGTATTGACCGATCTTTGATCGTATTAAACTTGAGTAACTCTTATCTCTCAAGTCTCATTTATAGTCTAATTGAGAAAAAACTTTGATACATAAATTGTGTGAACTCAAGCTTGTTAATCTTAGGTTTTGGTATGTTATTGGGTTTCAAGTTTAAAATTTTAGAATTTAAATTATAAAAATATTATATTTATATTTTCGAGTAGCTCGTAAGCTTTTCGGACCGGGTATCATGTAGCTCAGCTCGACTCGTTAAAAACTCGAGTCAAATTTAGACCGAACAACTCGCGATCTGTCTCGTCTCATTTACGGCCTTAGTTCTTTCATTGATGAAAAAAATATTAATAAACTAGTCGAAACAATACATCTAGGTTTTTAAAGAAAAAAATATTTATAGTTGTTGTGCGAAAAACTATTCGAAACAAACAAACAAAAATTTAATTAATGAAATTATTAAATTATTTTTAAACAAATAAATTTTAAATTCATTAATTTATTAAATTATTTTTAAATTTTAAAAATTCGAATTGACCAAAACGGTCTTTCATTAATAAAATAAAAACCAAAACAAAACTTGAACGCCGGGGGGAGGGGGAATGGATATTTTCAGTTCCACCGATACAAAACTTGCCGGAAAACCGGCATTACACGATAACAAACAAAGAAACACTCTCTTAAATAGCTAACAGAGGATCCGACCCGAACAAATCTCCGAGATCTTGGAAATGATCATCAACGTGTTGGAAGCTCGAGAAACTACCGAATCCAAACTCAAAATCTTCATACGAGTTCAAAAATCCGACACCGGAATTGTCGAAGAAATCCGGCATCGAGCAAAAAATGTCACCGGGAAACAAAGAGGAATAGTCGGAGAAATCTGAGAAGTTTTGTGCCGATAAGCAGCGAGAATCGCCGATGACATCTAGAGGTTCGGTTTCGGTTTCACATGATTCTTTGATGCATTGCGAGTCCACTTCGTCGACGGAGAGTGAGTGGCAGCGGAGAACGGAAGTCGGAGAACAAGGATCAGTTTTATGAGATTCTTCTTCCGAGTTGTAATCTGAGTTGGATAACGGTTTTTGGCTGGCTTTATCTTGAATCAACGACTTTTGGTGTGGAGTCGAGAAGTTCGTGAGCGCGTGTGGTCCACGTAGCTGAATAGCCGCGTTGTCATAAACCATCGCTGCCTCTTCGGCAGTATCATAGGTGCCTAACCAAAGCCGTACACGTCTTAGAGGGTCTCTAATCTCAGCCGCCCATTTCCCCCACGGTCGTCGCCTCACCCCTCTGAACTTCTTCCCCGCCGGTACTCTCGCAGGCGCTTTACCTTTAGCCTCAGCAACAGACGCCGGCCTTTTCCGAGAAGCTCTTGAAAACGACGAGGGTTTACTTCTCTCAACGACGTCGTTCTCAGTGGGACATGATGACTGGATAGTTATCTCGTTAACAAATTTCTTGACTCTTTTCCGGGAACAAACTCGTGTTCTTCGTCTTTCTTCTTCCTCATCGCTGGAGGAATCAGTGGCGTCAGCATCAGTAACTGTAATCCGAACGATTCGACGCTTCATTTCTAGCTGATTTTCTAGTCTGACATTTAGCAATGTTGAAAATAGCTTGGTTTGATTACGGTGCTCTGCATATTTGATTGAAGGAACAGAGCAAGTATCCATTTTTTTCTCTCAATCTTCGTCTTGGGTTTTCAAATTCTTTCCCTTCTCATCGAGAGTGACAGTAGAGACCAGAGAGTAGAATAAAAAGGGGTAGGAAAAAGAAGAAGAGATTCCTTTAAAACAAGACACGAGGAGAATAAAGGGTAAAAGGAAAAAAGCTGAAGAAAGAACACGTTACAGAGAAGCTTGAAATGGAGAGAAATAAAGCTATGATAACAAAACGCAGTACAGGGAGGGATGAAAAGGGAAAAAAGAAAGGAAATTTTTGTGGGCTAAAGTTGCAGAAGAACAAATGGGGAAAGAATCGATACTGCAGAGCAAATATCTTCACCGGAAAGGGGGAGAAAAATGTCCAAAAAGAACACCAGACAGAGCTTTTCTCCAGAAAAAAAGAATCTGAGAGAGGGATTTCAGAGGAAAAGAAGAATAAAAGGAGACTGGGGAAGACGAAGTGCTCTTTTGATAGATTAGAGGAGAGTGGAGAGTGAAGAGAGAAGAAAATGAGGCAAAGTTTTGAAGTGAATACAGAAAGTTGAGGTATTTTATAGGATTCCAAGCCCGCCGTAAAAAATGAATAAAACAAAAATAGTTTTTCAGTTTTTAGATTTTACTGCGGCGGGGCTGGTTATATCGGCCGTTTTGAAATTCCGGTAACGCGAGATATTTTACGAGGCGCCGCATAATATGATGTTCTGAGATATCGACACGTGTAAGTGGTCCAAAACAGGAAGATCCAAGGAGAAGGGTGAACCCAGGGAAAGGCTGACTCATCCCAGCCAAAATATTTATTCTCGAAATCAGGTATTTTATGTCACGTGACACCGGATACTCAGGTCAGTCCCAACCTTTGACTGATAGAATATTAACAAGTGGTTAATTAACTAACCTCCGCAATAATTAGTTAATTACCCTACCCTTAAACTTAATTAATCTATTCCACCGTTAAACTCATCCTCCGTAACTAGGATGATAATAAGTTTGATCAGCTCACGAGTTATTCGGTTTTAGTTTGATTAAAATTCGACTCAAGTGAACTTGAATTAGGTTTAAGTGAGTTCGATACAGGCTCGAGTTTGGCTTGAGATTTTAATGAGCCAAGTTGAGTTTGTTCAAGTTCTACTCAAAAAGCTCGTGAATAAGCTCGAAATAATTATATTATAAAAAAACATATATATTAAAAGTAATCTTTTTAACAAAAGAAAATCAATAAAATAAATTCACTATAAATAAACTAATTAAGATAAGTTAAATATTTTTTTCTCAGTATTAAATTTTGTTTTATTATTAGTTATAAAAAAAGATTTTAATAAGATTACATCTCTTTTATAAAAAATATAACAAAATTATATATTTTGAGTTGAGCTGAATCCTATGAACCGAAGCCGAGTCTGACCAGACACGGGCTCGGATCTGCATCACCCCTATCTGTAACACATTTTATAACTTTTACAGGTATTTTCGTCATTTCCCGCAAGGCGTTTTACCGTTCGTAAATTTACCATTTTACCTTTATTTTCAAAATTTTACCTTTTTACAGCTGGGTTCAACGTGGTAGGCTACCTTGAACTTGGTGCTTTTGCATTTTCTTTTTGTCTTTTGTTTAATTTTTGTTTTTTACTTTTTACTTATTTAATGATCGACGGTAACTGTGGAGCTGTTTCTGTGTTTTGTTTCTAGCGGGTTCAGGAACAGTAATTTCGACACGTGGCTTATAATCAGTGCCGATGATTGTTCAACAGTAAACAGTAGCCGCACGATGACATGGGGTCCAGTGACATCTACGGTAATGAATCATAAGCTTTTGAGTTTTGCCGCACCAATGAACGTAGCCGATTTTAAATCGGGTCACGTGATGATCAGGATTGTGTTTTACTTGCAAGTGTGTGACTCAGTGAGGGTAAGATTTGTTATCATAATTAAAATCTGATTGTCTTTTTGCGGTAAATTTGTCATTTTTGTTTTTTTATTTAAGTAAAGTTCTAATATCGAAGAAATTTTACTACCAACGATTCTCGTTTCGTTATTTATAAAATTAATTAATTTTAAATTATTTGAATTTTATTTTGTAATTTATTTTTTTATTTTTTTCGAATTGAGTTTATAAAATTATGATTTGAATTTTATTCGCCTTTAATTATCATTCCTAGATTACTTATTCTGTATGTGTATGTGTATGTGTATGTGTATGAACTTAAGATAATAACATATCATTATAAATTTTCAAAATATAGCTTTAGGTTTCCCCAAAATATGATCCTTCTCATTTTATTTGTTGAAAGATTATATTTGTTATGGTACCCTAAAAATTAGATTTAATTATATCTGACTATGAATAATATTTTTTATCCAAAAATGTATGAAGTCGAATCCTCCTACATTAACTTTTATTTTTTAAAAAAATTATTGTTTAAAGTCAAATTCAATTGAATTGACTTTTAGAATAACGTAATAAATACAATATTTTAAAAAATAAAACAAAAAAAGTCAAAGACCATATTTAAAAATAAAAAATCAACACGAGTCATCTAGCTTCAGTAGTTAAAGGAACGATTGTTGTTTCCAGAAGTCATAGGTTTGAGCACCAGCAATACTAACAGAATGATTAAACGATTAAGGTTTGAAAGTATACTCTTGAATAGATACTACTGTATTCACTATTAATCGGTTAAAAAATCAATATTTATGAATTTCCTCCCCCGTAACGTCCTAAATTTCAAATTATCATTATTATATCTAATAGATGTTGATTAGAGAGCCTATAAAATAACCCTGTGTTTACACCTTTCTAGTCACTCCCATCCAAGACGCCCTAGAAAAACAGACCGTGCAAGCAAAAGAAACACAGGAACCCTCCCTAAATACCTTCATAGAGGACAGTGTTTTGGAGAGATTATTAGGTGAATCCTATTCATCACGTCATCCATGGTTTAAGTAATTATGATTGTTGATTTTTAAATAACTACCTAATAACTTCGCATCCACTAAGTACATGTAGGAAAGAGATGATGATTCACATGAAAAAAAAATCAAAATCAACGGTCCTGATCAATTGAAACCATGAATGACGTGGTGAACATGATTCACCTAATAATTTTTCAGTGTTTTGAGATCCCATTACTTGAAGAAGCAGAAGCTGTTGTCTTGGTATTGGCTCTTTGCCTACTTAGAATGATAAACAATTACGAGGCAAAGAGACAAAACAATCAAAACAAAGCACAAAAGATGTAGCTTTCTCGGACACTGACCCAACTTGGCAAACTGTCTTAATTACCTTTAGCTGTAATCACTACGCATAAAAACATGCAAGCCAAGTACGTAAAATTGGACAAAAACACTGGGGAGATGAGTTATTGGTCAAAAGAATGATGTTTTGGATTCATAATGATTATTAATACAAGTTTTTAACATGTTTTTATATGATATGTTTGTCGTTTTCTTGGTTCTGCCTCAAACCACGAAACTGTTTCCTTCGGTTTCTGTGATGCAAGTTTTGATGGGGAAAAAATTTCAATTTTGAAGATGCTTTGATGATGTTGAATGCACAAGTCAAAGGAGCAGCAGCTCCTAGGTGGAAAAATTAGCTTCGGCTACTACAAGTTGAGATCAATCTTATTGTTTTTGGATTGATTTCGGATTTCTGATATATTATACGGTTAAGGTGCGTTAAAGGAATCAATTTATAAAAAATAATTATGCTTTTGAAATTTTGTATACTTATTAAGTTTCGTAGTCTAAAATTTAATCAATTTACTTTTCGAATGGTCGGTTTCGTGTGTCGCATCAGAATGTTATCGTTTGATTTTTTTAATTTTTTTTAAAAATCTTCCAAAATTTATTAGAAATGTGTTTATAACGTAAAGACTAGTGTTTAGCAGGATAATAATAATAAAAAAACTATTAAGATTTAATGATTAAAATTAGTTAAATAACTTAATTAATTCAGTCTATTGGTTCGAGATTTGAATAATTCAATTTTTCAAATACAAAAACTTAACTGAATGTAAAAAAAATAAAACTCTAGTTGATTTATTCAAAAATTTGGGGACTTAAGATTAGGGGTGAGCAAGACTCGACTCGAAAAAATCGAATAACTCAACTCGATTCGAAGCTAAAATACTCGACTCATTTTGACTCGACTCGACTCAAAAAAAATTCAAAAAAAATTAAATTCTAAAATAAAAACTCAAATAACTCAAAATTTTTAAGACAAGCTGGGTTCACTAAAATAAGGTGATCAATGAATATTGATTCTTTTATTTATGCATTAATTTAAATCCCAAAGCCCAAATTGAATGAAGCTTTCCTTCCCATTGCATGAACCCTGCTTCCCTTTTCCATAGAAAGTTGGAGCGAGTTCAAATGAGCAATCAAACTCATTTCCTGGGCAAGGTAAAATGTCTACTCCAATATTGATTGAACCACATGTGACCTGTTAGCATAAGATACAAGCCTTAATGCCTGGTCCAATAGCTTTCTTAGGAACTTCATGGACAAGGGCGGTTTAAAAATTTTAGGTCTTATACAGTTTATTAAAATGTAATCTTTAAAAATAATTATCCATAATCTTCATTAGTTTTAAAAATATAGTTTTTAGAAGCAATTGTACATTTTAGGGGTCCCTATGCAATTGTTTGTATTGCGTCAGTTTAGAACCTAATTATATATATATATAGAAGCAATAGTAATAGAAATAATCAATAAGATTTTATAACCAATTGTCATATTTAGGACATAATTATAACGTTTTAACAATTACAATTCATCTTTTTCAAGAGTATTTTCAAAATTTTTATAACGAATTTCGAGATTAATATCAATTAATAAATGTAGTTTATCAAATTTTGTGACCCTCTTTTTTAGGGGACCTGTACGGTCATTTTTATTGCGTCTGTCCAAAATCCCACTATTCATTGAAAATACAAATACGCAGGAAAAACAGAGGGTTTCCAACCTAACAACTTGAGCCCTTGGGAGATATCCAACTACTCCCTCATTTCCAGAGTTCATTACACATATGTTTAACTAATGTCACAGCTATCATGGAGAAACACTAAAACAGATCTCCAACTTCCAGGAATTTACAGTTCCATGACTACTAGGGAGGCACATATAGTGATCAGATCTCTTGTTATTAGCTTAGTATCATATATATAATTGAATACAAATTAAGAAATTTAATTCTTCTGGTTTTACTTGCTGTCCTTAACTTGAAAGGACAACTGCAAGCTCCAGATGGCCAGTCCACTCCTCACCTGGCTTCAATGTTACTGGTTTTTCAACTGTTGCCCCATTGACACAAAGCATTTGCTTGTATTCTTCATCTCCAAAATCAACCATGGCTTTAGATTTCTTCTCCCATGGATTCCAAACACCTGAAGAAGTGCAAAGAACTCAACATCAAGGCCAGTGGTTTTGGTTCTCCCAGGTGAATGCCATTAATCAGCACATGTTTAGATTGAATCCAAGAGGTTTTGAAAACTTACCAACATCTGGAAGGCCTTCTTTCCGAATGAAAAAGGTTTGTTTTCTTTCGTGATCGAATATCGCAATGACATCTCTTGAGCCAAGATAAACTCTGTCCATCTATAAATGAAATAAAACAGTAATTTAGGCTTAAACACCTACTCTGTCTACTTGGACACTGAAATGCTTTGCTTTGAGGATTCTGAGAACTGAAAAGCTTTTTCATTCAAAGGAGGGACTGAGCTTTACCTCAGATTCGAATGTTAAGGCGTCTCCTTGTTCGGTGAAGCGCTCCCTTTGGCATAGGTTGTCAAGATAGTCAAGTGTCTCCAATCCCTCTACCCTCACTTCACTGTCAATTAGTATACAAGAAATGATATCCATAATGTCTAGAGCTTAATGTTTCCCATGTTGAGTGCTTTACTTTCTGTACCATAAGTGTTAAGTTTCATGGAGTAATGGTCAAGGACTTGAAAGATAGAAATCTATGTACCTGATATCAGAGATGGAGAAATATGTGTGATAAGCAATTAAGAAACTAAAGGGCTTGCAATTAATATTTCTGATGCGTGATATCAAGCTTAGATTCCCGTCTTCTGTCAAATATACTCGAAGACGAAATTCGAAACTGGAAGGGTATAGACCAATAATCAATATACATAGGTAATCACAAATAAACAAGTTTTATAGCAGAAGATGTAGGCCTCACTTGTGTGGCCAGATCTTCAAATCATCTTCCGATGGCTTTAGCAGTAAATCGGTATAGGGCTTGTGTAGAAAACAGAGTAAATAGTCTATGTTACTTATTTTATTACTGAGCCGAATGGCTTCTTATATAGACTCTTGTTGCAAGAGTTTTACAATAACTAAAAATAGGACTCTAATCTCTTAAACAAATAGAACTCTAATCTCTTAATGAGATAAGAGTTTCAACATACTAATAACTCCTAAAATATAGGAATTAGTCCTAATTACTTAGTCCTATTAAATAGAACTTTATCCTAATAATAATATTATTATTTTATCTAACACTTATAACTAACACTCCCCCTGAAACTGGAGTATATATGTTGTATATACCCAGTTTGAATGAAAGCTCATCGAAGGTAACTCTTGGAAGGGCTTTGGTGAAAATATCTGCCAGTTGCTTCTTAGTAGACACATATTGTAGGTTTGTCACTCCACTATTGACTTTCTCGTGAATGAAGTGTCGATCTATCTCAATGTGCTTTGTTCTATCATGTTGCACTGGATTCTTTGCTATACTTATGGCCGATTGACTATCACTGAAAATCTCAAAACTTTTGTCACCTTCACTTTCCAGTTCTAGTTCTGTAAGTAGTTTTTTTAATCCATATCCCTTCACATATTCCAAGGGCCATAACTCTGTATTTTGACTCAGCACTGCTTCGAGAAACCACGGCTTGTTTCTTACTTCTCCATGTGACAAGATTTCCCCAAACATAGGAACAATAGCCACTCACTGATCTTCTATCAGTCAATTCTCCTGCCCAACTTGCATCAGTGTAGATCTTTACTGATCTATATTGATTTTTCCTGAATATAAGTCCAGCACCAGGTGTAAACTTCAAGAATCTAAGTATTCTCTTTACTGCTTCCATGTGTTCTTCCTTAGGATCACTCATATATTGACTGACTACACTAACAGAGTATGCAATATTTGGTCGTGTTAGAGAGAGATAAATGAGTTTGCCAACTAACTTTTGATAGGTTTCTTTGTTTGTTGGATTTTCATTCTTTTCCTTGCTGAACTTCAAGGTTGGATCCATAGGAGTCTCGATTGGTTTGCAGTCTAACATTCCTGTTTCTGTAAGAAGGTCTAGCACATATTTTCTTTGATTGATGACAAGTCCTTCTTTGGATCGGGCAACTTCCATGCCAAGAAAATACCTCATGTTCCCTAGGTCTTTAGTTTCAAATTCTTTTGCCAAGTTCCCTTTTAATTCTTCTATCTCTTTTTCATTGTTTCCAGTGATAATAATATCATCTACATATACTATTAACAGAGTCATCTTACCATTCGAGTCACCTTTCTTGAATAAAGTGTGATCGGCTTGACTTTGCTTGAATCCTCATTGTATCATTGCTTTAGCAAATCTATCGAACCATGCTCTAGGTGATTGCTTTAAACCATATAGGGATTTCTCGAGTTTGCAGACAGTATTTTTTGTGAATTTCCCTTCTAGTCCCGGTGGTACCTCCATGTAAACATCTTCTTCCAGATTCCCATTTAAAAAGGCATTTTTAATATCCAAATGATGCAACTTCCAATCCATATTGACAGCTATTGATAACAAAATCCTAATAGTGTTCAACTTTGCAACAGGTGCAAATGTTTCCTGATAATCAATACCATAGGTTTGTGAAAAACCTTTAGCAACCAACCTTGCCTTATACCTTTATATGCTCCCATCTGATTTGTATTTGATTGTGAAAATCCACCTACACCCAACAGCTTTCTTTCCATGTGGTAACTCAGTCAGATTCCATGTGTTATTCTTCTGTAAAGCTTTTATTCCTTCTTCCACTGCTTTCCTCCATTCTGGAATTTGGAGTGCTTCTGCCATATTTCTTGGTACCTTCTTACTATCAATGCTAGCCGTAAATGCCCTAAAATCAGATTGCAATTTTCCATATGCTATATATATCTATTTATTGGATTTGAAGTGCATTTTCTTACTCCTTTCCTGATGGCAATAGGAAAATCATCGAGTTCAATAGTTGTAGTATCTCTATTAGTTTCATTTTCAACATTATTGTTCTCGGTTTCAGCATTTCTATCTTCTGTTTCAGTAGTAGGAACAAGGTCTGTTTCAGCACTTCTATCTTCTGTTTCAGTGACAGGAATAAGATCTGTTTCAGCGCCAATAATTTATGTTTCAGTAGCAGGAATCGAGTCTAGTCTTTGGCTAATGCTAGGCTGGTTTGCAGTGGCCTTTTTCCTTTTCGAATGGACATGGATTTGAGATAGTGTATTTTTGGTCGAAGAACTAGGAAGCTGGGATAAAGGAGAGGATAATTCAGTGATTATATCCTCTCGGTTAGTCACATTATTTTCAGTAGGAGCTGAAATAATTGACTGATGAGAAATAGTAGTAGGAAAAGGGAAAATAGGTTGCTCAAGTATATGAACATGCTGAAATTCCTTAGAATTCTCCCCCTGAATTTCTGACCCGGAAAAATATGGTGTATCTTCAAAAAAGGTTACATCAAAAGAAACATAAGTTTTCCTTGTGGATGGAGAATAACATTTATAGCCTTTTTGACTAGGAGAGTACCCTATGAAGACACATTTGACAGCTTTAGGATCTAATTTGCTGCGATGATGTTGGTGTATATGTACAAAGGCAGTACACCCAAAAACTCTAGGAGGAATGTTTGAATGTAAAGGTTTAAAGTGAGGGAAGTGGTCAAGAATCTTACTAGGAATTTTGAACCCCAAAATTTTGCTTGGCATCCTATTTATGAGATAGGTAGCTGTTAGAATTGCCTCCCCCCAAAGGTACTTAGGTGCATAGGCCGAGAAAAGTAGAGACCTTGTAACCTCTAGAATATGTCGGTTTTTTTCTCTCTGCCACTCCATTTTGTTGGGGTGTATTGACACATGAAGTAAGATGAACTATTCCTTTTTCTCGAAAGAGAGAACCAAGAGAAGAACTTAAGTATTCACTCCCATTGTCACTTTGAAGTAGTTTTATTTTTGTGTCAAACTGGGTTGAAATTTTTTGGTAGAAGTTCTTAAAGATGGTTTCTACTTCAGATTTGTCTTTCATAAGATAGACCCATGTGTTTCGAGAGTGGTCATCAATGAAGGAAATAAACCACCTATATCCAGATACAGTTTTGACAGAGGAAGGACCCCATATGTCATTGTGAATGATTGAAAAAGGTGTTGTGGGTTCATATGTATTTGAGGCATAAGGTTTGCGAGAATGTTTTGCAAGCTGACAAGATTCACAATTGAATAAAGATGGATTTTTATTAACAAATAAGTATGGTAACATCTTGGATAAATAAAAGAAATTTGGATGTCCTAATCGATAGTGCCATAACAAAACCTCATTTGTGCTAAGAGTGGAGAGAAAAACTTGTTTCCTAAGAGAGGTAGAGAAGGTATGATGAGGAGAGATACATTCTTCGAGTATGTATAAGCCCTTTAGTAGCCTAGCTTTGCCAATCGCCTTCTTCGAGTCCTGTTCCTGAAAAGTACAACCACCAATGCCAAAAAGAACATTACACTTGGATTCATGAACTAACTTGCTAACAGAAAGCAAATTACATGTAAGCTTAGGAACATAGAGAACATTGTGAAGAGTTAAATTATTATTCAAGGTAACTGAACCACTTCCTTCGACTAGAGTAAGGGTACCATCAGCAATTCGAATTGCTGGAAGAGTAACAACACCATAGTTCTCCAAAATAGTAAAATCCCCTGTCATATAGTCTGATGCTCCAGAGTCCACTATCCATTGAATAGTGGATTTGGAAAAAGAGTTACCTGTAGTAGCAGCATGTGCAATGTTGGAAGATTGAGGTGTCATATTGTTCAGAAGTTGTTGCAATGTGACAATCTGTTCCTTAGTAAAGGGACTCGACAATGATTCTTGGGTAGCCACATTAGCTTCATTTGGAACTTTGGATCGAGTAGGCTTCCAATCAGTAGGTTTGCCATGGAGTTTCCAGCATTGATCTTTCCAATGGCCAGGCTTTCGACAGTGTTCACACCATGGTTGATTTCTCCTAGTTTGGTTCTTAGGATGAGAATTAGTGACAAGAGTTGCAGCATCTGGTTGAATTGATGGTGCTATCACTGCTGTTTTTCTACTATCTTCTCTTCGAATTTCTAAAAAAACCTCTCGTACCAATGGAAGAGGTTTAGTTGCCAATATTCTTCCTTTAGCCCCATCAAATTCTCCATTTAATCCAGATAAGAACTGAAAAAATCGTCTCTGATTTTTCTGTTGACCATATAAAAGACTATCATCTTGACACTTTCACTCATTGTTTTTCGTATAAATCAAGTTGCTGCCAATACTTGTTGAGAAGACCATAGTATTGCACAACTGAAAGATCTCCTTGTCTAAGATCTTTGATGAGATTTTCTATCCGAAAGAGTTCTGCAGTATTATCATTATGCGAATAGGTATCCCGTGCTGCTTCCCATATTTCTGCTGCTGTTTGATATAACATGAAATTCTCCCCAACTTCAGGAAGTATTGAATTGATCAACCATGACATGATCATGGTGTTTTCACTCAGCCAAGGGCTATACTTTGGATCTGTTTTTGTCGGAATGACCATGGAATTAGAAAGGTACTCGATCTTCCTTCTTCCAGTGATGTATAGTCGTACTGATTGGGACCATGGGAGATAGTTATTCCCATTTAATTTGTAGGTTGTTATCGGAGAAAGGGATGAATCAGACAGTATATTTTCTGATTGTGAGGAATTATTCTGAGAACTAATCTCAGAAGAGGATTGATCTGGATTAGTCATGAGGAGAAACTAATCCGAGAAGAAGAAACAAGAATTCAAATTGAGAGAAATCAGGATCGCTCTAACTTGATACCATGTAGAAAACAGAGTAAATAGTCTCTGTTACTTATTTTATTACTGAGCCGAATGGCTTCTTATATAGACTCTTGTTGCAAGAGTTTTACAATAACTAAAAATAGGACTCTAATCTCTTAAATAAATAGAACTCTAATCTCTTAATGAGATAAGAGTTTCAACATACTAATAACTCCTAAAATATAGGAATTAGTCCTAATTACTTAGTCCTATTAAATAGAACTTTATCCTAATAATAATATTATTATTTTATCTAACACTTATAACTAACAGCTTGCCATCGGAATCATTTGGATGCAAAGGTAGTGGATTCTCATGATCAATGATCCAAGTCCTGTTCCGGGCAAATCCGTGTTACTCAAGCGATCCTCGATGACCAAACTAACAAATTCAAAACAAAATCCATCAACCAGATGCATACAGGCTGATAGAAAACTGATGCATATAGCATTGAATCCTAAAGACCTGTGGGAAACATATAGGAATCCCTCCTTGAACAACATATGGTGGCTTGAAAACTGCCTACAACACACAAAAATTGGCTCAGATGACAAGCTGTACCATAAATATTTGTTCTAGAGACCAAAGGAGAGCATACTACAAATAGTATGACTTGAGACTGCAGATTTTGAATGTCACCTTGCTATTTGTGAATAGCAATTCTTCGCCTCGGTCGGTCCTCCATGAAAGAACTTATCCTCCATTCAAGCTAACCTAAAGAAATTTCAGGCAACAATATCACTATTTAACCCCAAATGACAACTAGAATCAAGCATCTGCTGAGTTTTAAATTGTTCTTCAACCTATTCAACAAGTTAAATATTCTAGATACCTTAAAAACTATAAAAAGGACTAGAAAACAAAGATTAGAACCAAAAAGATTCTGACCCTTGCAGATGCTCCTCTAGGATTCCGAAGCAGAACCTGATCAGTTCCATTTCTATCCTTTGTGAGTTCAACAGCTGCCCCAGATTTATTCATAGTGAAAGACACGCCAAGGACATGTAAGAGGAAACAATCTCTAGAGAAAGACAACGGCTTTATAAAGAATCAATGAAGTAGTTGAGACTTGAGAGTTCCCTCAACACTTTTTTGTTAAAAAAAACCCAAAATTTTCTCGTGAAAATCCCAACTACCACTGCAACTATGAACTACCTCAATCTTTCTTCAGCTCTAAAACTATCAACAAGAGAAAACAATTCAGTGACAGATCAAAATTCCTCCAAATTTCTCAAAACAGATCAAAATTCGAGGAGAGAAGATTAGAAAGGATAAGACCCAAGTCGAGAAACAACTTCCCAGATGACCAAGCTGTTTTAAAACTTCAAAGAGATTAGGGAAGATTGAATTTTGAAACCAAGGAGGAGGCTGCTCAAATCAAGAACGCATGCCCTTTTTCTGGAAGAAGATTTACTGCAAACTTGAGTCTGACATTTTCGTTTAACTAAAGGAAAGGTTGAAGGATCAGATTTGTTGTAGAAATCATTAGATATAATCCTTCGTATGGGTCATGCTAGGGAAGACGACTGACCTATAATTTAATTAGTATAACCGGGTATCTGTAAAAGTCAAAAATTTATGCTAGAAACCAAGCAACAAGGATAAACTTCTGGCTTGGATCGGTGGTGGTGGCGGCGGCGGCGGCTTCCAGACATGTAAACTCTAATGTCAAGCCTGCGACCCTGAGTTTTAACTGAATTAATGACCTACCAAAAATACTAGTAAATAATATATACTTTATTAAAGAAGAGTAGAAGCTAGGAAAGGAAAGGTTTTGTTAGTCTTCATGTTGCAAATAACCCAGATTCAATGGGTGTAACTACTTGAATACAAAATCAAGCCAAATCTTAAAATATCTAAATGAATCAAATTTATACGAATTTTAGTTGAATCGAAATGGGTTTGTACCATTTCTTAACTTGGATCGATTTTATTCGAGTCAAAATTAACTTGAAATAAAGAAAGATTGAATGAGGATTGCTACAGAGCTCACAAAAAAGTCAAATATGCTAATTTTATAAACCCTTATGACGGTGTAAAAAAAAACTGGACTGAAACTGATAGATCTCATATTAACTCGAACTCGATATCGACCCGACCTGAAATCAAGCAACATGATATGACCCGACCCAACTTGATACTCAAACTGAATCACCATAAACACTAATAAAAACTAAACTAGACCCAAACTAAACTGAATGTATTAAGACCCAAAATGACCCGAACTGAAACGACTCGAACCAAAACCGACCCAAACAACCCGTTTCACACCTTGA
The DNA here is from genome assembly GCA_035048815.1 of Abelmoschus esculentus. Classification (NCBI taxonomy): domain Eukaryota; kingdom Viridiplantae; phylum Streptophyta; class Magnoliopsida; order Malvales; family Malvaceae; genus Abelmoschus; species Abelmoschus esculentus. The sequence goes on from JAUCBN010000038.1 coordinate 3,021,399, forward strand.
CTTTGGGTAGAAATGTGATACCTTGTAAATTAAGGTCAACAAAGATGAACCAATGTCAGGGCTTTTCTTAGCATCCAATGCCTAGTGATTCAGCTTTGACATTGATCTTTTAACAACTAGTAAAACTGTTTGTATAATGGAATCTACACTTATAATTATTCCCAAGGGAACAAACGTAAACAGTGTTTTCTGATTCAAAGGGAGAAATCATCTTCACCATTAATGACTAAGCATAGTTTCAAGATGACACGCATTCAAATGGGACTCTGGAATTTTATGAACATACTCAAAACTCGGCAACTCAGACCCCACAAAAACCACCATTGTCAAACACTGAAAAATATGGACTCAGGGCCAGGGGAGGCGTGTTTGCTTTTGTTTTTCCCCTCAATTTTTGACTTATCCTCTAAAAGAAGATGGAAAAGGCCAAAACCTAGTTTGGCATGAATAGCATTTATGTGCACAATCTTGTCTTCTTCTTCCTTCTGTTGGGTATGGTAGTTTGCATTGCTTAGGGCCTTGGTGCTTCCATGTAGAATTTGGACAAAGTTTATTTAGGTTTGAGATGTGTTTGAGAAATTAGAAATGTTGGGAGTTGGGACACGAGTTGAGTTCATGTGGGGTTTGGACAGGCGCGATCGTACATGGCCTTAAAAAAGAAGGCTCTCAATATTTTGATAAACTACATTTATTAGATGATATCAATCTCGAAATCCTACGTTATAATTATGTCCTAAATGTGATAATTGATTCTAAAATCTTATTAATTATTTCTATTCGTATTGTTTCTATAAAACTAGTGAGATTCTGGACAAGCGCAATAGAAACGATTGTACAAGGATCCTAAAAAGGACAATTACTTCTAAGGGTCACATTTTTAGAACTAGTGGAAGTTAGAAACAATTATTTTTAAGGGACACATTTTAATAAATTGTACAAAACTCTAAAATCTTTAAACTGTCCCTGCTTGCCTGAACGGACATAAAATTTTATGTTAAAGGGAAGATCATCCCTGCAGTCTCTCGGTCTATCTCTGAGTCCTTGTGAAACTTGTGTATACATGTCTTGTTAAACGTGTGCAAACGCCTACCTTCTTTATGTGGTTGCCTGCTTTGACTGGTCCCAAATCCCAATGGCCAATACCAATACCAATAATTCTAGCATTAGTTCCTAGCAACAACCAGAAAGAAAATTCTTGCAAGCTCATGCATCAGCATCACTCCAATAGTTTCTCTGCAAACATGACGAACAAGACATCTATAGAATCTTGTCTAAATGTCTGCAATTGAATTTTTAATGATGTTCTCTGTAATGTTCCATCCCGGCCATCAGGGGCGGTTCAAAGATTTTAGAAGCCCTTTGCAATTTATTAAAATATGATCTTTAAAAGTAATTGTCCATGACTTCCACTAGTTATAGAATTGTATCCCTTAGAAGCAAATATCCTTTCTAGGGGCCCCTGTGCGATTGTTTCTATTGCGTCTGTCCAAAACCTTACTAGTTCTACTGAAACAATAGTAATAGTAATAATCTATAAGATTCTATAATCAATTTTCGTATTTAAGAAATAATTATAATATTTTAACAATTATAACTAATCTTTCTTAATAGCGTTTTTAAAAATTTTCAATAAATTTCAAGATTAACATCATCTAATGAATGTAGTTTATCAAAATTTGGAACCCCTCTTTTTCGAGGCTCCTGTACGGTCGCTCCTATTGCGCCTGTCCAAAACCCTACCGCGGCCATGAAGGTATGTGCTGAACATCAATTCTGGGTCTACACAAGCAATGGAGATTGAGTCAGTAAACTTGTAAAATCAGAAACCCAGTTTTCTCCATGAATCATCAATGACATAAAGAAACAATGCTCTACCAACAACCGGTTTATCTAATGGATCAAACACTAGGTCCTTTTAGTAAGGTCATAATTTTGACTCTTGATATCATAAATGAAAAAACTAAATTAAAATATTGTCTCATAATAGATTATTTTTTGTTAAACTCGATTCAGATTAACTGATCAATGAATAGAATATATACAAAGGCGGTTTAAAGAATTTAGTGGTCCTGTGTAATTCATTAAAATATGGTCTTAAAAATAATTGTCAACTAGTTATAAAATTGTAGCCCTTAGAAGCAAATGTCCTTTCTAGGGGGTCCTATGCGATCGTTTCTATTGTGCTTGTCCAAAACATCATTGGTTCTACTGAAGCAATAGTAATAATAATAATCAATAAGTTTTTATAATCAATTATCGCATTTAAGAAATAATTACAACGTTTTAACAATTATAACTCATCTTTTTAATAGCGTTTACAAAATTTTTCAATAAATTTCGAAATTAACATCATCTAACGAAAGTAGCTTATCAAAAATTGAAACTCTCTTTTTGGGGCCTTTTATGGTCGCTCATATTACGACTTTCCAGAATCCCATTGAATATATATATATCTAAGATTATTTTGCCAAAAACTGAAAGTGAAAGAGAAATGATGGTAGCCAAGAATGGCCCAAAAGCTGTAGAGAAATTGGTCCAATTGAATTCAGACAGGAAGAATCCAATAAAACAAAACTCAAAGAAACTCTAAACTTTGCAATTTTGTTTTATCTTTTTTAACCCTTAAATTTTCTCACTCCAACAGTTAATAACTTAAATTTTTCACTATTTGTTACAATTTTTTATGAATTTACAATTTTTACAATTTTGCTTTTTGTGTTTTTTTACACTTTAATTTTTAATATATTATTATTATTATATTTTTAAAACTTTAAAGCTTTTTATATTTTTAATATTTTTATAATTTTTGCTTAAATTTCAAAAATATTTTAAAAATCTCCTAAACTTTAATCAACCCGAAATTTGAAAAATACCTCAGCCATTTAAAAAAAATGCTTTTTTACGTTTCACAAATAATTTTATCATTCTCTTAAATTTTAATTTTATCGTGTTTTCTGGTTTTTATTAAAAACCAGGCCATGCTCTTCAACTTTTATTTTTTGACTGATTATAAAAATAATTATTTTATATATTATGTTTAATATTTTTATTAATTTTTATGAATCGAATCGGGTTTAATTAATTTTTTTATTAAAATATTTAGGTCGAATCAAGGTTGGTTTATATTTTTTATTATGCTTGGTTGGATTAAGGATATGATATATTAAAATTGAATCAAATCAAAATCGGGATAAATTAATTAAATTTTAGATCGAGTCGGAGAAACCAAAACCCGCCCCGTCGTATTGCCAGCCTTATAATATTCGTAAAACAACTCAGTCATTTTGACAAAAATAAAAATTCGAGGGTCAAAAAAGGTAAAAAAAACAGTTTAAAAGCCAAAATGACAAAAGTTGTAAAGTTTAGGGGCTATACAAGTTATTATACCAAAAAATAGTATTAAACCCTAAAAACATGGGTCGTATGAAATGAATGATCAGCCACGGGACAAGAGGGAAACAAAAGTAATCATAGCAAAGCAATGGTTAAAGATTGAATTAAGCTTCGTTGAGAAGAATTAATACTCGAACCAGTCTGCTTCTTTGATCAACAAATACATCAAGCCTCGTAATTTCTCTTCCTTTTGGGGTTAAAATCAGAGGTTTTGTCAGCTTTTCGTCTATGCATCTTCTCCATTACTCGTGAGTTCTTTTATATCCTTTTACTATTGGGGTTTGTTTGGTGCATTTGGTTTATTTTACACTTGAATTTATTCAATTTACAGTGTTGGTGTTGTTTCTCTTTGTGAAAAACATGGAAATCGAATGAGGTATTAAGGTTTGAGGATTTTGGATTTGACGTTGCAGTATAGATTCTTTTATTATCTCTAATCTTCGAGGGGTTTTCTTTCTACTGCAGAACTTGAAATCTGCATGAATGGCTTGGCGAGGGGTTGGGAAGAAAGTAAGTTCTTTTTTTTTCTTTTTCTTTTCAATTTGGGTTGAAATTTGGGAGCTTGAAAAATACACATCTTAAGTTGGCATTGATTGAATTTAGGGTTCCTTGAATATCTTGCATTCTTTGTTATTCAATAGGAGCATCTACTTTGGTGCCATTATGCCTTCTATTATTGTAATATAGGGTAACAAAAGTTATGGAAAATGTAAGAGTACTTGTTGCAATGTTAGTTGGGAATTTCTTTTCATTATGTTTAATTTTTAGCATTGTCTTTCCATTGGATAAGAATTCGATTGCATATGGTTTGCCTTGATTTGTTTCTTTGTACTGCTATTCTATTCATATAATTTCCATCATGACCATATTAGCAATTTTCAGTCTCTCTTCAGTTTTGCATTGAGTGCAGCCTATACATTGTCCCATAAGAGAAGAGAGCTTGGTAGGTGTTTTGCAGGTGCCTTGGTTACTGATGGTTAATGTTTTCCTAACATTGTTTACAGGGACTTAAGGCCAGTCTCATTAGAGCTCTTGCTTCAGCACCTGCAGGAGCTGCAGCTGGGTTAAATTCTACATCTACTTTTGATCTTGGACTAAAATCAATTACTGCTTCTGTTAAATGCATACATAGTAAGCTGAAAAGCCATCCAATTTAATTATGCATGCCTTGGCTTTGTTTAGTACGCACCTATAAAAACATGTATACATGCTATTTCTAGATGTTTCTATGTTGAATCTATGAATTTAGGGGTATGCATGTATGGTGACTTAGTAAACTTCTGTACTAGCTCTAATTATGTATGGATTACACTTTGCCTGGTTGTAGTTAGTCATGTTCAGTGAATATTGAAATAATTTGAAAACAACCAATGAACTGTAATGTCTTTTTCGTGTTATCGCATTCACCTCAAGTGTTTGCTACTGCAGACTCGTCTTTCAGTTCGTTTCTATGGGGATATAGGTATCACAAAGTTTTGAATAATGAACCTTTAATAAGGTAAGTTGGCTTTCTCGATTCTCTTTTAATTTTCAGTAGGTTGCCCCCCCCCCCCTCGATTACTTGTGTATTCATTCCTGGGAAACTACTATCTCTACTATAATTTCAAAACTTTGTGAAACATTGCAATTGGGAGGACTCTTCTAAAATTTGATGTATTTTTTAATATTATTATTTTGATTTTATTAACTTTTCCAATAGTTCTTTGAGTTGCTTAATCTGTACTTGAGGTAGATATATTCACCAAGAACTTGTACATAACTTGTGTAACACATTTTTTCTATATTATCGTTAGACAAGTATAATAGCTATCAATGGATCCAAAAAATGGAATTCAGAAGGGTGTTAAGCAGTCTTAATTGATTCAAAATTCAAAATAACTGATTTAAGCATAATTTCAGTATTTAATAATTGTTATTACATGTGGAATCCTGGTCATGCTTAGGTATTTTCATGCAAGTCCAGAATTACTGGCCAGAAAGAACTTTGACCAGGAGTTGGGTTTAAAGTTTAAGAATAAAACCCCCAAAGGGAAGTATGTCAAGAGGGAAAGGAAGCCGCCTGTTGAAGTTCCATATGTTCCTAAACTTAAGAGAACAAACAAATCCCTGCAAGAGAAAACTGTTGAGATATTTGACGGTATGACCCTTGATGAGCTTGCAAAGCGAACTGGTGAGCCCATAGGTGCTCTTCAGGATATTCTCATAAATCTTGGGGAAAGTACCGCGTCTGAATTTCACCCTCTAAGCATTGATATTGCAGAACTCATTGCAATGGTATTTCCTATTCTTTACTCTGAGTTTTTGACATATCTGTGAATATCTTATTTGCAATTTGAAATAAATGTGCATGCTCATGTAGACCATTAAGTGGAGATTTAATGAATATCCTAGAATTATCCTTGGAACAATCTGATGATGATGTCTCTTAATATTTGTATGCATTTTTCTTGCTACAACATTCTCTAAATTAGATACATATGTTGAACCATTTATTCTACAACATGGCGGTGGTATCTGCTTTTAGACGTTGAGTTTCTCTCCTATGTCTGTTATACTTGTCATGTTAAAGGTTATTTTGGGACATTATGTGTTCTAATGGTTTTGCAGGAAGTTGGAGTCAGTGTCAAGAGGATACATGCCGGTGAAGGTACAGAACTTCTCCCCCGCCCGCCCGTTGTGACTGTCATGGGTCATGTTGACCATGGTAAAACTTCTCTTTTAGATGCTTTACGCCAAACATCAGTGGCAGCCAATGAAGCTGGAGGCATAACTCAACATCTCGGTGCTTTTGTTGTTAGCATGCAGTCAGGTGCATCAATTACATTCCTTGACACCCCTGGTCATGCAGCATTTAGTGCAATGCGAGCAAGAGGTGCAGCAGTCACAGATATAGTTGTCTTAGTTGTAGCTGCGGATGATGGGGTGATGCCCCAAACTCTTGAAGCGATATCCCATGCAAAGGCTGCTAATGTCCCAATCGTGGTTGCAGTTAATAAATGTGATAAACCGGCTGCTAACCCTGAGAGAGTAAAACTACAACTTGCTTCTGAGGGTTTGCTATTGGAGGATATGGGTGGAGATATTCAGGTGGTTGAAGTCTCAGCATTAAAGAAAACTGGATTGGATAACTTGGAGGAGGCTTTGCTACTGCAGGCTGAGGTGATGAACTTAAAAGCACGTGTTGATGGACCTGCTCAAGCTTATGTCGTTGAGGCAAGACTTGACAAAGGGCGTGGCCCGTTAGCCACTGCAATTGTAAAAGCAGGGACTTTGGTTTGTGGGCAGCATGTGGTTGTGGGATCAGAGTGGGGTAGAATAAGAGCCATTAGAGATGTGGTTGGGAATTTGGCAGAACAGGCAACACCTGCAATGCCAGTTGAGATTGAGGGTTTGAAGGGGCTTCCAATGGCTGGTGATGACATTATTGTTGTGCAATCTGAGGAGCGAGCTAGAATGCTTAGTGCAGGGAGGAAAAAGAAATCTGAGAAAGACAGGCTAGTGAAGATGAATGATGGAAGAGCGGAGGCATTGGAACAATCGGAAGAGGTGCCTCAAAGGGTTGAAATGCCAATAATTGTAAAAGCAGATGTACAAGGCACTGTCCAGGCTGTCACAGATGCATTGAGAACGTTAAATAGTCCTCAGGTACTTGAAACTCGAGCTATATTATCTGAATAATATTTGTATTCGTGTATGTTGAACTATTAATTTGTCAAACTACTGGGCCTTCTCGCCTCACCATGCTGCAAACATTTTCTAGTTTGAAAATTAAAAATTAAAAACGAAAAGGAAGGATGCTGGTCATTGTTATTGGCTATCGAAACTAATCCTGTTTGTTCTCCTGTGTGATGTGTTTTCTTATCGATACATTCTCTAATTTCACTTCCAGGTTTACGTGAACGTAGTCCATGTTGGGGTGGGGCCTGTTTCTCAATCAGATGTGGACCTAGCCCAGGCATGTGGTGCGTACATTGTCGGATTCAATGTGAAAAGTCCAGCTAGTTCTATTAGTATGGCAGCCACTCAAGCCAACATAAAGGTACCGACTTCTCATTCCATCTAATCTCAGTCTTTACATTGCGGGAAGCATGAACGATTTTGTCCCTGTTATAGTAATTTTGGGGGGACAATCAATTTTGTTGAACTAAATTTTTGTATTTCTCGTAGATACTGATGCACAGTGTCATATATCACCTTTTGGAGGAAATTGGCAATATGATAGTAGAAAAGGCCCCTGGCACTTTCGAAACTCAGGTCGCTGGTGAGGCTGAGGTTCTGAGTATCTTTGAGATTAAGGGAAAGAGCAAGGCAAAGGGTGGGGATGTAAAGATTGCGGGTTGCCGGGTGATGGACGGTTGTGTCTCCAAATGTGCAACCATGAGGCTATTGAGGAGTGGAGAAGTTGTGTTTGAAGGACCTTGCAAGTCTTTGAAGCAGGAGAAGCATGATGTTGAGAAGGTGGGAAAAGGGGACGAGTGTGGGCTTGTGCTCTGTGATTGTGATGCTTTCCAGATCGGAGACGTCATCCAATGCTTGGAGCAAGTGATCAGGAAACCCAAGTTTGTTTCATCGGAGAGTGGGGCTGTTCGAATCGAGTGCTGAAACTCTGCTTGCCGGTGGAAGTTGTAGTTCGACGAGGATGCAACAATGTTGAGGGATTGACCCTGCAATTCTACACTGAAGATTCATGCAAAGGTAAGCATTGTGCTTTGAGTCTGAACAATATTTTATAATCTGGGATTTGTCAATTTTGTAAGAGATAGATCGATAGTGATTAATTATTTGATACACAAGTTGTGCGAACATCGATAAAGTTATTGACCGAAATAAGAGCAATCGATGGGAACTTATGAATTAATCTCAAGAGCTTTCTTAACGAACACAAATACTCGAACTCAAATATCTTGTAATCGAACTTAAATATCTTATAAGATGGACAGTAAAATTTCCATTTAAAAAATAAAGATTTTGATTAATACTTTAAAGGTTTACAATTCTATATAAATAATTTATAAATAAAAATTGTATGCTTGAATTACTAATCTTATTACTAAAATCTTGACTAAGTTGATATCAGTTAAATATTTTTCATTTAAAAATAATTATTATACTTTCATATATTTTTTGAATAAAAAATCTAGAATTATTTCTTTAATGATAAACTTAATCTTTATAAGATATAAATAAATTTTTTATAAGAAATGTTTTTGTTTCACATACTTGAATTGAAACGACGTCGTAGAGAGCAGCCGCTATGAATCTCGAACTGATCGCCCTTCTCGTCGTTCGTTAAGGCCAAACGCCCTTTCACTCCATCGACGAGTCCGCCACTCTGCTTCCTTGAAAAAGCCAAAGCCTTCCACTTTAAAACTAAACAAACTTCCTCTCTCCGAACCCCTCCATTTCCTCCGTCCTTTCCGCCGCCACTCAAAATGGAAGCCTCCGCTGCTCTTTCGCGCATCGGCTTAGCCGGTTTAGCCGTCATGGGCCAAAACCTGGCTCTGAACGTCGCAGAAAAAGGCTTCCCAATTTCCGTTTACAACCGTACCGCCTCCAAAGTCGACGAAACCGTCAAGCGAGCTCAAGATGAAGGCCATCTCCCGCTCTTCGGCCAATACTCCCCTTGGGAATTCGTTCTCTCAATCCAACGGCCCAGATCTGTCGTCATCTTAGTCAAAGCTGGCGCACCCGTCGATCAAACTATCGCTGCTTTATCCGATCATATGGAGCCCGGTGACTGCATCATCGATGGTGGTAACGAGTGGTACGAGAACACCGAGAGAAGGATGCAAGAAGTTTCAAATAAGGGTCTTCTTTATCTCGGCATGGGTGTTTCCGGTGGCGAAGAAGGGGCGCGGTACGGCCCGTCGTTAATGCCCGGCGGATCTCACCAGGCCTATACGAATATCAAAGACATACTCGAGAAAGTGGCGGCGCAAGTAGAGGATGGACCCTGCGTTACTTACATTGGCGAAGGTGGATCAGGTAATTTCGTTAAAATGGTTCATAATGGAATCGAATATGGTGATATGCAGTTGATTTCTGAAGCGTATGATGTGCTTAAACATGTTGGGGGACTTTCTAATGATGAATTAGCTGAGATTTTCACTGAATGGAATCGGGGAGAGCTTGAGAGCTTCTTAATTGAGATAACTTCTGATATTTTTAGAGTTAAGGATGATTTGGGAGATGGGTATTTGGTGGATAAGATTTTGGATAAAACCGGGATGAAAGGTACCGGTAAATGGACGGTACAGCAAGCTGCCGAGTTGTCCGTTGCTGCCCCTACGATCGCAGCATCATTGGATTGTAGGTATTTGAGTGGATTAAAGGAGGAGAGGGAGAATGCAGCTGAGGTTTTGAAACAAGCTGGGTTGAAAGAGGAGATTGGCAGTTTTGCACAGGGAATTGATAAGAAAAGATTGATTGATGATGTTAGGCAAGCTTTATATGCTTCAAAGATATGTAGTTATGCTCAAGGGATGAATTTGTTGAGAGCTAAGAGTGTAGAAAAGGGATGGAATCTGAACTTTGGAGAGTTGGCCAGGATTTGGAAAGGTGGGTGTATCATTAGGGCTGTGTTTTTGGATAGGATCAAGAAGGCTTACCAGAGGAACCCCAATTTGGCTAGCTTGCTTGTGGACCATGAGTTTGCGAGGGAGATGGTTCAGAGGCAGGCAGCTTGGAGGAGAGTTGTGGGGTTAGCTATCTCTGCTGGGATCAGCACACCAGGAATGTGTGCTAGCCTTGCATATTTCGATACCTATAGGCGTGCAAGGCTCCCGGCAAATCTCGTGCAGGCACAGAGGGACTTGTTCGGGGCGCACACCTATGAGAGGATTGATCGTTCAGGGTCATTCCATACGGAATGGAAAAAGGTTGCTCATGGTGTTGGAACACTCAGTTGAGTTTTCCCTAGTTTTGTTGTTTGTTTCAATTGAGCATTGGTGTTGTTGGCATAGGATTTTCTACCTTGGCGTTGCAATGAATTGTTCAATCTTGCACCTTTCATCTTCTTGTAATAAAAATGCATGCCTTTTGAGTCGTAGAAGTTGAAAGCCTTGTATTCCTGTTATACTGTCCAGTTTAAACAAGAAATGATGACATGAATAATATTATTTTTTAAAATTTTTATAGCCAATAAAACTGAAATGATAGACCAAAATAAGACTAATACCTGCATATATCAGACGTTAACTAGTATGGCATTGACTTGATTCACACACTTCAAGTTCAAAATGATTGGCAGATATAACTTACATGATACATAGGCTATTATAATTTTTACATTCAGAAGGAAATTACAAAGGACAGGAATCAGCACACCTCTACAATCACCAACTCAATGTCTGATGGTGAGTTCAGCCCTGAGATGGAGGATGCCGTTTATGAAGTAAATGCTATCATCCGCCATGAATGCAGTCCAGGGAATACCAAATAGGTTTCGATATCCGACGGCCTTTCCTCCAGTGAAGGTGTAATTCCCTTTATACTTGCTTACATAATCCTCAGTTGGCTTTGACCTTGCTGCAAACTCGTAGTCAACTGCAAAAGTAACAGATCCCCTCTCCTGCATTCCCAGAAACAGCCCAAAGCAGTGGAATGAGCTTTGCTGATCCATGTTGCAATGAGCAGATAAGAAAAATCCTTGGCCACCAAGATGAAATGCCTGGGAATAAACTCTACCAGACGGAAATAGATGTGTACATTCCTCACGCTTCAGGTCCAGGTACACAACACACTGCTGCCGTGGCAGTTCAAACTCTACAACCTTGACCGGACGGTACTTGTATGCCCGCTCCACAAAGCGACGATGAATGACGTTCGCCTCTTCTGCTGCAAGCGCTCGCTGTCGGTATGGTGTCTCAGCCTTGAAAAAGAGAGCTTCGAGCACAACCTTGGATGCAAGTTCTGGATCAAAGTCAATGCAGGTTAAAACTTTTTTCAGCTTTCTGCAAGTCATATATGGAAAACGTATTAGGCGACCGAGGCGTGTAGCAAAGACTCCACGACGTTCCTCCAGTTTTGGGTAATGAATCCGAGCCCATTTCAACACAAAGTCGTAAACAGCATCCTCTGAAGCTATCTGGAGGTCGTCACTGGAAAATATTGCCTCTATACCAGCAAGAGGCAAGTTGAGTACCTCCTCCTGAAACCTGACAAGAAAACAGTGCAAACTAGTAAATCTATGATCTAGAGGTTAGCTCAAAAATGGGCCTAAAAGAAGAAAAAAAATGCAAAAATGTCATTTCACATAACTTGGCACTTAAAAATAAGCAGAGCACATAAAAGACTGCATTCCTAGCCAAATTGTTTTTAAGAGAAGAAACTTGGAAACAAAACAATATATATCAACAAAAGGGTGTCTTGCGTTCATAATATCAGTAGCAAAAGAAGCAACCTTGTTGCAGTTAAGAAATTACACAAAATATCCATGTATTTAATATTGTAAATGATAGCGACACTCACTTGGTAATATCTTTGTATCTGGCAGCAAGAAACTGCTTTGATGCATCTGTGAGTGGCTGAACAGCATCTGCCATTAAAACACTAGATGGAAGGTCCAGATACAGCAAAGCTGATTCACAGGTCATAGGCAGGTTTCTTAACAATCGGCTACAATATCTCATGCATGATACAACCTCGAATTTGTCAGCCGCCATCAACACGTCTAACAAGGCAGTAGGTGTGGTTGTTGATAGGGTGTTGCTGTACATAAAATTAAGCAGGTCTAGGAGAGCTGTTTCTTCTGCTCAAGAATTTTTTTTTCCAAACATTAGGTCATATAACCTTGACACATGACCAAACATAGTACATAACATTTTAAGTTTAAACCACAAAGAAATGCATAAACCCTCAAAAATCAACAGGTTCCAACATGAAAACATAGGAAATTAGAATTCATAGCAAGAGAGGTAAAAAGAAAAATGATCAATGATAGGAAAAACAACCCAGTGCTTACCAGAGGCATGTATTCGGAGTGTTACATGGCGCTGCTCTGACTCCTTCATTCCATTTGAAAACAACTACAAGCAAAGGGACAAACTGCTGTCAAACATGAGTACATGAACTGATAATAGACAGAAAACCAACCAGCATCCCCCTACCTTATAAAAGAAGGGACTTTTTGCAGCTAAAATCGGAGAACTAATGTGTATGGTCTTCACTCTTAGAATTTTTGAGCAATCCACATTCCTTGATGAGTCATTGTTGTAAATGGTATCAGTCCCTGCAAAGGAGCCAAATAGGTGTCAAGGCACATGAAGAAATTACATAATTTACTTTTGCAAGTTACAGAATCTATAATTTTGCTTCCACCAATTTGCTTATTTCCAATAATAATAAATAACTTCTTTTCTTATTTTGTTTCTTTAGCAACTTATGAAGAAGCAAAGCATAAATAACAAATATAAGTAGCAAAAGTAAAAAAAACAAACAACAAAATGAAGGAACCTAGGAGGTTTGAGTTGTTTGTGTGAAAATTAACTAAAAAGTTTGCTTTAATTAACATAAGAGAACTTGTATAGTGTGTATATGCAGCATATAAAAATGTAGAAAGTAGTAATTTAGGTATGAAATTATGTTACCGATTTGAAAGGAATTCAATCCAACATCAGTAGGTGACTCTTCAGCTATTGTCATGGGTTCTTCATCTTGATTCACATACGTTACACCATCCACCGTGTAGGACATGTTAAAATTCAAGATTTTCTCCTCACTTTGCACGATAAAATCTGCATGAAAACAAGGACCCAACCCAAAAATTGTCAAATTCTCATCAATTTACACTCTCGAAAGCTATTAAATAAAAACTAATAATGGAAGAAATGAAACAAACCGTTTTCTTTCTTGAAATCTTCCCTCCGTCTCTTTCTATTACGAGCCCAATCAGCGATAGAAGAGCAACCTTCACCATCGGATTTAGTTTCAGGCAAATCAGGCACGATTTCGATCCTCAAAATCCGATCGGAAAAATTACTGTCATCAAAAGCAAATCCGAAGTCCGGATCGACGGAACCAGACCCGGATGCTTCGCCAGGTGAGAAATCGGAGTCCATAATCGCCTGTGGATGAAAAAGATCCGCGTTCGGCACTCGCATGACCAAAAATCCTCCTAAAGCACAAGTAAAAAAAAAGCAAGAGACACGGATTATAAGAGTAAAGTCGGAGAAATCGAGGTTTCCGAAGTTAGAAACCTACAACCACCACAACAAGGCTACTTTATTTTCCAAATCTGAAGTTGTTTCTTCCGTCATCTTTTTCATAATTATACAATTTCTTATTCTATATGCCAGTTTATGATTGGTTTCCAGTAAAATGTAACCGAATTTTCTATCCAAATTTTCTTTTCGATCATTTTTTCTCTACATATAATTGATTGCAGCAAGAAACACAGCCAAGCCCGTTTATGATTGCGTTCGGTTTTCGAATCTGACCTAATGGACCGATCCAGCTCCAACATAGACAGCAATAATTGTCCTGGGCCCTGTTTACATAATGGCAGAAAAAGAACCAGTAGGGAAAGATCTGGACAACCACAATTCAGTCGTCAACCCGACAAGCGCACCAGCAATTGTAACAAGCCTCACCCTTCTGGTAGCCCGACAGAGAGCTTCGATCGGATCAGGTTTTATCTTGATTAATTTAGATTAATTTGTAATATATGTCTAATTTTAATGAGTAAATTTTATAATATAATTTTTTTATATACTAAATTTTAAATTATTAATTTTTTAAACAATATTAAATTATATACGATTTAGATAAATTTACTGATTAATTTAGTAATAAAAATACTCATATCGTCTTATATTATATATACAAAAATCTCGATATTAAACTATAATATTTTTTTATTTAATAAAAAAATATCAACATGTTTACAGCACGCTAAATACCAATTTTCTACTTCAAATTATGTTTATTTTTATATTTTATATTTTATCTTAAAAAGTTTTTTATAATTAAATTTTAAATATTAATCTTAATTTTTATATAATAAATCTTAAATTTTGTACTTAAAAATATATCATATCCCTAATTTTTTAAAGGTATAAAGATAATTTTAACCCTTAATGTTTATGATTTTTATCATTTTGGTCCTCATTCTTTTTTAGGATAAATTTAACCATTAACCTATAGTTTTTGACAAGTATCTCATTTTTTAACTAGCATAATGATTAGATAGTAAAAAAATTAACGATAATGATATGTCATATATGTGTAGAATGATATTTAAGATTTGAGAATACTTAGTAGACTTTTATTCTAGATTTAATTAATTTTTAATATTTTATTTAAGTTTTAATTGTTTTATATTTTATGTTAAAACAAAATTATATTTTACATATATATTTGTCATTATCGTAAAAAAATTAACGATAATGACATGTTATATATATATATATACGTAAAACGAGGCTATATGCCATGTTATTTAAAATATATTATTACATATATATAACATGTCAATATTATTAAATTTTTAACGGTCTAATCATTATGTTAGTTAAAAAATAAGTTATTTGCCAAAAAAATATAGGTTAAAGGTGAAATTTATCTAGAAAAGAATGAGGGTCAAAATGATAAAAATTTATAAACTAAGGATTAAAATTATCTTTATGCTTTTTCAAATCTAATTATAATACTTAGTTTTAAATAGAGATGGGCACGGGTCTGATTTTCGGCCCATCTGACCCGACCCGAAAAACATATTCTCCACCCTCCACCCGAGTTTAGGGTGAAAAAATCTGCCCCGACCTGATTTTTAAGCTTTAAAACTAGACTTGACCCGATCCGACCCGAATCATTAAAAAATTTTAAAATTTTAGGGATTTAATTGTAAAAAAATAAAATTTAGGAATCTAATTATAAATAAAATAAATTTTTAGTGACCTAATTGTAAAAAAAATGATTTTAATGACCCAATTGTATAAAATATATATAAAGAGGGATCATTATTGCAAATATCCCTAAAATATATATGAAAAAATTACACTATTAGTCTCGAATCGAGTCAGATTTTTTTCACCTAAAACCGAACCCGACCTGACCCGACCCGGACCCGAACTTGCTTAAAAAAATCCGACCCGTTCGAATCAGGTTGGAACCCGTCGAGTTCAAGTTCCGTGTCCATCCCTAATTTTAAATTTTAAATCTTAAATATACTAATTTAAAATAAAGATTTCAATAAATAAAAAGACAAATTGCACCCTAGCTTACCCAAAGATTCCAAAGCACCCGTCATTGCATTTTTTTTCTCTTCGAATATTAATAACTTGTACCTTCCATTCCCACTGCAATAAAATGATTAAAAAATCAATTATGGTTAATCCAGTTAAGACAATAATTAAATGCTGATTATATTCCATATTCTTCCTCTAGGACTCTCATTAAATCAAATTAAGTACATGCTTAGTGTACGAACATCATAAATTTAAAAATAAATACAAAATTTATTTATCTATTTTGCTTAAAATATAATTTAATATATAAATCTTGATTTAAGAAATATCTACGTTAGTGTTAGTGTTTTGTGAAAATTAAATTAAAATTATATGTATAAAATTAATAAAAAAATCAAGTTAATAGATTAGGTTGGTAATTTCTTTAAAGTTAATGTGTAATTTATTTATCAACAATTTTTAAGTAATATTTTGGTCAAATTAGATGAATAATAGAATCAGAAAAAATAAGAAAAATAAGTGTATTTAAAAAATATTTAAAAGAATAGGTTAAAAAATAATATTCTTTGGATTTCGTCACCTACAGGTGGCGAGATCTATGTATAACGTTGATTCAATTTAATCCAACGGTCAACATAGATCTCACCACTTACAAACGATGAGGTCCATGTACATCGTTGAATTCAGTTCAACTCAACGATCAACATGGACCTCGTCACCTATAGGTGACGAGGTCTAAGCACGCTAACGAGATCCAAAAATATTATTACTTTTGGTCTATTCCTCAAAATATCCCAAATTCACTTATTTCTCTGAATATAACTTTAAACATCATTATTCCCCTAAAATTTTATAATATTCCATGTTCTTTGCTTTGTAATAAGAAATGAATGATTTAGTCCCATTATCTTTGGAAATTTGTTTCCTTGTTTTTCTATTACCGAATCCAGCCTGAATACTTTTAGGTATAATCAAGCATATGAAAAAAAATAAAGCTTTTTATAATAATTTCTCAAAAGCTTAAGGACCAAAGGAATAAATTCTCCCAAATAAATATTAGCCATCCGACAGGACAGTACTCTTTGTTTAGTCATATCAGTCCATCAATCAAGGATTCCTTGGTTTTTCTTGCAACTTGTAATATAGGAAAAATTAAATATATAGTCCCTCTTTAAAAATTATTTTAAAAATAATTCTATTTATTTTGATTCGTATAAGTAATAGTTTTATAAGTTTATGTTGTCATTGCCCGGAAAGACCAAGGTGCGGTTAAAAAACTAATATAAAATCTTACTAATTTGGTAATAATTTAAGTTAAATTATTATCGTTTTAATTAGATTCGGATTGAATTTTAATTTAGATAAAAATTATATTATCAAAAATCTTATTAAGTAAAAATTTTAAATAGAAAATTATCGTAATTTAACTGTATTTTAAAATATTGTAGACCATCCGTAAGGAATAAAAATTATTTATCCTTAATCACGTCTTTTTTATATCTTAAAACCTTTTTCTGAATCAGCTACAACGTTACAGTAATATCTGTTATAAAATATACTTTTAATTTAATTATTAAACATTGATCTCTTAAACACTATACTGATATTACTGATGTTCGAACCCGTAACCTCTAAGAATAATAATCGTTCCCTTAACCATGCTTACATCTTAAAACCTAAATTATATACTCTAAAAATAATTCTTTAAAATTTTAACCATAATCTTTAATCTTTAATTTTAAATTTTAAATTTATTAATTTAAAGTATAAATATTAATAAAAACACGATTAAGGGATACAATTTTATGCCTCTGGAAGAATTGTTTGCATCCAAACCTGTTGGAAGTCACTGTCAGCTGCAGATTGTAAGAGAAGTCTTACCTACCAAAGCATTTTTGGCGTGGTGTTGGTGGTAGCCAGCCAGCCACCAGGTCTCTTCTCTCTGGAGACAAACCAGGCCAGGAAGTTCATTTCCTCCGATGCCGATTGCCACTACTACCGGGGTGATTTTAGGAAAAGCCGTCCTTAAAAAAAGCCTAAAAAACGTCCGTACCGTTTTTCTTACAAAAGTTGTAAGAAATTCGGTACATACTTTTCGGTATAAATTTTTATAACTTTTATAAGAAAAACGGTATATACCGAATTTCTTACAAAAACTGCAAGAATTTCGGTTATAAAACCAATTTTCTTACAAAAAGTATAAAGATTTCGGTATATACCGTTTTTCTTATAAAAGTTGTAAGAATTTCGGTATATACCAAAAAGTGTGTACCAAATTTCTTACAACTTTTGTAAGAAAAACGGTACGACTTTTTTAAGCTTTTTTTAAAGGCGATTTTTTCTAGACTCATCCACCACCACCGCTATTTCCAAGGAAAAACTGAATCATGTCAGGGTATGATGAAGATCCTTGGGGGTAATGAAAACTGGGGAATTCTATTGAAAAACTGAAGATTTAATTTTTTTTTTCTTATTGTTTCAAAACAGAGTGATTTTTTATAGGTAATATTATATTAATATTTTTTTATTATTTTATTATATATTATTTAATTTTATTTATAAAATTATATCCCTTTTAGAACATGTAAGTTAAAATTGTTTGTTGTAGAAAGCGATTTTAAAAATTGTCTTGCTTAAAAAGCGATTTATAGGTGAGTTGACATGTCTTTACATATCAGTCAATATAAAATATGTTAAAGATAAATTATTTTTATAATCTCGTAAAAATCGCTTTGTATACTTTTTTTATATATTTTATATTGGTTGATGTGTGAAGACATACCAACTCACCCATAAATCGCTTCCTACGCAAAATGATTTTTAAAATTGCATTCTACAGAAAATGATTTTAACTTACGTGTTCTGACAGGAATATAATTTTATAAATGAAGTTGAATGAGGTATATATATAATAATAATAAAATAATAAAAAAATGATATTAATATAAAATTGCCTTTTATATATAAAAAAAGACTAGCAGTGACTCATTTCTTCAGTTGAGTTGGTTTAGACATTTTTGAATATAAATTACCTACCACCTAACGTCATCTATTGTTCAAAAATTTGAGTGTCATGATTGTGAGATATTCAATGATTTTAAAAAAATAAATTATTATTTTTTATTTATTGATATTTTTAAATTCTATAAAATTGTTTTAATTTGTAAAAGAAAAATTATAAAGATTAAATTCCGAGAATGTGTTAAGGGAGAGATTATTAGGTGAACCCTGTTCATCACGTTATTCATGGTTCAAACAATCAGAACCGTTGATTTCTAAATAACCACCTAATAACTACCCACCTAATAACTACATGTAGGAAAGAAGTGATGATTAACTTGAAAAAAATTAAAATCAACAGTCCTGATTAATTGGGACCATGGATGATGTGGTGAATAAGGTTGACCTAATAATTTTTCGTGTTAAGGACAGTTTAAAAAAGTGCAGCATTAACTTTTACATCAGTGTTAATTCGGATCAGGAATTTGAGCATTGTGCACTTATTACATGTCAACTTAGAACCGGTTAGAGACGGGTATTTTATCCGATTCGGTCGGATTTTAATATGATTCGATCCATTTAGATTAAGTTTTTAATAAGACAATAATTTTGAGTTGAGTTAGATTAAATTTTTATTTTATGGTTTAGAGTGAAATCATGTTAGATTAGATTCAAATTTAGGGTAAAAATATTTAATCTGACCCGACATTAAACATGTAATTTTCTCTAAAATTTTTTAGGAATATAATTTATCTTTTAAAATTGATTTTTATTTATGATTTAATCTTTTAAATTATTTTTTATACTTAAGTCTTTAAAATTATTTTTTATAGGTCATATAGAGTTAGAGTCTGGTATAATATATTCATGATTTATATTATCAAATTGACGGTTAAGAAAACTTGAGTATATAGTTTACCCTAAATTTTAATGATAATTTAATTTTACATGTATAAATTATCGATACATATTCAGTGGCGGATCCATGCTTTGAATAGGGTGAGTTCCTGCTCAGTGCTCACCCTGAACTTTTCAAAGTTTACATATTTATCCTTATTTTTTTAATTTTTATGAACTAATTGTAACACCCTTGACCCGGTGTCACATTGGGCCTCCGGCCCAAAACCTGTATTTCAAAATTTCAGCTTCAAGCCTAATATTAAAACCAACTCAAGTCTAAATATGATTAATAAAATCCATTTGAGTTAAAACGTAATCCAAAATAATTTAAAGTAAACGTAGCTCCAAATATTACAAACACATTTAAATCATTCGACCCAAATTAAAATGAACAGAGTTACAAAATACATATAGGGTATGACACAATACTATGCCCACTACATCTAATAAGTGTACTCTGACAACATGGTCGATGCTGAAATTCAAACCTCGATGGTGCTCCACGGACCGACTCCACCTAACCTACGCACGAAAACACATTTTGAACGTTGAGCTATGAAAGCTCAGTGGATACGCTGAACTCGGCAAACATCATGCATAACATAAGCAGTAAAGCATGACATATAAATCTGTAGCGACCCTTATAAAATTACTTAAAAATAATAGGGGGTGGAGTAAAAAAGGGGAGAAATGGTCACTAGTGGAATTGAAATTAGGGTTTGAAAAGTGAAATTTAGGGATTTGGATTTGAAATAAAATTTTGGGGAAATTTAGAAAATTAGGATTTGATAATTAAAAATTAAAAATTAGGTTTTAAAATTATATGCAAAAATTGGGAATTTTGAAATATTAAAAGAAACTTGAAATCTAGGGTTCTTAAAAAATAGAAATTGGAAGGTTAAAATTAGGGATTTGAGAAAAGAAATTTTAGATTGAAAAGGAAAATTTTAAAATTAGGGATTTTTAAAAAAGGGTGGAGTCGCCACCGGTCACTTTTGGTAGACCGGACACCGTAAAAACCAGAGATTTGAAATGATTTGGGTTCGAGAGTCGGTTACGGTTAAAAACGAGTTTAGGGTTTAAAACCGCCCAAAATTGGCACCTTTATTAAACTACCGCTTAATTAATTTTGAATTTTCCGGATTAAAATGACATTTAAATTAATTTTTGTTTAAAGATTCGAATCAATTTTATTTTTTACCGTGTCTTTATTCGGAGGCAACGCATACACCGCGACCATTACGTTGGAACACGGGCCCGTTACGACCAAATAAAGACGTTTAATTAGACTCATTAATTTAATGTGGTGTATGTAATTTACAAAATTAAAAAAAAAATAATATATATAAACATTTACATGAATAAAAAACCATAAAATGCATGGCATATATACAAAGCATGTAACAACATTAACAAAAATAAATAAATAAATATCATGAATAAAAAGGTACATAAACACCTAAGAATATTATACAACACATGATAACAAAGATTAAAATAAATAGACCAACAAACAAATAACATATATAAATAAACAAAACAAAACATATAATAAACAAATAAAAAAAAACAATAAAAGATACCAATAAAAATATTCATATTTTCATTAAACCATAAGAATGGAATACACAATAAATATTTCAAAAGAACTATATACATCTAAATATGCTCGATTAAAATCAATCCACAAATTAAACTAAACGGTAAAAGTAATGATTAGATTAGGGCATAACTTGAAAAATAACCAACCAAATGGGTGAAGTGATTCAATGAAAGTAAAAATATAAATAATGAAGGCTACCAACTTACCAATGGAAATGGAAATGGAAAAATGGAAATGAAAATGACAATGACAATGGAAATGGAAATGGTTCGGCAGACACTGGAAATGGAAAATGGAAATGGAATTTTAAGGGAAATGGAAAATGGAAATCTAGGACCATGCGGCTGTGTATAAAAAACTATGGTTCTTGGTCCTTTATTTTTAGGGTAAATATTATATATATAGTTAGGGTAAAGGGTAACATATGGGAATAAAATAGGTTTAGGTTTTAATATATAAGGGTATCTAAAATATGATGAAGGGTATTTAAGGTTTATCCCTTTAAAAATAATAACCAATTAAAAACAAGACCTTGGGCACCAAGTAGAGATTTTTATTATATTTTTTTATATTATAAAATTATATTTAATAGGTCAAATTTATTTATGGTTTGGGCTTATAAAAGTGGGTTCTAATAAAAGGTTTTTATTTATATCATATATTTATATATTTTTGGATTTTTGGTTTTAATTAAGAGATAGTAAGGATAATAATAATTATAAAATAAGTGATAAAATTAGGGTAAGTTAAGGTGATTTGGGTATTAAAAAGGGATGTGGATTGATTTAATTCGAGCATAAACCCGGATAAAATTAGTGATTACAAAATCTCACGCATGATATGATGGTCTAGCATGCTTGCCTATCACATGACATAAATGAATGTATATTATCGCACACAACATCTACAAATCATAACAAGTCAACACACAAGAGTGAGGTTCGCGTCCACACAACATCAAGATCCTACACTTATGATTGAGGCTGCCTTCAAATCCTATGCCAGGAATGTTACATCGGATATATTCGAACAAGGTTGCCCAATATTCGGAAAGGGGTGGAGGTCACCCGACCAACCTCATGCTCGAAATATTACATTGAACATCTTCGAGTGAGGCCGCCTAACCCTCGGAATAAAAGTCTTCAAAACATCACCCGACATATTACATCGGATGGCCTTCAACGTGTTGTAACACTTATGGATATCCAGATTTCCAACACACAAGGACTCAAACCACACAAACGATCCACCTAGGATCTTAGCACAACAAGATATATTAAAATTATCTCAAATTAGTCTTTCAGGGTTATAACATAAATCTTTAGTTCAATAATTCGTTTCACAACTTTTAGATTAATGGAAGCATTTATTAAAATCACCAAGCCCCAAATCTCTACTTAACTTGGCCAAAATACATAAGGGTATCGATACCCTTAGATGGGGTATCGAAACACCCTGCATCGGTGCCCACCCAAAAGAGGGTATCAAAACATGGGTATTGATACTAGCATCGATACCCTTTGATCAACTCATAGGTCAACCACGGAGGGACTATCCGATTCGATACCAGCATAGAACTGGAAATGCCACTGGAGGTATCGTATCGAACTCGATACCCCTAGCCAAGAAGCTTATTTTTCTCTCAGAGGTATCGATACACGGGCCACCGATATCAATACACCCTGTACGAAATTACAGGTTTCACTTAGAAATTCTAGAGATTCATCCCCAAACTTAACCTAATCGATCCTATAGTGTTTCAAACCAATATTATGAATGTTTAAAGTATTTTAACACCATTTTTCAGCCATTAATCACATTAGCACAAATTCCACCATTAAAGGTTCTAAAACTTAAAACCAAGCATCCAAGCACAAAGTTTACATGTATGCAACTACCATGATATGCATAATGAAGAGAAAAGTTGGGAGTACCAACCTCTAGCAAGAACAGTAACAAAAACGTCACCCTTTCCTCCTTCAAGCTTTCTTCTTCCCAAGACTTGTTGATGGCTCGCCACTTTCTTTCTCTACAAGAGAAAAATAAAGAACGGATTAGACATACCTTGAGAAGATTTTAGGAGCTTAAAACACTAAAAGAACATGGATTTAAGCTCTCCAAAAATCTATTCTCGAACTCAACTAAAACCCCACATAAACATCTTCCTCCACCAAACTTAGCAAACAAACCCTTGTTTTATAGATCCATTTCAGCATTATCACTTCCTCTTAATCATAAAAACGAGATTCTAAACCTAACTCAGCAAGATCTTACCTTTTCTCCCCTAAACTTGGATGATGAAGATGATAGAAAAGAAAACCCTCTGATCCATGACCTCACCCTCTGCAGAATAACACTCCAAAACTCTCTCTATTCAACTTATTTTGGCATTTACCAAAATACCCTCAGCCCATAACTTAACCCACACACAACTACTCAAGACCCAACAAACTAGGCCTAAAACCATCCAACCTGGGGCCCAAAACATAAGCTCAAAACCAATGGTTTAACCCGACACTCGGATCCGAATCCGGATCGTTACTCTAATCCTTAATTTTTATAATATTTAAGCTTTATATTTAGAGATTTTAAAATTTCATATGTGCCTACCTCAAATAAATTTATGAATCCGTCACCGTACACATTCACATATATTTAAAGGTTTTTAAACTGTGAATTTGATAATAATCAATAAATTCATCAACGTTGTATTTAGGGTTTAGGGTTTTACGTTTTAAGTTTACGTTGTTAATGTTTTACAAGTTATAATCAAATTAATTGTTATAAATTTTCAAAATTTATAAATTTCCCTGAATTAAAAAAAAAAAAAAAAACAATTCCAAACACATGCATGCGATACTCTTAAAGCTGTTTTTCATCTGTTAATTTCTTCTGTCAAGCCAATTACCTGTTAAAACCCTTTTTCAGACAACAGCCTGAAATTACGGTTTAACGAGAGATAATGGTGGAATTCAGATTCTGTCCAAAACAAATATAAAACCCGACCAAAGTACATGTGATCCAATCGGTATCTGTTTCTAGGGCCAACACTAATAAAATAACACTAATAATGTTTTTCAGCTTCAAATCTGATTAACAGTTAAACAAAACAGGGTTTTCTTCCCTAATTAAAGGGAGTTTTAACTCCAACATGCGCACGAGGCACGACATCATGGATTCAGTCTGTACTTTCAATTCCGGTTTCAGATTCAGATTCGTTTAAATAAATTTACCAACCAAAATTCCTCAGCAGTTACTGCAAGGCATGTGCTAAGCCTAAAACCAATTAATATTAATTATTTATATTAATTAAACCTTGATTTTACAAGTTATATACATTTGGAAGAAGTGGGTTTGTAGGTTTGTAGGTTTTCCATGGCAGTTTTCACTACCTTCTTTTCAGTGTGTTCTTTTCCTACATAAAAGTTGAGAAATCTGTGTCTTGTAATATCAATCAATGTAAACAGTTAGAGGTTGTGTTTTTCTGACAAGTTGAAGCATCATGTTATGAACTAATGGATACGAATCTGCATTTTCTTTGACGTCAGATGAAAATTCCACACTTTTCAGGTTTAATCCCAGAGGGGGGATAGATAGAGAGGAGTCTCTGGATTTGATGTAGGGATACAGGTATGGAACGGGTCGGGTCAAAATTTTTACCAATACGAATCCGACCCGATCAAAAGTCAAAAAAAAAAATTGTCCAATGTTAAATGGGTTTAAGCGGTAATGGTGCGGATTCAAAAATTTATTTGACGGTATAAGTACATATAAAAATTCAAAATTTTAAGATGAATATAAATTTTAAATATTATAAAAAATTAAAAATTAGTTCATAAAAATTATAAAAATTAAAGGTAAATATGTAAACTTTAAAAAATTTAGGTATGCTCTTCTGTGAAGGTAGATCCGCCAATGATTTAAGTCTTACTTATGTATATATAAGTAATATGCCAAAGGTCCAAATATTGTTGCAATGCGTAAAATAAAGTATAAATCTTATGCTTTCTAACTATGCTTATTTTCATATCTCTTACTAAAAA
This sequence comes from Abelmoschus esculentus, assembly GCA_035048815.1. Taxonomy (NCBI): domain Eukaryota; kingdom Viridiplantae; phylum Streptophyta; class Magnoliopsida; order Malvales; family Malvaceae; genus Abelmoschus; species Abelmoschus esculentus. The sequence goes on from JAUCBN010000038.1 coordinate 3,046,523, forward strand.
ATTATATAAAAATAAATTTTAAATCCTAATTTTATTTTTTTTATATTTTAAACCTTACATCTTACTCCTTAAAAAATACAACATTTCCCTAATTTCTTAGTTTTAAAATTCTATCCTTTTCAGTGTTATATTTTATGTTTTAACATAAAAAATAAATTATAAGTCTTAACTTTAAATTATAAATTTTAGATTTTAAAAAATATATTATATATTATAATTCTAATATAAACACTAATTTTAAATTTTAATTATAATTTTTAAATTTAGTTTTTTAACCAAAGACGTTAAATTACTTTTTCTTAATTATTATATTTGAAAGCATCTTTACTTTTGCTACATTATTGTTTAAAAGAAATTATATCTCAATCTTTATCTAGAATTGTAAAAGAGAAGGTTTCTACTTGTAAGGTATTCGAATTTGGTATGCTAAATTCAAATTTGATTTAATAATTATTGAATTAAATTTAGGCATAAAGATAATCTTAACCCTTAACGTTTACAGTTTTTGTCGTTTTGGCCCTTATTCTTTTTTTGGGATAAATTTAGCCCTTAACCTATATCTTTTTTACAAATAGCTTATTTTTTAACTAGATTGATGATTGTACCGTTAAAAATTTAACAATGATACATATATATATGGAATATAATTTTAAGTGGCATGACATGTAACCTATCAAATGCATATATATATATATATATATATATAGAATATAATTTTATTCTAATATAAAATATAAAACAATTAAAATTTAAATAAATATTAAAAATTAATTAATTCTAAAATATAAGATTATTAAAATTTTTTAACCTTAACTACGATAAAATTAAAATCTTATTCGAATTGTGTTTATATTTTTTAAGATAAGATTTTGATTCTATCGTAGTTAGGGTTAAGAATGTTTTATAATTTTTAATATTTTATTTGAATTTTAATTATTTTATATTTTATATAGGAATAAAATTATATTCCATATATATATATATTTGATAGGTTACATTCCATATCATTTAGAATTATATTCCATATATATATCATCGTTAAATTTTTAACGGTCCAGTCATCAAGCTAGTTAAAAAATAAGATATTTGTCAAAAAGATATAGGTTAAGGGCTAAATTTATCCCAAAAAAAGAATAAGGGTCAAAACGAAAAAAACTGTAAACGTTAAGGGTTAAAATTATCTTTATGCCTTAAATTTAAACTCGAATATGAATAAAAATTTATCCGTTTTTGGTATTTTTATATATTCTTATATTAAAAAAAATTAAGATTTAAAGTTAATATTTAATGTTAGAATTTATAATTATAATTCAATAAATTTAGGATATAATATTGTATTTTTAAGATTTAAATTTTAAAATTAATACTTAAATTAAAAGATATATTAAATTTTTAGAGTATAAATCTTTTACCTCTAATTGCGTTCTATTTCATTCTTCTTACTAATTATTTTTTTAAAAAATAAAATTTAAACTCAACCCTAATTTTGTATATCCTAAAATCTAAACCCTACATCTTAAAAAATATACCTTATCCATAATTTCTAAACTCTAAACCTTAAATCTTAAACTCATTAATTTAAAGTGATCATATCAGTAGAGATAATATCAATATCATGATTTGCATCGGTGACAAATCCATGCTTTGAGTAGGATGGGCATGAGCCTACCCTGAACTTTTTAAAGTTCATATATTTATTTTTAAAATTTTCAACTTTTATGAATTAATCTTCAAATAAATTTTTAAATCCGCCACTGATTTTGGTTCAGAATTTTTATTCCTCGAGTTTTCAATGAGCATGTCATATTACAATATTTTATTATTTAATTCGAAATGCTGATGATTTTAATTATTTTTTTGCTTATATAATGCCATATCCTTCTTCCTACGGTTCCCACAATAGATGGCTATGAGCTGTGGTTGATTGTCACCATAGAAAAAGAAGACTTGGGGAGAGAAAAATAAAGCTCTCCTCTTTTCTTCTTTCTTCTTCAAGTCCTCTTCCTTTGACTCGCCTTTGTTTGAAGATCTCCCTTTTTTGAACAGTCGCTATCTTCAAGCTCCCTTTCCCTTCTCTGTCGTCTCTATCCATTTCTCAATTGTTAAAGCAGCCTCCACTTTCACTCACTTTCAGTCCATGATCCATTTCGACCATGGGTTACTGGAGCTCCTCTCTAGGGTTGCATGAGAAACTTGGGTCTTTTCCATTTCGCTTGTTAATTCATGTGAAACTGGTTCCATAGATCTATGCACCCCAGAAATCTCCATTTAATAGTTGTCTTTTTCCTTTTTGTTGATGATCTAATAGGTAAGAGAGAGCTTTCTTCAGTCCACTCATGGGTGGCGGTGGGGTTTAATTAGCTGCCGACTCATTCATCCAAATACTGAGTTAAAAACGACGGGCCACCAGAAAGTTACCCAGTAAATGAGTGAATGATGCGGGAGACAAGTTGAATCCTAATCTTCCTGTGCTTGGACTGAAGGGAGCTCCTTCTGCTGTTACTTAATCCATTTATAATCTATCTTATTCCCATGGATCATTTTCCCTTGTTTATATCATGATTTTATTAACACCCAAAGCTACTTTCTTCCAGGTTTTTCACGACAAACACAGAAACACTGCCTAGGTAATGTTGGAATAATGATCTCCTTAACCTATTGGCTTGTTCTTCATTGGCATGTATACAGGTGATGATCTCAATGGCGGTGGGTTGAAAGCTTCGTTTTTTCCTGAGTCTAGGGCTGAGGTTTGCAACTCTTTAAACAACAGTGCCTCTTTTCCTTATGGATATTGCTTTTATCTGCTCTTAATACCCTTAAATTTGAGCTAATTAGCCAACCATTGATTGATTTCAAAGCATCTCTCTAGAAGTTTGAGAGCAGATGTTTTAGGGTTTTCCTGTGAAGCTGCTGTTGCAGTTGCAGACGCAGTTTCTTGTTTAAAGCTCCGCCTAAAAAGGCAAAGCATATGAAAGGCGAAACTCGCAAAGCTCACGCTCCACGAAAAAAACCCTTCTTGGGTCTTGCTCTCTCTCTGCAACAAGTTCCCAGACATGTCTCCACCCCAGTTCATGTGCAATGACTCAAATATCCCTTCTCTAGTTTTAAACTAGTGTTGGGTTGGGACCGAGATTTGCAGGAACATGGACAACTTTTCTGTTCCTAGCTGTTTGGTGATTGTAATTGTAAAGACATGTATTCCATTTCATACTGTGTCCAAGGAAAGACTTGTCTGAAGTCTGAACTGCTGTTTGTTTTTCTCCTGTGGTATAAATATAATCATAAATCTGGTAGGAACTTTTGGTACAGGTTTTGAAGGTGAAGCTGAGACTGGTAGGGGGAAGTTTATGAGTTTGATCTTGGAATTCTGAGTAATTTTTCATCATTTTAATGGCGTGGATAAATGGTTGACATTAATTTATAGACTGCTGTCAGCCTGTCACTGGTTGAATCTAAACAGGCATCTTCTCTATTTAAGCTGATTTTCCATGAAACCCTATTTTGACATGGTTGAAGCTAGGTGTTTTAGTTCATGTTGGGTTCTTTCAACTCGTTAGTTACCGTAGTATTAAATTACGACCGTAATATAACGTAATAATCATATTGTAACGTTTATTTAAGATTTTTATGACACCGGAAGTTATTTTTTAGAGATAAATCATGATACTGTTAACAATTATGATATCGTAATTTTATCTATAATTATAATTGTAATCGTAATTTAATACTATGATTCTTCCGGGGAAAGAATCTGTGAAGAGAGGATGAATAAACAAAATCCACCTAGGTCTCCAACCAGAACAAAAATCCTTTACCTCTTCTCCATGCCTCCTTTGAACAAAAATCATCTGCCCCTTTCTCATATCTCCTTTGGAGTCTCCTTTGATTTTTTTTTAAAAAATTTAATTCTAAACTCTAAACCCTTATTTTCTATATTCTAAATCTTAAACCCTACACCCTAAAAAATACACCCTACCCCTAATTCACTAACCCCTAACCTAGAACCCTCTAATTTGAAGTGGGGTCATAAATTGAGGCATGAGGAATGGGCAGATGATTTGCACTCGCCTCCTTTGGTGCCTCCTTTGATTTTTTTAAAAATTTTAATTTTAAACCCTAAACCCTTATTTTTTATATTCTAAATCTTAAACCTTATACCTTAGAAAATACACCCTACCCCTAATTCCCTAACCCTAACCAAAACCCCTAACTTAGAACCCTAAACCCTAAACCCTCTAATTTAAAGTAGGGATATAAATATTGACATGGAGAAGGGACAGATGATTTACACTCCCCCAACCAAAGATGTTTGATGCATATCTTTAGATCATTAACTTCATCATATATATATATATATACGACTCTACTACCTTTCTAAGCTTTCCGATAAAAATTTCGGTATTATTATAATATAAAAATAATAAAAGTTTTAATCTATACAAAAATATTTAACGATTTTGTAAAAAAAAAATTACGTGCATAATTCAAAATTATTATCATTTTTGATAAAATTTTATATAACCTTATTTTGATCTTATTTAAATTGATTTGTTTCAGAATCACTTACCAGTGTTACCTTAAATATGAGTAGAAGTCTTTTAATCGTATTTTTTTATGCTTTCAGTTAAAATGTTTTAAAAATAAATTTTAAACCTTAATTTTAAATTTCTGTCTTAAATCCTAAATCCTACATTTTAAAATACACCCTACACCTAATTTTTTAATCCCTAACTATAATCCCTAACCTTAAACTTTAAACCCGCTAATTTAAAATAAAAATACTAATAAAACATGATTAAAAGATAGATAATTTTCAGTTTTAAAAAGATTTTCTTTCCGAATGATGGCATCAATTTTGCACCATCTTAATTAACAATCACGAATGACATTGTTTTTTTCGTCATTCTTTTTATTAAATAGATATTATATTTTTTTTTATACTAAGATTTAAATCCATATAAGATGGTGTAAGATGAATATCTTTATTACTAGGTCAATCAGTAAATCTGATGAAATAATAATAATAATAATAATAATAATATGGAATGATAATTTACCACGTGCTGGTTCCCTACTTGTCCCCCTATGTTCCTTTTTTATTTTTTTATAATGGATGCTCAAAGTTAGGTGATAAGGATGTAATGTTTTGTATTTTAGTAAGCAAAATGCAAGAATTGTAAAAGTAAATTTAATATTCGATATATTTGTAAATTTAAATATAAAATTATAAAATTTTAAAGAATAAAAAAATAAATTATTAATAAAAAATATAAATAATAATTAAAAAATAAAAAAATAATATCATAGGTCATTCTCGTCATAAATCCATGTAATCAATCAATTAAATGTATTTATTTAATTATTTTTTATCTCATTTTTTTACCAAGTGAATCTTCACTATATTTACTATAAATTAAGTTTAAAAACAGTTTCTATCAAGTAAGGAATCATTTGGTCAAAACAATAAAATAAAAAAATAATTAATTGGATGTTTTTTATTAATTGATCTTATAAATAACGTGACGGAAATAACTCATGATATAATTTTTCTTAAAACATGATGTAATAATCCAATATCATATAATAATTTTTTTCATCCAAATACACTCAAAATATTTTAGACGATCTTATTTTCCTAATATCTGATTATAATTTATATGTCATATATATTTTTAAAATGTTTTTATTTCTACCTTTTTTTTAACTTTTCGAGTCAAAAGATCATGTGAAGATATCAGCTTGTCCTAATCTTCCCTAGTACTTAAAAGGGGATTTTATTTGAAATGCTCAGCTTAAAGTTATTTACAGTTAGACATGAAAAAAATTGTTTCGCCTGTGAGAAGATTTGGTGGCTATTTAGAATGAATTGCAAGTAGGGTATAACACTAAGGAGTTGTGGAATATTCTAAGGTACAAGAAAAAAAAATTCTTGGTGTAAAATTGTGTGGAAAGGACCTTTGATCCCTAAACATTCTTTTATTACTTGGTTTGTTGTCTTAGATAGATTGCCGACAACGAGTCGAATGGTAAGTTGAGGTATCCAGATTGACCCTGGTTGCTTACTTTGTGATGGGTTTGAACTTGAAACCCGAGATCACCTATTTGGAGATTGTGCTTTCTCAACTCGAGTATGATATTTATTTGTTCTTGCTTGCAAGTTATAATAGTCTCAACGAGATTGGTCTGCTAGCTTTAACTGGGTTTTACAATTTGGGAAGGGGAAATCCTTGCGAGCTGCGATTGTGCGTTTAGCTTGGCGTGGATTAAACTATAATGTCTGAAAAGAGAGGAACAACCGTTACATGAGAAGCAATCATGTTCAGCCGATTCTGTTTTTAAGCAAATTAAACATGATATTAGTTTATATTTTAATTTTTGTCATTTTTTTTATAAGGATATAATCATTAATCGGGATATATTATAAAATTAATTTTGTGTTTTTTTATTTGATTTGTAAAGTTAATTAACATGGACGATTGTTTTGACTGAATAAAAGACAAGCTTTTATTCAGTCAAATTCCAAATAATGATCTTTGCTAAATGATTGAGATTTTGACAATGGAGTTGGACATGACAGAATTCAGACAGGGAAATTATACCTGGTTGCAGATTCTGGGACATTCAAACAGGAAATGATGGAATCTGAGATCTAAATTGAACCCTTTAATTTCTATGTACTAAGTTGTATGTTAGAACTGGTGCAGTGGCACAGACACTATTTCCATGGGGAATAAAATGGCAGCATAGAAACAGACACGCTACTGATACAAAGATGAACTCTAAAGGACATGAACGTTGGATATATAAATTATTTAAAGCTTTTATTTAAAAAAAATATAATATTTAAAATTTAGGTTAATTTTTACGATATAGATAGAAAAACGTCACCTGCATAGATCATTTGGCGGAGAACGTCACGTTCGAGTGACGTTCTTTATTTTTCTAATAATTTTTTTATAAAATTCGAAAAAAAAACGTTATATGTGTATGTCATTTTTCTATCTGTAACCTAAATTCTCAAATATAAGTGAGAATTATTTATATTCTAAATAGAAATTTAGGTTGAATTCTCAAATTTTTTTTTTTGAAATAGTGATTAACTTTATTGTTTAATAATTTATTCAAAACAATACAAGGAAATAAAACTGAAGTATTGTGAATTAGCTAAGAGAAAAGTTTTATTTTAACTATCTCCACTAATTTGATTTAATGTAAATATTTTTTTATACTATATAGCTCGATCTGTACATTTAAAAGATAAGATAAAGTTATATGTTATAAATTTTTTTAAATTTTACGCGTTTTAGATCGTTGGATGACTAAAATGAATAATTCAGATTAACTCATTATGTTTTTTTTCTTAAGTGATAATCTTTATATAACTAATTGTTAGTCAGTCATTTATCTCAATCATCTAACGATAAAAAATATATAAAATTTAAAAAATTTTATACCATGTAATTTTGTCGTATCTTAATATACTTGATCTTTAATAAATTAATTATATATATATATATATACTTTCTTAAATAGATAAACTGGAATTGGGAAGAGTGATAAACAATAAAGGCTTCTCTTATGATCCAACTACCCGTGGCCCACTCACTATATAGCCCAAATCAAAACTTAACCTAATTCGGTTAAATTTTAAACCCTAAACCTAAATCTATTTATGTTATCGTTTAGGTTAACATCTAATTGAATAGAGTAAAATATGAGTTAGATAAATTGATGAGTTTTATTTTGTAATATAATTTTTTTAAAATTCTAGATGAGTTCGTGTTTATGAAAGTTTAGTTGGTTAAGTTGAATTGTTCGACTTCTTGCTTAAAGCTAATTATAAACATTTATGGTGTTATGATACTAATTATTTTTAATTTAAACAACTTTTTTATAATTATATACGTCTAAACAATAATCCTAAATCCAAAATAATAAACCTAAAGTCTAAACAATAAACCATAAACCCTAAACTTAAACTCTAAGGCTTCGTTCAGCTACTCGTTTGGAACGGACGTTTTGGGGTTGACAGCTGAAGCGCTGCTGAACGGTTTTCCCAGAGTCGTGTTATCGCCATAATTTGGAGGATTTTATACTACGAACGAACATTTTCCCACTGCACTTTTTCTATCTTTTGCTAGAAAAACGGGCGTTGCGCAAAAATTCAATTCCAAACGTGTAACTGAACGAAGCCTAAATCATAAATCTTAAACATTTGAAAATCTAAACCCTCCAACCCAAGAAACAAACGTTAAATCTCAAACTAACATTAAATTCCAAACTATAAGCCATAAACCCTGAGTACTTAAAATAATATAATAATTAATATCAAAATAAAAGAAAAATATAAAATTAAAATCCTAAAATAAAAGAGTACATTTATGCATAATATTCATCTTTTAACTCTATCACAAATCTACCATTAACACATTGTTGTAGTAATAACTACTCTTTTTGTTCAATTTTAATACAAAATATAATTTAATATAACATACAATTTTTTATATCCATTGTACCAATCTCCAAATTATAAATTAGGGACAAGGTAAAAGGTTTGTGATGGACCCAAATTCATCTGATTCATAACTATACCTTAATACTCGGGGACGAAATTAAAATTAAACATTAGGAGAGGCAAAAGTATATTAAACTCTTAAATCTAAAAATTAGAAGAACAAAAACTTTATTTTACCGCTATTTAAACTACGAGAAACTTCACATACAATTATACCAAAAATTTTAGAAGGGACAAGAACCTTCCTATATTAAAGGTAACTACGTAGCTTCGTCTCTGGCAATATTAGTTAATCAAATACAGACAGAAAACAAAAATTCCTAGAACTACAGATGGCAGCATGCAGAGTAATGTACATCGTGGACAGTAGAGTCAAATAAAGCACAATGTTGGACTGAAAAGCAACGAAGAAGCAGCCAACCCACCATACCTGAGTTCTTCACCTTATTGTTCAAGGTAAAACAATCACTTTGATCTATGACTTGCCCTTGAATATTTTCAAACCAGGACGTCGCCCTTGGGACCTTGCTTCAAGAAGCTTGGCCTTCAAGGTGTTATCTTTCGTTGTTGGAGGTAGCTTCATAGAAGACTCCGATACGGCGAGATCAGGGGGTGTAAATTTTGTCATCCATTCCCGCACTGGACTAGACTGATTCCTCGGAGGGGGGTAACTACAAGAAGCTTCGCCGCCACAGTTGTTTTCCGACTTTATATTTCCACCTTCCGACAATGAGATATGATTTCTTATCAAGTTGTTCAGTATGTAATTTGAGCTTAGCCCATGTATGTCATCAAGCTTATTCTTTCTTCCTTCGTTGCCGTATTGAGTTGCTTCATCGTTTTCAAGTTTTTGCGATGTTGCTTCAGTGGCGTTTCCTACACCAATATTTTCCTCTTCTGCATCTGCCAACTGGGACTTCTTGTTTTCATTACTCATGGCTCTGGCCATCTTTTCTTCAAACCTAACTTGTAAGCTAGATGGATGCCGGGTTTTAATCATCTCATGAGATGAATGTTTTCTCTCAGCGTCACGGTTTAGAGCTTCATCTTCTTGTGATTTCAGGTCAAGACTGCTTGGTTTGTTCAGCTCAAAACAATTCGAATCGTTGCTAGCGGAATCTTCCTCATCACAAACATCCTTACCTGCACTTACAGCTTCATTTAAAGGGACAGATTCAAGTGACTTCCTCCGATCCTTTCGTGACAAATAATCAGTACGCTTAGAAACGGAAGTACCAATCTGTTTAGCTTGAAGGAAGGTCTCTATTTCAATCCTTAATCTGTCCACTATTGAATTCAGATTGGGCGAACCAGAGTGAGCTTCTTCTAGCTTCATCTGCATCCGTTGGTCAAGCCATGATTCTGATATATGAAGAATCAAGCGATCATGGTCAGCCACTCCTGTCCAATCTTCATCGGATTTCTGTCTTAGTGTATGCAACTCCAGTCCGTAGCTTCTTATTTCCCTCGCAAACTCATCGCAAAGATCTTCCAAAAGCTTCCTCGATTTCCTTTCCCTTTCAAGATCTTTCAAGGCATTAGAAAGAGAAGCTTTTGACTCTGACACTTCCCGAGCTAACTTCCTGTGTAGATTCTCGGATCTCTTTCTTAACTTTCTCTCATCTTCTAGTTCATCCCTTGCCGACTGTACAGCAGCATGAACCCGTTCCTGTTCTTTTCCCTTCCTAACCAATTTGTCTTCAGCAATATGCTTCATCAAATCCTCAGTTTCACGTCGACATGCTTGCTGATCTTGAAGCAAATCCTTGATTCTAACACGAGCGTGATCTAATTCCTTCTTCAATGCTTTTATCAATGATATATTGGACGCATGTTGTTCTTCCAGACTCCAAATATGGTTTAGTACTTTCAGCAGTTCTGTAGATGTTTTGAGATTATAACGCGATTCACCGATTCTTCCCCTAAAACTTATGGAGCTGCTAGGTGTGACAGCAGGATTATAAGGTGCCACCTGAAAAAGGAGGAAAGGCACATCGAAACTCTATACGTATAGGAATGTGAAAAACCAAGTGGGAAAGACCAACTAAAATGTAAATGAAGGAGGATCTCAATTGAGGAAGGCACTCCTGCGTTCAATTTCCGCACAGTTGTTTTTATTAATTTCAATGCGTAAGAAATCCTACCCGGAAAATGCTTTTCGTGACGAATTTTATCTCAAATAACATCCTACTAACTCAATTCTCAAATGCTTTCTTAAGACAAACATGCTATATATTTCCATGATTGGTGTAAAACATAACATATATGTAAAAAGGTAATTAAGAGACCACGAACACCCAGCTACGCAATTTATCATCGTAGAACTAACTCAATAACACAGTTAAATTTTAGTTAGAGACTAGGGGACAATAGTCACACACTCACACTACAACCAAGAGGAATCAATTTGGACAACAGGCTCAAGTTTGTCCCGATACACAAGACTCCTACCAATCATTCTTCCCTTAGCTCCAAGTTGAGTAGCTTTGATCAAATATCAATTTAAGAAAGTACTCTATCCGTTCGGGTTGGGGGCATTGTGACTATGTTTCTTATATAAGTAGATATATTGACTGTAGCAGCAACTCTGCATCTTGGATACAGAAATCTTCTTTATATTCAGAAATAAAATTCCGAAACAGAAAACCACCTTTCTTATTATGCACTTATTCTACAGATAGCACCAATTTCAGAAGGAAGAACAGAAAATTTACCTCCATGGAACTGCCATAACTTGCAGGTGATACAGGCCGTAGGGCCTGATTACTTTTTTCAATCGACCGATGGTGTTTCATTAGTGTTTGAGCAATATGCCTCCGAAAACTACTTGAAAACTCTGGCTGATACAAGAAATAAAACAGAAAGTTGGTAACAGAAGATACGTTTACAAGCTCTGGTAACCTCTAAAGCTTTGTTCTTATACAAGTGGCTGAAGACATTGTCCTGAAGCCAACAAAGAATAGATTAAACCAATTAATACTTTACTGCTAATCTCTATTTACTAATAACTATCAATTAAAAGACTTTCATTGTAAGCCAATTTAGCTTCATTGGGTTTAAACTCGTTTCAGAGGTCGATTTTTTTCAATCAAACAATGGAAGGAGGACATTACAAACATATAATCTAACCTAACAAACAAGAAACACTCCATGGACCAAAAAAATAGTAAAAATTTAGGCAGAAGAATGATCAAATACTGGCAAACATGGATAATACAAGGACAGAATATCTAGTTTTATCATCCCAGTCCAGGTAAAAAAATGAAGAATCACGTTATCATTTACCAAATACAAGCCCCAAATTCCAAATCAATCAACATCAATCTCACCAACTAATAGATAAAAAACCCTTTAAAAGAAAATTAACATGAGGGTATAACAATACACATACACAACTTGTATAGATATACAAAAATAGAAGTATGTAGCAAAGAAAAAGGAATTGAATACCTGTTCAGGGTCGGAGCTATGGCAAGGATCAGCCAAGAAATGAGAAAAATCGATGGTTTTATTCTTGTTTCGTTGATGGTACCGTCCATTCATGCTGTTAACAGTAACACCACCCCTATGCATTTTGGGATTATGAGGAAGATTGGGAAAGTATTGATGGAACTCCCACAGTGAAGCTGCTAACTTCCTTGCAGAAACATCGGCTGAGGGAGGAGGAAGGGTGTTGTTCTGATGAAGGAGAGGCTGAGACTGAGGATCGTAAAGTTTCCAAGAGAGTAGCGGAGTACATGGACCCTCTGTTTTCCTATCCCCTACCGAGAACACCCTAAGACTCAACTTTTCACATAAATTTTCCTCCTTTTCTGCTACCCCTTCTTCACTTTTTTCTTCCCTTTTCATTTCTTTCTCTCTCTCTTTCTCCTTGGCCTTCAAAAATCAAAAGTGTTCCACCTAAAACTACTACTGTTTTCTTTTTCTTTTTCTTTTTTACTTTTATCGACTCTGGGGTTCGTGTATAGAGTGAAAATTTGTTGTTTTTGGTGAGTATTGAATTACTGTGATTCTGGGTTTTTCTCTGTTAAGAGAATACACCTGTGGCTGTGATCGATCTTCCATGAGCATCGACAAACAAAAGGTTTGATTACCTGTCGAGTGTTTAGTCGGCCACCCGCCAAATTGGAGATTACACGAAGCTTGTACTGAGTGAAAAAAGATAAGATGCCTGTGCTAAGTTACTGAACTAAGTGAATAAAGAAAAAAAATCATATATACTCTTTTGGTATTACATTTTTATCTCACATTAAAAAATTAAATTTTAATCTACGTCGAGAAAATCAATGGGTGCAAATCGTTTACCTTTTTCTTATATTTTCGTTTTAAATTAGAGGGTTTAGAGTATAGGATTTAAGGTTTAAGATTATAGGTTGTGGTTAGGGTTTAGGGAATTGGATTAGGATGTATTTTTAGGTATATGATTTAGGGTTTAGAATATAAAAAATAAAGATTAAAGTTTAAAATTTAATTTTTTAAAAATTTTCAACTAGAGACATAATTGAAGGCATGATAGAAAAACATGAGATTTTTACTTAGAATCAATAACTCTATATCTATAATAGTACATTAATTTAAATAAAAATTAATTTTAAAATTTACTCTTAAAAATATACGATATTAATTTTCTACTCATAAACTTAAATTTTAATCTTAAACTTTAATTTTTTTACGCTAAATCTAATTTTTAAAAGTGCGACATATAAAAGGGCATCATAAAAATTAAAAATTTTAATTTTAATAAAAAAGCATGGGATTATAAAAGAAAATCTGTATGGCGTGTACACTTTTTTTCAAACAAGAATATTCGAATAATAAATTAAAATTTTAAATCTTAAAATTAACAAATCTATTTAACTTAACATATAATTCGTGTTGAGCATTTCAATAAATAAAATTAATTTTCATCATTAAATAAAAGACCCAAAGTTGAATTGTGGAAGGTCGAAGAAAATAATCTCCTTCTAAATATTTATAAATTATATAATTTATAAATTTTTATATATATATTTTTTTATAAAAAATATATTTTTATTTTTAAAAATTTTAAAAATTTATTTTATAATATAAAATTTTATGTTCGTCCGATTAAAGAATCCTAATCTACTCTCAATAAGTACCCATTATGAATGTTGATGGTGACGTGTCTAGGTGTGGTGACTTTTGTATGAAAAATTATATTATAGGATATTTCTACCACGTCATTTATGAGACCAACCAGTAAAAAACCTCATTTAATTATTTTTTATCTTATCATTTTTATCAAGTGAATCTTCACTTGGTAAAGATTGTTTTAAACTTGATTTACAATAACTGTTAGTGAAGATTCACTTGATAAAAATGATGAAGTGGAAAAATAATTAAATGAAGGTTGTTTATTGGTTGACCTCATGGATGACATTGTAAGAATGTCCCATGATATAGTTTCTCTATCTTATAGGAGAGATTATTAGGTGAACCTTGTTTACCACGTCATCTATAGTTCAAACAATCAAAACCGTTAATCTTTAAATAATTACATAATAATTATCTATCCACTAATTACATGTAGGAAAGAGATATATTTTAAAAAAAAAAAACTTAAAAAAATTAAAAATTACATTCTAATACAGAGTATTGGGTCAACAACTCAGGCTAAATGCTGTATTTTAATATCAAGTAGATATATTTTATATATTATAAAATTAATAAATTTAAATATTATTTAAATATACAATTTTAATTATCATATTATATATAAAACAAATATTTATCTTTTAAAAAAACATTTTTCTTTAATAATACTAATATTTAAATCTTAAACCAAAATATCAAAAAAATACTTTTAAAATAATTTTTTAAAAGTATTTTTACTATATTTTTTTAAAAAAATAATATTAAACTAAATCTTATACATGTTTGTAAATTTTAGAATTAGATGGATAATACCAACTACGGTCCCGTATAGTAGGTATAGAATAGTATACGTTTTGTACAACAATACACTTTAATTACGTACGTACCTACTCTGTAGGACCCAGACTAATTGCAAAATGTACTATTACATTAGAGGTGTTCATTCGGTTAATTTGATCGGTGGTTAAATCAAAATTGAATTAATCGAAACTTTTAAAACCTTAATCATTAACTAAACTGAATTATCTATAACCAAATTAATCGAATTAAAATTATTTCAAATTAATTAATGGAATAAATCAAAATTTATTATAAATTTTAGTTAAATTACAAAGGTAGGACCCAAACTAATTGCAACATGTACTGTTATGTCTGTACGATTTATTTTTACAACCTTTTATTATAACGTGATAATTCGAATATAATTTTTTATTTAAAGTGTAATATATTTTGTTATTATATTTAATATTTATTGATTGAATTTGTATAAAATTAGATAATATAAGTATTTTCAATTATTTGATTAATAAATTTCTTTTAAAATATATTTTATTTAATTTATATTCTATATGCTATGTATTTAATATTATATTTCTTTTACAAATGAATCCAAATTGGATCGGGTGTGGTAGGTTAAGCAATTAACTCGCTCTACCCGTGTAGGTTTTACCTCTTAACGTGTCTTAAATGATATTAATATTAAATATTAATAATATAAAATTATATAAAAAATCTATAACGAAGTCGAACATTACTGAATACCACTAATATTAAATATTGTTGAATATCTTTAAATTAATTAATAAAAATTAAAAATCTCAATGATTTAAATGTAATTAATAGAAGAGTGATAGACTCAACAAATAATTAATAATTGTGCGTTGAGTCCTTAAATTTTTTAATATTTTATCAATTAATTTAATAATATTCAACGGTATTACTAGTGTTTAACGGTATTCGATACCCATTGTAGACTCATCCGTTATCAAAATACAACTTATTTTATTGGTACAAATATCCATTAATTGACTTTTTAAACATAAATATTATAAAAATTCATCTATCAATTTTTTAATATATTTTATTTCATACATAATATCATAATTTAAAATTTAAACTTTATCTAAAACTAACAATCTAATTTGTTTACTTTTTAAACATTCTTTATTAAAATAAATGTACAATATTTTATTTTATAATTATTTTTAAACTTTTTTTTCTGTATCTAAAACTAAAAATCTAAACCATGACTCATTTTTTTCACTCTGAGTGCATATGAAAAGATTATAAATCTGAAACCAAAGCTGCCAGCTTTAGTTCCTGAAACACTCCAAGAGAAGAACAAGCATCCGGTCATATTTCAGAACCAGTTTTATGACAGCATGGCATAAAAAAAAAAAGTGGATTACATCAGAAAAATAATTTTATACATTCTTAAGACAAATCTTAACCGCTTTTTTTCTTTCAAAATTTTTTTATAGACGTTTTTTACTTTGATCAATTTCTTTGATCGGTGGTCGGCAATTAATCTTAGTATTAGTTGTTGACCATCGAATCTATTATTTTCTTTGTTTGGTTTTCAATCTTAGTATTAGCACGCTCTTTCTGTCCTTGTGACACGTTTTTCTTCTGTCGTTCTGGCATGTTTTTGTTATTGTTTTGTAATTTGATTCATCTGTCTTCGTGGCATGTTTCAGCATACCCTAGCGATCGATATTTGTTCTCACCGAGATTCAATCGATGCTAGTTTCTGATTTTTGTTTTGTCGGTGGTCACTTGAGAAGATTTATCCCCACTCGGTTGATGGTTGTTTACCGATAAAATCAGTCTTGGGTAGCGATACTTTTTGAATGATAGTTTGGATCGACTACAACTCCTTTCTTCATTATGCGTCTCGTTTGGACAGAGACAAGGAGATTCAGAAAGCTTCTGAATTCTATTGGTATATATGCTTATCTCCCATAGAAATATTAATTTTCTTTGTTTTTGGGTTGTAAGAATTTTGGATTGTTTAATCCAATTATTTTACTTCTTGATTGCGATGTAATTATAATTTTTCTATGAATTTAATAAAATTTCAGTGGTATTTATCAAAAAAATAATTTTATATAATTATACGAAATATAAAATATATTTTTATTAATTTATTATTATAGTAGATTATTTTAAATTATTTATTGTTAATTTTTTATTTTTTATTTATAAAATATTATTTTAATCCAAAATAAAACGTTAAAGGTTGAATTACTATAAAAAAATGGTAAAGTACTCCAGTGACCACCCAATTATTTGGGAATACCTATTTTGGACACTAAACTAACAAACTCGTTAATCAGGTCACCTAACTTTTAAACTCTACTTATTTGTGTCACCACCGTTAAAATCCGAACAGAAAATGTTATCGATCACGGAAAAGTTAACGGCGGTAAGCCGGTAACGTGTAATTTTACAGATTTTAATTAATTGACACGTCACTGTTGTTAACCTTTTATGTTACCATTAATCTTTTTTGTTAGGATTTTAACGGCGATGACGTGTAATTTTACAGATTTTAATTAACTGACACGTCACTGTCGTTAACTTTTTCTATTACCGTTAACCTTTTTCGTTAGGATTTTAATGAAGGTGATGTATAATTTTACAGATTTTAATTAACTGATATGTCACTATCGTTAATTTTTTCTGTTATTGTTAACTTTTTCGTTAGGATTTTAATGACGGTGACATAAATAGATAGAGCTTAAAAATTGAGTGATCTGATTGATGAGTTTATTAATTGAATGATCAAAATAAATATCTCTAATTAGTTAGGTGGTCATTGAAATAGTTTACCCTAAAAAAATAATTATTCAAGTAGCGCAAACTTAAAAAACGTAACATCAATTTTGAACAAGAAGGGTTTGAAACTAGGGATGGGCACGGGTCGGGTCGGTTGGCCTATCCGTATCCGACCCGAAAAATTATACCCTCCACTTGTCACCCGACCCGACCCGTGTTTAGGATGAAAAAATCCGACCCGCCCCGCCCCGATTTTTAAGTTTTAAAATCCGACCCGACCCGACCCGAATCGTTTAAAAAATTAAATTTTTAGGACTAAACTGTAAAAAAATAAAATTTAGGATCTAATTGTAAAAATATTTAATTTTAGTGACCTAATTATAAAAAATTAATTTTAATAATCTAATTGTATAAAAAACATATAAAGAGGGGTCATTATTGTAAATATCCCTAAAATATATATGGAAGAATTATATTATTAGTTCTGGATCGGGTCGGGTCGGATTTTTTCCACCCTAAACTCGATCAGACCCTAGACCACCTTTGAAAAAATCTGACCCAATCCAACCCGAACCCAAATTTTTCAAAAAAAAGTCCGACCCAATCAAACCGGGTCGGATCAGAACCCGTCGGGTTCAGGTTGCGTGTACATCCCTATTTGAAACCCAATCCATTCCCGCACTCAGTGTGTGAGCTTAGGGTTTCGACATTATGGCTTCCCTCTGCTCCAATCTTCACCCTCCATTCTCCTTTCTGGGTCTTCCCCGCCCGCATAAGCTTCACAGCTGCTTTTTCATCAAGTAGGCCATCATCTCTGTCTATTTTTTTCTATGATTATATGTTCCTTTTTAGTTCAATTTTTAGCTCTTTCTATTCACTGTTGAAATCCAATTTCTAAAATTTTCTTTATATCTCTTCCGGGTTTTGCAGTTTATAGTTTGGGTTTGATTTATTTTTTAATTTCGTGGGTGGTTTTTGTTGTTAATTGCTACTTTAATCTAATAATTAAGCGTTAATGTGTGTAAAGTTTGTCTTTTTAATCCAACCCCATATGTAATCTTATGATTTTTGAAGCATTAGTCATCAAGGATGGTGTTAATTCTAAGGTTTGAATCTTGAAATACTGTTTGGAAACAATGGAAATCTAACACCTTAGGTATCATTCTTTGTTCCCTCAGTAGCAGGGTAAAGTTCAATCCGACCAAGGGGTCAAGAACAAGAACAATCACTTGCAAGAAAGCAAGCTCAAGGGGCCCTGAGACTGATAGGGTAGTCAAAACTAAGTTTGAAAAAACTTCGGTGAAGCAGGGAGACAAAAAATTTGTCCATGAAGGCTTAATTACCGAGTCACTTTCCAATGGCATGTTTCGAGTCCTTTTAGACAATAAGGATTTAATTATAGGCTATCTTTCGGGGAAGATACGGAAGAATTTTGTACGTGTATTGCCTGGAGATAGAGTTAGGGTTGAAATGAGTCCTTATGATTCAACCAAGGGGCGAATCGTTTATAGGCTTCGTAACAAGGATGCAAGTGGATAGCCAGGGTAGACCTCCAAGAAATATAACTGTTTCAATCTGTTAATAATCAGTAGGTATTCGGATGAGGAATCGTCAACTACAAAAACAGGGCTCTGCGGAGATTAGTATGGTCAGTCTTAAATCTCCTATAGCAGTCAAACATGGTTCATCATGCTAAACTTCAAACCCGATAGTGACTGGAGGATTAGTATGGTCAGTTTCTTTGTAACATGATCTTGCCTTCTCTAGGTGCTTGGCTGATTTAAATTTTGATGAGCCTTTTACTTTTGAAAGACATTTTTATGATCATTATCATCCTTTCTTTGAATAGTTTCAGTGAATGATTTCCTTGCTTGAGTTTATTTGGATGTATCTTTTAGTGGGGATGTTGTGATGTACAATCTATATCTTAAAGAAAATTTTCGATTTCCTTACTGAAATTCGAAATGCCAGAGTAATGTTGAATCTAAAGAAACCTTAGTAGCTTCCTCACAAACACGATCGAGAAATGAAATCGTGTTTTGAGTTAGCTGAAAACTGGTGATACTTACCACCATGAATGCTTTTGGTGTTCTTTTCCTGGTTTTAAGAGATATTATGCGTTTGGTTATGTAGCTGCATACCTTAGTATAATTGCAAGCAACTTGTTTCAGAAAGGAGGATATAAGACTAATTAAATATTATTAGGATTACGTTGAGATTCGCTAATTGATCTAATGATTAAAAATCTCATTTTATATGACTAAACCTACTCTTTCAAAATAAGAACACTAGTGAAAGTACGATAAATAAGCAAACGATTTGTACTCGTGGACCGATAAATAAGCAAACTTTACTCTGTCACGACAACCCAAACCTCGCTCGATCCAAAAAAACCATGCAAACGATTCATTCTCTACTACCACGACATCCTGTTCGGAGGTAATGATGTCGCTAACGCAACATCTGCGATTACGGCCAATGCCACCGGGCTAGGGAACACCAAATTTGGGATGCTCGTGGTATTTGATGATCGGACGACGAAAGACCAGCATCTACTTTCTCCTCCCATTGCACGAGCACAGGGTTTCTACTTCTACGACATGAAAACTACCTTCAATGCATGGTTTGCTTACACTTTGGTCTTTAACTCTACTGATCACAAGGGAACTCTCAACATTATGGGTGCGGACATGATGATGGAGAAGACAAGAGACCTGTCGGTTGTGGGGGGAACAGGTGATTTCTTCATGGCCAGAGGCATTGCAACATTTCAGACAATGACTCAGGAGGGTACTAAATATTTTCGCCTTAAGATGGATATTAAGTTTTATGAATGTTATTAAGCTACTAAAGATATTGTTTTTCTATTATGTCATATGAACCAATGGATTGTTAAAACATTGTATTTGCATGAATATTTTAGTGCAAGAACATGATTTGCATTTATATTTCAAGTCAGATAACACTAAGTTCGGTTTAAAATAATACGGGTCCAAATTGTTAATTATTGGGTTAATTAAAGTTTGGATGAAATTTAAGTCGGTTCATTTCAGATATCTGGTCCAGTTTAAGTCGAATCACATCAATTTTGAATAAAATTTAGGTCGAGTTAATTTGGTTTCAGTTAAACTTTGGGTTTGTTGATTCACGTCGGTTTCAAATAAAATTTATTGAGTATATATATAAAATTATATGAATAATCTTTAAAAAATATTAAATTAAATATCTGTAAAAAAATTATATAAATAGTCTTTCAAAATTTTTAAAATTTGAAGTCTTAATTCATTGAGTATATATATATATATATATATATATATGAATAATCTTAAAAAAATATTAAATAATATTACAAATCTTTAAAAATTATATGAATAATCTTTAAAAATTCAAAATTTAAAAATCTTTATTCAATGAGTGTATATACGATTAATATTTAAAATTATTAACTACCATTACATATCATATAATCTATAAAATTTAAAATTTTAATACATCAAAGACGTATATATATTACAATTTAAAAAAAATAATATAAATAATCTTTAAATTAAATAACATTACAAATCTTTAAAAAAATATATAAATAATGTTAAATTTTTAAATTTTAAAATCTTAATTCAACGATTATATATAAAAATTCTTTAAAAATAATTAAATATTATTATAATTCTTTAAAAAATAACATGAATAATCATTAGAAAATTAAAAATATGATTTAGGCCAGGTTGTGAACCCACAACTTCTTTGAGCTTTCTTTCAAAATATCCATGGCTAGGTCCAGTGATCAAAGCAACAAGAATAGTGGATACGACCCAAGACTTGGCTTTTAAACACTTGACAACATGCAAAGCAGCTAAAGATAACACCTTTATTTGTATTGGCGCTATTCTCCTACTTATCCATCTCCCAGATTATATGATATCTATGGCCAGTAGTCATTTCCAAAGGCCGAAACCAGAACCACAACTTCAACCGAGACTGAAGCTGAGAGCTGCTGCTGGCTGAGAAGAATGAAAGGCATAACGCTGAGGGAGAGTGGGTTGGTTGTTCATCCACTCTTGCCTCAATGTCTTAAACCTCCCAACTCTTTCACCTCTCGTTTGCTTTCTTTCAAGCTTAAGGCTCTACCCAAGAAGCAATCTGTCAACTTATCTTCTCGTCAACAAAGCCTTCTTTTCTCCAGGTATCCTTTCTTTTCCTTTTCAACCCATTTAAGGGTCACTGCTTTAGAGTTTTTTTTTCCTTCTTGTTCTTTTGAACCCTGTGCCTATATATTTGTACTAAGCTTTTTCATACGTAGGTGTTACAGAAATTGTGTTTTAAGCGCATGTGAGGAGTGGTTTGGGGATCTTCTGCAAAAGGTCACTGAAGGGCAGCATGGCCTGGTAAGAATTCTTAAACCAAGTTCCTTGCTTCTTTGTTTCAGTGAATTTCAACAAATATTTAGGCAAGTTCAAAACTAAAGTGCTTTTATGATGTTCTGTTTTGCAATATAAAAGTTCTCTTATTATGTGAGTGCTTCATTTTTCGACCAGGAACATAAGTATGTCGACTGCAAGAAAAGGGAAGAGACTATAGCATTGGGGAACAAATCAGAGGATTGTTGTGTTTCTGATCATGTACCTGTAAACAATAACTTCAGAAGTGGATACTATACAGCTTCAGATTTGTCTGTCTCAACTACTTTGTTCAACAATGTCCTAAAGTTTATGGTTCTTTTTGGTCTGCTCACATTCCAAGGCTCACTACCTGCGGTTGCTCTCCCGGATATTGCTAGCGGGTTGCAGTCAATTCCTTATGTAGGAGACCTTGGTGATATTAGCACAGGTTTTGCTTCAGTGAGGAAATCTCCCTGTAACTTTTATATTTGTTGCTTTTATTGTTTAAATAATGGCCTAGGCATAGTGAATCGGTTTCATTGCTACGAACTCGAAGAAACACTTCGGGTTCCTTTATTTCTTGTTCTCCCTCTTAGTTGTAAACATCAAATGCTTCCTAAATCACTGTGCTTTGCAAAGTGAGTTCAGAAGGAAAATGACAGAAGAAAAACTCTGCTAAACTTTCTCCTGTAGTTTAAAGTTTTTGCACATATGACCGCACGTCTTGAATGACAGTAATTGAAGCATTTTTCTTTTATTTCAGGCATTCTTGCTGATATTTTTCTCAGAACTGGGAGACAAAACCTTTTTCATTGCAGTAAAGACCGAATCCTTTTAGTATTATTTCGTTTGTGTTGAGAAAGAATCTGTCAACCATTTTCTTCTCTGTTGTTACATGTGCATAAACTATTGTTCACCCTGGTTTGCATGTTTTATTTGCAGGCACTTTTAGCTGCTAGAAATTCTGCTGTTGTAACTTTCATTGGGACTTTTGGAGCACTTGCGTACGTTGTTCTGCCTATGCATGGTGATTTAGAAGTCCTTTATATTTTTTAATTTCTTCAAATGAGATGCTCATAGGTGTGTGCTTCTCTTAGAAAAGGACATGGAAATGTTGTTTTAAAAAATGAAGTGTTTATCTATTATGTGCAGGGCAATGACAATCGTATCTGTTGTACTCGGAAGAACTTTTCACTATGTCGATGAAATCCTTCCGTTCAGGTTTTTCCCTTGAACTTTATTGGTAGAATGAATATGAAGACTTGACTCTGGTTTAACGAAATCCTTCTGAAATTTGTTGATCCTGAAATGCATATTGCAAACCACTAAATGCATACCCGGAGACCTTTCCTATAGGCTTCACCTTGGATATTTGTAATGTAAAGTTAATCAGTGAAGGAGTTGCAATTTCTGTTCTGCTGAAAATATTTACCTATATCATTATACTTTTAAACAAATTCGATCACAAATACTAAAATTAGATTATTTTCAAAATTAGCTTAGATCAAGCAGTTTTTGTATTATAATCCTTAGTTTGGCTGGTTTAAATACATATATACAAACATATTTCTCTAACATCTGACTATTAATGCCCAGGTTTGGTGACACTGATCTGCCTATTGACGATATTGCTGCAGTTTTCCTTCTGGTATATTATCTTCCAACTTTTGATTTTGGCTTTATTTTTCAGTTAAAGATGGGAAAGAACATTATATGCTTAGAAGTATATGCCGTTTTAAAAATTGCAGGTATACTTTGGAGTTTCAACATTGCTTGATGCTTCTTCAAGTGATGGTCAAAAAGCAGAAGATGAACAAAAGGAGGTCAATTCACCATTTCTTTATATGATGTCTTAAGATACATATGTGTGCGTGTGTGTACGTACGTATGTAGTTTTTGATTTGGTTTGGATATTCAAGCTCCAAAAAATGGTCCTTCTATTTCATTTCATAGTTTATTTAAATATGTTCCCCTTCTTGTGGTATCAAACAGGCAGAATTAGCCGTTTCAGAATTTTCTGGAAATGGAGCTGGGATCTTAGCTGCTGCTAACACTGTTATTAGCACATTCTTCTTGGTTTTTGTTGCGGAGTGGGGCGATAAATCATTCTTCTCCACGATTGGTCAGTCCCAATTCTAATTACAGTTATCATATCTCCAATCAATCATGGATCACTGCTCTCTTGTTATACATGCTTAACTGTCAACACTAAATATCATTATTGATTTCTGTGCTTCAATTTTCCATCATATATCTAAAGGTGGATGCACATCTTCAGTCTTAAACACTAATCAGACAAATACAAGTTGATTACATAAAATGATGGCAAAAAGCAATGTAGTTGAAAGCTTTTCTTGTGATTTCCAAAGCACTTGTTTTCCCCCCTAGTTTTCTTGCTGTCTGGCTGTCTGGAAATGAGATGTGGAGATGTTTCAGAGCTTTAAATGAGGATTTTTATCTAATCACACCAGGTTATCTCTTTTATTTTTCATGCAGCACTGGCGGCAGCCTCTTCTCCTCTCGGAGTCATTGGAGGCGCACTGGCTGGCCATGGTGCTGCTACTCTGGTAACTTATACTTGAGCATGAAGGAATAAACACAAAATTAGTCTTTCTCTGATGCCACATTGCACAGGCTCACTCTACTAGTATATTTGATAGGCCTGCTGCTACAAATCTTCTCTATTGTGTATATTACAATTGCAAAATATTACTCATCTCAACAACCATTTGACTTAATTTATCAGGACCTGATTGACTCCAATTAAAATTTCCACCTTTTCCTTTTAGAAACAAACATACAGAAACAGAAAGACCTGATTGTTTTCCAAATTCTTTCTACAGCTTGCTGTTTTGGGAGGATCTTTACTGGGAACATTCTTATCAGAGAAGGTAAGTTTTGAGCTTTCAACCTTCTTCATCTTTTTCACCACATCATGTGGTATTGCAATTAAGGGCTTTGGTAATTACAAAATCTCTCAACTGATCTTATTGTTAAGCATGGAAAATGAATCTTCCTTTAGGGATTGTGTGCTATTGGGAACACCAACTACTAATTTTAACATTAAGCAATGGAGGGTATTTAGCTTTCTTAAATGCATTTCATTCATCCAATGTAACCGAGAGTCTTCCGTTGTTTATTATGCAGGCCATTGCCTACATAGGTGGAACTCTCTTTCTCGTCTTCGCCGCTGTAACGTTGTTTGAGATTGTGAATTAGAGGTTGGAGTTAGAAACTAAAACCACTTGTTTTGTGCAATTATTAATTAAGACTTAATTCTTTGCTGCTCCTGTCACTGATGGTATATCTAGTTATAATCATGGATCTGCTGCTAAATCTTGAGCTGAAACATGGAATGACAATTGAGGGTTTGTTTGTTGGAAAACAAACTTTTGTAGAGTATGTGTTGATCTGATGAGATTTTGAGTTATACCAAACCATGTTCCTTGTTCTAGCCTAAGACTGTACAGGGACTCTTGTTTTCTGGGCTTATTTCACCAAAATTTCTTACTTCTCTAGGCAAAGAAAGGAGTTGGTGCCATGGTTGGATACAGAAGGATTTTTGTTTTGTAATTTACTCCCATACTTGTCTTAGAAATGCTCGTTGTGGAATTCAAATTTAGTTTGCTTAGCTCTTTAGCCAGAACCGGTGCCCCGCAGTTAAACACTCCTGCAGTAAAATAACAGAACATAAATTAGTATGTTAGAATACAGTTAAGGCTGTCTTTTAGGGTCACAGTCACTCACCTATCCTTGCGTTGAATGCTTGGAACTTAGTTTATACAGGACGTGCTTCCATTTAGGCCTTGCAAAATGGGTCTGCACCTGATAAGATCAAAGAGGAAATATTATTGTGTTCAAAAGGTTGCAATGGAATGGGAGCCACCCATGGCCTACTATTCAGGAAATTCTCTGGAATATTGTTGTTGGGGAAAACATTTCCCGGAATATTGACGGGGAGAAATTATTTTTCGGAATATTGTGAAAATTCTACAGTGAATTCAAAGTTGGTGCTTAAAGCCTCCTACTTTGAACAGGAGATTGGATTATCACAATTTGAAGATGAGCCAAAAAGCTCCGCCTTTGAACAATGTAATTCAATGTTGGAAGACGGAGCCTAAAGGCTTCGACTTTAATTTGTTTTCCATCTCCCTGACGGACGGGGAAGGGGCTGCAATGTATGTAGCGTGCACTGTTTCTCTCGGTTATGTGAAAAAACAGTGGGGGAAGTGTATGTGAAAAAACAAGGTGATGGGATGGGAGAGTATCAGATAAATTTTGGGTTCAGACGCATGCATACCTAGTTATAAAGTTTCAAATTGATTATTTTTTGGATAAGTAATATTTTTATTTGTTTATTGAACAATTAGGATTAATTTTATTTTTTCTAATGTTGTTTATAAAGGATAGTTAGGTGGTAAAAGTTGAAGTTGGTATTTGAAAAATTGAGGGTTGTAGGTTGAAGAAGAGAGAAAAGAAAATTTTCTACTGAAGTTTTAAAAATATTCAAAGAAGATTACAGCAAAAGTTCATAGTTTGCGTTACCGGTGGTTAACCTGTGAAAATCCAGTTTGATATGTTGCAATTAATTTTGAAGATGATGATGTTAGAATGATGATTTCAAAGCACGAGTCTATAGAGATTTGGTATATTGAGTTATTTGTTGAGGTCTATGATGTTCCGAACCCATCGAGCAATGTCGTTGGAGAATCCTCTCGAGTGGACTACGGTAATGATACTGATCTCCCCGGAGGAATTTTTGTCACAATGTTGTCTAGTGGGATATCGACTGAATTGAATCCATCAATATTTTAAGATACGGGTTATCAACCGTACCAAGTAGTGATCCGATTGATGATGTTGACGTAGAAAACCTATGAGGTCGTTGGGGTGAAACACTTGTTGATTCCAGTGATGATGAAGATATTAATGATCCCAATTTATTTCCTGATGATGTTGGTGAAACACCTAATTTTCGTGTTGGAGACTTTTGTCCCACCAGAGTCGATATGACATTCTATGAACCTCCGACTCATATGGTTGTTTTGGATTTTGATTCAATGAGAGCTCCTCATGTGCCACTATTAACTTCGAGTCAATATGGTCAATTATCGATTGAGCTTCAATTTGATAAAAAGGACGAAGCACTTTGGCATTGAAAGAGTACATAAAAAAGAACCATGTTGATTATGTTGTGGTAGAATCAAGTCAGAAGACTTTATTTGTCAAATGTGTAAAATATGGCGAGGAGTGCAATTGGAACATATGATTGACGAAACTAAAACATTCTAATTGTTAGGAGGTCACGAAATACAATGACGACCATACATGTTTGCGAACGTCCATCGACCAAGACCACAAAAAATTGGACTCAACTGTAATAAGTCATCACGTGAGGAATCTGTTAGAAACAAATCCAAGAATTCTTGTTTCAATGATTCAGACAACCATTGCAAAATAGTTTGAGTATCACATAAAATCAAGAAAGCGTGACGTACAAGAGATAAGGCCATAAAATTTGTTTACGATGACTATGATAAATTGTACAACGAGCTACCTGCTTTACTACTAGCGATGACTCATTTCATCGAGGAACGATAGTGAGATACCAAACGAAGGGTCTATATGACCAACAAAGCCAAGTTATTTCGGGCTATAAATTTCTACATTGACTTTTTTGGTCATTCAAACCTTACATCGAAGGCTTTCCTTATTACAATCATATGATACAAGTCGATGGTACGTAGTTGTATGGTATATACTCTCATATATTATTGATTGCTATTGCGCGGGATGGTGCAAACATGAAACTGCTAAAGCATGAAATTTATTTTTAACCAATCTCCGTGAGCATGTCGTTCAAGAAGATGGGGTTTGTATTATATCTAATCGAGGAACAGGAATCAAAGCCGCTATGAATCGAGCACGAAGTCGTTGGACACCTCTACACCCATATCTTGCATATTGTATTCAACATATTGGGAAGAACAGTTTCAAGACTTTCAAAAAACCATATTTTTGCAGAGAAAATTTAAGCACGGGTAAGAATCTTTAATTAATGTTTGTGTATTATTATTATTTTTATATATTAAGATTATTATTTATTTTCCTTATAAAATAGGTTATATACTGACCCGACCAAAATTTGAGAAGAAAATAGAAAATTTGCAGAAGTATGACCAACGTGTTTGAAATTGGGTAAACAATATTAAGAGGGAAATATGGGCTCCGTGTTATGATGAAGGTGGTAGACGATATGGGAAAATGAAAACCAACCTTGTTGAGTGTATTAATGAAGTACTCAAAGGATCTCGTCACCTTCCAATAGCTAGTCTAGTGAAAGAGACATACTATCGATTGAGTAAAGTTTGGATTGTTAAAGGAAAAAAAGTTTGAGGCCTTAATAAATAGGGGTCAAAGATGAGCTACAGATCTGGTAAAGAAAATACAAGATAATGTGGCGAGTGGAACGTCAGTGAAGGTTCACACCTTTGATCGACTGAATCAAACATTTGATGTGGTTGGTGCCGGACGATTCAATCATCAACCGCACTATAATGTATTTCGTGTTGATTTTAGGCGCAGGTGGTGTGTTTGTGGAGCGTTTCAGGCCTGGTGATATCCTTGTCCGTATGTGGTTGCAGCGTGTATGTATATAGGAGTTGACCCGTACACATATGTTGATGAATGCTTTAATCTCAATAGGATGGTTGATATTTACCGAGCTGAGTTTCCTACAATTGCGAATTCAAATTATTGGCCATCAGTGGAGCATGAAAAATGGTTACCAGATCCTACCATTTGACGCACTCCAAATTGCAGACCGAAATCGACATGTATCTATACTAGTATGGATCTTCATTATAAGGAGAAGGGTCAACGGAAAAGATGCACAATATGTAGAGTTGAAGGACATTCTAGAGGAAACTGTCCCAATGAGCCTAGATTTGTTCCTATTCAGTAGTGAATATTTGGTCTTTAAATTTCATCTTCCAAATATTGATGCTTTTGTATTGAATATTTGGTCTTTTAATTAAATATTTAAATATTGATGCTTCGTATTATTTTTTTTTGCATTGAACATTGATGCTTTACGGTGAAAATATTTGTACTCAGAATTCAAATTATTAGAAGTAGAAAATTAAGCATAACAGTCCAAAATTAAACATAACAGTCTAAAATTACA
This sequence comes from Abelmoschus esculentus, assembly GCA_035048815.1. Lineage (NCBI taxonomy): Eukaryota > Viridiplantae > Streptophyta > Magnoliopsida > Malvales > Malvaceae > Abelmoschus > Abelmoschus esculentus. The sequence goes on from JAUCBN010000038.1 coordinate 3,075,276, forward strand.
TTAAGTAATACAGTATAAATTCAAATAAAATATAATTCAAATTATACAATACAAAATAAGAATAATTTCTTGTGTATTTTTTGACCATGTCGAGATGTGGTTGACATATAAGTTTGTGGTGGTCGTCGAATACGTTGTGGCTTCTGTGGTGCTTCCTCTTCATCAACTTTTTCATCATCCTCTTCATTAACATCGGTATAAGCTAGTGATATCAAGAACATAGAACTTACGGCTCCTCCCATTATATCTGGTGAATGCAACAAATTTTACATTTCATGAAAGTCATGAATATCGTTATAAACGAAAGTGGAGGACTACGAGGGTAGAAACTCGGGCCTATATAAATCGGCTTCATTAAAATCCAAATAACCTGAAGAGCTATGACCCACTTCTGGTTGACATTCTGGTTGTACTTCTGGTTGCTCATCTGGATGCGTATATGTAGAAGTCGAGTTTTTTTCCCTTACAACAGTAAGAATTACCGAACTCATATCTGACTCTCATGTGGTTGGCCAACCTTCGGGGTTGCGACTCCATATATTTGTATTCGAAGATGAGTCAACAGTTGTCTTGGAGTATTTACCTTTACCACCATATTTTTTCTTATATCTTTGGCATTCTTCTCGTTCCTCGAGAGTTGTCAAGTACGACTTCCCTTTAGAACGATACCAAATAATGTACTTTGAACTCTCAAAATCATAATCACCAGTTTCTATTGGAAGCCGCTCTAGCAACGATAGAGCTCTATTGTGCCACAGAGAAATAAATTTAATATGTACGGCTTCCCAATCTGTATTTGTTCTACCATGTCCATCAAGCGCATGAAGATAATAATAATCACGTGGAATAAGCGGAATAGGCTGGTAGAAGCCAAATTGTCTCAACACTTTATCTTCAAATTGAAACTCTACCATAGAAAAATGGATCAATGATGCAACAACACACCATAAAGCTGAATTTATCATGAGATAATCAGGTACAAAAATTTGGTCATCGTCGTACGCTTGCCAAATAAACTGAAAAATAAAATTTTTCAATTAGTATCCTACTACATTATGAATGCAATAAGAAATAAAATATTTAAAGAATTAAAATATAAATTGAGTATCTGATCTTGATAATATGAATCTATAAGAGATATAAAGACTCTAACATTGTTGTGTGCCAATCTAGTTTTGTAATTTTTCTTGCACTATCTGTATCCAAATAAAAATTAGCATGAATTTACAATATTACGTTCAAAAAAATAATGTAGAGCTTATCATAAATTATTCACCATTCAAAAAATATGTGCATCCAGAGGAGCATCCAAAAGAGCAACCAGAAGTACAATCAAAAGAGCAACCTGAATGTCAACCAGAAGTGGGTCATAGCTCTTCAGGTTATTTGGGTTTTGATGAAGCAGATTTATATAGGCTCGAATTTCTACCCTCGCAGTTCCCCACTTTCGTTTAAACGATATACATGATTTTTATGAAATGCAAAATTTGTTGCATTCACCGTATATAATGGAAGTAGCTGCAAGTTCTATGCTCATGACATCACTAGCTTATACCGCTGTTAATGAAGAGTGTAATGAAGAAGCTGGTGGAGAGGAAGCACCACCGAGGCCACAACGTATTCGACGACCACCACAAACTTATATATCAACATCTCGACATGGTCAAAAATTACGGAAGAAATGGTTTTTATTTTGTATTATATAATTTGGATTGTATTTTATTTGAATTCGTACTGTATTACTTAATGTAATTTTAGACTGTTATGCTTAATTTTCTACTTCTAATAATTTGAATTCTGAGTACAAATATTTTCACTGCAAAGCATCAATATTCAATGCAAAAAGAAATTTAATACAAAACATCAATATTTAAACATTTAATTCAAACCAAATATTCAATAAAAAAGCATCAATATTTGAAAGACGGAATTCAAAGACCAAATATTCACTACTGAATGGGAACAAATCTAGACTCATTGAGACAATTTCTCTAGAATGTCCTTCAGCTCTACATATTATGCATCTTTTTCGCTGATGCTTCTCCTTATGATGAAGATCCATACTAGTATAGATACGTGTCGATTTTGGTCTACCATTTGGAGTGTGTCGAATGGTAGGACCTGGTAACCATTTTTCATACTTCATTGATGTCTAATAATTTGAATTCGCAATTATAGGAAACTCAGTTGGTAAATATTAACCATCCTATGGAGATTGAAGCATTCATCAACATATGTGTACGGGTCAATACCTACATACATAAACGCTGCAACCGCATGTGGACAAAGATATCACCAGGCCTAAAACGCTCCACAATCACACCACATGCACCTAAAATCAACACAAAATAAATTGAAGTGCGTTTGATGATTGAATCGTCCGGCACCAACCACATCAAATGTTTGATTCATTCGATCAAAACTGTGAACCTTCATTGACGTTCCACTCGCCACATTATCTTATATTTTCTTTACCAGATCAGTAGTCCATCTTTGACCCTATTTATTAAGGCCTCAACCTCTTTTCCTTTAACAATCCAAACTTTACACAATCGATAGTATGTCTCTTTCACTAGACTGACTATTGGAAGGTGATGAGATCCTTTGAGTACTCCATTAATACACTCAACAAAGTTGGTTGTCATCTGCCCATATCGTCTACCACCTTCGTCATAACACTGAGCCCATCTTTTCCTCTCAATGTTGTTTGCCCAATTCCAAACACGTTGGCCATACATTCTGCAAATTTTCTATTTTCCTCTCGAATTCTAGTTGGGTTAGTATATAATCTATTTTATAAGGAAAATAAATAATAGTCTTAATATATAAGAAAAAAATAATAATACACGAACATTAATTAAAGATTCTTACCCGTGCTTAAAATTTCATTGCGGAGATATGAATTTTTTAAAGTCTCGAAACTATTCTTTCCAATATGTCGAATACATTATGCAGGATATGTGTGTGGAGGTGTCCAACTTCTTCCTACTCGATTCATAGCTGCTTTGATTCATGTTCCTCAATCAGATATAATACAAACCTCATCTTCTTGAACGACATGCTCACGGAAATTGGTTAAAAATTTTTTTTATGCTTTAGCAGTTTCCTGTTCGACAATTACGAATGTAATCGGAAATAAATTGTTCTCACCATCCCGCGCAACAACAATCAATAATATATGAGAGTATCTATGATACAACCACGTATCATCGACTTGGATCATATGTTTGCAATGAGGAAAGCCTTCGATGCAAGGTTTGAATGACCAAAAAAGTCGATGTAGAAATTTATAGCCCGAAATAACTTGAACTTGTTGGTCATATACATCCTTCGTTTGATATCTCACTATCATTCCTGGGATGAGATGAGTCACCACTGGTAGTAAAGTCGGTAGCTCGTTATATGATTTATCATAGTCACCGTAAACAAATTCTATGGCCTTATCCCTTGCACGCCACGCTTTATTGTATTTTATGTGATACTCAAATTGTTGTGCAATGGTTGTCTGAATCGTTGAAACGAAAATTCTTGAATTTGTTTCTAATAGATTCCTCACGTGATGGCTTATTACAATTGAGTCTAATTTTTTGTGGTCTTGATCGTTGGACGTTCGCAAACATGTATGACCGTCATTGTATTTTGTGACCTCCCAATGATTAAAACGCTTTAGTTTCTTCAAACGGATCTTTCAATTGCATTCCTCGCCATATTTTACACATTTAACAAATGAAGTCTTCTGACTTGATTCTACAACATAATCAACATGGTTCTTTATGTTATACTTTTTCAATGAAAAAGTCGCTTCGTCCTTTTCATCAAATTGAAGCCTAATCGATAATTGACCATATTGACTCGAAGTTAATAGTGGCACATGAGGATCTCTCATTGAATCAAAATCCATAACAACCATATGAACCGGAGATTCATAGCATGTTAGGTCGACTCCGATGGGACAAGTCTCCAACACGAAAATTAGGTGCTTCACCAATATCATCATGAAATAAATCGAGTAACAAAATATCAACATCACAAATACATAAAAATAAATTTAAATATAAAAAATATTGTAAAAAATATCATAAAATACTCGATAAAACAAAATAAAGTAATTAAAAATTAAAAATATATCGAGTAAAAATATCAACCCTAAAATGCAACAAAATAATAACGAAGAACTTACAAATATTTTTAAAACTTTAATAGGAAATTTTCTTTTCTCTCTTCTTCAACCTACGACCCTTAATTTTTCAAATACCAACTTCAACTTTTACTACCTAACTATTCCTTTATAAACAACATCAAAAAAATAAAATTAATCCTAACCGTTCAATAAACAAATAAAAATATTACTTATCTCAAAAATAATAAATCTTAAACCCTATAACTAGGTATGCATGCCTCTGAACCCCAAAATTTTATCTGATACTCTCTCATCTCATCATCTTGTTTTTCATATACACTGACACCACTGTTTTTTCACATACCCGAGAGAAACAGTGCGCACTGCAGCCCCTGCCCTGTTTGCCTTCTCTGTTGCATCTGCTAGGGAGATGGAAAACTAATTAAAGTCGGAGCCTTTAGACTCCGTCTTCCGACAGTGAATTACATTGTTGAAAGACGGAGCCTTTTTAGCTTACCTTCAAATTATGATAATCCAATCTCTTGTTCAAAGTTGGAGGCTTTAGGCACCGACTTTGAATTTACTGTAAAATTTACAGTATTTTAAAAAGTAATTTCTCCTCATTAATATTTCGATAAATATTTTCCTCAACAACAATATTCTAGAGAATTCCCCTACTATTTTGCATGCTGATTTAAGTAGTCTAGTCTCTTTTGCAATGATTTTCAGAATAGGATGTGATGCTCAGAATCCTAAAAGAACTTACCCCGGTGGTGCTCGAAACGATATCAACTCCATTCTTGACATCATTTAGTGCTCGTAATGACTAACGAGCATGACAAAACTAAAAATTTATTAGAGAGGAAATTAAAATATGTATTTTATTTTTTTGATTGTCGAGGATAAAAACGATTATTTTAAAAATATATTTTTTATTATTATTTATCTAGACTGACCAATGTCGCACAGTTAGATTTGGTGGGTGAGTCTCCTAGCAAGAATTTTCTACGTACACAACCTCTCAAACCTGAGACTTACTTAAGTGGAACCAAACTGATTACCACTTGGACCAACCACTGTTGATATATATTTTATTTTTTTAATCTCTACTTAATATATAAAAACAACGATTGACGGGACTAAACGCCTTTTCCCCATATGTTCCGCCATCGATAATGAGATAAGAGCGTGTATCGTTTTTAAATCCTAAACTCAAAATTCCAACCTTAATCTTTAAATTTTACTCCATATAATCTAAATTTTTAAACCCTAAATCATAACTTAAATCTCTAAACCCTAAAACTAAAAATATATATAAACTTTATATATCAAAATATTTTCCTAAATACAAATTCCCATAAATTATTGTAAAAGAATTAACAATGGGTTTATATTTAATATGTAAGCAGTGACCAACATTTTCTCCCACAGGTATTTTATTTACTTTAAAAACTTAAAATATAAAAATCAGACGATTTCTAGGGATGCAACGGGTCGGGTTTTTGGTTACCCTATCCTACCCCAAAATTTAAGTCTTTTAACTCGATTTTGATCTGATTTTAATATTTTTTATCTCTGATCTGATTCGATATTATAAAATTCATAACCTGATCCCAACCCGACTTCAATACCCAAAAAAATTAATAAAAATATTAAATATAAAAATATATATAAGTATACCAGATCGGGTCGGATCAAAAATTTTTTATCCTAAATCCGACCATAACCCGATCCGGCTTTAAATCACCCAACTCGAACTCGATTTTTAAATAAAAAATCCGTATAATCGGATCGGATTGAATCGAGTTAAATTGTCATCCCTTACTATTTCAGCAATATTTTTAAATTAATTTCACCCCAAATAAATAAATAAACTATACTTCATGACATCCTCTCTTATCACTATTCAATCACCTATACTTCATAAAATAAAATAAAATAAAAATAAAATACTTTATTCAAGAAATAGAAAACACACAACATTGTTGAACAACATTGGATAGGGTTGGACTGTCTTTATTAAATGTTTGAAGAATTTTTTCATCCTTATTTTCATTTATTACGGCGTTTTATGTAAGTATATATGGTCCGATTATTTTCTCGATTCAGATATAATAATTTTTTTGTCTTTATCTAAGTTTCGATCATAAAATTTTTACTTAACTTTACACTCGTTAATAAAAATTTTGATTGTTCTTCTTACTTATTAATTTAAATTTTTATAATTTTTAATTATTTCTCACCCGATTACTATTGCCACCCTACATTAATATAACTACATAATTTGACAGTCATTTTCAATTACAGTTCGATCTTAGATGGTACGCGGTTTCTCATATTTATTCTGCAAAAAGGAAAGCTGGGAGATTGCAAGTTGGTACAATTTAATCTTAAAAGGCATTTGAAAAAACTGATCAATGATGACTTTCTTGACTTTCAACATTTGTTTTTATATTTTTTTGAATATGTGATTATAGTAGTATTTGTTCTAAAGTATACTCTCAACCATTAGACATAGATCGTTTATTCATTGTGTTGATATTACTGATACTGGAACCCGTAACCTACAAGAACAAATTCACACCCATTTCCATCGTTCATTTCTGGGTGAAAATCGTCAGTCTCTTTCTCATGCCTCCATCCATGCTTCTACTTCAAATTAAAGGGTTTAGAGTTCGGGTTTAAGGTTCAAAGTTAGAGGTTGTGGTTAAAGTTTAAGGAATTAGGGATAGAATGTATTTTTTGAATGTAGAATTTAGAACGTAGAAAATAAGGGTAAAGGTTTTTAGTTCAATTTTTAAAAATTTTCAACAGGAGTTATAGATGAAGACATATCAGAAAGAGGTAGAGGATTTTTACCCTTCATTTTTAGGATCTAAATCATCTACCTCTTTCTCATGCCTTCGTTTTAAATTAGAGGATTTAAGGTTTTGGATTTAAGGTTATGGGCTGTGGTTAAGGTTTAGAGAATTAGAGGTAAAGTGTATTTTTTAGATCATATGGTTTAGGGTTTAGGATATAAAAGATAAGAGTCAGAGTTAAAAATTATTTTTTAATTTTTTTAAAAAAAAATATAAAAAAAAGACAGATGATTTTTACCCACATTTCTAAGTTGCCTGTGTTTGATAAACTTTTAGATTAGTACTGTAAATTGGTTGCAGATCTATACATTCGAGAGAGAAAAAAAACACTTCTGTTATATCCATTGTTCACCTACTGTAAGAAATGTATTACAGAACTGAAAAGTGAGAAAAGGAGAAGTTACAGACAACAAAACAAAACTAAAACAGAAAGAGACAGTGCCTCTGTTGTTACAAGAGTGCAATTTGGTTGTTACATGGCTGACTTCTGCTTGGTTTGTTTGGTCGAGGAGGCTAAAGACTAATTCAGCAACCATGAACCACCAGTTAAGGTTGCAGATTCATTAACGGACCATACTTCATGAGACAAATCTGGAAACTGGTCGAGAAAGAAACCCTCAAACTCAAAATTCTCAAAACTTTGAACTAATTCCTCACTCAACATTATGTCCGGTGTGAGACTTTTGTCCCTCTGAATCTGATCAACACCTCCAAGCATTATCTCATCTTCAATGGTAGTCGGAGAAAGAACTGTTTCTCCTGCACCATGGAGTTCATTTTTATTGGAATTGTAAAGGGTTTTAGGCTTAGACACCGTTGATGACTTGTTGCGAGTGCTTCCCGCAAGCGAGTTCCGTCGAGTAGGGTGGCCATGACTGTGCTCGGAGGTGTATGTTATGATAAAGACTCCAGGATCCGAGCAGCTGCGCTCTACTTGCTTTCTTGCTAAACATCCTTTCGAGCTGCTGCACCTGTAATAGCTCCTGCGTTTTTCCATTAAAAAAGTATAAGCTTTTTATACCAAAACAAAGATGACAATGAAGAAATATATATATACATACATATATATATATATATAGAGAGAGAGAGAGAGAGAAGCTTGATTACCTTGGATATGGTGAGCCCTTGATTGGTTTCTGCCCATATTTTCTCCATGCCCATGCATCCGATTGAAGAAGACCATCAGCTGTTACATGCTGCACCACTCTATTTTTCTGATTCCTCCGGCTGAAACATATGAACATCAATTCTTTACTCAACAAAACTAACCAAATTCTTGCTTGATTCATTTACAAACCTGGGTTTTTTAGGTTTGGCTGAATCCTTTTTCGCAGCAGAAACCTTAGCAGACTGAGAACCAGGTTGCTGCTGTTTTTGATTCTCAGGTTCCTCCACATGATCTTCAAGGACTGGTACGGGATATGGATTGAACTCAGGATAGAAGGGCTGGTAAAACTCCTCCAACTCCAACTCATCTAAAACTTTAGGGTTGAGTTCAAAATTTTCTGGGAAACTCATGATATCTTCGTCTTCCTCCTGTTGAAAACTCCATGGATCGAAACTGAATTCTGGGTTTTCCAGATAAGAGATAAAGGCATCGTTGCTTCTTTCTCCAACTACTGCTTGCGAATCCCAGATCTCCATGTACAAGAGAGAACAAAGAACTGCGTTGTCAGAGAATTATGATGAAATGAAGAGATCTGAGAGGAAATTAGTTTAAAGGGTTTTGTTTATATATTGAAAGAACGAGAAAAGATTCATCTTTTTCTACCGGAGATTAAGCTCTGCAATCTTGTAACTCTGGTTCGTATTTCCATGGAGTTGACATTTTTGAAAAGTCAAAGGATCAGTGCAATTTGCAGCTCATATATTCAGCATTGTGTACAGTTCACTCCGGCGTTTCGGTAACTCCATTGACGATGTCGGTGAAAAAACTTTTGAATTCAGTTTTTTATAATTAAGTCTTTAAAATTATTATTTATAGGTTAAATCGAGTCTAAAATATTTATTTTTGAATTAAATTAGATTTATTTATAAAAATATTTATATCAAATTAAAATTAGATTTAAAGTATTTAAATCAAGTTCAAATGTACCAAAAACCTGACTCAACACTACTCACTCTAATTGCAGACTACAAAATATTATCCACATCAATACTCATGGGGTATATTGATTACCTTCTATTAATATTTTTATTCAGATTTAAAAAATTAAAGATATAATGTATTTTTATTTAAAGTATAAAATTTAAAATTTATGATATATAAAATAAAGATTAAAATTTTAATTTTAACTTTTTGAAAATAAATATCATAAAAAAAACAAAAGATTTTTACCCATAATTTTTGTAGAATAAGTTAACATATTTCAGGAGATATTGTATCATAAGCCCGACTTGACACATTATTTATAGTCCCTAACCAATAAAAATTATTCATTTCACCACTAATTATTCATATCTTTAATCTAATTTCCAAAAAATAATTTCTTAAATGACATGAAATAAATAATTAAAGATTCATTAATTGAAAAAAAATGACATAAAAAATAATTACAAAATATATAATTATAAACAGATAAAATCATAGCCGATGTGATAAACTAGACCCACGATATAATTTCTCGTATTTACACTCTTTCAGCACCGCACGCTTTATTGACTATTCTTCACCATCCATATTTAGTTACTAAACCTACCCTGTCTGGTTGAAATATTTATATTATGTTATAATCTAAATTTTAGTTTGAGTTTATTCAAATATTTATAGAGAAATAATGATAATAGTAGGTGCTGTTAAATAAGCGAAGCTATTTTTTAGAAGATTTTATTTTTGGAGAATATTTTTTTAAATAATATTTTATAATAAAATTAAAAACGTCATCAGTCACTTAAACTAAATAGATTAAATATAAAAAATAAACTAAGATTTTTATTTTTAGGTTTGAGTTTAAAATTGATTACGTGCGAGAAAAGTTCGTACCTCCATTATACTCAAACTTGATATCAAATCAATTATTATTTTATTAATATTAAAATTTAAAAATTAAAATGACATTTAAATTAAAATTCAATTATATATACGAATTTATTTTAAAAGACTTTTGATATTTAAGGAATAAACGACAATCACAATTAATGCTTTTTGATTTTGTCAAATTTATTCTTAAATAAAGAAAAATATAGCGTTGACAATTTATATCCGAATACAACGCGAATGTAATATTACACGATAATAATAAAAGATAAAAGACAACGCAAATAACAGTAATATAGAAAATAATAAAAAACTGATAAAAACATATATTAAAGTGCAGAAACTATATATATAAGGTTAGAATTTATTTATTTTATTTAAAATTTATTTATTTTTATATTATTTTTAGATCCTTAAATGATTATAATTGTCATACATGAATTTTGACATAAGGCCTAAGTAAATATATGATGTATAAATAAATAAAATATAACAATATAATAATGATAATAATAATAAAATAATAATAATAATAATTAAAATAAAAAAAATAAAATAATTAAATAAGAAAGGAAATGCGTGGAAAGGTGGGGGGCGACAGTTGGCTAAAAAAACTGAAAGGATGTGGGGGCTCCAGTTTTTGGCTGGGAAAACTGAAAGAAACGGGGATTCGGCAGTGAAAAAACAAAGAAAGGGGGGAGTAAAAGAACGGCATTTTGGAGGGCAAGGAGAAAAAAGAAAATAAGAGAGGATTGGAAGGATAGAATCGAATTGGTTTGGAAACTTGAAGTTAGAAAACGAACGAAAAGGGGTGGTGATCGTTTTATCAAACGAAGTCGAAATTTCAGGTTTATTTGAGAGGTAAATTCTTACTTTTATTTACTTTCATTCTTATTGGAGTTTGCCTTGTAAATGTTCTTGAAGTTTAGATTTTAGTTGGAGTTGAATATGATAGATCGAATGGGTTTTAGTTTTGATTTTCATGAATCCGGGTTGTGCGTTTGAGTAAAATCCAGTGATTAGGAGTTACTTTAGGATCGATTTGGTGTTTTTAGATTAAAAAGTGAAGTTTTCGATATGTTTAGACGTTTCCGGTAAGGTTTTCGGTACCGGAAACGGTCACCGGAGAAGAGTGTCGGCGGCTGGAAGGTTTTGGTGGTGACCGACGAACTCGTCGGAGCAATCGGGTGCGGTGGTGCTTTGGATTGGATGGTGGTGTTGGGTTGTGTTCTTGGTGTTCTTCTAATAACATGAAGAACACCAAGTAAAATGGGTGTTTGATCCATTTAATTCAAAGTTTCTGCAAATATGGTGTTAGTGAAGGAAAATGGGAATATTATTTCCGTGGTCCTCAAGCTTTGAACCGCACTGCACTTTAGTCTTAATTCCTCAATTTAGCCCTTAAAACTTTAATTTTTAATCAATTTAACCCCTAATTGAACCCCAAACTCAAAATTTAATTAATTTAGATATTAATTAGATATTAATTTAATTTTTTAATACTTAGAAATAATTTAATTAGGTTCTTAATTGAATTTAATTTAATTTCTAAGTTGGATAAAAAATTAATTTAATCTAATTAAATCTAGTTTGGACTAAATCGAACTCTAAATTCACAATTTGATTAATTTAGACTTTAACTAAGGTTAATTTATTTTTTTAGGCTCAGAATTAATTTAATTAAATGCTTAATTGAATTTAATTAAAATTTTTTAAGTTTGATAATTAATTTATCTCAACATAGTTAAGTCTAAAATTCACCCTTGATCATCTTTTTTGGCCTTTTTAATTCTTGCCCTATGTCATGTAAGTCCTTTGTTTCAATATACTTCCGGTGTTGTTTCGAGCTCTCATGTTTTAATCGAAAGTAATCTAGTTCCTTCATCTTTTGTTTATTTTATTGTATTTATTTGTTGTATTTAATTATTTAATTATGTTTGCATTTTTAAAGTCATGTAGTATGTATGTTTAGGTAACACTTAATTACACTTAGATTAATTAAATTAGAGTCATTTTAGGATTAGTCACTTTAATTAAATAATTAATTAAATAGGGAGATAATTTAGTAATGATGACGTTCTAATCTTATACCTTGGATACACTAAGTGGTCAGTATTATGAAATGGCATTATGTTGGCCAAGAGTGTACTTCGGTATCGTATTCGACGCGTCATCGAAACGTAGAAAATGATAAATAATTTAAGGTTAGAATTTAATAAAATTAATTAGGTAAAGATTAGTAGCACCAATAGAATTATTAATTTTGTTTGGTGTCAAAATGGTAGTGTCCGTGCATTCGGATGTTATCATAATACACCCGGTGAAATTAATAATTTAATAGGATTTAAATATTTAAATTGATGGAGCCTTTTTAGGTTAGAACTTAAAATCGACAAGATAATAATTGATCATGCATTTTAAAACCTTTTGGGGCAGAACTTATATTTCTTTAAATACGAGTTAAGGTTTCCTATCTAGAGGACGTCTTATTAAGCTCGTATTTAAAAGAAATATATTTTCTTATCCAAAAAGATATTCTTATTCGAACGATATTTATTTGCCAATAACGGATTAAATTAATATTATTATTCGAAATACCGAAATGCCACGTGTAATTAAAAGGTACCGATTTCCGGGCGCTCGTAAGGGTCGTCCTTACGCGTAACCGACTCCCGAACCCAATGTTTTAAAAATAAATCTCTGGTTTGTTTTATGGTGTCTGGCCTACCAAAGTGGCCGGTGGCGACTCCAAATTAATTTTAAAATTCAAATGTTTTCAATGAAATTTGGTTTTTCACAATTAAAAGCAGTTAAATTCAATTTTTTCCAAATTAACTCGCCAGGCTTTTTTTTTAAACTTTTCGTTTTTAAAATGGTCACGACAGCTTGGCGACTCCGCTGGGGATTGTAAATTTCTTTTGAGAGTCAGACTTAATTATTAATTACACGTGGCATTTCGGTATTTTGAATATAGATATTAATTTAATTCATTATTTTCAGATAAATATCGTTCGGATAAGGGTAGTATTTTCATTTTGTGTGATATATCTGTCATCCATGCATCAGCTCTCGACCCGAGCTTTTACCCTTGAGTGGGAGTTAGATATTGTCCGACGTGATGCTATCCAGCTCCGAGTTTTGGATTTCTATCTACTTCCGGTATACTAACCTTACGCATCGTGAGGTCTTCACCTCCATTGTAAGGGACCTATACTACCGAATCGATGTCTTATCGTCGCAGTAGGCAGTAACGACAGTTCGGGAACCCCGAGTCTAGATCTAAACCCACATGTGTAGAGTAGAAACCTACCCCTAATAGAGCCAGACAGGGACCATAAGATAAGGCGGTATGCTGTCGAAATGCCGCCGAAATTAGGATTTCTGTGTTAAACTGCTCTCTGGTTATTTTTTCGCAATTTAAACTGCTCTCTGGTTATTTTTTCGCAATTTAAACTGCTCTCTGGTTAATTTTAAGCATAGTTCTTTTTTGTGATTATTTTATTCTTGTATTCACTGTACTAACACGAATTTTGTTTTGTTTTTTTCTTTTATTATCTTGTTTATTTATTTGTCATATCATTTGCATTGGCATTAAATTCGAGAAACAGTAAAATTAAAAGTATCCAAAATGTCTGAAGTGTTCATTGCTGAAGAAGATAATACGGACGTTTGGGCATGGTCAGAGGCAGTCTAACACGGGAAAGGAGATAGCTTATCGCCGGAAAGCGTGTCGATAATGAAGGGTTATGTGAGAATCAATACGGCTTAGAATCCATGTCTTCAGGAAGTCCGAGAAATCTGGGATCAGTGGACTGGTGGTATGAAGGAATAATTTAAGAAGGAATTCGGGGACATAGCGTTGCTACTGAAGGTACCTGTAGATAGACAACTACTCAGAGCAATGACGCAATTTTGGAACCCGGCATATAACTGTTTTACTTTTGGACGAATTGACATGACTCCTACATTAGAGGAGTATGAGGTTTTAATCAACAGTCCCGTGGTCAAGAGAGATAAGATCTATGTTAAGCCGAACAGTACTTCAAGCTTCAAAAAGAAGTTGATGCAGGTTACAGGAAAAGAGAAAGAGTTTTGGGATGAGAAGCTCGCCAATCGTGATAGTACAGATATGAACGAGGATAAGCAGAGAGTCAATTGGAAAGTCTTGAAAGAGTTGATAGTGGACAGTCGTGAACAGCCCTCTAAGATTAGAAGAATCTATGCCCTTTGCATTTATGGATTAGTGTTATTTCCGAGGACTCCGGAACACATAGACCCATCCACCGTTGGGCTTTTCGAGAGGTTATCTAAAGGCGTGAATCCAGCCCCTGCAATCTTGGCGGAGACGTAAAGATCTTTAACAGCATGCAAGAAATCAGGTGAAGGGAAATTTTAGGGTTGTGCACAATTATTAGAAGTCTGGTTCAGAGGTCACCGCTGGAATCCACCATATCATGCACTAAGGTATACCAATTCATATTCACCCATTTCGGAGTATTTGAAGGATTGCATCATAGAGAAGGACGAGAGACAGTGGGAAGAACTTTTTCAGAATCTGACGGACGCAGATATCGTTTGGAAGGCTTGCTGGTTGAGCAGAGGAACGATATTTCTGTATAGATGTGGGGAGTTAGATTGGGTCCCATTGCTAGGAGTTTGGGGTGGAACAGCTTATTGCCCACTTTTGGTTTCCAGACAGTTTGGATCTAGGCAGTTCATACCTGCTACAGTTGGAATGGCAGGTTTCAAATACGCACACAAGACAGATGGGTATAAATCTAAGAATGATACAATTTTGAAGGTATGGAAGACGCTCAGGAAAGTTCAACCTTATCAAAGTTTGGAGATTATGGCCAGATATGATGAATGGAGAATACATAGGGTGAACGATAAATCCTTTCAGGAGATACCAAGGATTACCGGATCGACGAGCAGAACAGCACAAGAAGCACCATCCGTAATAGAGAAATTAAAGCATGATCGAGAGTTAGATTCGCAGAGGTATGAAAAGAGGATTTATGATCTTACGCAGGAATTAAATATGGCAAAGTATCATGAGTCAACACATAAGAGAAAAGAGAAGGAGCTGATTAGTCAAAATGAGAAGCTAAGCCAGGATTTGAAGGAAGCACAAGAGATGTACGAAGGACATAGAAAGAAGTTTCGGAAAGGAAGCGAGAGTAGGAAGATTGAAGATTTGTCTGATCACTTAAGTAGGATGAAGAAAGAAAAGGAAGAGTACAAGAGGCTCTATGAACGAAATTGTCATGAAGCAGGGGAAGCAAAATACAAGGCCAAGAAGAAGCTAGAAGACGAGCAAACGAGGAATTTTGAATTGACGAACCAAGTGACGCAGTTGGAAGAGTTGATTACCAAATACCACAATGAAGACAAAGTTCGGATGGAAAAAGAAAAAGAAGGTCTACAAAAGAAGGTGATCTCTCTTGAAAACAAGGTCCAAGAGTTGAGTGAGAAATTAACAAGGTACGAGGGAGCTTTATGCCAGGACAGTGGAGGAGCGTGGAAAGAAAAATATGAAGCATCACAGAGCACCGTTCGAAATCAGAACAACGAGTTAGTCAATTTCAAAGGCCAGGTCAGAAGTATTGCCTCTTATGTACAAATTCTGTCGAAGGAAGCTACAACTCTCCTGAAGCAGCCGGATATTGAGCAAGAGCATGGAGAAGTGATTGTACGCTTGCTCCATGAGTTGACCAATCTAGGCATTAGAGCTAGCAGTTTTCTTTAAGCAGATAATTGATTGTCTTTCCTTTATATGAACTTTTTAAGTGAAACGGATGTTTTTAAATACTGTTCTTCGAATACAATGTCTCATTACATACATGCATTCATGCATTTCATGCATCATATTACTTGCTAATTTTAAAATTAAATGTTAATAATAAAAGGGTTCTATGGCAGTGAATATTTAAGTTGCAATCATTCCGCATTCATATTCAACCCGGTCACGTACTAAAAAGATGGGAACAAAAGAAAGATTAAAGAAGTTAGAAGAAGATCGAGTAGAATTTCAGAATCAGTTGGATGACATAAAGAACACTATGAAAGATAGTATCGCCGAAGCTCAGGTGAATATTATCAGTCAGTTGACCGCTCTGATGCGTCCAAAAGATTCAGAGAAGGGCAAAGTACCGGAAGGAGAATCGAATGAGATGGAAGGACAGACGGAAACTACGTCTCATACAAGGGGGCAACCAGAGGTTCAGTCTACAAAAGTACAATTCAATTTAGCGGGAGCATCTGCAAGTCACCCGGTTGAAGTTGCTGATTTTGTTTCTCCGAATGTCGAGGAAGTTCCGGATCTTAATTTCATGAACGAGGTGGAAAAGATGAGACAAGACATGGAGAAAAAGTATGCTGATCACTTCAAAGCGTTAGAGGCGAGAATACAAGAGATACAAGGGACCGACAAAAGCATCGACGCATTTGACTTGGGGTTAGTGTCTGATCTGGTTTTACCGCCAAAGTTTAAGATGCCGGATTTCGAGAAGTATGATGGAACGACATGTCCGAATGCACATATGACCATGTATTGCAGAAAGATGGCTGCCTTTAATAAGGATGAGAAGTTATTGATTCACTGTTTCCAGGATAGTTTGACGGGTTCAGCGATCCGGTGGTATACACAGCTGAACCGAGAAAATATAAAAACATGGAAAGATTTACATCGCGCCTTTATGGAAAACTACAAACATGTATCAGAAATGGGGCCTACCAGAATTATGTTGCAGCAAATGAGCCAGAGGTCGAATGAAACGTTCCGGCAATACGCTCATAGATGGAGGGATTTGGCTTCTCAAGTACAACCTCCATTGGTCGAGAACGAAATGACCCATATGTTTGTGGAGACGTTGAAAGGTCTGATGTATGATCGCTTGTTTACCAATACTTCGATGCAAAGTTTTTCCCAGATTGTCGCTACGGGAGAACCTGTTGAAGCAGCCATTAAGAGCGGGAGGATAGAAAGGTCCGATAGTTCCAAGAGGAGTTTCAAGAAGAAAGAAAATGAAGTGAATAACGCCGTTGTATATGAGGCGCCGAGAAATGTAACGATCTCAAAACCGGGAGGAGGAGCAAGTAGCTCGCAGAACTCACACAAGAAGGATTCGAAATGGGAGAGGCCAAGTTTTACGCCCATCCCTATAACGTATGCCGAGTTATACACTCAGCTCTATGATGCGGATATGATACGTCCGTATTACATCCTGCCGCTTCAACCTCCATACCCGCACTAGTATGATCAAAAGGCTCAGCACTAGGGTTTTGAAGTTTAACGAACCCAGTATATCCACGAACCCGTTGCCAAAGCATGGTGGTCGGGGTGTGAATGTGATTGAGGAGGACCAGATGAAGCAGGTTAAGGTGAGTGTATCAGAGATCAAATCTCCTTTAAAATGGGTGTTCAGACAGTTGTTTGAGAATGGGCTTATATGCCAGGAGATCATGATGTCGAAGGAACCAATTGATGCAGGTCTCTACTGCGATTATCACCAAGAACTGGGACATGATATCAGTTTTGTGATGAGTTCAGAAGTCTGCTGCAGGGGATGATGGATAACAGGGAGATAGAGTTTTTTTGCTAAGATTGGAAAGCGAAGGATGATGGACGTGTGCACATCTGAGAGGACCATGCCGAAATACAGCGCGAATAGGCCGTTGATTATTTCGACCCGATCGAAGGGTAATAATTCATCAGGGGAGGTAAAGCCGACCCCTCGCATAGTGATTACTCCTCCAGCACCTTTTTCGTTCAAGGATACTCAGAGGATTACTTGGAATTACACTGCAAGTGTAACCATGCCAAGCAGTTCAAAGACTGCCGAGGAAATACAGCTAGAAAAGCCCGAGGTGGAAAGCAAGATTGAGACAGAAGAACCAGTGAACGAAGTGGGTCATTTCACGAGGAGTGGAAGATGCTACTCACCTATTCAAGAGAAGGAAGAAGAGAAGGGAAAGAATGTCGAGAAGAAGAAAATTTTTGAAGAGCCAGTGCCGAAAGTGAATGAGCCAGTTACTGAGGAACAAGCATATGAGTTCCTGAGGTTTTTAAAGCACAGTGAGTATAATGTTGTCGAGCAGTTGAAGAAACAGCCGGCTAGAATTTCTATTCTAGATCTATTATTGAGTTCCGAGGGACACCGCAATGCTTTACTGAAGGTATTGAATCAGATGTTCGTTCCGAAGGATATATCGGTGAATAAACTAGACCGAATTGTGAACCATATTACTGCAGAAAATTATATAACATTTACTGATGATGAGATCCCGGATGGTGGGATGGGTTCTATCAAAACTCTGAATATTACGACTCACTGTAAGGGTCATATAGTACCGGGGGTGCTGATTGATAATGGTTCGGCACTGAATGTTTTGCCTATGGTGACTTTGCAAAGGTTGCCTGTGGATGTTGCTCATATGAAGAGCTACCAGAATGTGGTTAGAGCATTTGATGGGACCACAAGGGATGTATTGGGCAGAATAGAAGTACCACTTTTGATTGGGCCTTCTGTATACAATGTGGATTTTGTTGTTATGGATATTAAGCCCACTTATAATTGCTTGCTCGGAAGACCCTGGATTCATTCTTCCGGGGCAGTGCCGTCACTCTGCACCAGAAATTGAAGTTCGTAGTTGATGGAAAGCTGGTATATGTTGGAGCGAAAGAAGACATTATTGCTTCAGTTTCTACTGATACACCGTACATTCATGCAAACGAAGATGCATTAGAGTGTTCATTCAGGGCCTTGGAGTTCAACAACGCTGCGTTCGTGGCCGAATGTGCGAAGTTTCCATGCCCTAGATTGTCGAATTGTACAAAGATGACCGTTAAACAGACTCTCGGTAAAGGAGCCAGAACTGGAAGAGGATTAGGAAGGAAGTTGCAAGGAAGCTTACGCCCAAGACCCGTGGTTATGAAAAAGGGTCGAAGTGGACTGGGATTTTCAATAGAGACATTTTGGAAGAAATATGGGAAAGCTGCAGCCAAGAGGTCAGTCCCGCTAAATTCAAAGATTGACTTTATCTCTTATGGGCTTGTGAATGTCACAGAGCAGGCCAAGAAGAATCATCAAGAAGCAATTAGACTGTAGGAGGAAGAGATCTTCGGGCATACTTTTGATGGTCTGTTTGTCGGAGGAATTACTGAAGGGCCGAGGATGAATTTTCTGAAAGGAATCCGTCCATGCTTTCCTGGCGAGACTCTGAGAAACTGGACTGTGGAAGATTTACCTGTAGTTTTTAAATCAGAGTAATGCCATGAACTACTTTATATCTTTGCCTGCGGGTATAAGGGATTTTTTGTAGGGAACTTTTTAACATATTTTCACTAGTAAAAACGATGTTTCTTTATTTCTTAAATGGCAAACATTTTCAGTTTCTTTTATTTATTCATTTGCTCATTTATTTATTCATTCATTAATTCATTCATTTATTATTCTTTTCCAAATATATAAGTTTTCTTCGCAGGTTCCCAATCAATGATCATATGAGTGATTCTGAGCCTAATCCCGAAATAAATTTAGAAAGGATCTCATGTCTAACAGGAATCAATGAGTGTGAAGATAATGTAGATTATGAGATTCCTGAAGAATTATTGAGATTGATGGAAAAGGAAGATAAACAGATTATGCCCTACAAGGAAGAAATAGAGATTTTGAATTGGGGCATCGAAGAGTCGAAAAAAGAAGTCAAGATCGGGGCAGCATTTTTACCTAGGGCAAAACAAAATTTGATTGATCTGTTGCAAGAGTTCAAGGATGTTTTTGCGTGGTCCTACCAAGACATGCCAGGTTTGAATACTGACATCGTAGTACACAAGTTGCCAATTAGACCAGAGTACAAGCCGGTACAGCAGAAGCTCAGAAGGTTGAGACCAGAAATGCTGTTGAAAAATCAAAGAAGAGGTTCAGAAACAGATTGATGCAGGATTCTTACAGGTGGCTGTATATCCAGAATGGGTGGCAAACATAGTTCCGGTACCGAAGAAAGACGGGAAAGTGCGAATGTGTGTGGATTACAGAGATCTAAATAAGGCAAGTCCGAAAGATAATTTCTCTTTGCCTCATATAGATGTTCTGGTTGACAATACTTCAGGGCATTCGTGGTTCTCCTTCATGGATGGTTTCTCGGGTTACAATCAGATTAAAATGAACCCGGAGGATATGGAGAAAACAACCTTTACTACATTGTGGGGCACGTTTTGCTATAAAGTCATGCCCTTCGGATTGAAGAATGCTGGGGCAACATATCAGAGAGCTATGGTGACACTGTTTCATGATATGATGCATAAAGAGATTGAGGTTTATGTGGACGATATGATAGCTAAGTCTCAAACAGAAGATGAGCATGTTCAGAATTTAAAAAAGTTGTTTCAGAGACTGCGAAAGTACCAATTGAAGCTCAATCCTAACAAATGTACTTTTGGGGTTACATCTGGCAAGTTGCTCGGTTTTATTGTTAGTAGACGAGGCATCAAAATTGATCCAGATAAAGTCAAAGCAATTCAAAATTTACCGCCTCCAAAAAGTCAAAAAGAAGTTCGGGGATTCCTCGGAAGGTTAAATTATGTCTCTCGGTTTATTTCTCAATTAACTGATAGATGTGATCCGATCTTTAAGCTGCGGCGGAAGAATAATCCATGTGAATGGGATGACGAATGCCAGGAAACGTTGGACAATATCAAACAATACTTGTCAAATGCATCGGTATTGACGACACCTGTTTCTGGAAGACCATTGATTCTTTACCTGACAGTGTTTGAGAATTCCATGGGATGTGTGCTGGGGCAACATGATGATACTGGGAAGAAAGAAAGGGCAATTTATTACTTGAGTAAGAAGTTTACCGAGTGTGAAGTACGATACCCGTTTATTCAGAAGATGTGTTGTGCGCTTGTTTGGGTTACTCGACGGCTCAGACAATACATGTTATACCATACGACATGGTTGATATCGAAGCTTGATCTATTGAAGTTTTTGATGGAAGCACCGGCTCTAACTGGGAGATTAGCACGTTGGCAGATACTATTGTCTGAATTTGACATATTGTATGTAAGCCAGAAGGCCGTTAAAGGGAGTGTCATAGCTGATTTTCTTGCAAGCAGAGTTTTAGATGAGTATGAGCCTCTGAATTTTGATTTTCCAGATGAAGATGTAATGACCATTTTTGTAAACGAAGATGATGAAATCAAGAAATGGAGATTGTATTTCGATGGAGCAGTTAATGCTCTGGGGCGTGGAATCGGAGCTGTGTTGATTTCTCCAAATGGTATGCATTATCCTCTCACGAGTAAGCTGGAATTTTTGTGTACTAATAACATGGCAAAATATGAAGCATGTGTTATGGGATTGAAGGCCGCAATAGAAAGGAAGATAAGAGCCTTAGAAGTGTACGGGGATTCAGCCCTGGTTATTTATCAGTTGCGTGGGGAATGGGAGACTAAAGACGCAAAACTGATGGAATATCGCAAGTTAGTGTTGGAGCTAATCGAAGAATTTGAGGAGATAACTTTTGCATACCTCCCCAGAGAAGACAACCAAATGGCGGATGCTTTAGCTACATTGACTTCAGTATTCCAAGCGAATAGACCGGAAGACATGATGTTGATCCGAATGTAAAGTTATGAAACATATGCTCATTGTTGCAACATGGAAGAAGAAGATGGTAATCCTTGGTACTTCGACATCCTACAATACATCAAGTTTCAGGTTTATCCGCTTGAAGCGAATGACAATGATAAAAGAACAATCAGAAGAATGGCTGTTGCGTATGTGTTAGATGGTGACGTCTTATACAGGAAGACCAGAGATCAGGTGTTATTGAGATGTGTCAATGCTCGTGAAGCTAAAAGTATTCTTGAAGAAGTACATGATGGGATCTGTGGTACGCACGCCAATGGTTTTTCAATGGCACGAAAAATAATGAGATATGGATACTACTGGTCTACTATGGAAGGAGATTGCATAGAGTACGCCAAGAAGTGTCACAAGTGCCAGATTTATGCAGATAAGATCAACTCTCCACCAGTACCATTGCATACTATGAATTCACCGTGGCCTTTTGCTGTATGGGGAATGGATGTAATTGGGCAGATTCACCCAAAGGCTTCGAATGGGCATCGTTTTATCCTAGTGGCTATCGATTACTTCACCAAGTGGATAGAAGCTACTTCTTATGCTAACATCACGAGAACAACAGTTTGCAAGTTCTTGAAGAAAGAGATTATCTGTCGATATGGTCTACCAGTACGCATCATCATAGATAATGCCACCAATTTCAACAATAGAATGATTGCAGAAACCTGTGAACAGTTCAAAATAATTCATCATAACTCCGTAGCATACCGACCGAAGATGAATGGAGCGGTTGAGGCGGCTAACAAGAACATCAAGAAGATCATATCAAAGATGACAAAAACGTACAAAGACTGGCATGAAAGACTTCCTTTTGCTTTGTTTGCGTATCGAACGTCGATGAGAACTTCTACGGGGCAACACCATATTCTCTGGTATACGGGACTGAAGCAGTGTTACCATTAGAAGTTGAAATTTCATATCTTCAAGTATTGTCAGAAGTGAAACTGGATGATACGGAATGAGTACAGATTCGTTTGGACCAGTTGAATTTAATTGAAGAAAAACGGCTGAAAGCTATTTGCCATAGCCAGATGTATCAGAAGCGGATGATTCGAGCTCATGATAAGAAAGTTCAACCGCGAGAATTCCGAGAGGGTGATCTAGTGCTTAAAAAGATCTTGTCGATACAACGTGATTTCCGTGGGAAATGGATGCCGAATTGGGAAGGGCCATATGTTGTCAAAAAGGCTTTTTTCGGAGGCGCAATGATCTTGGCTGAAATGGACGGAAAAGAATTTCATAAGCCTGTGAATTCCGATTCAGTTAAGAGGTATTACGCCTGAAGAATAAAAAGAAAAATGAAAGAAAAATAAAGAAAAAAAAAAGAAAAATGAAAAAGAATAAAAATAAAAATAAAAATAAAAATAAAATAAAATAAGAATGAAGCGAAAACCCGAAAGGGCGTTTCATAAGAAAATGAATGATAAAAAGAAAGGAGGGGTCAAGATAAAAACCCGCAAAGGGCGTCTTGATACCAAAGGAGAATTTG
This sequence comes from Abelmoschus esculentus, assembly GCA_035048815.1. Lineage (NCBI taxonomy): Eukaryota > Viridiplantae > Streptophyta > Magnoliopsida > Malvales > Malvaceae > Abelmoschus > Abelmoschus esculentus. The sequence continues at coordinate 3,098,377 of JAUCBN010000038.1, forward strand.
AGTTGAAAACCATGAATGGCGACTCAGATGTATGACAGTAGGCATCCGGCAATCTATACCTCTCGGTTATCTAGCAGTTTAGAAGGGGTTTCGTGTTTGCAAAGTTGGATCCTCATTTGAAGAACTGTTAGATGAGCAAATCTATTTTAAATCTATATCTCGGGAAAAGGCCCAAATGATCGCATGTGATAGGCAGTTGAGAATTTGTATTTTTTTCTTGCTTTTCTCTTTTCATTTGTTTGCCATGACTATTTTATAATTCTATACTTGTCACAAACATTTAAAAGCTTCAGTACATATTCCTTTTTTCTCTTCCGAGCTTTTCTTTTTATCCAAAGCATCGTGCAAGTGAATTCATGTGAATTTATAAATACAGAAATTTTTTTGTCATTATTTTGTTTCAAAAGTTACAGGTAATATTCGCTTTTCAGATCAGGATAACAGAGTAAAAGTGAATATGTTCAGATGATCAGACAGAACCCTAAACCGGTGAATATGTTAGAAAAGTCTCCAAACAGTGGCTGAGATCAATATAAGGATCAAAGTTCAAAGCGAAAGCAAAAAGAGAAATAAACGGAAAGTTTTGAAGTAAAAATCTAAAAGGACGCTTCAGAACAACTTTGTGAGGAAGACTGTCATCAAAGGTTGCCTCTTAACGTGAGATGAATAATTAGAACATCATCGAGACTGCAAAAAGAAGATGAAAGAGTCAATTGGGCTCATCAAAATGGCAATTGATTGATAATATGGGCCTTTCTAGGCAATACTCATGCATAATAATAGAAATATCTGCATTAGGATCATACTAATAATGCATCATATTTCTGTTGAACAGGATTCAGAAACCTACAAGAAATGATTCAGAAAAAGAACAATCAAAACAACAACAACAATTCAAACTTTTATGGGATATGAGGAATTTCATAATGAGAAGAACAGCCTCAAGTTCCATCACTTTGATCTGGAGAATTTCATAATGAGAAGAACAGCTCCAGATTTCTCGGAGACGAGGAATTTCATAATGAGAAGAACAGCCTCGGTCTCCACCACTTGATTAGTTTGAAGAATTTCATAATGAGAAGAACAGCTTCAAACTTTTCTAAACTTTGGAGAATTTCATAATGAGAAGAACAGTTCCAAAGTCCATGGGATACGAAGAATTTCATAATGAGAAGAACAACTTCGGATTCCATCATCTTCTGTCTGAAGAAATTTATAATGAGAAGAACAACTTCAGACCCGGGAGAATTTCATAATGAAAAGAATAGCTCCAGATTCCACGGGATACGAGTAATTTTATAATGAGAAGAACAGCCTCGGGTGTCTTCACAGGTATTTAGCTTGAAGAATTTTATAATGAGAAGAACAGCTTCAGGTTTTATTAGTGTAACAGAAGCCAATAAGTTTAGGGCAAAATTCATGTCTTTTCAGTCTTTGCTCGTCTCCTGCTCCACAGCATTGAGCAAAGAGGGGCAGCTATCATACTTGAATTTTGGCCTAAGGCCTAAGTAAATATATGATGTATAAATAAATAAAATATAATAATATAATAATGATAATAATAATAATAATAAAATAATAATAATAATTAAAATAAAAAAAATAAAATAATTAAATAAGAAAGGAAATGCATGGAAAGGTGGGGGGCGGCAGTTGGCTAAAAAAACTGAAAGGATGTGGGGGCTCCAGTTTTTGGCTAGGAAAACTGAAAGAAACGAGGATTCGGCAGTGGAAAAACAGAGAAAGGGGGGAGTAAAAGAACGGCATTTTGGAGGGCAAGGAGAAAAAAGAAAACAAGAGAGGATTGGAAGGATAGAATCGAATTGGTTTGGAAACTTGAAGTTAGAAAACGAACGAAAAGGGGTGGTGATCGTTTTATCAAACGAAGTCGAAATTTCAGGTTTGTTTGAGAGGTAAATTCTCACTTTTATTTACTTTCATTCTTATTGGAGTTTGCCTTGTAAATGTTCTTGAAGTTTAGATTTTAGTTGGAGTTGAATATGATAGATTGAATGGGTTTTAGTTTTGATTTTCATGAATCCGGGTTGTGCGTTTGAGTAAAATCCAGTGATTAGGAGTTACTTTAGGATCGATTTGGTGTTTTTAGATTAAAAAGTGAAGTTTTTGGTATGTTTAGACGTTTCCGGTAAGGTTTTCGGCACCGGAAACGGTCACCGGAGAAGAGTGTCGGCGGCCGGAAGGTTTTGGTGGTGACCGGCGAACTCGTCGGAGCAATCGGGTGCGGTGGTGCTTTGGATTGGATGGTGGTGTTGGGTTGTGTTCTTGGTGTTCTTGGTGTTCTTCTAATAACATGAAGAACACCAAGTAAAATGGGTGTTTGATCCATTTAATTCAAAGTTTCTGCAAATATGGTGTTAGTGAAGGAAAATGGGAATATTATTTCCGTGGTCCTCAAGCTTTGAACCGCACTGCACTTTAGTCTTAATTCCTCAATTTAGCCCTTAAAACTTTAATTTTTAATCAATTTAACCCCTAATTGAACCCCAAACTCAAAATTTAATTAATTTAGATATTAATTTAATTTTTTAATACTTAGAAATAATTTAATTAGGTTCTTAATAGAATTTAATTTAATTTCTAAGTTGGATAAAAAATTAATTTAATCTAATTAAATCTAGTTTGGACTAAATCGAACTCTAAATTCACAATTTGATTAATTTAGACTTTAACTAAGGTTAATTTATTTTTTTAGGCTCGGAATTAATTTAATTAAATGCTTAATTGAATTTAATTAAAATTTTCTAAGTTTGATAATTAATTTATCTCAACATAATTAAGTCTAAAATTCACCCTTGATCATCTTTTTTGGCCTTTTTAATTCTTGCCCTATGCCATGTAAGTCCTTTGTTTCAATATACTTCCGGTGTTGTTTCGAGCTCTCATGTTTTAATCGAAAGTAATCTAGTTCCTTCATCTTTTGTTTATTTTATTGTATTTATTTGTTGTATTTAATTATTTAATTATGTTTGCATTTTTAAAGTCATGTAGTATGTATGTTTAGGTAACACTTAATTACACTTAGATTAATTAAATTAGAGTCATTTTAGGATTAGTTACTTTAATTAAATAATTAATTAAATAGGGAGATAATTTAGTAATGATGACGTTCTAATCTTATACCTTGGATACACTAAGTGGTCAGTATTATGAAATGACATTATGTTGGCCAAGAGTGTACTTCGGTATCGTATTCGGCGCGTCATCGAAACGTAGAAAATGATAAATAATTTAAGGTTAGAATTTAATAAAATTAATTAGGTAAAGATTAGTAGCACCAATAGAATTATTAATTTTGTTTGGTGTCAAAATGGTAGTGTCCGTGCATTCGGATGTTATCATAATACACCCGGTAAAATTAATAATTTAATAGAATTTAAATATTTAAATTGATGGAGCCTTTTTAGGTTAGAACTTAAAATCGACAAGATAATAATTGATCATGCATTTTAAAACCTTTTGGGGCAGAACTTATATTTCTTTAAATACGAGTTAAGGTTTCCTATCTAGAGGACGTCTTATTAAGCTCGTATTTAAAAGAAATATATTTTCTTATCCAAAAAGATATTCTTATTCGAACGATATTTATTTGCCAATAACGGATTAAATTAATATTATTATTCGAAATACCGAAATGCCACGTGTAATTAAAAGGTACCGATTTCCGGGCGCTCGTAAGGGTCGTCCTTACGCGTAACCGACTCCCGAACCCAATGTTTTAAAAATAAATCTCTGGTTTGTTTTATGGTGTCTGGCCTACCAAAGTAGCCGGTGGCGACTCCAAATTAATTTTAAAATTCAAATGTTTTCAATAAAATTTGGTTTTTCACAATTAAAAGCAGTTAAATTCAATTTTTTCCAAATTAACTCGCCAGGCTTTTTTTTTAAACTTTTCGTTTTTAAAATGGTCGCGACAATAATAAATGATTAAGATTTTCTTTTTATTTATAAGTGATAATTTTCATATGTTATATTATTAATTTCATCCATTTATCTATTCATATAATGACAATGAATTAGTATAAAATTAAATGAGCCTGACACCATGTAAATGGATTTAGTTTCGTATGTATGTATGGGTAGATGGATAGAATCAAATTACACAATATATAATTCTTTAAATTTTATATATAGATAAGATTATATCATACAATATTAAATTTAAAGACAAAAAAAATAGAAAAGAAAAAAAATCTAAAGTAAAAACCTGAAAAGGCGCTTTAGAGCAAAAATTAAAAATCTTGAAAATTGAACTTAAGTGTGAGATGAGTTACCGTATTAATCAAAGAAGATATGTCATGAGATAAAACAAATTATGAGCACTCTCTAAACTGAAAGTTTACCTAAGTGGTCTTTAATTAACATTCATGCATTATAATAGAAATGTTTGCATTAGGATCATATTAACAATGCATCATGTTTCTGTTAAACAGGATTCAAGAATCAGTGAGAAATGATTCAAAGAATAACAGTCAAAACAACAATAATTCATTCTTTCATGGAATACGAAGAATTTCATAATTAGAAGAATAATCTCGGGTTTCATCCTTTTTTGTCTGAAGAAATTCATAATGAGAAGAACAACTTCAGACCCTAGAGAAATTCATAATGAGAAGAACAATTTCAAGCTTCGTTAGCGTAAAAAATGGCCAAGAAGTCTAGACGAAATTCGTGTATTTTCAGTTTTTGCTCGTCTCTTGTTCCAAAACATTGAACAAAGAACAGCTGTAATACCTGAATTTTGTCTGGATGTTCGAACAAATAAGGCTACAAGTAAATAAATAATATAATATAATATAATAATTAAAAAAATAAAAAATATGAATTGAATGGGGTTGTGGAACGGTTAGGAGTGGTTATAAAATGAGGATTTTGTTTCGGCAATGGGGGAGTTAAAAGGCAGTGTACGGTTACTTACAAGGAGTCTCTCGGTATGCTCTGACCAATGCTTTGGTTTTATTATTTGTTTATTTATTTATTAATTCTTTTTTTCTCATTTTCGATCCCTTGTTTTTTAAATTAATGTATTTCTTTGTTTTATTTATGTTGCATGCATGTTTTAAAGTCATATAGTTTATTTTATTTAGGGTGACACCTAATTTACATTTAGTTAATTAATTAGAGCTTTTTAGGGTTAGTTACTTTAATAAATAATTAATTTTAAATAAGGAGATAATTATAGTAACGATGACATTTTAATCATATACCTCGGATACACTAAGTGGTCAGTGTTTTGACGTAATATTATGTTGGTCAATAGTGTATTTTGGTATCGTATTCGACATGTCATCGAAACATAGAAATGATAAATAATTTAGGGTTAGAATTAAATAAAATTAATTAAGTAAATAACTAGAAACACCAATAGTAATTATTAATTTATTCGGTGTCGAGATGGTAGTGTCCGATTGTTCGGATGTTATCATAATACACTTAGTAAATTAATAATTTAATAGGTTTTAAATATTTAATTAATAGAGCCTTATAGGCTAGAACTTAAAATCGACAAAATAATAATTGATCATGCATTTAAAAACTTTTGGATCAGAATTTATATTTCTTTAAATACGAGTTAAGGTTTTCTATTATAGAACGTCTTATTCAAAGCTCGTATTTAAAAGAAATGGACCTTTTTATCCAAAAGGATATCCTCATTTGAACGATATTCATTTATAATAACAAATTAAATTTATATTATTATTCAAAATGTTAAAATGCCGCGTGTAATTAATAAGGTACCGATCTCGGGCGCTCGTAAGGGTCGTCTTTACGCGTAACCGACTCTCAAACCCACATATTTTAAAAATGAATCTCTGATTTGTTTTATGGTGTCTGGCCTACCAAAGTGGCCGGTGGCGACTCCAAGTCATTTCAAAATTAAACATTTTTAATACGATCCAGTTTTCATAAATTAATGGTTAAAAGCAATAAAATTTGTTTTTTTCTAAATTAACTCGTCAGGTTATTTTTCCACACGTTTTGGTTTTAAAATAGTCGCGACATCTATCTAAATTTAGGGATGTTTCTAAGGAGTTTCATACTAAGAAATAAAATTTTATTAATATTATGATAAATTGGTCATCCAGGCACAAAAGAGTGTAAATCGTCTATATCTTTTTTATTTCTTTATTTATTCTTTCGTTTAAAATTAAAGGATTTATGATGTAGGGTATAAGGTTCAAGGTTATGGGTTGTGGTTAGAGTTTAGAGTTTAGAGAACTAGGGGTATAGTGTATTTTTTAGGTTGTAGGGTTTAAGATTTAAGATATAGAAAATAAGGGTTAGGATTTAAAATTTATTTTTTTTAAAAAAATTCAATGGAAGAAATAGATAGAGGTATGATAAAGAAGCAGAAGATTTTTAGCCTACACAGGCCTATCACCCCTTCTTGTTCCCATCTCTGTTTAGTCTCAACAGATTCTTCTGTTGCAGCCCATAAATCATCATTCTGATCCTAAGTAGTCCCGTTTCTGGGTTTGATTTCAATCACTTGCTTGTTTCCCCTCCTCTTTTGTTTCTTGAAAGACCAAAACTAGGCTGACTAAACGAGGCCATCGCCCCGGCTGCTTGGACCTCGGAGCCGACCATCTTCTGCCAATTCAAATGCAAAGACTGGTGACTGGTGAGTAAAATTGACAGGCTCGGTGAAAATCCAAGGATAATGTGGTCCTGGCGATGAACATGGGTGTAGTTCTTGTAGACGAGGCATTGCTGGCTCAGTCTCCGTGGGACAAGTTGATGGATTTGGTGTGAGCAGCAACCGGAAGAATGATGGTAAAAGATTTGACGGCAAACACTTTCTAAATTGGTCAACAGTCTTATAAACTTCGTTAAGACAAATTAAAATCCAAAACCAGTCAACAGCAGCTTGTCAGAATTCTTCATTCTTATGGATCAAAAAGTGACTATGGCTGACCTCACTTTTGGGAAAAAACCGGTTCAAAATGCAGAAACAATGTTAAATAGTTAATTTTTAAAGAAGATTATGTTTGAAAAGGATTTTTCAACCCAAACACAAAAATTAAAATATTTAGTTTTTATTGTTAGAAAAATATTTTTAGAAATCAAATTACAATTTAACTTTTATTTACTATGTTTTATTATAATTTTATTTTTACAAATACATAATTATATTTAACATAAATTATTTTTTAGTTTAAAAATTATATATATTCGTATCAAATTTCTAAAAATTATATTTAACATAATTACAATTTAAATTATTTTTTCAAAAATAATTTATGTATTTATTTATTAATATTTTTATATTTTTTATAATTTAAGTTAATATCATAATACGAAAAAAACTTGATTATTATTTAAATATATATTTTTAACTTATAATATAATGTCTAAAATAATCATTTACTTTCTCAAAAGCACTTTTTTACAGTAATACTAAATACATATATCTTAAACCAAAAATTTCAAAAGAACTTTCTTACCATACTCTTTCACAGCACTTTTCAAAAGTAATATTAAACTGGCTTTCAATTATCTAAAACTTTATTTCTAACTGATTCGAGTTAAAATGTGTCGCACAAATAACTTTGACGAAGAAATATTTTAAACCTATCAAAGTGTAAGTTGATCTCTCTGATAATCTAATTAATTAATCTAATCTAAATGCATTTCCATTGAAATTCTTTAGTAATCACTAATGGAACTCTCTGTTATATGATTGTACACCTCCCTTGTGTCGGTATACACACGGAAAAGCTTACACTCTTAATTACCCAAATGTTGTACACCACTAACCTTGCCACTATCATTAGTTTAACCAAACATGGTGGCTTCAATCATAAAGTAGACACTAATTAGTGGAGGAACATAGGGTTGGGACCACGACAACAAATGACACCCACTAGTATGTCGAAAATTACACTAGTTTATATGAATTCGAATCTTGACATCTGTTTATAAAACGTAAAACTTCTTTATTTAGTGTTATAGGGTGATGATGTAGTGTCATTTTATCGTATGGTACGTGATTATCACATGGATGGTTTGAATAGTTCATTCAAGACATGTCACATGTAGTAAACACGGGTTGTTACCGTGTGTATGAATTTATTTTAAGATCGTTGCCTGATTCGAATATCTTTGATGGTAAAATGTTTAATTCTACAAATAAATGTTGCTACACTTTTCTTGGCCAGAAACAATTGAACAAACCAAATCAAAAAATCCCACTCTAATTTTTCCTTAAGTAGAAACAGCGTGTCCATTGTACTCCTAGATAGACCCAGCCATCGTAGACATGTACAGGAACCATTAACACTATAAATACCAGAGCAGGCAAACAAGAAATTCACAATTCCTCCAGCATTTGTGTTTCTGGTTTCAATCAGTTGTAAACTACTAGTTTTCATCTCCTAAGCTAATCTGTTCTTTTTCTGTAAACCATACCAGAGCTGACTTGTATTCTTGATTGTTGAAAGAAGAAAATGGTTGTTATATCTAGGATTGCTACTGGCAATGGCCATGGTGAAAACTCTCCTTATTTTGATGGGTGGAAGGCATATGAGACCAACCCTTTTCACCCCATGGATAGACCCGATGGTGTTATTCAGATGGGTCTGGCTGAGAATCAGGTAAAATATAAAGAAACTCATACTTCAACTTTGTGGTACCATGGCTGCTATCTATATGAAGAAAGAAACTGATGTTTGCTCTTTAATTTAACCTTGTTCAGCTTTGCTTCAAGTTCATTAAAAAGTGGGTCATGGAACATCCAGAAGCCTCCCTCTGCAGTGCTCAAGGTGTAGCTAAATTCAAGGATACGGCTCTTTTCCAGGATTATCATGGGATGCCTGAGTTCAGACAAGTATGGTGAATCATATTATTAACATAATCTTCCATCTGCTTCAGATTGTTTAAGTTGGTACTTAATGAAACTGGTGTATGCGCAGGCTGTTGCAAAATTTATGGGGAAAGTGAGGGGAGACAGAGTGAAATTTGATCCGGACCGTGTTGTTATGAGCGGTGGAGCAACCGGAGCTCATGAGATGGTGGCCTTTTGCTTGGCTGATCCTGGTGAAGCATTTCTGGTTCCCACTCCTTATTATCCAGGGTAATGCATCATTTTTATGACATTTCTGATAGTATGTGCAAGGCCATCACATATGAGGGAAACCATGTAGCTGCTACATGGGATTAAGACTTAGAATGAGTTTGACTAATTTCAGCTTCTAATTGATCATTGATTCAAACATTTGCCATTGGTTTGCAGATTTGATCGTGACTTGAGGTGGAGAACAGGGGTTGAACTTGTTCCGGTCGTTTGCGAGAGTTCTAATGATTTCAAGATCACTAGAAATGCCCTGGAAACTGCATATGGAAAGGCAAAAGAAGCTAACCTGAGAGTCAAGGGTTTGCTCATAACCAATCCATCCAATCCCCTGGGCACTATCTTGGATCGAGAGACATTGAAGGGTATTGTAAAGTTCATAAATGAAAAGAACATACACTTGATTGGTGATGAGATATATGCTGCCACAGTTTTCATGGAGCCCGAGTTCATTAGCATTTCGGAGATTATTGAGGAAGTGGAGTGTAACCGTGATCTCATCCACATTGTGTATAGTCTTTCCAAGGACATGGGTTTCCCTGGTTTCAGAGTTGGCATCGTGTACTCGTACAACAATGCAGTGGTGAGCTGTGCCCGGAAAATGTCTAGCTTCGGACTGGTTTCCTCGCAAACCCAGCATTTAATCGCTTCAATGCTATCCGACGAGGATTTTGTGGATAGTTTCATTGTGGAAAGCAAAGATCAGTTATTCAAAAGGCACAAGTATTTCACTTGGAGTCTTTCTCAAGTTGGTATTGGTTCTTTGAAGAGCAATGCTGGGCTGTTCATATGGATGGATCTGCGTAAACTCCTAAAGGAGAAGACGTTCGAGGTCGAAATGGATCTGTGGCGGGTAATAATCAATGAAGTTAAGCTCAATGTTTCCCCTGGTTCTTCTTTCCACTGCAATGAGCCAGGTTGGTTCAGGGTATGCTTTGCTAACATGGATGACCACACCATGGAAGTAGCTTTGCTGAGGATTAGAACCTTCATGCTTAAGCACAGCGAGGCCATGGTTCCTCAGAAACTATGCAGACGAAGCAGTCTTAAACTCAGCATATCTCGAAGGAGGGATGGTTTCATGTCACCGAGCATCATGTCTCCTCACACACCCATACCTCATTCGCCCCTCGTTCGAACCAGGACTTAGCTTGATCAACTAAAACTTTTAACCATACCATACAGTATTTAAAGCAAAACTTTTAATTTACTTATGTTAGAGAAGCTGCTACATTCTTTGACATGGTGATAATCCCTACACCATTCAACAATTGTAATTTTTCTGGGGTCTTTCCCCCACATGCAAAAATGCAAATATATTGTGGGGGAAAGCTCAACATTGGTGTGCACGACTCATGCACATATATTCTATTGTTGCTTATTTTACTTGTGTTTATAGAAAGTACCAAGATAAGGATAATGCAAGTTAAGGCCTGAGGGTGGCCATTTCAATGAAGGAAGTATCATATATATTGTTGTTAGTCATATAAACCAGGGTCTCTGCATTTTCCGAAAATTTTCTAGGTGGTACATCTCTCTATCGCTGCAGTTCAAAAAGGATAATACTTTTCATTTCATGCCAAGCTTCAAACAATTATTTCATGGGAAGATTCCAAGGTTTTATTACATGGCTGTAATTTTGTGCACAGACCGGTACAATTCGAGGACAGGTTCTGCGTGCAACTAAGCTTTCTGCTCAACTATAAGGAGGCTTTGGCGATTTCAAGTGCTTCCTCGACTGAAGACGCTTTTTGGAGCTTCGCTTTGTCAATGGAAGGCTGGTTCCTTGCAAGTTCAGGTAGGAGTTTAAATTCCTATAGCATGAACAAAACAGTCTGACCTTTAGATCCTTGAGAGCAAAGTCTATATCATCACATAACACAAAAGATTCAGGAGAAAAGATGAAAAGTAAATACATCTCAGATTAAATGACTAACATGTATCTGGTGAATCTAACTTAAACCTAATCGGAGGCCCTAAATATAACTACTAAATTTTTGTGCAGTAGGAAATACCAAGAGGGATATTATATTGACATTATCATCTCTAAGCACCATCTCTTACCGAAAGTTATCCGACATGCAATACCGTGCATCTCCTACAATCTATTTTAACAATCAACTATATTCTAATTTCATACACATGTCACTTCAAAACTGAAATATATAGTTACTTTCCCTCCTCCATATATTATTGCTTTTGAGTCGAAAAGAACTCAACTTAGATAAAAACATAAATGCTTTATGTGGAATAGATTCTTTGTATAAATACTGTGTTTACTTATATCCTAGAAGTTCCAACATTCCATCTATTTTTTTTACTTCATTTAGAGACAACCTAAATTCAACACAAGTAAACAGTCTCAACTATTCAACCAACAATGCTATATGGCGTGGAAATCTTGTAAAGCAAACTACCTCAGCACTTCCACTTTCAAGAAGAACTCCTTTCAATTTACCTGTAAAGTCATTAAGAGAAAGTTTGATCTTTCTTGGTCAAAAATGTAACAGAAAACGGATAGGGAGGGGGTCAGAGAGTCAGAGAGAGAGGACTCTAAGAAGTTCCTTTACCAGAATCTATCCAGAAAGTAGCAATTTTGGGATCAAAATTTCCAATCTCAACTGTCTCTCCAACTGGCCAAAAAGATTGTAATTGAAAAATGAGATAACATATATTTTTACATGCATTGTTACAAATACAAAGAAAATATATTCTCACCATTGTCCCCAAAAAACTGCCACCAAACTTTCCTGGGGCTCCCTTCATACTCAAAAACCCTCGAGTAAAAGTAGGGCAGATAATCATACCTGGAAAACATAAAAAGGTAATGATGCAAGTGATCAACTTTTCAGAATGAAAGAGCAGCACCGTATGTATCTAATATTATAGAGGTTTTGCTTGAGGAAGAAAAGGGATAGACTGTTACATACATGTGAGTTTGTGCTGTAAGTAATGCCTTAACACAATGCTGTGCAGATCGACGAGCATGATCAACATGCTCAACTCGTGCCATGCGGTCATACAGCTGTCATGATAAAATATTAAAATGTGTACTTATAGATCTTGAAAGGAAAAATGAATATTGATTTGAAATATTCTACCTTAAGGGGGAATGCTGCAACATCTCCCACTGCAAAGATTCCAGGTATGCTTGTCCGGAACAGACCATCAACCTGGTTCATGTTCAGAAAACAATCATCATATCCACATAATTGATCAGAAACAATCAGAATCTCATATCCGGAACAGACCACCTTAAAAAGGCATGAAAAACAATGATGGTGGTCTAGCGGCTTTCTTAACAATAAATAATAAAAATATATAAAAAAATGAAAGAATTTCATTATGGCATATAATATAGGCTATGGTACAACCAGTTGGTTACCTGCATAAAGAGACAATAAATATCATAACATGCTTATGTATATTACTAGATACATGAATAACAATGCATTAAGGGTAATTGTAATAGATCATATAAATGAAAAAAAAAAATTCGATTAAAATAAAGATGATGCTCACCTGTATGCCACCAACAATAGAATTTAACCCTACTGCTTCAAAGGGACCAACTGCAGGTTTTGCTCCAATACCTATAACCACCTGCATAATGTTGAAAATATTGGATAAAAGGACAAGTTGCTCAGTTCTACCACCACTAACAAAGAAGAAAATACAAAAACAATGTTTACTCATAACAAAATGGTTACCATGTCAGCTTCTATGGTAGATCCATCTCCAAGTTTAACAGCAGCTACCCGTCCATCAGAACCAGCTTCTAAGTTTTTGATAGAAGCACCCTGGTCAGTGGTTTAACAAGAGCAGAATACTCAGTCACAGGTATTAATCAAACTCAGGCGTTCACTGGCAACTAACTGAAAATCAATTTCAAATTAATGAACTTCGTTGCACACAAATTAGGATTGCAGGTTGCATGTGTAAGAGAAAAAGGACACTCAGAGAGCTAGTACCTTTAAAATTTTGACACCGTTCTCTTTGTATAGCTCTTCATACCTTTGAGCAAGAGAAGGAGTAAATAATCTTTGCAAAAGCTGATTCTCAGGGAAAATGATCTACATTATGAGCAAAAGGAGTAAATACTCCATTGAAGTCATTACAAGAAATATAATCTTGTGCACAGGCTCACGAAGAATTGCACATGTTTGTGTCTCAACTCTGAATATATATATTTCTTGAAACATAAAGAAACTTTTCACTCTCAGTTTTCAAGATATAGGAAGTGGCACCTCAGTTAAGACCATAAAGGAAAACTACAGCAGAAATGGAACTGTTTGTTTTGGTTTCATTAAGAACTCAAAAAATGAAATTTACTAAATTAAATTAATTACCGAAGTATCAAGTTTCCAACCAACAGCAGCAGCAGCAACTTCCATCCCAATATAACCACCACCAACAATCACCACCTTATGTGCCTTCTCCTAAATAATTAAGTAAAAAAGTTCTATCAACCATTTAGGAATGAGGTAACAACAATTGTTTAAAAAAATCTGAGTTTAAGGAGCTCTTCAAAATACCAAAGAAGAGACTAGTGAGTTTGCATCTGCAACATCCCGAATATAGTGCACACCAGGAAGGCTACCGCCTACTTTATCTGGAAATCTGAAATAAATACATCATGAAATCAGCGACCACTACTTTATTATTTCACTAGTTCATGTGCATAATCTCGGACAATTAACTGGGAGGCCAATGCAAACTGATAAGCATACCTTGAGGCTGTACATCCTGTAGCAATTATAAGTGATCCATACTTCAGCAATTTTCCTGAATTAGTAGTTAGGGTTTGCTTTTCTGTATCAATACCTGTTACTGGATCCTCATAAATCATCTAATCATGCAAGAAAAGCAGGGGAGAAGGTTAGAATAATCAAACATCTGTTTCTCAGCTCATGAAGTTAAAGGTTACAAAAGATAACCTCGATCCCTTTCTCTTTGTACCATTCATGAGTTTGCCTTTCACCACCAGATCCAACACAAGTATGAAAACCCTATTATAATTCAGTTTGAAACAATTAAAACAGTATACAGCACATTACAAGCATGAAAACGTTGAAGACTACAGAAAACTACAGCTGAATATGCTTGATGTTGAAATCATTGAGAACAAGAACTTGCAACATGTTTTCATCTAAAAATAACATAAATACAGCAAAACACTCCTAAAATGATCTAATGTACAAAAAAAGACATAACTACTCAGTACTCACAATTCTTAACAAGCATCCTCCAAAAAAATCATAACAAGCACAAAATACATAATTCAAGAATTGTTCATTTTTAAAGCAGTTGTGCAGAAGATTCTTACAGGTAACCGAGCTGGTTTCTTATCTAGAGGAAACAAGTAGCCTTTTGTCAAAGCCGGCCTCTCATAAGGTGCATATGCCTGCAAAAATTAACATCAAACCAAAAACCCAACATCCAAACCCACTAAAAATACAAAATTGAATATGGAAATCACCTCTTTAGATACGATACAGAGCCTGCCATCTGCCATACCATGTTCGACGAAAGTCCTCGCTGCATACCCAGCAGCATTGCCTCCTCCAACGATCACAAATCTATCAGACGCATGAAAAAATGAATAACCCAGATTCCATCACGTTATATAAACATTAAATTGTTAACCAGATTGGAAAACGGGAAAGAAAAGAAAAACTTTGATTCAGAGAAACTAACTCTCGGTTGTCATTAGAAAAAGAAGTTGAAACGACGAAGTTTCTGGTAAAGCTTCTGAATCGGATGCAAGAGGAAGGGCGAGGACGAGTCAAAGAAGAAGACTGAGGACAACAGAGAGCGAGTCCGTGCTTAAGTTGAAGCGAGTTCGATAAACTCGCCATTGCTTTCCGAACTGTAGAAAAAGAATGAAAGGAGGAAATACTTAAAGAAGTGAAATTTGATAAAAAGATGAACAATTACAGTAGCAGCAGCAAGTTTGAGTAGGGATTGGACCTTGGAACATGCTATTTGAAGGTGAAAACTCTGGGGAAAGTGAATAGTTTATTAATTACTGAGGCGTCTTCAGCTCTAGAAGGGATCCAAGGGGCATTAGGCCTTTAAGGATGGTTCAGCGATCAGCCCAGTAGCAGTGATGTTTTGACAAAAGGGAAATTGGGTAGCCGGTGTTAGAGAAGACTGGGCGACCTGCCTGGTTTAGTTAAAAGCACTCTTCACTATATTCTTTAAGAATAGGGTAAACTATATAAATAATCTACCATATTATAAGGTTGATATCAAAATGGCTATCATACTTTAAAACGTGTTAAATATACCAATCAACTATTGATATTATTTTATTTTTAATTGTCACGTATCAGTTTGTTAATTTTTAACGATTGATGATTATATCGATACCATTTTAATAAATAACTAATATATTTAACATATTTTAAAGTATGTTGGCTATTTCGATATCAACCTCGTATGATGACTATATGTATAGTTTACCTTTAAAAATAATTGTGATATTAGAAAAGAGAGGAAATCATCATTAATTATACATAAAAAATATCACTGCATACTTTATATATTATTTAAAAAAAAGATATTGATCTCGTGACAAGTGATATCAGTGTAATTTTTTTGATTATTCAATTTCACATCGAGCACTTATAAATAGAGTAGATAAGGTGTCACAATAAAGGATACAAATCGTCTACCTCTTAATCGTACATAGATTGATGTCTCCGCTTTAAATTAATGGATTTAGGGTCTAAGGTTCAAGGTTAGGGGTTATAGTTAGGGTTTAAAAGTATTACTATTGGGGTGAATTTTTAGGATTTAGAATCTAAGATATAAAAAATTAAGGTTAAATTTTAATTTATTTTTTTTTAATAAAAGCTATAAAAGAAGTACAATAAGGCAGGAGATTTCTATTCCACAATAAATAGATTATGAGTTTGAGTGAAATAGAATTTTAAGTATAATATATTTTTACTAACACTAATATTTTAATGTAATCATAATATATCAGTTATTATTCACAATCGCTATAAAATTTCTCGAGTATAACGAAAAATTATTAGGTGAACATTGTTCATCACGTCAACCATGGTCCCAGTTAATCAGGACTGTTGATCTCAATTTTTTTTCAAATAAATCATCACATCTTTCCTATATGTACTTAGTGGGTGGTAGTTATTAGGTGGTTTTTTAAAGATCAACGGTCCTGATTGCTTGGATCATAAATGACGTGGTGAACATAGTTCACCTAATAAGTATAACAGTAATTTAAATCTATCGTAACGTTATTCAGTAAGATGGAGTTAAAGTCAGAGTTCCAGCTCCAAAAGGCAAGCCATGACACTCCATTGCAGTCACAGTGCTCCAAATATTCCTCAAGAGTAAACCATAACCTTGGGTTTATGTACCAAAGAGAATTGAGAAAGAACAGAGAATGAAAATCCTGTCTTCCAGTTCCACATGAAGCATCAGAAAACATGGCCAAATGTTCAGCCACCACGCTACCCGGCAAGGAGCAGCAGCAAGCATCCCGTGATCAGCACAACCACTGTATCCGAAAAACAGTTGGCTAACAGAATACTTGGCAGTTGGCACCATCTCCCATGGGTGATGTTAGAAGGTACTACGGATGGATTAATTCAACTAGAACATTCTGCTTTCTTTCCATATCTAAACAAATCTGGGTCTGAGTTTTGTTTTTTCTTTGTAGATAACTTGGTTTGAAGTCTAGCAGGTGAGGCAGAGAATCCATAAAATGAAGAAGGAAGTGTGTACAAAACAGTCGAGCTCAGAGGGCAGCAGTGTGAAGGGAGTACCGACTCATGGAGGTAAATATGTACAGTACAATGTGGATGGGAACCTGTTTGAGGTGTCCAGTAAGTTTAATATCTTCTTGTTCAAATATCTGTGGTCTCTTCTTACCGGTGTTGTTTTAATTAATTGGTTGATTAATTCGAATCGGATCCTCTCAAGTTTTTGGTGTACCTATGTATATTCAACCTTGAAAACTAAATTCTAAACCGAAACTCATTTTCATTAAAATATTGGGGCCTATACAAGACCACCCTAGGATTTCTATTCCTCTGCTTATGCCTGTTAAAACTTTTTTGGGTTATTATAATTCCTCTTTGTGGATCATTTCCAGTGCTGCTGTGAATTCAGAGACAGGTCAGGAGGTTGCTATTAAGATGATCGGTAATGCTTTTGGCAACATTGTTGATGCCAAAAGGACATTGAGGGAAATCAAGCTGCTTCGCCACATGAACCATGAAAATGTCTGCTCCTCCGCCTCTATATGATTATTTACAGGGCTAATCGATTCATGGTGCATCTACTGCTTAATGTTCATACTCCAACATCCTCTTTTTGCAGGTCATTTCCATCAACGACCTTATTCGACCACCGAAGAAGGAGACCTTAAACGACGTTTACATCGTATATGAACTGATGGACACTGATCTTCAACACATAATTCGATCCGAACAACCCTTGAGAGATGACCATTGTCAGGTTTGGATTTGAAATTGAAATCAAATGGAGGGAACATATATATATTGAATGTAACATGAAACTGATGCTGAATGAAACCTGCTGCAGTACTTTTTATATCAGCTGTTGAGAGGGCTGAAGTATGTACATTCTGCCAATGTTTTGCACCGTGACCTTAAGCCGAGCAGTCTGCTTCTAATGCCAATTGTGACCTTAAGATTGCGGAATTTGGATTGGCCAGGACCACGTCTGAAACAGATTTCATGACCGAATATGTCGTCACTCGTTTGTACCGAGCACCGGAGTTGCTCCTTAATTGTTCAGAATATGCTGCTGCAATTGATATGTGGTCTGTTGGTTGCATATTTGGAGAAATTATGACAAGAGAGCCTCTGTTTCCGGGCAAAGACTATGTTCATCAGCTGAGACTCATCACTGAGGTACCATTCTAATGCTGTCATTCTAGAGGCAAACCACAGCTTATTCATTTTTTTAACACTGAACATTCTTTCTCTTCTTGTACAAAAGCTGATAGGTTCACCGGATGACGCCAGTCTCGGATTTCTCCGAAGCAATAACTCCCGAAGGTACTTTAGACAGCTTCCACAGTGTAGGAAGCAACATTTTCCAGCTAGGTTCCTAAATATGTCTGATGCAGCTGTTGATCTTCTTGAAAGAATGCTAGTCTTTAACCCCAACAAACGAATTACAGGTCCCAAGTCCTAGCCAAGACACTAGAATTTCAAGCACAACATTTGTGATGGTTCCCCCTTTTGTTTGGTCTCCCCATATCTGTGATTAATTAGATCATTGCATCTGTTTATGCAGTTGATAAGGCACTTTGTCACCCATACTTGGCATCTCTTCATGATACGAACGACGAGCCGTCTGTCCTCGACCTTTTAGTTTCGATTTCGAGCAATCATCATGCACTGAAGAGCACATCAAGGAGCTTATATGGAGGGAATCTGTGTTGTTCTATCCGGATTCAGTTCATTAAGAGAATCTCCTAATCCTATGGGATTTTATGTAAAAACTATATGTATGTATGTATGTATGATGTTGGTCACCATTCAATGGAGTTTATATAAATTTGGTGAATTTCATTCAACTTTACTTCTTTGTCAACTGAAGTGAAAAAAACAATCTACAAGGAGAAGAAACATAATATGTTTATGAGATTTGGCCAAGATAGGTAAAAATCATGTCTCCTTCTCATGTTTCTTTTGTCTCCTTTAAATTTTTTTTAAAAATTGAATTTTTAACCCTAACCCTTATTATCTATATCTTAAACCCTAAAACCTACCGTCTAAAAATACACCCTACCCCTAATTCCGTAAACATTAACTACAATCTCTAACCTTGAATTCTAAACCCTTTAATTTAAAACGAAAGCATAAAAGGATGCTTAAGAAAGAGGTAGATGATTTTCACTCCTAAAAACTCTTTTGTTCTCGATAATTATAAAAAAATCTAAATAAAATAAATCTCAATAATTAATAAATTAAAAAAAATAATTTCATAAATGAAAATTAATATATACATTTAAATTATTAAAAAATAATTTCACAAATAAAAAATTAATATATATCTCCAAATTATATGCTTAGTAATGATATTAAATAATTAATAACTAATAAATTAATAAAATTAATAAAAAATATTGTACCTTTATTTGCCACTATTTTCAGCATATACAACACTTGGTTTATATAATCTATAAAGAAATTTAGAGATAGTGCAGACTCAAATTCTTCCAAGATGCTGCAAATGACATCTTTTCTGAAATTAGACTCCCTCCCTTCACCTCCCGGCTTCCGCACACTCTCCATCTTCTCCCGAAATATTTTGGTTCGTCTCCGATGAACTTGACGACGAATACGCCACGCCACCCTCGATCGGCACCAATGGGGGATGAGCGTTCATGACCCCTCATCACCAACTCGTAATATCAACAAATCTTCAATCTCTGGAACTTGGTTAGCTGATATTAACATCACCAGACCCTAATGAAACAACTAATGATACACCATTGAAAATTTTTAGAACTATATTAACCTTAAACTTTGGACAAAAAAGGCAGCACTTGCAAGTTTTAAGATTAACAAATTATTCAGAAAGAACAATCCAAAATGGGAAAATTTCCCAGAATCCAAATTTGGATATTTAATACAAAAGACAAACTTCATTAATTATTACTGGACACTGGTAATAACATACATTAACTTCAGACCCTGGCAAATTCGACACTGATATGGGGATACTGAACCCCTTATTTAGCATGCGTTTAAACCCCACTTATCTTGTTGGAAGCTATACAGAAATATTCTTAAACTTGTAAGAAGGAATTATTGCATCACTTGTCACCAAACAGGTAACCCAAGGAAGAATCTCCACCAGGAACTGATTTAACTTTTGTTGACGGACGATCCTGCAAGTTCCCAGCACTGTTATTAACAAGGTATATATATATATACATGATAAAAATAATAACTCACAGTGATGAAGTTCCCTGAATTCTGTCCTTTAGTCCTATGATAGTTGTTGCTGATGTTTTTCTCAGTTTCTTTCTCTGAACTTGATTTATACTGCGACGGAGGGTTCTCTGGGGTCATATCGATGCCATATGGAGGCTGGACCGGTGGTGTTACAGTCGGTGCACTTGGCTGCTCATCAGCACCAAAGAGGTAGCCCAAGGAACTTTGGCCGCCGCCGTAGCTACAGCCTCTACTCATGTTTTGGAGTAGACGAGTGCAAGACACAGATAACAAGTTTCAAACAAGAGGAAGAAAACCCTAATATATACTATGTTTTAGGGACTATGTCTGTATGGATGGGCTTATGTCTACATGACTACATACATAATACATGCATGTTGTAACACATGCATCATATCCATATACTTAGCCATAGCAAAAGGGTGTGTTAATGGTGTTAAATCAAGATACTGTGTGATTATCAGAACATATGTGTAAAGGAGATGTTAGTGATAATTTGGTTGTTGATCATATAATGTTGAAATGGGGCCCATTTATGACTTGTACACTTCAGAATTGGGAGAAAAAGTAAGAATATGAAACAGGAAGTAGGCTGATTTGATTGATGGTGAGGCTCGGTAGGAAGGGAGCTTGTAGGGCTAAGAAATGCACCTTTCAGGGTTCAGCTAATGGCCGAGTCCTGCATAATTGCACCATCAAGAAAGATGATTCTAAAATCAAACAGGTGAGGGTGTGTCTACAGATTGTTTCTTTCTGAAAGCTCACAGTTATGGATAATTAATAATCTAATTTGCAGCTTTCAGATACTGAAATTTGTGATGTAAGAAAGATGAAAATATCTGAACTGATATGCCTAGGGATGGAAAATGGGTGGGGTAGGTACGAATACTCTTCTCCTACTTATATCTATTTAAAATTTTTATATCTACCACCTACCCATCATTCACGGTGGGTATAATTTTTAAATCCATACCCGCCCACGTGAGTACATTCTTAAATCTATCCCCACACCCACCAGTTAGAATGTATCTGCTTGTACATGCCTACAAGCAACTATTAATATCGAATTATGTAAAAATAAATTAAACTTTTATAAAAAAGAGTAAAATTTTGTATATTTTATTAACTGATTAAGTGTGTATATATATGACATATTTACACTTAACTAAATTAATTGAGTTTAAAGTCTACAAGTTTAAAGATTAACATAGATTTTAAAATAAATTAATATCTTAGTACATAACATACCATAATAAAAGGCATAATCAAAGTCTATAAATACAAATGGTTCAAAATTTATATGGTGGGCGATTACGAAACGGATGAATATGGAACGGGTGGATACGGTACGACTAAGGTTTTAAATCCATCACCTACCCACTACTCATGATAGGTATGATATTTTATATTTACACCCGCTCATTACCCATCAAACTCATATCTATCTTCGCTTCAATTAATACAGGTGCAATGTAAAATCCGCAAAGTTATACCGTATGCAATAAATATGTGAATGGCAGCCACTGTATCTTGCTGATATTGAAAGAGCTCCAGCAGTGGGGTTACATGAAAATGAAGTGACAGTATAACATGCTCTGAGTTGAATCAGTAAATATCAAGCTCAGATAAGCATTTCTATCGATCACTCACCACAAAAAATTATTAGGTATATCATATTTATTACGTTATTTATAATTCGATCAATTATATTTATTTATCTTAATTTTTAAGGTAAATTATTATTTCTTTCTTACATATAATTAATGGGTGGGTAGTTATTAATTAATTATTTAAAGATGAAAGATATTTATTATTCGTTGATGAACATAGTTCACCTAATAATCTCTCAACTATTAAATTTATCAAAAAAATAAATAAATGTCAAAATGATAAAAATTATAAACGTTAAGGGTTAAAATTATCTTTATGCCATTTAAAAATATAAATTATAAATTTTAATTACAAATTTTAATTCAGTGTTTTAGTGTTGGGTATAGATAAAGACACCAAAAAATTATTGGATTTCTAATCATAATTTACACATCGATCAACAAGCATGGATCATATGTGTCATGATGGAATCGGCATTAATCCTTTAAAAATAGGCAAACTAAAAATCAGGAACGGAACTGAGATTTAAGATTTGGGGTAAAATATAAATGATTGAAAGTAAGAGGCAAATTCATAAATAAACTAAATATATATATATGTTATATGCAAGTTGAGTAAGATGATTGATTTTCCCTTTTTTCTTTTCCGAAAGTTGCTCCATTCTGTCTTCGTGGTAGATGAAACTGAATAGGAAGACATGAAGTGATAGAGATACTTAGTGATGAAGCTACCTTACCTACCTTGGTAACACAGGTACTACACATGAACAGACAGTGTGACACATACTAAACCCTAACAACAATATCAATGGACCCACAAAAAAAAAGTTGAAGGGAAAAAGAATTTGTTTTTTTTTATCTGGAAAATGGTCCATACAAAAAATTATTTACAGAAACTGTTATTTTTTACAGTATCAAAGGGCCTTCAAGACCACCTTATTGTATGAGATTTATTTTCTTCCCAACTCTGTTTCTATTGATCAAACACTTCTGTGGATTCTTCCAGCTGCCTGAACTTCTTACATGACTTCTCCCACCTTCTTCCTCATGAACCTGCGATATAAAAGAATATTCGATCGACTCGTATATGCCGACGTGTAATGGCACAATAACTTCTAAAGTTATATTTTTAATGTTGATTATCACATATGGATATGAAATTATGAATCAGGATGAGAACTCAGTCTCAATAAATTCATTGACACTATGTTTTTAGTCTCGATATATTATCCGAGGCTATTTAAAAGATCGATGACTATAATGAAACCTAATAAAAATATGGTGACTATCAATGTAGTTTACGAGAAATTATATCATGGATCAGTCCCACCACGTCATCCATGGGACCGACCAATGATAATCATCCACCTCATTATTTTTTAATTTTTAAAGTGAAGATTCACCTGGAAAAAAAATATGACATGAAAAAGTTGATGAAGTGGGTAGTTATCATTGGTCGGTCCCATGGACACGTGGTGGGACTGATCCATGATATAATTTTTCGTAGTTTACCCTAAAATATGTATGGGGCTTAGCTTGGTGGTTGAGCACCAGATGTCCTAGGCTTGATTGCCTGATTACCTACTTGTATACCTTTATTTTCTTTGGTTTTATTTCCCTATGAGTATACTAAAAAAATTGGTGAAATTACAACTAACTGAGTTGGTTAGGTGCTTGAACTCCCATATTCTAACGCACCTTGCTGCCACCAGTGGGTTTATCAAAGGTGCCAAAAGCATAGCGTAAATCTTCATCAACCCTTGTATTATAACATGTGGACTCCTTACTAACCCTGCAGATTTCACACAAGAAAAAGCAATTATATCAATATGATGCTGGTAGATTTCTGCTTATTTCAAAATTTTTAATATAAGTGAAAGTGGTGCATACATTCAGCAGCCTGTGGAAACTCATCTAATATTGTATCAGACGAAAAAAGCAAGCTGATGTGCGGGTTAAAAGCTCAAAAAAGGTGATCGATGTATCGAATATGGTGTTAAGTAAATGCCAGTTTACTCCTACTGTTATGCCAGCTCCTTCGAAAACATGTTCGATGATGATTTTCACATTTTGATCCATGCTTCTCATGAGCAGATCAAAGAAATGCTTAACCTCCTGTGAATACGTTTTTTGTATCAGACTGTAGGATGAAAATAGTATTAAAACTTGAAAAAAGCTATCCAAGACAAAGGGAGGTAACCTTTTTCCCCATTAAATGGGTTGAAGAAAGAGCAATCCTCTATGTAGCAGTCTTCTAAGACGAAACACCCAAATTTTTTTCAGTTTTTTCTAGTTGATGCACGTGTAGAACTGCTTGATCGTATCAGCTGTGGAAGGTTGATCTGAAATTGAATTACTACAACTGTTTGATAATGACATGATCAAAGAAACTTTGAGGTTGTTGGTTAATTTATTTCTTTCCCGCCTTTTAATGGCCACCCTATGCAGCTGCTTCTCGGTTCTCTCAAGTTGGCGAGACGTTTGAAAAGGCAAGGGATTAAGGGTAAGGTCTGTCATTCCCCTGGGAACTGTACTCTGTCTCAGAGATTGGGCTGAGAAATTGACAGCAATAACCATGGCCTAACAAAATAAGTTTTGGAAAGTGTTTTCCAGGTATTTAAAACATGTAGTTAAACTAGGATTCATGGCATTTATAACATGGTAGAGCAAGGAATAAAGTAACAAGTCTACCTTTGACACCAAGAAAAGGCTTCTTTCACTGACTTGGAATTGAATCAATCTCCATTCGGAAGCTTTAGGCTGCGTTTTGTTTTCGTTATCAGGCTGCAGTTCAAGAAATTTTGTGGCTGCAACACGTCCCATATCAAAGTTCCCATGGAGGCAGCATGAAGATAGGAGAATCTTCCATGACACTCATCTGGTTCAGTTCTACATACTATCATTCAATCATAAAGTTCGAAAGCCTCGTTATAACCTCCATGCTCAGCAATATCCTGTTACCATAGTATTCCATGCAGCCAAGTTGTCTACAGATGCATAACTAAAAGCCCTCTCTGCATCTCCTTTGCTTCCACACTTACAGTAAAGGTCAATAACAGCAGTCTCAACAAAGCAATCTCGATGAATCCAGATCTAAGAGCCTAGGAGCAAATACCTGTTCCCTGTTCCAAATCTGTTGTTGCACGGCAAGCATTAAGAAAGATGCTAAAAGTTTTGCTGTTAACTTCAAGTTTCGAATCCACCATGTTTCGGAAGAGATCTACACTACAAGCATGACAATCAGCATTAACTCAAGTACTCAACATTGCATTAAGATGAATGTCAGAAAATACCCTTCTCGACTCATCAGTCATCACAGCCACACTTCCCATGTGTAGTTGTCAAGAAACATAGCACGTAATCGTCCAAAATGAGTCCGAATTTAATCATACGGGAATGAATCTGCACACCAAGGTGCAAAGGATTCAAGTCAGATGCCACTTCAAGAATGCTAGCAAGGGTATAACAATTGACTTCTATAGTAAGAGTTTAAGATCAAGCATATAAGAGAACATCTTAAGAACAAGAATAACAAATACATTATCCGAATATCCAGAAATCAGAGAACTCCAAGACACAGAATCCTGAAAGACCATATCATAAAAAAACACCATTCCTTCTGACAAACTGCTTGGATTTGCCTCCCTGAACATAACCACCCTTCCACTGAAACAGCAGATAAGACATTGACATATTCATTAACACCCAAACCTTTACGACTTAAGCTCATAAAAAATTCCAAAAGCATCCAAACCATCAAACTCTTCTCCTATCCTTTCAGACCACGAGACAATATCTGGATCAGTAATTTAATCAAATATCTTAACGGCGTCCAACTTAGTAACAGCATTGTTAAAATAAAAGGAATCACCACGTAAAAATCCCATCTTTAAGCCAACACCATAGATCTGTTGACCTTCTTTTACATCAAACAAACCACTGATCACACCTATCAAGCTAAATTCATTCAATTCAAACCCCAAATCCCTCAGTTCCAACAAAACCTGTCTACCCTTTTCAAATTCCCCAATTCCAAAAATAACCACAAAGCATAGCCGTAAGAACTAACATCTTTTTTTCTACAATAAAGGGCTGAATTTTATTAAAAAACAAAAAAATACTAAAAAGCAAAACACTCAAGTGGCTGCAGAAGAGGCTCAACCCCACTTTTTTCAGCACCCACGTCGACCAAAACTAATCTTTCACGTACCGACACTTTACTTTTTACCTTAAATTCAGACCGTGTCAGCCAGCACTGATCCTATAATCAACGTGTCACCACTCTGGTTGCCTTCTAATCGGACCCCATCCAACAAACGTACAGACGCAAGCAGCGCAACTTAAGGTGGTAAAAGTTCCCATCCCCACCTTTGATGGACGGTCCAGATTCCCTCATTCACAATTTAAGGTGGGAGATGCATCCACACCTGTTCACGTGTGCCCTACTGAAACCATGCAAATGGGTCCGGCAGGGTTGTAATAAACGCTTTTAATTCTTACCATGAACTACATAAGTTAATTAACATTCACATCTTTAAGAGTATTAGGGGTGAAAAAAAATCCAATGGTGAACTCGCGTTCTCAATTTTTAATATATCATATACTATTTGACATAATAAAAAATATAATTCTATCAAAGAGATGAGTACGGAATCCAAATTTGACGGGATTTAACTTAATCTGATTTGAACGGATTAAAATTTTTTAGTAGAAAATTTAGGTTTGGGTCGGATTGGGTTTTTTCAATAGTGATTTCGGGTTGGTTTTAGGTTTATGATGAAAAAATCCAACCCATGATTAATAGTGTAATTTTTATATATTTTTAGGGATATTTACAATAATGATCTTTTCTTATATATGTTATATAATTAGATCATTAAAATTGATTTTTTACAATTAAGTCATTGAAATTTTATTTTTTTTATAATTTGATTCCTAAAAATTATTTTTTTCCAATTAAATATCCAAAATTTAAAATTTTAATAGCTTGGGTCGGATCGGCTTTTTTACCCTATATTTTAGTTAGATCGGGTGGTGGGTGGAACTTGTAAGGTATTAAAGTTTGAACCAGGTGCGAATGGACCAAAATTTCACCCTACCTGACTCGTGTTCATATCTAATTCTATCTTGATCTATCTCTACTATTTTAACTAAAACCTCGATTAAAATTAACTTAATCTAAAAAACAATAAAAATATTAAATATAAACTCTAAGCTTAACCTCAATCTAACCTACAAGTTTTAAATATTCATGTTATGCTTCACTCCAAAACCTAATCTTAATACTAAAAAAACAGTTTAAATATATGAGTAAAAATTTTTTACGACTTTATTATGCTTATTTTTACGTCTTTTAATAAAAAGTTTTAAAATTTAAATTCTAAATTTTAATTTTTATTTTTTACATTCTACATTCTAAACTCTATACTCTAAAAAATATATCTTATTTTTAATTCGTTAAACTCTAGCCTTAAAATCATTAATTTAAAATAAAATTAATAAAAACGTAATTAAAAGATAAATAATTTATACCCCAACCACGTTAAGTCGAGACCCATAAAAAACAATATTACCATCCCTATGCCTAGGGGTGTAAATAAGCCGAGTTGAGCTTGAGTAATGCTAAGCTCGGCTCGACTCGACTCGTTAAGATTTCGAGTCGAGTTTGAGCTTGAGTAATTTTAAACGAGCTTAAAAAATCTGAGCTCGGCTCGACTCGTTTAGAACTCGAGCCGAGTTCGATCTTTTTTCGAGCCTAATCGAGCTAAGTATTAACCGATCTTTAACCATGTTAGACTTGAGTAAATCTTATCTCCTACGTCTCATTTAAAGCCTAACGGAGAAAAAACTTTGATATACAAGTTGTGTAAACTCAAGTTTGTTAATTTTAGGTTTTAATACATTAATTTAGAGTGTAAGACTTATGTTTAGGGTTTAAATTTTAGGGTTTTAAAGTATATTTATATTTTCGAGTAGCTCCTGAGTTTTTCGAGTTGAGTATCATGTAGCTCAGCTCGGTTCAGTTTGATAAAAACTCAAGCTGAGTTCGAGCTCAAATCAAGTTCAATCAAATTAAGTTTTGACCAAACTTTGACTGAGTCGAGTTCGAGTAGCTCACGATCTGTCTCGTTTCATTTAGAGCCCTAACTACGCCTATTTTCCGACCTCAATAAAAAGGTGGGGTCACCTGTCACCTATAAAATCTATTACCAGAAGCCAATTCGATCACACGGTTCTAGAAATCTCACTGCAGATTTTAAGTGATTTTTTATTTAATAAAAAAGTTTTTTTAAAATTTAATATACGATAAATTTAAATGAATAATTCATTTAATAGAAATATGATGTAAAATTTATTAATTTTTATTAATTGAGGTTATATATGATTTAAAAGGAATGAATTTTTCGTGTTTACACCCTAAAATATTACTAGTATTTACTTGGTATGTATTTATTTGCTTGGGACAATTCCGCCCTGGCGGTGGTTTGCAAACTGGCAAACGGTGCAAGCTCTCACCTTTACCATCAGCATCTTCTTCTTCCTCCCCCTCCTCCCATTTTCATCTTTCTTTTCTTTTCTGGGTACGTTTTGCCTTCCCACATTTTGATTTTCTGCAAGAGAATCGAATGTTGCATGCAGAAGATAAATTAAGAAAAAAAATATTCTTTACTTTTTGAGCAAAAGTAGGAAAGGAAAGGAAAGGAAAGGAAAGAAAATGAAAGACGCCAAGAAAGATTCAGAGATGGAATGGAATCAGATTCAGATGAAAAATCCATCGGGAAATCAGCTTGTTTTTGGACACTCGACCCGACCCACTCCCAAGCTCATGGTCTGGTGCATCCTCTTCCTTTCGATTACCTATGTTATCTACACTCTCAAACTCTTAACAGCCTCCGTCCACCACACCTCCGGCGATTTCTCCTTCACTTCATCTCTTCAGAAGCTTTCAGTGACGCCGTCGGTTCTAAATCAAACGTCCGAGTCGAAGTCATCCATTCATCGCCATCGGGATGTTCGAGGAAAACTGGCGGCGGAAGTACAAAAACAACTGGTTCAGAACCAACCGAGGCCGACGGAAATCCACGACATCGTTTTCGGAATCGCGGCTTCTTCCAAGCTATGGCAGCAGCGGAAAGAGTACATCAAGATTTGGTACAAGCCGAACAAAATGCGGGGCGTGGTTTGGCTCGACGATCGGGTGAAATACACTCCTGAAGACAAGAAGACCCTTCCACCGGTTCGTGTCTCCAGCGACACTTCCTACTTCGCTTACACGAACCGGCAAGGTCACCGATCCGCCATTCGAATATCGCGGATCGTGACGGAGACATTGAAGATGAAGATGGATAACGTGAGGTGGTTCGTGATGGGTGACGACGACACCGTTTTCATAACCGATAATCTGGTTAGGATTTTAAGGAAATATGACCATACACAATATTATTACATCGGGAGCTTGTCGGAATCTCACCTTCAGAACATTTTCTTCTCCTACGGCATGGCTTACGGCGGCGGAGGCTTTGCCATTAGCTACCCTTTGGCTAAAGCTTTGGCGAAGATGCAAGACCGGTGTATTCAGAGGTACCCAGGATTGTACGGCTCAGATGACCGAATGCAGGCTTGTATGGCTGAACTCGGTGTCCCACTCACCAAGGAACTCGGCTTCCACCAGGTCGGTAACTCAGATTTTTGAGTTGGTAAAGTGCATTGTATTTGTTTATTTTTCTTTCATAAACTTGAATGTTAGTAATAGTACATACATCTCTAATAGTGAAGCATATCAGATCGGACTATTAGAAAGTTATATTAGAAATGTACGGGAATGAAACTACAAAATTTAATGGGTGCGAAATTCGATTTTCAATAGAAAATATAAAGAAAATATCTGAGCTACATGAGAATTTAAAATTTTTTAGGTGGTTTTAGGGGTATGACTATCCCGACACCCCTCGGTCCATCCTGATTGATATGATGAACTGAATTTCTTCTCGATCGATTATCATGTACAAGGCTTGCAAACTTACCTTGATTTGTAGGTGAAGTATGTGTGTTTGTAGTTTGGATGTTTATGTGAAGTAAATGGTTGTTGTTAATGCCGAAGCTAGACGATTCATTAGAACATCTTTTCCTCCATTTTTAATGCTATGACTTTATGCTTGAGAATTCGTCACTCGAACCAATATCCAGTTCTAATTTCTAATTGTTTCTTGTTGGTTAACTTGAATCAGTATGATGTGTATGGGAACTTATTTGGACTCCTTGCTGCACATCCCGTAACGCCATTGGTGTCGTTGCATCACCTTGATGTCGTCGAGCCTATTTTCCCCAATGTGACTCGTGTTGAATCCCTTCAGCGGCTTATGCTCCCTGTAAAGCTGGATTCAGCCGGAATCATGCAGCAGTCCATCTGCTATGATAAAAGCAAGAGTTGGACAGTTTCCGTTTCATGGGGTTTTGCTGTTCAGGTATTTAGAGGTATCTTTTCACCTCGAGAAATCGAAATGCCTTCGAGAACATTCTTGAATTGGTACCGAAGAGCAGATTACACGGCATACGCATTCAACACACGTCCGGTTAGCCGGAACCCCTGCCAAAAGCCTTTTGTGTTTTACATGTCGATGGTGAGAATGGATTCGGAAGTGAACCAAACCGTGAGCAAGTACGAGCGGCACCGTGTTCCTCATCCTCCATGTCGATGGAAGATGGCAGATCCGAGTGAGCTAAAACTGGTGGTTGTGAACAAGAAACCAGACCCACATCTGTGGGACAGATCACCGAGAAGGAACTGTTGCAGGGTCATGGCATCAAAGGAGGCAGGAACCATGGTGGTGAATGTGGGTGCATGTGAGGATGGTGAGGTTAGCGAAGTATAGTGCTGCTAGCTTTTCAGCTTCGATTATATATAATTGTTGTTGCTATCTCTTGGTATGTGTCTGATTAATTAGGACCATAAATGACATGGTAAACATGATTCACCTAATAATAATAAAATTAATAATAAAAGTATTATTTAATTAAATGTTTTAAGATTCTTTTATAGTTACTTAACAAATTAAGTGCACTATTATGTTACTTTTGTAGACCCCACTTCCTAGTTAAATCATGCCTAAAAGTAGGAGAGATTATACCCTGTTCACTACGCCATCTATGGTCCAAGCAATCAGGATTATTGATCTTTAAATAATCATTTAATAATTACCCATCTACTAAATTCATGCAGGAAAGAAATGATGATTCACTTGAAAAAAATTAAGATCAACGGTTTTGATTATTTGAGACCACGAATAACGTGATAAACAAGGTTTACTGTATAATTTTTTCTAAAAGTAGAGTCTACGTGGCAGAGTGTGGGTCCAATAAATTATGATTTTATGTTTTGTGTCCTTATCCAAGAAATGATTGCTTTTACCCTTTCTGTCACTATGAAATGTGAGCCAAGTTAATGATGTATCCTCCCAAAGGGAATCTCTGACTCTAGGATCGGCATTGATTTAGGAGTGTTACCCTTCAAGCTTTTAGGGATATAAAATATATAATCGGATGAGTTTTAAATCGAATTAAATTAAATTTAAATATATTATGTTAAACTAACGGATTGATTTGAATTTGATCAAATTCGAGTTATTATTATTTTGTGTTACAATTAATTTAAGATTCAGTCAGTTTTATTTGTATTTTTAAATCGAGTTAATCTTTTACGTCCCTTTTGTTGATTTGATTTAGGGTGGTCAGACTGGTCAGGGCATAAGCAAGTGTCGGTGCCTTTGTTATATGAATAGCAACAATGTAACGATCTGATGAGTATTTGTTATAGTCGAGTTAAAAAATTTTGAGTTATTAGAATTGATGAGTTATATTTTATAATTTAAATTTTATTTAAATTTTTTTATTCGAATCAAGTTTTTGAGTTTCTATAAATATTTAATTATAATTATTTATCATGTTATAATACAATTTGATTTTAATTTAAATATTTTTTTTCTAATCATATAAGATATATATTTTATATGTAACGATATTTTTTTATATTTTTATATATCAATATATATATCATAAAAAAATGAGAGACTCGTCTTAAACTCAAAAACAAATCTTTTAATTATTAAAAATTTTAAATTATTAAAAATTTTATTTTACAACTCGAATTTTATTTAAAATTTTTTTGAGTCGAGTCAAGTTTAAAAAATTTTGAGTTAAATAAAAAAATTAAGTATTTTCGTCTTAAATCGAATTGAATTATTAATTTTTTTTAATCAAATCGAATTTTACTCTTCATAACGTCAACAAAGACCTAATACATCTCCAGGGGCGAAGAATGACCAAAAACAACACTGACATGGATACGAGGCTATATTATTTAGTTTTAATCGAATTAAACGATTAAATTAAAATTATTTTAATTAAATAATTATTTAATTTAAATAAAATTAATAAGTAAAATTTTGATTTATAGTTTTATTAAATTTTAATTATCGATTAATTTAATTTAAAATTAGTTAATTAAAATATTATAATATATTAATTTTTGGTCATTAAATTTTTTAAAATTATAAAATGATTATTAAAAGTTTTAATATATTGTAAAATAGTCATTAAATTTTTATCAAATTAACATAAGACTAAAAAATCTTTTTAGAATGATCAATTATGTAATTTATCCGAAATTTTATAATAAATTTTGATTAATTTAAAAACCGATTAAATTAACTAATTTTTTAAATTCATCTAATAATTTAATTTTTTTACTCGATTAATAATTAAAAAATCTATTAATAAATTTTAAATAATTTGATTCAATCAGTTAACTAAATTAATTAAATACACCGTATATATACATATATAATTTGAAGTTATGACCTGTTAAGGCCCAATTTGTTTATCAAAATAGGCCCAATGGGTTTTTAAATAGGCATCTCTTTGGGTTTGATATAGACTACAACAGACACAAAATCAAGCCATGGAGGGAATAAGAAAAAAAAGATGGTTAATGGTTACGAATTAATCTATAGTCTATTATAATTTTTTTAAAATTTTTATTTTTTATAATAATAAATTTATATCTTCGTAAACATTGTATTAAAATTTTTAAAAAAATATTTAAATAGGAAGATTTTAAACATAAACTTTGTACCTAATTAAAAATAATATAAGATAATAATTAATCATCTTTTTAGTAGTTCAGTTAACTAAAATTATTTAATTTTTAATGGTTAAGCTTAGGGATGATAATGAGCTGAGCCCGAGTTTGATCCGTCTCGGCTCAGAAATAATGATATTAGACTCGGCTCAAAAATAATATTATTGGGTTCGGTTTGAACTCAAGCTCGTCGGGTTCAGTTCAGCTCGACTCAAAATGAAAAGAATGCCTAATTTATTTTAGTAGATTTCTCATATTTTATTTTATTACTTTTCTTTTGCTAAAGAGATTACTTTTAGTGTATATATAACATATACATTATATAATTATTCTGAGCTTGTTCATGAGCTTTTCGAGTCGAACTTGAATCGGCTCAACTCGACTCATTAAGGTCTCGAGCCGAACCTGCGCCCGAATCGAGATCACTCGAGTCGAGCTTTGACCGAGCCGAGCCTGAGTAGCTCGCGAGTTGGTCAGGCTCATTATCACCCCTAGTTAAACTAATTAACATATAAATTAACCGGCATACACCACAGTTAATAGGGACGAAACTACATAGGGATGGAGAGGGACAATTTCCCCCTCCCAAAGATTTTTTTTTTACTTTTTTCCTTTATTTAAATTCTTTTAAAATTATTTTTTATGAATTTGTCCGCTACTTCTAAACATTTATGTTTTGTACCCTTAATCCCAAATCCTGGCTCCTCCCTAACATTTAACAATTTAAATAATCAACTATGATTAATGGCTTAATTATATTTAAATTAACATGAAAAACTCAATTAATTTTTATTTTATTTTCACTAAAATTGTTTTTCCACAATTAAATTATATATCCTTCTGATATTTTCTTATAATTTTCACTGTCTTGTGAGCTCTATAGGTAGGTCATAAGTCTATACCAACATGCATTGTTTAGACGCATAAGAAGATTCTTGGACGCTGAAGTCTTGTACAAAATTTCAACCACTTCTTTAAAATAACAATTTGTTAGACATATGATTATAAAATGATTAATTATTAATTAAATATTACATATTGGTGTTCATGGGTAATTGTTATAATATTTTAAGTTAATTATAATGAGTTAAACACGTTATTTTTAGATATTATTATCTAATTATATTAAATCGTCTATCTTTTAATCGTGTCTTCATTAGTGTCTTCATTTTAAATTAGTGGTTTAGGGTTAAGTTTAGGGGTTGTGGTTTAGTTTTAGAGAATTAGGGGTAGTGTGTATTTTTTAAGATGTAAGATTTAGGGTTTAAAATGTAAAAAATAGGATTAAAGTTTAAAATTTATTTTTTTCAAGATTTTTTAATAAGAGGCATAAAAAAATACTAAAAAGCAAGAGATTTCTATTCGATGGAGCAAATTGGGCAGAGCCTCGAGTTCCAAAAAGGTAAAACATTCATGTAGTTTTTTGAACATAATTAGGTTTTATATAAATATCAAACATGCATGGCGGTAATATATATAGGAGTAGGATCAAGTTATACAGTAAAACTCTTTAAGTTTTACACGTTTTTTGGATCATTAGATGAGTAAAACGGATGTCTCAGATTAACAATCGGTTATGTGAAGATTATCATTTAAAAAAAATAAAGAGTTAATCTGAATTATTCGTTTTATTCATCCAACGACCTAAAAAATAGGTTAAACTTAGAATTTTAAGATTAAAAAACATATATTTTGAATAAAAATCCTCTACCTCTTTATCATGTCTCCATCTATGCCTCCCGTTAAAAATTTCTGAAATATTGAATTTTAAACCCTAACCCTAATTTTCTATATCCTAAACCCTACACCCTAAAAACACTCCCTACCCCTAATTCTCTAAACCTTAATCACAACCCCTAACCTAAAACCCTAAATCTTATATCTTAAACCATCTAATTTAAAATTAAAAACACAAATAAAAATATAAAAAAGAGATAAACGATTTTCATCTGTATATTTTAGCATTAGCAAGGCTAATATTGTATCAACTTCCACCACATCTGCAGTTAGAAAGATGTTCATTTTCAGTCTTTCATGAGAGAGAGAGGAAGTATGACGTTTTGGCAAACATGCATGCATGCCTGTGGCATGGTGACATTAACAGATAGCCATGGATTTATTCCAAAGATTCCTTCACAATTTTTTATTAAAAAAAAAATCAAATTCAAGTCTGTCCTTTTCAGCTTCCAAATTAACTTTCATTGCAGAAATTCTAAGAAAAATCTTTAATGTATAAATATTCTATAAACCCAAAGAACTTATGCAGTTCTACAACATATAGAGTTGACAGAAAACATGTCAAAAACCCAGTTTTATTCCTTACAATCCCAGCAAATGCTACGACCATTAGAACTTAAAGAAGAAGCAATGGATGCCTTTTTTATGCAGTCAAAGAATAATTCTTTTCTAGTATGTCAAGTTCAGATGAAAAGGCAATTAGGCATGCATGCATGCATGCATTTCAAAGAATAATGGGGTTTGAAAAAAAATATTAGGGTGATAGATTTTTAAAAAAATTATATTTGGGGAATAGGCTCGAAGGAATGGTGTTTTTTAGATCTCAATACCTTCAGATGGTGAGGTGCGTGGTGGCCATTGAAATAGTGAAAAATCATTACATTTTTAGTTCAATTCAACGCCTTACAAGTTGACGAGGTCCGAAGAACACTGTTGAATTTATCTTATTCCTTCAAATATTTTCCTTAACTTCATTATTAGCTTAAATTTCCCGTTTTTATATATAACTTTTTTATTTTCACAATCAACAAAGAATATTAACAATTTTTTAACCAACACTCGTATTGATCGAATAACCTGAATCACGTACTATAAAAACTTATTACACAGAAACAACCCTTTTAATATTATTTAAAGATTTAACGTCTCGTTCTATCAGATAAATCGATAACAACTATAAAATTATTTTAATAACATTTGAAAAGGGATTTCTAAACAGAATGATTTAGACATTAATACATACTAGCATGCAAATAGACTTCAATATTATTATTGCAGTCATTATTAGGGTTTTGCAAGCAATTACTGGAAACTGAGCCTTTTTCTTCTCTCTCCCTCTCTTTGTATCTCACTTTAATTTCCAGCAAATTAAATGAGCATTTATGTCAGGATCAGTAGTATCTGTTGAGCTAATCTCCCATGGTTTTAGTACATTACTTTGCCTAGTTTGTTCAAGGCAACGGTAAGAAGAAAGAAAAGGTTGTATTTCTTATTAGGGCACAGTCTTCATGCATTAACTTCTTCCTTTCCTGGATATCTGGCTAGGAAGTGTAGACCACAACTAAAATAGAGTTTGGGAATTTGAATTCATTTCAAACCGAGTGAATATATATATGAACGATGGATAATAAATTATTTCTTCTAATATATAATATCGTTTTTGAGGTTCGAATATGATTTTTTCGTTAAAAATGTAATATATATTGTCATATTTAAGACTTTGTTTGCTAAAAAAAATATAAATATAGATAGGGACAGAGCTACATGGGGTGGAGAAGGGCAATTGCCCCTCACCCCCGAAGATTTTTTTATATACTTGTCTCCTTATTTAATTTTTTTAAAAAATATTTTTTTTATGAATTTGTCCCCTACTTCTAAACATCTATGTTTTATCCCCTTAATCCTAAATTTTGTCTCCGTCCCTGAATAGAGGATAATTATTTCATATACAGGTATTGAAAACAATAATTTTTCATAACTGTCTTAGTTTTAGGGTTTATAAAGTTTTGGGTAAAAGTTTAGTGGTTTATGATTAATGAGTCATGGTTAGAATTTAGGGTTTGAGGTTAGAATTTATGGTGTACAGGTGAAACCCTAAATCATTAACCACTCTAAACAACCTTTAAAACCTAAATTATAACCATAAATCATTGATCTTTAAACTCTAAACCATAAAACTTAAACCACTATTATTTTAAACCCTAAATTATAACTCTAAACCATAAAACTAAGACGCTTATGAAAATTTTATATTTTTCGTATCGAATATATAAATAATTTTAAAGGAAAACTTGGCATTTTTTATGATCACACTAAAGAGAAGTATAGGGTACTTTTTTTATTGGTAAAAGCATTAGCATAAACCATGCCAAAGTTGACAAATCATAAAGGAGGCCATTGTTATGGCCATGAAACATCCTCTTCATGGAGCTGAATTAGGGACCACAATCACTTGGAAACGATAATTCTTATGGGGGAATTGTCTTAATCTCCAAAACTAAGGACCCCCCAACCAAATTGTGTTTGCTAATTAATTTGTCTTTATAGAAAAGGAAAAGAAAGGAATAAAGATATCTAGATGATCCACCAATGAAACAAGTTGAAACTTCAACTGAAACAAGAACCACAAACAACTCAATCACTTAGGCTCAGGCTAAGATATAGAGCTCTAGAGAGATGAAATGGCCTAAAAAATAGATATACAGTAGGTTAAAGCTTTTGCAATTTAATAGATTCCATCCAAAAGAGGAAATAAAGATATGTACCTTTGCTGCAATAACTGGCAAATCACAAATTTAACTTGCAGATTAAAATAAATATGAAAAGAGTTATGTATATATATATATATATATATATATATATATATATATATATATATGTATTGATCAGTTTTTAACTATGCCACTTGCTAGACTACTCTACTGCCATTTCCATCATTTGATGAGAATCTATGGAACCCCACCAACAATTTGATAGAATTTGAGACTTTTCTTATGGATTGGTCACCTTTGTTGCTATCCTGCCAAATCATGAAGCAATTGTGCCCCCATCAAGTTCCTATAAGGTAAATGCTGCTGCCCTTCGCCGTCCAAAAGTGAGTACTGAACTGGTTGGCAATCTTCCATTTGGTCTCTAGGGTAAAAGAGTGAAGTTTGTGATGCGGGAGAGAAGGCTAAGCTCACTCCATTCCCACCATGTTGTTGCAACCCTAATGTCAATGACACACCACCTCCGGCGCCGTTGTTGAAACTTTGAGTTGCATTGTGAAACGGTACCCCGCCGGCAGTGTGATGACTGTAGGAAGCGAAGTCTAACTCCATGGCACCATAGGGTCCAAAACTTTGTTGTTGCTGATGATGCAAGTGCTGGTTTTCAAGTGTTTTGGAACTCTTGGGATCGTTTTTATCATGGTTTGTGATGATGGAAGATAGACATTCCGAGTCTACTCGAATGAGCTGGTCCGGGGTGGGTTTCTGATCGGCGAGTGCAACATTTAACCGGCCATTGCCATTATTATCATCATCACCGTCTGGTACTCCATTATTTGAGGTGGCCATGTTGTTCTCGTGCTCCTTGGTCTCTTCCAAGTACATTTCTTCCACCATAGGTTTCCATAGCCTCACTCTAGCATTGATGAACCAATTGGATACCTATAGGATACACATATAATATAATATGATATAGCATGGCATAGCATAATATTTTGATATATGGTACAAATGCCAAATGCAATAATTGCTTATGATTATAATATACTTAAGATCCCAAGAAGATATGGTCCATTGATAATATAAATTTATTCATGGGGACTCAAATATATAATATAATGAGGAATGTGGACATGCCTGGCTTCTTGAAAGGCCGGTTTGGCGGGCTAAGATATGTTTGTCGACATCACTTGGATACCTGCAAACGTTTTATCCATGGAATTACAGAGTTAGTAATGAAGCTTTGCCGCCATGGATACTACTTTTGAGTTACTTGTTTGTGAGGGAAAAATGGGTCCTACATATATATATATATATATGAACAGAATCAAATGTATATAAAAATAACACAGAGAAGCTGACTAAATGATTGAACTAAGACGGCATGTGGAATCTGAATGGTGATGGGTAGAAACTAATAAAGACTGCATTGCTTTAGCAAGCAAAATGATTGAGACTGAACATATGGGAAAAAACTTGCAGTACTGTTAAGACAACTGCAGGAGTTTGTTTTCTTTTTCCATGGTGGAAAACATTGGTTATCTCGCCTTTGAATCTTGTAAAGAGAGTTGAGATAGGTGGGAGAATAGGAAAGGAGAGATGTTTACGGGTGAAGAAAATGCTCAAACAGCCAAGCTCGGAGAACGGAAACTGATCTTTCTGGTAGGCCTCTTTGGGGTCTCCAAGGGTGACTCTCCATCATGCTCATCTGCTGGAATGCCCTTTGTTGCCTCAAAGCTTGATCGAGGATCCTTAGCCTCGGCGTTTCACCTTTTGTGGTGCCTGGTGCAACCGGGTCTTTTTCTCCCATGGCCTTCCTTGTGGCTTGAATCTGACCGACAATCCCATCTCTCAAGCATCTAAAATGCCTTGACATGGCTTTGGAGGCCAACGCTGAATACACCGATGCAGCTCCGGTGCCGGCTATCGCTTCGAACGAGGACACAACAGCTTTCATCTGATCACAATAGACCTTGTATCTTCTATCCACCTAAATAAACATACATGAAAAGAAAGAAAAGGATAGGAGTGTGAAAACGATGAGTTGATTTCTCTGCCCGTACATGATGAAAAGAAATGAGAGTTACAGCATGGTTCATACATGGGCAGATGAAACATACATACACTGACATGAAAATGAAAAGGAATAGAGGTTTCTGAAAGTAAATGAAAAGCAAGAATTGTCACGATGTGGGCAATTAAGGGGAGGCCCGCCCATTCCAACCAGTAAAATCTCAAGAAATCATACCTCTTCCAGCATTGAAAGCATCTTCGTTTTCCTTCTCTGTAACTCAGAGAAATCAAGGGAATATAGAGATTGTTTCCTCGAAGAGCTATCTCCATCATCATCATTTTCCCACTGTTTGGTCTTATGGGTGTGCTTCTGCTTCGATGCATCAAACTGTTTTATTCCCAGGCTACAAAATTCATTCAAAAGTTCCTTAGCAGGATCCAAGTACTTAGAACTCCTCAGCTGGAACTGCCCTTGATGATGCAAAGTTGCAGGCTTTTCAAAGAAACCATCTCGGGAACTAGAACCAATAAACCTCATGTCATCCGGTTGGTCATGATGACCATGGCTGGTTTGTCTAAGTTCAAAAGACTGCAACCCGATACCGGTAGGATTACTCGATGAAAGAGAGAGTGACAGGCCTTGACTTGGCCTCTCGTTTCCTTCACAAGGGAACACACACCTCAAAGAAGAATCATCAACGAGCAGCCTGTTTTCTTGCCAAGGAGTTGATTCTGGTCCAACTATTAAATTCCCTGCACTGTTTTCAGATATCCCAGTTGTGAACTCGGACTTGTTGAACTCATGTTGATAAAAATCGGTGGTTGACTCATTGATCGCCTTGGAGGTAGAAGAAGAAGGGCCTGCTGTGTTATTTCCATGTTTGTTAAAGAACCCTTTCCACATAGCCATGTTGGTGTCACCTTGTTGGGACTGTAAATTCTTGGAAAACCCTATCATCTCCATGCCTGTCGTCAGATTGAAGATCTCCGGGTTGGATTCAAACCCTTGGATCTGATTCACCATATGAGTTTGCATGGTTGAGTTACCAGATGAACCATCCGAGTAAACAAAACCAGTTGATGAGACAATATTCCTTGATTTATCTCCACAGAGTTCTCTAGCCATTTAAATCCAACTTTTCTGGTCCCTTTGTTGATGCTTCTTTTCCCCACCAGCTTCTCAGTTACTGATCACAACTTGATGCTGATTCTGCAACTACTCATAATTCCATCAAGATTCATTCCAAGAATAAAGGGAAGCCATAAAAACCCAAGATTAAACCTTTCAAAGCTGATAAACAAAGATCAATCTTTTGTAAACAAATTTTACCAGACTTCAAAAAGGCACCCTTTTGATCATACAAAATAAACAAAAAGAGAAAACTTTTGGTTTTCAGACCAAACTTTAACGTGAGAGGGATCAAAGGGAGGCCTTACCAGTTATCAGAACAAGCTGAAACTATGTAGTTTAAGAATCAAGAGGAAAATTTCAGATGGCAAAGAGAGGTTCCTCTTCTCAAACTTGTTGGGTTAAAAGGGGTCTGCCATGAAAATACAAACCTAGAAAGAAAGATCATATATATATATATGTATATATATTATTTAGAATAGAAGCTCAGATATAGAGGTGATGATGACCCTTGTATATAGCCATTATCATAGTTTCCCATGACCTCATATATTCTCCTCCTTCCCCTTTCTCTTTGTTGC
Organism: Abelmoschus esculentus; assembly: GCA_035048815.1. NCBI lineage: Eukaryota > Viridiplantae > Streptophyta > Magnoliopsida > Malvales > Malvaceae > Abelmoschus > Abelmoschus esculentus. The sequence continues at coordinate 3,139,347 of JAUCBN010000038.1, forward strand.
TTCCTCTCTATATCTCTCTAGCTCAAGTGGGTCAATGCATTATGGTGTAAAAAACTAAAAATACCTCCAAAATAGACATCCAACTATGAAAAATCAACAAGACTAATCTCACCCTCAATTATTTGATAACCAACAAACAAAATATACCTATATAAACATGAATTAACAAGTATACTTAAAATACTATTCAACAAAGCTATTATCTATTCGACGGATTGGTTTAAGTGATATTATTTAAACAGATCTCGAGTTTAAAATTTTATATATATAAAAAAGTTTATTGAAAAAATTACTTATCAAAACCAGATATACAATGTGAATCAGTCTAAATTAATCATGCTAAAACCCTAAATATCAAAATATTATTAGGTGAACCCTATTTATTACATTATTCGTGGTCCAACCAATCAGATTTGTCCATCTTAATAGTGAGTAGATAGTTATCTAAATATGAACGATCCTGATTGCTTGGATCATCGATAACGTAAAATGAAAAAAAAAATTATATTAGCTACCTATGGACAAAAATATTATATTATTTCATATTTTTAATGTGCTAAATGAAAGTAATTCTTAAAAAACATAATTAATCTTAAAACTACATATAAAACCCAAATCTTAATGCCTATATTGGATGGTGGGGGTGTAGCTGTTGTGAATTAACAATACACATATTATATTTGAAATAAATTTTAATTTTTGATAAAATATAAAAAATAAATTGTATTATTTGTTTAGAAATATTTTTAATCAGAATTAATATGTAAATTGAGGGCCCTATTTTGGGTTGGCCTAGCTGTTGTACTGGAATGGTGGGAAAATGTTGCCAAAATAAGGTGGGAGGCTATGGAGTGGTCCCATGTATTCTCACTCTAATTCTAATTCTAATTAATTGCCCTATTAATGTACAGTCCATTGCCAATGGGATGGGACCACGTCTTTTTTAAAAAAATATTTTTTTCTTTTTAATATTTTTTATTATATTTTCTTATTTATTTATTATAAAAGTGTATGCTTCACTCTACGCGCTTGTCAAACTCACTCAATTTTCAGTACATTAGCCCATTTTCACACTTCAATCTACGAAGCTAAGATTTAGGGTTAAGAGGGCAAAATATAAATATTTAAAAATAAAAAAATAAATATATAAAAGATAATTTTTAAAAAAATTATATAAAAGAATAAGAATAAAAAACAATTTTTCAGGGTGGAGACGATTGCCCCTCTTTATCCCATATAGTTTCGTCCCTACACACTCCATTATTCTTACGCCTAACATTATTATTTTTATTAATTTATTTTTAGTTGTAAAAATTAATAAATTTAAACGTTTATATTTGTAAAATATGTATATTGCGAGTTAAATTTTTTAAAATTATGATTAAATTGATATAGATTAGAATTATTATTATTTTAATTAAAATGTGTATATTACTTGATTATTGTTACTAATATCTTATATGTATACTTAATTAGCCACAAATTCCTTAAAAATGATATTTTCATTAAAAAGTAAATGCAAATTGCAAACTCAATTATTCAAAATGTTTCATTTTCATGTTATTTTCAATCATTAATTAATTAGAAATTAATTTTAAGACACCTACTACCAACATCTAAGCATACATATAATACTTTTGTAATAAAAAAGCTACATGAAACATACATATTTAACATAAAATTGACACCCCATGTCACGTTTTTTAAACACATTTTTCATTTAAACATTTTCATGGAGAAATCCTATAAATATGGTTTTTTATAAAAAAAATATTAAAATATAATACCAATTACTTCTAAAATGTTATATTTTAAACATTAATTTTAGAAATTATCGATTTTTAATAGTAATTTACAGAAAAATACTTTAAAAATTATCAAAATACTATCTAAAATCAATATTTTTTAATATCGACTCTAATTTTAGAAAATAAAATGTCCTATTCTATTATATTTTGGGAAATTAAAAAAAATAAAGGAAATATTTATGTAAAATTTCCATTTTCATGAAGAAATAGATTAAAAAAAATCTCTCTATAGGGCGTGAAGGACACGCGCGGAAGTGTGAGAGTGTGAAAAGTATAAACAAAGAAAGAGAAAAAGAACACTTTAAATTTTGTCCGTTAAAAACAGGTGGTCCTGCGGAGGAAACTTTCTCCGCCGCTTGCCTACTTTAACTCTTACCCTAAAATCCAACTGCTGACGTCACCCTTTCTCCTTTTATTTGCTTACCCGAGCCTCCCCTGCGCATGTTAGCAACTACCACCGTCCACCAGCCCCACCCATCTCCAAGGTTCAGTCTGACTTTATCGTCATCACCCTTTGTCCATTGTCACTTCCCAGTTCCCACTGTAAAACGAATAACGAAAGAAACCCAGAAAAAGAAAGAAACTTTAGCTCCCTTTACCTCACGTAACTTTCATTAGATCTCCACCTAAAAGCTTTAAATACTACTAATAATTTAACATTACATGACATCGGATAAGGTTTTTATTTTTTTACTATTGTTTTTACGCACAAAAGCAACGGGAATTCGTACGAATGATTGGAGGAGGAGCCCAGAAAAGACGGGGGTGGTGCCGTGGTGGTGGGGGTGGGAGACAGTATAAAAGAAAGTGGTTCGTAAAAAAGATAACCTGCGGGTGCCTTGGCAGTGCATCTGAACCAGACCACACTTTTGGGATTAGTTTCTTTTCATTTTTATTGAAACTTGTAAAAACCCTAAGGGTTTTTCTTTATAGGGTGGTCCATCCAGTTCTTTTATACGTAAGCCGATGATACTTGCATGGACCATCCCACCTAGGCTACACCCTGTAGCTAAATGTGAGTTCATTACATATGTTTGTATAGGGTTTTCAGTGGCTGACCAGTGACCACTGTGGCAAAGACACAGACACTGGTTTGTCTGAAATGTCATCGCCTTTGGAGCTGGACATAGCTTTTAACCATCAAGCAGGACCATGTTTCTCACTGGTAGATGGTTTGGGGTGTGCCAGTGTCATTATGGAGTGTACTTATGGAACAATACTGTGCTTAGAGGGAATATGGATTCCCATTGGTATACATGGAGCTATACCTTGCTTGAACCCTAAATGTATAAATTATGGTTGTAATTGTGTTTTCGATCTTGTTGTATTTATCATCACGGGTCATCATTTAAATTCGAAGTAAAAACTTGGTGGGAGACCGAGGCAACATGGAAATTTTTTTTGAATCATCTATAGTGTTGCAGTACTACCTGCTCTAGTCTTATAGAGTATACTTTAAACCATTGGAGATTGATCGTTCAATCACTATACTGACATTACTGGTGCTCGAACCTGTGACCTCTAAGAACAATAATCGTTCCTTTAATGCTTAGATCAGATGATTCATGGCAAGAAATTATGAGCAGCAAGAACCGGTCTGTATGGAACTGTTTGTGAAGCTATTTGTGGTGTTGACTGATAACTGATATCAGAAATGATGTGATTTTGTTAAGATCTGTGTACAGTAGCTGTTGGTTTAATTACTTATTAAGAATTAGGGTCCTAATCCTTTCAATTTATATAAAAATTAAATCTTGATTTGTTGTTTTCGGACAGGAATATGAAGCATAATGAGCAGCCGACAGGGGACCGGGTCAAATCTTTGTTGCAGTAAGATGAGAGATCAGTTCCAATGGAACATTTTTGCAGTAATTTATACCTTGGAGTGGTAGGGTCGGCCACTCCTGTTTAGAAATCGGATCCCAACAGTCCCCACAGGCCACAAGGGCAATGGCTTTGGGTGCAGGTAAACTGCACTAGGTCAGTCATTTGTTAATAAGATTATAAATTGATCATATAATTTTAAAAAGTTATAAGCGAGTTTAAGTAATTGATCGTCGGAAATAATTTATGGGATTGTTAGATATTAGACGATTTTCTAACGTTAAATATTATATTTTAAAGATATTAGATTTTAAATAGTTATAATCAAGTTATTTAAGTCGGACTAATTTTAAATTTAAAGGCTTAATAGATCTTTGTCCCTTATAATGTTTAATCCTAGTTTTGTCCCTGAATTATTTAAGTCGGACTAATAATTGGTTATAACAATCAGACTATGAGTTATTGTTTATAATGTTTGATCTTATCTACGTCGGGTCCGTCCCATCAATAACCTTTTCACCAATTAAATTATCAAATGACTCTGATCTTCGAGAAACCAAAAATCAAAAAAATCTTTTTCGATTAATTGTCTCATTTGTGATTTTAAAATTATGTGACATGTTTATAATCATTAAAAATGTTTCCTGGTGGCGCTTTTTGTCCATTTAATTTGTAATGTCCCCATGACACCTTTATAACAATCAATTAATTGAAAGATTTGTTTTATAACTTTTTGAAATTAAATGACTCATTTATATCTTTACTAACAATTGAGTGACCTATTATATAATTTACCCTTAATTATTTGCGGAGGTAACCTATATTTCTGTGAACATGTATGTCTTGGTTTATTTGTTTGTATTGAATGGAACAAATTCGTTCCCACCATACACTTGGGTGAACAATTAAAGCTAGTGGGTATTGCTACTTTTGTTCATAGAAATTAAATTTAGCTCAAAATAAGTGATCTTAGTTTTTAATTTTTTGCCCTTCGAGTTATCGCAATTTTATCCGACTAATTTAGACTGATTCATGTTACACACTTAGTTTTGATGGGTGAGTTTCTCAATAAGAATTTTTTGTATACACAATGTCTTAAACTCAAAACCTGCGTAAACGATATTAAAAGATGTTTGCCATTTGGACTAACCCGTTGATAGTGATTTTAATTTAATTATGTAGTATGAACCATCTTGTTTCAGTGATTAAGGGAATAGTTGTTGTTCCTGGAGGTCACGTGTTCGAGCACTAGTAATACCAACCCATTGATTGAGCGATCAGTATTCAATGGTTGAGAGTATACTCTAGAACAGATACTACTGTAACTACCGTAGCTGATTAAAAATAAATAAATATTTTAATTATGGGTGTAATTGTATACAAATTATTTAATTACTATCCCTTGAGTAACCCTAAGATATCATATAGATCACATGTACAACACATGAATTTGGGAGTGATAAGTTTGAACTTTCTCATGTTTTCAAAAGTAAATATATATTTCTCATAAATAAAAAAAAATGTAGATCAAATATATGTTTATTCCTTTTATCTTTTATTCCCACTTTCATGGGAGAAATTCCAATTTGTCACAACAAATGTGCTCACAAAATAGACCCACATGCAAAGAAACAAGGGAAGAAATATGTTCTTTGGTGGTCCAATTGATGAATTATGATAAGAGTTTTTCATTTTATGCCAAATATTTGCCCTTACACAACAAGCTACTCATTCATCAAGTCGCAACGTTTTTTATTAAATAGAGATTATATTTATATATCGGGATTTAAATTTATACAATACGAAGTAATATGAACATCTTTAGCAATGACAGAACTTAGAGTAAGGGCCAGTTTAACATTGTTTTAGAAAAGTGCGGTAAAAAAGTTTGGTGAAAAAATGTAGTGAAAAAGTTTTTTTTGGAATTTTTGGTTTGCTATATATGTGTTTAGTATTACTGTCAAAAAGTGCTTTCGAGAAAATAAATAACTATTTTAGATAAGATGTTATAAGTTAAAAAATATATATTTAAATGATAATCAAATTCTTTCATATTATAATATTAACTTAAATTATGATAAAATATAAAAATATTAATAAATAAATACATAATTTTTTTAGAAATGTTTTTTAGAAACTTTACATGAATATATATAATTTTTAAATTAAAAATTAAATTATAATAAAATATAATAAATGAATGTTAAAATTGTGATCTGACACCTAAAAGCACTTTTCCACCACAAAAGCTAATTTTTAGCTTTTGCATTTTGGTTGAAAAATACTTTTCAAACGCAGTTTTTTATCCAAAAGTTAACTGTTTAGCACTGCTTCTACGTTTTAAACCAGCTTTAGGGCCAAAAACTGGTTTAGAACTCAATACTAAACGCAACCGAGATTGAGGGTGTCAACTTAAATCTTTAAATAAATTGGAGGCTTAAACTAAAAGTTTTAAAAACTTTGAGGGTTTAACTAAAAAATTAAATAATTTTGACAGATTTAATAAGAACTTTAAAAAATTATTGGAGGATATTTGATTAAAATTATTTAAAATTTTAAATTTTAATATAAAAATTAAAAAAAAATTAATGGGACCAGATAAAAAACAATTAAAATTTTAAGAGCCATTTAATGATTCTTTGAAACCTAAGAGGGGCCATGATCCCATAGGTCAGTCCACGTTCCGATCTTTAATCACTAAATCAATCAACGGATAATTCTTAACGATTTTAATTTTTTTAAAAAAATAAACAAGAAAGTGAAAATCAAATATAGTTTCTCTACCTCAGTCCAAAAATACTATTCTTTTTCTTCTATTCCTTGCATTTAGAAGAAAACGTTGCCAAAAATTCCATCACGTGACTTAATTTGTTTGTACATTGGTCGAAAATAATAAAATAATAGTTATTTTTGTTAATCACACTAATTATCGTTAAGTTTAATGACACAACAACATTTATTCACTAAAATTATTATTATTATTCTTTAAAAACAATTAAAAATAAAAATATCTATAAATAATATAATAATTAAAAAGATTATAAAACTTTTGAATTTTAATTTAATTAAATTTATTCATACGAGAATGTTAAAAAATAAATAAATAACGTGACATTGAAAACCTTTTCTTACGTAAAAGTGAGCAACTTTAACAATTTAACCTTGTACCATATAATAAACGAGGTCAAATTATAATTTTTACTTTTACATTACAACTCCTGTCTAAAAATAGAGATGAATACAGATCGGATCAGGTTAAGTTTTTTACCCATCAGATTTTTATTTAATTTAAATAATTTTTTATAAAAAATAATTTAATTTGATCTAAAAATAAATATTTTGAACTTAATCTTTGTTCGACCTATAAAAAAAATAATTTTAGGGATTTAATTATAAAAAGTTATAATTTTAAGGATAAAACAATAAATAAAAAATTAATTTTTAGAACTTAATCTTTGTTAGACCTATAGAAACGAGTATTATTTACGGGTGAGCAAGACTGGATACTCGGCCAATTTAAATAAAATTAGTCTCGGTCTCGATAACCACTGACTCCTGAAAATTGAAATCAGTCTCGATCTCAGTCACATCAGATCTTAAATTTTAAGAACCGATCTCGTTACTAGTGGGAACCAGTTTCAATACCGGGTACTCAATCAATTAGTTTATTCTTAAAAAAATCTGAGTAATTGGAGAAAAAATTTTCAACCACCAATAATAATATTAAATAATAAAAGAGGTCAAATTATAATTTTTACTTTTACATTACAACCCCTGTCTAAAAAAGAGATGAGTACGGATCGGATCAGGTTAGGTTTTTTATCCATAAGATTTCTACTTAATCTGAATAATTTTTTATAAAAAATAATTTAATTTGATCTAAAAATAAATATTTTAAACTTAATCTTTACTTAACCTATAAAAAAATAATTTTAGAGATTTAATTATAAAAAGTTATAATTTTAAGGATAAAACTATAAATAAAAAATTAATTTTTAGAACTTAATTTTTGTTCGACCTATAGAAACGAGTATTATTTAGGGGTGAGCAAGACTGGATACTCGGCCAATTTAAATAAAATTGGTCTCGATCTCAGTAACCACCGATTCCTGAAAATTGGAACCAGTCTCGATCTCGGTCACATCGGATCCAAAATTTTAAGAACCGATCTCGTTGCTAGTGGGAATCAGTTTCAATACTGGATACTCGGTCAATTAGTTTATTCTTAAAAAAATCTGGGTATTGGAGAAAAAAAATTCAACCACCAATAATGATATTAAATAATAAAATTAGAATATTGTAAGCTTGAAAATTAAAGTTTTAAAATTAGTCATAATAAGAAAAATAAACAAAAGAAAATCAATGTAAATATTTGGTATTGATCCCGGTCTTATCGGGTACCCACCGGGTATCGGTTCCAAAAAATCAAGATCCAGTCTTTGTCCCTGTTATGACTGGGACCTAAATTTTAGATCTAGTCCCGGTTCCACTGAAACAAATATCAAATAAAAATCTACTGAATCTTATCGGGTCTGAAATCGAGACTGAGTAATCGAACTTTTTACCCACCCTTAATATTATTATAAATATTTTTAAAAATTAAAAAAAAATACATAATTGATTCTGGATCAAATCAAATTGAATATTTCATTCTTAAATCCAAAGTTAACCTGACTCAAACTTAATTCTTTTATTAAAAAGTTTTACACAATCAGATTGGGTTGGATAAATGCTTATCCTTACCTATAAATAAAAATATATTGTACACTAATTTAAGTAAATGCTAATAATATAGATATTATTTTTTATGAAAAATATTTTTCTTCTTAAACTTTGGTTAGAATTGTAACTCCTTTTACCGGCCGTCTTCTAGACCTTGTGGTTAGGTAGTGTTGAGACACTACACAGTTCCAACAACATAGGAATGCCGGTAAACCAAACATTTGTAACTAGTCAAATTCTATAAAAATTATAAGATGAAAATTAGAGAGATTATATCAAAGGTCCGGTTTATCACGTTAACCGTGGTCTTTAACTAATGAAAACTATCTATTCCACTGTTAATCAGTCATGTAATTAATATAATTTTCAGAAATTATATTTTTAAAATGACATGAAAATTATGAGTGAAGATTCATTGATTGAAAAAAAATGAGTTAAAGATTAGTGGTAAAATGGGTGATTATAATTGGATGGGACCACGACTGACGTGGTGAGCCGAGCCCATGATATAGTTTCTCCTAAAATTATTAGAAATGAGTATAATTAAAGGTTAAAGGAACAATTGTTATTCTTAGAGGTCACGGGTTCGAACACCAGTAATGTCAGCACAGTGATTGAGCGGTCAATGTCCAATGGTTGAGAGTATACTCTAGAACAGATACTACAGTAACACTGTAGCTGATTCAAAAAAATAAGTACAATTATTGTGTTTTAGTGATTGAAAGAACCTTTGTTGTTTTTGAAGGTCACGGGTACGAGCATCAGTAATACAAAATTGTGATTGAGCGATCAATGTCTAATGATTAATACTCTAGAACATATATTATTATAAGTACGGTAGCTGATTAAAAAAATTATTAAAAATAAAAATAATGTAAAAGAATTGGATAAAAATAATAAAAATATATTAAATAAATCCATCTTATTTGTTTTTAATTTTATGTAGAAATCTTAAACATTGACTTAATAGTTTGTTAGTTTAAAATTTCTATAGGAATAAAATTACCCCTTAAATCTAAATTTTACATATGCAACTTAAATTATCACAAATATGTGAGTTTAAACTTATTTTTTCTAAAAATATAATTAATTTTTAATGTCTATAAATATAAAGTTCGAAAAAATATTGTAACTAAAAGTAAATGTTTAATCGAGTTAAATTAAATTAAAACACTTTAAATATTCGAGTTTATATATTATATTTTATAATTCAAATTATATTTTTTTAAAAAAATTGAATTGAGTTTTCGAGTTCTTATACAAATTTAATAATAATTATTTAAATATTTTTCTTTAATCATATATACATATCTTCATAGTTTTTCATGTGATATATATTTTTTATATTATTTTATATTGATATATATACTAAACAATTTAAGATACTCGACTCGAGTTTAAAAACAATTCATTAATTACTAAAAAATTACGTTATTCAAATTTTCTTTTTTATAACTCAAATTTTATTTAATTTTTTAAAAAATAAATTTATAAAATTTCGAATCGAACTAAAACAATTTGAGCTTTTTTATCTCGAATTGAATTAAAATTTTAATGTTAACATTACTTTTAATAATTCACCTCCCCAAATAAAATATCTTATTCCACCTCCAAATACAAATTTGATGATGTCCAACCAACCCCAAAGATATTTTCCTAGTTTAATGAAGAGATAAGATAGAGGGCCTTGAAATATTCTATTGGTGAAACCCATTTTTTCCAATTGGAGGGGGACAGTTCAGGTGAACCAATTTATTTTTTTTTTGAATAATTTAGTCAAATCTCAACAATCATAGTGTTGATTTTTATTAGGATATACGAAAAAATTATATTATAAATTATTTTCGTACGTTTTTATAAAATAAATTAATTAAATATATTATTTTTTATTATTTTTTATATTATTCTTTTATTAAGTAAATTTTTATTTCATAAAATTATGTTAAAATTTAATTTATAATAAAAGTTAATGAAAATTTATTTGATAAAAAATAAAATAAAATAATTAATAAAATAAATATATCTGATGGTTGATCTTATATAAAATAAGACAAGAAAGAACCATGACATCAGGGACGAAACTACACCCATGTGGGCAGGGGCAATCGCTCCCCACCCCCGAAGATTTTTTTACTTGTATTCCCTGAATTAAATTTTTAAAATTTTTTTTATGAATTTGTCTTTCTACTTCTAAACATTTATGTTTTGTCTCATCAATCTCAAATCTTGACTCCGTCCCTGCATCAACTGAGTGGTCATATTTATCAGTATTTTCAATGGATCAAGTTCTAAACTTTGGACTATAAATCTTGAACTTTATATTGTAAGAAAGCTTGGTTTTGTGTAATAAATGGTGTCTTTGATGTTTCATACCAATGTTAGAATTATAGAACATAGGTATACAAAAAAGAAGGGTTTTTTAGCATAAAAACTTATAAAAAATAAATTAATATTTTAACTTATTTAATCAACAAACAAAAATTATATATAAAATATAATAAAAGTATTTTGGGTGAATCAACTTCTCCTTGGCTAACAACAAGACTGAAGTCATTGCTAATGACAAAACCAGAAAAATTAAATAAAATACTTAAAAAATATTTTAAAACAATAAAATAAATTATCTTTTCTGAAAATTTATATTTTTTATGTTTCTCATATATTACAATACCGTCTGAAAATTTAAACGTGGTTCAAAGATTTTGTGAGTCTTGTATAATTTATTTAAATATGATCCCAAGTAATTATTTTTTTAGGGGTTTACACGATCGTTTTTATTGTACCTGTTCAGAATCTCATTAGTTCTATATAAACAATAGTAATATGAATAATTAATAAAATTCTATTAATTGGTTATGTTTAAGACATAATTATAACGTTTAAACAATTGTAATTTATCTTTCTTAAGATTATTTTTAAATTTTTCTAATGAATTTTGAGATTAACATCATCTAATGAATGTAGTTTATCAAAATTTTGGTCCCTCTGATTTAGGAGCCCTGTGCAATCGCTTTTTTTTTTTTGTGTCTGTCCAAAACCCATACTAAAGTTAAGTTATATAATGTAAATCTCTCTAAGTTTTACACATTTTTGAGATTATTGAATTTTTTTCACTGATAATCTTAGCATAACCAACTGTTAATTTGAGTCATCTGTTTCAATTATCGAATGATACAAAATAATTATAAAACTTAAATAATTTTACACCGTACAACTTAATCCTATATCTCTTTGAATTGCTAATCACAAGAAGTTTCTTCCTAGCTAACGTTTGCATTGCCTGATTGAGAAAACCCTTTCCCATAATAGACAAATCTAACGAAAGCTACTGTTTTTTTTTTTATTATTTTCTGGACAGATCTTACTATAGTAACTAGGGACGGAACTGTGTGGGGTAGGGAGGAGTTATCGTCCTTCTGAAGAATTTTTTTATTTTTGTCCTCCTATTTAATTTTTTTTAAAAAATTAATTTTTTATGAATTTACCCCTACTTCTAAATATTTAAGTTTTGCCCCCTTCAACCCCAAATCTTAACTTCGTCCCTGATAGTAATTAATAAAACAGTTATTTAAATACAAGTCTTACTAGCTTAAAATATGAACACATTTTTATTCACAAACTGTCGTTAATTATTACGAAGTTCGATTTAACAATACTTTTATTAGTGTTATTTTTTTAAAAACTTCATCGTTATAAAAAATACCGTTAAAAACTTATTTTATTATAGTGCATTCTTCATGGTTGTAGACCCTAATTCTTTTTAATGTTAGATACTAATGATGAACCCTCACAGTTTATCTTCTTATTAAACTTTTAATTAATCACCATCTAGGTGGATTAATAACACTTAACCTTTTAGTTAATCCAAATTGAGTTTCTAATTGTCATATATCTTTGGATGCAAGGAATGAGACAAGATAATCTTAGGCCGATGCTATTCGGACATAGGCCGCCCGAGGACATGTGGGCTGCTAAGTATAATATTACATCAAAAACATTTTTTTTATGAAATTTCCGACCTAAGAAAATGACTTAAAAACGAGTATGGACGGAGGCAGGATTATATGTTAAAAAATATGTAAGAAGATTTTAAATTTTTTTAAAAAAATTTAATTAAGTTTATATTTTTTTATTTAATTAAATATTTGAATCAGAAAATTAAATTAATTAAGTAATTGAATTAAGAGATTGAAGCAATTAATTCCGTTGATAATTTTAACCATTAAATTATGATAGTTTTTGAACCTATTGATGCAGTGCTCCATGTCAGCAGTTTCACTTATATTTTTTTGATTTTTTTATTTAAAAATTCTATAAATACAATACGATAAAAATTATTTTTTTTAAATATTTAATATCAAAATTAATTAAAGAGTTTAATTAAATTTTATAGTTTAAAGGCTTAATTTGATGCTAAAAAATTAAGGGTTTGATTAACTTTTTTTCTTAAAAATTCAAAAAAAATACCTTTAAATCTAAATTATTTTTAAAAATTTAATATTTTTATGGATATAAAATTAAATCAATAATATAAAATATAAAATAATTAACGTATATAATTTTAAAATTTTAAGAGTAAAACTGTCGTTTAACTTCTCTTGATCTATCTTTGAAATAAGTATACTTTAAAGTAAGGATTATTATTGTATTTATTAAATTAAAAATTTTTAAATGTTCTAATTTTAGGGTTTAATTTAGGGTATAAGGATTATAAGTTTAGGCATAAAAATTAGGGGTTTAGGCCTTTAGAGATAGTGATTAGAATTTAGGATTTAGATGTTAGGGTTTATTTTTAGGATAATACAGTGAAAATTTAAGTTTTAAACTCTAAATTATAAATCTCAGCCACTATCTCTAAATTATATACTCTAAATTAAGTTTATAAACTCTAAAATTAAAATATTTGTGAAAATTTTAAATTTTTACCGTCAGTGTATTAAATAATTATTTTTTTCTCTTTAAACCTTTTAAAATATTATTGTATTTAATTTTTTCTCTTTTATCCTAATATTTAATTAGGTTAAGGGTAAAACTTTAGAGTTAGTTAATTTATTTAAAAATTTAGTTATTGATTAATTTAACTCAAAACAAATTAATTAAATTAATTATAATATATATTAAATATATATTATCCGGAAATTTTGGTTACCGAATTAAACAAAAGTTTAAGTGTTAGATAATTATTTTGGTTAATTTTTGTTAACCGAACAAAGTTTAATTCGGTTATTTTTTAAAAAAAAATTGGACAATAGGGGTGTATAAGACCGGGTATCCGATCAATTTAAATAGTATTGGTCGCGGTTTCGGTAACCAACGGTTCTTAAAAGTTGAAAACAGTCCCGGTTGCACCGGATCTTAAATTTTAAAATCAGTCCAGTTACTGGTGGGTACTGGTTCCAATACCGGGTACTCGGTCAATTAGTTTATTCTTTAAAAAATTGAGTAATTAAAGAAAAAATTCAACCCACAGTAATAGTATTAAATAATAAAATTAAAATATTGCAGACTTGAAAATTAAAGTTTTAAAACTCGTCATACTCATAATATTCATACATAAAGAGAAATTTTGATAAAAATAAACAAAAAAATCAATATCGGATATTTGGTATTGATCATCCAAAAAATCAAGATCCAGTCTTGGTTCTAATTATGACCGGAACCTAAATTTTAGTTTCAGTCCCGATCCAATTAGAACTAATACCAGATAAAAATCTATCAGGTCCTAATCCAATTAAAACTAATATCAGATAAAAATCTATCAGGTCCGGATCCAGGACCGAGTAATCAGGTTTTTTTCCACCCCTGCTTGACAGTGAATATTTCGGTGTCTGCTTGTAGGTCACGAGGACTCTTGGACCTGCGGGTTAGTCTTTTTCGGATGAGAGTAGGATTAAAGTGCATAGCGATGGTGCAAGAAGGGCATTAGATGGTTATGCAACATACGGTGGTGTGCTACAAAATCATACTGACCTATGAAAAATAAAGTTCACAAAATTTATTGGGATTTGTTCGGTTTTAGACGCGGAATTATGTGGTATTTATATCGGTTTAGGCTCGATATGAGATACGAGTTGTCGTCGCCTAATCCCCTCGGTCCATCCCCGATTATGATTAACAACGAAAATCAATGATTCAATATGCAGGCTCTGTACTAAAATCAAAAACTAAAATCCTGGTTCAAGGAAAGTATATGTTTGCCTGCAAGTATTATAAGGGACCTATACTTTGTCCTCTCAGGAAAACCAGTAAACAAGTTATTCCCTAACATCATTTCCCTTTCTGTAAAGAATACGTAATTACATATATGTGGTAAAATATGCTCTGGAATTTTGGCTCACATCACCATGATCGTCGTCTTCTCCGGTACCGTCTTACAGGATGATCTGCATTCTACAATCATGTTTTTTCACGTGTTAGTTAACAGTAAACGCCATCTTGGTTCCAAATGGTGGTGTCTAAGATGAACTGTTTCTAATATATGAATATGACAGTCTAATGACATTACCTACGTACGAGAACCTGATTCCTCCATGCAATTGTGTCACAGTTTAGATAGGAAGAAGATGGAAAAAAGGAGTCATTGATGTAGAATGAAGATGAAGCTTTGTGAAAATGGCACCAAGAAACAGATCCATTGAAGTGCAGCAACTGGTTCTGTGCTTTGGAGGTAGGAAGTTTACAAATTCTCGAGGGTTGCGGTTGCAACTCTTATTGGCCTTGGTGGTTCTCGTTCACCACTGCGTCGCCAGAAAACCCTCCTCCACCAAACTTGAAAACCTTTTTGAATGTTGGGACAATCGTCACCTGAGTTCATGAACCGATCAAACCATTCGAGCAAAATTTCCTGCTGCCATGCCAGAGGCAGAGTGAGAATTGTGTTGCTAAGACTATCCTCAATTAGAAGTCTATCAAGGCCTTTCGATGTCCTCCGCATCCACCCGAAATCATTGTAAAATGGAACCAGCCATGTTTGCAGAAGCAGGCACCGTACTTCCTTTGAGGCCAGTAGCTGCCCCTTCCCAATTCCTACAAACAGCCGTGCAGTAACTCTGCTGATTTCATACCTATGGACAACTGGAACTTTAGAATGAGCATCAGATAATTCAGATTGAGACGCCCATGTTTTAAGAAAATCTTCACCAATCTGTCTATCAATCAAAATGTCCAAAATCCAGTGCAAATTATCTGCTTGTCTTGCAATCTGGCTTGCATCCAGCAAATCATCCGATGCTACTCGGAGAAAATGGTGCTGAAGCAGTTCCAAACAGCCATCGGAAGCCGAATATAACGACTCTTTCCGGAGATCATTATGAGATGAATTCTCCCGAAGCATCTTAAAGACCAACCTTTTCATTTCACGCCTTGCTTTCTCATCTTTGCCTTCAAGAACCACATGCAAAAGCTTGAGAAGCACTTGCTCATTATCATCACCCTCATCAGTTCCATTAGTAACTTCAACAGAAACCCTCTTCAAAACCTCCCCTGCTCCAGCGTTTTCGAGGCGGAGCTCTGCCAACAAAGAAGACACTTTCTCTTCTTCATCCTCCGCCCAAGGGGCGGCTTCCAAGTACTCCAAACAAGACAAAACACCAGCATCAAATCCAATTGCCGCTGAAACCTGACAAAGCAAAAACATCAGAGTAGCAACCAGTTCAACACCCTAACAAATTACACAAGCCAAGCAAATATACAACAAGAGAATGAAGAACTCAATTTTCCAACTTTCAAGCTATGTCACAACTCAGAAGAACTCAATTTTCCAACTTTCAAGCTAATCTCCATACCAATTCTCAAGCATTCATGTAGACAAAAATACAACAAAAGAATTGAAATTAAAAATCAAAACTTTACCTTCAAAATTCCAAGAACCTTAGAAACGTCCTCTCTCATTAGTTTCTTCCTCAAATCTTTACAATACATCAACCTCAAGGCCTCTATATAAACCTCAACATCATCACAATCTGCTATTTCCACAATGTACGGCCCACCCGAACCATTCCTCTGATCCATTGTCCACCGATCCGATAACTTCACCGCAAAAAACCTACTGTGAGCCACTAGTATTTGCCGGTGCACGTTCAATGACACGCTGAGTCCATCCTTGGAACTCAAGGTCAGCTTTATATCACTCGAACCCGGCTCGTTAAACTGGTTCCCGGGGCTCCGAGTCGACAAAAGATATGAAATTCGTTGCATGGCCAATACCTGCTTATCTATCACAGGCGGGGGTTGGTTTTGTCTTGGAGCTGAATTCGGTACTTGGATCTGAGCTTGGTTTTGGTTTGGGGTTAGGGTTCTTTGATGGATATCGGGCTCGCTAGCCATCATTTCGAAAAGGGTGGGGCTGGACCGAATCTTGTCGGCTGGAGGCGGAGGGGACATCGGGTTTAAGAGACCCGCCGTGAGAGCCGAGTTGAACTTGTTGAAACTCGACGGAGAATGAGCATTAGAGAGCATCGTTCTGCCCGTGAAGTCCATGACAGGTAGCACACTTCCCGGCGAATATCGGATCCTGAAACCCGACAAAGAATCCGTCAATCCCTGATCCCCAACACGACGATCTTGCTGCGGAATCGGAGGTGGAGAAGGAGGTGGAGTCGGGAGTGGCTTCGAAGCGGGACAACACCAAGAACTCTCCGGAGAAACAATGGTGGGCGAATCCAGTTTCCTGCTTAAAACTCCCTGAGAATCCAACTCATAGGAATTGCTCTCATTACTGGAAACAACAGCCGAGGAAGAAATGGTTGTTTCTTTACACTTTCGGCGTTTAGGCTTTGTTGGTTGGACTTGGATTTTGAGCTGAGCCTGAGCAGACGATGCTTTTGTAGTTATCGTCGTCGTTGTTTCCATGAAATAGCCTTGCCCTTGAATGCGTCTCTCTGCAGTTAAGACTTTTGACTGTATATGTATTGTCCTTTAGTTCACAGCACAAGCAACCAGAAACCCAACAAAAAGATGGTGTCAAGTTGGGCGAGACTTCTGAAACTGGGTATTAAATGTGAACACAAGAGATGCAGGGAAGGAGAAGATGAGCTATAACTTTTCTTGTGTTTTCTACCAAGAGGTTGGGGTCTCTGTTTCATGCCATTGGATTAGTGGAGAGGGATGAAATCAACAATCTGGGGATTGTTGCTTTTACATTACAGAGATTAAACAAGAGTGGGAACTGGGAAGGGGATGTAGCACATGGGGCAGAGGGGGACCACCATTGTTTTCTTGTCTAATTTACAGTTTTCCTGCATGGGATTTGATGGAAAGTTTGATTGTCTCTTGCTTTCTAAATCAGTCATTCATTTTGCTTCCATTGGCAGGATTGGTATTGTTTCTGTGACTTGATTTAGGATTCTGTGTTGATGATTATGTTTCCTCTCCCACACCTTCATCACAAAATAGAGTGATAATGGGTTTGATCGATTTTTTTATGAATTATTTAAGTTTAATTCGAGTAAAATCTAATTTAATGAATTTGATTTAAGTTTGAATTTAATTTAAAAACTTAACACGTCAAATCAAATTAATTTAAGTTCGGTTTAAAAAATTTATGAATAAACTCGAAATTATTTATGTGTATGTTATAGAAATTTTTTTTGATTGTTTAGATTAATCTAATTTTTGAACATTAAATTTTGTTTCGGTTACGAAAGAAATTTGTAACTATACCTTATCTTTTATATAAAAAAATTATCCACTTTGAACCAATTAAACCCAAATAATATATTTTAATATAAAACTTAAAATTTTAAATTAAATAAATTCGATTCGACCCGTTATCACCCATAATCGCAACTTTACTCATCTTCATTTTTATTAATAAAATTCCAAAACTCAATTCATGTTCACACCTAAATATTGATGTAAAGTGAACTTTGCAATGCCATGTGACAACCATGGGCAACTTTAAAAAAAAAAATCTTACATATTGTAAGGATGATATACATAATTACCAAAAATAGTTACAAAAATAATTAATTTATCAATTTTTATTTTCTAGATTATTAGTTCTAGACTTAGTAGGAATATTATTTTTTCTCTCTAGAGTTTTTCTTCTTTCCCTTTAAGTAGGAATAAAATTAAAATTAAGATTTATCAAAAAAAAATATTAACCAATGAATTAGTCCAATTGATAAATTGTTTGATATTATTTAAGCAGGTCCTGAATTTAATATCTTGTGTATATAAAAAAAATCACTGACGATAATGATTATTTTAAAAGATGATTAAAAATTTAATGATAATATCATAAATTTTAAATGATTCGGGATCAAATATGCGTTCTATAATTTAAAGATTATTTATGTAGTTTACCTTGAAAAATAATATAATTTTTGAATAGTCTAAAAATATTATAAAGTAGTAATTATTGATAAATATTCTTAATATTTTGACAATACATATACACGTCGCATACAAACGATTGAACATGGATATCTTAATACGAATACTATTCGTTTTTTCTATTAAAATCACTTGTTGGGTTCAATGAACAATATACTTAAATAAAATGAGTTATCAAAATCTAATAAATTAAAAAAATCTGTTAATTGACCTAATTACTAAAAATTTCATCTCATATAAATTTAAATTTTAATCTAAAATATAATCTCTAATTTATAAAAAAATAATAACAAATTGAGATTGCATGAACAGTCTGTTCTAAGAGAAATTATATCATGGGCCCGGCCTACCACGTCAGTCGTGGTCCCATCCAATAATAATCACCCACTTCACCACTAACATCTACCTCATTTTTTTCCAACCAATGAATCTTCACTCAGAATTTCCATGTCATTTCAAAAATATCATTTATGAAAATTACATTAAATACATGGATGATTAGTGGCAAATTTTATTGACTAGGAATCACGGCTGACGTAATAGGCTCAACTTGTCATATAATTTTTATTGTTCTAAAATACCAATCCAAGCTGTCAAGTAAAGGTTTTATGCCAACATGTGAAGGAGAAAACAAGTGATCCCAATTCCCTATTTACAAGCCAAAACAAGAATTTGAATTTAATACACACTTAATTATGTCCTAAACAAGGACAAATGAGGAGTTGGATATTTATATTTTATTTTATTTTATTTTTATATAAAAAATATTTTTTAATCACAACTTGCATGTTGTCTTTTGCCTTTCATTTCAATTCTTCATAATTTCTTATCCCTTAGCCTTGGGGATTTCCCAATCATATGATTTTATTATTATTTTATATGTTTAAAAAGAAACACCAAACTTGACCTATGGGGATCATGTGACTTGTATTCATATACTATTCATTTTTTTAGTTCTTTGGGTCATTAAGATTAGGTTTGGGTAAGTTATTTTAAGTCTAGATTATATTCGATTTAGGGTTAGATTCAAATTGAATTAGATTTGGTTTTGAATTAGATTTGGTTTAGATTTAATAGAGATGGGTATGGGTCGAATCGGATTCTTAATTCACCCAAACACAGATGTCCTAAACTCAACTGCAACCCGACCTGAAATTTTTTTCAAAAAATCTAACCCGACCTATAAAAAATTAATTTTAAGAACTAAATTATAAAAAAATAATTTTAAGAAACTTAATTATAAAACATTATAATTTTAAGGACAAATTATAAATAAAAAAATTAATTTTAAGGACCTAATTATAAAAAATATAGATAGTAGACTATTATTATAAATATTTTTAAAAAATTTATATAGTTAATCTTAGATCGGACTATATATTTTAGATCCTAAACTCGATTTTGATTTGTTCATAAAAAAATCCAATCTGATCTGATCGGGTAAAATGGTCATTCCTAGTATTTAGTCTCATTCAAGAAATCAACACGCATATGGATGCACCAACACCCCTCTGCCCTTGGTCAGAGCTTTCCAAGGTCCACTCTTAGATGCTTAGACCTTAACTAAGGTCCCCATTGGAGTTTAAATTCCTTTGACCCTCAAGTTCAGCCACAATAGCTTGAGTTGACTCAGCAGGCTTCCTTGTTGGCTGTCGGTTCTTCCATTCCACCATCAACCAACAATGGCTTACTCAAATCAACACTGAATCAACCTTGGTCATCTTCCCAATCCTACTACCAATACCTACAAGTCCCGGAATTCGAATCCAAACTACCATGTTCATAGGATTGTAGGTGTTGTTCAGCATTACCAAAACTAATCCAAAGCTCATAAGAAAGAACCTCATTGTAATCCTCACTCAACACAAATATGATCAGAGTAAATGCGGTTTCAAATAATTCCATAAAGACAATATAATGTGTTAGTGGCACACACATTCTAGATGATACCTAAATACTTCAAAGACACAACACACTTGATTTCTCCTGTCATGTTTCCACTTTGTTTTGTGGTATTACTTCAATAATGTGCCGTAGGCCCGTATGATTCTAGTATATATACGGGGGTAATCGAATCTGTAGTAGATATTGAGAAAATACCAAAAACATGAAGATATATTTAATGAATAAGCATCATCACTCGAGTGGAGAAACGTGAAGTAGATATACAGTTATTGACAATAAACAAGCAGTAGTCTGTAGTCTCCACTTTTAAACCTTTAGCTGTTCGATTCAGCAAAGTGAAAAGCAAATCACACAAGACATGTATAAACTATCACTTTATAAACACCAACCACAAGCAGAGTTGAATTTCCATCCATGACTCAGTAACCCAGGTTCAGGTGATTCAAACAAAATTGTAAATCAGAGAAAGATCACCTATAATAACCAGATGCTGGATAACCAGTTGGAGGGTACTGAGCAGGGGGATATGCGGATGGTGGGTAACCTTGTTGAGGTTGTGGATAAGGCTGTCCATATACTGCAGGAGGAATTGGTTGATCAAGGCGAGACATCTGCTGAACATGAGGTACTGCCATTGGTTGTGGACCAAACATGCCATCTCGTTTGTCCATCTCGATCTTATGTTGTGTCTGTAATCAAATAAAATTTAAGAAATGGTTCAAAATAAGGAAAACAGAAATGCCCATTTGCATGTTTTGAAACTCTTCTTACCTGCATACATGCACAGACCCTGCAAGGGACAATAAAACCAAATTGTCAGTATATTATGTGTAGCCAAAATTAGTTAGAGATAGACAGTGCTGAATGGAACATAATACTTTACGTGCAATAAACCATGTCGGCCAAACAGTTCAGTAACTGTGCTGCATCTTGAATCTCACCACTTCCAATAATCATTGCAACTATAGAAAATATGCAAGCAATTTGTTGCAGGCAAAACATGAAACCCTAAACATCGAGTGGCAATATAATTAATCAATGGTCAAAAAGTGCAAATGTAATTAAGATACATAAATGGAGAAAGGGATGTATTACAATAATGCAATTGTCACATTTTGTTGTTTGAATGTTGAATTCATCTTGCAACAGAAATCGGGTCGAAGCCACCGAGTTGCCAAAGCAGAGGAAAACCTGAAAATGAGAACACATGATAACAAACTTAATAATAAGATACAAATGGAAGCTCACTACAACAGCCACACCAACTGACAAATATATTTAGAAAGAAAACCACACAAAAATGGTATATAAGTCCTAGAACAACTAGAGACAACTAAGATGAAATAGGTTCGTCAGACAATTTTATCACCTCGATTACTAAAAACTATGTTGTCATATAGACATTGGCTAAAGAATTCTTTTCCCAGAACTAGATCTTTTACAAATTCTTCAGAATTAAACATGATTATCTTTAAAATATGGGTGTTGTATATGCAGGCTAATCTCACCCTCTTTACTATTCATATTGTTCTCGGTAGCCAAACCTAGTCTCTCTCATCCCATAGACATTTTGGCGTTGAGAATCTAACTTGCAATTTAAGTAACAAAAAAAAATTGAGACCATATAGACAAGTTCCTACTTCCTACCTCAGTGAAAAGGCAAAACTCAGGACATTTACGTTCTCCACACCTACCACTGCATGGCATATAACCAGCGCAACATGTATACCTACAACAAAAACAAAACGACATTCTTAAGCGAAGATATGATCTCGTCAATTTGTAATCAAAGAGGAATTAAATACAGCAATTACCTCGACATGTCATTATAAAGGGCTCGTTTCCGGAGCATGTAGGATACACATGGTCCACTGCAGTAACAGAAAAACAACAATTTTGGAGACAAAAGATTATGCTTAGAAGTTAGATGGTTCTAAAACATAGAGGGAAAGAGAAAATTCATCAAATTATGCAAGACACTGCACATCAATTACTAGGAAAACAAGATAAAAAGCCATGAATAACAAGCCAGAGGTGAGTACTTTCAATTTCCATGGTGAAAGTACATAACTCCCGCCATAGAAGAACAAACAAACCAAAATCCTGAAGGCGTGATAAGACATTGTAGAAAAGACGTTTTAGGATCCAATTTAGAACAGAAACACGAAAGTGAGGCAGATTCAAACCCTAGGTCACTCAATTCACCAACGTATCTCGATCTCTAAACCCTAAACAATCACGAACGAAAAGAAACCTTATCGCAGCTTAACTAAACAAACAAACAAAAATTTAAAACCACAAAATTCAGGAGAGTCAGAATCAGATCTACAACACAAAAGCGAAAAGATTCGGAATTACTTACCACCAAAAAGCCAAGCAGCAATCTGCAAAAAAATTCAATAAATAATCAATCGAACTTTAAAAACCACAAACCAAAACGGGAAAGAAGAATTACAAGGAGTGTCTTGTTGCATGGTGCTCATGAGATCTGAGTGCCAGAGATTCCGATAGTTCTGGCGGAGCTGCATCTTGTCCAAGTGTTCTTGCGACGCCATGATCTCTGAAACCCAAAACCACTACCAGAGAAAAGAAGAGAGATTTAAATTGGGGAAGTCAGAACGGTAGGGTTTGGCTTTTGCTATAGCTTTAACTTCATATTTATCTTACAAGTTAAAAACCAAGTCTTCAAGACCAGAAAGGAGAAAAATTTCCGATATAGACCAGAGCGAGCAGTCCAAGGAAACGGAGAATAAGAAAACGGGATTTGGTCAACTACCTCGTTAGTCACTAAAGTTTAGTATGTGTATCTTTTTTGTCACTGAAGTTTGAAATATATTTATTTTACCACTAAACTTTTAATATTGTTTTTTATACTTAACTCAGAAATAAGTGTCTAAATTATACATTTTTATATAAATTTTTAATATTTTATTTTGTTGAAATAGGAGCCTAAACTTTTATTTTGTTAGTATTTTAAGATAACATCATTAATAATATTTGTTTAACTGATAAATAGGTACCCAAATTATACATTTTTCTAAGATAGATGTATGATTTTTTTTGATAAAATAGGTGCCTAAATTTTATTTCTTTAATATTTTAAAATAATATTATTAAAAAACTATCATTCAATAATATATTGATATTTAACTTTTATTTTTTATTTTAAAAATAAAATATTTTAAACAATATTTTACTTTTTATAAAATAATAATCAAAATATTAAAAAAATAAATCTTAAAATTAAAATTAATATTATTATTGCCGTTGATAGTTTTGTCAGACCCAAAAATTGATGCCACCATTAACAGAAGTTATTATTTATTCTTTTTATTACTCAAATTAACATGCTAGGTAATACCTCGAACAAATTGCTGTCAGATTTTGATATTAAAACATATTATTAAATATCAAATATCGATTTCATTCTTATTTTAATATTTAATTATTTATTAATGGATTAAGAAAATTGTTTATAGGGGAGGAAAGTTGGAAATTTAATTTTTGGACTTAATTGAAAAGTTTCAAAGTCTAAGGGCAAAATGACAATTGAACCAATAGAGATGTTTGGTTTTAATTCAAATATTGGATTATTATTATATTATAGGAAAATTCTACGACGGGCGTCAAACACTACTGAACATTGTTAATGATAAACATTGTTGAACACTATTAAACTAATTAATGAAGATTAAAAACTTTAAGGACTCAACATATAATTATAAAATATTTAAAATGAAATTTTTATTAAATTAATTTTTATATATTTTTATTTTATTTTTTAAATAATTGAATAAAATATTAATTTAAATTAATTTTAAAAATAAAAAATCTTAAACTCTAAACCCTAAAACCAAAATCTAAAACCTAAATCACTAAACATTAAACTCCAAACCCTAAAATATAAACCCTAAAATAAACCATAAACACTAAATATAAACCCTAAAATATAAGTCATAAACACTAAATTTAAACCCTAAAATAATTAAAACCCCTAAACCTAAAACTCTAGAATCATAAATCTTAAACTAATTTTGGGCTTCAAGTTTAGGGTTTATTATTTTTAGAGTTTTAATTTTTTATTTTAGGGTTTAGGGTATGATTATATTTTTAGATTTTAGGGTTTTATTATTTTAGGGTTTAGAGTTTATGATTTAGTGTTTTGGATTTTAAGATTTAATGTTTTATTTTTAGCCTTTGAGTTTAGGGTTTTAAGTTTTTGATTTAATATTTTTTATTTTTAAATTAAAAATAATTTAAATAAATTATTTTAAAAAAAATAAAATATAATATATATAATTTGTTTAAAATTTCATTTTAAATTATTTTAAATTATATGTTTAGTCCTTAAATTTTTTAATTTTTATTAATGAATTTAATAGTGTTCAGCGGTGTTCATCGTTAGTGGTGTTCAACAATGTTCGACGCACGTAGTAGACTCATCCTATATTATATTATAGATTGGTTATAAAAAAAATGAGAATGAAAAAGAGTTGTGCATTTAGTGTTTCACAAGTAAGTTATATTTAATTTAATAGACAAATAATAAATTATTATATTAATATTTTTTAAAATATATATAATTAATTAACTATAATCGATTGAAATGATAAACAATTTAGTATTGTTTAAGTATATTTTAAATTTAAAATATTATATATACAAAAAAATCTTTGTTAAAAGACACGCATCAAAATTAAATATGTGACACAGATAAATTCAGATTTATTAAGACAAAAACTTAAAATTCGATCGTTCAAAATAACTTATTTGACTAATGATAAACTTTTTTATTTTTATTTATTTTATTTCAAGTGTTTCGAATATTATTTTATAGGTAACTCACAAGTTGATTTAAAATGTATATCCAATTTGATAATAAAATTAAAAAAAAAAACACACTTAATTTCTAAGTGTTTAAAATTCACCACAAGTAATGTTAAATATTTATAAATTAAGGTGAAAGACTTTTTCATCTAAGTTAAAAATTTAAAATTTTAAAATAAAAATTATTTTTGGAGATAAATTTATTTTTTATTAATTATTAAAAATATTAAAAAATTAATATTTGAATTAAAATATATAATAAAAATTTTAATATTATAAAGTAATATTAAATATACTATTATTAAAATATTAAATTTTACTATTATAAAATTTTATATTTAATCTAAAATTGTTAATAAATTGTTAGATTTTAGAATAGAAGTCATTTTTGGAGATAAACTTATTTTTTTATTCTTCATTATTTAATATTAATATATTAGTATTAAATATATTAAATTATCTAAAAAAACTTAAAATTTATATGTAAAAATTATCGACAAATTATCATAAATTTTATAATAAAAAATTATTTTTTGACAACACTTTTAAAACCACTTTTTAAAAATAATGTTAACTAGTAATAGAAACGGGTTAGAGCGAAAAGGATTTTTATAGACTTAAATTCGATTCAAAATTTATTTTTTTGATATTGATCGCTCAATCACTCTGCTGACATCGTTAGTGTTCAAACCTGTGACTAGGAACAACAACCGTTTTTTTAACTACTTGAGCTACAAGGTTCGTGCCCCGTCAATAAGATTATAAAACTTCTAAAATTCTCGTATTTTGATCGGTAAACATTATATTTTAAGAAAAGATGATGTAACAATTATCCAAAATATGTATAACTACATATTAATCTATATTATTTATCTATTTATTATTAAATTGCGCTTAATTTTTTAAACAAATAATAATACATGTCACCCCGATTGTGTGAAAATTTAATTACTTGAAGAGGTAAAAAAATAAAACCTTCAACCAACAGGTTAAAAGTGCATTGATTTTGCCACTAAGCACCCTTCAATTGTCTAAGACTTGCCAACTTTTTTTATCTAATGGTTTTCTCATCTTTCTCATTGATTCTTATATGTTGATCAACTTGCCAAACATATGCACAAGATATGCAGAAGATACGAGGACAGAGCCAGAATTTGAAGTTAAGGAATAAAAAATATAAACATTTAAAAATAGTGGGTAAATTTATAAAAAATAACTTCTAAAAAATTTAAATAAGAGGACAAAAGTGAGAAAAAAATTCTTCGAGACTAGGGGGCAATCGCCCCTCCCCACCCCCACACAGTTCCGTCCCTGAGAGAGATTATATCATGAAACCTTCTATCATGTCATCCGTAGTTCATATAATCAAGTTTGTTCATCTTTAAATAGTTACCTGATAACTACTCACTCATCTATTACAAGTAAGAAAGAGGTGATGATTCACCTTAAAAAAATATGAAATGAATAAATTTGATTGATTAGGACCACAAATGACGTAGTGAAATGACAAAGATCACTATTCAAGGAGTAAACAAGGAAGATCGCGTCCTCATTTTCCATAGGTAGCAAATGCGATGATTATAACTCGTATAAAAATGAGTTCGAGTGCTAGTTATGTGTGAGGAATGATTAGTAATCTTTTACGTTTGAAAAACGATATTAAATTATACATTACTTTAAATCGATGGAAATTATTAAAATTTAAATTATTTATAATTAAATGTTCTTAATTAAATATAAACTTTAACTAAATTAGTTTTAGAATTCGATAGGTTTGAATTAATTTGGCTTTTAATTAATTAGAGTAATTATAAATCATATCATAGATTAAACCGATATCGAATAAATTCGACTATCGTATATTCGTATTAACATATGCTTCGAATATAATACATTATCTTTATGCATGATGCAAACAAATAATCATGATGTCTGACTTATCTGATTTTAATCTGAATTAAAATTTACCTTCGAAAAATAAAAATTATTTTAAATATTTTTAAAAAAATCAATTAAATCAAGAGTTATGACATAAATATTAGAATATTGTTAGGCTTGGAGTGGCTCGATGCACAACCGATTATCTTGCCAATTTGATGGAGAAAGAACACTTTGGGTGGTTGGTTGTGGAAGCTAAAAGATAAGAGTTGAACATAAGGATTTTAGAGTGGTTCGGCCTTCGAACAAGCACCTACATCCACTACCTTAGCTTCCCACTAAGGATTTCCAAATTCACTAAGAATTTCAACCTTTTGAGGCCAAAGGGATAACCTTACAATCCTAGACTCAAACCCGAATCTAGCATCCAAAGTTCACAACCCGAACTTTGGGAATTCACTCAAACAAGAAGAAACTTAGCAAACTTGAATCCTTCTAATAAGGTTAATGTTTGCAACTAAGCACTCACCCAAATCCTAATTACACTTGAGCATATATTGACAATTGAGCTCACAAGTGTTTGTCTACCCAAATAATAGGAAATTAAGCACTAAGACAATTTCTTGATCATAATGTTGTTACAAGTGAAGCATTAGTCTTCTCTTGATGCTTGAGGCTTTCTTTTATCATCCCAAATGAGCTTCTAGCTGTTGGTGACCGTTGGGATTGGTTTGGAGCTGTTTGAAGCTGATTACAAAGCTTATTTCCTCTTCTGGTGCAGGTGGTATCGAACCAGGGTTCGAAACAGCTGCTTTGGGAAATAGCCGTTGACTTACATTTATGAACAGGTATCGATACCAGTACCGATACCGCTCCTAGCCGTTGGGTTTTTTTATAAAATCGTTTTGACCGTTGGGGGTGTTTCGAAACAGGGTTCGAAACCGTTGGGGTGTTTCGAAACAGGGGTCGAAACAGAGCATCACAGTGGCCAAAAGGTATTGATACCAGTATCGATACCACTGTGGTTTTGCCTTTGAAACCATGGTATTGAAGAACAGGTATCGAAACACCTTAAGGGTGGTTCGAAACACCTGGGTTAAAAAATACTTATTTGGTTTCTTTAAATCATTTAAAACATATTTAAAATCACTCAAAAACATCTTAAATATATTTTCAAGTAGTTTGGACATAAGAACCATTTTTGAAATATTTTCAAATTAGTCCAAAACTATTTTTCAATTATTATATCAAAATATTAGTTCTACAATTTCGTATCTCCATGTTGGGAATGTTACCCTCTGAAATTCGACTTAATGTATATTGTCTTTATAATTTTTTGAGAAAAGATGATGAGAAATAAAATTTTAAAAACTTAAGGATTAAATTAAAAATTATTTTTTATTAAACTGTTACATCATTATATTGACAAGTTTTAATAAATGGCATAAAAATAATTTTAATTTTTAACGTTTATAATTTTATCGTTTTGACCCTTATTCTTTTTTGGATAAATTTAGCCCCTAACCTATATCTTTTTGACAAATATCTTATTTTTTTAACTAGTTTGATGACTGAACCGTTAAAAATTTAATGATGATATATATATATAATATAATTTTAAGTGACATGGTATGTAACCTATCAAATACATATATATATATATATATGAAATATAATTTTATTCCAATATAAAATATAAACAATTAAAATTCAAATAAAATATTAAAAATTAATTAATTCTAAAATAAAAGATTATTGAATATTCTTAATCCTAACTACGATAAAATCAAAATCTTATTCGAATTGCGTTTATATTTTTTAAGATGAGAATCATAGTTAGGATTAAAAATATTTAATAATTTTTATTTTAGAATTAATTAATTTTTAATATTTTTATTTGAATTTTAATTATTTTATATTTTATATTAGAATAAAATTATATTCCATATATATATGTATTTGATAAGATACATTTCATGTCATTTAAAATTATATTTCATATATATATCATCGTTA
This sequence comes from Abelmoschus esculentus, assembly GCA_035048815.1. Taxonomy (NCBI): domain Eukaryota; kingdom Viridiplantae; phylum Streptophyta; class Magnoliopsida; order Malvales; family Malvaceae; genus Abelmoschus; species Abelmoschus esculentus. The sequence goes on from JAUCBN010000038.1 coordinate 3,168,662, forward strand.
AATTTTTAACGATTCAGTCATCAAACTAGTTAAAAAATAAGATATTTGTCAACAAGATATAGGTTAAGGGCTCCAAAAAATAAGGGTCAAAATAACAAAAACTATAAACGTTAAGGGTTAAAATTATCTTTATGCCTTAATAAATTTTAAGTATCAACGTTTAAGTATTTAAAATAGTAACGATCGAAAATATAAATGGTAACAATATTTTTTTTCTAAAATTGAGGGATTAAAATTGAATAAACCCTAAACATATTGGACTTCCCATAAAGTTTACCCATAAATAAAAGTTGTCCCTGCCCCCCTTCCTCTTTCTTGTGTTTGATCTGATTTGTTTATCAAAATTCACCCAAGAAGAAGAAGGAAGACCTAGTTTTTCCAATTCAAAGCAGAACATAAAAGATTCAGTCTTTCTTATATATACCTGGATTTCCTTCGAAGTAGATTTATAATCCTCTTCTTCGTGTTGTATTTCATACACAATTAGTGGTTAATATTCTGTTAATCTTTAATTACCCTTTCAGGTATTTTCTCCTAATAAATTCTGATAAAATTAACTGTCCAAAAAGGAAAAAAATCTGCAGAAAATTTCCCATTTCTTTCTTGCTGTCACTCACTAATCATTTCCAAAGTCCAGAAACACAACAACCTTAATCTAAGCTGTCTTCAATCTTTACTTGCCTTTTTTCTTCCCCCCTTTCATATCTCTGTCTGCAACTCTGTAGATTATTACATTGGATGGCTTCTGAAAAACAGAGATAAGCAACAAAGACAAACATCCACCAACATAGTACAAGGTAATGACGTTGGACTCTTGGAGACAAAGGGCTTTATGCCCTGTGCCCACCTTCTATGTTTCTTTTTCTTTATATTATTAATCTTTTATCAGATGTTCATTAAAGAACCCTTTTTGATTTGAAGATTGAAAAAAGTGCTAATTTTTATGTGATCATGTCAGGATGGTAACCAATGGGTCTGGTTTAGATTGTGTTGAAATTGTAAAGAAGTGTCAAACAAAGGGTGGTCACCTAGATGTTGTTGATCATGTAGGAAAGGATCTTGAGCAGTTCGGTGATAATAAGGATAGACTAAGATGTTTGTTTGATCTGGTTCTTTCTGGTCATCTAAAAGAGGTAGCTTGGAAGGGGTTTGTGAGGCCTATGCCAGCAATGCTTGGAAATGATGGCCAATCACTAGATTTGCTCAAGCTTTTCCTTATAGTTAGAGAGATTGGAGGCTACGAGTTGGTGTCGAAAGAAGGGTTATGGGCTTTTGTGGTGAAAGAATTAGGTTTAGGTTTTCCGGTTTCGGCTTCGGCTTCGGTTAAATTGATATATGCCAAGTATTTGTATGAGCTTGAAAAGTGGTTAAGGAGCAACTATGGAGATAGAAAGGAGGTTAATGCATGTGGTGGGGATTTTTCGTTCTTGAAATTGGAGCAAGAGGAGGAGTTTAGAGGTTTGTTTGCGGATGGGGTTGGCCGAGAAGGGGTAGTGAACAAAGTGGCTCTAATGGAATATAGAAAGCATAAGAAGTTCATTGGTAAGGATAGCAAGAAGAGGCTGGAAGTTTCAGATGCCAACAGTGGATTTAGATTGCAAAATGGTGTCGGGAAAGCGTATGGTGGTGATGCCGGAGATGAATATAGAAAAGAATTTAGTACACGGAAGAGAAAAAGACAATCTTTATCAGAAATGCTGAGTTGGATAATGCTGGTTGCTAAATGTCCCGATGATCCTTCGGTTCAGGAAATATTGGAGCCATCTAAGTGGATTGACCATGGAGGTGATGAATTCTGGATACAAGCGATCAGAGCACGTGAAGCGTTAAGGCAGAAAAGGGACGGTCATTCAGTAATTGAACAATCTGCCCTCCAGGTAAAGTTCTTATCTTGGTTAAATAAAGTTGCTGAATAAAATATACTAAACATTTCACTATATAGTTGAACGATTTCAAAACATCGTGTGTGCAAGTTCTTTTAAAATTTTGTTAGAGCCTCATAGCACCAATTCGGACGTATAAACTTGACTGTTGGGAGTAGTAATCCTTGCTATAGATTGTAGTTTCTTAGGTCAGAATTCAGTAAGAAATAAATGCATTCTCAATCTAGGAAATCTTGTTATCAAAGAAGAATTTTGTAATGTTGATTTTACTCTCTGCTGGTTAGGATGTGAAATTTGGTTCGTTGTCGATTTTAAAGTGTCGGTGTTGTTTAATTTGCAGACAAACCAGAAGATGCACCCATCCATGTATGAGGATGACTTTCTTAATCACCATCTTACTGAGAGGTTAAGATGTAGCGAGAGGCTTACTAGGTCGAATTCTTGCTCTTGTTCTCGTTGTGGTTCTAGTTCAACCTTAGACAGCGAGTTGATGTGTCTTGACAGAACACATTCTGAATGTGGCCCTAAGGAGCTTTCCTCTATAGCTATTGACTTATCATCCTTAGATACGAGCATGACCATCGAGCCATATGGAGATGATTCTTTTAGAAGACAAGTGCCTGTCGGTCCCCTCTTTCAAGCTGAAGTCCCCGAATGGACCGGTTCTGTTTCTGATTCTGACTCTAAATGGCTAGGCACACGACAGTGGCCCTTAAATGGAGGCAAACATGGTTTGCTACCTGTAACAGATCCAATTGGAAGCAAACGACCAAATCCTTGCAGCTGTCAGATTCCAGGCTCTGTTGAATGTATTAGATTCCATATTGCTGAGAAGAGGATGAAATTAAAGCTTGAACTGGGTTCACTGTTCTACCATTGGAGATTTGATGGGATGGGAGAGGAAGTCTCACTTCAGTGGACTGCAGAAGAAGAAAAGAGATTCAAGCATATGGTACAATTAGAATCACCATCTTTAAATGCATTCTGGTCTCGCGCATCCGAGTTTTTCCCCGAGAAGACTAGGCTAGACTTGGTAAGCTATTACTTCAATGTATTTCTCATCCAGCGTAGAAGTTATCAGAACCGTGTGACTCCTAAAAGCATCGACAGCGACGATGATGAGTCAGAGTTCGGATGCATAAGTGACAGTTTTGGAAGTTACGCCCTAAAGGTTCCTGGCTCAAATACACTGACATGTTCTCAAAATAATCAGTGCATCGACATGGAATAGGATGAATACTGATGAAAGTTTTTGACATTGACCAAAATCTAGAACCAGTTTCCAATAGTTGAAGCTTAGGTTCTCTTCTTCCTATTTCTTCTCGACTTACACCATATAGCATCGCTCGGATACCTAAAATGTCCATGAGATATGGTAATGACACCCATGATGCAGTTTTGGAAGGTGCTGAGGTGTATTTTGGACCTGGCTTGGGTCATTGACTGGTAAACCAACATAGAATGTGCTACTGTACACTAGTTGTCTCAGAAATGCTTTATACTTTGCTTTTGCACATATGAAAACTGGTATATTGTTTCAACTTTGGACAGGAAGCTTGGAAATCTGAGACAAAGATGTTGTTTGTGTTCCTCCAATTTTAAGTTTTGTCTTTCATTTTTGTTTTAAATGTTTCCAATTTACTTGACAGTGCCTTTGTTTCTTATCCTTTCTCTGTGACACATGAACTGTTGAACAATGAACTTGTGCTACCTTCATCTTCACCAGAAACCAAACCAGTGAAATCTTAATCCATTAACAGTTTAGATTTGCTGGACTCCCTCTCACAAGGAGGTTGTTCAGGTTTGCTGGTCGTGGTGTAAGGAGGGTGGATTCGTTTTTCCGTCAACAGAGTCCGATGACTCGCCTTTCCGGCTGTTCCTTCTTCGATCCATAATAGTAATGAAATAAGATCCGTCAGTTCACTTGAATTTTTTCACTAGATTAGATTGAATAATCCTTAGGTGAATCATGTTCATCACGTCATTCATGGTCCAAACAATCAGAATCGCTCATCTTTAAATAACTATACAGTAATTACTCATCCACTAATTACATGTAGGAAAAAGATGACGATTCACCTTAAAAAATTAAGATGAACGATTCTAATTGCTTGAAATCACAGATAACGCGATGAACTGGATTGCCTAACAATTTTTCCCAACAACAATCACAAATATGCAAAACAATAATCCATATTTTCTATAAAAAACTTGAAAGTAAAATTATTATGTAATAATAGAATATAAAAATGTAAAAAAAAGGGATAAATTACCTTAGACACCACTAAGTTTTAGGTTCAATATCATATTTATCACTGAATTTTCAATTGTTTTAATTATAACATTAAATTCATCAATATAAGTATTAAGAGTGGTGACATTTTTCATATATTTTTTATTATTCGAATCCAAAAAATATAAAAAAATTTAGTAGTTTAATTATGATCGTTTTAATCAGAGTTTGCATTAAGTGAATAATTTATACAAATCTGAATATCCAAATGTATTTTACAGATCATTTAAATAAAGGAATATATTATTGAGTTTGCCTCTCTCGATTTTTAAAATTTATAAGTTTAATAGACTTTTGTCCTTTTCGATCCTAGTTCTGTACCTGAAAGCCGATGTTTAAGCTTTGGCCATACTTTTTCTTTGCAGGACCATTTAAAACTGGCGTAATTTCAACTCTTATTATCACCACAACCAGATTGAAACTAATTTGTGGGGGTTGAGGGATTGGATTAATTGCGAGTTTAAGAGCTGTAAATCTAGGTTTTGTTTTGACTTTAGACAGTCGGTGGCAACCAGTAAACTAAAGTCCACCTCCATGACTTAGCTGCTGGTTTCATTTTTGAATCTGTTGCAGACTTCTTCCATGTGAGTGGCAATGATGAAGTGGACAGGTTTTGAAGTTGCAGTCCATGACCATGTCCATGTGTGTCTTTGGCCCTACAAGCCGACCTGGCCTTGCCTTGCCTGGTCTCGCCTCGCTTCGGTTACATTGAATGCTGGTGTGGGGTTTTAGGTGAGTTTAAGCTGCCAAGCACCAAATGATAGGGACATTAAAGGCGATGAAGCCATGCAAGTTTGGTCCACCTGCCTTGTATCCCTTTCAAGATCTTAATTACCATACTTTTTCTTTCACAGGTTACCATGTGAAATGGAAATGCAGTTCTTTTCACTCGTTTGGTAACAAATAGAATAAAATCTAATGTGCAATGCTAAGATGCAACTGTATTAAGAGATATCACGGGATGGATTGAGACCAGGGACGAAGTCAGAAATTAAAAGTTTAAGAGCTGAGAATAAAATGATATTATAAGAGTTTTAATAAAGAAATTCGAAACAAAACTAGAAATACCAATAGTAGAAATATAGACGGTAAGAATGAGGCGCGGGAGCTAGGCCTCTTTAATCGAGTAAAAATCATCTATCTCTTTATATGTATCTTTTTATGCCTTCTTTGAAATTTTTTTAAAAAATTAAATTTTAAACCCTAACCTTTATTTTTTATATCCTAAACCCTAAATCATATACCCTAGAAAATACACCTACCCCTAATTCCTAAACCCTAATCACAACCCTAACCTTAAACTCTAAACCCTCTAATTTAAAGCGGAGATACAAATGAAAATATGAGAAAGAGGTAGACGATTTACACCCTCCTTAACCCGAGTGCAAATCATCTACCTTTTTCTCATGCATCTATTCATGCCTCCGTTTCAAATTAGAGGGTTTAGGGTTCAAGGTTATGAGTTATGATTATCGTTTAAGGAATTAGGGGTAAGGTTTAAGATATAAAAAATAAGAAAAAAGATTTAAAGTTTAATTTTTAAAAAATTTCAACAGGAGGCACGAAAATATACATGATTAAGAGGCAAAAGATTTTTATTCCCTTAATCCTTTGTGGTTATGCTCTGACCGAGGATGTCTGGGATAATTACACTATTAAAAATTTTAAATTTTAAATTCTATATTATATTTTAGATTTTTTATTTATTTTTTATTGATGTTTTCATCTTACACCCCTGGATTCCTACTTCTATTGGTAGTTCTCGTCTTTGGCAGGGTCTATCTAATGTTTGGGAAGATGTGAATTTGAACATCGGCAATGACCGGAATGTTAGATTTTGGGTCGATCCTAGGATAAAGCAATGTTGGTCCATTGACAGATCACCCAGACGGACTGCATCACAGTCGATAGGGTGACAGTAGCCTGGGAATGGGATTGAACTACTTTGAGCACCAGGAGTCCTCCCAAGACAGTTCTTCACCCCATTGGTTTCGGCGGTAAAAGGGATTCGAGTGTGGGGTCGGGTCATAGAATTTATGGTTTATGTAATTTAAAGTCGATGATTTCGATATATGTTCTTGTAGTAATGATTGACGGTGATTACAGATCGAAATTTATGGTGAACATCTCATTTCTTTCGTCACGTATTAAAATTAAAAATTAAAAATTAAAGAGTTAATTTAAAGTTTTATGAAAAACTAAAGGGTAAAACTGATCATTTGACTAAAACTTAAAAATAAATTAAATAAATAATAAATATAAACAATTTATAAAAACAAATCCATAAATTTTTTAGTACTTACCCACGTTATATTTGGATCTGTCACTGACTAACTCTATCAAATTTGGGAAAGAAAAACTTGGTATTTGACTAAAGATGACAATAAAATTGATTAAATTTTTTTATCAAATTTATCATCGTTCTATATTCGATATATTCTTTTCTTTTGATAAATGTTATTAAATTGTTATTAAATTCATAGAAAATTATAATTACATCGTAATCAAGAAATAAAATAATTGGATTAAAAAAAATCCAAAAAGTCTTGCAACCCCAAAACAAAAAAAAATAAAAATTCCTAAGAAATAAACATACCAATAAAATTCAGTAGCTTTCTGAATCTCCTTGTCTCTATCTAAACGAGACGCATAGTGAAAGAAAGAATTGTAGGCGATCCAAATTGTCGTGCAAAAAGTACCACTACCCATGACTGATTTTATCGACAAACAACCATCAACAAAATGATGATAAGTCTTTCCAAGTGACCACCGACAAAAACAATAAATAAAAAAATTAACATCGATTGAATCTCTGTGTGAACAACCGATCGCTAGGATATGCTGCAACATGCCATAAAGACAGACGAATTAAACCCAAAACAAAAATAAAAAAGTGTTAAGTTATTAATGTTTTATTAAATTATTGTTAGAATTAAAATTACTGCCTTTTCCATTTTTAACATCGAAAATCCAATAAAATTCAACCCTAACACCCTTCCACGATTGGATGTCATATGCCTTAAATCTATAGCAAATTTAAGTAGACGAACTTGACATGTGCCCAGACATCTTTCACATGTGTTAGGAATCCGTAGGACCAAACATGTTGGACGAGGACAGTAATAATTTTATGATAATTAGTAAGTAGTAATTACAGCTACACAATCAAAGTCTAGACAGGTCTAATTGAAGTCTACGGGTTTAATAATGGATGTAATAATTTGGATGAATTTCAGAAATTTTTATATCAGAATAAAGAAGTAGAATAAAAAGGAAATTATATTGACAGAGAAAATATAAAGTAAAGTTTATAGATGCAGAAGACAGAATTTAAGGTGATAATAATTTAATGTTCAATTTCTTAACCTAAAATCATTGCTTCAGAAAATTATATTTTTAATGTCTAAAATTTTATATTTATTTTTTAATGTAAAAATATAGAAAAATATTATTATTATTTTTTAAAATTCGACTCAAAAAAATTGAGTAACTCGATTCGACTCGTTTGAGTTGACTTAAAATTTTATAGATTCGATTTTACTCGAAAATGTTTTAAATAAAGTTCGAGTTGTAAAATAGAAATTAACTTAACTCGAATAATTCAAATTTTTTAGTAATTAAAGGATTAATTTTTAGGGTTGAGACGAATCTCTAATTTTTTTATGATATATATGCATTGATATATAAAAATATAAAGAAATATTGTTACATATGAAAAAATATATATGCTTATCTTATATGATTAAAGAAAGTCGTTTAAATTAAAATCAAATCATACTATAAAATGATAAATAATTACAGTTAAATATTTATAAAAACTCGAAAACTCAACTCGATTCGAATTTCTTAAACTCGACTCGAACCGAAAATTTTTAAATAAAGTTTAAATTGTAAAATATGACTCGTCAACTCTAATAACTCAAAATTTTTTGATTCGAGTCAACTCGACTCAATCGAATACTCACCCCTACTATATTGGTTATTTCCCTTTACATATTCATTCAATGCTGGCAGCAACGGTTGGAATTTAAGGACAAAACTTTCCCTTGCGAAATTAGGTGAGCCCTTTCCTCCTAGAGACACGTCATTTACAAATAAAAATAAATAAATTTCTTAAAAACTAATATAATAACTTTTCTATTTATCAATGTCGCTATAGAATATTTTTTAATAGTTTCAAATTAATTATGACATAAAATATATTTATAAATATTTTAATTTTTAACGATGTAAATTTTGTAAATAAATAATTTTGAATTTAAATATCTTAAGATGAATACTATCAATTTTTATTAAAAATATTATAAAATATTTAATTTTTCAAATTATAAATTCCGTTTCTCATTTTTATAAAAATAGGGATGTTAATTTCTATAAATTCCATTCAAATTAGTTTTTTTTATAAAAATAGATGTTTAAAAATTTCGGTAATTTTAGGTATTCGGTACTTAACTATCGCTAAAAAAATTATTAATCAATAAAAATTTGACATTTGTCATATCTTAATTTATAATTTATTTGCAATTATTTTTGTTTTTAATATTTTTTTAATTAAAATTCTTGAAATTATCTTTAAATTCTCAAATTATCATTGATGTTTTCATTATTGTCAATCCTATCCATTCGGTTGTCGGACTTAACTGAACAATTCTCACAGTATATCGTCTTTGAAAACCGATAAATGATGTATCAATCAAATATTAAATGATAAATATTAAAAAATATTCGATTAACGCACTATTTATCAATTTTTGACGATGATACGTTGATAGAAATGGTCAATTGAGTTTAACAGTCCAAAAGGAGGGTGAGCGACAGCAATCGGCGACGACAACAATGATTATTTAGGGATTTTGTGTTTTGTTACTTTTAGAAACTTAGGGATTAATTTAAAGGTTTTTAAAATTTTATTTTTATTTAAAATTTAAAAAAAATCAAAAAAAATAAATCCTATCATGTGTCTAGTTTTTATTGGACGTAGATTTTATTAAACAACGTTGACACATCTAAAATATTAAAATTTTAGATATAAAAATATTTTAAATATCTAAAATTAAAAATATATAATTTAAATATATAATTTTTATTTAAACCTTTAATTAAATATGGAAAATTAGTCTAATTATGCATAAATATATTATATGTGAAATTATTATTTTTATTAATTTATTACATATAAATCGGTTAATCGGAGATTTTTACTAATTTCTTATATATAAATTGGTGAATTGTTGATTTTGAGGTCAAAGATTTATCGACAAGTTTTACGGCTGTTATTAAATTGGACTAACGTCGTATATTTTTATTGATAAATTACATTAATAGTCACTGAATTATTATGACTCCTTTATTTTAGTTACTGATTTTTTTAATTTTACATATAATTATTGAATTTTTAATTTTTTAACTTTTCAAATTATGATTGAAATTCAGAATTATATATATTTAAAGTTTAAGGGTTAAATTATATGAATTATCTTGTTTCAGTGATTAAAAGAATAATTATTGTTTTTATAGATTATGGGTTTGAGCACCAATATTTACATCATAATGATTAAAGGGTCAAATAATTATATTTTTTTATAATTTTAAGTAAAAAATATTATATAATTATATATATAATTTTTATATTTTAAAAATTTAAGTATTTTTTAAATTTTTAATGTAGTAATTTTAAGAATGTTATGTGTTACTGTTTTAAAATTATTTGTGAGTTAACCGTCAAAGTTATAAAAAAATTAAATTGATCGTAATTTAAATTTTAAGGGTTTAATTGATCGTAATTTAAATTATGACGATTAAATTGAGTAAAAAAGTTTATAAGAACTTGATTTATTTATTTATTTATCGTCATGAGCGTTACTTTGACGTTTAAGCCTTCGTTGTGAACTGGTTTCAACTTGAAGCACGAGTGATCTAGTGGCCTTGGGTGGTGCTTTTCTCAACGACCCGAGTCGGCCATTAATGGGACTGTGCTGTTTATATTTGAAAGCTGAGTTGATCATCAGGGCCAGGCAGGGCACTAACAAAATGAAACTGGAATCAGAAAGAAACGGGGTTCACAATCCCAACAAATTTGTCTGCCCATATTAATTGCAGGAAAAGTTTCTTCTATATAACCATGGTCCATTACAACTCAAGAACTCACTCACAGCCACAGACTTAGAGTCGTCTCTTCTACCTTTCCTACACAGTTATTTTCCGCCATTGTTGTTACAGGTTCAAGACCTCATGTTCCTTCGTCAGTAGCTTAAAAACTCATTACCTGCTCAGCAAATGGAGACAGCAACGGCTTTCATGGTCTTAGTAGCCATACTGGCTTATCTACTCTGGTTCAAGTTCCTAGCTCGGTCGCTCAATGGTCCACGTGTATGGCCTCTTTTGGGAAGTCTTCCTGGACTCATCCAGAACTCTAATTCAATGCATGAGTGGATTGCAGACAATCTCCGGGAGTGTGGAGGCACGTACCAGACATGCATCGCTGCGGTTCCGTTTTTAGCCAGGAAGCAAGGTCTGGTGACTGTCACCTGCGGTCCGAAGAACTTGGAGCATATTTTGAAGGGTCGGTTCGATAATTATCCCAAAGGGCCTAACTGGCAGTCTGTGTTTCATGATTTGCTGGGTGATGGGATCTTCAATTCGGATGGAGATACGTGGCTTTTCCAGAGGAAGACTGCCGCGCTGGAGTTTACCACCAGGACGCTGAGACAAGCCATGTCGCGGTGGGTTAGTCGTGCCATCAAGCATCGGTTCTGCCCGATTCTTGAGACGGCTCAGCACCAGGGGAAGCCGGTTGATTTTCAAGATCTGTTGCTTCGGCTCACTTTTGACAATATATGCGGCTTGACATTTGGCAAGGATCCTCAAACAATGTCTCCGGGACTTCCCGAGAACGGCTTCGCAACGGCTTTCGACCGAGCCACGGAAGCCACGCTCCAGCGGTTTATTTTGCCTGAAATCATATGGAGGCTGAAGAAATGGTTTCGGCTTGGGATGGAAGTCACGTTGAGCCGAAGCCTGGACCACATGGATAAATACTTATCCGACATCATTAGTACACGTAAGCTTGAATTGGTGAGTCAGCATGGAGGAGATACCCCACACGATGACTTGTTGTCTCGTTTCATGAAAAAGAAAGAATCTTACTCGGATGAATTCCTCCAACACGTGGCATTGAATTTCATCCTAGCTGGACGTGACACGTCCTCAGTTGCTCTATGCTGGTTCTTTTGGTTGGTCAGTCAAAACCCAAGGGTAGAAGAAAAGATCATCACAGAAATTGCCACCATCCTGAAAGAGACACGTGGCACCGACACTTCCAAATGGGTAACTGAACCCCTTGTCTTCGAAGAAGTTGACCGATTGATATACCTTAAGGCAGCATTGTCCGAAACATTAAGACTTTATCCTTCCGTGCCACAAGATTCAAAGCATGTCATAGCCGATGATGTCTTGCCTAGTGGAACATTCGTCCCTGCTGGATCAAACGTGACATACTCAATATATTCAGTTGGTCGGATGAAATTCATTTGGGGTGAAGATTGCTTGGAATTCAAGCCAGAGAGATGGTTTTCCGAAGACGGCAAGAGATTCGAACCAAAAGACTCATACCGGTTTGTTTCGTTCAACGCCGGACCTCGAATATGTTTAGGGAAAGATTTAGCTTATCTTCAGATGAAATCAATAGCATCGGCAGTGCTTCTCCGACACCGACTTACGGTAGCGGCGGGACACCGGGTAGAGCAGAAGATGTCCCTAACCCTGTTCATGAAATATGGTCTAATGATGGATGTGCACCCAAGAAATCTGAAGTCTGTCCTGGAAAAAATATGCACAGTTGAGGAAAATGGGTACGCTTGAATTCTGGTGAAAATTTTGTGAATACAATATAGTGGTGAGTGGTCCATGAAGGAGGAATAGATGGAAAATATATTATGCACCTTTATTATAAGTCATCTATAGATGTAATTTTTACAAGTGAAATAATAATAATAATAATTATACACTGAATGTTACATTATACATTAAGTACAACTTGTGAGATTTTTTAAAGAATAATTGTCTATCTTAGTTTTTTTTAAATATGGTAATAGTGAAAAAAAATATTAGATGGGTCTGGTTTATTATGTCGTTCATGGTTTCATTCAATAAAAAATTTTATCTTATTTTTTAAAAGTGAATCTTCACCTCTTTTCTGGAAAAAATTCTCTGCCTTTTATCATGCCTCAAACCATGTCGTTTATTGAAAATTTCTAAAAAATTAAATTTTAAATTCGAACACTTATTTTCTATATCTTAAACCCTAAACCCTAAAAAATATATCATACCCTTAATTTCCTAAACCCTAACCTCTAACCTTAAACCTTAAACCCTCTAATTTGAAGCGAAAGCACAAATGGAGACATGAGAAAAAAAAATAGACGATTTACACCCTTTTTTCTATATATCATTAATGAATAAATTTTATTAAATAAAATTATAAATAACGTGGTTAGTTAGAATTATATAATAATTTTTCGATAATAGTGAAATAAAGTATAAAATCTGTACCTATAAAAGGTCCACATTCCACCTACATAAGTAAATCCCAGCCTTCAAATTTGTTGATCCATTTTTAATTGTAACGACCCCGAGACTTAATTATATCCCCTGCAGTTGAAGATTAAGACAGGTTTTAAAGCATTACAGCCTCCACCCAATCATTTAATGTTTCTATAACTTTTTGCGCAGTTGAATAACATAGTGTTATAAAATTGGATGAGTTTACCACGTGCGTCGAACGAACATTATTAAACATTATTAACGATAAACACTTTGAATACTATTGAATTAATTAATAAAACTTTAAATTTTCAAGGACTAAACATATAGTTTTAAATTATTTGAAATAATTTTTTTTAAAAAAATATATATATTATATTTTAATATTTTAAAATTATTTTTTAAATTATTTTTATTTTTAAAAAATATTAAATCTAAAATCTAAAACCCTAAACTCAAGCTAAAAAAATACTACACATTAAATCCTAAAATCCAAAACTCTAGATCATAAACACTAAATTCTAAAATAATAAAATCCTAAACCATAAAATCTAAACTTATAATCATAACCTAAACCCTAAAATAGAAAATTTTGAAACTCTAAAAAGTATAAACCCCAAACTTGAAATCCAAAATTATTTTAAGATTTTAGATATAGGAGTTTTGGTTATTTTAGGGTTTAGGATTTGATGGTTTAGATTTAGTTTTATGGTTTAGTACTTTTAGGGTTTTTGATTTTAGGGTTTTGAGATTTTATATTTTAGGGTTTAAGGTTTTATGTTTAGTGATTTAGGTTTTGAATTTTGGTTTTAGGGTTTAGAGTTATTTTTTATTTTTGAAAAATAATTTAAATTAGTATTTTATTTAATTATTTAAAAAATAAAATAGTATATATAAAAAATAATTTAATAAAAAATTTATTTTAAATAATTTATAATTACATGTTGAGTCCTTAAAATTTTTTAATCTTTATTAATTAGTTTAATAATATTTAACGGTATTCATCATTAGCGGTGTTCAGCGGTGTTCAACGCCCATTATAGAATTTTTCTATAAAATTTCTTCTTCCTTGGGCTAAAATAAACAATAAGTTTATGGTTAATCATCCAATTTTTAGCGAAACATTAAATTATGTAAGTTTAAAAACATTCTAATATTTAATTCTCTCTCAAATCTTCTAGTCCCCGTTCTTTTTTCTTAAATTTCATCTTTTTTAGTTTTTTGTTTTGATCGTTCCTTTTGATCGGTGGTCGACAATCAATTTTAGTGTTGGTTGTCGACCATCGGATCTATTTTTTTTCTTGTTTTATTTTAATAAGGATATATTTTTTCTGTCTTTGTGACACGTTTTTCTCTGTCCTTGTGACATGTTTTTATTTTTGTTTTGGGGTTTGATTCGTCTGGCTTTATGACATATTGCAGCATACCGTAGTGATCGGTTGTTGTTTGCACAAAGATTCAATCGATGCTAGTTTTCTGATTTATTGTTTTGTCGGTGGTCACTTGGAAAGACTTATCCCCACTCGGTTGATGGTTGTTTACCGATAAAATCAGTCCTAGGTAGCGGTACTTTTTGCATGACAGTTTGAATCACCCACAACTCCTTTCTTCACTATGCGTCTCGTTTGGACAGAGACGATGAGATTCAGGAAGCTGCTGAATTTTATCGGTATCCTTATTTCTATAAGAATTTTATTTTTTTTGTTTTTGGGTTGTAAGAATTTTTCGATTTTTTAATCTAATTATTTTTCTTCTTGATTACGATGTAATTATAATTTTCTATGGATGTAATAAAATTTCAGTAACATTTGTCAAAAAACATTCTAATATTTATACGATCAGAATATTTATCTTGTTATAATTTTTTTAAGAAGCCAGCTGAAGTTAGTAGTAAAACTTGAAACTTAAATTTTACCAAAGCTGGTAATGAAAACCTACCAACCAACCCATGTTGGCACTGTGTTAATACTTGAGCTGTCCCCATCTCTTCAAGACTTTGAAACTTATGATAAATGCTGATGTTGGCTTTCCTGAGAATATTTGAGTGTTGATTGATACTGAGTCCTTCAAGCTTTCTTCCTTTCAATTCCAAAAGATCAAAGGGAAAAAGAAAATCAAAATGGAAAAATAAGGAAACCTTATTTCAACATGGCAGCAGGCCATCCTTGAAAATTTACATGTCTTTTCCATCCCTTATCTTTTCTTAGTCACTATATGAAGTACAGTTGCATTTTAGAGAGAACATGGATTTTCTCTTGGAATTTCAGTCTAGCATGGAATATGGAAATAAATACTTGCATCAAAATGAAGTAAATGGTGCAGTTCCTTGAAGCACTAGATTGTTAATTGATAACATGCCCTATGTTAGCTTCAATGAGCATCAGGACTTATGCTAGAGGTACAAGTAAGTTTCAAATGAACAGCCTCGGCTACCACAATTTCTACAATATAATTACAGAAAAAGGTCTTACTAATGGTGGTCATCGCCAAGCTCTTCGTGATGTTGATGTTCAAGTTGAATATGGGGACAGGATCTTTCTGGTTCTCCTCTTGTCCAGAGGACTCTTAGATCACCTCTATTTTTTCCTAGGGTTAAAAAGGTTCCTGCAACAAGGTATGGAATTTTCATCAGCTGAGGGAAATGGGACTGCAGCTTTCGATTTCAGAGAAAACTGCTTATAGTAAACAGATTTACCTAGAGTAAAAGGGACAATGTAAAGGAGTGCTGGTTGACCGTGTCCGTCCATCAAATTTAGAGCCATGTATGTGATGAGAAGACCTGCCATGGATTGAGAAAGGAGTAGAAAACTGTCATTTGCAAAATCCAGGTGAATGATGGTAATGGGATGGCCACATTGAGAGAATTTCAGATGTTGTGTTTTAGTTCTTGTTTCCATAAACAAAATGTCTTAATGGTTACTCTAACAAGAAAAATATGTTTCGGTCGGTTAATCGGATCAACATGATTTCTTACCTAAGTCATAAGTAATCATACCTTGAAACACAAGTGATTTGAGTGAGTTCTAACTACTGAATTGATAAATCAGCAACAATTTGAGAATTCAAAGGCCAAAAAGCATGAAAATTAGCAGAAAAGAAGAAGCTCGGCCTTCCTGTCAGCTTAAAAAGATGAAGAGATCAATAAAATTGCAGATAATCCTTACTCAGGAAATGATGCATGAATCTCATATTTGTAGTCTGAAACATTATACACACCATGGATATTGCATCAGTGGACAGTGCACTTATTTTCTACGCCCTTATGAACCAAATCTAGCACCTACACCTACAAACTCGGCAGTCTCTATGCCAGAAATTTAATGCACAATCAAAAATTTAAGCAAAACCCAGTTGAGAAAACAAAGAAAAAATAACCAGTAGAAGGAAAAAAGTATCAATTTCGAATGATTTACCAGAACAAAGTCGTTCTCACAACCAGGCTTCTTCGGAGCTAAATCATCATCGTGTACTATATCACCGGCTTTAACAGAACACGGCTGACCGACAAGTGAAACCAGAGCTGTTATAAGGAATACTCCACAGAAACACCGCAAATCCATTGATGGGGTTTCCCTCCTATTTCTTCTTCTTGTTCAGGGACTGTTTGAAGTTCCCTAGTTTCTTTGCATTACAGGAATCTTTGATCGTTGGCTTTTTGTCTGCTTCTTTAGTATCAATAAAATCTAAGATTAACAACAAATTAATGAAGAGGAATGGGAGTCATAGCAGTTAATAAATGAGAACGATGGATCTACTGGTTGTGATTTGTGAACGAATCACATGATTGTTGTCTCCAAAAATCATGTTTTTCTTCAATATTTGACTGTGCAAGTAAAGTTTTTTATTAAATAATAAAATTTTCAATTAATGTATCCCTAAATAATTGAGCAAAATTTATTAACACCCATCCTGCTTGCTTTCTCAGTTACAGAGATCACATAGAACCAGTTCAAGAATCCAATATCTGAAATCCTTAGAATATTTAAAAATGGGATTTTTGAATCTAGCAACTGCAAAAAGGGATCAATTTGGATTAAGATAAAAGTGGAATCATTGGGGTTTCTTTTCTCTCTCCAAAAATCAAATCTTTCAAGTTTTAACATCAAAACGTTGTTGGTTCCGGAGAACAATAAATCTAAAAAGATTAAAAAATAATTGTATTAAAATTTTTATAATAATTATAAAAATTTTAGTATAGATTTTTAGTATATATCAATTTTTTATAAAAAATATAAAAATATTGATACATATTAAAATTTTTAAAAAATATATAAAAATCTTAATACAATTATTTTTTATAAAAGGATTACTTATATATTATACTCCTTAAACTAACAGCATTGTATTGAAAGTTAAACAAGATCATTTTAAGTGGGGGAGAATCAGATGCATAACATAAACTGATAAAAGAAGTATGTTTCTAGCAGCACAAAAAAGATATTCTGCTGGCTAAACAGAGAATCAGTAACTCTCCCAAGTCAACAAATTCAGGTTTATATATATCAAAAGCGACAGAAATTTGAAAAAGGATCACACTTTCAATGAACATCATGGAATGGAAATCAATTTGCCTTACTAGTTTTGAAAAGAGGCTGTGTTCCAACTGTTTGAACTAAAATTATTACTGTAGGAAAAGGTGACCATCTTTATGGTTTTGTATCTGATATGACAAGAGTCTGCCATCAGACTTATAAGTTGGGTTGCCATGGTGACTGTTTGCTGTAATGTGTTCTGATAAATTATAGCTTCCTCCGGAGAACTTTGCAGCTCCTCCATTCATCTTCAAACCCAGTGGTTTGCTAGTTTCTTGTGAAAGATTTTGTGGGTTGCTTTGTCTTGGATAGTCTGGATTTGAAATGGTTAAACCAAAATCTATACCCTGATGAAGTGGGAAAGGAAATCCAGTTCCAATACCAGAAGCTGGGATGCTTTTCTGATTAATGCAATCCATATTTCTCGATCCCATTAATGCGAATCTTCGAATAGTTTCGTCTGGTGGGATGACTGGAAACGATCCTTGATTGGAACCTGGTTCCAGCATTTGATTCGCTTTTTCTGAATTCATGCAGTTTTTAGTCTCCCCGGCTCTAGGTAGAACATAGTTGTATAATGAAGCATCAGGTCCTTGATTTGCAGCTATTTTCTCAGTTAGATAAGTTGGTAACATTGGATTCATTGACCAAGGCGGCTGACCAAAGGGACTAGATAGAAAATTTTGAACTGATGATCCCAGTTTTTCTACATTAGTACCTGTTCCTGGCGTTCTAATGGCTTGGCCATGACCGTCTTGACATTCGGGCACTTGATGGTGCTCGCCGAGATCAATGGTTTTCTTGCCTTTTACACTTCTCTTCAAAGATCCACCCTTGGCTTTTAGAGCTTCTATGGCTAAAACAGCACTGGTATTACTCTGGACTTGAACATTTTCATCAGCATGACTTGGTTGATGATTTGGCTTCACAGCAGCTACTGACAAGCTATCTACCTTCCTCTTTGATGAAGTAATAAGCTCAACAAATTTTCCGAAGCCGAGTTGGTCACCTAATGCATTCAAGTAATCAGTAGAACCAGAAGCAGTAACACCTGTAGGGAATCTAGCTAAAGATCTTCCCATGCCATATCCAAAGTCATTCTGATGCTGCTTGTTATTGTTCTCCTCGCCTCGGACCAGCACCTGCTGTTTATTTTTCTCCTGGGAGTTGTTCTGCTGTTGAGAGTCTGCATGGCGTTGGACTTCGATACATTTCTCGGAATTACTCGAACGATGGGATTGCTTGCTTTCTACTAGAGTTTTCCCCTGTTGATCTTTAACTGTCCTAGGCTTTTTTCTTTTCTGCAACTGGACCTTGTCATCACATTGATCAGGTTTCCCCCTTAGATCACCCACCAGCTGTTGCACTTCATCTATCATCCATTTCAACAAACTTTCTCTTGTAACTTTAAGGTCTTTCAACAAGGACTCCATGAAGTTTTTAAGGTCATCCAATGGAGCATGATCATGAACACTTGTATCACCCTTCTGCAAATCAACGTCTTCAGGAGAATCCTTCTTCATTTTGCTGCTGCACTTATTCCCGGCTTTCCGTTTCGTAACTTTCCCAACTTTAATTTGATCCATTTTCCCAGTATTCTCATGGTCCTTCACCTTAAGTCTACTAACTTCACTAGTTTCATCATCACCAAGTGAAACCAATCTCGAAACCAGCTTCTGATTTCTGATAAGTGACCCGTCACTCGATACCGAATCATTGAATGAAGAATCGGGGTCATTGTCATCGTTCCTCCTGAACTCCCAACGCTTCTGAAATTCCAATTCTCTCATTTATGCTAGGGGCATGCTACAAACAGAAACATTGACAGATACCCTTGTTCATATTCTGTTCATTCAAATGGAGAAAGCAGTCTAGTAAAAGCATACAAGTTCAACAACATCAATCATATGGTACGAGTAAAATCCGAATCGAATAAACTTTAAATTCAGCTCTTAGAAGACTAAGTACCTAGTTTTACAGGGCAGTGAAATCCACAAGTCTCATAATTATTGTCATAAAACAAAATAAGAACATAAAGTTGCACCAGAAACTACTTCTGGATGCAATCTAAGCCACTAAGCCTCAGAAATGATCTGAGCCTACAAATTAAAGTTCGTTATCGATTAGTATCGAAAACTAATAATATAATATGGAGAAGAAGCTCACAGAGAAAGAAGCTATCTAAGTTGCAGCAACAGGATTATCAAAACAATGCCACCAATTCAGAAGAACCATATATCAGTCCGAAACCGAAAACACAGGGATCAAGTATTTAAGCTATGGAGCAATACAAAATGAAGGGCAGCATCTGGTTTTAAATATTTTTCCTGTCTTGGATTTCCACCAAACTTTCTATACTGTTTTTGATCTGTTATGAAATGGAAGATTTGCCTTACCATGTATAGTCCATGACGGTCCTTTGTGTCTTAGTTGGAGCTTTTATTCTCTTACATTGATTTCCTTTTACAGAACTAGGCCAGCTGTTACAGATTTTTCTTTGATTTTATAAATGGTAATGGCTTTAATTTTCTCCTCAAATAGGCAATTATTTTCCATTAACAAGAGGTATTTCCTATGATTATTATCTTCTAATTATGTCCCTCTATTGGTTTATCCAATTCAGAGGATGACAAATGATAAGCTCAAAGAAACAGAAGAAATCTGCAACACTACAACTTCAGCTAGTATAACAGTACAATATTTAGTCTATCACAGAATCTGGATTTTCTTTACTGAAGATCATCTGCAAAACATAGATGGGAAAGTTGAATCTTATGAAACTTAAGATGGAGTTGGAAACATAGTATTAAATTGCAGCCGCAACGATCGTAACCCTTTTCGAGGTTTCGCGACGCAATATAAATACTGTGTCGACTTTTCTGGTATAAAACCATTACGTAATGCTGTAATATATCATATATTGTGCCGCAATGACGCAACATCGCAATAAACTCCCAAATAATTTAAAATATAAAATTATTAAATAGAATGCTCGATTTTTTTTAATTTAATAATTAACTACACAGATGTGATAACATCGATTATTAGATCAATTATTTATTGGTTTAAAATCTTTATTAATCTATAAAACATAAATAAAGTGATGATTTTTTTTTATTTAAAAAAATAATTTAAATTTATTACTTTTATTTTTGTCGAATTATATTTTTCTCCAGGATTGACATATACAGATATTATAATTTTATATCAATGCATTCATGTTATGTATTATTTGATCGTCATTTAATATATCAGATATTTTTTTACTAATGATGCTCACAAAATGATGTTTTTTCATATAGAATAAAAATGATCGAAACTAAGGCACTGATAGAATTAAAGATACTCTAGACCTTCGCACTATTTATTTTGGTGGTGAATAAAAAATTGAGTTTTTATATTTATATATATGTGTATTTCTTTTTAAATTATATAAAATAAAATTTTAGTATTAAAATATTATACTATGCAACATGTATGTGCTTTTTTAACATGATATTTTTCGTATGTACGTTATTTATTAGAGTATAAGTATTTTTATCTATTATTTATCTTTATAATGTTTGTATTGTCTATATTTTTAATAATTTTTTATTTGTAAATTATAATTTTATTTTTTAAAAATAAATAAAATTCATAAATTAACGTATTAATATTATGATATTAAAATATAGTTGTAAAATGTGTATATCTATAATATTTTATAATGATTGTGATTTTTTGAGACTAATCACGACCACATCAACGATTTTACGTGACGTAACGTCTGCAGCACTCCATAACCGCGATACTGTCCGCAACCGCAATTTAATACTATTGTTGGAAAACTCTTTGACTGTGAAAGCAAGCATGGAGTCAAGCTTTTTACCAGAATTTTAGTGCTATACCACTGAGCAGCATGAACACATCTTCTCCTACAATTGGGGGGAATGCACATCAGACCCTTGCAGCCTTAACCTCTTCTCTAGGCCCTGCAATTCTCAATTTTACACAACCCTTTGAAGAGTTCCCCCTTCCTTGAAACTAGTGAAGTCTGATAGTGATTGGAGTGGTACCTTAAAACCAGACATAAACCAAACATAGAGTTGTCTAGATTCAGTATGAAAAAGAACACAAAAGTTCAGGCATCAACTATTGCTTGTTGAGACTTTCCCAATACCCTTTCTCCCATTTTTTCACTTGCAATGCTGAGTTGGTTTTTCTTCTAAGAAATGCTGCAAGAGCTCGACGATCATAAGGAGGAGGCAAGGTGCATGGATTTGTGATCGAAGGACCTTTCACCAATGATTCCATCATGAATTTCTTCGTTCGTCCTTGTTGCCCTTCTGCATGACAGGTCATTACCTCCGAGCACAACTCCATGGCACCTTCAGGTACTATCGGCTCAAATTTCAACAACTTGGCATACTCATTTAACAAATGATACATATAATCATAAACGTAGTCCATTTTTAGCTGCTCCTGCATAAAGCTACTGGCTGCTTTTCCAATTTCATGTGCCTGACAAATCCATGAATAGATTGTATAACAAAGGCTCTGCAGAAATACCGAGACCGAATAATTCAAACATTGAAGACAATCGATACCTTCCTTTTGTGATTGTTGCCCCAATCCACGGCGAACTTAAGGGATCTGCATTTGTCATCATTTCTAATAGGCCAATAGTGTTCCACGGGCTGCATGTTTCTCATGAAGAAATCATAGAACTGAGGCTGTACCATCAATGTGACAGAATCACAGGCCAGAATGTATTTCTCGCTAACAGACCATGCATATCCTTCTATGTATATCTTGTACCTGCAAAAACCATGAATTCGTAAACAACAGAAAAACAAAAACTACAAACGCTGTTCCGGAGCCAAAATATTTACCTATACATGCATTGATCCGCGACATTGGATTGTTTAAAACCTTGTTGGCCTTCAAGGATCCAGTCCTGCAAGCTAGGCCTGTTAATATCAGCAAGGGTTTTATTCTGAGAGTTCTTAACAAACAAGAGTAGCATTTTGATCTCCACCTGGATAAACAAGCGGGCATTCCAGTCATGTTGATCAGTGACATTGCATTTAAGAAGGTCCTGCCTATTTTCAGCCACAAATGGATTCCCCTTCCAGTAGGCATATGGTTCCCTGTCTATCCATTTGATCTTATTATTTCCCTGTTTAATGTCTTTCAATATGCTGCCCCATGGTTTTATGTTTATCTCAGACCTGAAAGGGAAAAAAATTAAAAATTAAACCCAGCTCTTCACATAATTTGACTAATCACTAATGAACTTGGGACAGCACCAATTTCTAAAGCATTTCAAATTTAACAAGTGTTAGCACATGCCGAAAAATGGTAGTCCAACTTGTCTGTGAACAAGGGACCGCTTAGCAGCATGCAAACCAAAGCTGTAAGCGCAGGTTATTAATGGCATTTGGCATTTGAATTACATCTAGAGCTGACGAGTGTGTTATACCATGCAGATGTCAACAAAAGATACTGAAACGATGGGAGATGGTGCTGTAAATTTGTTAAAAATAGAAGCTTTACCATCCCCAAAAGGACCAATCAGGGAAGACAATATCCAGCGTTTCTTTATCTCCACAGTAGCGAAACAACGGTGGTGGGGCTGTGGCATTCGGTCCTCTGTAGTCCCTTGATTTGATCACCGGTCGATCCTCGGTGTCGAACATGATTTCCAGGTCCGGTAATCTCCCGGGGTATTTCCTGAGTAGTTGCTGAATGCCCCAGATGGTAAAAACGTCTCTTGTTTGAATGGCTTGTCTGTAGTTTTTAACGTAAGGTTTCCCCCCTTTGATTACGAGGTGAAACGTTGCTGTTCTGTTAGCTCTTTTCACCATGTCCCTGATGATCCCCGAGGTTTTCCAGGGACGTAAATCTTCATGGATCCATCTAAAATAATCAGGGCAAACAGAGTTTAATAAAGGATCAATGTCTAGTGTTTTGAATGTCTTGGGGTAATTCGTCGGACAGGTTTGTGTCTGGTTTTTCCTGTTGGTACAGTTGAGTGGGATTTCAACTCTCTGCATGGGAATTCTGGGTTTCTCAGATACTACAATGGCATTAATTTTGTCCCTTGGATTCTCAGTAAAAACCCCAGACTGCAGAAAGAACAATAACAACAAAAACCTCAACTAAACATGAACTAAAAATTGCAGAATCTAGCATGAAACAAGATTACAACATTTAGTGCTTACAGTGTCTATCCACGAGGAATATATCATAAATGCAGCCATGAGGAAAACAGTGAAGACAAGAAGAGCTGCGGTTGTTGGAGGTTTCCTTTTCAATGGAGGCCGCCAAGGTGGTTTCTGAACAAAATGTGTATCCTGTACAGGTCTCTGCAACATTGAATCTTGAAACGGTGCTTTGCCTTTGATTCTGAATTTGAATAAGCTTGGTTTCAACACAGATGTATGATTTCAGTGAAGTAATTTCTTGTTGATGAAGGCAAAAGTGAAGGAAGGTAACCAAGTTCCAAGTTAAGTTTTGTAAAGAAAACTGTGGCTTGGGTAGTGGCCAAAAGAGCGGTGCCGGTGCGGCGGATATAGAATTCCTGGATCTCTCCATAAAAAAAAATGGTGTATTATCTTGTAGTGGAGCTGTGGAGGCATGCTTAAGTGTTTTTTTTTTTTTTTTTATTTAGCTACGGTGGTTATACTTAAATGCTTATAATGAGATTCTACTCTCTTGCTTCTTATCGATATTGTATTTTTTATATTTTTATTAAAAATTTTAAAAAAAAATTAATCTATAATCTTAATTTTTTTTATGTTTTAGACCCTAAATTATACGTCTTAAAAGATACAATATACCCTTAATTTCTTAAATCTTAATCAATTTTTAATTTTAAACCTAAATCCATCGATTTAAAATGCAAGTATCAATAAAAATATGATTAAAAGGTATTAGGGGCGGACAAGACCAGGTACTCAACCAATTTGAATAGAATTGGTCATGGATATAGTAATCACCGATTTCTGAAAATTGGAACCAGTTCCGGTACCGGTCACACCAGGTCCTAAATTTTAAAAATTAATCTTGTTACTGATGGAAACTATTTTCAATACCCGGTACCCGGCCAATTACTCTATTCTTAAAAAAAATCAGTAATTAGAAAAAAAAATTAATCACTAATAATAATATTAAATAATAAAATTAGAGTATTGTAGGTTTAAAAATTAAAGTTTTAAAACTAGTTTCATACATAAAGAGAAAGTTTGATAAAAAAAAACAAAAAAATAATATCGGATATTTGATATTGGTCTCGATCTTATTGGGTACCTACTGGGTACCGAGTCTAAAAAATCAAAATTCAGTCTCGGTCCCGGTTACGATCGAGACCTAAACTTTAGATCCAATCCTAATTTCACCAGAATTAATATCAGATAAAAATCTATCGAGTCTTATCAAGACCAAAACCGAAATCGAGTAATCGTTTTTTTTTTCCCACCCTAACAGGTATACGATTTGCATACGCCACGACTCAACGTAGTTGGAGGAGAATTGGGACCATAGGAATTTCTATGGGATAAATTGCAGAGGCTTCTACATTAATCTCTCAGAATTCTACTAAATTCTGGTTTTAGTTTCTTAATTATACTTGAATTTAGAATTTAATTTTTATATTTTAATTTGGTATAATTATTTTTAATATTAGTAGTTAATTAAATAGCTATCATTATTAATTGTTTCAGTTAAGATATTAATGTTTTTTAAAAACATTTCTTAGAATTCATTATATTGACATTGTGTTTTTTATGTTGTTTGTGTTCTTAATTGGAAAATCCGTCTATTTTAAGTTTAAAAATTTAAATTTAATTTTAAATAAAATTATTTTAAATTTAAATTTAAATTTAAAATTTAAATTTTGAACCATTAAATTTTAAATAATATTATTTAACCTTTAAATTGACATATTTGTGTATATACAATAAAGGATAATTTAATTACACAAAGGTAAAATTTAAAATTTTTATACCCGTCTAGATTTTAGAATTTATGATTAGATTTTAGAATTAAAAGTTACGGGTTTAGAATTGATTAGTTATGATTATAATTTATGGATTAAGTTATAATTTAGGGTTTATAGATTAAAAACTTAAATCTTTAACAATATTACACTAAACTCAAAACCCTAAATTCTAGACCCCTAAATCCTAAATTTTAAACCCTTAACCTAAACTCATTACATATAAACCTTAAATTCTTAAAACTAAATTCTAACTATAGCCCCTAAAATTTAGACCGCTAAACCTAAAATCTTAACTTTGGAACCGTAATTTTAAATCCTAAAATTAAAACGCTTATAATTTTTTTTTGTTTCCCCAGTTATATATTAAATATAAATCTATGTTAAAAATATTTTTCATGAAAAATACCAAGTTTAAATTGTTCTGAGGCAAACTACTCCAATGACTATCAAATTTTATGGGCGTACCAATTTTAACCATTAAATTTTCAAACTTGTCAATCAAACTACAAAACTTATTAAATTGATATATTTTGGTCACGGTCGTTAAATCTTAACCGAGGATGATGTATCAGATCACGAAAATTTGTAAAATTACATATTTAATCCTTACTATTTACCTATTATATTAATTTGATATTAATTTTAATCGAACAAAATAAAATTAATCATTCAATCTCTATCCCTTCTTCCTATAATCCTATCTCCGGCTTCCACTAGAGTGTAAAAGGAACTCCAAGTCACTGTGTAGACCATTGGTGGGTAGATTTAGAAAGAAGTTTGGTCCGAAATCAATGTTGTCTTTTGGGAGAAAAGTGACACTAGTAGCCAAGTATGATCGTGGGGGTGACAGCTTCCTGTCGAAAACCGGCTCAAACAACATTAAATCATGGATTTGGAGGGATATTACAAGACCAACCAGTCGATCTTGGTCGGAGAATCATATTTTTCTTACAGCTGGGTTACCATGAGTTCTGATCCGGACCGGAGGGACACAGGAGAGGCGGAGTTCGTTAAAAATTTCAACAAGGTGACAGACTAACAGCAACAGCTAGACAGAAGGCGTGGCCCAACCTATCTCTTGTGAGAGAAGGAACAGGAAAATCATGCCGTCAGTGTCCATTGCAGACGTATGCAGTCTGACCAGTGAAGCACGTACCTGTCTGTTCTTAACACAAGATTATCAACAACAATTAATTCCTTGTGAAAACTTCAAACTTATTTAGTGGATTATTTGTATTGTCCCCTGGCTCTACTGATCCGGCAAAAGACAGCGACCTATTCGTTGTCTTGTTCCTCCCAAGTTGTTTGTCAAAGACTTTAGTGTTGCAGAGAGATCCACTTGCAAATAAGTTTACAGATAGAATAATTGGTAATGAAAATGGTTGTCTCTGCCGATTAATAAAGACAAAACAATTCCAAGTAGTAGTTTGTTGCAGACACGGAGTTAGGCACATAAAAATGTATTAATCCCTTAAAATTATTGAATTATATATTAATTTAATAGTAAAATATTTGTTCATTTTGTTCCCTTAAAAAAATCTAGATTCCACATTCATAATTTAAATTTATGAAGTCTTAAAATTTAACAAATAATTTATAATTATCTCATGATTTTTTTAATTTTTTACATAAATCAAAGCTATTTTTTTAAAATTAAGGATTTAGGATTTAGAGTTTAAAGTTAGGGGTTATGTTTAAGATTTAGGGAATTAGCAGTGGCGGATTCAGAAATTTATTTGAAGGTGGATACATATGAAATTTCGAAATCTCAGTGTGGACACAAAGCTTAAATATTATAAAAATTTATGGATTAATTCATAAAAATTAAGAAAATTAAATATAAATACGTGAACTTTGAAAGTTCAGAGTGGGCACAGGCTCACCCTGTTCAAAGCATGGATCCGCTATTGGAATTAGGGGTAGTGTAAATTTTTTAAAGAGTAGGTTTATGGTTTAAGATATAAAAATTAAGGTTAAGGTTTATGATTTAAATTTTTAATACTTCTTAAAATAAAACGTGAAACGATTAAGAGACAAAAAATTTTTACTCGATTGATATCCCCTTCTCCATTCCAAGAAAAGGATCAATATTCCTTTCCCAATATAAAAAAGGTTAGATCATTGCTCCTAATGGGTGATGTAAGCCATTATTACAGCAGTCATACATATAAATATGCAACATCTTCAACGACCCTTCCTCTCTTTCAAGCCTGATTTCATTGAAACTGTAACTTTGGTTTTGTCTTGTCTTGTTCACATGGCGGCACAGGTACTTTGATCTCACTTTCCTTAATCTTCTCTATCTCAGACACACAAACATATATGTACATATATATATATATATATATATATATATATATTAACTTCTAGTCTTGAATTGCAGAAGGTGGTACTGAAAATCATGACCATGAACGACGACAAGACAAAGAAGAAAGCTATAGAGGCTGTTGCAGATATATATGGTAGGAACACTCAACCAAGAGAACGGAGAACCCCTCCGCCCCCTTTTTCTTCTAATTTTATTCAGTGAAACATGTCGTTTCCGATGTGGGATTCTTCTGAACAGGCGTGGATTCCATCTCGGCGGATGTGAAGGAGCAGAAGCTGACAATCATAGGAGATATGGACACGGTTGCCATTGCCAAAAAGCTCAAGAAGTTAGGGAAAGTAGAAATTGTCACCGTGGGGCCTGCTAAAGAAGAAAAGAAAGATGACAAGAAAGACGATAAGAAAGATGGGAAGAAAGACGAAAAGAAAGATGACAAGAAATGATCATTTCAATTATATATATATATATATATATATATTACAGTTTGTGTTGTTTTCATATCCTTGAGCTTAGCTTCATGATTGAACATGGCAATAATACGGTTTTTACAGTCTTACAAAGCTAAACCCGTGCTTGATTCTTCATGTTGTTGTCTGTTTCTTCCATACCTAAGAACACAAGCATGCAGAGTTGCAGACATGGAAATTTAAGAGCAGACTTTGTTTTGGTCACTAAGCATGCAATAACAGGAAAGCATTAATCCTACATCATGATTTCATATTAAAAATTATTATCTTTAAGCTCAGAATTAAATAATGATCATGGTGATGCTGATGCGAAGGGGATAACTTAGTTCTAAGGTCAGCCATGGCTGCAAAACTTCAGTTGCTGACAAATATCTAGCATCAGATTATAGAAAGGTGGGGAATAAAGAGAATATAAAAATGGTGAAACATGTCTGGAATCCATTCTAGATTGCTCTGGATTCCATTATCTTTTTGTTTGAATTTGAGCCTTTAAACGTGTCTTCATCGGCAATAAGCATTAACGTGTGTTTTCCCCTCAAATTATTTTTATTAATTTTTATTTCGAGTCGAATTAAATTTATTTTTTAATTAAAAAAATAAATTTTACAGTTTTGTAATTTAGTTCTTAATTTCATTTTTTCGATTTCTTCTTCATTTTAAGTTTACTTTGATAAATTTGAATCATATGTTGCTAAATTAATATTGAATACTTATTTAGATTCGATTCATATAATCATCCTTGAAAATAAATTTTATAATTATTTTTAATTCAGTCCCTCAACTTTATATGATTTTTTATTTTTTCAATTCGTTCTCTGTTCTAAACTCAGTTTATACTAAAATTGAACTATACGCTCGTAAATCATTGTAGAATATTCATTTAGCTTCAATTCATATTTTTAAAATATTTTTTTTATTTTTAAAATTTACTCAATTTTGTTTGATTTTTTATTTTTTAAAATCCTCTTTCGTTTTAAATTTATTTTGACAAAAATTAAATCATATGATTCAATAACTCTCTATAATATCTATATAACTTTGATTTATTCTTAACTAAATACATTCTTTTTTCAATTTAATCTTTTAATTTTATATTTTATTCAATTTTATCATTTAACTGAATTTTTTATAGAGTTTATCTTCACATCAATTCATTGACTACTGTATACTCTCAAATCCCATCAATATTTTATCCTCAAAATTTCTTTGTTTAAAAATATTATAAATATATATTAGAAGTTTACATGATTTTTTATTAAATAAAATTATGAATTTATTTATATATTTAAAAATAATATGAATATATATGATTAAAAAGTTGTTTCAATTAAATTATACATAATAGAATCAATAATTACAATTAAAACTGTATAAGAAATCAAAAACTCGAATCAAA
Organism: Abelmoschus esculentus; assembly: GCA_035048815.1. Lineage (NCBI taxonomy): Eukaryota > Viridiplantae > Streptophyta > Magnoliopsida > Malvales > Malvaceae > Abelmoschus > Abelmoschus esculentus. The sequence goes on from JAUCBN010000038.1 coordinate 3,198,084, forward strand.
TCGAAAAATGTCAAACAAAATTTAAATTATAAAATATAACGTGTTAACTTATATGACTTAATAATTTTTTACTCGACGCTATCGAACATTCACCCCAAATTGATGGTTAACAAAGTACTAACATGCTTTTGTTTTGATCCCTCAACCCAAAACCTTTCAATTCCATCCCCTTGTAAATATCGCTTACTTTTCGTTTTAGCCTATATCTTTTACCATTTACCTTCTGATTATACGGCTTGGCCTTGCAGGCGGAATCAACCAATTAATGAATCAGTTGGTCTATACCATCTTGAATTTGGGAAGGTGATGAATGGATAGTGTTTGTTGGTTAACGAGGGATTTGAGATGTTTTTAAACGAGACTTGAATTAAGGATGATTGTTCCGGTTTATTGAAATTGATCAAAACTAAACATTTGCTCGAAATTTAAAATTGTTTTAAAAAATAAGCGATAAGGTTCATCCTTATATTTCATCTTTAATATTGAAAAGGATGATTCTACGATAGGTGTCGAACATCGCTGAACATTATTAAATTAATTTATAAAGATTAAAAATCTTAAGGATTAAAAATATAATTATTAATTACATGTTGAGTCTATCACTCTTTTATTAATTATATGTTGAGTCCTTAAGATTTTAAATATTTATTAATTAATTTAATAGTGTTCAACAAAAACATTAGTGATGTTCAGCAGTGTTCAACACCCGTCGTAAAATTTTCTAGTTAAAAATTCAAACAAGAAATGATATTCCAAAATCTTACATTATCTCGAAAATGTAAGATCATTTGACTTATCACCCTTAAATGGTAAGAGAAGAGCTAGATTTTTATAAAAAAATGAAATAATTATATTTATGAAAAAGTTCATGAAACATATTTAAATGAAATTAAGACAACAAGAATCAAACATGAAAGGTAGAAAGGAAAAATTAAAATAATGTATGGAAACTAATAGGTGAGGTGAATGCGACATTGTAGTACCTTGTATACCAAGAAACCGACTACTTTCAGCTCTTCTTGGCATTACTGATTTTACGCACGGTCATCACTAGTCGTTGCCGTTCACCTTCAACCTCTGCAAATTTGAGGCTTACCTCGGAATATCGATCTTGCATATGCTTCAATTCGCTTTCCATGGATTTGTTTCTTTCCTTCAATGCTGCTAGTTCCGATATCAATCCGTCCTGGCAACCGGCTTTATAGACAATACAGGCTTTTTGTTCTTTCATAGACAAACTGTCATCGTCATTTCTGAAGATAAGAAATCAATGACAGCAATTAGCACGTACTCATCCTTTCTTGTGTTCCTAAAAGTAAAACTGACACAAATGTTAAGTTCTATGTCTCCAAGTCTTACCTTTTCTTCGAGTTCTTATCCGATATAACGCCATTCGATACAATTGCCTCCTTGATGTCTTTAACTACCTGAGTTTTTACCATTTTGAAACAAAATATATAATTCGAAACAAGAATACATACACTTCAAAATATAGTCATAATGAAATAAATGTTAGGGTGCTAGAATACCATGGGAGATCTATTGTATCTTAATGGTGTTCTTGTTTCTTGAGAAACTGTTGCGCTTCCATTGCTCTCTTTCAGCTTCTTTTCCATGCCAGTAAATGCATCTTCCGTTTTCTTAAGGTCACCCTTTAGTTGAACTACTTGCTTTTTGAGTTTTTCTTTCTCTGCTTCATCCTCGGACAGAAAATGTTTCAATTTTTCGCATTGAGTTTTAAGGATATCCAGCTCTGATTGTAGAGATTCAACTTCTGCTTCTTTCTCATCCTTCAGGTGCTTCATGCTTTGCAGTTCTTCCAGTGATTTAGCAGCTTCTTTTTTCAGCAAAGCAACTGTACTCACCAGTTCATTTCTGTTGGGATATCCTCTTTGCATCTGGACTTCAGTTTCTTTAGCTGATGTTTTCCTGTGTTCCAACTCAAGCCTCAAGTTTTCAGCTTGTTCAAGAAGGGAACTTTTTTCTATAGTCAGCATTTCAATCTCAGCTTTTAGGCTGCAAATCTCCTGGGTAAAAGCCCCACTAAGTTCTTCCCCGTGCTTATTTTGTTGTACAAACTTCTTAGATTTATCATCATTCTCCTCCAACATATGTACTACTTGATTTGATCTTAGACTTACTTGATTGGTAAGTTTAGAGAGTTTTGCCTCATAATCCTCCCTAACTGATTGAAGCTCTGCTTTAGCTTTCTCGAGCAGTTCTTCCAGCTGATTTTTCTGCGAATGTAGTTCACTAGCTTCAGTCAGAGCCTTTGTAGCCAACTTCTCATTTGCATCAAATGTATAGGCCATCTGGAAGGAGATTCTTTTAAATTCTTCCTGCATCCTTTCAGCTGTATTCACATTCTTCCATCTTGTCATTCGCAGGGCTTCCTCAGCTTGGATAGCTCTTTGCTCCTGCTCAACTTTGGCTCGTGTGATAGATTCTAGATCCGTTTCAAATCTCTGTGCCTGTTTCTCCAACTCTTCCTCCAAGCTTGTGATGTGGGTTTCTAGTTCATTTATAGTGGCTAAAGAGTCGGAGAATTCTTTTAACTGTTTGTTGAGTTCACTTTTCAACAACTCAATTTGGGTCTCAAGTTCACTTATGTTAGCTAAAGAAGATGAGCACTCATACTCCAACTTCAGTTGCTCTTGCAGCTGGCTTTGTGCTAATTTGTATGAGATTTCGTGATTTTCCTGCTTCAGTATCTCATAGTCAAGTGCTAGCTGCTCCATTTGTGTCTGGAGCTCCTCTTTATCTCTCTTGTAGATTTCTATCTCACTGCAGAGGTCCATGATCTTTTGTTCCAGGAGAGAGGTTTCCTTGTGGCCTTTAAGTTCTTTAACAAGCTGTTCCAATGCCCTCTGCTTCTCAACCTCATCCGAGTCACTTCTCGAGACGATTGCTCTCACTCCCTCTACATTGCCATGAGATCCAGAATTGTTGGGAGGCTTGGGAATGTCCACATTCTTCGCCTCCAAAATCTCCTCTAATTCTTGCACAGCAAGTATTAACTCGACATTTGATTCATGTGTCTTCTGCAGTTGTAACCGAAGATTGGAATTCATGTCCTTTTCATAATTCAGCTCTTGTCTCATTTCTTCAGCAAGAACCCAGGCGTCCCTACTCTCTAACTGCATCCTGCCTTTTACTTTCGAATCATCCATTCGCTTCTGAAAGGACTTCAGTTCCTCACACTCTAATTTGAGCACATCTCTCTTTTCTTTGAGAGTAACAACTTTCCGTGAGAGATCCTGCCCCCTTTTGCACTCCTTCACAGTTTGCTTTCTCAGAGTCTGCAATTCCAAATCTGATACATCCACTTGCCTGGACAAAGCAATGAGCTGGTTCTTCAGCTTTTCGATCTCGTTATCTGAACCATGTTGGGAGTTTTCTCTTTGAAATATATCCTCAGAACTATTAGGCTCATCAGTACTCATTCCATGATCAGAACCTGCCGACCACTCCATAGATCGTTGTCGAGGCAACTGATGTCGGTTTAGGAGGATCCTGACTGATACTGTCATTTCTCATTCCATTTCCAAGTTCAAGCGGAATATCAAGTCCAGAGCTACTATCGGAACTTGAACTGGTAGTATTTGATCCACTAGATCCTCTATGGTTCCCATGCAATTCAACATTTTGGGGGGGTTTGCTTAAAGGCACATCCTATCAGATACACAATAATCAAATAAGTAAAACATGCAAATCTGTTGTCAATCACCATTAATGTTAAGCACATATTAAGAGACAAAAAGAAAATGACCTGAATAGCAACATCAATAAGAAAACCCAAAATGAACACATTCACTAAATGGGATAGCAGCCTTACTTCGACAGTACCGTTCTTAATGCTTTCACCAGCATCACCATTGCCCAAGTGGGCCTTCAAGCTTCTATCTTGTGATGTAATACTAATACTTGCATCTTCAATTTCTTCCTCCTCTCTGGAATAATAATAATAATAATAATAATAAAACTCAATAAAGAATCAAGCTCACCAACAAACACTACAATCCAAGATTCCAGAAATTAACTTCAATTAACAATAAGAATTCAACAAAAAGTGACGATTTTTTACCTTTGATCAGCATTTTCCTGCAGCCTTTGTATCGAAACCTGCTCAAAACATTAAATCAACAGCTTGAATTCTAATTTTAAACATCAATCAACATGTTTATGAGGGAAGATTAAAAGGAAAAGACTAGCAGAAGAAGTAATAGGCCATATAAATAAATATGAGAGAGAAATAGAGAGCGATGAGACTACACTAACATTCAAAATTGTTTCAGAATTTGAATTATTGAATGTAACAGAAACGATGCAAGTTTGAATTGCCTCAGCATAAGCAGAAAAATCTATTGAAGCTTCTCAAACCAATCCTCCTTTACCCAAGCAAATTAGCTCAAGCAGTATCGGAAACTGTCCGATCCGATCGGACTCTGTTCGCTGTTTGAGCTACATTTGCTGAGAAATGGAGCTAATAAACAAAGATAACGAAATAGAACTTCCAGAAAATATTCAATTATTTGAAATTTTAAAACAAGTTGAAAGAATGAGATAGTACTTGAGTTGCATGGAACTGCAACTTGAAGACAGCTTTAATCTTATTCCCGTCGCTCCTCCACCTCGCCGATTTAAACATCTCTTCCAGAAAAAAAATCTCTGGAGATCAATCCTTCACCGGAGCTCCAGCATAATTCGCCGGAAACACGCCTTTGATTCGATCACTCTATCAAATGCTTAAAAAACAATCAAAATGTACTGACACGCGCGGGAAAACAAAACCTATTGAATCAGTCTACACGTTGAGTTCAGCTAATATAAACGAGCTGGTGATGGAGAGGAGAAGACTGAAGACTCACTCCTGAGTCAGAGACCGAGTCAAGAACTCAGAAACAAGGAAGCGTCGAAAGAGAGCAGATCTACATTAGAAGATCACTTTCGCTTCTCTTTTCACTTTCTATTTGGAAGTTGTGACAGTGTTCGGTGGAAAGAGATTGCACATTTTATTTTAAGGAAAACTGCATAATTAATAAATAATTCAAAAAAGTGTAGGAAAAGCTTGTAAATTTAAATAATAAAAAACAGCAAGAGTATTTATTTTGACTTTGATTTAAAAGCAAGAGTATTTATTTTTTTAGATAATTACATTTTTAAATATTATATTTTGTCACTTTTATGATGTTATCAGAGGTGTTTATTATCGAGTATTCGATTTTGGGTATTTGAAAAATCAAATATTTGATTTTTCAGATAATGATTTTTCGTGTTTCGGCCTATTTATATTGGGTATCTGTTATAGGATATCCGTAAAATCTAGGTACCCGACTAATCGGATAACGGGTACCCGATTGATATATATTTTTTATTTTTTATTTTTTATTTTAAAATTAAAAAATTACATATTAAACACAAATTTTATAATTTTATAATATATGAACAAATATAAAAATTAATGATTTAAAATTAATTCTAGAATATTTAAATATATATACATATATTTATTAAAGTTTATCATTAAAATGATATTTAAAATATTAATATCGTTTTTTTTTCTCTTAATATTAACAAATTAATAAAATATATTTAAAAATTTTAAAAGTAAAAAGTAAATAATACAAACATAAAATTAATTTAAAGATTTAAATTTAATTTTATGTACAAATATTAAGGAACCTATAATAAAAATATAATTTAAAATTAGTCGGGTTGGGAGTAATTGAAAAAAATCGAACCAAACTTGTCCCGATTATTCTTGGGTCGGGTACCCGGCCCGAACGAATAATTTTTTCCCGAAAATTACCTATCATTTTTGTTTCGGATAATCAGATCGGATAATTTTGAACACCCTTAGATATCACGAGTATATTAAAATATTTTATGTAAAATATATTTATAGAATTTTTTTCAATAAATGATTTTATATGAATTCATTAGTTCCGGAGCAAACTCTTAATATTTACTCAATAAGGGATTTTATAATATTATATTTATTATTTAGAATTGATATTTATTTTTTTATATTCGATTAAATCGTAACACTAACTCACTAATGATTTTCATAATAATAGACGTATATAATTGAATTATATTTCTACATCATTTTCTTTGAAGCCTTTTTGAAGAAACATTAAAATCAATTTGAAACACATACATCTCAAGAAAATAATTTTGGGTGGTCCATAATCTTTTTTGGCTTTGGAACTGCATAAATATGTTATCATCGTAATAATAATAATAATGTTTAGGCATTACATTTTCATCAAAAATTTGTTCATATTTTTGTCATTATCGTAAATATTATGACTTAATATTTGGTACAGTTATAATATTTTGAAATTCAGACAGGATTAGAAGAGCAAAAATCTTCTATCTCTTTTCTGTGCTTATTTTTATGTTTTTTTTTTGAAAATTTATTAAAAATTGAATTTTAAACCCTAACCCTTATTTTCTATATCCTAAACCTTATACCCTAAAAAATACATCCGACCCATAATTCTCTAAACCCTAACCAAAACCCCTAACTTAAAATCCTAAACCCTAAACCTTAAACCCTCTAATTTGAAGTGGGGGCATAGGGAAGAGGTAGACGATTTGCACCCGGATTAGAGTTAAGATTTAAGATTGAAGCAAAATATAAATATTTAAAAGAAGAGATAATTTATAAATAAATTAAATTTTTTTAAAAAATCAAATAAAAAAATAATAAAGATAAAAAAAAAAATAGGAAGGTGTGATTATGTAAACCTATATTAGGTATATAATGTAAGATCTTAGCCATGGTTATGGAATTTCATACTTGATATAAGCAACTTAGACTGCTGAAAAATGTTACATCAGGGCATATAAGAAGATATCTGGCATTGGATCATGGGAGAACACCAAGAAAGCTGATGTAGAAGCACAGCTAAAGAGCTTTGAGGTAACATTCTATACCATATCAGACCACATGACATGACATTCGAGTTCCATCGAATCGATCAACCGGATATACACCGATGAAATTTCTTGCATGTTTCAGCAGTAACATCTGCAACTGATATGCAACAGGAGATTTTCTTGGCTGTTCTTTGCCTCCTCTTCTTGCTTTGCCTCTGTTGGTTTGTAAGTGACATTGTAACATTGGTGTTCCTCAATATCTGTGTGTATATCCCCTGTTTAAAGATATCTCGGTACTTTTATTTTGGTACAATGACGACCGGTAATACATACATACATGCATGCATGCATGCAAACATTTGGATCATCCTTGGAAAACTTGGTCATACACACATCTATTCTTAGAGCAACAGAATTCTATTTATTGATACCTTATCCTTAATAGGCGTTGGATCATATATCCTCCACTTATTTAAGGTGTAAAGGCCATAGACATTTCATTCCGAGATCGGTATCTATCTCGAGATTCTTCTGAGATAGAGACCGAAACTCGGAGTTGTCTTTCATTGAACCCATCTTCCCCGGGTTTTCTTTTTTTCTTCAGGAATTAGAAAACAAAAGGGAAGATGGGGTTCAGTGGGACAACAGATAAATGCACAGCTTGCAATAAGACTGTTCATTTCATTGAGTTAATAACAGCTGATGGAATTTCTTACCATAAGACCTGCTTCAGATGCAGCCGTTGCAACGGACGACTGGTGGCATACATACATACATACATACATACATACATACATACATACATACATACATACATACATACATACATACATACATACATCGAATTGCCAATGTGACAGTCAAAGTTTGATGAACTATGTTGTTACTTACAGATGAGCAACTACTGTTCAATTGTTCAATGGGAGGAGCCCTGTACTGCAAGCCTCACTTTGAGCAACTCTTCAAGGAATCCGGCTGTAACATGAAGAATTTTGAATGTGAGATATCCCTTTTCCCTTATAAACCAGTTCTCTCCCCCTGATCCAGCATTAGTAGATTGTTCATTTTGTCCAATAAACATTCATCTCCTTTGCTGGTTTTGCAGTCACGAAATCCGAAAAGCAAAATAGACTGGTACTAATCGACAATTCCCTCCCACCATTGTCTTAAACTTGTGTCATCTGGCAATATAACTATTGTTGTTATCATTTTACTGGCAGGCAAGGGCTCCTAGCAGACGTGCATCCTTCTTCTCCGGCACGGTCTATAAATGCGGAGTCTGTAACAAAACCGCATACCCTTTAGAGAAGGTCTGCTGCTAGATTCTTAATCTGCATTTGAGTTAATACATTGCTACCTTGTTATTGATTGTAAGAACAAAACAGGTGACAGTGGAGGGAGAAAACTACCACAAATCCTGTTTCAGGTGTTCTCCTGGAGGTTGCTTCCTTACACCATCATCGTATGCTGCAAATGATGGCATCCTCTACTGCAAGCACCATTTTTCTCAGATGTTCATGGAGAAGGGCTGCTACATTCACCTTACCAGGCAAACTTCCTTGAAGAAAAACTCTGCAATTTCTTCACCCAGAGCTGCACTAGAATCAGAAGATGATGATGAGTCACAACAAACAAAAGAAGTAGAGGCTGAAGAAGATTATGATGAACCGGTTGCACAAAGCCAATAGTTGAATGCTATAAGGGACATCGGGGTTGTCTGAATTGGGTGTTGGTCCAAAATTTTGTCATTCTTATTCAAATTGATATGGAAATTTCATCAAAGTGTTGTTATGTTTTTTTTTTTATATTTCAAGAAATAGTGCATTTTATTTTTTTTATTTCATGATCCACAATTGTTTTAATTAAATTATTAGTTTTAAAAGTCAATGCGATTATAGAACGATTTTTATTTTTTTATAAATTTTATTTCGTAATATATTACACTTGGTACAGGAAAAGTAGAAATCGTCCTATAATCACGCAGACTTTTAAAACTACTAAATTAAAAATAGTTTTTATTTAGTAATGACCAACTTGATAAAATTGATATAATAAAAAAATAATAAAATAGATGAATTTAATTGATTGATCTTATAAATGATATGACAGAAATAATCGATAATATAATTTTTTTCTATTAAAATTTAACAATAACGAACAATTGAATAAACAGAAATTTACATCCAAAAAACATAAATAATCTTACCAGTTGATTTTTAAAATTAATAATTAATTTTATAACGTAGAAAAAACATAAATGATTATTCTACTGATTAGTCCTTAAAGTGTAATTTTTAATATATGTGTTCTTCTTCGTTGGAAGTAAAAAGTCATCGAACGCAGAGAGTTGTCGGCGGCGGCAGAGAACGGTGAACCAGGCCGTAGAGGTGGTGACGGCGACTAAAATTTATTAGTATGGAAGGTGAAGCTAAATTAAATATTAGATAAAAGATTTATTAAAAATTAAAGTTTTAATTTATTTAATTATTTTTAAAAGAAAATTAAATTAATAATTATCGTTTTAATACATTTTTATTTTTAATTAAAAATTGAAAAAATACATAAAATATTTTAACGTATTTTATTTTAATTAGGTTTTAAGTTTCATGATTTTTAAAATTATTAAAATAATAATGATGTATATTGGTTCATATAATTAGATAATTATATTAAAAAAAAACATAAATGACTATTGAATTTTTCGTTTGAAATTACTTTATTGAACGCCTTTCAAATTATTTATTTGTATTTAACTTTATTTAATTTTTATAAAAAATTAAAAATAAATATTTAAATAAATTGAATTAAAATTTTTGAGTTAACAAAAATATAATTTTTAATTTTAATTTTATTTTAAAAAATAAATTTAATTTATAAAATTTGAATTAAATTGAATTTTTAAATTTTATATAAATTTTAAAAAACATATTCCCTTCAGGCACGTCTCTCTTTTTTTTTTCTCCCCTAGTCTGCGCGTAGACCCCACGTACTTTGCCTGCTCTTTTCTCTCTCTTATATTCACCCTTGCTTTCTACATTCTTCTCATTTACAACAACTACAATCTTCTAGAAATCACAAAATCCAAAAAAATAACATGATTTTATTTAATATATTTATAATTTTATCTAATAAAATTTATCTATTTAATAAAATATAATAAATAAAAAATTAATTTTTCAAAAAATGATAAAGTTTAATTTTGAAAAAAATAAGATAAAAATATTATTAAATAAAATAATAAATAATATGATAAGTATAGAGAAATGAGTGGTTAATCTAAAATCAAAAATAAAATTGAACTCATTATTTTTTTATGAATCATGATTAATCGTGATTAATCAAATTAAGTCGAATTTGATATTTAATTAATTTTTAATTTTTTATAAGATAAAATATTGTATTTTATAGTTAAAATATAATAAATGTATTTTTAATTTTTACTTAAAATCAAAATTTTAATAAAATCTATAAAAATATCTTAAAATTTTTATCTTTTAATATTTAAAAGTTATAAAATAAAATTATTTTATCAAGATAATATAATTTTTTAAAAATTAGTATTAATATGAAAAATTAAAAATTAAAATTAACCAAACTAAAAATCAAAAATTAATAAAATAACTTATCAAATTAAATCAAAATTGATCCAATACACCAAGACAAACTCTCTAATTTTTTTCTAGAAAACCTAACTTCCCATCTTTCCCACCTCTTTCAACTCTATATTGCGTTGAAACTTGAAACCTTTCATCCAACGGCATCTGACCGCACGAGCCAGGTTTCTAGCTCCTTGTTTGGTTGATGGGAAAAATTTTGTTTTCTTTCCAGGTACGAATATTATACTACTAAAATATTTTAATATTTCAATGAATGTAGTATTTCAATGAATTTTAGTGTTGAATTTCGCAAACTAAATTAGATATTTCCAGCTAGAAACATCAAAGATATTTATTTCTTCATTTATTTAGTTTATCTTCAAGAACTTTCTCGGAAAACGAAATACGCTATTATTAGTTTATCCGAATTAGAGGTTTATTAATCAGAACCAGTGAAAGAGATAAAGGCAAGGCAGAAGAGTATCTAGGAACGAACCTCATGGTCTGCGAATCTCCGGCCGGTGCTGCCACCGGTTTGCAACGATATTTTCCTACTCCGTTTCTTACAAAAACCTATCAGCTCGTCGGCGATCCCTCCGTCGATGACTTGATTTCATGGAATGAAGACGGATCGGCTTTCATCGTTTGGCAACCTGCGGAATTCTCCCGTGATTTGCTCCCTAAGTACTTCAAGCATAACAACTTCTCCAGCTTCGTTCGCCAACTCAATACATATGTAAGTGCTAAAAATTACTTAATTAGCTTATTAGGAGGAATTGATTTAATTTATAATACGGTTACTGTTTTAGGGATTTAGGAAAGTAGTGCCGGACCGATGGGAGTTCGCTAATGGTTGTTTTCGAAGAGGCGAGAAGGGACTTCTCCGAGACATACAGCGCCGTAAAATAACTCCGGTTGCTCCGGCGACGGTGACCGTTGCGGTTGTTCCTCGTACGGTTGTATCCCCCTCGAACTCGTGCGGTGAACAGGTAATCTCGTCGAATTCGCCTCCTACCGCCTCCCTCGGGAATCGGATCACGAGGTGCACGACAACTCCTGAGCTTTTAGAGGAAAACGAGAGGCTTCGAAAAGAAAACATACAGCTGAGCCATGAGTTGACTCGGTTGAAGGGATTGTGTAACAATATATTATCTCTGATGACCAACCATGCTTCCGGTGAGTTGCAGAATCATTCAAATCTGGCAGAAGGGAAGGGTTTAGATCTATCATCAACGAGAAATTCTGCGACTGCGAGTTATACGGCGGGAGGTAGTGATAAGGTGGCGACAACATCGGCGGCAGAGGCTGTGAGGCCGAAGTTATTCAGAGTTTCCATTTCTCCAATTCCTTTTACAACATTTCCTTCCCTTTCTTTTGTCAAAGACATTTCAGTCATAGACTTATTATAAATTGGAGAAAAAAACTACATTTTCCTCACAAATGAAAGTTTCTATATGGTTCTCGAATTCCATAAATTTAATTTAATTAAAAACGAGTTAAATAAAAAAAATAAAACTCGATCTTAATATTTAATAAAAAATTTATTAGATTTATCTGATAAAAATATTAAATATCATATATAAAAATAAATAAATATATTGGGTATGGTCTAAAAATTGGGGTAGGATTAGGTCAGATTTTTAAGGGTGATTTTGAGTCGGGTCGGGTTCGGGTATATGGTGAAAAAAATTTGACTCAAGAGTAATAGTATAATTTTTTCCTATATATTTTAGAGATATTTATAATAATGATCTCTCTTTATATATTTTTTTATACAATTAGTTACTAAAATTATTTTTATAATTAGGTTATGAAGATTTTTTTTATAATTAGATCTCTAAAATTTATTTTTTTATGATTTGAGTCGGGTCGGTCAAATTTTTCACCTTAACCCGTGTCAAATAGCGGATAAAGAGTATGATTCTTCGAATCGAATACGGATGGACCGAAAATCTGATCCAACCCGTACCTATCTCTAGCATTAACTCATCAACAACTTTATCATTTTGTTAAATAAATTTTTAATAAAAATTTAAAGTTTTTTATTAAATTAAATTAAATTTATAAAAAATAAAAAATATTATATTTAAATTAAAATAATGTCATGAAAAAATAAGATTAACAAAAAATTAAAGTTGACTCCAAAATGATTTTTAACATAATTAAGTATATATAAAATACTATCAGCTTTAATTATTATATTTTTACATTAATTTAAATATTTTTATCCATCACAACTACAAGCATATTATATTCATGTTTCCTTAATCTATATTTGTTTTTTTAGCATTAACTGCAAATTCAAACATACAATCCCATGCCACTTAACCCCAGAGGACTTGGGATTCAACCCTAGCCAAGCTAAAATAACAGTTAAATATATTAAATAAATTTTTGATTAAAAGAGATTGATATAAAATTATACAAAATTTTCATTAATTAATATAATTGTTACACTAAAATTAGATTTCGAGTCAAAATATGATAATGCTTATTTATTTATATATATCTAAAAAGGATGAGTTTACCACATGCATCGAACATTTCTAAACACCACTAACGATAAACATCACTGAATACTATTAAATTAATTAATAAAAAATAAAAAATTTAAGGAGTAAACATATAATTTGAAATAATTTAAAATAAAAATTTAAACAAATTATATATTATATTTTAATTTTTTAAAAATAATTTATTTAAATTATTTTAATTTAAAAATAAAAAATATTAAATCAAAAACTTAAAACCCTAAACTCAAAGGTTAAAAATACTAAACATTAAATCTTAAAATCCAAAATACTAAATCATAAACTCTAAAACCTAAAATAATAAAACTCTAAAATCTAAAAAATATAATCATACCTTAAACTCTAAAAATAATAAACCCTAAACTTGAAGCCCAAAATTAGTTTAAGATTTATGATTCTAGAGTTTTAGGTTTAGGGGTTTTGATTATTTTAGGGTTTAGATTTAGTGTTTATGGTTTATTTTAGGGTTTAGATTTAGTGTTTATGGTTTATTTTAGGGTTTATATTTTAAGGTTTGGACTTTAATGTTTAGTGATTTAGGTTTTGGATTTTGGTTTTAGAGTTTAGAGTTTAAGATTTTTTATTTTTTAAAATTAATTTAAATTAATATTTTATTCAATTATTTAAAAAATAAAATAAAAACATATAGAAAATAATTTAATAAAAATTTTATTTTAAATATTTTATAATTATATGTTGAGGCCTTAAAGTTTTTAATCTTTATTAATTAGTTTAATAGTGTCCAACAATATTTATCATTAACGATGTTCAGTGTGTTCGACGCCCGTTGTAAAATTTTTCATTTAAGAAACTCTTTCTATATCAACTTCAATCGATATAATAAATAACTAATATACACTAAATGTAAAATTATATAAATTTTTTGTTAAGTGTTACATTTTTTTTTAATTTTAATAATTGATGATTAAAATAAAAGAAATTAAAAAATTAATAACATATTTATTTATTTTTTTAATCGAATGATCAGAATAAAAGCCCATCCCCCAAGCAATCTTTCCACGATTATAATCTTTCTTTTCTTTTTCTTCTACATTATACCTATATTCATAAAGAAAAACCTGAAACCATATGCTGTAGAAGAAAAACCTAATTCCTGCAATGGCCAGAACTGATCAAGAAGCAATCGAGACTTTCATCAGCATCACTGGGGCATCGGAAGCTGTTGCCATAGAAAAGCTTGAGGTACTTTTCCGGAATCTTTTTTTTTTTTTCATTTATTGTTATTCGTTTATTTATAGTTTGGTTGCTCAATTGGTTTTTCGTTATAGGTTAATGACTGATCGGATGATTGATTAATTTGTTGATGAATTGGAATTTTTTGCTTCGCATTTGTTGATTTAGTTTCATTGCTTGCGGTTGGATAAGTATTTTAGGAAGTGAATTTAATCAATGGGTTATTTTGAGGGTTGAATGGATTATCCGTGATTTTCCCCCTTTCTAATTAGTTTTTTTATCTGCGTGTATATAATTTACATGTCAAATGAGCAAGCTTGAAAAAGGAAAGAAATTGGATGGTTGGTTACTTGGGATGGAACTAGGATCAAACATTGGGAGTAGCTAAATTGATTTATATGAAAAGAACAAGGATCTATAAGTATTTAAGTCTAAAACTTGGGAGGGGCAAAGGCCTTATTTAACAAATATTTAAACCAAAATATTTGGGGGCCATAGCTGCTCCCCATCCCTTAGTGGCTCCATCCCTTGTTGGTACCCAAAGGGAGAAATTGAATGACAAGATGAGGTTTCATTTGTTTGGAATTTGAACTTGTGTTCTTTTCGTAGTTTCATGAAAATGCATTTGATATTCATTAGTATACTGCCTAAGGTTTTCTGAACCTGCAGTAGTTAGTCTCGAAGCTCTTAAAATGGTTATAGGATCAAGAGGCACTTAACATGGATTAGTGCCCCTTGAATGTGATTAGTTATTTTAGAAGTGTTGCAGCAATTGTCTTTGGCACTCTAGCATTTGGATTCCTTACTGATCTTACCCCATATTGATGGTTAAATTGAGGTTTATCCTAAATATCTGACGCAGGAATTCCTAGGCATCACTTCATTTTATCATTTTCTTAGGTGTTTTATAGAACTTTATGAAGCCTATGGCTTGAGGATGAGATGTTTAGATAACACTATATCACCAAATTTTCTTCTTAAGTTGCATTATTTATTTGAGTTGTTTGGATTCTTTGCAGCTGTTATTAAATTCAAGTTAGATATGTGCATCTCTTACTTGTATGTTATTTGTTTTGCTTGGAATCAGGAGCATGGTGGTGATCTAAATGCAGCTGTCAATGCACATTTCAGCGAAGGAGATAGAAACACGTTTGTCAATTGTGCTATTCTCTCTTATGATTAGAAAATCAGTTTATAGCTTTACTTATTTCTTTATATTTCATGTTTGCAGCACAAGGTCAACATCTACTGTAGTTCATGTAAATGATGCCATGGATATAGACGATCCATTAGAAGATGTACCAAGCAGGCCAGTCCTTCCTCTTCTCCCAGCGTCTAGAACGGTGAATGCATTCTCATTGCTTGATCCAAACTTTCGTAGAAGCTTCTTTGATGGTGTTTCTGATTTGACAACTCGTGAACCATTGATTACACATCCAAGAGAGTTGAGGGAGATACCGATAGAGGTTAAGGATCGCAATGAGCCATCACGTCGTTCTGGTCATGCTCCTGTCATTGAGGATGTCTCTGAAACTGCACAAGCACATGGACCTAATTCCAATGGGACTGTTATAATTGATGAAGTGGATGAGGATTCTACCATGCTGCCACGTCAACCGAACAATCCCTCTCGTGACCAACATGTTACACCTAGTGCTCCTGTCTTTGATAATTTGCCAGGCTATGGCAATGACATTGAGGAACAAATGATTCGAGCTGCAATTGAGGCTTCCAAATGGGAAGATGAGGTAACTTTTTACAGACGGTGTTTCCATTTTCATGCTGTTCTAGTGGCCTTCCTTATTGTAGATGGCATATTTGTTTGCCTCACAAATTGCCTTTTGATGTTTATGCAGGATGTAATTGATCTGGGGCCTCGACCCCATTGGTCTCATGTGGAGGAGGATGCTCAGCTTGCAGAAGCAGTTTCATTGTCCTTGAAGGTTTGTTGTGTTTTAGTTTGTTAAAATCATGCTTTCATATGATAGTCTCTTCGTTTTGTTCATTGTTACCAAATTCAGTCTGTGGAGCATGAGAAGGCATTGCAAGAGCAGGCTCAGTCTTCTGGAACATCAGAATCGCTAGCTTCTATACCAGCTGAGGTGCATCTCAGAAACTTGGCTGCCTCAAATGGGAGGTACATGTCATTGTCACTTGTTAATCATTTAGGTGTTGTGTAATTGTGTTATGATGATGAATCTGTAACTGTATGTCTGTATTTGCCTTTGATTCATATTATGTACTTAATTGAGTTGGTTTAGGTTAATGAGAGGAAGCTCTTCCATTCAAGATGATGCCGAAGATGTGGAGGAGCAGCCTCTAGTTAGGCACAGGTCCAGACGGGCATCATCTGGCTCAAGGGAATTTGTGAAAGAAATTGAAGATGTTGAGGATAGCCCACCATCAAATCCTGGACAGTCCGACATACGCAATCTCCCACAGAGCAATGGAAATGCCTTTCCTTCTGACGAGGTTAAACCCTTGCCCAATTTCCTCTGATTTGCAGTTAGAACTTAAGGATACAATGCATTTTATATATTTACTCGACTCTGTTGTCTAACTAGTGCCTTTTTCTTATGTTCTTACTAAAAGTAATACTTGGTTTCTGCTCTCTACTAAATCATAGTGGGGAGGCATCTCATCTGAGGAGCATGATGAAGCAGTTATGCTGGAGGCTGCAATGTTTGGTGGTATCCCTGAAAGTGGATATCGATTTGCATATGCACCTAATCAGTTCATGCGACGACCAGAGGGCTCGAATACCTGGCGTACCCCTCATCCTCCATCACCCTCTTTGGCAGCCCAACGCTTGTTATGGGAACAGCAAGTTAGTTTTTTTTATTCTTGTTATTTGACTGCAAGGTATGATTATTTTGGTCCAGCAGAAATGGTCTGACAGATGCCTACATGCATGATGCATTCAGGATGATGAATATTATGCATCATTGCAAGCTGACAGAGAAAAAGAGTTGAAAGCAATTGAAGAAGCCGAAGCTCGTCGTCTAGAGGAGGAAGCAGCAAGAAAAGCTGCTCTTGAAGAAGAACAGCGAAAAGAGCAAGAACTTCGCAGGAAAGTAGAGGAGGAGCAGGTAATTATTTGTTATAGTTCTGAGTCTGACTGTTAATAACTTAACTGATGTATAATGTTGGTCCATGTTTTGAGGAAAATGTTATGTTCTATCTTGTATCTTGATTTTGCGGATAAAGAATTACATTCTAGCAATAATTCGAAGGCAATTTATTATATAGATGCTTGTTTTGAACTTTGTGCAGGTTGACTAAACTTTTACCAGCAAATTTTTCTTGTAGGTGAAACAAACTTTTGTTGTAAATCTCGTACAACTATTGTCCTTGTCAATGTTATATATTCACTACAACAATTCATTCTGTTGATGTCTTACTGTAGTTGATATAAAATGCATTTTATTATTCACATCATTTTAGTTTTCCTGTAATTAGAAAAAAGAATTGTTTATTTGTTTGTTGCTTTCCAATCAACGTTTTTGTACTTAATTTATGCTTTGCAAATATTAATTTCGTTCACCATTGTTACTTACTTTTCATGGTTCTAAATTGCATCCTATCCGATTCCATTTGCAGGAATGTGAGAGACAATTAGCTGCTAAAGAAGCTTCACTCCCTCATGAGCCAGCAGCCAGTGAGCAAAATGCTGTAACCCTTCTTGTTCGAATGCCGGATGGCAGTCGCAGGGGCCGCAGATTTCTCAAGTCGGATAGGCTTCAGGTAAATGTGCAAAGAAGAGTGACTTGTGTCACTTCTCCTTGTGCATGCTTACTGCTGACCTGACTTTGATTTTGTTTTGCAGTCTCTGTTTGACTTCATAGATATTGGTAGAGGAGTCAAGCCAGGAACTTATAGACTGGTAAATGCTCATCCCAAGTCCCATCCTATCCTTCGAGATGGATTATTTTTCAGCAGTTTTCAAGGATTATAATCCCATTCTAATGACGACATTTTCCTGCACAGGTGAGGCCATACCCCAGGCGTGCTTTCAGTGATGGAGAGAGCAGTTTGACACTAAACGAACTCGGGTTAACAAGCAAACAAGAGGCCCTGTTTCTGGAGTTGATCTGAACCAGTAGTAAGTAGTAACATCTAATCCTACACGTTTTTCGTATATTACTGAAAATATTTTAGTTTTATTGAAGCCTATGAGTTTCATAAGGGTTGGTTTTTTGTCTTTAGTTTGAATTAGTGGTGTATTCGGTTTGAGTTCGGGTAATCTCGACCTTTGGTTTTTTTCATATTAATGTTAGTTTTTTAAAAAAATTATTTTATTTTATGATTTTTAAACATTAAAAAGTAAAAATTTAAGATATTTTTTCATAAATTTAACTCTGCTCAGTCCTAGGTTAATCAGAAATGGAACTCAAACCCTTTACTACCGTACTTGATTCTGCGTAGGCTTCATGCGACGAAAAGAAAAACGCTTTCTACCATTTTCATTGTACAAAGAAACCATATTTGTTGTCCTATTGGAGTACTTTTACTGCAAATTAGTTATCCTGTCGGCTGCTATATCCAGGAAGTGGACAAGAGGATCAGTGAATAAAATACGATTTGACACACACAAAAAAATTAAATTTGAATTTTTTTAATAAATATTGAGTTATAAAATAAAATTTTAAATAAATTATTTTTTATGAATTAATGAATAAATTTTAAGTGTAAGTTAAGTTTTACCATTCCTTTTAAACCGATGAGTGATAACCAATTAGAGTTGGGAACGGGTCGGGTTGGGTGGGATTTTTGGCCCACCCGAATCTGACTCGAACACAAATACTTTAAATCCGATTCTGACTTGAATATTGTTTTTAAAAGTTGATCCGAACCGACTTGAAAATAAATACTCTAAACCAACTCCGATCCAACCTGACTTATAGAAAAAAATAAATTTAGGAACTAAATTATAAAAAAATTAGGACTTATTGTAAAAAATATAATTTTAAGGACTAAATTATAAATAAAAAATTAATTTTAAGAATCAATTTAAAAAATATAGAAGATCATTATTATAAATATCCCTAAAAAATAACTCAATCATTACATATTTAATCCCGAATTGGGTCGGATATTTTATACCATAAATCCAACCCGATAACACTTTAAAAAACACTCGACTCGAACCCGATTTTTCATCAAAAATCCGATCTGATGAGACCGAACCGGGTCGAAACCGATTGGACCGGGTAAAATGTCCATCCTATGACCAATATACTCTAGGCCAGCCGGCAGTAACTGTTGCAGAGGTTGTAAATCGTTGTGTTCAATAAAAGTGTAGGTACGTCGGAATTCTGTTTCTTTTTGCAGGTCATAGGTGCTGCTATGCTCCTGCCTCTGTCCGGTGCAAACTCAAAAATGTTGGGTCATGGCAGTCGGCAGAGTTGGTTTGTACCCGTGTGTGGTCCCATGCCACGCTCTGTTCATTTAAACCTTCATAGTATTTTCTTTAAAATTTCTGTCGGATCAGAAAGCACAGCCACAGGCATTGCCTACTTTTAAATTATTTCCTCTTTAGCTTGCACCCATACTTGGTGTGCGAAACATTGGAACAATAGTATCTGTTTTAGAGAATATTCTCAACCATTAGATATTGATCGCTCAATCACTATATTAATATTATTGATACTCGAACTTGTAACTTTAACAACAATCGTTTTTTTAATTACTAAGACTAAATAACTCGTGAGAAAAAGCTTAGATATAAGATTAGGGCACGGGGTTAATCGATTTCCCTAGCTACTAGTACTAGGTGGAACTCACTCGAGCATGCACCGCAGACCAACTACTTATGCCCTACCGACCGACCGGCTCTGTTAATCAACCAATTAATTGCCTCATAAGTATAGACTTATTGCAACATAATGGGGGATTAGTTAGCACTAACATCTTCAATATTCAATAATTTTCTAATCTTGGAGACTATCAATACTAGTGTTATTTGCATAATTTTATACAATTTTTAAAACCTTAGATAAGTGAAATAAATAACTAAAATTAAAAGGTATATAAAGATTATCGATTAAAAAAATACAAAGTTAATCTTAATTATATATTTTACTCACCCAACAATTCAAAAATTACGTAAAACTTAAAATTATATATTATATGTAAACGGATCTTATCGTTATATATATTAGGGATAAAATCATAACTATAAATTATGAAGTTTTTACATCAATATTGCTTCTCATTTTTTTAAAAAATAGTACCACACAAATTATTTCTAACAATATGATGATTTACTGTACATATCAGAAATTAAGTCATTGTTTAAAAACAGATTATTTTCCAAACATCTTCAAACAATGTTTGAATAAAATATTAGTCATTGTTTAAAAACCGATTACTTTTCATCTGTCTTCAGATAATACTTTTTATAAAAAAAAATTATATACCATGAGGAAGTACCACATGTATACACAATAAGTGATTTTGAGTTAATGGTATAATTTTTTTTAAAGAAATATTGTTTGGAGGCAGATAAAAAATAACTCATTTTTAAATAATGATTAATATTTTGTTCAAATATTATTTGAAGACAGATTAAAAACAATTTATTTTTTGATTCATATAATAAATCATCATCTCTACTTGTTATTTGTTTCATAATCAAGAGTTATTTTTTTTTATTTTTAATGTATTTAAAACGTTCTAAATTTATTATTCTTTATTTATTAATAAATTTGTATTATTAAGAGATTATAGATGGATGACGAAGAGAGGTAGAGGAAGCCTTGGCACTCAATTTTTTATTTTAAATTTTGTATTATTAAAATTTATTATAAAATATATAATTTTGAATATTATTCTTCCTCTCAAAATTGTTAAAAGTCTCATTAAACTTACTTGGTTTATAATAGTTCACGAAAAAAATATTATATTTTCGTAAATTAATTATGAAAATTAAAAAAAAAATCTTAATTACGAATGTTTTATTGTTATAAGCCTTTCTTCTTATATTTTTTTAAAATAATTAGACCCTTATTTTTTTTATCAATTATACTTGTTACAAGTAATATCTGTTTTATAATATATTCTTAATTATTAAACATTAATCCTTTAATTCTTGTACAATAAATATTGTAAAAAAAACTAATTATAAAGTTTAAATCAAGTAAAAATTCCCTACCTCTTTATCATGCCTCCACTTATGCCTCGTATTAAAATTTAAAAAAATTAAATTTTAAACCCTAACCTTTTTCTAAATTTTAAACCATAAATCTTACGCCCTAAAAAAATATACTCTACCCCTAATTCTCTAAACCCTAACCACAACCCCTAACCTTACACCTTAAACCATATATCCTAAATCTCTAATTTGAAGCAGAGGCATGAATAAAAGCATGAGAAAGAGGTAGACGATTTACATCCGTTTAAATCTACTTCTAAATCTAATACATAAGGAGAAAATAAAAGTCATTTATTATAATATTAACTTTTAAATTATTATCGATGATTTTATTTTTTTTATTGCTGTTTTGATTTTTAACGTTTTATCTATTGATCTAGTTAATCCGCGTCACATAATTTGTCCACCTTATTATTTTTTAATTTTTCAAGTAAAGATTCACTTGGGAAAAAATTATGACATGGAAAAATTGATGAAGTGGGCAGGACTGACCCATGATATAATTTTTCCTTAAATACAAAATTTTATTTAAATGAAATTAATTATTTATCACTTAAATTAATTCATATTAATCTTGACGGATTTATTTATGGCGGTGACTTCTAAATCAAGTATTTTAAATAATTAAAACTATTAATCTTCAAATAACTACCTAATAATTACCCACTCTCCCGTGAAAGCACTTGGTCACGCAAGCAGCTGATTCTCCCTTCCTGCTCCACTCTCCCATGCATGAAAAGATTTCCAGATTTGTCAAAAGGTCAACCACAGGTCTCTTCCTTGAACCAACTCCATAAGAAAAAACCATTAAAATATTCAGAGTTAAGATTCAAAATCCAAATTCAACAAAAATTTCCAGAACAAGAAGAAGATGCATCATGCATCCACTTTGTTTCCCATGTAAATCTCTTTGTTCTGCAAAAAGCTGCTACTTTTTCCAGTTCCCATGATTCAGATTCTTATTCTAAATGCTCTCGTACCTGTTCATAAACCATGGCTTTGATCAAGATTCCCACTGATCATATCAAGCAAAGGAAAACACTTTCCATCGAGAGGAAGTCATTGTTGCTCAAAGATTACCTCAGAGATGATCTCAGTTCTTGTTCTTCCAGTGGTTTCAATTCATTTCCACGCCGACAGTGTTGCACCACAATCAGGTTTCTTCTCCAGGCAGACTTGAAGAAATATTCTAAAGATAATCACCACTCATCCGCTGCTAAGCCGGGTTCTAGTTCAGCTCTGAAAAGAGCTTCGGAGGCTGTACTTAACGTCGTCAAGCTACTGCCTTTTCCAGCCGTCATCAAGTCACCGCCGGCTCCGCCATCGTTTCAAAGCAATAGTCGGAGGAAAAAGCATTATCCACCCAGGACCAGGAGGTTTTCAAGGAAGCTCTTCAAAAGAAGCTTTTGGAGAAAAGCTGACCAGGAAGATCATCATGGTCGTGGTGAGATCAAACGCTGGAAATTGTTCCGTGAATTCCTCCGAGAGAAAAATCAACCGTCGGATCAGAATACTGGTGATACTAATAGTTACAGCGCCACCGACACCTCCTCCACTGTTATTACTACTACCAGTAGGGTCTCTACGAGCAGAAGCAGTAAGAGTTGGGAAGAAAGTGATTTTACAGTCAATGTTTTACAGTCTTGGAGCGGTAACTCGGAGAGATCGGGTCAGGACGCCGCCGTTTCAAGTAAGACAGATTTACCGGTGACTAGAAATGTCAGCCATATGGTCGGCGCAACAGGCGGTGAGGATTCCATCAACTGCACTGAGGTAAAGAGAGTTAGATTCATTCAATATATGTTTCCAGATATTAATATTTTTGTCTGTTTGTCTGTTGTGGGGCTCTCTGATTGGTTGGTGCCTTATTATCCTTATTTTATTAAGGGCTTAAATATATATTTGATATTTTAATTATACAATTTTTATGCATCAGTGGTATAAATTATTAATTTTTATAAATATATTAATTTTAAGGTTTAATTACTTAATTTAAGTTTGGTTTAGTAGTTTAGGTATAAGGGTTAGATTTTAGTGTTTAGGGTTTAGAATTTATCAATGATTAAGTTTAAACTTATAATTATTAAATTTTAACTTTAAACCTTAAATTTTAACCGCATAAATTTAAAATTATAAGTTAGATCCTTAAATCTTAAAACTAAAGCACATGAGAAAATATTTTCACCGTCGTACATAGGGATGGGTACAGAACCCGAATCCGATGGTTTCCGACCTGACCTGGTCCGATCAGGTTAGATTTTTTGGTGAAAAATTCGGGTTCAGGTCGAATCGGGTCGGATTTTTTCAAGGATGGTCTCGAGTCGGGTTTAGGCTGGAAAAAATTCGACCCGACTCGGGACTAATAATGTAATTTTTCCATATATACTTTAAGGATATTTACAATAATGACCCATCTTTATATATTTTTTTATACAATTAGATCACTAAAATTATTTTTTTACAATTAGGTCACTAAAATTAAATATTTTTACAATTAGATCCCTAAACTTTATTTTTTTATAGTTTAATCCCTAAAATTTTATTTTTTAATGATTCGGGTCAGGTCGAATTTTAAAGCTTTAAATCGGATCGGGTTGGGTCGGATTTTTTCACCCTAAACTCGGATCGGATCAAATGATAGGTGGAGGGTATAATTTTTTGGGTCAGATGCGGGTGGACCGAAAATTTAACCCAACCCGACCCATGCCCATCCCTAATCGTATGTCACGGTCCGCGAGCTCAACGAGCCCAACGGTAGGGTTGCTGTAGTCCAATCCGCCCAAGCCTATCTCACCAAGGTTTTGGGTTTGCCAAGCCCACTAAGATAACCCACTTATCCTATGTGAACATAGGTGATTCCTTTCCATATTTACTTAGGAATATTCTTAGAATGATGTCTTTGTGATTGGTGAGATTTAATCCTAACCATCGATGTATTTTAATTGTAACCGTTGGATGTAATGAGGGCCAAGTATAAATATAGGCTCACCCCTCCTTATTTGTTCATTTCATCCTTGAGAAATACAAAGCATTCACTCAAACACTCTCTCTCTCTTATTGTGCCTTTCTTTGTTTGTTTGCTTTCCACGAGTTACAAAGCTTTGAGAGCTTTGTGAAGAGGCTGACTTAGGCGAGTAGAGTCCTAAGGCCGCACGGTTTTGCTAAATCAAGTCTAGACCTATGACAAGTGGTATCAGAGCAAGGTTGCTAGGAAGAGATGGCACCACAGAGCAATAACGATGTCCCAGCTACTGATCGTGAGACTCGTGCTACTGCTGCTGTTGGAAAGAAGAGGGAAAGTTCGAGGGATATCATCTCAGCGATGGAGAAGAGGGTTAGCCGGCTTGAAGAATCCATGACGGAGGTCAAAGAGGCTCAAGAGGCTGCGGAATCATATCATGAGCAGATTGATTCCATTGAAGAGAACGTTGCCAAAACGATGCAAAAGTTGCTAGATGAGATTTTTGCAAAGTTAAGTGAGAGGGACGATTCTCTTGAAGCTACTGTTGTGGCTATGAAAAAAGAGATGATTGAGCTTAAGAGTGAGCTGCGCATCTACAAGGCGGCTATGCAAAGTGGTGTGCTAGGAGAGGTAGCAACACCAAAGCCGAAGATTGACGTTCCGAAGCCGAAGGAATTCAACGGGGCAAAGGACTGTCCAAGACATGGAGAACTTCATATAGGGCTTGGAGTAGTATTTTCGATTAATGGAAATAGAGGATGATACTATCAAGCTAAACACAACATCTGTTTACTTGGTTGATGATGCTCTTTTATGGTGGCGACACAGGTGTGCTGAGAAGAGCACCATCAAGACATGGAAGGAATTCGATGACGAATTCAAGGAGCAATTCTATCCAAAGAATGCTATCGAGGACGCCCGCAAGAAAATGCATAACTTAAAGCATGATGGGTCAATCCTTGACTATGTCAAAAAATTCAAGGAAATCAAGTTTTTACTCAAGAACATGGATGAAGACGAGGGGTATTACGTCTTCAAAAATGGGTTGCAACGATGGGGGCAGATAGAGTTGAATCGAATGGGGGCTACGGATCTTTCCAAAGCCATTAGTATAACGGAGTCCATTGCGCAATTTGAGAATCCAAAATCCGATTCTTCCAAACCAAAGTCAAAATCCAGCGGCAATGGCGGGGGAGAAAAAAGAAAAATCTGGCAAAACATGTGGAAAATACCAGAGACCATCAAACACTTTGAAGGACGTAAAAGTTTCGTTTGAAAAGAAGGAGGGTCCCCTTGCATGCTACTTCTACAAAGGACCACACAGGCTAAGAGATTGTCCCGAGAAGGCAAAGATTAATGCCATCCAAGGAGATGAGGAGACCGAGAATGTAGCGGTCAAGCTCAACTCAATTATGAGCTCCTTTCAAGTGAAGAGCGGCCATAAGCATAAGGGATTGATGTTCGTAGACATCGTCGTTGCAGGGAAGAACTTGAGTGCATTAGTGGATACGGGTGCTTCCGAACTTTTCATATCAGATGAAGCTGCCAGAAAACTTGACCTTCATGTGGAGAAGGCAAGTGGGATGTGGTGGGCGTGGTATAAACGCAATTTGAGTGGAAGTGTATACATCGTCAAGTAATAAAATGATAAGTATATCGTGTATCATCTCCACAGGGATTGATATACTTAATATTTTTTCTCTTGTTCCCTTGCTCCTGAAAAGAAAGTAAAAACACAAATAAGTTAATTTATTTTATCTAACTAAATAATTAAATAACAAAACATAAAATAAAAAGGTTGAAGACGATATAGAGAAAGTGGGTAGGATCCAGTTGCGTTAATTAGTGGATTCAATTGATCTTCTTCTTATCTAATGCAATCACACAACACTGCTTCGATAGTACTATAGATATCGCCTCGACAACATTGGTGTTCCTCTGCCGCGACAATCTCTTGCTCTTGGGCAGAAACATCAAAGTTCAGCAAAGTGTCCGTAAGTAACTTAGCTCATCTCTGAGTCAGAGTGTTGTTGATACCCAGTCCTTGACGATATCTTTCGACGTAAATCAAAGATAACCACCGACCAATCCAACACTTCTTTTAGCTGCTGAAACTCTTAACCTATCTCTCGGTGCCTCCAAAAGAGTATAGGCCGAGTTAGTGTCTACGACACCGTACTTATCCCTTTCGTGAATCTACACCTCTCGATGCTAGATAAATAGATTACTTGCAAACTTCTCTCTCGGGCTTGGATACAAGAACAAAGAATGGCAATAAGATAAGCAAACTTTGATTTTATTATTACATAAGAACAAAGATACAAGAATCAATCTCCTCTCACTAATCTTGATAACCTTCACATATCCCTAAGAAGTTTAGAACATATTGTCGTTAAGTATAATTCTTAGGGAGAAGGATTGGCTCAAAGGGAAAAAGGGTTTCTCTCTAAGTCGTCTCTCTCTAAATCGGCTCTCTAGACAATATGGCCGACTAGAGTATTTATAGTCTTAACCTAAGGCAAACCTTTCCTAAATAGACTTCAACTTGGTGTAGGGAACAAGTCTTCTTTAAGGAATCTGATATTTCCAAGTTTGTCGCCTTCTAGAAGGGTTCTCCCGCTTGGTCTTTGAATTGAGCTTTTAACGCGCTATTCTGGTCCAATTGGTGCGTTGCATCTTCCAGAATATTCTTTATATTTTTATCTTTCATCGCGCCTCCATTGTTGGTGTTGTCATACTAGATTCTGCCGCGGCCTTGTTACTGCCTCGGCCATAACACTACTTCTCTTCCGCTTCGGCTCTGGATATTCCTGCATGTACAGAATATGTAAAAATATCTGCATTCTCTATAAATATTGACTTTGTAAGTGATGATAATGGAATATCCAACATTTGAGCAAAAAGTTTATATTTTGGTTCAAGTTGGTGTATAATAGATGCATAAAGTACCATGAGAAAGGTAGTAAATAACTGCCTTTTAGGCACTCATCAAATACCCTCAAACTCGAACTATTGCTTGTCCTCAAGCAATGCCAAACATCAAATTGTTGAACCTTATTCCCCTTTGGTCTTACTTTTTCATCTATTCTCCCTACCATGGTCATGTCTATCTCTCTGTTTTAGTCATTAGTTTACCCAAGGACTTTTACTAAGAAATAAGCTATAGGGCTAGGTGAGTGTGTGTGTTTAATGGACAAGGCTGATTCAAGGCTTTCTTAGATAAACTCTAAGTTAAAGACAAGTAAAATCTTGGACAAAAGCTGTCTCCTTAAAACAATAAGTCTTGAGCCAATTTCGGGCACCTCAAGATATGTGTTTTCTATTTTCTTCTTTTTCTTCTTTATTCTTTTTCTTATTAACCACCTATTTAGCATACTAGAGCCAGTTTCGGGCACCTCTAGTACGAAGGAGAGCAAAACTAGAGCCGATGATAGGCACCTCTAGTTATTTTTCCAAAAGGTTTTAAGTCTTTATCACCTAAGTTTATTAAAAGAACTCCTAGATCAAACAAGTTCAAAAAGTGTTTATTTTCTGTCTAAACCTAAAGCAAGCTTCTAAGTTTTATTCCATGAGTATCCTATGGTTATCCCTTCAAAACAGAACTTGGCCATGGTTAGGAGAAAATTTTCTATAGCCTTAAAAGAGTAAACTAAAGCAAAGCTGACATAGGGCAATGCAAGATTACAAACATAAATTCAAGAAAGGAGAATATTAAAAAAAATTCAGTAAAAAGTTACTCCCTTTATGGTAATGTCACGGCAGTTGGTAGCCTCGACAGTACTTCTGCATCTACAATCTCCCCTAAACTCAAACCGAGCATTGTCCTCAATACTCAAGATATAAGGCAAACAACAATTAAAATATTAAAAAAATGAAGGCAGTAAAGGAAATATTTATAATGACTCTGAGGAGCTGCTTGTACGAATCATTCTCCTAGGCCTTGCTGCTGGTGCCTTTCTCCTGGATCCTTGTGCTGGTGATTGCTATTGTTTGGCCTACCGATGCGGCTGCACTCTACTGGGTGGTGTACGGTGCGTCGGTGCTATAACCTTATCCCCTTCTTCTATCTTGTCCAGATTGTCTGTGTCCATAATTTCTGTTCCACCTCCTACCGTGGCAGTGTGTATTACTGATTCATAGGATGAACTGTGGTATTCATCAATCTCGCGAGACAGGGTATCCCTGTTAAGACTAGGCATAAGAATTGGTTCTCTTTGGAGAGAGTTAAAGACAACTCGCCTCTTGGATGACCTTTGGCTAGTAGATGATACTTCGGCAGACCTTGCTGGCCTGGAAGGTCCGACAGCATAAAACTGTTGGTGCGACCGTGGCTAGAAAGATGGTTACGGCCATGGGGAAGGTGTTGTTTTAGTGTAAGGGGCGACAGTGACGAAAATGTTGGCTGGGAACTCTGGAAATTGCGCCCCTTGATGTGGAAAACTCTGCATCATCATGTTGGCTAGAGACGTGTTGAAGTCGCGCTGGTAATCCATGCAGCGTTGTTGACGAAGGTCCATGACTGCCATCCTTAGCAAAATTTCTTGGTATGGGTCCGCTACGGCAGTTGGCTCAGCAGAGGCTGGTGCTTCTGTGGAATATTATCCTCTGGTGGTGAAGTCAGTAGAAAATTGTTGCGGTGTTGCCTGGACAGATTCTGCATGTGTTATCTGTATAACTCGATGGTAAAAATCTCCTGTCCATCCCTGTCGATTTGGCGTGTATTCATCCGTGTCTTTAACCGGAACTCCTACATTAATGCACAAGGCAGAGATTAAACATGGGAAGTACAGTGGTCCACGTTCCTTTTTACCACATTCATGGATTTCGTGAAGAATGATCTCTCCAACGTTGATGCTTCTCTTTTTTATGATGGACTGGATCAGTACCAATCTTTTGCGATCTATTGTGCTGTTATGGAAGGTTGAGATAAGTCGTCTCTTGACAAAAGTACACCACATCTTAGCCTCGGGTGTTAGACTCTTCCGTGTTACTAAACCCTTATAGGCACCAGTTTCCCATGAAGTGTTGCTGTAACAAAGCTCATCTTTAATCTCCTCATAGTCTTGAGTGGTGATGCTGTCTACGTAGTCGGCATGATCATCCCGTATGGGTGTGAGACCATAAAAGTTATTGATGACTTTGGCTTCAAGTTGCACAGGCTTGCCTCGGTAGTGGATAAAGAGGGTGCCCTTGCTCGGGCAATGCGCGTAAAATTCCCTCATAATTGTGGCATTCGCCGGTTGAGGCTGTAGGCAGAAAGCCTCCCAATCCTGATACTGAATTTTGTTGAACAAGTATGAATCAATGCCGAAGTATATTTCATTGTTTTGTTGAAATCTCTGCTCTTCCCATAATTGCCGAGCAATGAACGAGCGGTTGAATCTGTCAGCAACAGTGTCCGAGGCGAATCTTGTGTAAGAGGCCATTGATTGTTTATGGAAAATGGTTTGAGAAATTCTGGAGTAAATAGAGATTGTTCTAAAAATTTCAAGATATAATGAGAGCAAGATTGTAAAAGAAAGTGAAGATAGCAAGAATGCAAAGGTAAATAATACACAACAATGAGTCTACTTATATAGGCTGTAAAAATATGATTATTAAAAATACTAGCCGTTAGGCATTTACTGCCTTGTTGCATAGTTCTATTGCGACGGGTTTCTCAGCAGAGAGCCGTTACATTGTTTCTACCCGTTAGGAATTCTACGGTTCTAGCACAGTGCATTACCGCGACGGCAGACTTCCTGTTATGGCATGATTTTTTCTGCATTCATAGCTTTATTTATTCTAAAAGAATGCTAATAATAAAATATAAGAATACTGAAAAGAAAACATAATAAAATGAAATTCTGAAAATAACAAAATACTGAAAATAATAATAAACTAATCCTAATATAATAATTAAAATTGAAGGGAAAATATTAGGTTTCTTGTGGAGTGCATGTGAATGCATCTCCCACTTTCGTTATCTCTTTCTGGCATGTATCTGTCTTCATGAGTTGGCCAGTCCCTTGGGTGTATTCGACCTCTCCTTTGGGTTTTATTCTTTTATAGAATAATCTGTCGAGCGTGCTGCCCAAACAGGATGTTTTAGTACCCTTATTCGGTGTATGGAGAGCCTTACATTCTACTGGAGCATCTGAGTGTGGAAGATTGTGGAAGGCGTTCAATGTGACTTGTTGATCATTTATCCGCATTGTGAGCTCGCCATTTTCTACATCAATGATGGTGCGTCCAGTAGCAAGGAAAGGTCATCGCAATATGATCGATGCATTATCGTCTTCACAGTCAAGGACAAGAAAGTCGGCAGGAAATATGAACTTGTCAACTTTCACTGGAATATCCTCAATTTTGCCTTCAGGATGCACATAAGACCGATTCGCAAGTTGGAGCAGTACTGTTGTTGGTTTTGCCTGTCTAATTCCAAGTTTCTGAAAAACGGATTTGAGCATTAAGTTAATGCTTGCTCCCAAATTGCATAGGGCCTTTCCTTTATAACCATCCCCAATTGCACAAGGAATTGTGAAACATCCAGGATCTTTTAGTTTGGGCGGCATGTGATTATGTAGCATGGTCATGCACCTTCAGTGGCTGCTACTGTTTCAAACTCTCTTAGCCTTCTTCGTTTGGATACTATGTCCTTTAAGAACTTGGCATAGTTGGGCATTTGTTCAATAGCCTCAACTAGTGGCAAGTTGATATGGATTTGCTTCAATATGTCTAGGAACTTCTAAAATTGGTGGTCCTGTTTCTGCTTCTTCAGCCTCTGTGGGAAAGGAGGTGGTGGTCTGATATCCTCTAGGTTTTCTTGGATATTTAGTTTAATACCTGGGGTGAATTTATTTGCAGCTGCCTCGGCGGAAGGTTCTGATACTACTGGTTCTGTTGTCATGGCAGAGCTTTCGGCAGGGTTCTACTCAGCTTCTAGGTCCTCATGATGTTGTTTTTCTGGTTGGGCTCTATCGGTTGATGTCCCTTCTTTATCTTTCAATTGTAGGCCACTTCTAGTTGTGATTACCTTGCATTGCTCGTGGCCAAACACCTTAGCAACTTCAGTATTGCTAGGTAAACCCCCTAGTGGTCGAGTGTTTTGACGTTGGGCAAATTGATCTACCTGGATTTCTAGGGATTTTATTATGGCCTCCTGGTTCTGCACTCTCATCTCAGTTCGGTTCATGAAGTCATCAGTACGCTTCATGAAGCGGCTATTCACCATCATGTAGGCATCAGTCTTTGTCATGAAAGCTGTGAGAGAATCTGCCAATGCATTTAGAGATTGTTGCTGTTGTACCTACTGTTGTGGCATTGACTGTTGAGTGTTCTACTGTGGCAGATTCTAGCTCTGATGCTGAAATCCAAGGGCTTGACTAATTGGATTCAAGGCATTATTAGGGTTACTCTATGAGAAGTTCGGATTTCTTTTCCAAGATGAGTTATAATTGTTGGACATTATTGGATTGTTTCTGTTATAATTTTCAACATATAGGCTGGTCTCTTCATCTGACATGTAATCCGATGAGTTAACTGCCTTAACCTCATGTACGCTTCTTTGGGTTTGCATATTTTGAACTATCTTGGTCAGATAAGCCAATTGTGCTGCAACTGAACTTGATGTATCTAATTCATGGGCTGTGATATGACGTCTCATTCCTCCTCGCCTTGATGTGGGAAATTGGAAGTCGTTCCTTGCGAGTTTGTTCAGAATTTTAATGGCCTCCGTGGGTGCTCTATCCAAAAGTGTCCCATTTGCGAAAGCGTCTAGCATCATCCTTGTGGAGGCATTAGTAGCATTATAGAACATGGAGACTTGCGTTCACAAGGGAAAACCATGTAGTGGGCATTTGTTTAATAGTTCTCTATAACGTTCCCATGCCTCATACATCGGGTCATCTTTATCTTTTCAGAATGATGTGATTTCATTACGAATGCGGTCATAGAGATTTGTCGGATTGAACCTCGTAATGAATTCTCGGCAAAGTTCCTACCAAGATCCTATGGATCCTGCTGGGACACCATTCATCCAGGTCTTCGTCCTATCCCTCAGTGAATAGGGGAATAATTTTAATCGTAGAATATCTTCAAGGACTCCTTGAATCTTGAAAGAGTTGCACACTTCCATGAAAGATTTGAGATGTTGCCTTGCATCTTCAATAGCAGACCCACTGAACTGTCCAATTGTGTTCAACATGTTGAACATCACTAGTTTAAGCTCAAAGTGAGTCTCTTTTATTTCAGGTGTGACTACACCAGGGTTAAGTACGTTTAAATCTTCCATCAGATAGTCTCTAACAGTGGACTGCCTCGGCAATGGTTGCGACAGTGGTTGCTGCGGCATTGCTGGCGGCAGTACATTATGGTCAACAAGTGGAATTTGTCCTCTGGGTGGATTATCCATGACTTGGAATAGATTGCGTCTTAGATTATGTCTTGTTCGTTCAATCTCAGGATCCAACTCGTACAATGGTCCACTCGGATTTACCCTGGTCATAAACCAAATAAATTAAAGTTAGTAAAAATAAAAATAAAATAAATAATTAATTAATTAAAATTAAAGTTAGATAAAGAATAATTAAAGAGCAAGAAAATTAAAGAAAAAAAAAATTAGTTGTCAATCCCTGACGATGCCAAAAACTTGATGGGCGTAGTATAAGCGCAATTTGAGTGCAAGTGTACACGTCATCAAGTAATAAAATGATAAGTATATCGTGTATCGTCTCCACAGGGATTGGTATACTTAATATGTTTCCTCTTGTTCCCTTGCTCCTGAAAAGAAAATAAAAACACAAATAAGTTGATTTGTTTTATCTAATTAAATAATTAAATAAAAAACATAAAATAAAAAGGTTAAAGACGATATAGAGAAAGTGGGTAAGATCCAGTTGCGTCAATTAGTTGATTCAATTGATCTTCTTCTTATCCAATACAATCACACAATACTGCTTCGACAGTACTGCAGATACCGCCTCGGCAACATTGGTGCTCCTCTACCGCGACAATCTCTTGCTCTTGGGCAGAAGCATCAAAGTTCAGCAAAGTGTCCGTAAGTGACTCAGCTCATTTCTGAGGCAGAGTGTTGTTGATGCCCAGTCCTTGATGATACCTCTCGGCGTAAATCAAAGATAACCACCAACCAATCCAACACTTCTTTTAGCTGCTGAAACTCTTAACCTATTTCTCGGTGCCTCCAAAAGAGTATAGGCCGAGTTAGTGTCTACGACACCGTACTTATCCCTTTCGTGAATCTATACCTCTCGATGCTAGATAAATAGATTACTTGCAAACTTCCCTCTCGGGCTTGGATACAAGAACAAAGAATGAAAATAGGATAAGCAAACTTTGATTTTATTATTGCATAAGAACAAAGATACAAGAATCAATCACCTCTCACTAATCTCGACAACCTTCACCTATCCCTAAGAAGTTTAGAACATATTGTCGTTAAGTACAATTCTTAGGGAGAAGGATCGGCTCAAAGGGAAAAGGATTTCTCTCTAAGTCGTCTCTCTCTAAATCGACTCTCTCTAAATCGGCTCTCTAAACAATATGGTCGGCTAGTGTATTTATAGTCTTAACCTAGGGCAAACCTTTCCTAAATAGACTTCAACTTGTTGTAGGGAACAAGTCTTCTTTAAGGAATCTGATATTTCCAAGTTTGCCGCCTTCTAGAAGGGTTCTCCCGCTTGGTCTTTGAATTGGGCTTTTAGCGCACTAGCCTGGTCCAATTGGTACGCCACATCTTCCAGAATATTCTTTATATTTTTATCTTTCATCAGGCCGCCATTGTTGGTGCTGCCATACTGGATTCTACCGCGGCCTTGCTACTGCCTTGGCCGCAACACTGCTTCTTTTCCGCTTTGGCTCTAGATATTCCTACATGTACAGAATATGTAAAAATATCTACATTCTTTATAAATATTGACTTTTTAAGTGATGATAATGGAATATCCAATATTTGAGCAAAAAGTCTATATTTTGGTTCAAGTTGGTTTATAATAGATGCATAAAATACCATGGGAAAGGTAGTAAATAACTGCCATTTAGGCACTCATCAGGATGATAAAGACTGTTAATTCTAATGAGAGACCGATTGTGGGAATTTCCAAGGGAGTCAAGATTGAACTCGGAAACTGGTACGGTAAAGAAAACATGAAGGTAATCCCACTTGATGATTTTGATTTTGTTATTGGTTTAGACTTCCTTGATCGGATTAATGCGCTGCTTGCTCCATTTGCCGATTGCATTTGCATATTGGATCCGGATAAAAAATGCCTTGTTCCCACAAATCGAGAGACTGGAGTGGAGGGCAAGATGCTTTCAACCATCCAGTTTTCCAAGGGTGTTGTGCGCAAGAAGACTACAACATACTTGGCAACCTTGAAAGGTGACGAGTCTTTGAAGACGACAGAAGTTCCAACAGAAGTGGAACAAATATTGGAAGAATTCGCTGACACGATGCCTTCCGAATTGTCGAAGCAATTACCACCGAAAAGGGAAGTGGACTACAAGATTGAGTTGATCCCTAATGCGGAGCCGTCAGCAAGGGTTCCATACCGGATGGCCCTACCGGAGTTGGAAGAGTTGAGAAGACAACTCAAGGAGCTGTTGGATGCCGGGTATATTGGACCCTCCAAAGCCCCCTATGGTGCACCTGGTTTGTTCCAGAAGAAGCATGATGGCTCTCTTTAGATGTGCATCGACTATAGAGCGTTGAACAAGCTCATGGTAAAGAACAAGTATCTGATTCCATTCATTGCGGACTTGTTTGATCAACTTGGGAGTGCAAGGTGGTTCACCAAGTTGGATCTTATATTGGGATATTACTAAGTGAGGATAACCGAAGGTGATGAGCCAAAGACCGCATGTGTGACCCGGTATAGCTCGTATGAGTTCTTCGTGATGCCTTTCAGCCTCACTAATGCTCTAGCGATGTTCTGCACCCTCATGAACAAGGTATTACATCCATTCTTGGATCGTTTTGTTGTTGTTTACCTTGACGACATTGTGGTGTATAGTGAGAACTTGAAGGAACACGTAGAACACTTGAGACAAGTGTTTCAGGTACTTCGAGAGAATGAGCTCTTTGTCAAGAGGGAGAAGTGCGCATTCGCCTAGAAAGAAGTACCGTTCTTAGGCCACATCATTGGAGGTGACGTGATCCTTATGGACAAAGACAAGGTTCGGGCAATTGAAGAATAGAAGTCGCCAACCAAGGTGACGGAACTGAGATCACTCCTTGGATTGGCCAACTACTACCGACGTTTTGTCGAAGGCTATTCCAAGATCGCCACACCCTTGACTGATTTGCTGAAAAAGGACAAGATGTGGGACTGGAACGAGGAGTGTCAAAGGGCCTTTGAGAAACTGAAGGAAGCCATGGTGAGTGAGCTTATGTTAGCACTGCCAAAACATTCCAAACCTTTTGAAGTCCATACTGATGCGTCCGATGTAGCCATTGGGGGAGTCCTTATGCAAGAAGGACATTCGATAGCTTTCGAGAGTCGGAAGCTTAACGACGTAAAGAGGCGACATACCGTCCAAGAGAAGGAGATGACCGCAGTTGTTCACTGTTTACGGCTGTGGAGACATTACTTTTTGGGTTCGAGATTTCAGGTATTTACTGACAACGTTGCCAACATTTATTTTCTAACCCAAAAGAAATTGTCTTCCAAACAGGTACGGTGGCAAATGTTCTTAGCGGAATTCGACTTTTCCATGGAGTACAAGCCGGGGAAGGCCAATAGTATAGCCGATGCACTAAGCCGAAGGTGCAACATAGAGTTCATCAACAAACCCGAAGAAACGCTATTATCATGCATCAAGGAGGGCTTAGATCATGATCCGACAGCTCATTCCTTGATCAACCATGCCAAGAAGGGCAAGTCTAGAAGGTTCTGGCTCGAGAACAACCTCTTGATTACCAAGGGACGACGCCTCTATGTCCCGCAATACATGAAATTGCGAAAAGAGCTTATACGAGAATGTCATGATTCCAAGTGGGCTGGTCATCCGGGTGTGCATCGTACGATGGTGTTGTTGGAGGATCGGTATTATTGTCCACACATGGACAATGACGTGGAGGTCTATGTGAAGACTTGTCTTATTTGCCAACAAGACAATATCGAAGCCAAGAAACCAGCAGGGTTGTTGCAACCGTTTCCGATTCTAGAGCGTCCATGGGAAAGTATTTCTATGGACTTTATAGTTGGTTTGCCGAGTACTGACGGGTTTGTCAGTATTATCGTGGTTGTTGACAGGTTCTCGAAGTATGTCACCTTCATTCCTTCCAGCAAGGAGTGCCCAGCTGAGGAAGCAGCTCGCCTTTTCCTCAAGCATGTGGTGAAGTATTGGGGGGTGCCAGGGCAATCATGAGTGACCGAGACCCTCGCTTCACGGGCAAGTTTTGGACCAAGTTGTTCAAGCTGATGGGGACAGATTTAAACATGTCCACGAGTGTTCATCCACAAACCGATGGGCAAACCGAACGAGTGAACGCGAGATTTATCTCCGGCACTATGCTAGTGCGACTCAGCGTGACTGGCCGAAGTTACTGAACGTGGCCCAATTTTCTTACAACTTGCAGCGGACGGAGGTCACAAACCGAAGTCCTTTTGAGATTATTTACGGACAACAGCTACTCATTCCCAACGCTGTTGTGCTCGGTTACGAGGGGCCTAATCCAGCAGCTTACCACACTACCAAGGCGTGGCAAGAACATCTTGACTTATCCCAAGCTTGTTTGCACAAGGCGGGTAAGCGAACCAAAAAGTGGGCTGATCGGAGGCGCAGGGCCGAAGAGTTTCAAGTTGGCGACCAAGTTCTTGCCAAGCTTCACTTGTTATTAAGGAAACCAGGAGTGCATAAGGGGCTTGTGCGACGGTACGAGGGACCATTCAAGATCGTAAAGCGAGTAGGTGCTGTGGCCTACAAACTGGAGTTACCGTCAACGCTCAAGGTTCACCCGATTTTTCACGTAAGTATGCTCAAACCATTCCATACGAATACCGATGATCCAAATCGAGGCAAGTCACATAGAGTACCGATAGGAGTGAAGGTCTCCTATGAGAAGGAGGTTCGAGAGATCCTAGCAGACAAGATCGTCCGACGAAAACATCATCGACCAAGGCAAGAGTACTTCATCCAATGGAAGGAACTTCCCGATAATAAAGGAAGTTGGGAACCAGTCGAGGACCTTTGGCAATTCCAAGACAAGATTGCCGAATTCCACTCCCAGGACGCAACGAGGGCGTTGCTGAATTCAGTGGGGGAGAATGTCACGATCCGCAAGCTCAATGAGCCCAATGGTGGGGTTGCTGCAGTCCAATCCGCCCAAGCCTATCTCACCAAGGTTTTGGGTTTGCCAAGCCCACTAAGATAACCCATTTATCCTATGTGAACATAGGTGATTCCTTTCCATATTTACTTAGGAATATTCTTAGAATGATGCCTTTATGGTTGGTGGGATTTAATCCTAATCATCGATGTATTTTAATTGTAACCGTTGGATGTAATGGGGCCAAGTATAAATATAGGCTCACCCATCCTCATTTGTTCACTTCATCCTTGAGAAATACAAAGCATTCACTCAAACACTCTCTCTCTCTTGTTGTGTCTTTCTTTGTTTGTTTGCTTTTCGTGAGTTACAAAGCTTTGTGAAGAGGCTGACTTAGGCGAGTAGAGTCCTAAGGCCGCACGATTTTGCTAGATCAAGTCTAAACCCGTGACAAGTACATGATATAATATCTAATTAATATATTTTTAATTTTAAACTACTTAACATTGGTAAAATCAGAGAAATGGGGTTGGTGCAGATTATTTTAGTTTCTATGATAAAAGCTATAGTAAAATGATAAATGAAGAACTTGCAACAGGATAGGAAAAACGACCATGGAAAGCAACAGTCTAGTCCAGTGTCCGTTCTAGATGAACATTTCGAACAAGAAGACGACGATTCTGTTTTCGAACTTCAGTTGGCCAGACTGGAAGGTCCCTCTCTTTCTTACATACAATTCCCAGTAATCAACATTAATGGTGTTTTAACATTTCTGGTTTGCCTTGACAAACAGGAACCAAAGAAAAGCTCCTGCAAAAGATCACAAGGTTTGAGAGGTTGTCTCAGCTGGAACCATTGGAATTGGAGAGACGAATGACAATGAATGAGGTTGAAGATGAAGATAAACCAGAAGCAAAACAACTGTCTCAGGAACTACTTCAGCTATCCAAAACCAAAATCCCATTAAGCATATTGAAGACTGAGAAGCCGACAGACTGGATACAAGGTTGTGTTAAGGAAATAGAAGAGACTGTAAATTGGATTCAGTTTGACGTAGGGAAGGAAGAGGTTGGCTCAGTGATAGAACTTGAGATTTTCAGTTGGCTGATGGATGAGTTAGTAAGTGATTTATTGTAACTTTAATTTCATTTATCATGTTCGACATTTGATGGATTCAGATAATCATAAAAATCATCTAAAATAAAAATTATTTGTCTCCTTTTAATATTTATTTATGATATAATATTAAAAAAAATATAGACTTTATGTTTAAAATTAAAATTTAATGTAAAATAAAAATAAAAAAAATCTTTAGAGGTGGGCGATTGTCCCTCTCTACTAGGGCTGTAAATGAGATGAGACCCTCTCTACTAGGGCTGTAAATGAGACGAGACAGATCGCGAGCTACTCGAGCTTGACTCGGTCAAAGCTCGGTCAAAACTCGACTAGACTTGGCTCGAACTCGACTTGAGTTCTTAACGAATCGAGCCGAGTTACATGATATCCGACTCAAAAAGCTCACGAGCTACTCGAAAACATAAATATAATATTTTTTATAATTTAATATCTAAATTTTTAAACTTAAAACCCTAAACATAAGTCTTAAACCCTAAATTAACATACTAAAACCTAAAATTAACAAGCTTGAATTTACATAACATGTGTATCAAAGTTTTTCTCTATTAGACTTTAAATGAGACTTGAGAAAAAAGCTCAAGTTACATGATATCCGAATTACTCAAGTTCGAGTTAAGAACACGAACAAACATTGGTCAATATTCGGCTCGATTAGGCTCGAAAAAAGCTCAAACTCGACTCGAGTTCTTAACGAGTCGAGTTGAGCTCAGATTTTTCAGACTCGTTTAAAATTACTCAAGCTCGAACTCGACTCGAAATCTTAATGAACCAAACCGAGCTTAACACTACTCGAGCTTGACTCGACTCGTTTACGCTCCTACTCTCTACCCTCATATGCCTTCGTTCTTTCGCCGCACATTTCTCGGTGTACAAAAGAAGAATAAGTACATTATTAGTTGTTTAAATTATTTGTTTTATTTTCTCGTATTCTCAAGTCAAAGATTTTAAACCCACTATAAATATTTTATTTTTAGATTTTCCCTTTTTCTTTAGGGTAATATTAAAATAAGAATTAAATTAAAAAAAAAAAAACATGTTAAGATTTTTATTGTAATAAATAAAGAATCTAGAATATTTAAAAGTGATAAAAATTAATTTGGACATGCCTAAAAAGGTACGTGCACACACATGTTGGTTGGACCTTAATATTATATCTAGTTGTCAATATGTATAACAAAACGATCATAGACCATGATTGATGACCTAATATAAATAAAATAGTACGAATCATTTTATTTTAATGGTTTAAAAATAATTAGTGTTTTTAAAGATTATGGGTTCAAGTACCAGTAATACATCACATGCACTGAACAATTAATGTTTAATAATTGAGAATATATATTTTAAAACATATACTACTGTAATTATTCTAATCGATTTAAAAATAAATAAAATAGATGTCAAATATAAGGTAATGAATGGGCTAAAATCATAATTAAACCCAATTTTTTCTTGGAAATTTGAACCACATCCACCCCATTTTGAAAAAAAATCTCTTTCCTTAATTATGTTTCATACGTGTTTTATAAAAAATTCTTAAAAATTAAATTTTAAACATTAATCTTGACTTTTACGTTCTAAACTATCTTAAAAATATACTCTATCCTTAATTATAATCCTAATCTTTAAATTATAAATCTTAAATTTATTATTCTAAAATTAAAATACCAATAA
The DNA here is from genome assembly GCA_035048815.1 of Abelmoschus esculentus. Lineage (NCBI taxonomy): Eukaryota > Viridiplantae > Streptophyta > Magnoliopsida > Malvales > Malvaceae > Abelmoschus > Abelmoschus esculentus. Next base: position 3,238,483 of record JAUCBN010000038.1, read on the forward strand.
AAGTATAATAAAGAAAAAGACATTTGTATCTTATTTGACAATTTCCCTCCCATTTCATTTTTCGTGCTAGACATTGCTTGCTGGAATCTAGTTGTATAGTCTTGTCTTGATCTTGTTAAAATCAGTGGTGGATCCATAAATTTATTTGAGGTAGACACATGAAATTTTGAAATCTCAGAGTGGGTACAAAATTTAAATATTATAAAAAACTTAAAGATTAATTCATAAAATTTTAAAAAATTAAGTATAAATATACGAATTTTGAAAAATTCAGAGTGAACACGATAAAGGGTACATACGCCGGCGGTTAAACTCATACACCGTTGGTTGTCCACATAATTGAACCACCAACGAGTCCCTTTCACCGACCCCACAACCTTCGTTCCATCTCCGATGAAGACAGACATAAACAGAGACAAAGCCATCAGCCATGGGCGTGGATTTAATGTAAAACCGGTCACGAGTTTCTCTCTTGTTTCAGCGGTTACGCAACGTGGGTCGACAACGAGTAAAACGTGTGGTGTAGGCTTCAAGTACTGTTTCTTCTATTGAGAGACAGACACCATTGGGACCTACACAGACACAACTTACAACACGTGATACATTTAGTTCTTCACGGCTCACGTTGTCTTGGAAGATTCTAATGACCACATATTTTTAATGGAAATTACACCTTGTTAATAAGAATTACACGAATGACCACATATATAATTACATTTTGACAATCATATTTTTAATTTTGTTAATAAGATCATTTAAATAATTAAGTGATATTATCATATCAATCAATTTACCTATTATTAAAACTAATCAGAGAGTAATATGAAAATTAATATAAATTTATATAATTATATATTTAATCTTCACCAGTTATACATTTTATCAATTTAATTTTAGTTTTATTTTAAGGCATAAAAATAATTTTAACCCTTAACGTTTATAATTTTTATCATTTTGATCTTTATTCATTTTTTTGAATAAATTTAGCCTTTAACCTATATCTTTTTGACAAATATCTTATTTTTTAACTAATTTGATGATTGAACCGTTAAAAATTCAACGATGATACATATATATGGAATGTAATTTTAAATGACATGGCATGTAACCTATCAAATATATATATGGAATGTAATTTTATTTAAATATAAAATATAAAATAATTAAAATTCAAATAAAATATTAAAAATTAATTAATTCTAGAATAGAAATGTTATTAAACATTCTTAACCCCAACTACGATAAAATCAAAATCCTATTCGAATTATGTTTATATTTTTTAAGATAAGATTTTGATTCTATCATAGTTAGAGTTAAGAATATTTAGTAGCCTTTTATTTTAGAATTAATTATTTTTAATATTTTATTTAAATTTTAATTTTTTTATATTTTATATTGGAATAAAATTATATTCTATATATATATGTATTTGATAGGTTACATGTCAAGTCATTTAAAATTATATTTTATATATGTATATATGTATCATCGTTAAATTTTTAACGGTCCAGTCATCAAGCTAGTTAAAAAATAAGCTATTTGTCAAAAAATATAGGTTAAGGGCTAAATTTATCCAAAAAAAGAATGAGGGTCAAAACGTAAAAACTATAAATGTTAAAGGTTAAAATTATCTTTATGCCTTGTTTTAATTAAATAAATTAATTATTCATTCAGATGGTAACATATGTTACCACTTGATCAGAGGAGAACAATAAATTTATTAAATCAAATTATATTCTTGAGTTTATATTCACTATATAAATTTTATTATTATTTTTTAATTTTTAAATATGATTCCATATATATAACAAGTGCATATTAAGATTTTTAAATTTTTTTAACAAACTAATTCACTTATACGATTAAATAATTCTATCATTTTTTTAAAAAAATTATTAAATTTATTTAAAGATATTAGTATAAATATTTAATTTATTAATAATAAAATTAAATTATTGAATAAAATTGAAATTATATTTATAATTAGAATATAAATTACCATATCAACGAAACAAAAACCATACAAGGCAGTCCTTCCTAATTTCGTTCATATATATAACCGTACAAAACTTCCTTTATCTCCACCCTAATTTTGTTTTTTATTGAAAAGATCACGTGTATTTTTCACTTTAATTACCTAAATCAATTTGTCATAATTCATAATATTTTTATTATTTCTTATATACATAAAGATAATTTTAACCTTTAACGTTTATAATTTTTGTCGTTTTGATCTTTATTTTTTTTGGATAAATTTAGCCCTTAACCTATATCTTTTTAACTAATAACTTATTTTTTAACACCATGGTAACTAGACCGTTAAAAATCTAACAATGATAATATGTTATACGCATAAGATAATATATTTTAAATAACATGACATCTAACCTATCAAATATATATAATATAATTTTATTATAATATAAAATATAAAATAATTAAAATTAAAATATTAAAAAATTAATTGATTCTAAAATAAAATACTATTAAACATTCTTAACCCTAACTACGATAGAATTAAAATCATACCTAAAAAAATTAATTAATTTTGAATCTGTGTTCATATTTTTTTTAAGATAAGACTTTGATTTTATCATAGTTAGGGTTGAGAATGTCTAATAGCCTTTTATTTTAGAATTAATTAATTTTTAAAATTTTATTTGAATTTTAATTATTTTATATTTTATATTGGAATAAAATTATATTATATATATGTATTTGATAGGTTAGATGTCATGTCATTTAAAATATATTATCATCTCCATATGACATGTTATCATTGTTAGATTTTTAACGGTCCAGTTATCATAGTAGTTAAAAAATAAGTTATTTGTTAAAAAGATATAGGTTAAGGGTTAAATTTATCCAAAAAAAGGTACAAAACGACAAAAATTATAAACGTTAAGGGTTAATATTATCTTTATGCCTTTTTTTATATTTTAAGATTTTATTTAAAAATTATATTTTAATATACAAATTATAGGTTGTATGGAAATATTATATAATTTGTCATAAAATTATTATTTTTTTAAAATAGATGATAGGATATGCAACGTCCTGTTTATATATACCAAGATTTTTTTTTAATGTGAAAATAATTACAGTCTTTTTTTTTAGATATAATATTTTTACTACTTAAATGAGTTTTCGTTGTCGTGATCGATCAATTATCACAATTGCCCATTATGTTTACCTCTTTTATAATGTTTGGCGTAAAATCAGATAACCAAAAGATAATTCTAATATAATTTGTCACGTGATCATTATTCTTTTTCAAAAAAATATATTTATCAAATATATATAACATCATCGTTTATATACCTTAAGACTTTTTTTATGTAGCATTAAAGATGTCGTCTCTTATCATACGTATTATTTATATACTTCATTGGGTAAAAGTAAAAACAATAAAATTTTAAAAATGCGAAATACATTAAAGTATATATCTTATCACTTATAAAAAAAATCTTAATAATCTTTCGATGAAAATTTAATAAAATCACTACTTTGATTAGAGTGTTCTAAGAAAAAAATTAAATTCTTTCGCTACTTGATCTGGTATATCAATAAAAATCACATAATTCTTTTTATATAAACCAACAATCTTCGTTATTAGTAACGTTCGATTAATATTCGTCATATAAACATTAAACTATTAAAAATAAATAATACTGAAACAAAGATAGATTAAAAGTGTCATTAAAACATACGAATAAACTAATTACTAATCATGTGATTTTTTTTATTTAAATTTAAAAAAGGAAAGTGCCTCCCCATTTGTTATCCACCTCTCCCTCGTCTCCTCTGTGGATCTATATTCCTATTACGTTGCTCCAAATATTTAAATCGACCCATATTTTCCTCGCTCTCCTAAAGAGCATCTTCCATTTTCTGTTTCTTCTGTACTTCGTCTTCATTCAGGGCAGATTGAGGCTGGTTTGTTTTATCAGGTAATGCTTTCCTTTCTTATTATTTGCCTTTTATTTTGTTCCTGCCTACTCTGTTTGTTTTCTAAGAAAACAACGGAGATAGAGATAAGCAAATGAAGCCAAAAGTGGATTTATTCAGACTATTCTCCCACTTCTTTCAGTTTCGAATCCTTGCATTTCGTTAGAATGCGATGTCGAGTTTATATCTAGTTTTCGTTGTTCCTTTTTCTAGAGGATTCTCTGTTATAAATCGGAAATCATTATGAAACTCTAGAATTTGTAACCGTTATAATTTCACTGAATGATTTCAACGTCTCCATTGATTTTTTTTAATCTAATTACAGTACATCATTAGAAGAGAGCTCTTTTGGTAATTATTGCATTTGTATGTGACTGTTACAGCTAGGACAATCGCCTTGGTAATTCATTGATTATAAAGTTGCATTTAGGTAATTGATTCAGCTTTTCCACTCGTGTTTGATGCAGTGTAAAGGCATTTGTTTAGCTGTCTGGCGTCTGGTTTCAAACTATTTTCTCGTGTTCTCTACTTTTTAATGAGAAGGCTGCATATTTTTATAAATTTTCTTTCAGCATTCTTTTAATAATAATTTCGTTTATCTGCAGTGAGATATGGTTGCCTTTGGGAAGAGGTTGAAGGAAAGACAAATTCAAGAATGGCAAGAGTAAGTTTGATATATTCTCATTTCTGTGTGTTGCTCTTTAGACTATTTCCTATGTATTATGTGTTATATACTTTTCTGCTGTATCAATACTATGCTTTTTGCTTGCCCAACATACTGCTAGTTGCAGTTTAATATATCTTATCGTGACATTTTTCAATAAATATAATGTGGTTACAACTATTATCGCCTTCTTTAATAGTATATGGTGCTTGATTTGTTACTACCGGTCTTATGTGAGCATGAAGAGTTTACATGTTTCTTTATATATAATTTAGAAAAAAAATATTGTCTTTAGTCAAGATTAATCTCAAAAATTATCTTTCATAATACAGAACAAACCATAGATATGTGATTAGAGAGATAGAAAGACACATAGAGAGAGAGAGAGAGAGGGTGTTGTGCATGTTGACAAATTTGAATGTTATTAGTGGCGATATAATGTGTTCATGTTTCATTTCTGTTGCAGATATTACATAAACTACAAATTAATGAAGAAGAAAGTCAAACAATACACTCATCAAGTTGAAGTTGGGACACTAGAACGTCGACAAGTTCTCAAAGATTTCTCAAGAATGCTGGATAACCAGGTATGTTGAAAACTGAACTTTAGAATATCTGCATGAACTTATTCATGGAAAACTGAGACAGACCTAAAGCTTGAATAGCAGGGACTCCATTATGAACATACTGATTTTATGTTTTGTCCTTTTGCAATCTATTTACTTTCTCCTTCTACTAAACTCAGATTTTCTTTAGCGCCACACTTTCCATTTTATTTTTCAATATATATGGACTGTTAAGGGGAAAAGAGTATGTTTGAACGTATACCGGGTAGGATATTGGTATATTTAATTATTTATGGGAATTTCTGTAATTCATCCTGTGTTTTGTCTGTCTAGTGTCTATCTCTGCATGTTTTTGTTGTACTACATCTTAAACCCTCTTTTAGCTGGTAATGATTTATTCAAAATTCTCCATGTGAGCAATGTGATGTGTCATGACCCTGTGGAATTAGAGTGCCTTGTATAAATTTTAAATCTAAAGAGAAATTTTGCAACTAAAATCTTTATTAAAAATGTCTTTCCCAAGGTTTAATCTGATGTATTTCATGCTATATTGTAACTAAAATTTCAGATTGAGAAGATTGTCCTTTTCCTATTGGAGCAACAAGGCCTATACGCAAGCAAATTAACAAATCTTAGAGAACAGCATGATGCTCTTGAGGAACATCCACAAATATCCAAAATAACTGAACTAAGAGAAGCTTATAGAGGAGTGGGACACGATCTTTTGAAGCTTCTCTATTTTGTTGAAATGAATGCTATTGGTCTACGGAAGATATTGAAAAAGTTCGATAAACGCTTTCGCTATAGATTCACCGATTACTATGTCAAAACACGTGCTAATCATCCTTACTCTCAGCTGCAGCAAGTGTTCAAGCACGTGGTAATGTGCCAAACTCAAACAAAATTTTCCTTTCTTTCAATCACTTATATTTCTATCTTTAACATTCGGCTCTTGTTCATTTCTAGATGGGATTGTGATAATGTAACCGCAGGGATGTGGAAGTAATTCTATCAGTATCCAAAAGCTTATTTTCTAAACGTATAATTTGCAGGGTTTAGGTGCTGTTGCTGGGGCAGTATCTCGTAATCTTCATGAACTTCAAGACCGTCAAGGAAGTTACTTGTCAATTTATGATTCACCCTCTCTTCCTCTCCAGGTTTCTTTTATACATATGTGTTATAAAATTCCCATCTTATTCCCTCTGCACAATAAAGATATGGCTGTGCTATTTTACTTACTCAGATCGTCTGCAGGATCCTGTGGTTGATTCAATAAAAGCGGCTGTTGACAGGTTAACTCACTCAACAAACTTCCTAAACTTTATGGCACAACATGCTCTGATTATGCAAGAAGAGCTACCTGCTCCCGTTGAGCAACGCATTGATGAAGAGAAATACCATTTTATGTCACTCCTCCTGAACTTAGCAAACACATTCCTTTATATGGTCAATACGTATATTATTGTCCCTACAGCAGATAACTACTCCATGAGCCTTGGAGCTGCTGCAACAGTTTGTGGTATTGTTATTGGGGCAATGGCTGTTGCACAGGTGTTTTCTTCAGTGTACTTTAGTGCATGGTCTAACAGATCATACTTCAGACCGCTTGTATTTAGCAGTATTGTTCTTTTTGTGGGAAATACCATGTATGCAATGGCTTATGATCTGAACTCATTAACAGTTCTTCTACTGGGTCGACTTTTTTGTGGGTAAGTGTTTGTCCTCTTTATCTTCTTATCTTCTTGTCAGAGCTCACAGTACCTATAGTGATTGTGGTGGCATGGTCGTTGTTTACTTTTTGGGGTGCTTGAGTTTTTCAGGGTATGACCCTGGTTAGTGAAACTAAGAGTCTAACATTCCACTAACATACCATATGGCTGTTATCAGCATGGTCATTATTGAGACATAACCAAAGGTTGCTGTACTCTATGTGCCTTGCAGTATGGTAGGACTTCTTAGTGTATAATGACTCTAACCTAACCACTCCAATATTTTTCTTATTGAGTTGGTTATTATTTTGATTATATGTATGGCGAACCCTTATTGGAATTATAAGTAAGAACAACATCTGAGATTAAATATGGTTTCAGAACCCAGATTGAACTCACCAATGAATATTATTAGTTTTAGAGTCTAGGAGCTACATTTCATATTTACTTTTGCGATCCAGCTTGATAAAATCAATCTTGTCAATGTCATTGCAGATTCGGTTCTGCTAGAGCTGTTAACCGCCGGTATATTAGTGATTGTGTACCACTAAAAATCCGAATGCAGGCATCTGCTGGATTTGTTAGTGCCAGTGCTTTGGGAATGGCATGTGGTCCTGCTCTTGCTGGCATACTTCAGACAGATTTCAAAATTTACAAGTTAACGTTTAATGCAGTCACTTTGCCAGGATGGGTTATGGCTGTTGCTTGGCTCGTATATCTGGTATGGTTGTGGTTCTCATTTAAAGAACCATCTCGTGATTTTGAAGAGAATAATTCTTCTCATGCATCGAATTGTGGTATGTTTCCTTCTATCAGTTATCTTTTGGCTTGATAGGTTTATGCATAATGCTATTATGTCTTTATCACTGATCAAGGTCTTTCCAGTCTATTTAATTTAAAACCCAAAAAATGGTTTGGGAGCTTTTCTTTTTTCCTTTTGCTTCTTTGTTTTTTTTTATTTAGTTACTGGTATCTTATATAACGCATTAAATTATTGATATGCATGTTCTACCATGTAAATACAGAAAAGGCAGAAAAAAGTGAACTTGAGAAAGGTCTGAAACAACCATTGCTGATTACTTCGGAAGAGACGAAAGAAGATGATGAAGACCCAGAAGCTGATGGAAGCGAAGAAGCTCATGAGGAATCTCGTCGACCTGCCACATCAATGGTTTCAGCCTATAGATTACTTACACCCTCAGTCAAGGTATATAATTAAACAATTAATGGTTTGAATTTCAAAAGTGTTATAGATTAGTTGAGATAATTGGGAAAAAGTGGACAAGAAAGATGTTTATATTTATCAACTTGTTTGTACTTGTATGGTTTTAGCCAAAGAAAATGACCTTAGTTGTTGATATATTTGAATGTTCTCTAACCCGAGTTCTAATAATATCACCAGGTTCAGTTGTTGATATATTTCATGCTCAAGTATGCAATGGAAATTCTACTTTCGGAGTCTAGTGTGGTCACCACATACTACTTCGGCTGGTCAACAAGCTCAGTTGCCATCTTTCTTGCATGTCTTGGTTTAACAGTTCTTCCCGTGAACATTGTTGTTGGTAGCTACATTAGCAACATGTTTGAAGACAGGTATTTTTTGAGGCTTGTACCTTTTTAGTTAATTAATCAATTAAACTTAAATTGCTCTTAATTTCTTCCATTATCTTCGCTTCGGGAGTGTGTCTAATGCATCCATATCTGTTGGCCCGTTGCAGGCAAATTTTGTTGGCATCTGAAGTTGTGGTTTTCGTAGGCATACTGCTAAGCTTCCATGCAATAATACCATACTCCGTCCCCCAGTATGTATGCTCAGGGCTCATCATGTTTGTTTCTGCCGAAGTACTCGAAGGTAACGTTTTATAATTTGGTTTATACCTGCAAAGGACTTTCACTATATTTATGAAATAGCATAACGTTGGCATATTTTAAACGCTGCTCGTCCTAGCTGTACCTCCGGTTGAACTGAATTAGAACCGAATATGAAGCATGTAAACTCCCATCTTCCTAGTTTTCGAGTTTTAAACGAACTGTTGTTAGAACTAGTTACTCTGCATACTTTTGATCCTTGTAATAGAGGAGAACTTTGTTCATATTCACGGTGTAGTACAACCGTGTGTGGCTATCGATTGGGCCATTGTTGTTCACGATTCTGTTGACCTCCACAGGTGTCAACTTGTCACTGCTATCTCGTGTAATGTCATCGAGGCTGTCGCGCGGAACCTACAACGGGGGACTACTCTCAACCGAAGCCGGAACTATTGCTCGAGTGATTGCAGATGCCACAATAACAATAGCCGGCTTCTTCGGACAGGGTCAGCTTTTGAATATCACCCTACTTCCTTCACTAGTGATCTGCATCGTCTCTATCATTGCTACATGTTGCACCTATAACTCCTTATTTTGATCAATTCCATAAGAACAAGGAGACCAAAAAAGTCAGTGTCTCCTCAACAGTTTTCGCATATTCGAATATTTTTTCGTAATAATTATTATCTCTTCACCAGTTAGTTGGAGGTGTTGTTTATCCTTTGTAATTTTTCCTTCATAAAATTTTGTTTCGATTCAATTGAACGTGTATCTTTGGTTCATTTTTGGTGTTTTTTTTATACTAAAAAAAATCAAATCTCGAACTTCAGCCCTAAATTTTAAATCCTAAACCTTAGAAGTACATCCTAATCTCGATTTCAGTGACTATAACCTACGTAAAATATCAATTAAACTCCTATATCATGAATTATTCACTTAGGGCTCCTGCATTATTTAAGGCAAGGCTTGGGAAGCAAGCTACCAGCATTGGATGGAAATATCTATCTCTTTCCTATGCCTTTTTTCATCCTCTGTTTTAAATTAAAAGATTTAGCGTTCAAAGTTAAGATTGTAGTTAGGGTTTAAACATTAGGGTATGATGTATTTTTAGAGTAAATATTTTAGGGTTTAGGATATAAAAAATAAGGGTTGCGATTAAAAATTAAAATTTTTAAAAAAATTAAAGAAAACATATAAAAGAGACGATAATTTTTTTTGGAAGTGTTTGTTTTATTTATCCAAGAAACAAGATCAAAACCTGTGCAATGTCAACAAGAAAGCAAATGTTTTCATCACCTTCGGGAATTCCCCCAAGCAGTACAAATTTCTCTATTTATATTTTCTATATGTATGTATTTGCTTTGTATCTTTGTACTCACTATCTCCCTAATACAATCAATTAAAGTTCTATACTCATGGTTGCCTCGAAAATGTCTACTATTCCTCTCCTCCCAAACATGGTAGACATATGAGCTCCAAGCAATTTTAAGAACGAAAATAAGTAGAGATTTTTCTTTAAGTCGATTACTAAGCCAATGTAACTCTCTCTTCCAATCAAGCATCTCTCTACGCAACCCACATAATGCAAGGATATTATTCCAAATCATCCTCGAGTATTGACACGCTGCAAAAATATGATCCTTGATTCTTGTTCACCATCACAGAGAACACAAAAATTGTCTTACCCCCCATTGACTATTCCCATACGTTGCAACCTATCCATGGGGGTAAACGATCTAAAATAGTCATCCACATCCTTATAGCATGCTTTGGGATGTGAGATCCAAACCATACAAGTCAGTGCCAAACCACCTTAGGCCCTGAGCGCCAACCATGTCTGTCTCATTTGTGCATTTTCTGTAGATAATATAGACAACAAAATAGGCTGAAGCTTGAGGAACTTTTTAGTACACCAACTGAAATGAGGCCTACTTTCCACAGACCATAGGTCCTTGCCCTTTAAAACATACGTTCGAGTTCAAACTACCTATAAAGATCCTTCTTTGTAGAGGATGTCTTTCGGTAATTGTATGAAACATGTTGTATTTCAAGGAGGCAGATAATTTTTATCCACCCGATTTCTAGGGTAGGATATTATTCGTGGTGACCGCCTATTTTGTCTCCTCCTCCTTTGCCTCATGTACTCTTCGTATTTTATACATAATTAGTAATGTTTCTGAAGTTCACAATTTCATAAACAAAATAAAAAAAAACATCAGCAAATATTATATTATGGTCATGCACTGTTTGAAAATCTGGTAGACACGACAGAACTATATTATATATGTGTGTAAGAATTAAAATGGATTTGAAAATCACCCCAACTCGGACTTCACTGAGTGTCCTAGGCCCTTGCCTTCTCTTTTTCCGGGTGGAAAAAGTAGTTTAGCATAACTCAGGCTGGCTCTCCTGCAAATATGTTTGCTCCATGGAGGAGAATCACATATTGTGCATTTCTTGAACGTTTTCCTGAAGCTTCTGTTGCCTACAAGATTGAACATTTTTAAACTTGGTTTGGCTTTGGTGTCCGATAAACACAACTCAAGAATCTTTGTTCCCATAACCTATCTCCCGTAGAGTTTGTTGCTGAGTTGGGTTGGCCTTGTTTTCTCATGTATAAAACGCATGACCAGGTTTGGCTTTCTGTTGGTATACCATATACATACATGTGTTGAAACAGTTTCTGGTGTTTCTTTAGGGACGATGAGTCTTGGGTGGTGGAGACTTGCCTTTGCTGGATTTCTCTTCTTTTATGGCTTTTCTGCCTCTGGATCTGGTATTTCATAGCTATTTTCCCATCATAATTTTAAAACTTAATAGATATACACTAACTTGTTTCCACATGTGGAATGTGTCTATGTTTCTATCCCAACAGCACCAAACTACTCGTTCATGCACAATGCAACATCAGCGCCAGATCTGTCATATTACGACTACATAGTTGTCGGTGGTGGTACTGCTGGCTGCCCCTTAGCTGCCACACTATCTCGAAATGCCGCCGTCTTGCTCCTTGAACGAGGTAGACACCCCTATGGTGACCCCAACATCACTAAATTGGCCAACTTCGGTGCTTCCCTCTCTGACATTTCCCCTTGGTCCCCATCTCAGAGGTTTATCTCAACGGACGGAGTCATCAATGCACGAGCACGAGTGTTGGGAGGTGGAAGTTGTCTGAATGCAGGGTTTTATACTCGCGCTGCCCCTGAGTATGTCAGGTACCAAGTTTGCACCATACAAAATTATTACCATTGATTTGATGTCAAGAGGATTGTTTTTGTTCATATGTGTGCATGTGTATGTGTATATATGCATATGTTGTTATCTTTAGGCAAGTTGGTTGGGACGGACGAATAGTGAATGAGTCGTACCAGTGGGTTGAAAACTTGGTGGCGTTTGAGCCATCAATGGGGGAATGGCAGTCGGCTGTGAGGGATGGCCTGATAGAGGTTGGGGTGATGCCATTCAATGGGTTCACCTTTGACCATATTAATGGGACCAAAGTTGGTGGAACAATCTTTGATCAACAAGGGAATCGACACACAGCTGCTGATCTGTTGAACTATGCTGACCCTGGGGGTCTTACTGTCATGTTGCATGCAACTGTGCACAAAATCTTGTTTAGAACCAAAGGTAACATTGTCTCATAAGTAATACCCACCATGACCACATATCCTATCTACCATTTGATATGTAACTTGAGCTTGGTTCAAATAACAGGGAAAATCAGACCAACGGCTCATGGAGTGATTTTCAGAGACGAAACAGGGGTTACACATAGAGCGTATCTTAGAAATGGGTCTAAAAATGAGATCATTATATCTGCCGGAGCATTGGGAAGCCCACAGTTGTTGATGCTAAGTGGGGTAGGATCGGCTGCCCATCTTCAGTCTCACAATATCGGAGTGGTGCTAGACCAACCCATGGTTGGCCAAGGCATGTCCGACAACCCCATGAACGCTGTCTTTGTCCCGTCCCCTCTTCCGGTCGAGGTTTCACTTATCCAAGTAGTTGGCATTACAGATTTTGGAAGCTATATTGAAGCTGCTAGTGGTGAAAGCTTTACAACTTCTAGTCTTGCTTCTTCTCCAAGATTTTATGGCATGTTCTCACCTAAGGTATAACAAGTTTTATATGCCCTTCATTTTAAGCATTAAACTTCAGTACTTTACCATCAATTTGTATGCAGATTGGCCAGTTATCTACAGTGCCTCCTAAACAAAGGACCCCAGAAGCCATTGCCAAAGCTATTAAATACATGAATAGTCTTGACCAAATAGCTTTACAAGGCGGATTCATCTTGGAAAAAATCATGGGTCCAATTTCAGAAGGACATTTAGAGCTTCAAACCCGTGATCCGAACGATAACCCATCCGTCACCTTCAATTATTTCAAGGACCCTCTAGACCTGCAAAGATGTGTTCAAGGGATTGAAACCATAGGTAGAATCATTGAATCAGAGTCCTTCTCTAGATTCAGACAGGATTATATGTCTTGGCAACAGCTTCTCAACATGACTGAATTCTCCCCTATAAACTTGTTGCCTAAACATTACAACTCCTCAATGCCACTGAAAGTGTTCTGCAGAGACACAGTGATGACTATATGGCACTATCATGGAGGCTGCCAAGTTGGTAGGGTTGTTGATCAAGATTATAAGGTTCTTGGCATCGATGCTCTAAGGGTTATCAACGGATCCACCTTCAACTACTCACCGGGGACTAATCCGCAGGCCACTGTCATGATGCTCGGAAGGTATTTTTATTGAGATCATGGCATGTGTTGGGGTTTCAACTTTCAATTGACATGTTTCTTTTTGCTGTGTTGCAGGTACATGGGCGTGAAGATATTGAGAGACAGACGAGCCAATTAAGAATCCAACATATCCATTAAGATATAAGTTCATTTCTTTTGATTAAGACATGGTGTTTTTGACTTGTTATTAAGCATTACGTGGTCCAAATGTTGAAGTATTTAAGTTAATCCATAGCAGATCAAAATGCAGAAGAAGAAATGTTATACTTTTGTTGTTCAATTGCTTTGCCTTATGATAAACTGGTTCAATGATCCATGGCAGAACAAAATGTAGAAGAAGAAGAAATTAAAACATATCTGATTTGGAATCTGTGTCTTGTTTATAACACTTTCAATGTTTTGTTCTTCAGTTCAGCAGTGTATGCATGACACAGGACTTCATGGGTTTCCTTTTGGAATTTTTCTCGTCTCGTTTATAACCATTTCCTTGAGTTTTACAATTTAATAAACCAAATCTAAGGAGCAAGTCTATGGTAATTCGGGTTGTTTGTGTTGTACAGTTTCGGTCTTATTATATTCGGTTTAAGTTCGATTTGAGTTTTATTGGTTTTAGTTCTTGTTTTTGATATTTCAAATATGGTACCGGGTAGGGACGGGCTAATATCAGATTAAATATTTCAGATTAGTTTTTTTTTGGTTGGGTCGATATCTAATTGATGGAGGCTCGGAAGTTCTTTTGATTCCGCCTTTTTCAGATTATAATACTTTAGGTTGTCGAACCCACAGGGACTGTGTCGACTTTACTACTTCTTAGAACTGCACGATGAAAATAAAAACACAAGTAATTTTTGTTGAGTTGAAATAAATAATTTAATTAAGAGAAAAACTAATTAACGAAAAGATAAGTATAATAAAGGCGAGGCTAAGTTGAGTGCTTTGCAGAGGAGAACCCAGTTATATTATTTATCCACTTATCAATGCAATGGGTTAAATTGTCGACTCGGTGGGTCGCACTAGGGTTCGCCGCAGCTGCCTAGGCGGGATTATGCTTTGTCGACAATTCAACTTTTCATAGTTCGACAGAGCATCCTTGTATGTCTTCTTCCTTATCCCTAAGCGAAGAGAACTATTGAAATCCACTTCTTGATAATACCTCCCGGTGTGGATCAAGGGTGAACAACAACCAAACACATGAATACGGTCTTTGTTGACAATTCAACTTTTCGTAGTTCGACAGAGCATCCTTGTATGTCTTCTTCCTTATCCCTAAGCGAAGAGAACTGGTGAAATCCACTTCTTGATAATACCTCCCGGCGTGAATCAAGGGTGAACAACAAGCAAACACATACATCTTGTTAGTCGTTTAAATCTTGGGCGGTTAATCTCTCAATCGGATTAGTCAATGCCCTTGAGCAAAGATCATATTCTCTCGTTTTGTAAGCTTAACTCTCCCGATATTAGGCATAAACGTCCAAGGAAGTTTAGAATATATTGTAGCCGACGGCTAAAGGTATATGCGATGTAAGATCCGACTCTACTCCCCCTAAACCTAAACCTAATAAGTTCTATTTGGGCTAACCAATGCCTCGGCTGCGTTCATGGATCTTATGAATTGTATATTTAAGCCTCATCTTGATAAGTTTGTAGTCTTCTTTATTGATGACATTCTGGTGTATTCTTGGAATAAGGAGGAACACGTAAAACACCTTTGAATCGTTTTACAGACTCTCCGAGAATGTCAGTTGTTTGCTAAGTTCTCCAAATGTGAATTCTGGTTATCGAAAGTTTCATTCCTTGGCCATATCATCTCGGTAGAAGGAATTAAGCTCGATGCTAAGAAAGTGCAAACCATTTTGGATTGGAGACCTCCGGGGAATGTTAGTGAGGTCAGAAGTTTCCTTGGTTAAGCCGGGTATTATAGGAGATTTGTTAAGGGATTCTTCACTATTGCTTTACCCTTAACTAAGCTTCTCCGAAAAGTTTGAATGGTCAAAGAACCAACAAAGAAGTTTTGATCAGCTTAAGCAAGCTTTGACCCATGCTCCTATTCTTATTCAACCGGAATCAGGCAAGGAACTCACTGTGTACAGTGATGCCTCACATTTGGGACTAGGTTGTGTTTTGATGCAAGGAAATAATGTGGTCGCTTATGCATCAAGGCAATTGAAGCCTCATGAATTGAACTACCCCACTCATGATCTCGAGTTAGCGGCTATTATTTTTGCTCTCAAGATATGGGGGCACTATTTATATGGTGAGAAGTGTTACCTATACACCGATCACAAAACTCTTAAATACCTTTTGACTCAGACGAATTTGAATTTGAGACAAAGAAGGTGGATAAAATTGCTAAAAGACTATGACTTAGTCATTGGTTACCATCTTGGAAAGACAACGTGGTGGCCGATGCTCTTAGTCGCAAAATGATATTGGGTAAGTTAATTGATAACTTTAAAATGCTAAAAGCTTTCTTTGAATTTTTATGCCTAATTTTGAAAATTTTCTTGTAGCTCCGAATTCGATTACTGCACATTTTCGAGTATATCGAAAGCAAGGATTTCTGATTGAACTCCAGGTTCAATCTCATCTGATTTCGAGAATCAAGGATCTTTAACAATCTGATTTTGAGCTTCAAGCTATTGTATCAAAGCTTGATTCGAAAGCTAATGCTAAATTCTCCATCAATTGAATGGATTGCTCTACTTTAGAGATAGAGTATGTGTTTCGAATAATGAAGGATTGAAAAGAGACATCTTACAAGAAGCACACCAAAATCCATTCTTGATACATCTGTTGCGTGTAAAAAGTGCGTAAATAATGCAAATGTACACGTCGCAAGTAATAAAGTGATAAGTATTATCGTGTATCGTCTCTACAGGGATTGGTCTACTCAATATGCCTTCTTTCGTCTTCTTGCTCTGTAAAAGAAATAAAGTAAAAACACAAATTAATTGGGTTGGAATAAACTAAATAACATGACTAAATAATAAGAAAATAATCAGATAAGGAAAGTGGTTAGGATCCAGTTATGTTGTATTGTGAATTTAATTGAATTGTTTCTGTCCAATGCAATCAAACAACACTACCTCGACAGCACTGCAGTTTTACTGCCTCGACAGTGATGAGCTTTGTTGCGTGTCAAATATGCGCAATTTGTGCAAGTGAACACGTCAGAAGTAATAAAGTGATGAGTATATCAGATATCGTCTCTACAGGGATTGGTCTACTCAATATGCTTTTTTTTGTCTTCTTGCTCTGAAAAAGAAATAAAACAAAGACACAGGTAAATTTTAGTTTTAAACTAAATAAAGGAAACTAAATAAAAAGAGAAAATCAGATAAAGGAAGTGGCCAGGATCCAGTTATGTTATATAGTGGATTCAATTGACTTGTTTCTGTCCAATGCAATCGCACAACACTGTCTCGACAGTACTGTAGATTACTACCTCGACAGTGATGATGCTCGCCCACCGCGGCAATCTCCTTCTCTTTGGTAGACTTTATCAAAGTTCGGCAAAGTGTCCTTGGATGACTCCGCTTATCTTTAAGTCAAAGTACCGTTGATGATCAGTCCTTGATGATACCTCTCGATGTGAATCAATTATAATTACCAACCAATCCCACACTTCTTTTAGCCGCTGAAACTCTAACCTATCTTTAGGACGAGTTAGTGTTTCTCGATTGAAACACCGTACTTATTTCTTTTGTGAATCTAACTCTTTCGATATTAGATAAATGGATTACTCACAAACTTCTCTTTCGAGCTTGAATGCAAGAACAAAGAATGGCAAAGAATAAGCAAACCTTGATATTTTATTGCATTAAAACAAGAAACAAAGTTCAATCTCTTCTCACTAATACTCTACAACTTTCACCTAAACCTAAAGAAAATTAGAATATAATGTAAAGAAAAGAAAACTCTAAGTCTAAGTCTAGGTATCGATCTAGGTATGTGTGTTCTTCCTCTCCTTGGACGACTATGTCTTATATAGGCTTGGCCTAGGGCAAACCTTTCCGAAGTAGGTGATAAGTGCTTAAAAGTCCTATTTTTCATACCATTCTCCCACTCGATTATTTCTAGTAAAGAACAGATTTAATGGCAATAACGGATATTTCTGATCATTTTCCATACTTCAGCATCCGAACACTCAATATATGAATTTGTCTATTGGGAATAAAACAAATGCATTTGATGGTTTTCTTTCTTAAGACAAGAAACTGCGTCATAGGAATTGCTAAGTAAAGAAGATGGATGCTGGAAACTGAAGCTGAAATGCAGATAAGTACCCACCTCAGTAGCACATTGATGCTTCGACAGCATATTGACGCTGCGACAGCACCTGAGGCCGCGGCAGCACCTGAAAGGAAAATGTCAATATGATAGGCGATCTGAAGAGAAAAATATGGTGAACGTTTTAAGACAAGCGGCATAGAAATCAGAGCCGGGAAACACACGAAAAGTCAATGTCAAAGGCCACGTGGGAAAAGAATCCTTATAGGAATAAACTTGGAAATATTTTATTTATGGAAATTATTGTAATCCTACTCCAAGTAGTATTCCTACTTAGGAAAGGTTTGCCCTAGGCCAATCCTATATAAACCATAGCCTATGTAGAGAGGAGGACATCTTGAAATCAAGTGTTCATAGAAAACCATAAACTCCTTCATCGTCCCTTAGGGTTTAGGTGAAGGTTGTTGAGTATTTGTGAGAGAAGATTGTACTTTGTATTTTATTTCAATGTAATAAAATATCAAAGTTTGCTTACTCTTTGCCATTCTTTGTTCTTGCATACAAGCCCGGGAGAGAAGTTTGTAAGAAATCTATTTATCTAGACTCGGAAGAGTTAGACTCACGAAAGGAGTAAGTGCGGTATTCAACTTGATTGGAGGATACTAACTCAGCCTAGGGATAAGTTAGAGTTTCAGCGGCTAAAAGAAGTGTGGGATTGGTTGTTGGTTATAATTGATTAACGCCGGGAGGTATCATCAAGGACTAATCATCAACAGTGTTTCGACTTAGGGATAAACGGAGCCATCATAGTACACTTTGCCGAACTTTGGTAAATCTACCCAAAAGCAAGGGATTTCTATAGCAGAGAACACTACCGCTGTCGAGGCAGTAATCTGCAGTATTGTCGAGGCAGTGTTGTGCGATTGCATTGGATAGAAACAAGTCAATCAAATCTACAATACAACGCAACTGGATCCTAGTCACTTTTCCATCATCGATTTCTTGATCATTTATCTTTATTGCTTTAATTAGTTTTCTTAATTATAATTCAAACCCAATAATTTGTGTCTTTTATTTTATTACAGAGCAAGAAGAGTAAATGTTGAATATTAAGTACACCAATCCTTATGGAGACGATACTCGATAATGCTTATCACTTTATTACTTGACGACGTGTACACTTGCACTAATTGCGCATATTCAGCACGCATCAGTAGGAATACAACTTGGAATAGGATATAAGTCAAGTACATAAATAAAATATTTCCATGTTTATTCCCACTAGTAGGCTTTTCCCGCATGGCCTTTGTCTTGGGCTTTCCACGTGCTATCCAGCTTCGTTTCTTGGGCTGCTTGTTCAGCAACGTTCTCCTCATTTTTCTCCTCCGCTCGCCTACAATATTGCTACTTGTACTTCAGTTGCTTTCTTGGCATCAGGTCCTGCCTCGGCTTCAATGCTGCCGGGGCAATAGTTTTTCCTACAAAGATACAAAAGTGCAGCAAAACTTGCCTTTTCTGTAAATATCATCTTTATAAGTTACAACAGTAAAATCTCTAAATATCTCACATTAAGTATATGCATTGGTCCAAGTAGGTGTAGATTTGGTGATTATTGCCCATGAAAGGTATAAAAAGTGATAGTGAGTTGAGCACTTATCACACCCCCAAACTCGAACTATTGCTTATCTTCAAGCAATGCAAACCATCAATTTGCCAAACCTTACTCTCTCTTGGTCTTATGTTTTCATCTATTCTCCCCACCATAACTATGTCTATTCTTTAGACCTTAACCTTTCGGTTACCCAAGAGTTTACCTAAAAAACAAACTATAAGGTTTTGTGAGTGTGTGCGTTTTTGTGGACAAGTTTGATTAAAATCCTTCTTAGACAAACTCTAAGTTCAAGACAAATAGACTTGAATTTAGTGTACTCTTCTTTAAAAACAAAAATTTCTTGAGAAATTTTGGGCACCTCAAGGATTGTGTTTTCTCACCAATATTTCCTTTTTTTTCTTTTACTATTCTTTTAAGCATACTAGAGCCACTTTCGGGCACCTCTAGCATAAAGAAGAGTGTTTCCTAGAGCCGGTGATAGACACCTCTAGTCACATGTCCAAAAATCTAAGTCTTTATCACATAAGTTCATTAAAAGAATTCTTATAATCCAACAAGTCCCAAAAGTGTTTTTAAGATCAACCTTATAGCAAGCTTCTAAGTTTTCTTCCTTAAGTATCCTAAAGTTAAGCCTTCTAAATAGGATCTAATCATGGTAAGGAGAAAAATTTCTATAGCCTTAAAAAAATAAGCTAAGGCAATACTGATGAAAAACAGTGCAAAAGTATGGACAATAATTCAAGTAAGGTGGTGGACATAGAATTTTTTTTAAAAAAAATCACTTAAATACTTCATTTTCATGGCAAGACCGTGACAGTAAATTGCCTCGGTAGTGGATCTATACCTCAAACTCGAACCAAGTATTGTCCTCAATGCTTACATTAGGGGCACACAGTAGGCAACAAAAAAATAAGATAATGAACAAGTAAAGATATAAAAGCAACATTAAGTATATAAAAAATTAAAGAGACTCCGAAGAGCTGCTGATAACAATTAATTTTCGAGGTCGTGCTGCTGATTGCTTCATCTTTGGTGATGGTGATGGCTGAGTTTTTGCTTTTCGTGGCGGCTGA
Source organism: Abelmoschus esculentus (assembly GCA_035048815.1). NCBI lineage: Eukaryota > Viridiplantae > Streptophyta > Magnoliopsida > Malvales > Malvaceae > Abelmoschus > Abelmoschus esculentus. The sequence goes on from JAUCBN010000038.1 coordinate 3,258,846, forward strand.
ACTCTTGTTGGTGGTGTCCTTTTCATTGGAGCATTCACTTCTTCTCTTTCTTCGTCTTCGACAATTTCCTCGGTGGCCATTATATTCGTCCTGCCTTCATTCATTGTATCTGCCCAGGCATGGTGGGTGCTTGGCCCGAAAACGGTTGAAATTTGGTGTACATAAGCATCTATCTCTGCTGAGAGACTACCCATTATGATAGGTGATCTTGGTGGAGTGCTGAAGACTTCCCTCCTCTTAGATGGTCGTCTGCTAGCAGATGATGCCGCGGTAGAGTCTGCTGCCCTAGATGGGCCAGCAACATGGAATTGTTGCTGAGGGCCAGTTGTGAAGAATGACCTCAGTCCTTCTAGAGCTGGGGTTGTCTCGGTGTAAGGTGCAACCGTAAAAAACATGTTGGTTGGAAATTCTAGAAACTGCACCCTTTGGCTGGGAAAATTCTAGAGCATCATCTGGGCCAGTATGCTGTTGAAGTCCCTTTGGTACTCCATTTACCATTGCTGGCGAAGATCCATAGTTGTCATCCTCTAAAGTATCTCCTGATAAGGGTCTGCTACGACAGTGGTGCGGGTAGTGTCAGGCATGTCTGTCGTGAACTGGGTCCCGACAATTGTGTCAGTAGTGTATTGCTGAGGAGTTGCCTGGACTGGCTCTGCATGTGTGATCTGCATGATTTTGTGGTAGAAGTCTCTAGTTCACCCTCATTTTTGGGCTGTGAATTTGTCCGTTTCTGTCATTGGTACACCTACAGCAGTACAAATACCAGTAATTAAACAAGGGAAATATAAAGGTCCTCTATCTTTCTTACCGAACTCATAGATTTCCCTTTAATATTATCTCTCCAACATTGATGCTTCGTTTATTGATGATGGATTGAATGAGCATCAATCTTTTTCTGTCCACTGTGCTGTTTTGGGAAGTTGGGATAATGCGTCTTTTGATGAAGGTGTTCCAAAGCTTGGCCTCAGGTTTAAGATTCTGCCTTGCCACCGATCCTCTATGTGCACCGTTTTCCCAATGAGTATTGTCGTAGCAAAGGTCATCTTTGATCAATACATAATCTTCATTTGTGATGTCCTTCATGAATGCGGCATGGTCATCACAAACAATGGTTAGGCCGTAGAACAGATTGATTGTCTCGGCATCAAGTCTGACAGGCCTGCCTCGGCAGTGGACGTACAGAGAGTCCTTGCTCTGCCCATGAGCATAGAATTCCCGCATGATGGTGGCATTGGCTTGAGTAGGTTGTAGGTAAAAGATCTTCCAATCTTGATACTTGATCTTGTCGAACAAGTAATGCTCGATGCCTAAATTTTCTTCATCCGAGTGTTGGAACCCTTGTTCTTCCCACAATTGCCTAGAAATGAAAGATCTGTTGAAACGGTCTTCAATAGTGACTGGGGCAAATCGGTTGTAAGTGGCCATGGATACGTAGTGGAGAGTTGAAGATATTGTAGAGTTTCTTTAAAAATTTCTGAAAATTCTAAGAGAGCTTGGAAATAAGCAGAGAGTATTGTGAGAAAGAGATTAGCAAATAATTCTAAAGAAATCAAGAATGCAAGAGTGAATAGTTCAAGAGATAGAAGGTTCTTATATAGGCCTCGGCCATGTAGCCGTTTGAATCAACTAGTTGTTAGCCTTTACTATCGTTGCTTTTACTGCCGCGGCGGGAGTTTCAGCAGATTAGCCGTTACACTGATATGCCCGGTGGGACTGCTGTGGCTCTAATACTGTTTTCTATCCCGGCAGCACTTTTCCTGCTGTGAATTATTTCTCCTTTATTCTTGCTTATTGTCATAAAAATTAAACATCAGCAATAAAAATGATTAAATAACGAACATAAAAAAATTAACTCTAAACTAAAATTAATCCTAATATAATAGAGATAATGGAAAGAGATTATGTCACTTGGGGGGTGCATGCAAATGCATCTCCTAAGGTGTTTGTCTCTTGTTGGCAAGAGTAATGCTTCACATGTTGGTCATTCTCTTTGACTTCATGTTCATCCCTTTTCGTTCTGATCTTCACTGCACCCTGTGTGTCTGAAAAATGTATTGTCCTATTTGCCACTTCCACTTTTGGCTTAATCTTACTGCCAAATATTCTGTCATAACAAGCATCAATTTTATTGTTGAGCTTATTGTCGAGGCATTGGTTGCTGAAACAGGATATCTTGGTGCTTGTATCTGTGTGGATAACTTTGCACTCCTTTGGATCATCATGTCTTAAATTATGGAAAGCATTGAGTTTGACTTGTTGGTCATTAACCCTCATTGTCAACTCTTTTTTTTCCACATCTATGAGTGTGCGTCCAGTGGCAAGGAAATGTCTCCCCAAGATGATCGATGCATTATCATTTGCTTAACAATCAAGAACAAGAAAGTCACCAGGAAAAATAAATTTACCCACTCTTACCAATATGTTCTCGATTTTTCCTTCGAGTTACACATACGATCTATCCGTAAGTTGGAGCATCACTATTGTAGGTTTTTCCCTTCCTATTCCAAGCTTTTGGAAAACAGATTTGGGCATCAAGTTTATGCTTGCTCCAAGGTCACACATGGTCTTTCCTTCATAGTGGTTACCTATCGCACAAGGTATGGTAAAGCATCCAGGATCCTTCAATTTAGGAGGCATGAGATTGTGTAGCATTGCCATGCATTCTTCAGTAGTAGCCACTGTTTCAAACTCACCAAGTCTTTTTCTCTTAGACACAATGTCTTTCAAGAACTTAGCATAGTTTCACATTTGTTCAATTACCTCAACAAATGGTAAGTTGATGTGGACTTGCTTTAAAATATCCAAGAACTTTTTAAATTGGTGGTCTTGTTTTTGCTTTTTCAACCTTTGTGGGAAAGGTGGTGGTGGTCTCATCTCTTCCAGGGTCTCATTAGATTGAAATTTAATACCTGGCACCACTGGGTCATTTGTTGTCTCGGCGGCTAGTCATGGTGTTGCTGAGCTTTCTGTTGGGTTAGTGTTTTCTGCTGAGATTTTGTGGCATAATCAGTTTGTTCAGCATCGAAGTTCTCTTTTTCTTGTTCTCTTGGTGGGACTGTTTATAGAGTTTCCTAACTTCTCTTTAAGTTGTAGACCACTTCTAGTAGAAATTGCTTTGCATTGTCCATGTCCCATGACCTTAGCAACTTTAATATTGCTAGGTAACCCTCCTTGTGGTCTAGTATTTATGTTATGGGCAAAGTGCCCAACCTGAGTTTCCAGCGCTTTAATTGTTGCCTCTTGGTTCTGCAACCTCATCTCAGTTCTATTTATGGATGCATCTGTTCTTTTGATGAATTTGTTGTTCTTTGCCATGTATGATTCGGTTTTCATCATAAAGGCCTTCAGAGAATTTTCCAGTGAACTTACAGGTTGTTGTTGGTGCATCTGCTGCGGCGGCATTGGTTGTTGTACTTGCTACGGCGGCAGATGTTGTATTTATTGCTGGAAACCTGGGGGTTGATTAGTTGGATTCAATGCATTTTTGGGATTACTCCATGAAAAGTTTGGATGCCTCTTCCATGAGGGGTTGTATGTGTTGGACATCATATTATTTCGGTTGTAGTTTCCAACATACAGGCTAAACTCTTGATTTTGCATACATTCAGAAGGATTGTGGTTACCTCCACATAAATTGCAAAAAGAATCTATGGCCTTAACCTCATGTGTATTGTATTGTAATTGTATGTTTTGCATCATTTTGGTAAGAGAGACCAATTGTGTTGTCACTAAATTTGATGTTTCTAGCTCATTTACTGTGGCTTGGCGTCTTACTCCTCATCGCCTAGATGTAGGGAATTGAAAATCGTTCTTTGCGAGTTTGTTCAAGATCTCAATAGCTTCCTCAGGTGCTTTGTCAATGAGTGTTCCATTGGCAGAGACGTCTAACATCATCCTTGTTGGGGCATTTATAGCATTATAGAACATGGTCACTTGTGTTCATAGTGAAAATCCATACAAAGGACACTTGTGCAGTAACTCTTTGTAGCGCTCCCATGCCTCATACATAGGTTCATCATCTTCTTATCGAAAAGAAGTAATTTCATTACGAATACGATCATTTAAATTTTTAAGACTAAAGCGTGTAATAAAATCTTGGCATAATTCACTCCAAGATCCTATTGATCCTGCTGGGATACTATTTAACCAGGTTTTTGCCCTATCCCTCAGTGAATAAGAGAATAATTTCAATCTTAAGACATCTTCATGGACTCCTTGGATTTTGAAAGAGTTACAGATCTCCATGAATGAATTTAAGATGTTGCCTGGCATCTTCTGTCATAGACCCACCAAACTGTCCAATAGTGTTTAGCATATTGAACATGACAGGTTTCATTTCAAAGTGGGTTGCTTCTATTTCTGGTGTAACCACTCAGGATTTAACCCATTTAAATCATCTTTCAGGAAATCTCTGACAGTGAGCTGTCGCGACATTGGTGGCGCGGAAGGCCTCCATTGCCGGCAAGTAAGTTCTGATCTCCTTGATTTTCTGTCATAGCTCCTTGGATTTGTCTCCTCAACCTTTGATGCGTACGTTCGATTTCTGAATCTAACGCGTACAAAGGGTTGGTTGGGTTGCCCCTGGTCATACACCAAGAAAAACTAAAGTAAAATAAAAATAAGCAAGAAAATAAAGAAAACAAAATGTAGTTGTTAATCCCCGACAATGGCACTAAAAACTTGTTGCGTGTCAAATATGCACAATTTGTGCAAGTGAACACGTCACAAGTAATAAACTGATGAGTATATCAGATATCATCTTCACAAGGATTGGTCTCCTCAATATGCTTTCTTTTGTCTTCTTGCTCTGAAAAATAAATAAGTAAAGACACAAGTAAATTTGAGTTTTAAACAAAATAAAGGAAACTAAATAAAAAGAGAAAATCAAATAAAAGAAGTGGTCAGGATCCAGTTATGTTGTATAGTAGATTCAATTGACTTGTTTCTGTCCAATGCAATCGTACAACACTGCCTCGTCAGTACTATAGATTATTGCCTCGGCAGTGATGATGCTCACCCACTGCGGCAATCTCTTACTCTTGGGTAGACTTTATCAAAGTTTGGCAAAGTATTCTTTGATGACTCCGCTTATTGCTAAGTCAAATTACTGTTGATGATCAGTCCTTGATGATACTTCTCGGCGTGAATAAATTATAATCACCAACCAATCTCACACTTCTTTTAGTCGCTGAAACTCTAACCTATCTCTAGGACGAGTTAGTGTTTCCCGATTGAAACACCATACTTATTCCTTTTGTAAATCTAACTCTCTCGATATTAGATAAATGGATGACTCACAAACTTCTCTCTCGAGCTTGAATGCAAGAACAAAGAATGGCAAAGAATAAGCAAACCTTGATATTTTATTGCATTGAAACAAGAAACAAAGTTCAATCTCTTCTCACTAATACTCTACAACTTTCACCTAAACCTAAAGAAAATTAGAACATAATATAAAGAAAAGAAAACTCTAAGTCTAAGTCTAGGTATCGATCTAGGTATGTGTGTTCTTCCTATCCTTGGACGACTATGTCTTTATAGGCTTGGCCTAGGGCAAACATTTCCTAAATAGGAATACAACTTGGAGTAGGACACAAGTCAAGTACATAAATAAAATATTTTCAAGTTTATTCCCACTAATAGGCTTTTCCCGCGTGGCCTTTGTCTTGGATTTTCCACGTGCTATCCAGCTCTGATCCTTAGGCTGCTTGTTCAGCAACGTTTTCCATATTTTTCTCCTCCGCTCGCCTAAAATATTGCTACTTGTCCTTTAGCTGCTGCCTCGGCATCAAGTCTTGCCTCGGCCTCAACGCTACTGCAGCAATAGTTTTTCCTGCAAAGATACAAAAGTGCAGTAAAATTTATCTTTTCTTTAAATATCATCTTTATAAGTTACAACAGCAAAATCTCTAAATATCTTACATTAAGTATATGCATTGGTCCAAGTGGGTGTAGATTTGGTGATTATTGTTCATGGAAGGTATAAAAAGTGATAGTGAGTTGAACACTTATCAAGCTTCGTCCGTCGCAGCAATCCCTTGCTCTTGGGTGGACTTTACCAAGATTCGACAACGTGTCCTTTGATGATTCCGCTTATCCCTAAGTTGAAGTACTGTTGATGACTAGTCATTGATGATACCTCCTGGCGTGAATCAATTATAATTACCAACCAATCTCATACTTCTTTTAGCCGCTGAAACTCTAACCTATCCCTAGGCCGAGTTAGTATTTTCCGAATAGAAAAACATCGTACTTATTCCTTTCGTGAATCTAACTCTCCCGATATTAGATAAATAGATTACTCACAAACTTCTCTCCCGAGCTTGAATGCAAGAACAATGAATGGCAAAGAATAAGCAAACCTCTATATTTTATTGCATTGAAAGAAGAAACAAATTTCAATCTCTTTTCACTAATACTCTACGATTTTCACCTAAGCCTAAAAGAAATTAGAATATAACGAGAAACAAAAAGAACTCTAAAACTCTAAGATGAATTCTTTCAAATCCGGCTCTCTAGTCTATGATGTTGTTCCTTGGGCGGCTATGATTTATATAGGCTTGTCCTAGGTAGGACAAACCTTTCCTAAGTAGGAATACAACTTGGAGTAAAACACAAGTCAAGTAAATAAATAAAAATATTTGTTTTATTTCTAAGTTTATTCTCACAAGGATTCTTTTCTCGCGTGGCCTTTGACTTTGACTTTCTACGCGCTTTTCAGTTCCGATCCTTGTGTTGCTTGTCCATAAACGTTCACCTCATTTTTCTCTTCAGCTCACCTACAATATCGGTACTTGTCCTTCAAGTGCTGTCGCGGCCTCAGATACTGCCGTGGCCTCAGTTACTATCGTGGCAATAGATATTCCTGCAAATGCATAAAGATGCAGTAAAGCTTGACTTTTCTATAAATATCATCTTTATATGTTACAAAAGCAAAATACCTAAATATCTCACATTAAATACATACATAGGTGTAGATTGAGTGGTTATTACCCATGAAAGGTGTAAAGAGTGATAGTGAATTCAGAACTTATCATCATCCTGGATCTATTAAGGTGTATAAAGATTTGAAGTCGTTGTATTGGTGGCCTGGTATGAAAGCATCCATCACAGATTATGTCTCATGATGTTTGACTTGTCAGAAAGTTAAGGCTGAGCACCGAGCTCTTACAGGATTACCTCAGCCTATTGAATTGCCTAAATGAAAATGGGATTGGGTAACGATGGATTTTGTTATTGGCTTACCTGTTACACCAAAGAAGAATGATGTTGTTTGGGTGATTGTAGATAGACTTACCAATTCTACACATTTTATTATGATTCGAAAGAACATGAACTCGGAGACCATGGCCGAGTTGTATATCCGTGAGGTGATTCGATTACATGGTGTGCTGAAGTCGATCATTTCTTAAAGAGTGATACAAGTATTGGAAGATATGTTGCATGCTTATATCATAGACTTTAGAAAGAATTGGGAAAAGTCTCTTCCCTTAGTAGAATTTGCTTACAATAATAGTTATCAAGCATCTATTCAGATGGCTTCCTTTGAAGCTTTGTATGGGAGGAAATGTAGAACTCCTTTGTGTTGGTCTGAATTAGGATAAAATAAGTTCTAGGACCCCAAATAATCTGGGAAACTAAGGAACAGATTCGAGTTATTCATGATCGTTTGAAACAAGCCTTCGATAGAAAAAAGACTTATACAAATTGAAACGGAGAGACATTCATTACAATGTGGGAGACAAGGTCTTCCTAAAAGTTTCTCCTTGGAAGAAAGTCTTTAGATTTGGGAAAAAGCAAAAGCTTAGCCCTCAGTTCATTGGATCTTTTGAATTTATTGAAAGGATTGACCCTATGCCTATCGACTTGCATTCCCTAGTGAATTTGATAAGATACATAAAGTTTTCCATGTTTCTATGTTGAGAAAGTACCGATCCGACTCTTCTCATGTTTTGGAACCGAAAGAATTAGAGTTAAATCTCGATTTGTCTTATAAAGAAGAACTAGTTTAGATCCTTGATCGAGAAGTTAAAAGGCTTCGAAACAAGAGTGTTCCCTCGGTAAAAGTCCCTTGGGGAAATCATAAGGAGAAGCTACCTAGGAATCCGAGGCAACAACGAAAGAATAATATTCGCATTTGTTTCCTATAGATAAATTTGAGGACGAATTTCTTTTTAAGGAGGAGAGAGTTGTAACACCCTCAATAGGGCCTAGAAGGATAACACCATGGAACCATTGACTAAATGATAAATAAAATAATCAGTTGAAGTGATTAAAGGCTTGTACCATGAAAATTAAGTTGAATTTTATAAAATTAAGCATTTGAAATAAGTTAAGGAAAAAGCTTAACATGAAATGAGGGGAAGAAATTAGTTAATTGAGGAGTAAAGGTTATATGATAGACCAATTAATCAAATTAGTACTTAATTGAAACAAAGGAGAAATACTAAGCTAAATCAAGGATGTAATTGCAATAAGAACAAAACAAGAGAGCTTGCATGTAATTGGAAAGTGTGGTTGGCAAAGTTGGGTAATTAGACCAATGATCTTGACACTTGTCATTTTAGATGAATATTGAGATTTATTTTAATCAGAAGAAAGTCTTCTTCCTCATTCTCCCCCCTAACTATCGAGACTTAAGAAAGAAATTAGAGAAAAGAGGGAGCTCCATCTTTGTTAAGATTCCACCCATTTTTCCCCATCATTTTTGAAATAGAGAGAAAGATCTAGAAGGGGAAAGCTTTGATTCAATGTTTCTTGCATGCTTGAGAGATGAATCCCTAAGAGAAATGGAGTGAAAAAAGATTGAAGGAAACCTTGCTTCATCTTGCTCTCTTAGTCTAGTATAGAGGGAGAAAGTTAACTTTGAGGGTGGTTCTTATTCAAGGAAAGATTTGAGAATTTGCATGCCCAAATATTTGAAGGTAATGTGATTATCTTCTTTAAAAATTATATATTTCCGTGATTGATAAGCTTAGTTGATTGGGTTGCCATAATATAAAATAAAAATGCTTAGTGAAATCATGTTAGCAAGAACATTAGAGGTGTGAATGTGTTAATGACAAATTGGAGTATAAGCATGTAAATGGTTATTGTAACATGAGTTAGATGATGTTAATTTTATGTTTTAAATGATGGAAATTCATGTGAACAAGTTGGGGGTTAGGAATTAAATTTATGGAATGAAAGTTGGACAAAATTACATAGAAATGTAATTTCAGATAGCTATATTGGGAAAATTCCCTAGGTCAAATTTGAAGGATTTAGGACCTGAAATTTTAATTAGAATACTCTCATATATCTAGTTTAAGTGAAAATTTACGAAACCTCAATCAGAGTTTGGTAGAGAAAGATATAAGCGTTTTAGTAAGGGTTGTTCGAGCAGTCCTGAATCTAGATAGGTCTGATTCGAATGAAATCTGGTATTGATTGGTTTAGAATTAAAATATGAGGTTAATTTTTCCTTGTAGAGGATCTTCTTATCTTTCTAACAATATAAAATAAGCTCGATTCGGATATGGTATCTAAGAGATATGATGGATTCTTTAAAGGATAGCAAAATTGTCCCTAATGAACAAATGTGAATGTTTACATTTGTTAAGCCTATGATCACTTGAATTAATTGACCTTGATAAGTTCTAATGAATGGATAATTTTATATGGATTACTAGATAACCCAAGAGACGAAAACTTTGAAGAAGAATAAAGACTCGAACTAGCAAGGAAGAGAGGCAAAGGAATCACTATTTACAATCCTTGAAGTGCTTGGAATCATTAGTGAGTGTGGCAAACCTTGGGGTTAGGACTTAGGTCTTAACCACCTTTTATTTATTTAATTTGTCATGTAAATGGACTAATCTCATATTCGGTAAAAAGGGAAGGAGGTTTAATGTTAAATGACTTGAATGATACAATGGTTGTGTGCTAGATGATTAAGGCTAGCTTAGTACATTTATATAGCTGGGAAATGCCGAGATAAGTTACGACACGCGACTGCGGATGCCAGGTACGTGAACCATGCATGAAGCATATATATAATGATATGAGTATTGAATTGATGACATGATTATATGTTCACATGATATGAATGTTATGATAGTAGCATGATAAATGTTTTTATGTTAGCATGTTATGAGTAGTTACTCTTGGTGATATGAACTTGGTTAATATGAATTGAATAATGATCAAACGAATAATAAAAATGTTATTGAGCCTTGGTCGATAGTTGGTCATAGGTAGTAAGGCATGCCTAGGGTTTGAGCTCATTGTTTAGTGTTTCGGCACTCTTATTTAGTACTTCGGTACTCTTGTTCGGTACTATGGGTACCATTGAATTATGGTTAGTCATCATTTGTTAGATACCATGGGTATCTCAGTACCTTTATGGTACTCTTGTTAGTACCTTTGTGGTACTCTTGTTAACCTTGTCTAACGATACCAATGCATTACACGAAACTAAAATGGAAAACTAAAGTTTAAATGTGAATTATATGTATATTTATTTGCTTATGAAGCATTAGAATATGATTACGAATTTCTATAGAGTATTGAAATGAAATTGTTGCTAGGTGTAGCACTTGAATGAGAAATGGCTATTGAACATTGAACATGATTATATGGCTATAAGTAGCCCTTGACATGAAATGATCTATGAAAGCATTGAGAAATGAAAATTGACTATTGATTCATATGCATCGAATATATGCTAGCTAAGGCATGAGAATATAGATTATGATATTGATTTGTATGATAGACATGATAAACATGAGAAGCATGTTAACCACGATAATTGGCCATTGAAAAACTTGTAAATCGATTGAACTATTTCCATGAATTAGATTTGTTTGCTTACTTGAAGCGTGTCATATTTGTTATTGTATTAGGTCTAATATGGTTAGACTAGAGTTGCCTCACTAAGTACCTCATAAGTACTTACCACCGTTTGTTCCCTCCTTCCTAAAACAACAAGTTATCGAGCTAAGGAGCTAGATTGAGATTGATCGAGAACAAGGACACCGAGCAAGCAAAGTATGATATTTTTTAATTTTGTTAACTCCTAGTATTTGATGGCATTAACGATCATGTGTAGACTAGTTGTGCATTTTGGCTTTTGATTCGTGGTTTGTATATAAGGCCATTTGAACATTGGTATGTATGCCTTAAGGCCAAGTGTGTGCGATCTTGCTAGTTATTGCTTAGACTAGTTATTGCATTTGGTATGTATTGTTTTACGATCCTTATCTAGAGTGATTGGCATATGAAAATATGAAACTAAATGGGATGATATGAAAGCCTTAGGGTTATGAGATAATTATGATAGTTATTATAGGCAATTGGATTGGCATGATGTTAGCTTAGATAATGGATTGAATGAATGACATGAATGGTATGCATATTGGTTGAGGAATAACGATTCGATTAAATAATCCTAGGATTAGTAAGTTACCATAGATGTCTAACATGCCAGAGTCATTCCTTAATGTTGGGTTTGGTTTGAGGTTACATAAATGGTCTTTTGGAGAGTTTCTAAATGAATTAGAAGTTAGAGACCTGCAAATTTCGAGTAGGGTATCGATACCAATACCAGGTGTATTGATACCCCCCATTGATAATAGCAGTTGGTTCGATACCAAGCTCGAAACCAAAGTGTCCAGTGAGCTCAGTGAGCTCTCTGGTTCGATACCAGTACCGATACAGGTTACCATAACCTTAGTCAACAAGTCAACGAGTGAGACTTGGTTCGATACTGGTCTCGATATCGAACCTGTCAGTGAGTTTTCCTGGTTCGATACCAGCATCGATACAGGCTACTCAGCCTTTGGTCAACGAGTCAATGCTTGTGACCCTATCGAACTGGGGTTCGATACCCCTGTTTCGAAACCCCTTATAGGAAGGTATCGATACCCCAACCCTTGTTTGGTTCAATCTTTAAGATTTAAATATAAGGGAGTCTCACAGCTTGTTGAGGGATTCCATATGTCAAATTAAAGTCTATATTGGGTCTCGTAAGTGAGAATAAGTTAAAATTGGATAATGAAATCAAGTTTTAGGTGAATTTCAATTGGAAAATAAAACAAGCTTAAGATTTAATGTATAAGATCGAATTGAAACGATAAGTAACTTTTAAAATTGATGAACAAATTCATAATTGAAAAACTTTTAAAATAGCCTCAATTGATAAGTGATACAAGAGATTGACTCGTAATGTTTTACAAGTAATTGAAATATTATACAATGAATGAAACGTTTTAAAAATAATTACAAGTTCGCTTCGATAAAGATTTGTAAGTTCGGTCGACGCCCCGTCTCATACAATTGATAAATGATATAACTCTTAATTAACTATAATATTCTATTTTTATTTCCTAAAGAACTCTTCTTTCCGGCGGTTGACTTTGACAAGGGCTTGACTTCTTAAATGGGCTCCGTCTTTCTCTCGCTCTCTGCCCGTTAAGAACAACATATTTTTCTCTCTCTGTCGAGCACCAGTTTGTTATCTTTATGCTGCTGCCGCGGCCTCCAAAGTACTGTCGTGGCGGATGCTTTATTCTGTAATTCAACATCTATCTTCTCAATTGGCCAAATAATAGATAAATTCATAAAATCAGTGTTCGGATGCTGAAGTATGGAAAATGATCAGAAATATCCATTATCGCCTTTAAATATGTCTTTATTAGCAATAAACGAGTGAAAAATAATATAAAAATAAGGACTTTTGAGTACTCATCACTAATCAACAAGAGATGTCAATTTTTTTTATTCAGGTCAACCTTTGAATCTTCGAGTTGAATTGAGTATTAGTCTCAAACTATTAGGTATAATGTTGTATTACCTATAATTAATTGCATTAACAAACAACTATCAATTGAGTGGAAATCTAACTTTTTATAGATACTATTATGAGTAAGAGTGTTTAACGAGATGAGCAACACGTGAGTTATTTGAACTTGATTTGGTCAAAATTCAATAAACTCTCAATTCAGGTTGACTCAATTCGAGCTCGAACTTGATTTGAGAACTTAACGAGTAGAGTCAAGCAAAGTCTAACTTGACTCGATAAGTTCGTGAGCAGCTCATTAATTTTTTAATAATCATTTTAAAAATAATTTATTTAAAAAAATAAATCTAAATAATAGTTAGGGTAAATTACACGGATAACCACAATACTATGGGGTTAATATCGAAATGGCCACAATACTTTAAAACGCGTCAAGTACACCGATGAACTATTAAAATGGTATTGAAATAGCCATTGACCATTAAAAACTAACGAACCTGATGACGTGATAGTTAAAAATAAAAGGGTAAACTACACAGATAGTCACCATACTATGGGTTTAGTATCGATCTGACCACAATGCTTTAAAAAGAATCAAATACACCAGTAAATTATTAATTTGGTATTAAAATAGCCATCTACCGTTAAGGAAGTAACAAACTGATGATGTGGCAGTTAAATATAAATGAAATAATTACACATTTAGTTCATGTCATTCATACATTTTTTTAATTTAGTCCTAATTTTATTATAATAAAATAATATAAATATATAAATAATGTTATCCAATAAGGTGTGACACGTGTCACCACCTAATTAAAGAAGGAAAATAAATATCAAACCTTTTCTCACCGTGGGAGTTAAATTTGGGTACCAAGCATAGAAGCCTATCTGCATAACCACTATGCTAAGCACAATTTATTAACACAAAATGCTAACATTTCTAATACATTATTTTCTGCAATAAGTGTTTCTTTATTTTAAATATTATAATAAAAATCATAAATATTCCGATTGAATTTAAAAATATTTGAATTTTAAATATTTGAATAAAAAATATTTGGATATTTAAATAAAATATTTGAATAATAAATATATGAATAAAAATATTTATATGATAAATATTCGAATAAAAATTATAAATATTCAAATATTTAGATTTAAAAGTATTCCTATAAAATATTTGAATAAAAAATATTTGCATATTCGAATAAAACATTCAAATAATAAATATACGGATAAAAATATTCTTATAATAAATATTTGAATAAAAATCATAAATTTTTAAATATTTAGATTTAAAAATATTTGAATAAAATATTTTAATTTTAAATATTCGAATGAAAAAATTTGTATATTCGTATATTTATTATTTGAATATTTTTATTTGTATATTTATTATTTCAATATCCGAATTTTTTTATTAAAATATTTAAAATAAAAATATTTTATTCTAATATTTTTAAATCTAAATGATCGATTATTTATTATTTTTATTCGAATATTTATTATAAAAATATTTTTATTCTTATATTTATTATTTGAATTTTTATTCGAATATACAAATATTTTTTATTTAAATATTTAAAATTCAAAGATTTTATTTAAATATTTTTAAATTTAAATATTTAAATATTTATGATTTTTATTATAATATTTAAAATAAAGAAACACTTATTGCAGAAAATAATGTATTGGAAATATTAGCGTTTTGTGTTAATAAATTGTGATTAGCACAGTGGTTATGCAGACTGGCTTCTATGATTGGTACCCTGGGTCCAACTTTCATGGTGAGCAGAGGTTTGATATTTATTTTCCTTCTTTAATCAGGTGGTGATACATGTCACCACCTGATTAGAGAAGAAAAATAAATTTAATAAATAAAAAATATATAAATAATGTTAACCAATAAGGTGGTGACATGTGTCACCACCTATATAAATAATTATATTATTTTATTATAATAAAATTAGAATTAAATTAAAAAATGTATGAATGACATGGACTAAATGTGTAATTATTTTATTTATATTTAACTGCCACATCATCAGTTTGTTACTTCCTTAACGGCAGATGGTGACTATCTGTGTAGCTTACCCAAAATAAAATTAAATAATTATACATTTATTCTTTGTCATTCATATATATTTTTTTAATTTAATTCTAATTTTAATTTAATAAAATAATAAAATTATTTAATTAGGTGGTGATACTATAACATTATTTATATATTTTTAATTTATTTTATTTATTTTTTCTCTTCCAATCGGTGAGAGAGCACACAACCCCATTTGTAATTCAACTTAAGCACATCTGGGAATTGTGTTCAGTCTCTTATTAGTTATCACTGAAAAGATACTAATAGAGGTGATTCCATGCAGTTTCCCCCTGAACAGTTTGTTGAGACTATGAAGCTCATAGAGCATAGGTATGGAGCCAAGTACTTTGTGACAAGCAAGGAATGTAGCCTTTTGTCTCCTGGAACATACTACCTCACCGAAGTCGATTCCATGTACCGGAGATTCTACACGAGAAAGGAAGGGAACGGTACTGCTTGCGAGAATGGTTCTGTTGGCAATGGTCACAGAGTAACAGATTTATGATCCCTAGTGCCTGGTGCTAGGCTTGTCTTAGAATTGTATGTTAAAAGGAAATAGTTGTCTTAGATTCAGCAGCAAATCTCTCTTTCAACCCTATTTTCATTTTCTCATCATCTTTCTAATAAGTTAGATGTTGAGCCAGTTCTGTTAAAAACAAAGTAGTTGGTTGGAAACATGTTGTGTTATATATATATTGAATCAACTACGGTGGTTATAGTAATATCTGTTTTAGAGTATATTCTCAATCAATAAACACTGATCGCGTATTATTATTACTCGAAATCGTAACCTTTAAAAATAATAATTGTCACTTGAATCAATGATACAAGATGGTTTGTGCAGAATATGTATTTTTGGTAGCCTAATTTATGTCCCTTGTACTAGAAAAATTATTACATGAACCCTTTCCACCAACTAGGATATGGTCTCAACCAATTAAATTAAGACATATATTTTTTCCATATCAAATTTACACATAAGCATTGGTTAAATCATCTAATTTAATGTCTTTGATTTAAAAAAGAAAAAAATATTATTAAAGATTTCTTGTGTTATCTTTCTCTTTGTATTTTAAAATTTTTCTAATTATATTTTTATATAGATTTAGGGTTTAGGATTTAGAGTTTAAGGTTTAAGGTTAGGGATTAGTGGTTTAGGTTTAGGGTTTAGGGTTTATGTGGTTTAGATTTAAGATTTAGGGTTAGAGTTAGGGTTTAGGGTTATGTGTTATTATTTAGGTTAGGGTTAGGGTTTAAGGTTAGGTTTAGGGTTAGTGTTTAGGGTTTAGGATTTGGGGTTAGGATTTAGGGTTTAGGGTTAAAGCTAGGGTTAGGGTTTAGGGTTAAGGTTGGGTTTAGGGTTTAGGGTTTAGGTTAGGGTTTAGGGTTTAGTTTTAGGATTTGGGTTTAGGGTTTAGGGTTTAGGGTTTAGGGTTTAGGGTTAAAGTTAGGGTTATGGTTTAGGGTTAAGGTTGGGTTTAGGGTTTAGGTTAGTGTTAGTGTTTAGGGTTTAGTTTTAGTGTTTAGGGTTAGGGATTAGAAAAAATAATTTAAAAAATTGGATAATAAAGAGGAAAACAACATAAAAAATCTTTGGTAATATTTTTTTATTTTTAAATCAAATGCATTAAAGTGGATGATTTGGATGATGATTATGTGTAAATATGATATGGAAAAATATATTATGTGTATTATTTTAATTGGTTGAGATCATATTCTAAGTGGTGGAAAGGGTTCATGTAATAATTTCTCCATTGATAGTACACATACACACGTGGCATCAGCCAATAGAATCAATTTTTTTAATCCACAAATGTCGGCCTTTTCAGATATTCACACCACTCGCATTTCTATTGGTCGACACTAGTGGCCACCAAGACCAGAGGGACCCCATGCAATTTCCACCGTTGGATTATGTTCCAAGCAAACCCAGATGGCCAGCGCATTGTAAATCATTGTCATTATCCCTTCACTTATAATTTCCATCTTTGGATTAGTCTTTCCTTTCCATAGTTTATAAATTACAATCCTCTGAGCTCAAACCAACAAAATCTCCCCTTGATTTACAGAGATCCTGGAAATGGAGCTTGTTGAAGACGGAGCCACACCTAATCTTGGCACCAGTACTGGTAACAAGAACGATCAGGATTCTGACAACTCTGCGTCAAAGGTTCTGCTTTTGAAACAAGAGCCGACGGAATCTGATCCCGACCGGAAACCCCATCCTCCGCTGCCTGTTGGGGTAGTCCCGGTTACCATGCAGGTTCAGAAGATGCCAACGAAGTCCCCTGCCCCAACCGCTAAACGCTCCTACAATAAGGACCGTCACACGAAAGTCGAAGGCCGGGGTCGAAGAATCCGAATACCCGCCACTTGCGCCGCCAGGATCTTCCAGCTGACTCGTGAACTCGGCCATAAATCAGATGGGGAAACCGTCAGGTGGCTCCTCGAGCATGCTGAACGTGCTATTATCCAAGCTACCGGTACCGGCACCGTTCCTGCTATCGCTGTATCAGTCGGTGGTACCCTCAAGATTCCCACAACGTCAGCCACAAACACTTCCAACAATAACAGTAATAATGATAGCCAAATAGATGACGGCGCCGCAAAGAAAAGAAAACGTCCGGCGAACAGCGAGTTCTGCGATGTAAACGATGGAATTCCAGTCGCAGTTTCACAACAACAGAAGCAGCAGCAGTTAGTCACGCAGTATTCAGGGCTAGCACGGGTCTCTCCTCAAGCTCTGGTGCCGTTGTGGACCGTCGGAAATACTGGAATAATGGTACCGGCAAATGCGTTTTGGATAATCCCACACCCACAGGCTAACACTACGGCGTCCGGCAATGGGGTAACTTATCAACCGCCGTCACCGCAGTTATGGGCTTTGTCCCCATCTTTAACACCGGTTTTTAACATGTCCGCAAGGCCCACATCTTCATTCATTTCGACAAGTCAAACCCAAGCTGTTATCAGCGACGGTGTATCGACTCCGGCCGTAAATACAAGCAGTAGTACACCAGTAGGAGCGACGTTGGCAAAGAAGTCAACAATGGCGCCAAGCGTGAGTTCGGGTGGCAATGGTAGCTGTAACACTGGGGGTAAAACTCGGATGCTCAGGGATTTTTCATTAGAGATCTACGATAAACAAGAGTTGCAACTCATGGGTCGGCCATGGAATCATCATCATCAGCCGATGCAAGCTGCTTCCCAGCAATAAATCTCAGATAATGTAGTTTCCAGATTCTGAAACTTCATATTCCAATTAAATAGCACCCGTAAATCGTAATAATCCAGAAAACAAACAAAAAAGACGAAACATTTGTGTAATCCGCGTTTCTGGAAGTAATAATTAGTGTTTCTGTTAGAATTTGTCCATCTTTCAAGTCTCAAACTGCAGAATACATGCATGTTCTTCATCTTCCCTGTTTCATAACCATATCAAAGCTTCATATTTTCAATAAAAACACTAATCTTTCGTTAATTATCAGATTTAGAAACATGGATGAAATTTGTTATAGAAGATTGGAGTTTCAAGGTACGAAGTCTGGAACTACACGTGTCAGTAGGGGTCGTGGGGGCTGGGGCTGGGGCAAGTTCCGGACGGAGTGGTAGCCTGGTCGGCGTAGTTGGTATGGTCTGAACACTGGTACTTGTGGCGGGTCCGCTTCAGACCCCGGGGGGCCACGCTCCATACCCCTCTTAACAATAATTGCATGGAGAAATATATTATTATTCATAATTTTAATCAATAAAAAATATTTATTTTAACATTTTCATATTATCATTTTATTAAATAAATACTAATTTAATTTATAGTAATTATAAGTGAATATTCATTTGATAAAAAAATAATATAAAAAATTAAAATCAATAATTTTTATTAGTCGGGAACTATGACGTGACGAATCGAGTTTATAATATAATTTTTTTAATTTATTTTTTAATTAATTAATCTTTTTTATATGTTAATTTTAGAATAATTGTTTAACAACTACTATTAGATAAAGATATTAACATGTTATTATCAAAGAGGTTTGAGTGTAATGTCTAAGATATATGAATTTTAAATATAAATCGTAAAATAGACATAATAGTATAAAAAAAATAAAGAGATGAAATTAAGTCTAAACGTGATAAATGTGGTTTTAACCGGTTAATTAAACTAATTTAATTGGCTCGAAAATTGCTATGGATTAAAATATGATTTTGGAATCTAAATAAATCGAATTAAACTAAAATTAACTGAATTTTATTTGGACCGATACTAACTAACCGAAAAATAATTTGAATCTAAAAGAATTTTGATTTGAAAATAATTCAAATTTAATTGAGTCATAGTGAACAAATAATTTAACTCAACATGAACCGACTCTAACTACAATGAATCAACTCGAATTCGATATTAGCTCGATTTATCATAAATCTAAATTAAATCAAATCATATTTAACTTAAATGAATTAAACTTAAATCGAATATAATCTAGATACGAAATGACCCGAACTACCCTGGATCAACCCATATTCACCCCTAAAAGGGTAGTGGATGCCGCGCAAGCGGGGGTGGGGCTACTAGCCTACTACGTTTTAGCCATGGATTTGGGTGCGCATGCAGCATGAACCCTGGGCCCGCTCCATCTATCTTTTTTTCTTCACTTCACTGACTTGTGGGGTCCAAAATGTGGACGGTTCAAGTTCACTTCACTCGACTCTCTACGACTAATAATAACGGATCTAGAAATTGAAAAAATATATATATTTAAAAATAAATATGAAAAAATATTTTCTTATTTTTATACATTGAATTAATTTTTTTAAGAAAATTTATACCAATTTAACTGTTTTTTCGAGAGAAAAATGTGGACACATCTGCTCCTGCCACTAAATCCTATGGCCTCCTCACCGCTTCACGGGTGGAGCCTTGCTCTTTATCAGGGACGGCTGCCATTGTCCCCAAGTGGTCCAACCTTTTGGGGTGATGAAGGGACCTGGTGGTCCACTTCTGTAAAAATAAAGGCAGATGATCAGCTACGTGGGCCATGGATCATGGCAGTCTATTGTTGCCCTTCTTGGTGGGTCAAGCCATGACGAGATGAAGCCTTGGTGGCTACCTTCATTCAATCACAAGATCACAGAGCTATACACTTACATTTGACAAGTGTAAGGTAGATAAGATAGGCTAGGATGAGTATATTATATAAATTAAGAATTATTATTTCATACACAAATGGTAAAATTCTTTTATTTTCATAAATATTTTAATTTTAGAGTTTAAGGTATTAATTTAGGGTTTAAAATTTAGGAATTTAAATTTTTGGGTTTATGGTTAAGATAAAGCGTTTATGGTTAAAACTTAGGTACTAAGGTTTGAGTTTAGGTGTAGTTTTTAGGATAATATAGTTAAGAATTTAAGTTTTAACCTATAAATCCAAACTACTATCAATAGACCATAAATTCAAAACTACAATATTTAAAACTCTAAACTCTAGGGATAGAATCGGAATTTGAGGTTTGGGAGCAAAATATAAATGATTGAAATTAGGAGAAAATTAATAAATAAACTAAATTTTAAAAAAAATTAAATAAGAAAACAAAAGTGAAAAAAAAATCAACGGGAGGGTGATTACTGATTACTCCTCCCCACCTCACATGCCTCCGTCCATGTTAAACTTTAAATAAAATTCATACACCCCGAAACTAAGACCCTTGTGTAAACAAAATTTCTATAATTACCCCCTTTGGCTAGCTTTGGCTCTACTGATTCTCCAAGATTCGAAGTTATTCGCCGTAAATTCAAGGGTAAACAATATTATTGGTTATAAAATTATTTTTGTTTTCTTGTTTGTCATCAAACTATTATTTTTAATAAAATTATCATTACTATTACATTTTTCTTATTTAGTGACCAAATAGGAAAGAAGCAATAAATTGATGATCAAAATAGAGGAAAAAAAGTAATATTAGTATCAAAATAGGGGAAAAAAAAGTAATGTTAATGGCAATATTGCCAAAAATATTGATATGATAACTAAAACAGGAAAACATAAACAATTTAGTTACCAATAAATTTATTTACCCTAAATGTAATGGCTCCATTTATTAAAAGTTGGTATTAATATTGAATACTTAATATCGATATCGAGAGGACTGTGTCTATACAATGCATATACAAGTTGAAAATCAAATTTTAGAACCGGTTTGTTGCATCGATATCAGTTCAGTCATTTTGGTTCCTTTAGAGGCATATCAATTATGGGTGAGCAAAACTCGACTCGAAAAAACTGAATAATTCGATTTGATTCGAGACGAAAATACCCGACTTGTTTTGACTCGACTCGAAATTTTATAGACTCGACTCGATTCGAAAAAATTTCAAATAAAGTTTGAGTTGTAAAATAGAAATTCGAGTAACTCGAATAACTTGAAATTTTTAGTAATTAAAGGTTTTATTTTTAAGTTTGAGATGAGTCTCTCAACTTTTTATGATATATATACATTGATATATAAAAAATATACACAAATATTACTATATATGAAATATATATATCTTATATGATTAGAGAAAGTTATTTAAATTTGAATCAAGTCGTACTATAACATGATAAATAATTACAATTAAATATTTATTAGAACTCGAAAACTCGAGTCGATTCGACTCGAATTTCTTAAACTCGACTCAAACCGAAAAAAACTCAAATAAAGTTTAAGTTGTAAAATATAACTCGCCAACTCGAATAACTCGTAATTTTTTGATTTGATTCGACTTGACTCGATTGAATATTCACCCCTAATATCAATATCTCATTGGACGTATCAATATCGCCAATGTAATATTACCTCCAATGGCTATTTCTTTAAAAAAAAAAAAAGAAACTTGTATCGTAACTCATTCTCGAGTATTGATACCGACTATATCAAATTAAAAAATTCAGCTTAAAAAATATTTTTAACAACTCTAAATCAACCCCAACAATCATCAACTCATTTAAAAGCTTAAAAAATATATTAAAATTTAATTGTTATAATTTTTGTATAAACAATACTTCTGAGCTTTATTGTCGTTACATGCTCAAATGTCTTAGTATTTGGATAAAAGATTTAAGACTGTAAACATCCACGATTGTTATTTTATTTCTTTTTGTAAGAGCATTTTTTTGACTTTGTGATATAGATCAACTGTAATGAATTTAGAAAATTTTAGTTGGGAGGTAAATGTAACGTATGTAAATTTTGATTATAAAATCGAACCATTTAAGATTTTTTATTAATTTTTTTATTATTTTTTTTTACTTTAAATCACCTAATTATTAAATTTTTCGTTATTTGACGAACGTAACGGTAGAAGTATCAAACACGATAAAATAAATGGTTGGGTTTGGATTAAGTTAGTATGAATTTAAATTTTTTAGGTTAATTTTAAGTCATTAATTTTAGGTTTGAATCACTTTAGTTCGAGGGTCAAGATTTTAGGTTGGATATTTTTGGGTTATAATTATTTCATACTCAATGATTTTGAGTTGAATTTAAATGGTGAATTATTTTGAGTTAACTTTAATTTTAATTTTTTATAATTTTTACTCATATTTTCATCATGACCATTAAAATTATTTGAATTGCATCGTATTTTTTATACATGAATTATTATGATTAATATGTAAATAATTATTTAGAGGAAAATATTGACCACCTTACGATATGATAGTG
The DNA here is from genome assembly GCA_035048815.1 of Abelmoschus esculentus. Taxonomy (NCBI): domain Eukaryota; kingdom Viridiplantae; phylum Streptophyta; class Magnoliopsida; order Malvales; family Malvaceae; genus Abelmoschus; species Abelmoschus esculentus. The sequence goes on from JAUCBN010000038.1 coordinate 3,281,423, forward strand.
AAAATTAAATTATATGTAATATTTATAATAAAGATAAAATCAAGTTATATAATATAAAATTTTTAAATTATATATATTTTAAATTATTATATAATTAAATAAATTATTTAAATTAATAATCGATTATGTAAAGATTATGAATCGAACAATATAATACTATGGAAGAGTTGCTCGAAGGAGCCTTGCCACTGGGCAGTGGGAACAGCCGAAGACATTTTATCATTCGTCAGTCGAATTCAGTGGGGACCCTCGCTTGCATTATAGGAGTATATCCTTCAAATGTAAGCTTCAATACATAACATCGTCTTTAAAACAATGGATGGAATATCACGCACAAGCCCGTCTAGCTCAGTCGGTAGAGCGCAAGGCTCTTAACCTTGTGGTCGTGGGTTCGAGCCCCACGGTGGGCGCTTCATTTTTTTTTTCTGTGTTTGCTAATTGAATCCTGTACCGACGCCGTTTTATACACATAAAAACATCTTTTCATTTTGTCTTCAAGCCTCGTCCGTTCAGTGCTGCCACCTTTGTTAAAACCCTACCCTCAAACCCAATCTAATCCAAAGAAGAGGAACGAAGATGCCCACCAACCTTGAATGTCGTATGTACGAAGCCAAGTACCCTGAGGTGGACATGGCGGTGATGATACAAGTGAAAAATATCGCCGACATGGGTGCATATGTTTCGCTACTAGAGTACAACAACATAGAAGGTATGATCTTGTTCTCGGAGCTCTCACGACGCAGGATTCGTAGCGTTAGCAGTCTAATCAAGGTAGGAAGAACCGAGCCCGTCATGGTCCTACGGGTTGATAAGGAAAAGGGTTACATTGATTTGAGTAAAAGGAGAGTCAGCGAAGAAGATATGCAGGCTTGTGAAGAAAGGTATAATAAGAGTAAGCTTGTTCACTCGATTATGAGACATGTCGCCGAGACTTTGGATATTGATTTGGAGGTAATTGGTTTCTTTTTCTTTTTTTAAAATTGAAGACTGTTTTAATTGCTCTATGTGGTTTATGGGGCTTCTAGTTTTCTGAATTTGGATAATTTGAATACTTTTGGCCATGTTTTATGGATTGCGATTTGGAAAGTAAATTTGGGGTTTTCTTGGTGATTGAGGGGATTTGATCATTTAGGGTTTTGCTTTGAAAATTTGGTTCTATGAATGTTATGTGGGAATCAAAAAGCAAGTTCGCTGTTTCTTTGTAAAGGTTTTTACTTTTAGACCATTTTTTCGTAATTTTTGCTCACTTTCAGATTGTATTTTGCCCAGTTTCTTAGAGAAATATGGAGAAGCTAATTGGTTTGTCAGTGAAATTCATGGAATAAGATGGGTGTACTATGTTAGTAGTGTATACCTTAGCCAGTGTTGAAATTAATCTCTGTCATCAGCTGATCGACGTGAGACTGAACGATGCTAATTATTTTTTACAGGAGTTGTATATTAAAATCGGTTGGCCTCTATACCGGAAATATGGTCATGCTTTTGAGGTGAGAATCTGATGTTTTCAAAGTCTTTTATTATTTTACACATTGGTATCATGGCCTTAATATTTGCGTTTGCAGGCATTCAAAATCATCGTGACTGATCCTGATTCAGTCTTGAATGGCCTCGCCTGCGAAGTCAAAAAAACTGGTCCAGATGGACGGGAGGTAAATTTTTTATTTGTAAGATTTGTTGATTGTTATTTCTTCAGTTGGTTTGAATCTCTATCAATTTCTTTATTTAGGTGACTGAGGTGGTTTCTGCTGTAAACGAGGAAGTTAAAGATTCTTTAATAAAAAACATTAGGAGAAGAATGACACCACAACCACTGAAGATTCGGGCAGACATTGAAATGAAATGTTTCCAGTTTGATGGTGTTCTTCACATTAAGGTATTATTTGTAGAAACTCTCTGCTCTGCTCTCTGTCTATGCTTTGTTCGTTGGTATTTGGTAATAGATGTTATTTTTTGAATTTGCAGGAGGCCATGCTCAAAGCTGAGGCTGCTGGGAATGATGATTGCCCGGTTAAAATCAAGCTTGTTGCACCTCCACTTTATGTTCTTACCACCCAAACCCTTGACAAGGTTAGCTTAATGTCTCTTTTTCATCCTTCTGCAGTAAATTATTTTACTTGTCCGTGAAGTTTCAACCTACAGCTTTTAGTTCTGAAATCTGAAAGCATTTGCATGAACATACTATCCTTTTACAATATTATCTTATGTTACTCATGTTGATTCCCGTCCAAGCTTGTTTCCCCTGTTGGAGTTGCCACGTCGCTTCCCCATGCCAAATTCATCTTCTGATATAGCCATTTTGTGCATGTCTGTCTACCCTTATTTCCCCCCTTTCCGTGCTACGTAATTCTTTATTGTGTGTTGCTAAGGAGCAAGGTATCGCCACTCTCACTAAAGCAATTACAGCTTGCACCGAAGCTATAGAGTATCACAAGGGAAAACTTGTTGTGAAGGAACAACCTAGAGCAGTGAGTGTCCATCTTATTTCAGATTTGTCTTTGTGGCTTGATTTGAAAATTTTAATCTTTCTCTGGAGTGTCTCACATGTTGGATTGATATTTAGGTGAGCGAACGAGATGATAAATTGCTTGCCGAGCACATGGCTAAGTTGCGTAATGATAATGAAGAGGTAAGTGGTGACGAAGATAGTGAAGAAGAGGAAGACACAGGCATGGGCGAAGTTGATGTTGAGAATGCAGGTCAAGGAATAATGGAATGATGCTGCAGCTGCGATAATGAACATGATGGTCGCCTTTTTTTTCTTACGAATCCTTTTTGATTTTTGACCCCGTTATCGAGGCAATCGAAAACCCCTTTAAAAGTATGATCATGCTGAGTTGTTTTGCTAATATTCCATTTTAATGTAAAGTATACAGATGTATTACCTGTTGATTCAGAATCTTGGAAGGTGGACTTGTTCTATTCTGCAGGTCCCTGAGTGAGTTTGTTGCAAGTGATTGCTTTCATTTGCAGGCAAAACAAGGATTCTGAGTCAAACATCAGGGAACAAGAGATAAGGCCATTGGTTTTGGGTCACTTTCTGCCAAGTTTTACTCATGCCTGTTTGGTCCAAAATCAAATTGAATTAACAGAGGTGTCCATTTGAATCGAGTTGAATTCGAATCGAATATAAACCACTTAAATGTATTAAATATCCTTAGTTAAATTATTAAAAAATACGAGATGAGTAGTAGCTTCATTTTACTCTGCAGTACAGAAAACCCTTTAGTATGAATTTATTTACAAACACAAAGAAACGTGCCAAGATTTCAGTAATAAACTCTCCCACCTGTTTAATTTTGATTTACAAAGGGAGAGAGGGAGGGAGCAGATACCAATAATTTATGTAACAGCTCCCTCTATACTTCAATAAATAAACTAGCAATAAAATAACTGTTGTCCATGTAGCAATTTCTTTGAATCTGATATATCAGAGCATAAAGCATGTGAAAATCCGATCAAACCCGAGCTTACAGCATAGTTTCTTCGACTCAGCGAATCGTGGTTCTTCCCAGAGACGATGCTCCTATTTCGCTATCAGTGTTCTGCATTAGAGATCATGTCCACAAATATATGAGTTGCTTCTATAGACCACTGCATAGTGAACCAGAAAGAAGAAGATCTTAAAAGAATTTGATGTGATTAGAGGCAAGATACACAGAATAATGCAGCAATCACTTTTCTATTAAAAGCAGACATTTAACTGTACAAAATCGAAACTAATTTACTTTATTCCCTCTGCTCCCTATGAAGCAATTTACCAACCCCAGAAACAAAACGTAAATTTATGAGTGGTGTTCAAACTAAAGTCAGATTAAATGGTCAGAAAAAAGAAGACAAAAAAATGTCAGATAATTTGAACTCCACCAAGTCTCATTACCTGAGATTTAGGGGAAGGGAACACGTTCCAAAACCTTAGCGTCTCATCTCCAGCTCCGGTAACTATTGTCTGAAAAAAAAAAAAAGTTATTTCAAACACAAGAGCATTGATGTATAAGTATGAAGAGTGGCAAGGTGACCAACCTGTCCATCTGGTGAGATTGCAAGATAAAGGACTCTGTATGTGTGGCCCGTAAGAGTAGCCAACTGCATTAATAGAATAATATTTTAGAGGAAAAAGAGTAAATGAGAGAGTATTATAATACACTGTTTTTAAACTTCATATACCTTTGACATTGTAGGGTATCTCCAAACAATTATCTGGTTTTGGGAGTATCCATGAGTGCTGACGAGTTCATTAACATTCTTAGACCACACGAGATTGCAAACCTGACATGCATAGAGTGGACATCATAAGCATCTAGAATCTGTAACTCTAATCTTAAGAAGCACTGTCAAGGCAAAAGGGAACCTGTAACTGTCTTCTGTTAATTACTACAAAAAGCTTTTCCGTGGATATGTTCCATGGACTTACAGGAGAATTTAAAATTAGATATGTAGGTTAAAGTTTTCCTAATCTCTCATTATGGAAAAGGTTACTGGATTGTAGATAGATATGATAATCATTTTTAAGCACCATGCAGATGACAACATATTCATCATGTCAAAATTCAATCTAACTGGTGAAAGATCACCTATATCAATGCAGTCAAGGAAAGCAATTTTATGCACCTAAGAATCCATTTGATGCACATTTAAGGCCATGGTTAAGGGGCACGATATGATAAAAACCAAAAATAAAAAATCACCTGACTTCCAGTGTCCATGCAGCTCAAGTGGGTGTTGGTGGTTGTATTCCAGAATCGAATACATCGATCAGCTGTACCACCCCCAGATGCAAGAAGGCCATGTAGATGGGGAGACCAAGCAATTGCTTTTACCGCAGCAGTATGGTCACAGTATTTCAGGATAGGTTGAGTTGAATGTTGATTCCAAATGAAAAGCTGCATATAGATGAGATTTCCCATGCAATCAGTTTTGAAGTTAATGCACACTGAGGCTTAGAATAAGTCAGATAGACAGATGTTACATACTTTGTTGTCATTTCCACCTGATGCTAGTTCACGGTTATCATAAGACCACTTCAATCCACAAACCTACATAATGCCCAATAGTTATTCAGACTCAGAATTCAGAACATGAGCATATAGCATGATCCATGAATAACACAATATGCAATTTCCCAAAAAAATTACTGGCATGAGAGCATGAATTCTTGATAAAACATGAAAAAAGAGAGGCATTTATGAAATCAAAGGACATGCAAATAAGAAGAATTTGCACTAGAAAAAATCCGATTGTAATAATATGTATAGGTACATATTATTACAAATGTTAGGCCAAACAAGTTATATAATTGATCAATTAAGTTCAAACTGATGAGGGATAAGAGTCTAACCTCTGATTTGTGACCAGAGAGTTTACTAGCAAAATCATCCTGAGCACGTATATCTCTTTGAAGAATGCTCTTATCACGACTACCAGAAGATAACAGTGAAGAGTTCCATGCTAAGGCCCCAACGCGTAATCGATGCCCCTCCATTGTTCTTACCCTCCGGCAGCGAGATGCATCCCAAATCTACATACAAACTGATAGGCATTAACTAACTACATTGTCCTACAAGCAAAATGTAGGAAGTAAGATATGGACAGAAATTATAAGAATCATGCAAAGGTGATAGTAGAGCAAAGATTCTCTCAAACCAAAAGAAGGGATGAAATTTTGGTTACCTTCCATGACCATGATAGAAGCATTAAGTTACAGTTTTTCAAAGTTCATTAACGCCCAAATATTCAAGGAAAGGACCAGAGTCACTGGACCCAAGTATTCAAATTTTCAAGTAACAAAGTTCTTTGAAGCGATTTCAATATGCTAATAAATGGAAGAACGATTCAGTCAATTATCAAAAGTCATCTCGCACTGCCCATAAGTCATGCAAATTTGTACATGTCTATAAAAGGTACTCATGCTTGCATCTGATAAGACCATTAAACAGTTTTCTAGTTTCTATCTGGGAATCTATGAACTATGGAAAGAAGCTTTCACTTTTGGGTCATACCTTACCTGATCACTGATGCAGATTCCGACCAAATTTAAGGCCTTTTCTCTACCTCTTATCTCTCCCAGTAGTTAACTACAATCTTAAAGTTCTCTAAGCTACATTATATTCAGTTTGCAATTTTGACATGGTGCGATAGCTTGGTAATTACATAAAGGAAAATAGCATGTAAAAGCATCATTAAATTCAAAAACAATTCCATAGAAAAGTAAACATTACGAATTGCCAGCTATATCGACTAATGACCATAAATATTTACTCTTCAATCTCCATATAGTTTTTACAATTCAACAATACTTTAGGAGATAAAGCTTTCAAACTTTGCATGCATTCAACCATCCCTGTTTATGAAACAACTTTGAGAACACTTGTTAAGAACTAGCGCTTTCGTTCCTAATTATACTCAAGGCATTACCAATCACATGATTAAACTATCCAACCCTAATGGCCTAAAAGTAACATACAAAATCAGAATGCAAGCATACACAGATAGACAAACTAAACATGTAACATAACGGTTTTTTATCATCAAATACTAATAAAATTGAACCTGAACTTTGCCGTTGCTAGTCCCAACTGCAAGATGAGTTCCACGTTGAGCCCAACCAACTGAGCACACACTATCGTCGACCCCCAAATCACACAACTTGGTAACCTTACTACTACAAGCGTTCCACAAATAAACACAATTCCCCAACCCCACAGCCAACACATTATTCGAGGACCAATCCACTAAATTCAAATAGAAATCATCTTGTAATGCAGGCGCATCCAAAACCTACAGAAATAGAGAAGAACAGACATTAACCCCTCAAAATACAAAAATCAACCAAACTTACCTTGAAAACCATAAAAAAAATCACCTTGTAAGGCGACCGGGGAACTTTTCTGGGAGCCTTAGCGGGGCTATGGCTAATCCCGGGAACCGATTCATCATGTCCAAAAGGTGAAAGCGAGTGTAATGGTCGTTTAGTTTCAGTTTTGTACCGGAAAATATTCCGGCAAGCCGGAGGTCCCAATGGATCCTTCTTGTCTGGTGTATCCGGTCCAAAAAGAGCGGCACGTAGAAGGCTATCATAAGTACCGGAACCGTCTTCTTTTCCTTCAGCTGAGGTCGGAGAATTTGAAATGTCAAAAAGGGCGAAATTGGATCCCGATCTGCTGGGAATGAACCTATCAGAATAAATTGTGCGCGACGGAGAGCTGTTGTAGTTGGAGTTGAGCAACCGGTTGATGTGCATTGTCCGAGACGGGAGGTTTTCCAGATGGAGGGAAGAGCCGGACATTCTCGAAGGGAGATTGAGATGGGGAGTTGTAGGAGCTGATTGGATACGTTGATTACTTAACTTATGATCTTCCATGGACAATAATTGTGTTATTTTTCGTCGGGAAGGGGTAAGGGTGATAACCAGACAAACCCTAAAAGGAGAATAATTAGAGGTTGAAGACGAGTTATTGCTTGGGGGAAGGTTTTCTATTTCTGGCTGACGAAAAATCGTTGGCTGTTCTATATTTTTTTGCGCCAAAGGTAGTAATCCAGTACGGACCATCTATGATGAAGCTGACCCGAATTTATTAATCTTAGTTTTGAATCAAGATCTATAAGAGAAAAATAAATAAATTTAAAATCATGTAGTTTTATTAATAAACGAAATAAATTAAAAATATTGTATTTTCAAGGTTTTATATATAAAAAACAAAAAATATATAAAAAAAATAAAAAATTACTCTGGTCAAATTAAAACTTTTTTGTATTATAATAAATTTAAAATTTAAAATCTTAAACATTAAACTTTGAATTTAAACTTTATTTTTTTAAAATTATATAATTTAAATTTTAAACTAAAATTAAAATTATATTATTCATATAGATCATATAATTTGTATATCATAAATTTTTCTCACTAACATATTAATATATGGTATGATAAATTTATATAATATAAATTATTAAATATAAAATTAATATAAAATTAATATTTCAAATTAATTTGTAAGATTCCATATATATAGAAATTGTTATGTCTATTTTTTGAAAGTAGAAATTATCATATTTAATCTTGAGCACTAATAAGTAATAATCAACTCTTAAATTCATAAAATAAAAATTCAAAATTTAGATATTTATATTTTAATATTTAAAATTAAAAATTTTAAAATTCAAATATCTAAATTTATAAAAAAAAATTACATATGTATGTATCAAATATTAATTCATAAAATAAATATGAATTTTAAATTTATATAATAAGCAAAATAGTTTTTTTTAATATATTTCTTTCCCCTGCTCAGATGAGAAATTTTGACAGCGTTCGGTTAATGTGTCTCAGTTTCCCGGGAATTTTTGATAACGGTAACGGTAACAGTCAATACTGAAAAGAAGTACAGGATTCAGTGTGGCAGAACGCAGACTATGGACCGTTACACTCGGATCTGCCTGCTAATAATTGGGCCAACCGATGTTAGAGTGGCCCAACTCATACTTTTTCAACCCTCTTAAACGAAAAATTATACGGTGAACCCTGTTCACCACATCATCCATGGTCCCAAGCAATCAGGACCGTTAATCTTAATTTTTTTTTCAAGTGAATCATCACCTCTTTCCTACATGGACTTAGTGGATGGTAGTTATTTGGTGGTTATTTAAAGATCAACGGTCCTGATTGCTTGGACCATGGATGACGTGGTGAACAAGGTTCACCGTATAATCTCTCCTCTTAAACCTTCGTCCTCTCCGATAACCTTCTTATCGATTTTAGGTTTTTAAAGTTTTTATTTAAAAAAAATATGGTTTTAATTTCTTTTAATCTAAGCTAAAAGTTATAACGTAAGTAGAAAAACGTCACCTATAAATAACGATTTAGGATAAAGATATCACCTGTCAGTAGCGTTTTTATTTAAAAAATAAAAATAAAAACACATACTGTATTCTGCTATGTACACTACAAAAATTGACCTAAAATCTACGGATATTATTTAATTTTAAGTCAAAATTTTCCCAGAATTATAACTAAATTTTTGTTTAATTCTAGATAAAATATATTTAGTGTTATAAATTATACGTTTTAAAGGAAACGTAAATATCAATATTATAATTATTTTAAAATATTGATGTTCTAACATATTTAAATGGTTTTTTAAAACAAATAAAACCTCAAATAAAAAATAAAAATTGATTGGATGTAATTGAGAGAGGAAGGAAGTTGATGAGATTATTAAAGATGCAATGTATGGTGATGAAATAATTGGAGATTAAGTTGTAATTTATAAGGTCCACACTTTAGCAGCTTAGCTAGCTGGCAAGTGCATAGCCAAGTCTTATTCCCATCTTATGAAAAAATTATTAGGTAAAATCCTCTTCGTCACGTCAACTGTGATTTCAAATAATCAAAATCGTTCATCTTAATATTTTTAAGGTGAATCATCACCTCTTGCCTAAGTGGTGAGTAATTATTTGATAGTTATTTAAAGATAAACGGTTCTGATTACTTGAACCATGAACGACGTGGTGAATGGGTTTGTCCTAATAATCTCTTAGCTTCTGACTATTGATTTGCTGGAAAAAAAACACACACACAGAGTTGTTCTAAAACAGACATAACAAACCAGTTTGGTCGTTGTCTGGAAACTAGGGGAATGAATCCATGTCCTTCTAAAACAGAGTTCTGTTTCAAGATGATGAACATAAGAATATTTTGGTTGGATTTGTATTGTATGTCAAAAATAACTAGAACTAATCTTACAGAAGGAATAATCAATTAATCATACATTAAAAAATCAAGTAGTTCTGAGATTTGAAGAAGGATAAGGTGGTGTAGTCATGTTCAATGGTAGGCGTGGTTCGAGTACCCGATGCTATTGGAGCTCTGATATGTCCAACCATGGAAACCTGAAGAGCTTCTTCTTCATATGCTCTCCTCTCCAACTCCTCCATTCTTGCTTTCTTCTTTACCTTAACAAGCATTGACACCAAGAGTAACCCCAAGAGGAGAGCACCTAATGCAGCTCCAATCGAGATTCCCACTGCCAATTTCCATCTGCTAATCTTCTTCCTCTTGGCCATCGGTGACGGTAACTCGATGACTAAACCGAAATGACCATGCCTGGTGGCAACACAAACATCGGGTGATACTTGGTTTCTCAATGTCACTTTGCCGTCTCCTTCAAAACTAGCACACAATGGCTTGATTCCTCTCGTGCTGGATGTCTTTGTAATGTTGCTGAAGTTTATTTTAATTGGATTTTCTCTTGCAAGAATTCCGACCTCAAAAGGGTTGCCGAAACTCATATCGGTGCCGGCATTATAAGCGAGGAGGCCTAATACCGGTGACACAAGCTGGTAACCTGAAAGATCATAGTTGGTATAGTATATGGATGACCAATTAGAACCCAAGTTTTGGGTAACTACCATGACTCTCTCTGCACAGGGCTGCACAATCACACCTCTTCCCAGATAAAATTCCTTAACTTGTGCACCATATCTATGGAGACTTCCACATCTGAACCTTGCTGTATCAACTTTGATGCCAGAGAAATTTGCAGGTAGATTTACAGTTTGTACAATACCGGTTCTCGAATGCCTGTCGTAGGACTTTACTATGTAATCTCGAATGAGAAGATCGAGTAGACGAGCGGATTTGATCCCTTCAGCTTCAGCTTCCGTAGAGAGAAATGATGTCCATGAAAGAAATATCAATGTGAGAGAGAAAAGTGTGGCCATGAGAGCAGTTGGCTAGAACAGGTTTGCAAAGACCAAAGAGGCTTTGAATTGAAGAGAAAGTACTGGTGAAAAGGAGAGGAAAAAGGCAAGATCTTGGTATTCTTTCATTGTATAGTGCCCCAAGTAGAATCTACTTGAGCCATTGAGATGGCTACCTAATAACAACTTCTTTTATCCCTAGTTTCTTCTGTGTTCGTCGTTTATATCTAAAGCATGCGGTTAATTAGCTTGAAATTTGGCTAAAAGCTTCCGAAAACATGTGACCTTTTGCTTTATGTTATGTAAAGGAACTTTGAGGAGCATGGCAAGGAGGTATTAAGGATGGGAGAAATGATTTGTGGTGTGGTTTGATGATGACCCTTCATATGAGCAAAACAGGGGAATGAAAAAGGAATCTGGCGTGCTGCTGAGGCATTGAAATGAGGACAGATTTCCCTTTTGGGAGCTATATGGTTCAGCAGTCAGTACTCAATTTTTGTGGTTTCAACATGTTCCCCACTTCAAAAAATTTGTGGGTCTCTACTCTCCTGTTAGCTGCCCATATGGCATCCCATCAAACTTCTTTTTAGTTATCCTTCTGAAGTGGTCCCCAAAGACACATGACCTTGGTTGGATTATTTAATGTCTTCTTGCTTTAGGCATGGAATATAATATATATTGAACTAAAGATTTTCACAGGCTGTTCTCTTTTCTGTCAACATGCCTGTTATAGGTATAAAATATACATGACAATATACCAAGTACACATTCTACATTGGAGCACATATCAGATCTTACTCCTGTGCTGCAAATGTTGACCCGACATGTTTAGAACTTACATGATACTCTTCATTCCAACTTTATGAGTTAATAGTTGTCTTGACATGGATCCCGAGAGGTAATTCGCCCCGCATCCATGGCCGGCCCTGTTAAAAACTGGGAACTATGCTTGTCCGACAAAAGAGATGCAAAGTTACTAATGTCATTTCTCTGTCACAAAGTTACTCAAATCACTAGCAGGGCAGGGGACAGAAATTAAACAAGAAATTCAATTTACAATTAGGCAGACAGGGCAGGCTGTAGATCACATATATTGCTTAATTTACAATTTCCAAGGAGGAATTCTAGGGTAGACATGGTGTATATATATATATATGTTTGCAATGAACTTCCTATAAGTTCGCATCCCTAACATAAAATATCGCATGTCCTTGCTTGTTGGTATGTAAGAAACCATAACTAGAAATAAATAAGTCTGTAAACCATTCATTAAAATTCAACTATTGACTGCAAAGGTTTATTCAGAAAGAATGCTTTCAGGTTGGCTGTGATCAACTCCTCCAGGGCATCGAAGCATTCGGGAGTGGCAACAGCACAATGTGGAGACAGTACAACATTATCCAATGAAAATAGCTCTTGTGGAACGTCAGGCTCATTCTCAAACACATCGAGACCAGCACCACGAAGCTCGCCTCTGACCAGAAGTTGCACCAATTCCTTCTCATCTATCAGAGCCCCACGTCCGACATTTATTATCACTCCTTCCTTTCCCAGGGCAGTCATGACATCCTTGCTAATTGCGTGCCGAGTTTCTTCTGTCAGTGCACAGCAAACAACCAGAATATCACTATTGACTGCAAGGTCATAGACATTTTTATACCATGGAAATGGAACAGATGGTTTTTTCCTCCTCGAGTTGTAGGAAATAACACAGCCAAATGACTCGAGCCTTTTAGCAACTTCAGAGCCAATGCTTCCCAAGCCCACTATTCCAACTCGTTTTCCTCCCAACTGCACCAATGTTTTAAAAAATAGCAACCATAGGTTAGTTTCAAGAAAACATGAATGAGTATCATAAAAAGCATGACCAAGATGGTGCTCCAATAAGATGCCATAAAACTGGATAACCGAGGTATTTTGGTCACACCAAAGAAACCCCACAATTTATATATATCAAAGTGCTGGAAATTCCATCAACGGACTCTCCCATGATTCACACAAAATCAAAACTTAACCTGGATTCCATTCATACTTTTGGGGCCAACAGCAGACAAAGAAACTTACCTGTTTACTGCTTAGCCTACACCAAACACTTCTGAAATCTGCAGGTGTTGTCACCAAAAACCATCCTTGATTGAAAGAGCGTCCCACTAGGCCGCCACTGATACTTGAAAAGGCAGCTTTCAAGGTCTCATCGCTTCAGTGAATCACTTTAGCCCTGATACATTTTCGGTCCCATGGAGCTAGACCAGTGAGCTATTAGCCTTTCTTCAAAGGATGGCTGCTTCCAAGCTCACCTCCTGGTTGTCATCACTCGTTCACTTCCTTTTCCACTAAGTGATTGTTTAGGGACCTTGTTGTTCGATCTGGGCTGTTTCCCTCTCGACTTTGGATCTTACTCCACAATTCAAGATGAAAAACAAAAATTAGCAAGCGTGAATCACACGGCAGAGTAGCGGAACCGTCATGATTTTCCAAAAAGGCTAACTATTTGACAACACACTCTGCTAGTCCAAAGCTCCACCTAACTAGAATTTGCAACACAGCTTTGAAAACCCTAGACGCCAATTCTAGAGGGCTTTGAATCACTCTACATATGTTAATTGTTATTAATCCACAGTTCCATATCCAGAAACCTCGCAAGCCTATGAAATGAAAAATACAATCTTTAACAAGTAAAGAATAAGAAAGAAAAAACCTTGAACCCAATCGGGAATTCCCCATTCCGTGCCCACAACCCATCCCGAACGTACCGGAAACCAGCGGAAACTCTTCGGAGAACATCGATAAGGAGGGCTACGGCCAAGTCAGCTACGTCAGGGGAAAATGCCTTCCCGGCGTTGGTGACAGCAATTCCCCGGCGGCGGCACTCGACTAGGTCAATGTGATCAACTCCAGCGCTTGAGCCGACGATAAGCTGGAGGAAAGGGAGGAGGGAGAGGAGGTCGCGGGTGATAGGTGTGGGGTCGACACAGAGCAAGACGCGTATAGAAGCGGAGTGGCGGGAAAAGAAGGAATGAGTGGACTCGGGAGGGTCCCAGTCCAGCGGGTCGAGGAGACGGAAGTGGGTTTGGAGACGGTGTTTGAATGGAAAGTTGAAGTTGGGTGGGCGGTGCACGAGGACAAGCGGCAGCTCTTCCTCTTCAACGGTGGCCATGTCGATCTCAAACCTTCAAGCACAATCCTTAGAGATTTCTACAAAGTAGAAAACCATACTTTTTAGTTTCTATAAATATTATCAGAGGAAAACAACAGATTTAACTTGCACCACAAGTTATAGCGAAAGATGAACCGTTCATTCATTTGAAACGACAAAAGCCGAAAAGGACAAAATTTGTATTCATCGGGTAAACTATATTAAAGATCATTGAATTTTTACAAAAGTTACAAACAGGTCACTCAATTTTTAAAACATACAACTAAGTTAATTAAAATTTAATTATGATCAGTTGGCTCCATAGTTCATGGAGTTAACTCAGCTGGTGAGTTAGTTTGCAGAGGGAATAACTCGGCGGGTCAACTCGACGTTCCTTTGAATAATGGATTGAACTTTGCTTTAGGATTAGCTCTTGGCGATGGTTTTAGCCATGGAACTACGGGTTTGCTTATTTCTCTGAGAATACGGTTTGAGTTTGGGGTTTATTAGTAAGATTTCGGATTTAAGAATAAGATTGAGATTGAAATTGAGTATAATTTTATTTTTTTTAAAATCCATGTAGCATTAAATATAAATGAAACATATCATATATAATAAAAAATAAAAAGATAATTTATATCTGAATTATAGACAATATATGATGAGTTGGTCCATGCATGGAAGTGTGGTTTTTGTAGAGTAATTGTTGAATCCGATAACAGTCAAGCGGCGGATATTTGTCATCGAAATACCAAGGCCTTACAAGGTACATCGGTTGTGGATTTGGTGTATGATTTGCTTGATAGGCAATGGGAGGTGCGCGTGAAGCGGGTGAGTCGACAACTGAACATGATTGCGGATTGTCTTACTGGGATGATGAGAGGTAAACCGATTGGATTGTGTGTCTATAATACACCACCTAGTGAGGTTATTCAGCTAGTTCAGGCTGTTTTGATCCTAGATTAATGTCCTGTTTTCTTGTAGCCGTTTGTGGCTTCGATCTTGTAAGTACTCACTTGTGCACTATTTCTTTTTCATTTAGGTTTAGAGAGGTTTTTAACGAGACACAAACGTGTACGCTTCTTTACCCAAAAAAATAAAATTAATTCACGAGTTCATTCGATTAAATTGAAAAATCTTATTTGTCTTTAAAACAGGAGAGAGAAAAAATAATGGTAAAATTTATAATTTACCTAAATTTATAAATGAAAATTTAACTATTATTTTAAAATTGTACAAATTTCAAATATTTTCTTTGTCAAAATAGTTTTTTGGTACCTAAATAAAAATAATACATAATAGGTATTTTATTCTTGTATCACGCCGATGTTGGTATTACTATATTGGGTATTTTCTCTAACCACTTGAGAAAATTCGGGTCATTATCTTTTACCCATTAAATTTTTTTAAATAATTTTAAAATTGATAAAATTTAATTTAAAATTTAGGTATAAAGATAATTTTAATCATAACGTTTATAATTTTTATTATTTTGTTTTTTATTTTTTAGGATAAATTTAGTCCATAACCTATATATTTTGACAAATATCTTATTTTTTAACTAGCATAATGATTAGATAGTTAAAAAATTAACGATAATGATATATCATATATATGTAGAATGATATTTAAGATTTGAGAATACTTAGTAGACTTTTATTTTAGATTTAATTAATTTTTAATATTTTATTTGAATTTTAATTATTTTATATTTTATGTTAGAATAAAATTATATTTTACATGTATATATTATCATTATCGTAAAAAATTGAAAGATAATGACATGTTATATATATATGTAGAATGAGGCTAAATGCCATGTTATTTAAAATATATTATCATATATATATGACATGTCAATAACGTTAAATTTTTAACAGTCTAATCGTTATGTTAGTTAAAAATAAGTTATCTGTCAAAAAGATATAGGTTAAAGGTTAATTTTATCCCGAAAAAAGAATAAGAATCAAAATAATAAAAATTATAAACATTAAGGGTTAAAATTATCTTTATACTTAAAATTTATAATCATAAATTCTTAAATTATTTTATTTTTAATATATACCGTTTAATCAATATAAAATTAAGATATACGTATCATTTTTTTCTCTATTTCTTTATGGATTTAAATTTTAAAAAAATTAATTTCACAAAACAAACGAAGAAAATTTTGGAGTTATTACGTAATTTTTAATATATATATTCGATCGTAAAATTATTAAGTATTTTATAATAGAGTGGCTAAAATGATATATAAAGAATTTAGTAATTAAATAAAAATATTTAAAACTTTAAAGTTCAGAATAAAAGTGATAGCCATTTACGATTTAAATTATTGAATTTACCTTTAATTTTTGTATAGGTCATAAACCTTTAATTTAATCAGATTAAATCATTAAACTTTTATTATTAACAAATTAAATCATTCATACTCACACCGTTAATTATTTTAACAGGAAAGCTGACTCAATAATCCTATTAGACATATTTTTCAATGTTAGCAAGTTAATATTAATTAAAATTAAAAAAAATATTTAAATCTTTTTTACATTAAATTATTAAAAAAATTGTAATTCAATCGATACTAATTTATTAAATTTCTTCAATAATCTAATATAAAAAATTTAATATTTTTTCTTTAATTTTAATTAATATTAACTTGTTGATATTAAAACACTTGTCTAGAAGGATTATCGAGTTAATTTTTTTATTAGAATATTTAACGATGTTAGTGTGAATGATTTAATTTGTTAATAATAAAAGTTTAATGATTTAATCTGATTAAATTAAAGATTTATGATTTATACAAAAATTAAAGATAAATTTAAAAATTTAAATCGTAAATAACTCTAAAAATGAAAAAAAAAAATGATGAAATTCATAGTTTCTCTTAATAATTACTATGATGAAATCATGACTGAATAAACTAAAATCCCAATTTTTTTTAGATGGAAACGAATTGAGCCTGAAAACCCTAAAAGATACGCACAGAAACTGGAGTACAGCGATTGTCTTCGTTGCCCGTTGAAAGACCATATATAGGTTATAAGAAACGTAAAAGAGATAGTAATTCTTTTTCTTTCCCAACAGATTGAATGCAAAGCAGCCAATGGGAGAAGAAAACAAGAAGATTAGCAAAGAAGAGGTGATTGCAAAACTCAAAGATGATGGTGATTTCGACAAGCTCCGTCTCAAAGTAACCCGCAAGCTCAAGGACAATGTATGTTATTTACTTATTTTTATTACTGATGTTATCTTCTTTTTCTTTTGGTTTGCATGCTTCTTGGCTGTGATTGTATCCCTTCAATGGGTTTTGTTCTGATTTTGAGTTTTGGGTATTTTTATGGGTATAATTTGTTTTCCCTAAAAAAAAACTATTTTACATCTGTTGCTGCGATTGTAAAGCTTGATTTAGGTAGGTTCTCCTGAAGAAATAGCTTACAGTGATTTATTATCTGTGCTTAACACCGCAATGCAATGTCTGTGCTCAGTGATGTACTGGTTGATTAAGCTGTTTTACTGATTTAGAGTGTTGACAAATCTGATTAATTTGCATCGGTTTACTCTTTGATCTTAAAATACAACCCTTTTTGGTCTGAAAGGATCTTAAGTAGATTGAATTTTATCTGATTTAGTAGCAAAATTTTGGTTGATTAAATGATTCAGATTGCTTTTATAACTTGATTGAATAGTGAGTGGTAGTGCTTTAAATTGCTTGCTAATATGGAAATAAGGAACCGTTGCATCCAGATCGATCATTCCGGTGTATAGCTGTTTATGTTCCTAATGGATACGAATTACTCTTGTCAACTCAAGAACATGCCAAATGCAGCTTTTATGTTTTTGTTATTGTAAATGAATGTGAAGCAAATAGCATTTTTCGATCGTATGTCTTTATAAATTCTGAGTAAGGCAATATAAATTGCAGGAAGAATTACGCAACAGCATCATTGCAGTTGTGAAGCAGTCAGCAGCACTTAATCAACCAGGTGCTGAAAACATGAAATTGAGACAACTATCAGATGCCATACATGATGAGGTTGGGTAAGTGGACCCTGTTTTCAAAGTTTTTAATGAATATAACGTGTTCTTAAAAAAAAACAATAATGTGAAAACATGGAAATCATAATGGTCTTCTTAGCGGAAATCACATGTGTTCCTAGATAAAAGGATTACACCGTTTTGGATATCATGATAAATCGGGAGCACTTTGTGAGAAGAATATTAACTCAGAATTTTCTTTGCTATTCAAGCGTATCTTAGATTGTTCTCTTGATTTTCAAATAGAGTTCAGCAGATTTTATAATTCTTGTTGGTTGATTTCCATTTATCCAAGAATGTTGATGTTATTCTGATGCTTCTAATGTTTTATAACGGTTAGGAGCAAAGTGATGGGCCAGATTTCAGATAGCCTATGGAGCATAATAAGATCAGAAGGTGGCATGACAAGTGAAATTACAGAAACAGTACAATCTGTTTACAGTCAATTAGCTAATCCTCATGGGAAAGAAAAGGGTGAATCGTCCATCCATGAAGTGGTACGTGTTGAAAAGGAATTTGAGAATAATGGTACCATCAAGGCTACAACTAGAAGAGTTGACGAGACATTATCTGATGCTAAGCCAAAAGAACAAACACCAGGTTTCTCTCTGTCAAATAATCGTCACACCAACCACCGTCAACAGCAGCAAAGTCCTAGGCCTTATGATGGGGCTGTAGAGAACAGTAAGGAACAGCCCAGTCACTCACAGGTAGGGCCGGAAGAAGACAATGTTGATGTTGGTGTGCCACCTGGCTTTTCTGAAGATATTGAACAGAAGCAGCCATGTGATGTCAGTGATGAGGACCCTGATGTGCCTCCTGGATTTGGTTGAGAGTCAATTTGCAAGTCATTTCCGACCGGCATCGTGCAGCTTTAAATGTGACTCACAATAAATGGATCGGTAAAGAGCTACTGAGGCCGTATTCCTTTTTTCTTCTAAAAAAGGCTCCCTTTTTGTTTCAGTCGGAGAGGGAGCTCTTAGCCTGCTTCTGTGAAAACCAGATTCATATTGTTTCTTTAATGAATTTATCTCATGCCTATATTCGTGATTTGATTTTGAATTAACCATTCTTATTGTCTGTTATTGGTCTTCCCTGGTTCCTAACCTCAGTTGCTTTATTTCGTTGTTACTAATAACTAATGTGTTGGAGCTTTTGAATTGGATAAGGTAGGGATTTGAAAGATTAAACCATATGGAACTCCTTTTTGACCAACTTTCTGAACTTTGTAATTTGTATGCATCTTTTATAGACTATGTATCTCTTTTTTCTTTGGCATAATTCCCCTAAAGTCTGACTGAATAGTCTCTTTGGCCCTATTATTTTTTTATTCCAGAAATGAGCTTGGTGCAGTGGTTGAGTTGCTGGTCTTCTTCCCAGCTTACCCAGGTTTGATTCCCCCAATGCCATGTGCCATTTTGTTTTTCTCCTTAATTAAGTGGTGAATCATGTCACCGCCTGATTGGATAATTAAATTGGTGTAATTATATCATTTTATTTTTAACTATCACATCATCACTCCATTAGTTTTTAACGAAGGTGGTTATATTGTAACCATTTTAATAGTTAAATGGTATATTTGTCATTTTTTAAAGAATATTGGTCATTTCGACATTAACCTCATAGTTAGGTAGTTTTTTTATGTAGTATACAATAATATTTTTCATTGAGTCTATCATGCCATAGTTACCAAATCTCATCTTCCCTTATATGTAAGCGTGTTCCAACAACTACAACGAACAAACTCAGAAATCAAGTATGGAGAATAGGAACCTTGTCCCCACAATAAGATAGATAAAAAGCAATGGCCATTAACATTTGTTGTGGTGCTGCAAAATAAAGTCATAAAGGGTAGGAAACTACATCTAACCTGATCGAGCTGTACAATATGTTGTAACATAGTACCCCCCCACCCCCCACCCCCTCCTTTTTGGGAGTATTTTTATGCACTTTGTGAGTTGTGTATGACCCAGAAGCATGGGGAGCACACAAAAGTACATCTAGCATGCCAGTTCCTTTAGATATAACAATTGCTGTTATCTACTCGAATAATGAGTTGGTTGGGGCAGTTCTCATCTATTTCGGCCTCGACCCAGTGTTTCCTCATCTCTATGCTATCTGATGCAAAATTTGTTCAAACATTAATTACCATCAACAGTGAGCGGCTTCAAAGAATGCTTGCTCTGTTTGTGGCTGGTTTAAAAAACTGCGCATCGAGTGCATAAAGAGCAATGGGGTTTCTACTGTTGGGCTGATAGGAGCTGATTAATCCGCTCCTACAGCCATGAAGGAGAGCTTGAGCTGTGGGATAAGTTGTTGAATATAGGTAAGGTCAAGGTAACATAAAAGAAGCTGTGTATGCTACAGAATTGAACAGATGCTTACATATAAATGAATACTTTTTCTTTTATTGTACAAGGTTACAAATAGAGGAATGAATCAATGGAGGCAATCACTAAATGAATACAGAAGAATTTAACTTTTTTTTCTTCCTTTGGTCTATTATTTTGTACCATAACCAGCAGCAACTGTGTCTCCTTTGCAGTATTAATCACATCTAACATTTCTTTGAACTTTCACTATGGTTTGACTCCAGATCGGATGGACTCGAGAACTTGAACAACTTCAGCCATGCTAGGTCTTCTTGAAGGAACCTCTGATGTACAAATCAACCCCAACTTCATAACCTGTATTAATTCGTTTTCAGCGAAACCACACAACTTTCTATCAAAGCAAGCTGAAGCAGAGCCTCTCTCCAACAATCCTCTAACATATTCACACAAAATGACTACCTCGTTTACTGTTGGACTCTCTACTGGTTTCCTACCAGTCACTAATTCTAAAAGAATCACTCCAAAGCTATACACATCACATTTCTCGCTAAGCCTCAAGCTTTGAGCCAGCTCTGGTGCAACATATCCCACTGCATTATGAAATTTAGTTAAACTGAAATTATCCAGAATCGGAAGCAATTTTCCCAAGCCATAATCAGATAGTTTGGCCTCATAGCTCTCGTCTAAGAGTATGTTAGTTGATTTGAGGTTGAGATGGAGAATTGGAGGTCTACAGTCATGGTGAAGGTAAGAGAGTGCTCTTGCAGTTCCAAGGGTAATATGAAACCTTCTGGACCAATTTAGCTCGGCATTCCCAACACCTGAACTGGTACCGGGGTAATTCGTTCCGTGAAGATTATCGTAGAGATTCCCATTCAGAATGAATTCAGATAAAATCAACTGCATTGAAGAGGACCAGTAATATCCTTGAAAAGCAACCAAGTTTCGATGTTGGAGGTTACCTAGGCGTCCGATTTCTTGTTCAAATTCATCTTGGTTTCCAAGTCTCCCTAGAGTTTCAAGCTTCTTTACTGCAATTGAGATCCCTCCTTCAAAGCTAGTTTTGTAGACCGTTCCGATCGACCCTCCACCTATTAGACACTCTTTGTCAAGCAAAGCTTTGGTGCCAGCTTCCCAATCTTCATATTTAGAAGGCAAACTTTTGCTGAAGAGGACCAACTTCCCAATCACAACATTCGAATCGGATGAACCTGGTGGCGTGCTCTCAACAAGTATCGCCGCTTCCTGCATTTTATTCTTGCGTGCCCTGATGTTCATTATGGTTACTACACAAACCCCTGTAAGAATCACAGCAGCAGCAACAATGGCAACAATTGCAGAAACAGTAAGGACCTTAGTTCGACCGGATGTGGAAGATGTGGCACTTCCAGGACAGGATGCCAAAGGGGAACCACAGAGCCTAGGATTGTTAGAAAATGCTGATGCACCAAACGACTGGATGGTCTGATCAATTGGAATGATACCAGAAAGATTATTGTAAGAAAGATTAAAATGAGTTAACATATTCATATTCCCAAGCGAAGGGGGGATTGAACCGGAAAGTGAGTTCTGTGAGAGATCAAGCAATTGGATTTTCGACAAGTTCCCGAGACTAGATGGGATACTTCCATTCAGCCGGTTGCGATGAAAATCTAGAACTTCCAGATTCGACATTTTGTAAAGCGTATCAGGAATATGTCCCTCTAGCATATTCCCAGAAACATCCCTGCAGCAGCATGATAGGACTTTATCAGAATGAATTCAAAGCAATACCATAGAAAATCTAAAGTACATTAGGATGGCGCCTATACTCACAGTTCACGCAGAAACCTGCAATTGCTTATATCCTCAGGAATTCCACCACCAAGGTTGAGATTGTGCAAATCTAAGACCTGAAGCAACTCAATGCTTCCAAATCCTTCAGGGATTGTCCCACTTAATGAATTATTAGCCAAGCTAATTGCCAAAAGCCTTCCCAGATCCCTGATATTAACCGGTATGGTTCCATTAAGCTTGTTGAACCCCAAGTCCAAAACTTTGAGGCTCTTACAGTTAGAAACGCTTGTTGGGATTTCCCCACTCAAACTATTCCACGAAGCATCTACGAATTCCAATGTCGAACTACAGGTTCCGATGACAGGAATCTCACCAACGAGCTTGTTATGTGAAACATTGAAGTAAGTAATGTTCTTAAATTCAAGAGCACCTAGCGGAGCCAACCCTGTGAATGAATTTCTGCTAAGATCCAAACCTAGCAAGCTTTGGCATTTCGATATCTCGTCCAGCAGGCTCCCGCTTAATGCATTGCTACCAACAGATACATATTTCAATCCCGAGATATCACAAATTCGAGAAGGCAATTCACCGGTAAGATTATTGAATGAGAAATCAAACCCTTCAAGCCTACTACAATTCGCAATGGATCCCGGAATCGAACCCGAAAGACTGTTATGTGAGAAAGAAACATACTTGGTTTTGTAACAGTTCTTAAACAAGACCGACGGAATCTCTCCGGTATAACCATTCTTCGAAAAATCAAGAAATCTAATGTTAGGCAAGTCACCAACGAAACCTGGTATGGAACCAGATAATGCATTTGAACTCACATTGATCTTCCATAATGTTTGCAACAGTGAAAATTCTTGCGGGAGATTACCTGAAAATCTGTTGCCAAACAATGTCAAGACTCTGATAGAGCTTAAACCAGACAAGGCAGACGACAGTTGACCGCTGAGGCTGGTGTTCCACAGGACAACCTTGTCCACAAATCCTTGTGGATTGCAGAACACACCACTGAAATCCACACAAGGATTACCATTTGGGACCCAGGACTTCAAACTATTGTAAGGATCATCAGAGATGTTTCCTTTGAATTGGAGCAGGATTTCCTTTTCAGTTGCGGCTAAAGAAATGGTGAAGAGGGTGCTGATTCCAAAAGAAGCAAGAATCAGGAAGAGCAAAGCATGGGAAACTATAAATCGATGAATCCTTTTCATGCTCGAAAACAGGAGCAAGAACACAGAAAAATTGGGTCTAACCGTTAGGCATTATCAGAACAGGTTGAATTGCAGAGCCTGTTGTTAGCAGTTGTAAAATTCTCGAGCACCAAAGACAAACACATAACGATCATGTCCAAAACCCAACATTTTTAACCCCATCTCACACACAAAAAAAGCTAGCCCCCACATTTTACTTACATTTGCTCAACAACAACAACAAAAATACTATCTTCAATGAATCAAAGATCTCACCTTTTTTTCTTTCTGGGATTGAGCTAAAAATCTCAACTTTCTTTTGCTCTTCCAGCTCTAGACTCTAGACAGAATACAGAGAGGACAAGTAATAAACAACGGGAGAACAAAATATAATAAAAATGGTGAATACGACTAACAAGTGAGAACAAATGTATGCGAAGGTGTCTTGGCCGGAAAGGAAAGCAGGTCAGCAGATATAATAGTAGTAACCACAAATGTAAAACCCAAATATTTGAAAAATTATTAAGTGAATCATATTCACCACGTCATCTATGGTCCCAATTAATCATCACCTCTTTCCTACAAAGATTTAGTGGCTGGGTAGTTATTAGGTGATTCTTTAAAGATCAACAATCTTAATTGCTTGGACCATAGATAACGTGGGGTTCACCTAATAACCTCTCCAAATATTTATATCTATACGTTTGCCACCAACATAAGCTTAACCACGTGCATGTCCATTTCTCTCCATCTCAAATCTCCCTTCTTTTCAATCCCATTACATAAATACAGCCTTCTCTGAATTAGTTTTAACTCTGAAGTAAAAAACTTGAAATCCCCAAAACTGGTCCTGGTTGGCTGGTTCACTAACCACCGTGTAAGGGGTGTGGGGTCTTGGTTGGTTGTCTCTGCAATTACAAGCATTTATTCTCTCACCAACCCCTACCTTCATCACCACCAAATAATTGCCAGATAAATAAAAGAATAATGAGAAGAAGAATTCATGTAAAACACAAAACTGCATTGAAGGAAGGGAAATAATGGATTTTTAAGGCTTTTTGGCTTTTTTGGGTTTAATTTTGGTATTTTGTTGACTGATGAGTTGTGCTTTTCTTTCCTTTTTATAGCATTAAAGACTCAAGTTTCCCTGTATCCCTTCTGCATGTGAGTCTTTTTCATAGATAAGATGTCAAATTTATCTCCATTTCCATTATAAGCAGAAGATAATTACACTGCATTTCCCACTGCTGTCTCCATTTTCTGCAAAAAAAAAAGGGTTTTAATTCTACTTTATTTAAGCTGAGAGTGCTGTCTTGTTGCATTTGACTGAGTACAAGGTTTTGGTTAGGAAACATAGAGGAATGGATCAAAAGTTCAAGAGACAAGTACAGAAAGAAAAAGGTAAAAAGTAAAGATTAATTTAAACATTAAGTGAAGATTAGCTTAACGTTTATGAAGAAGTTACTTGGGTTTTGATATATCTTTTCAAGACCATGTGACCATATCAACGTCATTCAACAAGCATAAGTGGCATGCACACTGCTCCGGATGAAACACTTTTTATTATATGCTTTAATGGAATGCCAGACCAACAACTGCAGCCCCAGGTACCATCTCATCTTTCTCCTTAAATGCGTTTCTATCATGAATTCAAATAGCAGACCACTATCACAATAGTGGCCGCTATATAATGATAATGACACTGTTTAAAATTGTTACGATAAAAAATAGCATACGTAATGACTGGAATAACATTTATTATGTCCAAACTCACAATAAAATATTATGATCGAAAACGCAATTACAACTATAGTTCTAATCATTGAATTTTATATGTACTCTTATTATGTGTTTTCTTTCTCTTAATTATATGTTTGACCTTAAAAACGAAAGTATAAGGTTTATATTCTGTGTTCTTTCTAATTCTTACCCCTAGACCTAGACTAGATCTCTTTCATTCCTCACCTGAGGACTATGTTGCAAGTTGGTTTGATATTAAATGAAGATTCATGTTTTAAGTGAATAAAGGGATCTTCGTGAATTATAATGTCTGAATTTATATATATTCTGTAGTCACTCATTTTTATTAAATTTTAGTATTTATAGTATTATTGTAGTAGTAATATTATTAATAAAAATAGAAAAAAATGAGAAAAAATGAAAAGAGAAAGGAGAAGAAGAAAGAAAAGGAAAAATGATGTGGGATTGGAATCCCACATTGGTGGGAAACATGATCTTCCCCTCTCCAAATGCCTATAAAAGGAGGTGAAGGGGAGCCTTTTGAGAAAAAAGAATCAATTGGGTGAGGGTAGTACCTTATGATCCTAATTTGAGAGCTTAGCTCTTCCTAAATTTTGGGTGGTTTGATTAGGTCTTATTTTTAAGATTCGATCTAGTTAAAAATTTTGGAGGGGTCGTAATAGATCTCGGTGGGGAGTTTATCGGGGTTAGCTGTTCGTATTTTTAGGTATAATTTTTATCTATGTATTTTGAATATTTTTAACGAAAATAGTTGTTTTTAATTTGTGTTGTATATTAATATTAATTTATGTTTTAGATTAATATTTATGTATGTTTTAATTTATATTTTATATTAGTATTAAACTTGTTAGATTAATATTTATGTTTTATGTATTTATTTTTATGTGATATATTTAATTTATTTGCTTAAGTTGCATGGATTAATATTTAATTTTGTTAATGTGGGCCCTTAAATTCGGTCGTAAACGAGGCCAGTACCAATAAGGTGGTAGTGGTTCGGACGCTTACCTTCGGGTTTAGGTGCTTTAAAATAAATGCGCACATTTAATTAAAAATTATTTCGATCGTCAAATTAGCCCGAAAAGTTTAATATTATTAAAGCGGTAATTATTAAAGTACCAATTTTGGGCGGTGTGGGGTGCTAATCCTTCCCCATTTGTAACTGACTCCCGAACCCCAACTTTTAAAATCTCTGGTTTTATGTTATCCGGTCTACCAAAACGGCCGGTGGCGACTCCAATTTTACAAACATCATTTTGAAACAGAAACCCCCACGTCGAAGACATTTATTTTAAAACGGCACATCGAAATATATTTTTTGCAATCGAAAAGGAATCTTTTAGCGAAATTAATTAATCGTTTTTTTAAGATCGCTACAGATGGCGACTTCGCTGGGGAATTTTTTTTTGTTTTTTTTATAAGCAAAAAGAAGTGAGTCGAGCTTTTAAAATGATTACCGTTTTACGAATATTAAAGATTTCGGGCTAAAGTGATGATCAAATTAATTTTCAATTAAATTTGCGCTTTTATTTTTCCGCATTTAAAATTTACATCAAAACCCGTCATTCTAAGTGGGGGGAAAAGGCTAATGCTTTCGTGGAGATATCGTTCTCCCGTGTAGGCCCTAGCCGAAGTACCTTCGGGGCTCCACTACCTTATGCTTTCGTAAGAATATCGTTCATTCGTGTAGGTATAAGCGAACGGGTCCCCCTGAATTAAACCCGATCAAGATGAGCCTATAGTGGGTGATGATCGGGGGCCTTGCTACTCTTAGTAGAGGATAGCTCGGACAATTCGGGTCCCTTTTAGCACCAACACTACATGTAGAGAACTAGATTACCCACCCCATTAGAGCCATGCGGATACCCTAGGTGAACTAGACGAGATATCTAGGGTTGTCTTTCTCTCTTTACTTTAAACATTATTTCAGAATTTATTTTTGCGTTTACTGTTTCTACCCAGTACTAACATGTTTTCTTCATATTTTTATTTTTCTTTTTGCATGCATCACCGCATTTTGCATTGCATTAGGAGGTATTGATTCGAGTGGTTCATCCTACATAGAAAGCTTTTACCATGGAAGAGAGGTATCTGAAATCCTCAACCCTAATGTTAGAAACCGATCAGAGACATCGATTAAGGGATAAGATTCGGTCAACATCCACCAGACTCCTTTTATCAGACACCGATTAGAGGATAACCGAAGAGCCCAGAAAACAGTCTGCCAAATGATCAGGTAATGACCATGCATTTATTTGGGTCTACATCATCCGGGATTCCAAGCGAACATAAAGGATGTAACAAAAAATCAAGGTTTAATAAAAGGGTTAGCAGAGACAGAGAACCGACATCATCTCATCATCTAAAGGTCGAGTCAGAATCAGGCATCAGTCTACCAAGAACAGGTAATAATGATTTGCCTTACCCGAGTTGACAACAAATTTACCATCGAGAGTTTTAAATTGATGCAAAAGATGTAACAGAAAACCACCGAAGATCCAACAACAGAAATGTTTGTCAAAGATACAGAACTGACACCATTTTGACATCTAGAGGTCGAGTTGTAGTCAGATACGGAACACTGATTTAAAAGAATACAAGAAGAACAACGAGAAATCAGTGCCTCACTAGTCCATTTCACGAGGATCGTGATCATCATTCAGGAGATGATACAGAATTTTGGAAGTAACATCAGCGGGAAGGAGCCACTGTTAGCAACACCAACATGGTAAGGCCGTTTAGGTAATATTTGACCAAGACCAATGCAAACGGTCTTGAAAATCAAAGTTCAGAAAACCGGGTCAGTTGTAGAGATCAAAGCTCTTCATCCGAAGCACATAATATAACAGAAATTCCTTTGTCAAGCAAGTAGTTTAGGGTCATAAGAAATCAGAATTAGGGCTAGTACTAATGTATAGGACTAGTTTTCCCAATATTGTAATGGATCCTCTATTTCCCGTGAAAGTAATCCAGTAGGGTGATTACCAACATGGATTAATACCTTTGTTTGCATACATTTTGTATCATTTGCATCCGCATCTGCATCACACATGCATTTGACTATTTTTGATATCATTTTAACTGTATGCATCATTTACATCTGCATCACACATGCATTTTCATCTCACTCGATACTAGAAGAAGCAAATGGAGGATCGTATAGTAATTTAAAGAAAGGGGAAAAAATAGTTGAAAGATCGTCTTGAAGACGTTGCACAGAAAATCAACTTTCAGATTTCTATGACGTATACCGAATTGTTTCCAATCCTCATCAAGAGCTGTCAACACTTGTTCAATCTAAATCAAAAAGGACCCCTATACACCCGATTATGATGTCAATGTCGCGAGGGAAGCACAAGTCACACGAACAAGAATTATAGAGCCCTGAAGAACAAGGTCCAAAGTTTGATTGAAGCCGATAGTTCAAGTTTCGAAGTATGATGATAGAGATGGATCCGGGAAGATTCTTACTTCTTAGTTGAACATTCAAACAGAAAATTTCATGCATATTTGTTTAAATTCATTTTTACATTCTTTAATATTTCATTCATTTTAAGGAAGTAGTTCCTGCTCTCCTATGTACACATAACAAACATTTTTTAACATGCATATACACATCATTACACACTTGATTCGTGAAATTTCAAATGTGGTAGCATATTTGCTCCAAACTCAAAGACCGACTATAAGGTTTTGTATATTCAGAAGAGACTGAATTTTGCGGGAATATTGCAAATGAGAGTTCCTACTAGTCTACTAAGGCCAACGAAGGAACAATATGAGCGAATAGACAATGGGCAACTCCCATTTTTAGGAAAATGTCCTTCTCAGGCACTTGTTGATCAAGATCCTTGAATCGAGAGTCGACCTTAAACTTCTACCCCCTGAAGACCTTCTCAAGACATCCTTGAATGAGACGACGAATGACATTCTCTCACCTCACTAGAAAAAGAGGGCAAGATCAGACAAATTAGATATTGAAATAGGAAGACTATCAGCAAGAAATAGTCGAGACTAAGACACATGCAAAAGAGAGAAAAAAAGAGAAAAAAGAAGAAAGAAGAAAGAAAGAAAGAAAGAAAGAAAGAGAATGACAATCGGAAGGCCGAAACGAGTCTGAATCAAGTAAAAGGGGATTTTGGCAGAGCACAACGTTAGGAGATCACATAAAGGTGATTGAATCCAAACAATATCAACAAGATGTACAAAGACAATCGAGTTCAATCAGTGAATAATCGGAAAATACCTCAATCTGGTGACGCATCCAGAAACTTGAAAGAGTAAAAAGAAATGTGAAGGAAACAATGTTGTACACGCTTCATTCATATCAGACAATTCAGAATCAGAAATTCAGCAGAAGGAACGAGATAAAGATGGGAAAAAATCCTCATTCTAGATACCTCAGGATCTCACAAATTTACACAGAAACAAATATCAAAGTACATCCGAGATAAGTCGGCCTGAAGATTGCCAATTTCAGAAAAGAGAATGAACTCTAGCGTGAAAACCTAAAACAGGCAGTCTAGAGCGACTCAAAAAAATAGAAGTACACATATCACAAATACAAATACATTTACTGTACACACTTTATATTCAGATCAAACAATTCAGAAGAAAAAATTACTAGAGGAAACGAGGCAAGGAGAAACAAAGAATCTTCATTTTGAACGCCTCACGATTACACAGATTTGCACAGAAGCGAATATCGAAGCCATCAAAGACAAATCGGCCTGAAGATTGTCATTTTCGGTGAAAAAAGAGAAAAGAAAAAAGAAAAAAAAAGAAAAAGGAAAAGAAAAAGAAAAAAAGGAAAAAGATGAAAGAAAATAGAAAAAAGAAAAAAGAAAAAATATATTAGAAATACACATACCAAATACAAAAACCTTTTTACACCGATCATGGACTCAGCTCTTACAAGCTTTCAAAGACCATTCTGATCATTCAGTGATGTCCAAACTAAATGAGATTGTCTTCAGATCACACTTTCGTCCAAAGGTTAACCTTGCTTCAAGGAACGTCGAGCTTCGAAGTGCCTGATCGACACCTAAATGAGGGAAAGATGGGACAGGATGAGAAAGAGAGATAATGAGTGCCACCAAAAAGGGGTAGCCTCTAGGAAGGGAATTGTTCCTTTTGAAAGCCCGAGAGTCTAGAAGAGACTAGGCATTTGCTTATATCCCCGTAATTAACGAGGATCTTTTAAATATACTCTTCGTTAGAGTTTTTCTTTACCAGATTGGAGCAAATATGTCATTGTATTTGATATTCAGGAAGGCAAATATGTTTTAAATACTTTTTGCAATGAACTTCCAAATTTTATACATTTTCCAAAATTTTTCTTGCATATTGAAATACATGCAAATAAAATCATATTTTTTTCAAGAATTAAAGAAAATTGAGAGTCAACCTCCGTTGAGGTACCCGACGAGCACAAAAATAAAATCAGAACACAGAGACGTCTGATCAACCGTTATATTGATCCAGGAAAGAATATAAGAATATAAACAGGGCATCATTATCCTCGAAATGACAAGAATAAGAGCTCAAACTAGAATTGACCAGAGATGTCATCAAGACTAACAAAGTTTGGTTAACAAAGTTTACCAAGTCAACAGAATGAGGATCAGGACACCAACCTTTTTGAAACAGAGAATAAAACTTCATGCATCAATGCATACCCACAGATAGATTGCACGTGTGCATCTCGAACATACATCATGAACACATGTACAATTTAAAATGCTCATGCATCATTCTTTGATAAACAATCGTCTTACAGGAAAAGAAGAATAGTTGTCAAGAAAGATGACCTCAACGAGGATTTTGTGCACCTTTCACAAAACACTCATTTTAATACCACCTTCCAACAGAAAGAAGGAAAATTAAACCGAGGAGGTTAGTATTTCAGACTTTCAAACCGTCACATTTGATGGACCTTTTGATGACCAGACCGGTAGAACCGGGACATCATAAAAAAGAAGAAAAAAGAAAAGAGGAAGAAAGAAAAAGATAAGGAAGAAAAGGAAAAAAATATTCTCGAGACAGAACTTAGCAGACTGTGAGTATGTCGCCAAAACAAAAGAAAAATCAAGCACGAAGATCCAGACACTAGGAAATCCAGAAACCCAGATGGTTTTAGAAAAGATTGCCAGCCACTTTGGCATGAGTCCCGATTCAGAAAGAAGATTGACAGCCTTTTAGCATGAATCCCGAAAGACTTGGAGATGAAGGTTCCATACAAAGGGCACCAACATGATTCGATTCTCACAGAAAGAGAATTTACAGCAGTTCTATATAGAAAGAACTCACAACACCAAACACAAAACTCGAAGCTCTATACAGAAAGAGCTACCAATGGAAAATTCATCCACGAAGTGACGGTTTCATATAGGAGAAATTGGCGATACCGAAGGGATGAGTTCTATATAGGAGGAATCCTCATTTTCGTTTTTGTTTCTGAGATCGAAGCTTCATATAGGAGAGGCACACATCTCGAGACTTTAGAGTGAAAGATTTCATATAGGAGAAGCCCTAACTCTGGATCCAGAAGTAAGAGTTCTATACAGGAGGAACCTTATTTTGTAAGATCTGTCCTAACACAAAAGGTTTTATGTAGGAGAAACCAACAACGTAGAAGATATGGAGTCTCATACAAGAGGGACTCCTCATCTTTGTCACCGTCTCTGAGCGAAAGCTCCATACAAGAGGGGCACATAACTTGAGGCTTCAGGATGATGGTTTTATACAGGAGAAACCAAAACTCGGGATCTAGAGATAAAAGTTCTATATAGGAGAAACTTTTGTTTTGCAAGATCTGCTCGAAAGGCGAAAGATCATATAATCGAAGTGACATGTAGCTCCAAGATTAGAAGGTGAAGAAGTTCAATACATGAAGGACTTACAAGCCTGAAGATTCAGCCGAAGAAGAGCAAAAAGTTCCAGAAAAACCTGTGATTTTTGAAGCCAAAATCGAAGAATAAGAAAAAATGAGTGCTTTTTTTTATCTTTGCTTTGTTCTCGTTTTACAAGAAAAAGCAAAGAGGGGCAACTGTAATCACTCATTTTTATCGAATTTTAGTTTTTGTACTACCATTGTAGTAATCATATTATTAATAAAAAGAGAAGAAAAAAAGAGAAAAAATAAGAAAAAAAAGAAGGAAATGAAAGGAAAATTGATGTGGGATTGGAATCCCACATTGATGAGTAACCCCACTTCCTTCTCTCCAAATGCCTATAAAAGGAGGTGAGAGGAAGCTTTTTTGGGGAACCAATTAGGTGAGGGTAGTACCCTATGATCCTAATTTGAGAGCTTAGCTCTCCCCAAATTTTAGGTGGTTCGATCGGGTCTTATTTTTAAGATTCAATCTAGTTAAAAATTTTGGAGAGGTCGTAGTAGATCTCGGTGGGGAGTTCATCGGGGTTAGCCGTTCGTATTTTTAGGTATAATTTTTATCTTTGTATTTTGAATATTTTTAATGAAAATAGTTGTTTTTAATTTGTGTTGTATATTAATATTAATTTATGTTTTAGATTAATATTTATGTATGTTTTAATTTATATTTTATATTAGTATTAAACTTGTTAGATTAATATTTATGTTTTATGTATTTATTTTTATGTGATATATTTAATTTATTTGCTTAAGTTGCATGGATTAATATTTAATTTTGTTAATGTGGGCCCTTAAATTCGGTCGTAAACGAGGCCAGTACCAATAAGGTGGTAATGGTTCGGACGCTTACCTTCGGGTTTAGGTGCTTTAAAATAAATGCGCACATTTAATTAAAAATTATTTCGATCGTCAAATTAGCCCGAAAAGTTTAATATTATTAAAGCGGTAATTATTAAAGTACCAATTTTGGGCGGTGTGGGGGTGCTAATCCTTCCCCATCCGTAACCGACTCCCGAACCCCAACTTTTAAAATCTCTGGTTTTATGTTGTCCGGTCTACCAAAACGGCTGGTGGCGACTCCAATTTTACAAACATCATTTTGAAATAGAAACCCCACGTGGAAGACATTTATTTTAAAACGACACATCGAAATATATTTTTTGCAATCGAAAAAGAATCTTTTAGCGAAATTAATTAATCGTTGTTTTAAGATCGCTACATATTCGTTCAGCTGTCTGCAACACAATCATGCCTGAATGTTGAACTTAATGTGACAAAACCATCATAATCA
This sequence comes from Abelmoschus esculentus, assembly GCA_035048815.1. Taxonomy (NCBI): domain Eukaryota; kingdom Viridiplantae; phylum Streptophyta; class Magnoliopsida; order Malvales; family Malvaceae; genus Abelmoschus; species Abelmoschus esculentus. Next base: position 3,314,547 of record JAUCBN010000038.1, read on the forward strand.
TTGGATCAAAAAGATATTCATCTTCCAGAGACATAATTAGTGTTCCAAAAACCAAACCAAAATAAAAACATGAATGAGTGTTGGTGATAGAATTCGATAGAGTTGGAGTCTAGTTAGTTCTTCGTAGCAGAAAAGCAAACCCCACCACCAGTTTATATAGTTTGTGTTGTTTCTTTGATGGTAATACCAACGTATTTATGTATTACTTAGGGTAATACCAATAAAAAATGAGTTTAATTACTGGTCAGTTCTTGATCCAGCGTCCAGGATTCAATCATATTTTCTTGCAAAATAATGGCTCTCATTTACCAAAGCCAGTTCAGTTCTCAGTTTTGCCAACTTCCATTATTCCTGCACCTGTCACTTCCATTTCAAAGTGTAAGTTCTGTTCTTGTGGTCCTTCAATTCTTTCTGCAGTTGGGAGCTCTAGATTTTCGGATCAGAGACAGACAGTTTATCAGGATCCTTCGAAAGGGATCCAGGTCAGGAATTTGGACCCGAACCAAATCAGGTTCTCATATTTTTGCTAATAGAATCTAACAGTGTTCAAATTTCAGCTAAACTGAACTTCCTTTCAGTTTGATACTTATAATTTGGTTCAAAAAGTAATCAGCTCTTCCTATTTGCTATACGTAGTACTATAATATGTTACCTAATAGTCCAAGCCTCAAAGTTCAAAACTTTATAATGGAATGGAGGTTTGATAATTGAAACCCAAATCCTATATTTGATTTGTTTCCAAGTATTGGATGTTCTTTGCTATGGTGCTTCTAGTTAATCTCTTGCTACCAAAAGATTAGGTCTTTCTATCTTGCTTAAAGATACTGTAAAGTTTATACAGACATATGTGGATCTTTGAATCAGGTGCTGGGATTATGTTGGTATCCAGTGTAAGTGGTGCTCAGCTCTGAAATTATGCGGGCTTAGTTTTGAACTGGAAGCTCATGGTTGGTATAGTCGGGTCAGCTCTGGCCTTGGCTCTTGCTGGGCACTTGTTTGCAGCTCGGTGAACCCGCTAATGCCTGAACTCACTCTATTCTGCCAATAAATTGCAGGTATTGGTGGCTCTCCAGGTTGTGTTGACAGTATTAGGTAACATCACTATGTGTTTAGCTGCATGGCGTATCTGGAAATTGTCAGATAAATGTTCCTAGAAGCTATGAAGTTTCCATTCCTGTAATCCATTGAATGTTCCCAAAGGAATATTCAATATCACACTCTATTGGAAAGATCAATTAGGCCATTTGCCACTTAAAAGTTTGGTATCAATATTTCGATATACGTCGGATTTCTTACAAGAATTATAAATTTTTTTGTATATATCAAAAAATTAATACTGATTTTTTTTATAATTTTTATAAAAAATTCGATCCAAGTGTGGGTTTTTGAACATGCGCAATATGAGCGACTATACAAGGCCCCTAGAAAGTAGGACCCCAAAATTTTGATAAATTACAATCATTAGTTATATTAATCTTAAAATTTATTATAAAATTTTAAAAATACTCTTAAGAAAGATGAATTATAATTGTTAAAACGTTATAATTATTTTCTAGATAATTGATTATAGAATCTTATTGATTATTCCTATTATTATTGTTTTTGTAAAAACAGTGAAATTCTAGACTGACGCAGTAATAGCGATCACACATGGCCCCTAAAAAAATAATTATTTCTAAAGGCTACATTTTTAGGACTAGTAGGGATTATGAACAATTACTTCTAAGGATCACAGTTTAATAAATTGCACAAGGCCCCTAAAATTTTTGAACCGCCCCTGGATACAACCATTCTCATATTGTCCAATTATGTCGCAAATATAATAAACTAATACTATTGTCAATATTCAATTAATCTAATAAGATAAACGTTAGATCATTTAAGTAACATCGGGATTTATATAAACAATGAACCCTAATTAGTTGTACAAAGGTTTTTATGCATAATACAGTTTGTGAGGATGTTTTTGTAAATTTGCATCATCAAGTAAAGTGTGTGTAGAGTCAGTTGAATCAAGTAATCTTATAAAACACATTACCTAGTGTTGGGTGAGGCCTTGATGGAACCTCCGACCGTGCCCAACTCTACACTTCCAAGTGAACACATGATTTTAGCTTCACAGCTTCAAGAGATAAGGTTGAAATAATTTTGGGGAAAAATATTAAAGTAGAAATTTTTTATTTTTTAATCGCGTCCTCTTTTAATCATTTTTTTATGTCCTTGTTAAAAAATCTTAAAAATTAAATTCTAAACTTTAACCTTGATTTTTTATATTTTAAACCCTAAATCCTACTTTAATTTCTTAAACTCTTATCAAAACCCTTAACTTTAAACCCTAAACTCAGTAACTAAAATAGAGATTGACAGACGATTTGTACCCAAAATATTATTATTTTCACCTTTAACTTTATATCAAAATCAAAGGTAACACAGTCCATTAAAGTGACCAAATAATTCAAAGCATCTTCCTTGTACCTTCAAGTGGGTCATGGATCACCCAAGACCTAAGCAAAACATTAACTTTATTTTTGCCATTTTCTCTTCCAACTTTTTAAAGTCAAAATAAAAAGGGGGAGATTTGGTGGGATTCATCATCCATCACCAGTAATCTAAAAAAATACACAATAAGCTCATGATGAAAAGAGAAAAAAAATATCGGTCGAATCGAGTTTTAAATAATTTAATATTTTAAGTTTTGTAAATTAAAAAATACTATAAAAATTTGTTTTTATTTTTATTTAAGAGTTCAACTTCATTGAATTTTGGATAGTATCAAAATTTATATAATTACCCAACATTAAAAATTTTGAAAAAATATTAACAGGGTTTGGTCCAAGTGGTAAGCAAATTGATTATGCTTAAGTAAGTCTTAGTTTCGAGACGTTGTGTACGTAGAAAATCCTTACTAGAAGACTCACCCACCAAAGTTAGGTGTGCGACGCAGGTCGGTCTAGATTAATTAGGGTTAGATCTTAAAACCCGAAGAATAATAAAAAATAAAAAAAATCCGAAAAAAAACAATAAATGAGACATTATAAGTCCAATGAGGTAAATAAAGTTGTTTTTGATTCAAACGGTAATCCCTTCAAATTTAAAAACCCTATTAAAAGAACATTCTTTTTAGGGTATTCAAAATTTAAATATTCCTTGGTAGTGATGTAGCTTGAGCATTATTATTTTATTTATTTTATTTTAAAATAAAGTTATTTCTTTATGTCTCTTTCTTTCTTTTATAATTTTATTTTAAAAGTAGAGTTCATTTTTTAAAATAATAATAATAAATATTGTTTAAATATGTAGGTAGCCATTTATAATCAATCTCCACTGATTAATTAGTATTATCTGCTTTGAAGTTTTGTTATACTGCCGTTTAGGTCTTAACAGAGTTGAAAAACTAAGATGTTTTAAACAATAAAAATCTATTTTTTTATATCCTTGTATATAGGGGAATATTCGATCAAGTCGAATCGAGTAAAAAAAATAATTGACGAGTTATATTTTACAACTCAAATTTTATTTGAATTTTTTTTATTCGAATCAAGTTTAAGAAATTCGAGTTGAGTCAAATTGAGTCGAGTTTTCGAGTTATTATAAATATTTAATTATAACTATTTATCATGCTATAGTACGATTTGATTCTAATCTAAAAGATTTTCTCTAATCATAATATATATATATATATATAATATTTCTTTATAGGCATAAAGATAATTTTAACCCCTAACGTTTATAGTTTTTGTCGTTTTGACCCTTATTTTTATTTTTTTTGGATAAATTTAGCCCTTAACCTATATCTTTTTGACAAATAGCTTATTTTTTAACTAGCTTGATGGCTGGACCGTTAAAAATTTAACGATGATATATATATAAAATATAATTTTAAATGACATGAAATTAACCTATCAAATACATATATATATATATAGAATATATCTTTCAAAAAAAATATATAGAATATAATTTTATTCTAATATAAAATATAAAATAATTAAAATTCAAATTTTTATTAAAAGTTAATTAATTCTAAAATAAAAGATTATTAAACACTCTTAACCCTAACTACGATAAAATCAAAATCTCATTCTAAAATAAAAATATAAACATAATTCGAATAAGATTTTGATTTTATCGTAGTTAGGGTTAAGAATGTTTAATAATCTTTTATTTTAGAATTAATTAATTTTTAATATTTTTTTTGAATTTTAATTGTTTTATATTTTATATTAGAATAAAATTATATTATATATATATATATATATATATTTGATAGGTTACATTCAATGTCATTTAAAATTATATTCCATATATATATCATCGTCAAATTTTTAACGGTCCAGTCATCAAGTTAGTTAAAAAATAAGTTATTTGTCAAAAAGATATAGGTTAAGGGCTAAATTTATCCCAAAAATAAAATAAGGGCCAAAACGACAAAAACTATAAACGTTAAGGGTTAAAATTATCTTTATGCCTTCTTTATATTTTTATATATCAATGTATATATATCATAAAAATTTGAGAGACTTATCTCAAACTTAAAACTAAATGCTTTAATTACTAATAATTTTGAGTTATTCGAGGTATTCGAATTTCTATTTTACAACTCGAACTTTATTTAAAATTTTTTCGAATTGAGTTAAGTCTATAAAATTTCGAGTTGAATCAAAACAAGTCAGGTTTTTTCACCTTGAGTCGAATTATTCAATTTTTTGAGTCGAGTCGAGTTTTGCTCCCCCTGCATGTATATATGCCTTACAATAAAATTTTTACGTTAGAATTTAGGGTCTGGGTTTATGGTTAAAGTTTATGGTTTAAAATTTAAAAAAATTATAGTAAATATATTTTTTAAGATTTAAAATTTAAAATTTAGAATTAGTATTTAAAATTTAATTTTTGAGTGTTAAGACATAAAAATAACATATAATTTTTATCCGTTTTAAAATATCTAAAAATAATATTTATAATTTATTTATAAGCATAATTTTGATACATAAATATTGATACATGTGAGTGTAAATATATAAAAATATTTAATATATCTCTGACGTTATTAAATATATTTAACATATATACTAAAAATATAAACATGGTCGCCAATAAATATTGAGTACTTTGATAAAATACAGTACAAGTCTAATAAAAAATGTGAATTAAATTCTGGAAACGATATTATCAAAAAGAGAGTTTCACATCTTGAATATAATCAATAATATTAATATAATATATTGGATGTTATAAAAAATTAAATAATAATATTTTAATAATATATTTTAAAATAAATATTATTATAACTACTGTTAATTAAATTAAAAATAATAATATTTTTATTAAAATTTAAAAAATGAGTTAAAATAAAAAATTCTGACAAACGATGATCTTAAAATATATTAAAAATTATTATATTATTTTTTATGAAAAATCATAAAGATTTCAATAATAATGTTTTTTTATGAAACTTAATAAAAATTTAGATACTAAAATTTTTATAATTTTTATAAAAATATTTTAATTTTTTTATTTTTTATTTTTTAAACAACCGTTTTTTAGAATTTTCCTACCAAAATTCAATTCAATATAATCTAAGGGACAGTTTGGATCTGAGGGGCAGGGCAGTAATTTAAGAAATCCATCACTCTTCCACGACAGGCACCCGATTGGCGGATCTAACCACCGTCACGGAGGCGCACGTACAAGTTAAGTAACAAACGTAACGTATTTGTGTTTCAAAAGGGTATTTTAGTCAGAAAAAACATCACTCCAAGACATTGCTTCCACTCTGTTCTGTTTAACTTACAGTTCAAACGCTCCAAAAATTTTCCCACCGTTTTCACTGCGTTTTCTCAGCAACCAACCAAAGGATAAGCAGAGAATCAGAGAGCTCACGAGGGAAGAAGGGGGCACCTTAAAGATTCGATCTTTTGGTGGTTTTTAATATCGGGTTTTATGAAGAAATGGCAAGTGGAGGTGGAATTTACAGGAATGGGACTCACAGGAATTCTCTTAAAGGAAACACAACAACGGAGACTGCATCAACAGATAGGCCATTCTCTGTGAATTCCAACCCTTCAAAGCCTGCTTCAAAAAATAAGTCTTCGTCTTTGTCCGGTGCTTCATCTGCTCTAAGGAAGAGTAGCCCTGGCTCTCTCGGAGGTGGAGCTGCTAAAGATGATGCTGGAGGTTAGTCTTGGGGTTTCGTTTGAGATCTTCGATGATGCATTTTTCTTCTTTATCTTGTACTTGTAAACGTTGTTTCTCGTTGATTTCCCTCCTGTTTTTTTGGAGTTTGGATGTCTGAATTTTCACTTACGGTTGATGGGTAGTTTTCACAATTGTTGATGTTTATAACATGCATTATGTAATTTGCATTTTGTAAGTAGTGATCTGCATGTTTTAGAAGGTCATGTGTGATTATCTTAGCTCTGAGAGGAGATGAAAGAGAATTACGTAAGTTGTTTCCAGTTAAAGCAATTTGTATGCAATCTAAAATCTTGTAAAGTAGAAATCACACTTTATTCATTGTTATACAAGTTTCTGATTTTTCCAGATAAGGATGAGCAAAACTAGATTCAACTCAGAAAAAAAATGTTTTTTCCCTTCAAATTTCAAGTTAAAGGAATCTAGTTTTTCATTTTTCGAGTCAACAAATCAAGAGTTCGTTTTTTCGAGTTCAAGTTGAACTTTTACAATTCTTTATTCAAGTTGACTCAAAAATCTAAATAGATTGTAAATAAATGTTGTCATTTTCCAAATCTTGATGCTGTCCTCTAATTATGTTTGTGTAGTGGGTGTTTGCAAAGTTGCCACTGATGCTGTCACAGTTATTCAAGGGATTTTTGCTTTTGTTATTTTTATTTTATACATATATATTTTTTATGTTGTGATTTGGTTTATGATATGCTCTTGCTGCTAATACTGCAAGTCTGAATTTTTTGGTTAATTTTCTGGTGCTGTATTGTGACTGTCCGGTAGATTGTTGTTGCAGATTTATATTTCTGTCGTGTTTTGACCATTCATCTGCTGGTGACAGTTGTTTTGGGCTGCTTGTTTCAAGTCTGCTTACATCTCGTTGTTGATCTGATTAAAACATTTGAGGCAGTTGGAACCTTGTTAGAGATAGTAGTTGTAATTGGAAAATATAAAGATTTGTGAGATTTGAGATAAGTAATATTTGCATGCTCATTCTGAAACATGTCATTCATCCAAGGACAACATCAGTATAAGGCAGCCCCACGGTTGAAATCTTCAATGCAATAATGGAAAGTGTGAAATTTTCAAAATGAAGATCCTATAATTAAAAAAATAATAATTATGCTTGAAATCAAGACAAGCACTTGTTCCTTCACTGCTCAATTTTCACCCCTAATTCCAGGATTGGAGCTGTGGGTGATGACAGGTCTCTAATTAGATCTGAGTTACTCATAAACAGTGGTCCTGGTAATTAAATGTGGAATCAGATTATACATTGATGTACTAGTTTTCGGAGCGAAAGACAACTAACTAAACTGATTTTAATGCAAAATTGCTATGTTAGCCTTTAAGGAACATGCTCCATATCAGACTGCTAAACCAGATACTGCGTGTGGGTGGGGGTGGACACTAATTAGGGCCAAAAATAAGTAGCCCCTTAAACTAGAAGGATGTAGTGCTGCTTGTTTTATATTCACTTTGAAAATTTGATATTTTTTTCTGATTGTTAGTATGTTATCAATGCTGGAATTTATACAGCATAATATTTTCTTATCTTTCAGTACTCTCATTCAGGGCTCTGCCAAATCGTAAGATTCTTTGTAAATTCAGTCTTTAAGATGAAAAAGGATTAGAGTGATGATTGCAACTTGTCTAGTATTAAGTTTTTTCTTGGCAAGTATGATCAGCATGTAATTATTTTGCATGTTCTGTATATAATATTTGTTAATTTGACGTTTATGTCTCTCTTCAGTTCCTGGAAGAGTTCGAGTGGCTGTGAGGTTGCGTCCACGTAATGCAGAAGAATCAGTGGCTGATGCTGACTTTGCTGATTGTGTAGAACTTCAACCTGAGGTATTTCTTGCTATTTGACTGTTTGATTTGCAGGGTTGCAATTCTCAGTAATCATTATTCTAATAGATGTCTTTATGCGCTTTCTTTAATCTGTTTGATCTTGAAGTAGCAGTGTAGCACTTATTGAGGAAAAGTTAAGAGAAATGCATATTCATTATATTTTGTATGGTTTAGCATCTAGACGGATGCATCAGCCTAAAAGTGAGTTATTCAACTTAAAATGGAGAAAAGTAGTAAGGGTTGAATAATAATCACTTCATTTCAGTTATTCAAGAAGGATTTAGTTTCCAGTCACCTTATAAAAAAGAGAAGTAGATGTGCCTGACCTAACTAGCTTTTAAATTTCTTGAATTTAGCTCCCATCCAATTTCTGCAAGTGTTTATTACTTGAGTTTGATGAAATGCTTGCTGACGCTTCAATTTTTTTCAGTTTAAAAGGTTAAAACTTCGAAAAAACAACTGGGACACAGACACCTATGAGTTCGATGAAGTGCTAACAGAGTTCGCATCACAAAAACGTGTGTATGAAGTTGTTGCAAAGCCAGTTGTGGAGGTTTGAGTACATGACATTCTCCTACCAGAATTTGTTAGAAATTTACTTGCATTTAGTTATTCTTCCTTGCAACAGCAGAGGTGGTGTACTTAAGTATTTTTTTCTTGCAAAATTTTTGGATTTTTATTGTGCTGGATGATATTTATTTTTCAAAAGTTAATGACCATACTCTTTCCTTCTGCACGCCAAAAGAAGTAGTTTCAGCCTCTCATTGTGTTTTGTGTTGGTTTTTTCCCAAGATATCAATTGTGTTGCTTTGCTTTAACTAATTGCAGTGCTTGGTCATATCTTGTTATGAAGGATCTCTTTCTTTTTTTTTTTTTGGAGGCTTGGTTCATTTTTGTAACAAGATCTTTGCGTAGTTGTGTTCATAGGGTGTTTTGGATGGTTACAACGGAACAATTATGGCTTATGGTCAGACTGGTACTGGCAAAACATATACTCTTGGACGACTTGGGGAGGAAGACACAGCTAACCGTGGCATAATGGTCCGTGCTATGGAGGATATTTTAGCAGAAGTTACACCAGAAAGGGATTCTGTTTCAGTCTCCTATTTACAGGTTGCATATTACTGCAGATCTTGGCGTTTAGTTTCTGATATTGTCATAGGTTTCATGAATTTTGTTAATTGGTCTAAGCTTATTTTCTTTTAGAATTTTCTTAATCATTTTCTCCAAATTTTTAAACGTCTCAATGTTCCTAATAGTTTTGTTCATTGAAAATTTGTGAAGCTCTACATGGAGAACTTACAGGATCTTCTTGATCCTACTAACGACAACATTTCCATCGTTGAAGACCATAAATCTGGAGATGTTTCACTACCTGGGGCTACCCTAGTAGAAATAAGAGATCAGCAGAGTTTCTTGGAATTATTACGATTAGGAGAAGCTCACCGCCATGCTGCGAACACAAAATTGAACACTGAATCTTCTCGGAGTCATGCTCTTTTGATGGTGAATTAATTAATTAATTTGTTTGCAATCACTATTGATCTTTATTTATCTTACCAGACCATGAGTTAATTACTTTCTGCTTTAGGTCCATGTCAAGAGGTCTGTCAAAGGAAGAGAACCTGCTCATCCAAGTGAAAACGGTAACAACACTAGCATGGCTAAATCTCTTAGGCCTCCACTTGTTCGAAAGGGCAAGTTAGTTGTTGTAGATCTCGCTGGTTCAGAGCGAATTGATAAGTCAGGTAATGAAACTGGAAGCAAAAAGGCTTCCTCCCTTTGTTTAACTGTTTATTTGATGATGATCCTACTGTCCACCGTCTTATTTGTGAAAAGCATCTTCTCTTGTTTTTCCTGAAAATTGAACTTTGTTTCTTTATATTACCTTTCAGGGAGCGAAGGCCATACACGTGAGGAAGCCAAATCTATCAATCTTTCTCTTAGTGCATTAGGGAAGTGCATCAATGCACTTGCAGAGAATAGTGCTCATGTTCCTGTTCGTGATTCAAAGCTTACTAGGTTACTTCGAGATTCCTTTGGAGGTAAATCAATTGCTTTATTCTTGTGTGCTATGAACAGAAACAGAATTTTCTTTCTTGTATTTTATTGACAATTGGCTGCAGCCTTTTATAGTTACAAGGGTATACAAATAATTTTGGAATATAGCCTAAACTAGGAATACTTTAATTACAAAGAAATCAGAACTGATTTATGTATTTACAGCCTAATACACATCTTGCATTGACTTAGCAGATTAAGAAATTATTCCTTGATGCACTGTCAGATTTTTAGGGTTATGACTTCCTAAAAAACGGAGTCAAAATCTGTCAGATTTTGTCAATATGCTATTAGTTACTAAACTATTACTCTGCTATTAGTTCCTAAAGTACATGTAGCTGTAGACACAAATGTTGTTGACTTAGAGTTTGTTTGTTAAATTATAGAATCTTTTTCTGTAGCATCCTAAGTTCCATTTGAATAATGTAAGATCTGCATCTTCCATACTGCAAATTGTTTTGCTGACATTTTATTTCTTTAACAGGCACAGCGAGAACATCTTTGGTTATAACCATAGGTCCATCTCCACGTCATCGTGGAGAAACAGCTAGTACTATAATGTTTGGACAAAGGGTGGGTTACAAAACAACTTCCTTTATTTTAACTGATTCATCTTATTTTATGGCTTTATGAAGCATCCCTTATTTAGTTGGAGGGATTGTCATGTATTATATTCTACTGCTTATATATGTATTTTCTTTGCCTTCTATATAGGCTATGAAAGTGGAGAATATGTTGAAACTCAAGGAAGAATTTGATTATAAAAGTTTGGCTCGAAGGCTGGACATACAATTAGACAACTTGATTGTGGATCATGAGAGGAAGGAGAAAGCATTTGAACTTGAGATTGGAAGAATAACAACAGATGCACAAAACAGAATTTCTGAGGCTGAAAGAAATTATGCTGATGCAACAGAGGTAAGGTTTTTCCTGTCTTTTTGTGTGCACATATTTGTGTGAAAGTGTGTATATGTGTGGGCGGAGGGGGGTAGAGGTGTTTTCCTCTCTAAATTCTCTTTTAGTTTGTATATATTCTAAATTAGCTCAAAAGCGGGTCTATTGTGCTAATATGTATAATGCTATAAAGCTTATCACTGTCATAATTTTGCCAGATTTCTTCCTGACAGAAAATGATATCATAGAAATTTCTACGTGGTTTCAAATAATGCGGTGCATCAAATGTGTAACATATGATCTTGTTAATGATTTGAGAAAGGGTGCTTTAATTGTCATATACTTCTAAATTTTAGTATAAGGATGGGATGGTATGAACAGAAATCACAAGGGGGTCAAGGGGGTGGAACCTAGTGAGCTTACCTGCTGAGTGCTGATCATTGAACTTTGTAATGATAGGTCTTGTTTTTGTCCGGTGCCTAGCGTTGCTCTAATTTATATTTATACTTGAACGCGTACTAGAAGTGGTATCCTTCTTTTTCTTGCAGAAGGAAAGATTGAAGTATCAGAAGGACTATATGGAATCAATAAAGAAGCTTGAGGAGAAATGGGTGATGAATCAACAAAATCAGGGCTGTGAAAGAAAGGTGAGGCTATAATATTGTGTAGGAGCATCTTTCTTATTACAATGTACATGATATCGATTGCTCATACAATTTAATTTAGTTGAGAAACCATATTTTTCATCTTTTTCTTCATTCTTTCTGTTATTTCTCTAGTTTTCTGTCACTTATAGCTAATATTTAACCTCACTTTATCATGTTCGTACCGATTTCTATCCGACATAGGAGGAAATGATACACACTGCCAAGGAAGCTGCTGAGCTAAAAAAGTTACTTAGCAAAGAAAACTCACTAAGGAAAGAAGCTGAAGAGGAAGTCAATAACCTTAAAAGTCAACTAGCTCAATTGAAAATGTCGGAGGTAAGTTTTGTGTACTCTATTTTATTTCTGTAGTTCTGTTTTTTCTGCTACTTGTTTGGAACATAGACTGCTGTCCCATGCTGTCATACTTCTAACTTATAGGCATCAGCAAATTCTGAGATCTTGAAGCTGCGAAAAATGCTAGAAGGTGAGATATCTCAAAGGGAGAAACTTGAAGGCGAAATATCAATGCTGCAAAGTCAGTTATTACACCTAAGTTTTGAAGCTGACGAGGTATATTATCAATTGAGTCTACAAAGTTTCATATGGTCCATCCACTTATTGTTGCTAATCCTGTCATGCAATACTTCCAAACTTCTTTCCTTTTGCTTGATTTTTTTGTCCCTGCATTTGCTAATTGATCATTCCTCTCATGACGAAATAAACATAATGTATATAGTAAATTCTAAAAATTTCAACTCTGTCTCCTTGTAATTAAACTGCAAATATAATATTTGTCTGCAAGTTTTGAGATCATGGCCTTAAAACAACCCAATTTAAAGAATTAAATAGTCTGATAGAATTCCTCAAAAAAAGTCTGATAGAAGGCGAGTCTTGTAACATACGAGGACACTCATCCATTCACCGCTTGTGTGGCAATTGCTTCAATTGTACTTCATAAAGTTTAACCTGATGTGCTTTTTGTTATAGACTAGAAGAAGACTTGACAGAGGTGAACCTGGGAAAGTCACAGGTGGTCTAGATTCTCTCATTTCTCAAGTTAGACCTCAGTTAAAGGATTCAGGAAATGGTGAGAAGGCCTCTGTAGCAAAACTCTTTGAACAAGGTAGTAGTAATTCCTGAAGTTATATTAAGGAAACCATAAAAAATAATAGTAAACAATAATATAGTTATAGTAATCTCATTGCTTTCTATTACAGTGGGATTGCAAAAGATCTTGTCATTGCTTGAAGCAGAAGATGCTGATGTGCGGATTCATGCTGTGAAAGTGGTAGCTAATTTAGCTGCTGAGGGTATTTTTCTGCTTGTCTGTTCCTCATTCACTTTTTGTTGTAGCACTGTCATATTTTGCTCTAAATTCAGAATAATGAAGATATAGCAATTCCTTCTTTATGTAGTTGCATGTTTTCTGGCTTCTCTCGTTTTCTTTATTACCTGTGAATCTTGTAGAAGCAATTTTAGTAAGACTGATATTATCAATTCTACGTAACTGAGGACTTTTACATGGATATCTTTTTGATAGTGCTGTTTCTTTTATCTGTCAATGACACTGCAAACCTCACCTCATTGTTCAGAAACAAATCAGCAGAAGATTGTAGAAGCTGGAGGTCTAAAGTCCTTGCTGATGCTGCTTGGAAACTCTGAGGATGAAACCATACACAGAGTTGCAGCTGGTGCAATTGCCAATCTTGCAATGAATGGTAAAACTTAGCCTCTCTGATTCATTTTTTTACACTACCATAAATGCAATTTGGTGCCACTTATGAGGTCTTTATGCTTTCAATTTCTCTTGTTTATTTTGTCAGAAATGAACCAGGAACTTATAATATCTCAAGGGGGCATTAGCTTATTATCAATGACAGCAACTAATGCTAAGGATCCTCAAACACTTCGAATGGTTGCCGGGGCCATCGCCAATCTCTGCGGCAATGGTAAATTGCTTTACCTCTTCAGTGGTTGATCTTAGGCACTCTTCTCATATTCTATGCATTTGAATTCTTTTAAGGAAGAACTTACCCTGGTGTAGGACTTTAATTGAATGAGTAGTTTGATCAATAACTTTCTCAAATGTTAATTTGATGTGTAGTTTTACCTCTTCAATCGAGTATTCCATTATGTTCTCCAGATAAGCTGCAGACTAAGCTAAGAGGTGAAGGTGGTGTAAAGGCTTTGCTAGGAATTGTCAAATGTGGACATCCAGATGTTCTTGCCCAAGTTGCTCGTGGAATTGCAAACTTCGCCAAATGCGAGTCAAGAGCATCAAGTCAAGGTACATTTTCCTGAATTATTTTGATTTTACAGCTTGTCAAGTAACATTGTTTTACTTGATTCCTTGTTAACAAAGTTTAGGGACCATATTTGGGGGGGGGGGGGGGGGGGGGGACATTTATAGTTTCTTTGTGTTCAAGGGTGGGTGTAATTTGGCTCTCAAATGGCACAGGAAGTAAAACTGGAAGATCTCTTCTCATTGAGGATGGTGCTCTTCCATGGATCGTACAGAATGCTAACAGTGACTCCTCGCCAATCCGGCGCCATATTGAGCTTGCACTCTGCCACTTAGCACAAAATGGTTCGTTTGTTTTCCTTTTGAATATTTATTTTGAGACACCTCTCTTTAAAAACCTCTCTAATGAGGCTCCAATGTACACCCCACATTACAGAAGTGAATGCTAAAGACATGATAAGCGAAGGTGCCTTGTGGGAACTGGTCCGCATCTCGCAAGACTGTCCACGGGAAGACATAAGAACCCTAGCACATCGAACACTTACTTCTAGCCCCACCTTCATAGCTGAATTAAGGCAGCTACAAACAGACTATTAAATACAGTTATGGGAAACTTGATTGAAGTATTGAGCTTGAAGAGCAGAAACCGCGCCTGCTTAAACTAATATATTCAGAATAGATGATTGATACTCCCCACGTTTAAAAATGCAGGAATGCATATGGCGGCTTTGCTTCTGTTGAAGTTTTTCCATGAAACATAGAATGTTGTTGTCTGTTGGCTTTGTTGATTAGAGAGGGTCCTCTGATTTATTGATCAAATTGTTGTCTGGTAATCTCATATATTGTATTCATCTGAGACTGTCTTGTGTAGCTTGCTAATTATTTGTATATATGAAATGTTATGGGGAGGCAACTAAGATCCAGTTCTTGTATATAAACAAGTTCAAAAGCTATTTTATTAAGGATTGATTTGTTTTGTTATGACTAAGCTGGCATATATATGGGGTTCCCATGTTTCTTCTCCCTCTCTTCTCATGTCTTACCAGTTCGAAAACTTCCATCAGGATTATTAACTTCGAAGCATTCGAATACAACACCTTTTATTAGTGCAAAACGGTAAATCGAATAACAATTTGTAGAAGTGTGCACATAAAGTTAGAAACATACAAAAAATTATTATAGATATCAGCCCATTTGATGAGGGAAATAATAAAGAACACTAACCGAGGCCTGTTCCTGCCTCCTTACGAGGTGCATCGGCCTTGATACGAGGTGGTCTGACTATACGATCGATAAGCCCGTACTCAAGAGCTTCTTGAGCATTGAAGCGTTTCATCCTACTTAAATCCGCATTGATCTGCATGTACACAATCATTGTCACTTCAGTTTCAAGGGATAACAGTAAAACAAATTAGCTTTCAGTGGAGAAAGCGAATGAAAATTCAAATGAGAGATTTGATGTGAATGTTCTGTTTAGACACTGCTCAAGCCAAAAAGGGAAGCGCTGGTTATATTCAAATGAACAAAAAAGGAAAAATATTATTATAATTCACTAAAGAGTTCGAGCTATTGACATCACCTTCTCAACAGGCTGGCCTGTGTTCTTAGCTAGCTCATTGAAAAGGTAATCTCTGATTCTAAGAAGTTCATTTGCTTCATTGCGGATATCATCAGCCTGCCGACATTAGATAGTTTTAACATCGAAATCATAACAATGAAAAAAGTTCAATATAATTCACAACAAGGTAGCCTGCAGTCATACCTGACCACGAGCTGCACCAGCTGGAGACTGTAGAGCGATTCTTGAAAGAGGCATTGCAAAGCGATTACCCTTCATGTGTAGAAAACACGAAATAATTATATCATATTTCTGATTTCAGATTCAAATAACAGATGCATCATTAAGGCCTTAAATAAATGGATATATAGATTAAAAAATTCCTCCTCGTCCATTTCCATCCTTCGTACTAAGCATAGCCTAAGGGATTTCTTCATGCATCAAGCCACAAGATTTTATAGCCTTCACCAGAAAAATATAATACTACAGACTTTATAGATATAGATGGAAGAGAAACCTTTTCCCCAGCTGCAAGAAGGAATCCTGCTAGATTATAGGCATAGCCCACGCAGTGGGTGCCGACAGGACTCTTCAAGCTTTGCATGGTGTCATAGATAGCCAGCCAAGCTTGGAGTAAGCTGCAAACAAAGCCAGATATATCAGATAGTGACCAAAGATAAAGAACTAGAAATAGAAATATATACATTCTGAAGAAAAAAACCTTACATCTCCACCAGGACCATTAATGTAAAAATAAAGCCTTTTATTATCATCAATACTATCAAGGTATAGCAACGTTGCAAGTATTTGGTTGCTAAATTCCTCATCTATATGTTGTCCGATGAAGATAACTCACTCTCGATACTGCATTCAAAGTATGTCATTACTCATTAGGCTCTAGAAGTCACATAATAGAGTTTTAAGCTTGTGTGAAAAAGATTCAGGAAACAATGGAAATAAAGCAGATGCTATAACAGATTATCAAGCCATTTTTCAAACTGAAAGGTATTCATATAACAGAACAGTAAAAGAAAGAACATAAGGTTACATTGGAATCATCTCCCATATAAAAAGACCCCGATCAGAATGCATGTTACAATAAAACTAGGTTCTCTGATCTTATAATGTAGATTGAGCAAAGTTTACTCACAAGGGCATTCCATATATCAACCCATTGCCAAGTTCCTTCGCCCGGAACTCTATACGGAACTTTCGGAGTTCCAATAGGCATCATCCCTACTCGTGCCCTTGTTGCTTTACAGTTTCGTGTTCTGCAGAGAAAGAAATGCATAATCATCAATATATTTGAAGAACTAATTCAGAACTTCTGAATTTAGAATTGTCATGCATCATATAGTCAAGACTACATCAGATAATGCTCCCCCCAATGAAAGAAAATAAGCAACTAGAACACAACAAAAAGTCAAAAATCATGGTAAAAAACAGTGTAAGGCAGGCATAACAGATGCAAAGCAGCCACCAAATAAGCCCCAAAGCCTTAAAGGAGCAAACTTTGAATCAAACATAAACATTAAAAGCTGCAATTTTACTTTTTCATGGAACCAAAAAAAAACATCCAAGTTACACGTGATTTTCACTTGCAAGAAGCACATTGTAAAATCCAAAATCCAAAATTTATGAACTGCAAAATCACCCTAGAGAGTGCCATAATCAAAATAAATAAGAAACAACACAAAATCTCCAATTACAAGCCATCAACCACAATTAATTATACTAACAAATCAAAACTAGAAACTTGTTACCTGCATTGGAGGCTCTTATTAACTCTGGTATAGAAGTCTGCAGTTAAGTTTGGTCTCCCAGTTGCAAACAAACCTTTGAAATATTAACAAAATAACAAAAAAAAGAGTCAAAATTTAGGGTAGCTGTTAAAAAAAGAGTATGTATACAGTATACAGAGGAATAAGAACATACAAGGAGATTGAAGCTTCAAACCAGAGTAAAGCTTAGTGCCACAACTGCAAAACCATAAACGAAGAAAAAAATACAAAATACCCATGTCAGAGATCTACGTATAAAATACACCGTATGTGTTATACAGTGAAAGAAATAGAACCTGAGAGAGGGCTGATAAAGATTTGTGTTCAGTGAAGTGGCCATTGTTTCTGGGGTATGAAGAATCCGAAGAGAGTTTTGTTAGGCAGAAGAAGAAGATGGAGGGCGTGGATGATATAAGCAAGGATCTGGTGGAGCCGTTACTATTGTACACGAACAAATCGTAGCCGATTGACTTAGGTTTGATGCAATAACCAAAGAGTGCAAACGGAATCACCTGATAGCTGCCTTTACGGACATAAAGTTCGTGCTTAGCCTTCGGTCGAGTTCAAACTCAACTCCACCGGTTATAGGTTTGGTGAAATTTATTTAGTAAAACTTAAAATTTTGTATATTTTTTAAATTATTTAATGGGTAATTTAGGTAAATAATAGAGTTGGAGAAAAAACTAAGGAATATGTATGTTTAAAAAATATTTGGGAAAATATAACAAAAGGATCAATGTTTCTTAGACATTTTCACATGCAGGTGTAATAACCCATTTTTACCAAAACCTATATCTAATATAAATTACCCAATACAACCATAAAACCCATTTTAATAAGTTTGATAACCCATTTCCATTAAATCAAATATATCTCTAACCCAATAACTATGCAGCCCAATAACTCAAACTCATTATACAAACTAAACCCTAAAATGATAACTCTAACCAGCCCCAACAACCTTAGCCGCCGCCGGACTTTTCATCTGCCAATCCAATGCGCGTGGCCGCCACGCGCGACGGTTCGAATAGCGCGTGGCCTCCATGCGCTCACCCGATTGGCTCTCCAGATCGGCCACCGCCCCACCGCCTCAGATCTGCTCCACCGACCTGCAAAATCAACAGAAGATTAGACTGAAAATTATGTATTTTATTATGTAAAAATTGGGTATATAAACCCAAAACCAGATCTGTAATGTTCAAGACGAAAATCGAATAAAAAACGAGATTCAAGAGCAATAATCACCACTAAATTGAATATAAAAAAAGAGAGGAAATCATTCGAAACAAAAAAAAGGAAGAAGAAAGAGTCCCATCGAAGCAAATCTGAAGCGAAATCAGTACGAACAAAGATAAAAAAAATAATAGGATTTAGAAGCTTATCTCTTCAGATCTAAGCTTGATCGTTCATCCTTTCGAAAATCCGACCTCGGATTCGCGCTCCCCTCGTCGAAACGGTTCAAAAAGTTGTCTCCTTTTTACTTATCGGAGCACCGATTCGGCAGCTGGCGGTCGTGCACGACGGCCGAGAAGATACCGATCACCGGAAACCATGGAGAAATTGAGAGCTTTCTCCAAGCTCTGGACTCTCCTTTTTCTGGAGAATGAAACAAATAGAATTATCAAACAAAAAATAATATGAGGCTATTTATACTCAAGTCAAAACGACACCGTTTTGGTGTCGGTTCATCGGGCCCAAAACGACGTCGTTTTGACACTCCAGACCCGACTCCGGCCCGATATCCAGATCCGACCCGCGCTTAACTCAAAAAGAAGGGAAAATTCCGCACGAGACCCCTAAGCCTTTTGTATCCTCACCGTTACGCATTCCAGTTTGCATTTTGTTTCGTTTTGGTCTCTGTTTTTTACTATAATTGCTCTTTTTTATTTATTTCTATTATTTTTACCACTATTTTATTTTTTTATATATTATTATTATGTAATATAATATAATATAGTATTATAAATATTTAATCAATATTCTTACTATTATACTAACATTATTGTGTTTTTTTATATTATATTACGTATTTATATATATTATGTACATATTTTTAGTATATAATATATGGTATTTACTCATTATATGTTGCATATATAGTATGTATATTATAGTAACTATTAATGTATATTCTTTAATGTAATTTATTCCTTAACATATTTATGTGATTATATAAACTTCTATATATTTATGTGTTTATTTTACTTACAATATATCATATATAATATTACATATAGTTACTATATATGATGTGAAGTTATTATATTACTTTTTTTCCCATTATATGTTATATAAAATTTTAAGTATTTATCACATGTTGTACACATTATATATATTATATATGATATTATAATTATTTATATTATTGTATATATATTACATTGCGTAGCATTTTTAAAGCTTTGATATGATATATGTAGTTATCAATTGTATATATACGTATATGTTATTTTGTGTTTAATTTTAAGAATTTATAATATTTTATTTTTATGTTAAAAGTTATTATCCCGATATATTCTATTAGGAGTAGCATCTCGTTCTTCGGGTGTTATTTTCTTTGAATTGTCGTGGATATTAGGGTTACATTTTAAATTAAAAATTAATTTAATTTGAGTTTTATATTTTTAAAAATTACGATACGAACCTTGAGGTACCAATTTTGGGCGTTATGGGGGTGTTAATCCTTCCCCAAACGTAACCAACTCTCGAACCCAATTTTCTCTGATTTTGTTTTTCGGTGTTCGATCCACCTTTTTGAACGATCGATTGCGACTCCAACCGATTAACCGTTTTTCAAATTTTAGCGGTATTCCAATGAGAGTGACATCCTGTTCTTCAGGTGTCATCTCTCGGGATACCGACTTTTTAAATATTACCACGGATTTTTAAATTTTAAACGGTATTCCATTAGGAGTGACATCCTGTTCTTCAGGTGTCATCTTCGGATATCGAATTTTTAAAAATCCCACCGAACCTTTAAACCTTTGAACTTTTAAACTTTTTTAAATATCTTAAAAAAAAAGGGGTCGCTACAGATGGCGACTCCGCTGGGGACACAATTTTTGTTTTAAATCGGAGTTAAGACTTAGTTCGGTTCGCATCATAATTTTTAAGAAAATATAAGATTTTAATTAAATTAATTGTTAATTTTTATCATACATTAGATTAAGAACCCTTAAGTGGAAATGATTACTTCGCTTCGTTGGGTCTTCACCTCCGTATAGTGTTGTAATTCATTTCCGGAATTTTGATCCTTATATTTCGTAGGGTTTTCACCTCCGTATAAATAAGGGTCATATTCCCCCGAATCAATGTCCTCAGCGACAGTTCGGGTACCGCTTACTCTAGAACCGAAACACATATAGTGAAACTTAGAGACCAACCTTTTTAAAACCACATCGTTATTTGCTCGTTTAGAAATACCCTTTAGGTTGTCTTTTATATATGTGTTCTACTTGCTCGTTGAATATTATATGCTTTGTACTGTTTTTTGTTATTCATTATGTTATTTATTTTGTATATTATTTTTGGATTAACTACTAACACATTTCATTTTCCGTGTTTATTTTATTTTCTTTTTTTTCTTTTACATTCATTTTGCATATCATTTCTTGCATAGGTGTTGATTCAAAAGTACATTCTAGAAGGCACTCAATTATGGATGAGAGGTTCTGTATCAATAAAAGTGCTAACGCTACAGTATAGGGGTAGTCTGAACGCATACGAATAAAAAAAACAAATTATCAGAAGACCACGTGTCAGAAATTGTGGATCCCACTTTGATCATTTCAAAACAAAACAAACTTGACGGGCTAAGAAAGATATGGTAGAACTGTGATCCAGATTTGAAGGAAACCTTCAAACAAGAATTTGGCGATATAACACTATTACTGATTGTCCAAACCGACGAGCACATGTTCAGAGCTTTGACGTAGTTTGGAGCCTCGAGTACTGTTGTTTTACTATTGAAAAATCGATATAATCATTATGCCCGAAAATATGATGCAAATTAGAAACAAGTTGAAAACAAAACAAAGGAATTAGAAGCGTTGACTCAGGAGTTTGTTGCCAACCAAGTTGAAAATTGGGATTTGACGTCTCAAAATGAAGATTTTAAAGTTTAAATCATATGATCGGATGAACTTTTTCAAAGATATCATAGTCGAGACCGTGTTGCTTCCCTATATCTTGTATGAAACTAGAATAAACTGTTGACAGAAAGGGTTATTGAATTTGAGAATGCTCTCCAA
Organism: Abelmoschus esculentus; assembly: GCA_035048815.1. Taxonomy (NCBI): domain Eukaryota; kingdom Viridiplantae; phylum Streptophyta; class Magnoliopsida; order Malvales; family Malvaceae; genus Abelmoschus; species Abelmoschus esculentus. The sequence continues at coordinate 3,336,017 of JAUCBN010000038.1, forward strand.
GACTACAAAGAAAGACTTGTCTTTTTTGAAAGAGTTTTATAGGAAGATATCAGACGAATAATGTATGGATTACAATAAGATGACCAATTGATTTGAGATTGACACTAGATGATGCTAGATTTTATGCAACAAGCACGAAGGGTTGCCCACATACCGAACCTAGCGATGGAAGCATACGAACTAAAGAAGTGTGTCAGCCTTGGGACGCTACTAGGGCCTTGTGACCATATGTTACTACAAGACACAGAAGTCTCAAGCGTAGAGGCTAACCGCTATCTGTAATTAGCGTTATGATGACTTATTATAATTAGGATCTCTTTATCTTAATGAATGTCTTTCTGATGTTACTTAAGAATCAACACTTTTGCATTCATATTGTATAACATATTATAACATTTCATATTGATTCAAAAATGATCCAATTTAAAAGGCATTTGAGATAGAAATATTCTGTGATATCAAGAGCATTAATATTACAGTATCATGTTCGGTCAATCAAAGACTAGTGTAGAAAGAAGACGATCTGACAATTAGACACGTATCGAGAAGAAAAATGATCCAGTTCACACATATTTGAAGATCATTTCCTATACTAGCAATCTTTTTGAAGGCCTTGAGATATGCGATCTCATTATCAAAGATTTTTGAAGAAAAGACGACATCATCACAATCAAGACATGGAACAATATCGAAAAGTGATAGCCCTATTCCACAAGATTGAGATGAAAAAATAGATGTGATCTGTAATTCATTATTTGCTTCTTGTAAACAGACATCTTTGAAAGTCTTTCTAAGGACCATTCGAGAATCAATGATTTTGCATTCATTCATGTATTATCCCATCGAAACTACGAATAAATTTGGGAAATTTCATGTAAGAGGGCTTCAAACTGTAACATTCCACTTGTGAATTAAGGCGATGTAAGATATTGTGTCAATTTGGAGCAAGATAACCGTTATAAAAGAGATGACAAAGAAATTTCTCAGTTGGGCCCATTGAAGAACAAGAGAAAACTACGACGTATGCAGTGATACAAAATTTTGAAAGAAGAGTCTACACAAATAATTGGGGCAGCGTTATCCAAGAAACAAAAATCTCATGTACATCCAGTAGTCCAGATTCGAATAGACAAGAGAAGACAGAGAAATTGAAAGAATTCAATTCTTTTGGTAAAGAAATGATACCAACCGAAGTCACTTGACTTAAAACATTGAATAACGATGAGATAATATTTTTTGGGGCAATTTTATTTGGGGCACAAGAATAGTGGGTGATAGTCCCAAGATGAAGCCTACCAACCAGAAAAGTGATGACATGAAAAAGGAAATATTTAACGAATTGCATGCATTTATGCATCCTCATTAATAATGAGAATATTGTTTTACATGACATATACATCTTTGCATCATGCCCATACATCATCTTCGATGTGAACATTTGTACATGATTCTTAACAGACAATGTCTAAGAAGATGATTTTGCGAAAGAATTTTGTGCACCTCTGCATCAATCAAGAAGAAGCTTGAGTGTCATCTCCCTTAATCACCGCGAAAAAAAAGGAGGAAACATCCAATGTTGAGTCATCATCAATGATAAGACTTTTTGATGTCAAGATGGACAGAACCAGAATATCATTTTACAAAATATTTTCTAAACGAATTTCTTAATTCGGTCCTTTTTTAAGGATATCTTTGATGTCAAGACGGACAGAATCGGGACATCATTTTACAGAATATTTTCTAAACGAATTTCTTAATTCGATCCTTTCTTAAGAATACTCTTTCGAAAACGAATTTCTTAATTCGGTCTTTTCTTAAGGATACCTTTTGATGTCAAGACGGACAGAATCAGACATCATTTTACAGGATATTTTCTAAACGAATTTCTTAATTCGGTACTTTCTTAAGAATAACTTTTTTGAAAACGGATTTCTCAATTTGATCATTTCTTAAAGATGCTTTTTCAAAAACGAATTTCTCAATTCGATCCTTTCTTAAGGATACCTTTTTTGAAAACGAATTTCTAAATTCGGTCATTTCTTAAGGATATCTTTTTCGAAAACGAATTTCTCAATTTAATCCTTTTTTAAGTATATTTTTTTCAAAAACGAATTCCTCGATTCAGTCCTTTTTTAAGGATACATTTTGAAAAATAAATTTCTTAATTCAGACCTTTCTTAAGGATACCTTTTGAAAAATGAGTTTCTTAATTCGGTCATTTCTTAAGGATTCTTTGTTGAAGTGAATTTCTTAATTCGATTCTTTCATAGGGACACTCTTTTGAGTTCAAATTTCTTAATTCAATCATTTCTCAATGACAATTTTGAAAATTTGAATTTTTGATCCAAATCATTTCATAAGGATGTATTGCTTATCTCAATCCTTTCACGTTGATATATTTTCGAGACTAATAACTAATATTTTGATGTTTGCAGTTAAAGAGTTCATCGAGGAAAATCGGAAAATTCCAGGAGAATTTAGTGTTCCAGGGATGTCTTCTCAAGACAAAGATGCAAACTGGTAATTCAGAGAGTTTTCTTGAGAAAAGAAAAGAGAGAAACTTGATCCTTTCATAAGTATGTTTTTCTGTAAAATCAAATTCGATCTTTTTAAAAGGAGTTTTTTCTTAAAATCAAACTCGATCTTTTCAAAATGAGGTTTTTCTAAAAACTAAACTCGATCTTTTAAAAGAAGTTTTTTTTCTTCTTAAAACCAATTTTGAAATCCTTCCATAAGGAGATTAAATGATTGATCAAGATGAGGACCATTCAAATGTCCATTAAATCTATTTTTACAAATGGTCGAAAGAAAATAAATCTTTTGAAAAAATTCAATCTCTTGATTGGTACAAACTGATTATACCCAGGAAAATGGTACAACTAGCCTGGAGCAAACGGCTACCGGTAAAGGCGATTCAAATCCGTTGATCCCTGTATATTTGGGAAAATACAAAGAAGATCAAATGATTGATCAAGATGAGGACCATTCAAATGTCCATTAAATCTATTTTCACAAATGATCGAAAGAAAATAAATCTTTTGAAAAAATCCAATCTCTTGATTGGTACAAATTGATTGTACCCAGGTAAATGGTACAACTAGCCCGGAGCAAATGGCTATCGGTAAAGGCGATTCAAATCCGTTGATCCCTGTACATTTGGGAAAAATGCAAAGAAGATCAAATGATTGATCAAGATGGGGACCAATCAAATGTCCATTAAATCCATTTTCACAAATGGTCGAAAGAAAATAAATCTTTAGAAAAAAATTCAATCTCTTGATTGGTACAAATTGATTGTACCCAGGGAAATAGTACAACTAACCCGGAGCAAACGGTTACTGGTAAAGGCATTCCAAATCCGTTAATCCCTGTGCATTTGGGAAAAATGTAAAGAAGATCTATGAGCCAAACCGAAGAGAGATGATATTCAAGAGTCATAAGAGAATTTGAATCTACACAATAGAGAAGAAATAACTCATGATTGCAAGATGAATATTCTAAGCAAGAAGAAACAACAAGATTTGAGAGAAAAATCAACCAGAAGACCACCAAACTAAAGATTCGAGAGGAGAATCAACCGGAAGATTCCATACAAGAAGAACCAACAATCTCAAGACTCAAGAGGAGAATCAACTAAAAAGTTCTATACATAAAGAACTCACAACATGAAAGACTCTATATAAGAAAAGTCTGCATCAAAAAGTTCTATATAGGAAGAACTTACAAGATTCTATTACAGAAAGAATCTCCAGCGAGAAGTTCTATATAGGAAGAACCCTTAAAGTAAGCAAAAGATTCTATATAAGAAGAATCGACAACGAGAAGTTCTATATAGGAAGAATTCTGTTAGACTTATTTTTATATAACTTAAAATAAATTTTCAAGGACTAATTTGTAAAAAATTGTAAAATATCTTTTTTCGAAATAAAATTTTCAAAAACTCGATTTAAAGTTGACAAAACGGTTTATATAATATTTGACTTTTTATCCATATCGAATATACTTTTAAAAGTCAACAAAATGGTCAAAAGTGTTTTCCAAAGCCAAAAGTCTTGAAACCTTGTTAAAAGGTTTCGAAACTTTCAGGATAGAATGACCTATTTTTGAAACCCTGGCAAGGTTTCGAAACCTTTCAAAGAGGTTTCAAAAATTTCAACCTGTAATGGCTAGTTTTATTTAAAATTCTTAAAGGTTTCGAAACCTCTGATAAAGGTTTCGAAACTTCTGTGCAGGTGAGCATTAAATGCTCAATCTTAATGAAAACCAACGACTCCAAAGTACTCCTAACGGCGAGAAACGGTTAGAAATAATTAAGAGCATACAAAAGAGGTCTAAAAACATGATTGAAACAACAAGAAAGCCTATCCAAACATTCAAGCATTCATAGATTCAAGTTGTGCTTCAATTTTCAACCTTTCTTGCAAAATCACTAATGTGTTCTTCATTTGTAATATTTTTACTAGTGTTTAATTGGGTGTATGAGAGAGCTTAATTTGTGCAAACATCTACCTTGTGAGGATTTTCTTGTTTGCTTCTTTGTACTCAAATTTGGGGATTGATTCAATAGACTTTGGAGTATAAGTCTATTGAATTGTGTAAGGTTACTCCTTATCCTTAAAGGAAAGACAAATTAGTGAATTTGTGGAAAATCCTTAGTATGGTCACTAAGATAGTGGATATAGACTTCATTGAGGAAGTTGAACCATTCTAAATCACCTTGCAATTTCCTACCTTTGCAATTAGTGTCCACCAATTTTTAAAAATCCAATTCACCCCCTCTTGGCGTTTAATCGAACGATTGCAACACTTTACAAACTCTTAAATTCAAAACGCGAAAGATTCTATGAGAGCAAGAATCTCCAATGAGAAGTTCTATATAGGAAGAACTCTTGGAATTCAAAACGCGAAAGATTCTATGAGAGCAAGAATCTCCAGCGAAAAGTTCTATATAGAAAGAACTCTTGATTTGAAGACTCCAAAGCGCGAAGATTCTATTAGAGAAAGAATCTTCAGCGAGAAGTTCTATATAGGAAGAACCTTTGAAGATGCAAAAGATTCTATGAGAGCAAGAATCTCTAGCAAGAAGTTCTACGACAGGAAGAACACTTGGAATTAAAGACACAAAAGATTCTATATAGGAAGAATCTAAAATGAAAAGTTCAGGAAGAACTCTCAACTTAAGACGCAGAAGGTTCTATATAGGAAGAACTTGCAGCGTTGACATCTGAAGATGAGAAGACAACACAGGAAGGATTCATAACATAAAGACTCTGCCGAAGACAAACAAGACTCTACACAAGAAGAATCTTCTCATCTGAGGCATCTGATAGAAAAACAAGCAATGAAGAAGTTGCAGGCTTGAAGTCTCAGTTTTGAAGAATTTTATTTTGGAGCAGCAGAAAAAATCAAGTGATGACCAAGAAAAGGCGGTGGTCGACCAAAACCTTACCCAAGAGAACCCCAACCTTGCCAAAAGAATCCAACCTTACCAGAAGAACCTCAACCTTATCAAAAGAACCCAACCTTACCAAAAAAGAACTTTAACTTTACCAAAGAAGAACCCTCGCCTTACCAAGATGAATCTTGAAACCATACCAGGTGAAATGGATTATTCTTTATCTTTGCCTTATTGCTATTATACAATAATAAGCAAAGAGGGGCAGCTGTAATAACCCATTTTTACCAAAACCTATATCCAATATAAATTACCCAATACAACCATAAAACCCATTTTAATAAGTCTGATAACCCATTTCCATTAAATCAAATATATCCCTAACCCTATAACCATGCAGCCCAATAACCCAAACCCATTATACCAAACTAAACCCTAAAATGATAACCCTAACCAGCCCCAACAACCCTAGCTACTGTCGGACTTTCTATCTGCCAATCCAATGCGTATGGCCGCCACGCGTGGCGATTTGAATAACGCGTGGCCGCCACGTGCTCATCCGATTCACTCTCCAGATCGGCCACCGCCTCACCGCCTCAGATCTGCTCCAATGACCTGCAAAATCAACAAAAGATTAGACTGAAAATTATGTATTTTATTATATAAAAATTGGGTATATAAACCAAAACCAGATCTATAATGTTCAAGACGAAAATCGAATAAAAAACGAGATTCAAGAGCAATAATCACCACTAAATCGAATATAAAAAAAGAGAGGAAATCATTCGAAATAAAAAAGGAAGAAGAAAGAGGGGAGAGCGAAGCAAATCTGATGCGAAATCAGTACGAAAAAGGTAAAAAAATAATAGGATTTCGAAGCTTATCTCTTCAGATCTGAGCTTGATCGTTTATCCTTTCGAAAATCCAACCTCGGATTCACGCTCCCCTCGTCGAAATGGTTCAAAAATTTGTCTCCTTTTAACTCATCGGAGCACCGACGCAGCGACCGGCGGTCGCGCACGACGGCCGGGACGGTGCCGGTCACCGAAAACCATAGAGAAATTGAGAGCTTTCTCCAAGCTCTAGACTCTCCCTTTCCTGGAGAATGAAACAAATGGAATTATCAAACAAAAAATAATAAGAGGTTATTTATACTCAAGTTAAAACGACACCGTTTTGGTATCGGTTCATCGGGCCTAAAACGGCGTCGTTTTGACACTTCAGACCCGACTCTAGCCTGATATCCAGATTCGACCTGCGCTTAACCCAAAAAGAAGGGAAAATTCCACCCGAGGCCCCTAAACCTTCCGTATCATCACCGTTACGCATTCCAGTTTGTATTTTGTTTCGTTTTGGTCACTGTTTTTTACTATAATTGCTCTTTTTTATTTATTTCTGTTATTTTTGTCACTATTTTATTTTCTTATATATATTATTATTATTTAATATAATATAATATAGTATTATAAATATTTAATCAATATTTTTACTATTATACTAACATCATTATGTTTTTTTTTCATATTATATTACGTATTTATATATATTATGTACATATTTGTAGTATATGGTATTTACTCATTATATATTGCATATATAGTATGTATATTATAGTAACTATTAATGTATATTCTTTAATGTAATTTATTCTTTAACATATCTATGTGATTATATAAACTTCTATATATTTATGTGTTTATTTTACTTACAATATACCATATATAATATTACATATAGTTACTATATATGATGTGAAGTTATTATATTACTTTTTTTCCATTATATGTTATATAAAATTTTAAGTATTTATTACATGTTGTACACATTATATATATTATATATGATATTATAATTATTTATATTATTGTATATATATTACATTGCATAGCATTTTTAAAGCTTTGATATGATATATGTAGTTATCAATTGTATATATATGTATATGTTATTTTGTGTTTAATTTTAAGAATTTATAATATTTTATTTTTATGTTAGAAGTTATTATCCCGATATATTCTATTAGGAGTAGCATCCCGTTCTTCGGGTATTATCTTCTTTGAATTGTCGTGGATATTAGGGTTGCATTTTAAATTAAAAATTAATTTAATTTGAGTTTTATATTTTTTTTAAAATTACGATGCGAACCTTGAGGTACCAATTTTGGGTGTTATGGGGTGCTAATCCTTCCCCAAACGTAACCAACTCCCAAACCCAATTTTCTCTGGTTTTGTTTTCTCGGTGTTCGATCCACCTTTTTGAACGATCGATGACGACTCCAACCGATTAACCGTTTTTCAAATTTTAGCGGTATTCCAATGGGAGTGACATCCTGTTCTTCAGGTGTCATCTCTCGGGATACCGACTTTTTAAATATTACCGCGGATTTTTAAATTTTAAACGGTATTCCATTAGGAGTGGCATCCTGTTCTTCAGATGTCATCTTCGGATACCGAATTTTTAAAAATCCCACTGAACCTTTAAACCTTTGAACTTTTAAACGTTTTTAAATGTCTTCAAAAAAAAAGGATCGCTAGGTGAGGTCTATGTACACTGTTGAAATTAATATATTTTCAGTTTATTCTAATGGCTTACATGGACCTTGCCAACTTCATATGGCAAGGTCCAAGCACTTCGTTACCTGCAGTTGACGAAATCCAAAGAATACTATTCATTTTGGAATATTTTTCTAAATATTTTTCAAATACACTTGTTCTTCAAATATTTTTCTCCAACCCCATTATTCACCTAAATTTACCTACATTTGATGGGTGAAATAGATGACTAAATTTAATTCTTTATTTTTTAAGTAATGATCTTTATATATCTTACTATTATCTTAAGATATTGTATATTCGTTTTACCCGTCTAACAATCTAAAAAACGCACAAAACTTAAAAATTCTTATATTATATAAACGGATCATATCCTGATAACAAATGTCTTGTAATAGGTACATCATGAGGACTGTGCATTTATATATGCCTTTTGTTTGTTATATAGTTATGCTGGATGAGACAAAAGCAAGGGTTAACATGGACTTGAGTTCTGTAAGGAAACTTTAGAACTGAAAGTTTTTGGTTAAGTTGGTCTGAAATAGAGCACATAGAATTTGAGTTCAGGAAAGAAGGAATGCTCATGGAGCAACTCTAATAACATGGGGGAAGGAGGGGGACTATTGCAAACTGATCAGATACTTTGGCCTGATCATGTAGAATGATGGTGGCATTGCTTTATGATAGCCAGTGTTGGGTTTTAAGCATCAATATATACGAACTGGTTACCAGGGCTGGAACAAAAACGAAAACAGGAGGCCAACAATTGCTCATAGGAAATGCAAGTACAACAGGGAAATGAAGGAGCATTGAGCTCAAGAATCAAGTTGGCTTCTCATAGGAATTCTGGTCTCTGAACTCCGATATGGCACGTCGTATCATCCCAGCGACGTCGGGCTGCACGAAAAATTGGCTGCTATCCAGGACATGTATAATAAACTTCTGCGATGCTGGCAGTGCAGCATTCATATTCATTATAAACTGTGCCATGGGAATGTCGCTGCAAAATATGAAGGAACCAAAATACTTCAGCACAATGCAGAAGGAAAACTGGAGAACTTGACAGACTTGGACACAGCATAGGAACAATAATCAAAACACCATACAAATAATCTTCAGACAAGATAGTTTTAATCTCCACTAGATACTCCAATTGATCATATGATTCCGGGCACCAAAACCAGGGTTTAGAAAACACAGTTCTTATAGTTCTTTTAATGAATGTAAGATCTTCAAAATGAATCTGAGGTTTACATGTAAAAGTTAAAACTAGACTATACCCTTGCCTGAACTGACCAAATTCAGACAGCTAATTTGAGGGGAAAGAAACAAGAAGCAGCAATTTAACAGTCAACCTTAAAATATACTACTTGTCTAGCATTAATATCCATCTTACCAGGAAATGAACAGTCCTTTGGTGGCATTGACCATGATGAACCAGCAAAAGTAAAATCTAAACTGCTACACAGTCACAGACAAGACAGAGAAAGCACAGTTCTATCATAAGCTATTCATGTTCGGCAAGTTAATTATGAAGAAAAGATGCAATAAAAGAACAAGCATCTACTTTGAAGAATGACCATTACAGGTGAAAATTATCTGCCTCTTTTTTGTACCTTCATTTTAAATTAGAGGGTATAGAGTTTATGATTCAAGGTTAAGGGGTGTGGTTAGGGTTTAGGGGTAGGGGTATTTTTTTAGGGTGTAGAGTTTAGAATATAAAAAATAAAGGTTGAGATTAAAATTCAATTTTTTAGAAACTTTTCAAAGAAGGTATGAAAAAGGGACAAATGATTTTTACCTTACCATGACCTTAAACTATAAATATTAAATAAATCATAATCTTTAAATTTTAGACAATAAACATAAACCTTTAAATCCCAAACTATAAATCCCAAACTATAAACTATAATCATCAAACCTCAAACTTTAAATCTTAAACTCTTAAACTCTAAACCTCAATTCTCAAACCACAGACTTTAAAAACTAAACAATAAACATCAACATAAACTTTAAACTCTAACCCTAAAATCATAAACCCTAATTCATGAATTTAAGTCTTAAATCATAACCTTAAACTTTAAATTCCAAACCTTGAATTATAAATTTAAAACCTCAAACTTCAAATCAATAAAACATAAATCATGAATAATGAATCTTAAAATCTAAACTATAAACCTTGAATTTCAAATATCAAACCATATACTATAAATAATAAACATTAACCCTAAACTCTAAATATAAAATTTTAATTTCTAAACTATAGACTTCAAACCCTAAATCATCATATACTTTAGATGTCAAATTTTAAACTCAAAATCATAAACCCTAAAACATGAACTATAAAATTCAATTTTTAAATAATAAATTTTAAACTCTAAATTTGTAAAAAAAAATGACGTATATATTTTCATGTTACGTAATCTGTCAAAATCACCCTCATTTTCCATAATCTTCCTCTCTTCTTGATCTTTCAACAAAAAAATCATCTCTTGTTGGGTCTAATTTTAGTGTCCTCGCCCAAATGGTCTTATGGCCATACTCTTAATGATCCATTTGTTCATTGCTGTGAGTAAAGCCCTAATTCATTAAAAAAGTATTTTAAAGATTTCGAGACGTGAATAATTTATTTAAACGAAACTCTTACTTTATCATAAATATTAAGTTTTAGGGGTTTTGTATAATTTATTTAAAAATATATACACTTTTTTTCTTAAAAAATTATCTTAATAAAAAAAATATTACTTAATTTTTTAAATAATAAAAAAAATAAATATTTTTAATTTTTCACTTAAAATGTGTCATTTTTATATTTTAAGTCATAGATAATTATTGTATATACATATAATTATATATTTATAAATATTTATATTAGTTATTTTATTTGAATCTTATATCTTTTAAAAGGTTCTGTATAATCATTTTTATTATGTCGGTTCAGAACCTCTCCCGACAAAATAAATAGATTGTTCATCCTCAATTCCGTTTCCTTACCCCTTTCCTCTTCTTTTATCAAGAGGGAATTGGTAATGACTTTTTCAAAACTTTATGACATTCTTTTTCGGGAATTATTGTGGATTATTGGTCAGTGATGACACGTGGCATGAATCAAAAGGTTAATCATGGTACAAAATTTGGTCATAACCCCAAGATTAAAAAAAACCCTGGGCCTGGTTTATTCATTTTGGTCCACATTTAAAATTAGATGGAAACATAGCTAGGTTTAGGGTGTTCAAACGGTCGATTAAATCGAATTAATCAATCAAATCGAATTAATTCGGTTAAATAATTGGTCACTGAATTTTATTCGGTCGATGGGTGGTTAAAGTTTTTTTTTGAAAGTTCGGTTAATGGTTAATTCGATTCAAAATGGGTTAATTAATTGAATTAACTGAAATTTTATATTTTACATTTGTTGTTAGTCACTAAATTTTTAAAAATTATAAATTGGTCATTAAATTTCATCAAATTAATATAATTTGATAATTAAATTTATTAAATTATTAAAAAATATTCATTAAAGTTTATCAATAATTCATAACATACAATAATTAAATGATCAATTTATAATAATTAGATAAGTTTAATGGTTGTTTTATAATTTTTGAAAGTTTAGTGGCTAAAAAGATTATTTTAACATTGTTGAGTAATCATTTGTGTAATTTTTTCAAAATTTTATAACAAATTTCGATTAACCGAAATTTATTCGATTCGGTTAATGCATTTTGAAAAAATTCAGTTCGGTTAACAATTAAAGATTTAAAAGTTTAATTAATTCATTTTTGGATAATTCAGTTCGACCACCGATCGAATTTACCGTTTGAACACCCTTAGCTAGGTTTATGATAGGCATCAAAGTGGAAACTCAACCTCTACATTAGGGGTGTTCAAAAATACCCGACTCGATTGACCCGACCTGAGAATTAGTGGGTCGGGCTTGGGCAGAATATTTTAAATTTCCAGGTACCCGACCCAACCCGACTAGTTTTATTATATATATTTTTAGTTTTAAATAATATTTTTATGTTAGATTTCTTTAATATTTATACTTAAAATTAAATTTAAATCTCTAAATTAGTTTTATGTTTGTATTATATATTTTTAGGTTTTAAAAATTTTAAATATATTTTTATTAATTTACTAATACCAAAAGAAAAACGGGATTAATACTTTTAACATCATTTTAGTGATAAAATTTAATAAATATAGATGTATGTATAAATTCAAATATTCTAAAATTAAATTAAAATCACTCGTTTTTATGTTTGGTTATGTATTATAAATTTTTAAAACTTATATGTTTAATATATAATTTTTTTTAATTTTAAAATAAAAAAATTATGAATCGGGTACCCGTTACCCGATTAGCCGGATACCTGGGTTTTACGGGTACCCGATAACAAATACCCAATTTAAATGAGCCGGGACATGGACCGATTTTTTGTGACCTGAAGGAACCGAGAACCCGAAAAACCGGGTACCCGGTAATGAACACCCCTACTACATCCCAACAAAAGAAGCTCCTAATCATAATGTTGTAAATATTTATATCGAAATCCGTTATGAAGATGACTCTTTCGATTTATTTTTTTATTAATATATCAAAATTAAAACTTTTGTTGTTAAGATTTCATAATCTTTATTAGTTGTTTAATAATAAAATTACTTTAAAATATTGTTAACAATTTATTCATATATATCGAATTCTAAATTGAATTAGTGTCTAATTAAGTCGTGATTGATGTATAATGTGTTGGTTTTGGTTTGACTTTTTGTACAAAAAAGAGGGGGTAAAATTTTTTTTCCCAACACTGTCGTTTTCTTGTTTGTACCCATGTCCTTAACTACTATGGTTAATTAGGTGGGGGTTGATGACTTTCCATGTCAAAATTGATGGCTTTATATCGAGGCGAAGTCAAAAATTTATTTAAAGGGTGTTATTTTTTTAATATTTTTTAAAAATATAATTTATAAAAGAATGTTAAATTATTTATAAAGAATATTAATTATATATTTAAATTGTATAAAAATATATTTTAAAAAACTTAAGGTATCAACAGATACTTCAATTGTACACGTCATTCTGCCCATGACTCTAAGGACATCTCTTAAACCAGTAGTTATGATTCAACAATATTCAAACTGATATAAATTATGATATAATCTCGTTTTTTTATTTATAAATTGACATGAATCGAGAGATTTTTGTTATATTTATTAGAGTGATTCTAAAATTTAAGATCACATATAATTTATTAAAATAAAATTTATAATTTTAAAAAATAGTAAATGTTTATAGTTTTTATATATCGTTATAAATTAAGTTTTGAATAAAATATATATTTTATAAAACATGTGTAACACCCTAAAACCGGGTCAGTAAAAACGGTTCGAATAATTATAAATTAAATCGAAACACATGGTAAATGGATTAGAAGTGAGGGATCAAATCGAATCAAATGACAAATATGACAGTTGCATGGTGAATGTTAGACTTCCCTAAACAACCCTTAATAATTAACTAATCCTAGGCAATTCATTAAGGGTAATATAATCTTTTCTCACTCAATATTAATCAAACAAACAAAAAGAAAATCAGCCCTCATCTCTCCCATTTTTTTCCTTATTCACGTTAGAAGCAAAGGAAGGAAAGGGGAGAAGGTTTCCATGGTAGTTTGAAGGGATTAACTCAAAATCCATGCATGTTTTGGCAATTAGTTTAGGGAATCAAATCTAAAGACCCCGGTAAGCTTTTCTTTTCCTAAACGAAATGTTATAAGCTTAAGATTCCTTGGTTTTACATGCCTCTATGATGCTTTCATGTCAAATTTAAGGAATATGTTGCTTGGGGTTGAGATGTTGAAGCATGGACATTAAGTTAGGGAACTTGAACTTTGAGATTTTATAAATGCCAAATGAGTGTTGATTGATCTTATAAGTTGTTGTAAATTGGATTTGTGAATGTTGATTCCATGTTTTAAATGCTGGAAAATTGATAAGTTTTAGTTTGGATTAGGTTCGGACACTTAGAATGGAGGTTAGCCGAAACTAGCCTAGAAATGCTATTCTGAGTAGCCATCTTTGAGAAATTCCCTAGGTCAGGATTTAAGGATTTAGGAACTGAAATTTTAAACCTTGATACTCATGTATACCTAGTTTAATTGAAAATTTATGGAACCTCAATCCGAGTTCGGAAGAGAAAGATATAAGTATTTCCGTAGAGCTACCCGAGCAGTTTCGGAAATCCAGCCGAGTCTGTTTCGAATGGAATCTGGAGCTAATCGAATAAAAATTAAAATGTAGGGTTAATTTATCTTTATAGAGGATTCTTCTAGCTTTCACTAAAATCGGACATCGAAGCTAGGAGATACGATTGTTTCGCTAAAGGGTAGTAAAACTGTCCGTAACGAACAAATGCACATGTTTATATTTGTTAAGCTTAAGAACACTTGAAATAGATGATTGAAAATGTCTTGATACATAGCTATTGTATGTGAATTATTAGATAATCCGAGGGACGAGGATATTGAAGAACAAGAGAGGCTCGAAGTAACGAGGAAACGAGGCAAAGAGGTTGCGATCTACAACCCTTAATAGCTTGGAAACATAGTGAGTGTGGAAAACCTTGGGGTTAGGACCCTAGGTCCTAACCATCTTTTGTTTATTTAATTTAATATGTCATGTAAATGGACTAATCAAATATCCGGTAATGAGGGAAAAAGAATTAAATGTAATTAACTTGTTTAATACTTTGATTGATGGTTAGATTGAAAATGCTAGCTTAGTACAAATACATTCCTTGGAAATACCGAGGTAAGTAACGGCACGCGACTACGATTGTCAGGTACGCGAAACATGCATGAAGCATGAACGTAATAATGTGAATATTGGTTTAATAGCTTGATATGCATGTTGTTGCTATCATGGTGTACATGTATTGATATCATGTTATGAACACTTGGCATTGATAATATGACTTGGATTGCTATAAGTGAAATGATAGAAGCATGATAATTGCTCTTGTATTAGCATGTATTGAATACTTTCTCTTGGTAATATAAACTTGATTACATGAATTGAATAATGATCAAATGAATATTGAAATGTTATTGAGCCTTGGTCGATAGTTGGTCATAGGTAGTACGGCATGCCTAGGGTCTTGAGCTCATTGTTTAGTGCTTGGTACTCTTATTTAGTACTTCGGTACTCTTGTTTGATACTATGGGTACCGTGATTTGGTGGTTAGTCACCAATCGTTAGATACCATGGGTATCTCTTGTTAGTATCTTTATGATACTCTTGTTAGTGTCTTTATGGTACTCTTGTTTAGTATCTTCGTGACACTCTTGTTGACTCTCTTACCTTGTCCTACTATACCAAGGCATCACACAAAATAAAATGAAAGATTAAAATGTAAATGAGAAATCATATGTATGCATATGCATTGGCTTATTAAGCATGGGAAATTGTTTATGATTTGTATTGATTATGGAAATAGAAATGTTGCTAAGTGTAACACTTGAATGTGAAATGACTATTGATATTGGAAATGAATATATGGCTATAATTAGCACTTGTTATGAAAGGTTAATGAAACTTGAGAAATGAGAAAATGGCTAATGGATTATATATAATAACTTGATGCTAGTTTGAGCATATAGATCATGATATTGATTGTGTGATAAAAATGATGTACATGAGAATTATGTTAATTATAATATTTGGCCATTGATGAACTTGTATATTGATTAAACCATTGTCATGAATTGTATTTGCTTGCATATTTAAAGCATGTTATACTTGATATGTTTCATGTCTAATATGGTTAGACTAGAGCTGCCTCACTAAGTACATCTAAGTACTTACACTCGTTGTTTCCTCCTTCCTAAAACAATAGGTTAACGAGCTAAGAAGTTAGATCAGGATTGAACCGGAGCAAGGGCACCAAGCAAGCTAAAGTATGGTATTTTGAACTTTTATTAACTCCTAGTTATGGTGGCATTAGTGAGCATGTTTTGTATAGCCTATGCATTTGAGGGCTTGTCCCATGATTTGTATATATAAATGACTTTGGTAATTGATTTGGTTTGTAAGCCATAAAGCATGATGAACGTGTTAGATTGAGCTTAGGGTCTAAACTTGCATGGATCCTTGTTTTGTGCATTTAGCCTATAAGCTTCATGGTCAAATGAGGTTTAGGCTACTTGTTATGGAAATCATATTTATGCTAGCATTGATAATTGCGGACTAGGTTCATGGAATGCATATTGGTCTTGATATATATGTATATGGATTGAACATTTACGTTAGCCATCTTTGCATGTATAGCATGGAACTAGATAAAAGAATGGGTTATGTGTTGAGTTAGATCATGATTCGATTAATGAACCTAGACTTAGGAGGTTTTTCAGTGATGCCAATTATTTTAGGAGTGTTCTTTAATGCCTACTGATGGTTCGAGAACATATAGAGGATCCTTTGGCTAGTGTCTAGGTGTTTAAAAGATAGAAACTTGCCAATTGGGGGAGGGGTATCGATACCACTTACATGGGTATCGATATCACCCTTGACAGTGACATAAATGCATTGATGCTTGGTTTGATACCAAGCCTCCTTGTGGGCTCCCTGGTTCGATACCAATATCGAACCAGGCTTTCCAACCTTAAGCCTTTGAATTCATGAAGAAGGTCAGTATCGATACCTGGTTCGATACTGGGGCCTCCAGTAGCAAATTAGCATCGATACCTGGTTCGAACCAGGATGCCTTGCTTTAAAGTCAACAAGTCAGCGGTCAACACCTTTGACTGGCATCAAACTAGGGTTCGATACCTGTTTTGATACCACCAGTATAGGGGTATCGATACCCCTAGTTAAGTTGGTTCAAAATTGAAATAATGAAAAGTGGCTTGATCAATAGAGATAATATTGATAGTGATGGATGAATAAAATTTGGTTATAGGTTTAAATCAAGGACAAATAACAATATACTTGATGATCGAATGGAAATTAAGAATCGAAATGATTAACGGTATAAGTATGAAAAAGTTTTAAATTGACCATAAAATGGACAAGTGTAACACGAGTTTGTCTCGTAAGTTATTTAAATGAACAAAATGCTATATTTATTGAATACAAGTTCGGTTTAAATGTGAGTCGAGTGTCTGGTCGACGCCTCCGTCTCCTAACCCGGGGCGAGGGTGTCACAACATGACTCAAAATCTATAAAATACAATATACACTTGGATTAATTAAATTTAGAGGTATTTTCTCAATATGGTATCTTCGTTGGGGTCTTGGAGCCGATTCTAACTCTTTCGTTCTCTTTCTTTTTCTTCTTTTTTTGTTTCTAGTTTCTTCTCTTCTCTGAGCTTGGTGGTTACGATGTCGTTCATAAATAAGAAAGTTAATGTGATTCTTGATGAGTATAACTTCCTGTTATGAAAGCAACAAGTTCTCTTAAATATGAGGAGTTATCGGCTAAAAAAATTGATGACTGATACCCTCCATCCTCCTCTTGAGACGATCATCGACCCTAATTGTGAGCCACTCGTAAATGAGAAGTATGGGGACTTCGTTGCACAGGATAGTGCCCAGGCTTCTTAGTGCTTTTAACCATTAATGTAACTCTTTTGCCACAGTTTGTTGGAGCCGAGACTGCTACTGATGTATGAAACATAGTCGTAAAAATCTTTTTTCGTCGATCTACAACTTCGGTGATGAACCTTCATTATAAGCTGCCAGCCTTGAAGAAAGAAGATGAAACTATTCGGATATACCTGACTCAGATCAAGGATGTTTGCAATGCCCTAGCTTCATGTGGCAATCCAGTTCCTGAGGTCGAGCACATTGTGAATATCCTGAATGGCCTACTTAGGGAATATCAACCTTGGATAACGCTCATTACAACGAGTAAAGACTCACATTCTGTGAATAGTGTCTGATCCATGTTAATGGACATTGAATATCAGTTGGATGGGTGTGAGAGCCAGAATGAGAAAGTGTTAATGAGTGTTAATCTTGCTCAAGCTGGAAGGCTTATTGGTCGTGGACGAGGTCGAGTTAAATTTCAGTACCAATTGTATGGTAAATTTGGGTATCTAATGGACATATGATGGTATCAATTTGATCAGTCGTTTTCAGGAGTTACTGAAGGCTTGGTGGTAAAGATGTCTCTGAATCTGGGAATACCAATCTTGGGTTTTTTTATGACTCAGTCTTATTAGAAGATGATGAACCTGGTAATCCACAAGTTAACCTGACTATATATGATAATTCTTGAGTTGTGGATTCAGATGTCACACATCATGTGACACCAGAATCTGCCAACCTACTGCATTCTTCCTCTTATAATGGTCTAGGTAAACTTGTGATTGGTAATGGTGTTAAACTTGGTATTGATAATAAAGGGCGTTCTTTATTGAATACAATTTATGCTTCTCGTAAGTTGTTATTGAATGAGATGCTTCATGTACTGAATGTAACGAGAAATTTGCTTTCTGTCACTAAGCTTGCTAGAGCCAACAAGGTGTTTTTTGAGTTTCATGTTCAAACATGTCTGGTTCGTGATGAGGATACTGGTGCTACTTTATTTTGAGGTCGTGAGTTTGATAGCTTGTAGATATTGAGATAGATTAAAAAAGAGTTCATGCTGAAGTCAATCTAGCTAGTGTAAATGCTTCTGCCTATGAGCTATAGCACAGAAGAGTTGACCACCCTAATTATAATAGTTTACTTCATATTTATAATAGCATGGATGTAAAACTCTTGAAAGATGTGAATAAAACTTCTTTATCTACATATGTTGCATGTCGTGTGGGTAAAAGTTATCGAATACCATTTTCTCCCTCTTCTACTCAGTATACTAAACCTTTCCAACTTATATACATTGATCTTTAGGGGCCTTTTCATATTTCTTCTAATGGTTATAAGTATTATATAACCTTTGTAGATGCTTGTATAAGACACACGTGGTTGTATTTACTTAAGAATAAGTCTCAAGTTGTTGGTGTGGTTCAACAGTTTTATAAAATGGTTAACACTCAATTTGTTTGATAAAAGCAATTCAAAGCGATTGAAGAAGTGAGTTTAGAGGATTGACTACATGGTTGGCTAAGGAAGGCATTATCCATCGAATTACATGTCCACACACCTCTAAACAAAATGTTGTGGTGAAAAAAAGCATAGACATGTGATCGAACTAGCTTTGGTATTGTTGGCTCAAGATTTATTACCTCTATGATTTTTGACATATGCTGCTTGTACAGTTATGCACTTGATTAATAGGCTACCTACTCAAGTGTTAGTGGACATATCACCCTATGAGAAGTTGTATAAGAAAGAACCAGACTATATACATATAAAAATTTTGGGTGTAGGTGCTTTCCTCATTTGAGATTTTTTCAGCAGTATAAATTAGATTTTAGGTCTCAACCTTGTACCTTTCTTGGGTATAATCCACAACGTTGAGGGTTTCAATGCTTGACACCTAATGGTAAGGTTTATGTCTCTCGTCATGTCATATTTGATGAATTAGTCTTTCCCTTTGCAGATCAAGGGTATAAGCAAGATATGAGTGATGGTGCTGTACCTAGTAGATCGATTCCTGTGTTTTTTTCGACTATGAGTTCAGGTCACCAACAACAACCTATTGGTTCAAATGTTATTTTTGGTAGTCCATCTACTCCTAGAATTTTTATTTATCAAAATGGTGATGCTAATGAGAGAGATAGATCCAGTTCCTAAACCTACGCATGTTCCTATGGTTTCTGAGGAATTTGTTCCTACAACATGTGATAATGAGCCTTCCATATATGAACATGAGGCTGGTCCTCGTGAGTCGTCCGATCAGCATGATGATCCTGGTTAATGTAATAATTTTGGTCAGCATGGTGCTTTTAATGGTGTAAGTCATACTGAGTCTGAGCATCATAATAAGGAAACTTTTCTTGAAGAACATTTTACTCACCAATCGAATGCAACATACAATCTTAGCCCAACATTACGAACACATACCATGATCACAAGAAGTAAAAATAAGATTTTTAAATCAAAAGTTTATTTAACTAAAATTGAAGGAGATGAGGTGAAACCAGTTACTATTTAAAAGCATTGTTGTCTCTCAAATGAAAGGAAACAACACTTGCTTAGCTAGATGCTCTTTGTAAGAATAAAACTTGGTCACTAGTGAGCTTGCCTGAAGATCAAACACCAGTGGGGTGCAAGTGGATTTTCAAACTAAAGCGTACTCTAGATGACACTATACACAGACACAAAGCCTTCCAGCACCTTCCCGGTTTAACCTTCATCATTGAGGGGACAAGACATAAATATTTAGAAGTATGAAGAGTAAATTCATAAAAAAATAATTTAAAAATAAATAAAAGATAAAAATTAAAAAATAGGGTGGGACGATTACCCCTCTCTACCCCATGTAGTTTCATTTCTGATTATTATTTTTGTCCACAACCATCCATGATGTTTATTAACCCTAAACCTAACCTATTACCCATAAATAACGTATGGTTGTGTAAGATCATAAAACTAAAGCAAAATCCTTTTTTTTTTAATTTAGGGGAAGTGTTTATCCGGTCGACCTGAACGAGTCAGTTTTTTTTATAGAAAAATTAAATTTAAGTTGAGTTTAGTCGAGTTTAGATTTAAAGTGAAATTATTTGAATTGATCTTAGATTAATAGTGTAATTTTTTTTATATTTTTAATAATATTTATAATAATACCTTATATTATATTTTTTATGATTAGATATTTAAAATTTGTTTTTTATTTATAATTTGGTTCATAAAATATTTTTATAATTAAATTTCTAAAATTATTATATTTTACAATTAAGTTCTTAAAATTATTTTTTAAAAATTTATTAAATTTAAAATAATTATTTTTAAGTTTCAAAATTTTTAAATATAAAATTAAATTAATTAAAAAAAAAAAACACAATCCGACTGTTCCATCCCTATGAACCTGTGTGTTTCACCAAATTTGCTAACTGCTTTTAAAAAGGCCCTGCCCTAACGAATATTAATAAATCAAGTTTGATCCACTCCTCTTATAAGAAAAAATTATATCGTGAATGTTTTTATCACGTTATTTATAGTTTCGTCTATTAAAATTTATTTATTTATTTTATATTGTTAATTATTTATAATTAACTTTTTTAACCACTCACTCCTTATTTACATGACATAAAAATGAAGATTCATCGTTAAAAAATAACATAAAAAAAATTACATGGCTTGAATTTTAGTGGACGAGACCAAAGATGACGTAATAAAAATGTTCATAAAATAATTTTTCCTATAGGCAGTGACTAATTATGTAAGGATGGAGAG
Organism: Abelmoschus esculentus; assembly: GCA_035048815.1. Classification (NCBI taxonomy): domain Eukaryota; kingdom Viridiplantae; phylum Streptophyta; class Magnoliopsida; order Malvales; family Malvaceae; genus Abelmoschus; species Abelmoschus esculentus. The sequence continues at coordinate 3,357,308 of JAUCBN010000038.1, forward strand.
AGACAATCGACCTTATTCTATTTTTTTAAAATTTAAATATTAATTTATTTATAAATTTATTATTCTACTTTTAAATATTTATATTTTATCTTCTAACCTAAATCTTAATTTTATAGTTAGGGCTAAGTGTGAGTGTTGCCGAGTATGAATTAATTTCGAGTCTTCGTAGATTTGGAAATTTTGAAACAAAGCAAAGAAATTTTAGTTTGAAAAGTTAAAATTTTAATTTGGATATTAATTTTAAAGATAATATGAATGGATACTAAACAACATTAGTTGTATTAGTACGATATATTATACTTTTAGAGAGAAAATAAAAGTTTTAACTTTAAAAACAACATTATTAGAAGAGAAAATTTCGCAATTTAAACATAGATTATATATCAAATATATATTAAAAAAAGAAATCATGTTAGGATGGAATCATCTTATTTTGTACATGGAATACATAGTTTTAGATAAGTTATTTAAATTATTATTAAATTTTATTTTAAAATTTATTTTAATTATTAAAATTTTAAAATATTTAATTTATTTATTAAATTAAATTTTTAAATTTAGTTTTGTTATTAAAATATTTAATTTATTCATTAAAGTATATATATATATATATAGACATATAGTATGTTTTTTGTCACTCATTACTTATTCTTTTATGGTGTTATAACGTGAATATCGTACATCATTCACTGTAATCAAACATCATCATTAATGGTTGTCGATAATAGTAGTTCGATCTTAAATTTTATTATTCGTTTCGTTTTAATTTTTTGAGTTCAAATTTAATCTCCGTTTCATTGAAAAGTATTTTAAAAATAATTAATTGAAAAAAACCTTTTAATTTCTCTCTTGTCCATCTCCCAAGTTCGTCATTGGACTGAATTTATTTCTTAATATATTATTTCTCTCATGTTAATAAAAATTTTCATCATTCGAATAATAGATAATTTTCATTTTTCTGTAATAAATGAACATCGTAAAAAAAAAATTAGAGAAATGACAAAAAAATCTAAACTTTTACAATTTACCCTCATTTTATTTTTAAGTTATCGCTTCTTGGCTTAATGATCTTTTACTAAAGATCGAATCTTCAATTGAAATGAAATGATGTGTCCATGTCCCATGACCATCATGATATTAGTTTAACAGAATGTATTAAGCCATGATTAACTGTGAAAGCATTTGTTTAATTCATAAAAAATGCATTTCTAACGGGAAATTTAGTGCAATATTATTGTTGGAATTTTTAATTCCAAATATATTATTTATTGTATATTATTTTTATAAATATTATATTTTTATTGTTTAAATTTGAATACCAATTGCTTATAATCCGTTTTTATATAGTAAAAAATAAAAAATTATTTTTGTTCAAAAACGGATTGTATGTAACCCGTCTTCAAACAATAACAAATATATATGTATTTTGGTTTACCTACAGGTGAGGAGGACATGTGACGTTGGATGAAGAGGGTGGTCATTGTTCAAAGACGAGTTGTCCTCCCCGTCTTTGAACAAAAATAATTTTTAAGCAACTGGTATCAAAATTTTGATATTAATTTTTTATTATGTTAAAATTTTTATATTTTTAAATAAATTTAATATATATAAAAATTCTTATATTTTTTTAAAAAATTGATATGTATTAAAAAATCGATATTAAAATTTTTATAACTTTTATAATAATTTTAATACAATAACTTTTTAATCTCTTTTAAGTATGTCATTCCCTAGAACTACCTAATAATATTTTAATAATTTTAAGAAAAATGTGTAAAAGATGTTATGTGATGTAATTAAATAATAATTTTATTCTTAAAAATATTTTTTATTATATTAGAAAACTAAAAAAAATATAAAAGAAAATATATTTAGAAAAAAATGTTATTATTTTAATAATATATTTAAAATTAAAAATAGACAAAATTAATAAGATCCAGAAGTTTTTTTTATAATAAAATATTTTTAATTATTAAATACCAGATTATTGTCTAAAAAAACAATAATAAAATCATTTGTTTTATGTATCTCAAGGTAAAACGAAAACCCTTTAAGGCGCGTCCATTATACTCTCCAATCAGCTGATCGCGACAATCGGTATCCGTCGACTTGGAAAAATTATTCTATAAATTATTTTTATCATATTATTTATGATCTTATTAATTAAAATTTAATTATTTTATTTTTAAAATTATTTTAAGATAAATTCTATTTTTTAATATCGTATAAATAAAAAAATTACTATAAATAAATTAAAATATAAAAAATAAATAATTAAATTTTAATAGATATTCACATATAAATTCTCGTCGGCTACTAAATATTTTCCGTACGTGGGACTCTGGTGTCGCCCTCATGGTGCACCAGTTTTCATCAACATGCCCTCTTTGATAATTCTCCCACGCTCACCAGGACGGCGCGTGGAGGCGCATTACCCCGTTCTCTTTCTCTCACCACCCCTTTATTTCTCTCTCACGGTCTTGTCTCACCCTCTCCCCTCTCGCTCGCTTCGAATTTTCTTGGGTTAAAAGTAAAACAAAGACCCAACAACAACAAAAAACCATACTCTGCATGGGGAGTCACCGGGAAATCAAGATCCGGCCAGCGCCGGTGGATTTTCCTGGCTAAATGCGAGGAACCATTAGACGTTGTTGTTTATATAATCCTCGCGAAATAGAAGGAGCAGAAAATGATGACAATAACCGTGACGATATCGACTGCAACCGAGATAATAAGTAGAACCTGAACCTTTCAGTGAAACTCCGAAAAGGAGTTGACAAAATTCCAATTATTTTCATTTAAGTCCCTCAGCAATGGCTGCCACGACTGATACAACAACGACTCCGGTAGACTCAGTCTCAGCTGACGAGTTAGCAGCCAAGGCAGTGCACAAAAGGTACGAAGGGTTGATGATGGTTCGAACCAAGGCTATAAAAGGTAAAGGAGCATGGTATTGGGCTCATCTCGAGCCTATGCTCGTTCGTAACACCGTTACCGGACTCGCCAAAGCCGTAAAACTCCGATGCTCTTTGTGCGACGCTGTTTTCTCAGCGTCCAATCCTTCAAGAACAGCTTCAGAACATCTAAAGAGGGGAACATGTCACAACTTCAACTCTCTTGTTAAACCCATTTCTTCTGTTTCTCCATCTCCGACAACGGTGGCTGTAGGAACCGCTACTCAAAAAAATAGAAAACGAAGTTCTTCGGTCACGGTAACTGCCACCGGCCAGGTCCTTGTTGCCTCAGGTTCGGGTTCTATTTCTGGTTCTGATCCGGGTTGTTCTTATCAGGCTACTCCGTTGGCTATTGTTGATCCTTCAAGGTTATGTGGGGAGTTAGCTTATTCTCCGTCGCCTGGGGTGGTTGTGACGGCTAGTGGTGGAAGTTTGGCGCTAAAAAATCAGCATCATTTGGTTTTATCTGGAGGTAAAGGGGATTTAGGTGCTTTGGCTATGTTGGAAGATAGTGTAAAGAAGCTAAAAAGTCCTAAAACTTCACCGGAGCCAACTTTAAGCAAATCCCAGATTGAGTGTGCAGTTGATTTGTTAGCTGATTGGATTTATGAGTGTTGTGGGTCGGTTTCATTTTCGAGTCTTGAACATCCAAAGTTCAGAGCTTTTCTTAACCAGGTCGGGTTGCCGCCAGTTTCAAGTAGGGAGCTTGCTGGGAGTAGATTGGATGTTAAGTATGAGGAAGTGAAAGCTGAATCCGAGGCAAGGATTAGAGATGCTATGTTCTTTCAGGTTTCATCCGATGGGTGGAAAGTTAGGAGTGTTGCCAGTGGCGAGCAGAGCTTGGTGAACCTGACCGTAAATTTGCCTAACGGGACTAGTTTGTATAGAAGGGCAGCTTTTGTTAGTGGTTTTGTTCCTTCAAAATATGCAGAGGAGGTGCTGTGGGAAACGGTGACAGGAATTTGTGGGAATGCTGTGCAGCAGTGTGCAGGGATTGTTGCCGATAAGTTTAAGGCTAAAGCATTGAAGAATTTGGAGAATCAGCACCATTGGATGGTTAATCTTTGTTGTCAGTTTCAGGGTTTTAATAGTTTGATTAAGGACTTTACGAAGGAGCTTCCTTTGTTCAAGACAGTGACTGATAAAGCCTTGAAGCTTGCAAATTTCATAAATATCATGCCTCAAATTCGAAGTAGCTTTGAAAAGTATTTGTTCCAGGAGTGTGGGAGTACCGGGCTATTGAGGGTGCACGAGACCTTGAATTTTGGACACGTTTATACATTGATTGAAGATATACTGAACTCTGCTCGGGCACTTCAGTTGGTTTTACTTGACGAAACATATAAAATGGTATCCATGGAAGATCCGGTTGCCAGGGAAGTTGCTGAGTTGATTCGAGATATGGGGTTTTGGAATGATTTAGAGGCAGTGCATTCATTGGTTAAACTGATCAAGGAAATGGTACAAGAGATCGAGACTGAAAGGCCATTAGTTGGGCAATGTCTGCCACTTTGGGAAGATCTCAGAACCAAGGTGAAGGATTGGTGTTCAAAGTTTCACATTGCAGAAGGTCCGGTAGAGAAAGTGATTGAAAGACGGTTCAGGAAGAACTACCATCCGGCTTGGGCTTCTGCATATATACTTGATACACTTTATTTGATTAAAGACATGAGTGGGAAGTACCTTCCTCCTTTTAAATGTTTGACTGCTGAGCAAGAAAAGGATGTTGATAAGCTGATAACCAGGCTTGTATCGAGGGACAAGGCTCATATTGCTCTTATGGAACTTATGAAATGGAGAACAGAAGGGCTTGATCCAGTATACGCTCGAGCAGTGCAGATGAAGGAAAGAGATCCGATTACTGGGAAGATGAGAACTGCTAATCCCCAAAGCAGTAGGCTTGTTTGGGAAACTTATCTTACCGAGTTCAAGTCCCTAGGGAAAGTTGCAGTTAGGCTTATTTTCCTCCATGCAACTTCATGCGGATTCAAATGCAACTGGCCTTTGTTGAGATCTATAGGTGCTCATGGACATTCAAGAGCAGGCATGGAGAGGGTTCAAAAGCTGTTATTCATTGCAGCACACTCCAAGCTCGACCGGAGGGTTTTTCCCAGCGATGAAGAGAAGGATGCAGAGCTTTTCGCATCAGCAGACGGTGAGGATGATGTGCTAAACGAGGTTCTTGTTGAAACATCCTCAGTGTAACGTTTTTCTTTTTCTCCCATTTCTTTATATATTTGGAAATTGTAGGATTTTTTGCATTCTTTTCTCCATTTTTGTACTAGCTTTACTGAGAATTGAGAATATTTTCAAAATGGTGGGAGGAAATGGGCATTGACTGGGATTGAATATTTGTATTCCTACCACTGTTCAGCCTCACAGTTTGAGCATTTTATCAACCCAGCTTGATCTAGGGGCTTTCGGATTTGCAGAAAACCCTTATTGTTTATGACTATATATATAGATGTCTGCATGAATAGAAGATACAAAACAGGAAGAACATTGTATTTTTTTCTCCTCTGGCATTCTTTTATAAAAAAAAATAATATATCTACAATGGAGAAGATTTATAATTCTCTTTTCATTTTATGAACATATCTCGACTGTACATTCTTTTGAGATTTACAAACTACTCATTTGTTTTAACATAAAACACATACCATAGACCTGTCTCTTTCCTGATTCCGAAGTTACGTAATCTGGTTCGGCTTGTATGCTACCTTCTATATGTGTTTTTTCGTTTATGGAACTCACAACATAGATTTGTGTTCTTAAGAATCCAAAACAAAACCAGTTTCATTTGCAGTCCAAACAGTTAACTTTTTGTCTGAAAAAAAGTGTCATATTGTTTCCTTATTTAGATCTTAAGACTCAGTTGGTCCCTTGATTTTAATATCATTTCAATTGCCTTGCATGACCATTTCCTTTCCTTTCTAAACAAGTGCTATCACCTGTCTTTGCTGCTTTCAAACATGTCCAATTGGATATATAATTTGTTCTTTGATGAATGATAAAATGATTGGGGAGATTTTGCTGAAAACAACCTTTTCATTATTTTGGTAACATGACTTTGGCTGTTTGGTGGTCCTTCATACACACTCATCTAAAGTGTCTTTCTGCAGACTGAACTTGGTTCCAAGTTCCCTGGATAAGGTTTCTGCCTTCTGTGTATATGCACTGTGTTTAGTTTTTGTGACTTGTGATGCAATCAATCATCTCTGAACTTGGTTAAAGTACATTTTTATCAGAAATATTTGGATATATAGTTGAGTCTGAGTCAATTCCTGAGTATTTTCTTGATGTTAGACTATTGGAACATGTGTTCACAAGTTGAACCATAAACTTTAAGATGATTATGTCCAATGTCTTTTATCTGTTGGCAGGAACATGCAGGAAAGATATTGCAGGACTGGAAAGACCATCATAAGCTGGTTGGGCGTTAGCATTGTTGGACCATGATTGCAGAGGAAATTGGGTGAAGAATCCAAAGGAAGTGAAAGTTTAAGGCAAGGTGGTGTGTCGTTTTGCAATAGGTTGCTCGAGTCAGTCGGGTGGATGGCGAGCAGAATTTCAGTACGTGGGTCAGCAACCTCGGAAGGACCCTGAGACCAGACCTTTCTAGCTGGAGGAGCACTTGTGTGGGGTTTGAACCCCACCATGCAAGAAGTGGACGTCGTTTTCCAAGTTTTGGCTTGTGTCTAGGAGAAAAAGCTGAGGTTTTTGCCATCAAATCATCTTTGGAGGTAACTTATCTTTTAAACATTCCTAAGCACATGATGTTAATTCAGACCCCCACTCCATGATTGCAAGAAAGGTGTTAAATAGGACCCAAAGCAATGCAAGATTGTCGGCATGAAGGGGCACCCTAGATGCTTTGAGATTACAAGATTTTGTTAAGAAAAAATTATTATAGTGTATGAATCGTCATCGTACGAATCTTTTAGACTTTTAAGATATAAATCTTTAAATACGTAGATAATCACGTGTTATCTCTTAAATATATTATAAAGACGGTTATTAACGAAAACTCATCAGTGATAAAAGTTTAACGAGTCAAATTTATTATCTTGAATCACGTATTAACGTATATGATCTTAATTGGTGACAAATCAGTCTAAGACATCACTTTTTAAAACGTCAATGGTAATATTAAAATAACTTTTCGTCGATATCGATCTATACCATTATAAATAGCCATGCAACAGAGAATAAAAATATAATCACTCTTTCTCAAACAGACCAAACTATAATACTTAAATACATATTTGTGTATCTTCCCCTTAAAAAGACAGATGGAATTACATTCAAGTCACCCACCCACACCCTAAACAGTTAAAACTTTACACAGATGAAAAAGTGGAGTAAATTTTATTATTTTTTTACCAGTCAGAAAGTCTTTGGGGTCTTGTCTGTGTCTTCTTCTTGTATTTAATTAAGATATTGTTGGAGAGACAGATTTTCCTGTCGGCAAAGACTTTGTTAAATGTTGACTGCTCACCAACCTAAGCTACCCACTTTCTCTTTCTCTTTCTCTTTCTTTGCATATAGGTATGCTTCAAGTTCAAAGACTGTCACTCAGTTTACTGTCTGTATTTTTTGTTTGGTTGGAAGGAAAAGCTGTATAGATAATGATTAGTATGGAATATATGGGTACTCTCTTTATAGAAAGATAAAGAATCTTCGCCTCTTCCAATGCCATTCTCAGTATACTTTTTCCTTTCTATTATTCTTGGTTTCCACTCATGGAACTGCTCATTCTATTTAAATTCCTCTGGCGATTAACTGCATCCTGAACAATGTCTGGCATTGCCATTTGATCTTATTATTATAAAGTTCGGCATGCATCATTGTCCCTGCTAGGTGTATTCAATTGTTTCCTCCTAACTTTCTCATATTCATGGATTAAATTGATTATTTTTGGCATTGATGCTCAAAAGTTTTAAAAAATATACATGCAAATGCTATTAATAATAAATTAATCTAATAGAATGAGATACCAAATCACTTAAATGAGTGCAAATCATCTGTCCCTTTTTCATGTCTCTATTTATTCTCCATTTTAAATTAGAGGTTCAAGGTTTAGGGTTCTAGGTTAGGAGTTTTGGTTAGGGTTTAAGGAATTAGGGGTAGGGTGTATTTTTTAGGGTGTAGGGTTTAGAATTTAGAATATAGAAAATAAGGGTTTAGGGTTTAAAATTAAAATTTAAAAAAAAATCAAAGGAGACACCAAAGGAGGCATGAGGAAGGGTCAGATGATTTTTGTTCCACTTAAATGAGAAAAAATCATTTGTCTCCTTATAATACCTCTTTTCATGCATCCTATTGATTTTTTTTAATTTTAATTTTAAATCTTAACCTTATTTCCTAAACCCTAAACCCTAAAAAATACACCATATCCCTAATTTCTTAAACATTAACCATAACTCCTAACCTTTAACCCTAAACCCTCTAATTTGAAGCGGAAGCACAAATGAAGGCATGAGAAAGAGGTAGACGATTTACACCCTACTTAAATAAAAAATAGATTTAAATATTGATATTATAAATGGAAAAATTAAGTTTGGAGGGTTGTCCCATAATAAGCATTTGTAAAACTCGATCTGCATTAATCGAGCAGTGGGTCAGAAATTGATGGTTAAAAAACAAAGAAACACAACTTTGATATCGAGTGATGCTTGTGAGTTGCGATCGAGTAATTCAACGAATAAAAATCTCCAATTTTTTCTCGGTACACCTATGTGTGACTCATATAAAAAATTAGGTTTGGGTTAAGATTTATGGTTAGTGTTTAGAGAATTAGGGGTTGAATGTATTTTTTAGAGGTAAAATTTTAAGATCTAAAATTTAGAGCTGAAGTTTAGAATTTAAAATTTTAGTGTTTAAGCATAAAAAGAAGCATCGAGAAAGAGTAAGAGATTTTTGTCCGTATTCCACTAATAAGGACATATGTGATAAAACAACGATCTGAATTAAAATTAGAGATTTGACCGATCGAATTTACTAATTTGGATGTTTGGTGAATAATGGATTGAAATAACAAATTTGGATAAAATCTCTAATTTTATATAATCAATTTATATTAATGTAATTATCTGATATAATTATTTAATATAATTTATTAGTTAAATTAACTAACACAATAAATTATTAATTAACATAAAATAAGAGCTCGTTTTCCATGCCTTAGTAGAGTGTAACTTTGTACAGTTAGAACCAGTAAATAAAATCACGTGGGACACTTACCATTTTCATATAAAAAATCTTTTTTATTCAAATAATTATAAAATTCAATAACTAATCAAGGATAGTTAGTGGGTAGACAAGACCATTGTCTGTATTTAATTCTGGAAAGCCGATTAATTTAATCGAATATTATTGAGGTTTATTATTATTTATAAGAATAATAATATCCTTTTTAGTAGGTTTCAATCTGATCAATCTGATCTGACCTATTTAAAGTAAGGTTTTATTATTAAAATTGGATTTCGCGGTTAAATAAGTCATCTGTTATAAATATCTTTATTCATGGTGAATATTCATATATTAAGTTAAATTTTAATGGGCTTTAATATTAAAGTTTAATACCCATTGAAATTAGGGTTTTCATCTTATGCTTATAGATATAAATTTTTGGACAAAGCATTGTACATAAGCTTACTTTGAAATATAATACAAATCTTCTCTCTTTTGTCTCTCATCTTTGTTCTCCTATTTTATTCTTATTCTTTATTTTATTCACAACACGTTATCATCACGAGAGTCTAACCAATAGAGCGATAAAGTGACTGAATTACCGTGGTTCTTGTCAATAATTCTCGAAAAAGATTTTTAACAAAATATTGATGATTAAACCTACCTTATATTCAAGTTAGTAGAAATTCGATATGTTTTACTTATTTAATTTGAGATTTTTTATCTTTATTTATAAACAATATTTGTTTATTTTATTATTACGATGAAAGTTTATGTTTTTAATCATGTTCTAAGTATTACATGATATTAGAACAAATATTAAACATTTAATTAATTAATATGTTCTTTGTTATGTTGGTTTAATCCGAGTATATTAGTTGGATATCCCGTTCTGTGAGACTACTGGTCTCAAAGGGGGTTCTTTTTAAAGGACCTTGTGAACTGGTTTAACAACGTCGCGTATAAGGATTAAATTTTTGTTCCTTGTATGTATTGGTTGATCAATTATTATTTAATAGTATGAATATTATAAAGTTTATATTTGCTTGAAAGCAATACTATTTTTATGTCGAAAAACTCGACTATAAACTGCTTCCAAGTTCAAGTTACGAAAATCGTCTTGATCCAAGAATTTTTATGGGAGGCATTCCCTGAAGTGAATGCATGTATGATGCTTATTTCATACAATTATTGGATTTATGTCATTCCTTGAAGTGAATACAAGCATGATGTTTATTCCATGCGATTATACAAGCATGATGTTTATTCCATGAGATTATATAAGCATGATGTTTATTCCATGCGATTATTAAATTTGTTTCATTTCTTGAAATAAATGTAAACATGATAATTCACTATATGATTAGTGAATAAAACTCTTTATGTGTCAGAGTATCACTGATGAGGATATGTTAGAAAAATATACTCTATTTTCCATAAATTAATGTTGTCATATAGACACAATATCGTTGATAAGTGCTCAAAAGATTATCACTTTTTACACCTTTTATGGGCAATAATCATTTAATCTGCACCTACTTGGACTAATGCATATGCTTAATGTGAGATATTTAGGTACTTTACTTTTGTAACATATAAAGATGATATTTATAGAAAAGGCAAGCTTTACTGCACATTTATGTATTTGCAGGAATATCTATTGTGTGGCAGCAACTGAGGCAGCAGCTGAAGGACAAGTACCGATATTGTAGGTGAGTTGAAGAGAAAAATGAGGTGGACGTTTCTGGATAAGCAACACAAGAATCGGAGCTGGGAAGCAAGTAGAAAGCCCAAGTCAAAGGCCACGCAAGAAAAGAATCTTGGTGGGAATAAACTTGGAAATAAAACAAATATTTTTATTTATGTACTTGACTTGTGTTTTACTCCAAGTTGTATTCCTACTTAGAAAAAGTTTGTCTTACGCCAAGCCTATATAAACCATAGCCTCCCAAGGGAGAATGAGAAGAGGAAAAAACACACATCATAGACGAGAGAGCCGGATTCCTCTTAGATTTTAGAGTTTTCTTTACTTTTCATTATGTTCTAATTTCCTTTAAGCTTAGGTGAAAGTTTTACAGTATTAGTGAGAAGAGATTGAACTTTGTTTATTGTTTCAATGCAATAAAATATCAAGGTTTGCTTATTCTTTGTCATTCTTTGTTCTTGCATTCAAGCTCGGGAGAGAAGTTTGTGAGTAATCTATTTATCTAATATTGGGAAAGTTAGATTCACGAAAGAAATAAGTACGGTATTTTTCTATTCGGAAAATACTAACTCAGCCTAGGGATAGGTTAGAGTTTCAACGGCTAAAAGAAGTGTGGGATTGGTTAGTGATTATAATTGATTCACGTCGGGAGGTATCATCAAGGACTAGTCATCAATAGTACTTCGACTTAGAGATAAGCGGAGTCATCAAATGACACTTTGTTGAATCTTGGTAAAGTCCACCCAAGAGCAAGAGATTGACGTGGCGGACGAAGCTCATCACTGTCGAGACAGTAAAACTGCAGTTTTACCGAGGCAATGTTGTGTGATTGCATTGGGCAGAAACAAGTCAATTGAATCCACAATACAACACAACTGGATCCTGGCTATTTTCTTAATCTGTTTTTATTTTATTATTTAGTTTTCTTTATTCAAGTTATTTAGTTTACTCTAATCCAATTAATCTGTGTTTTACTTTCTTTCGTTTACAGAGTAAGAAGACGAAAAAAGGCATATTAAGTAGATCAATCCTTGTGGAGATGATACACGATAATACTTATCACTTTATTACTTGCGACGTGTACATTTGCACTATTTGCGCACTTTTTATACGCAACAATCGTGAAAAGGTTTTAAATATCTATTAGTCTTCGCTTCATTCCCTGAAGTGAATGTGATATTTTATAGCGAAATAAATAAAAACCATATTAGTAACAGTGGTTGCGATTGAGGTCACAAAATTGTTGAGTGTTGTAATTGATTGAAAAATGCCAAGAGGGGGGGTGAATTGGATTTTTAAAAATTTGGTGGACACTAATTGCAAAGGAAGGAAATTGCAAGGTGATTTATAGTGGTTCAACTTCCTTAACGAAGTCTACATCCACTACCTTAGTGACCATACTAAGGATTTTCCACAAATTCACTAATTTATCTTTCCTTTAAGGATAAGGAGTAACCTTACACAATTCAATAGACTTATACCCCAAAGTCTATTGAATCAATCCCCAAATTTGAGTACAAAGAAGCAAACAAGGAAATCCTCACAAGGCAAGTGTTTGCACAAATTAAGCTCTCTCACACACCCAATTAAACACTAGTAAAAGATTACAAATGAAGAACACACTAGTGTTTTTGCAAGAAAGATTGGAAAAAGAAGCACAACTTGAATCTATGAATGCTTGAATCTTTTGGATAGGCTTTCTTATTGTTCCAATGTGTTTTTCAGACCTCTTTTGTAGGCTCTTAATTGATTCTAACCGTTTGTAGCCGTTAGAAGTACTTTGGAGCCGTTGGTTGTCATTAAGATTGAGCATTTAATGCTCACCTGCACAGAAGTTTCGAAACCTTTACCAGAGGTTTTGAAACCTTTAAGAATTTTAAATAAAGTAGCCGTTACAGGATGAAAGTTTCAAAACCTTTAAACAAGGTTTTGAAACCTTGCCAGGGTTTCAAAAAGCAGGTCATTTTATCCTGAATGTTTCAAAACCTTTCAACAAGGTTTCGAGACTTTTAGCTTTGGAAACCACTTTTGACCATTTTATTGACTTTTAAAAGTATATTTAATGTAGATAAAAAGTCAATCATATTATAAACCATTTTGACAACTTTCAAATTGAGTTTTTGAAAATTTTATTTCGAGAAAAATATTTTACAAATTTTTACAAATTAGTCCTTTGAAAATTTATATTAAGTTATATCAAAATAAGTCTAATAGTCTCCCCTTTTTGATATAACAAAACCTTTTGTAAAAATTTGTTTTTGAGAAAATTTTCAATGTAAAAAAAATCTCTTTAAGCTCCCCCTTAATAAAAGCCCTTATAAATTCTTTGAGAACCAAAAGTTTTTAAAGACAACAAAAACAAATTATTTGATTTTCTCTCCCCCTTTTTGTTATAGCAAAAAGTATAAAAGGCTACAAAGAGAAATAAGCATCATTAGAGCAATAAATCATAATATAATCCATACCATAGCATGTAAAGCATTTAAGGCATAAAACATAAGCATATTATAACATAACTTTTATCATAAATCATCATATAAACCAAAATAATCCAAAACAAGATCCATCATAAAGTCTTAACAAGGTAGATAAAGCATATTTTTTAAGCATATCAAAATAAGTCTCAAAATATAGTCATAAAAGTATGCATGAAATCTAAACATCCGGTGTGTCATGAGGCGGAGGAGGCGGAAAAAGATGACTACAAATGTCACGCATATCATGCTCTAAAGAAGATATACGTCCATCCAAGCCATGTAGCAAGCCGGTGGTCTCCTCATGAGAACTACGGAGGAAAGCATCCATGTTGTCGAAACGAGTGATCATAGTAGCATACATGGAATCCATGGTGATAGGAACCATGGGAGGTGGTACATCCTCGTCTACCGGAACCTCAGGAGCATCCTCATCGACTTCTTCTACAACTCCTCTATGAACCCATCCATGAGCACCATGATACCATTGGGCTTTGTGACAAGATTTGATTTCAATCAAACTCTTGTTCTTAACATGTTCATCTAGGGAGGTATTAATGTTGAGTTTCCTAAAGATGTGACTAAGGACACATGCAAAAGGAAGAGAGAAGGATGTAGGATTAGAGATGACTTTGATGAGGTTCAAAAAGATGATGTTTGCTATATCGGGACAAGCTCTATCACGATATTGTCTAAGCCACCAATAGTCTATGACTCGCATACTAGTGGCTTTTCCGCCGGAAGAGCGAAAGAACCACGTAGTAAGGAGATGAAAAAGACGCTCCTCTAAGGGGAGATGGGTAGGACGATGGTCGGGAAAAGATTGAATAAAATGAGTTTCATATTCATTTGATTTTCCACCAAGAGGAACACCTAGGTATTGAGCGATAGACTCGGGTGTTAGAATGAAGGTTTTACCCATAAAAAAGGATTAAATACCGGTAATGGGATTAGTTCCTCTATTGGACCGGATAAACTCGGCATTAGCATAAAAGGCACGAACTAATCTACGGTGAGTATAAGGAGGAATGCTCAAGTACTCTATCCAACCCCACTCGGTGAACAACTCAAAAAGATCAAAGTTATAAACCGGAGACATAAGGAAATCTAGATCAATGTTTCGCTCTAGCCTTATTTCCTTACGATGATAGACATTAAAGTATCTATTTCTATGAACACCATCACTAAAGCATAAATCCGCAAAGGTAGGATTCGGGTTAGGATCGGAATTAGGATTGGGATTAGGTTCGTTGGAACCGGAAGGTTGACCTCTTTCGACACGAGCACGTTTAGCTCTAGCAGGCCTAGTTTTAGGAGGCATGATTTTGGGTAGGGATAAGAGTTTAGACTCAAAAAAAGATTGGTTGAGGAATTTTATCAAACAATTTGTGGGCACAGGTTTTTGAAGAAATTTTCAAGGGTTCAAGTTCAAAATGGGTGATACCTCCTGCAATAAAAACAACATTTGATACATAAATATACAATCCAAGGCATTAATCCAAGTATCAATATCATATTTTCTTGAAAAAGAAAATTCGAAACCTTAAAAGATAAAGAGATTTTCGGAAAAAATTGATTTTTGGTTTAAAAACAACATAGGTTTTGTCAAAATCATGTTTAACAATGAGAATAAGTAAGAATGAACATGATTTGAAGCATTTTTAAGCATTAAAAATAATTTTCTAAGACATAATTCCATAAGTTTTGAAAATAATTAAAAACAAAGAAAAAGAAAACAAGAGAGAAATTACCTCAAGAATTTGGTGTAGATGATGTTAATCCCAAAAGGTTTGAAGAAATTTGCAACGAAGTCGCAAAATTTTGAGGGAAAATCGCTTTGGGAGGTTTTGAAACTGTTTTAGGGTTTAAAAAATGAAAAGAGGTGGGTTTTTGTGTTTTAAAAGCGTGCCCAAAAGAGATCTGATACGAAAGGTTTCGAAACCTTGTGAAAGGTTTCGAGACTTTTCATTAAAAGTTCCGAAACCTTTTTGAAAAAGTTTTGAAACTTCAATTCCAGTAACCTATATTTTGAAATAGCCTGAAAGGTTTTGAAACCTTGAAAGAGGTTTTGAAACTATTTAACAAAAGTTCTGAAACAATTTGGAAAAATTTTCGAAACCTTCATTCCAGTAACCTTGGTTTTAGAGACACACGATAGGTTTTGAAACTTTGCTGAAGAGTTTCGAAATTATTGGAAGAAAGTTTCCAAACCTTGTTTAGAGGTTTTGAAACTTGTGGTCCTAAAACTCTAAGAAGCCTCAAAAAGACCCGGAAATGTATTCTAGCATACTTATGATATATTATAGGCATTTAAGAGCAAGTAAAATAACTATTTTAAGTCATTTAAGCATATGTCATCAAACATATAAGCACACAATTCATGCAATCAATAAAATAATCATACTTTGAAAAATATAAGCATAGAAAGCAACAAGATTTCATACTTTGCATGAAAAAATAGAAATTTACCAATATGATCAAAAATTTCAATTTGCACTTTATCCACTTCAAGTGCCTTTCCTTCTAGTGTGTCTAGAGCTTTCAAATTTCTTCATTTGTTCATCATGACTCCAACACACCTACAAAAAGGAACTCATACATATTTTGGTACCCAAACTCTTTTGGGTCCGTAAGGATTAGTTCCTAAAATTTTAGTCCCTTTTGGAATCCATTTTGATAAAAGATCATATTCTTTGTTAGCAATGAGTCCTTTAAGAACCCAAATACTTTTAACTATCTTTCTATTATATGATCTTTGGGTACCTCTATAAAGATTTTCATTGAAGTTCTTTCTAAAGTAGTTGGATTTTGAATTTTCACCTTTTTCAAAAGATTTTGTTCCAACTTTATCAAAAGAAGCTTTGAGCTCACAAATTTTCTTCTCATGATCATCATGAGCTTTTGAAAGCAAATTATGTAAATCTTGATTTTTCTTCTCAAAATCAATTATTTTATTTTCTAACTCTTCAATTTTACTTTCAAATCCTTTATTAGCTTTGGAAAGAGAATCATTTTCATTTTTCAATTTTAAAACAATTTTTCTATGTTTTAAAAAGGAATTTTCATATTCCAAAGCCAACTCATCATATGCCTCTTGTAATTCATCAAAAGTATAATCAATTGGAATAGATGAATTAGAGGTTACCTTAGAATCTTCTTCGAATGCCATGAGACACAAATTTGCTACTTCATCCTCATCATCCGATGTTTCGTCATCGCTCCAAGTAGCTACATGAGCTTTGTGCTTTTTCTTCTCAAAGCCCTTTTTCTTCAATTGAGGACATTCAAACTTGATATGTCCCAGCTTTTTGCACTCGTAGCAAATGATGGCATCTTTATCCCTTGGTTCACTCTTGAAGCCCTCTTCTCTTTGAAATCTTCTACCTTTGTTGGTCATCATGAATCTTTTAAATCTTTTGGCAAACATAGCCATCTCTTTCTCTTCATCATCACTAGAATCACTCTCTTCTTTTGTTGATTTGAGAGCAACTCCAAATTTCTTGATTTCAAATTCTTTCTTCTTTTCTTCCTTTCCTTTGGACATCATCTCATGAGTAAGCAATGAACCAATAAACTTATCTAACTTGAGAGTCTTAAGGTTCTTTGCTTCTATTATTGTCGTCCTCTTTGATTCCCAAGAATCCGGGAGAGAGTAGATCATCTTTCTCACAAGTTTATCTTTGGGAATAACTTCTTCATAGCCTTTCAATCCATTCACAATCACCGAGAATCGATCGTACATGGATTTAATGTCTTCTTTGAGATCCATTTTGAAGTTTTCATAGTTGAGGTTGAGAAGCCCGATTTTGGTCTCCTTCACTTCATTTGTTCCTTCATGTGTGACTTCAAGTTTATCCCAAATTTCTTTAGCATTAGAATATGATGATACTCTTCCATATTCATCCGGACCAAGAGCACAAAATAGAAGATGCATTGCCTTGGCATTAGTAGAAAATTTCTTATTTTCTTTATTGTTCCATGTCTCCATGCCACTAGTTGGTGCGGTGTAGCCACTAATGATTATCTTCCAAGATTCTAGATCATAAGCTTGAATGAATAATCTCATTTGATTCTTCCAATAGGCATAGTTGACTCCATTGAAGAAATGAGGCTTGTTGGTGGGTTGAGAGTCTCCCCAAGCTTCAATAGTAGAAGAGGAAGTCATTGATGACTTTGTAGATGATTGAACACTTCTTGGATCTTCTCAAGAGGTTGTTAGACCTTCCAATGAGCCTCGCTCTGATACCAATTGTTGAGTGTTGCAATCGATCGAAAAATGCCAAGAGGGGGGTGAATTGCATTTTTAAAAATTTGGTGGACACTAATTGCAAAGGAAGGAAATTGCAAGGTGATTTATAGTGGTTCAACTTTCTCAACGAAGTCTACATCCACTACCTTAGTGACCACACTAAGGATTTTCCACAAATTCACTAATTTGTCTTACCTTTAAGGATAAGGAGTAATCTTACACAATTCAATAGACTTATACCCCAAAGTCTATTGAATCAATCCCCAAATTTGAGTACAAGGCAAGTGTTTGCACAAATTAAGCTCTCTCACACACCCAATTAAACACTAGTAAAAGATTACAAACGAAGAACACACTAGTGTTTTTGCAAGAAAGATTGGAAAAAGAAGCACAACTTGAATCTATGAATGCTTGAATCTTTTGGATAGGCTTTCTTATTGTTCCAATGTGTTTTTCAGACCTCTTTTGTATACTCTTAATTGATTTTAACCGTTTGTAGCCGTTGGAAGTACTTTGGAGCCGTTGGTTGTCAGTAAGATTGAGCATTTAATGTTCACCTGCACAGAAGTTTCGAAACCTTTACCAGAGGTTTCGAAACCTTTAAGAATTTTAAATAAAGTAGCCGTTATAGGATGAAAGTTTCGAAACCTTTAAACAAGGTTTTGAAACCTTGCCAGGGTTTCAAAAAGCAGGTCATTTTATCCTAAATGTTTCAAAACCTTTCAACAAGGTTTCGAGACTTTTAGATTTGGAAACCACTTTTGACCATTTTATTGACTTTTAAAAGTATTTAATGTAGATAAAAAGTCAATCATATTATAAACCATTTTGACAACTTTCAAATTGAGTTTTTGAAAATTTTATTTCGAGAAAAATATTTTACAAATTTTTACAAATTAGTCCTTTGAAAATTTACTTTAAGTTATATCAAAATAAGTCTAACAAAAATAAACATGGATAAGATGATTCTTTTGAGAATGTTTATATCCACCAGAAGTGGAATTATAAAGATGACAAGAATGATAGAGATCATATCAAAATCTTTATGTTATCAATGCAATGGTACAAACCATTGATCTCGTACTTGTCAAACACAAAAATATTATGGACTTTATCCATAATCATGAATGATAAATGAAAGAAAATATAAACAGATTTTCTTATGGCGAAAATAATTATGGCGTTGTTGATTCAACTCAATTGAATATTGTTAATTTTCTCATAATCCTTTAAGAAAATAATTTTCCATTTATTTTATTTCCCTTGTAACCTCTAAAGGGAATATTGATCTTTTATGTATTTTGTTAATTTATTTTTATTTATTATTTACTTATATTAATTTACATATTATTTATTTACGCTTTATGTTAATTTATCATTAATTTATTTTATATATTATTTATTTATTTATGTTTTATGTTAATTTATCATTTGAAGAATATTATCACTTCCGGAATAAAATCTACAATGAATTGTGGCTATTTATGCCAAGTAGACAGTGCAAATACTCATACTATACTTAAGCATAAGAAATATTTTCCTATTTAAATACAAGGAAAAATATGAGTACTATATCTCAAAATACTAGTACTGAAATTTTATTGACACTTTTATGTGGTCACTTATTGAAGAACTATGATTTTCTTCAAGGTAATTTTCATGTGATACTTACTATGAAAGCAATTTGATTATTCAATCATCAACAGTTAATATAGAGTGTAAATTTATTAAACTTTTGGAATGGATACAAGGTGATATATGGGCCCATACACCTTTCTTATAGTCTATCTAGATATTTTACGATTTTTATCGACGCGTCGACTAGATGGTTATATGTATCCTTGTTATTAACCCGCAACTTGGTGTTTGCGAGGCTACTTGCTCAGTTGATAAAATTACAAGTACATTTTCCAGATTATCATATAAAGACAATCGGTTTTGATAAAGTTGATAACATGTCATCTTACATATAGTATCACTAATTCGCATCAAGCCAACAAATGATCATAAGTTCTCCCCATTATAAATGGTTTTGGTTAGGAATCAAATATTTCTCATCTTAGATTTTTTTGAGTGTGCGATATTTTTCTAATTGCTCCATCATAATGCACAAAGATGAGTTTTGTTGGAAATATCTATCAGATTTAAATATCTTAAGCTTCTGATAGGGGATTTATTTATAATCCAATTTACTGACTATCATTTTAACGAGTCAGTTTACTCAATATTAGGGGGAGGAAATAAATAGCTGGAGAAATAAATAAGTTAGAATGAATTATCATTTTCTTATTTTAATCCACGTACTACACAATGTGAACTATAAGTTCAAAGGATAATTCATTTAACAAATCAATTGCCAGATGATTTTGCTGACCTTAAAAAGTGACTAAGTCACGTATACCAGCTATGAATGCTCCGATTAAATTTGATATCATGGAAGGATAAACTCTAGTTGCTAATGAGTCTAACTTACGCTTAAAGCGTAGTAGACAATTAAGTTTCAAAGATAAAAAATTCTCGATAAAGAAAATGAGCTATATTTTATGATGGTCTGATCGAGGAATTAATGAATTATAAAAATCTCAATAAGAGATTAAAAGGTCTCCAACAAAGACATTGACATGACTCAGGTACATGATAAGAAAGAGATCTCAATAGATTATGTCATGTCTGGTAATAAGTAGAACTTAAATTAAATCAACGTCGTTAATGTATTTGCATGCAATATAGAACTAGAGATTTTATTTGATGATGTGAATCATAGATAAAAAATGATTGAAATAGGCAATTCAGACAAAACTAAAATCTCGTTTGAAAAGGGAAGTATTTGGGAATATAGCCCGTACATTGAAATGTGTAAAGCCCGTGGGTATAAATGAGTATTTGTGAGAAAGAGAAATTAAAAGAGGAAATTATGAGATATAAGCTCATTTGGTTGCACAAGGATTCTCACAAAGATACAAAATTAATTATGAGGAAAATATATTCCTCGGTGGTGGATGCAACTACTTTTAGATTTTGATCAGTTTAGAAATAAATAAAAATATTCAGTTTATGCCTAATGGATGTTGTTACATCCTATTTAAATGGGCCTCTTGATCGTAATATTTACATGAAACTTCGGGAAAGATTTAGATTGTCATGAGCAATTAATTCAAGTTCTCGAGAATATTATTCAATCATATTAAATATATCCTTTTTATGGATTGAAACAATTTAGGCGTATTTGATATAATCGCATCATTGAATGCTTATTAGCATAATGCTATATGAATTGTTTAATTTCCCCAAGCATTTTTATTAAGAGGTTTAGCTCTGAATTTTTATTGTTGTATATGTCGATAATTTGAATATCGTTGAGACTCTTAAAAAGATCTCCTCAAATTCTTGTGCATCAATCGACATACAAGAAAATGTTGAAAGAGAATTTACATGCATAATGCATGTTCATTGATCAACCTTATGGTTGCTAGGTCTCTTAATGTAAACAAAGGTTCTTTCTACCTCAAGAAAAGGGTAATGATATTCTTGGTCTAAAAGCACAATATATACATTATTTGATCTGGAAGCATCGTATCTTAGCTGGTCCAGAAATATTATTTAAGTGTTACGAGATCATTACCTTTAAATAATTATTATGCATGAGGCAAAGCCGAAATATGTGTTTAGCTAAACATATCCTAAAGATATGTGAATTGTTTTTACAAGATAAGATGCAAGATATCTTGTATATAGATAATGCAAAATTTATATCTCAAGGTGGATATATAAATGTGATAAAACGAAACATATTTCTTTCAAGTTTCGTCCCTCATGATCTTCATAAGAATAGTATCCGTAATTCTTTTCAAGCAATAATTTAGAAGATTTATCCACTAGTGCATAATTTACCTCAACATTTGAAGATTGTATTCAATATTGAATTATGAAGATTCAAAGATCTTATATGATATTTTCATGAGGGAGAGTAAATACGAGTTGCACTCTTTTTCTCTTAACCGAGGTTTTGACCCAATGGTTTTTCCTTGTAAAGTTTTTATGCGTATCAAAAATGTGTGTACTCTTTTTCCTTCACTAAGAACTTTTTGTCCCATAGGGTTTTTATCTTAGTAAGGTTTTAACAAGGTACATTATCTTCATGGATATCCAAGGGGTGTTATGAATATCTTTATTCATGGTGGATATCCATATATTAAGTTAAGCTTTAATGGGTTTTAATATTAGGGTTTAATACCCATTGGAATTAGGGTTTCCATCTTATACCTATAAATATAAACTTTTAGACAAAACATTGTATACAACACTATTTTAAGAATATAATACAAATCTCTCTTTTGTCTCTCATCTTTGTTCTTCTATTTTATTCTTATTATTTATTTTATTCACAACATCACTTAAATATTTAAAATTTTTGACGTTAAGATCTGATTTACGGTTTAAAATATTTGAATTAATATAACTCAATATATATAATATTTTTATTATAAAATGTGTTAGTTGAGTTGAGTTTTCTATTAAAACATTGAGGTCAAAGTATATTTTTTATCATAAAATTATCTCATATCAATCGTCAAATTTAAAAAAAAATCAATAATTATTAGAATTATATTTTTTTCTAACTTTTTTAGTTTCCCAAAAATATAAAATTTATTTTTTAAAGATAAATTATCGTTTGATTTTTTTATATCACATCTTTCATATATTTTTTTAAAACCGCGTGAAAAAACAATATAAATAACAATTTAAATGAGATAAAAAATAATATTTAAGTGTTTAGTTTAAATATATAAAATAAATAAAAATTTTATTTTTTCTATTTTTTAATATTAAAAATCTATAATCTTTTTTTAGATATCTGATACCCAGTTATATGACCATAAAAATCCAAAACATTATATTCAGAAAACAACAAGAAAAAAGAACAAAATCATGTGGGTGCACTAATGTAATTATTAGTACAACTTGGCAACAATGATTCGGATGTGGCACATATAAGTGGGAGGTTCAGAAATCGAGGTACGTGTCTTAGTGATGCGTTTACTAGGAACGGAGTTAAGATTTAAAATTAGAGAAGACAACATAAATATTTAAAAGTAAGGGGTAAATTTATAAAAAAAAATAAAAAAATTAAATAAGAGAAAAAAAAATAAAAAAGAAATTTCGGAGGTTTACTCCAAAAAAGAATAAGCGGAGCAAGGTAAAAAAACCTCATATTGAATTTAGGGATAATCAAACTCGAACTGATGACCTCCACCACGTTAAGGTGACATTATAGTTTTGTTCTTGGTGTTTGGTATAATGATCTTGGTCATATTTAGTAGGGGTTAAGAAAATAACTTAAAATTATAAAATAAAAAATCTTCATCTTCAAATTTATAGCTGAAAAAGCATTATATATTTAATATATAGTTTATATAAATTAAAATTTATATATTTATTAAATTTAAAGATTAGATATTTAATTTAAATTTTAGAATTTAAAAATTTAAATTGTAAAGTTCAGAATTTAATGTTTAAAATTAAATAAAAATCTTGTTTAGGATTGTGTGAAATCAAATACTAATAAATTATGCATTAAAAAATAAATGAAGAAAATATGGTTCCGTCAGTCACGTGGTCAACTACAGTGTTGGTATGATTGATCCATGGGACTTGGATCTTATTGGTCAATGTCCGTACACTCATGACTTAACCATAATTTACTTGACCCCAGGTAATAATTGCTCCATTTATTTTAATTATTAGGGTAACTTACAATGTAGTCCCTGAATTTTAGAGCATGTTTACTTTGATCATTAGACATTTAAAATTCGCTAATTCATTTAAAATGGGACATTGGTTGGCACAGAGAAGCCCAATTCTCCAGAGAAATGCCTGGGAGAACTGAGATGGACAAAGGACAAGGGTCATAGAGATGGACTTAGGGGTGATGAAAATAGTCAGGGACGGAGTTGAGATCAAATATTAGAAGATACAAAAGTTTATGAAGCTTTTAAGTTTAAAATATGAAAGGAACAAAAATTTTATTTTATTATTATTTAAACTAAAACGACCTTAAATGTAATTTTACTAAACAAATTTGGAAGGGGAAGAAGCCCCCGCCATCAGAATGGCTCGTCTCTGGATACAATCGTATCTTCTAAAAATCTAATATTTTATATTTTATATATTTTTTATCGATAAACTAATTCTGTCATAAAGTCTCATAATTTTATACCTCTACATTTCTTATATATATTCTTAATAGTTTGTGTTCCTTATATAAAATCTTGAATCCGTCCATAAAGGTTCGTGTCGATTAAATATCAAGTTTGTGTTGAACTTTGTCAAGAAGAAAATCATAGAGTTCGGATGAAGCAACAACTGAATTCGATATAAGATGACAGAGCCTTTCCATCGTCAAATTAAAGAGGTAGGGTGATAGGGGATCGTCTTGTCTAATAGTTTTGTCTAATCTTTCGAGAATGAGTTTTTAAAAGTTGTAGAAAATACTCAGAAGTCAGAATGATTGAAAGAGTATTTATTATGTTTACAGTCGATATAAATATAACACAACTGAAAATGTATTTACAATCGTAATTTAAACTCTTAATTTAAAATTTAATTTTTAAAATCGTCCAATATCGGCCTGCAAATATGGACACTTTTCGTGCTCGCACAATTTGATCGGCATAGAAAACCATCTACATTTGTTTTCAGATGAAATATGTGTTATTTTCAGACAAGATCCACGAATACTTATTCCAATGGGAAATTCTAAAAAAACGGCAGTCTTAAAAAATGGTTAAAAAATAACAATATCATTTTTCTTACAAAAGTTGTAAGAATATCTGTACATACTTTTCGGTACATACCAAAATTTTTACAACTTTTATAAGAAAAACAATATATACCAAGATTTTTATAATTTTTTTAAGGAATTAGGGTTATAAACATAAATTTTTACACTTTTTATAAGAAATTTGGTATATATCGTTTTTTATAAAAAATTATAATAATTTCAATATATACCAAAAAAAAAACATATACTAAAATTCTTTTAACTTTTATTAAAAATGATATTACTATTTTTTAACCGTTTTTCTAGAACTTCCCTATTCTAATACCTACCTGTCCGGAGGGCTTCAATTTTCAACGCCCTAAAGAAGTAGCAGCAGATCATGGAACAGAACCTGTATCTACTTTGAGTCTGACAGTAGCAACTTCCTCCGTTTCATGTTTCTACAGATTGATCCCAGTAGTTTCATCAGACTCAGGTAACCCTAGATCTATTAGTTTCATGACCCAGCCACAGGGGTTGGGTTTGTCGGCATCCCACGACAATATCCTATGAGGCTATGAGAATAATATTAGATATACACATAATAATTGAAAGATGACACAATAATATCAGAGAATAAAGTGCATAGAGGAAATTAGGAGCACGTCACTTGCTGCACAGGAAATTGAGACAGTGCGGGGGTGAATCATGATTTCTTTCCCTCGAAGATACCTGTTACAACCGGAGTTGTAAAGAAACAGAAAGGATTGAGAAAATAGAAGAAAGGGTTTTAGGAATAGATGAAGAGGGTAAAAGGAGGTAGTTTTTGTATTCATTCATAGGATATTCTTCTCATTTTTACAAGTTTGTATTTATATGAACCCTACCCTTAGTGGAAAATAACTAAATTAACAGCAACAAAACAAAACAAATAATTAAATGAAGATCACGTGCACGGCATGCTTGGTTGGCCTCCTGTTTCTTAAACGACGTCGTTTCTTCTTTTAAGTAGATTCTTCAAACGCTGCGTTTTCATTCCTCATTTCAGCCCCAATTACTTCAGTCTCAATCCCTAATTCACTCCATTCCTGATTCTTCAATTCGATCGTCCCTATCTCCTCAGCCCTAACTGGACTCTCCTCTCTGATTTTTTTCTTAATTTCTCCATCAATTCCACCTTCAGCCATAACAATACCCCCACCTTCAGTAGATCCTTGACCCCAAGGATCGAAATCTGGAAACTGAGAGTGCAGCGATGTATAATCTTCCCAAGTAGCAGATTCGGGACCCAAATTCGACCACTGTACTAGTAGCTGTGTGACGGCTTGGTTATTACGTTTCACCATCCGTTTGTCCAGAACGAGAGCGGGATAAACCTTCAATTGGCCTTCATCATCGACCTCGGGCGGGTTCAGAGAGGTAACCGTAGCCTGTCCCACTTTCTTCTTGAGTAAGCTAATATGAAATACAGGATGTATTTTGGATTCGGGAGGAAGGCCTAACTCATACGCCACTAACCCAATTCTTCTCTTGATTTTGTAAGGGCCATAAAACCGAGCTGTAAGCTTCACGTTGTTGCGGATAGCCAGAGACGATTGCCGATAAGGTTGAATTTTCAAATAGACTTCATCACCCTCCTGGTATGCTCTTTCCGTTCTATGCTTATCTGTATTTTGCTTCATTCGGCTCTGTGCTTTTGTCAATTGCTCCTTCAAAATTCGAGTCAACTGTTCCCTGTTTGCCATCATTTCTTGCACACTGTTCACTGTAGTGGAGTTATCCCAATTCCACATAGGAGGTTTATACCCATATAGGGCCTCAAAGGGAGTTATTCCCAATGCGGTATGGTGGTTTGTATTGTACCACCATTCGGCCTGAGGCAACCATTTGGCCCAAGTAGTGGGTTGTAGGAGCCCTGGTTTGGCTATGTGTTCAACCTTGGTCCGTTGACACACATCACAAGCTGCTACGTAGTTCTTAACCATAACTTTCATTCCTGACCAATAGAAATAGGGCTTCAATCTCTGATAAGTAGCTAATACACCCGAGTGTCCCCCTTGAGGCGAATCGTGCATTGTTTGTACTAATTATTGTCTAAGTTCTCCATTACTGCCTACATAAACCCTTTTTTTATATCGCAGAACTCCTTTACCCAAAGTCCACTCTTCTTTGGCTTTTGGATCCACTGCCAAGATAGCTATTAGGTCTTGAGCTTGAGCATCTCCTATATAGCTGTTTTCCACTTCTTCTACCCATTTTGGAATGAAAACGGTAGCTGTCATCTCGAATTTTTCAGCCTGGTCTTCCCATTGTCTAGAGAGTGCGTCTGCCACCACATTAGTTCTCCCTTTTCGATATTGGATCACATAATCTAACCCCAATAATTTGGAAAGTCCTCGCTTTTGTATAGTGGTTGTCAACTTTTGCTCCAAGAGGTGTTTCAGTGGTTCGTGATCAGTCTTGATTACAAATGGACCACCTTCAAAATAATGCCTCCACTTTGAGATAGCTAGTAAAATAGCTAGGTACTCCTTCTCATAAATAGGTAAATCAGCATGTCTAGGTCCCAGAATTTTGCTGAAATATGCTACTGGTCTTCCATCTTGGAATAAGACTGCTCCCACTCCTTTGGAACTGGCATCTGTTTCCAAACAGAAGGTTCTATTAAAGTTTGGAAGAGCTAACACAGGGGCCTTGCACATGGTTACCTTCAGCTTTTCAAAAGCTACTTTGGCTTCCTCAATCCATTTGAAACTGTCTTTTTTGAGCATATTTGTTAAGGGTCTGCTTATCTCTCCATAGCTTCTAATAAATTTTCTGTAATAACCTGTTAAGCCCAAAAAGCCTCTTAGACTCTTGAGATTTTTAGGGAGTGGCCACCTTGTCATTGCCTCCACCTTGGTAGGGTCTGTGGAGACTCCTTCCTTGGAAATAATGTAGCCCAAGTACTCTACCTGCTGCTGCCCGAAAAAACACTTGCTTTTCCTTGCATACAATTGATTTTTTTGTAGAACTTCCAACACCAATTGAAGATGCTTTGTATGACTTGCTAAATCAGGGCTGTATACTAGTATGTCATCAAAAAACACTAGTACAAAGTGTCTTAAATAGGGTTTAAATAAGTCATTCATCAAAGATTGAAAGGTGGCAGGGGCATTAGTTAGCCCAAAGGGCATTACCTTAAACTCATAGTGACCCTGATGTGTCCTGAATGTTGTCTTCTGTATATCTCCCTCTTTGATTCTGATTTGCCAATATCCTGACCTCAGGTCAATTTTGGAAAAATACACAACCTCAGCTAGTTCATCCAGTAGGTCTTCTACCACTGGAATTGGAAATTTGTTTTTGATTGTGATTGAGTTTAGCTGCCTGTAGTCTACACATAATCTCCAAGTTCCATCTTTTTTTTAACTAGCAGACAAGGGGAAGCAAAGGGGCTGGTACTGGTTTGGATAATTGCTGAAGCTAGCATCTCTTTTATCTGTCTCTCCACTTTAGTTTTTTGATAATGGGGAAATCTATAGGGTCTAATATTAACCGGCTGAGCTTCTATTTTTAGGATAATGGCATGGTCAAAAGATCTGGAAGGGGGCATGCCTTTTGGCTCCTCAAAAACAGTTTGATACTGTTGCAACAGTGGTAAAAGTTCACTGGGAGTGACAACCTCTTGAGTTTCCACACTAAGCAAGCAAATTTCTCCCAATAATTCTGCATCCTTAGCTGCCATCTTTTGCAATTTTTTCTCATCAATCAATTTGACTTTAGAAGGTTCTGGTCCCCCTTTTAGCACAATCTCCTCACCTTCCTTGTTAAATTTGAGTATCATTTCATTAAAATCCAAGGTGATTGGACTGTATTTTTTCATCCAGTCCACTCCTAACACCATGTCAGTTCCTCCCATCTTCAAAACCCTAAACTCATGTTCAAAAGAATACCCTTGCATCTTCCAATTTAAGGCTTTTGCCTTAGCAGTGCTATAAAGTTTTTCCCCATTGGCCACTGTGATTGCTAATGGGTGAGTTTGCTCAATTTCTACTCCTTCTTTGGCCCACTTTGGAGTCACAAAGCTATGTGTGCTCCCACTGTCCATTAGCACATTCATCACTCTCCCCCTTGTTACTCCTTGTAACCTTAGTGTAGTGTAACCCACTTGTCCAGTGAGGGCATTCATAGAAATCTCGAGGTTCCCTTCCTCTACTTTTTCTTTCTCCAACACTTCTTCTTCATCCTCCTCTTCCTCCTCCATGAGATTCAACTTTCTAGTCTTGCACTGATGTCCAGGCATGAATTTTTCCCCACACTTAAAGCATAAGTTATGTGCTCTCCTATAATCAACCAGGCTCTGTTTGTTGTTTGCCACTACCATGTTTGGTCTCTGATTCACGCTAGGATTCTGAATTCTTTGAACA
Source organism: Abelmoschus esculentus (assembly GCA_035048815.1). Lineage (NCBI taxonomy): Eukaryota > Viridiplantae > Streptophyta > Magnoliopsida > Malvales > Malvaceae > Abelmoschus > Abelmoschus esculentus. The sequence goes on from JAUCBN010000038.1 coordinate 3,386,051, forward strand.
CCTCCAGGTTGTATATACCCTGCTGGTCTCTGGTAGTATCTCTGCTTCCTGTTATCTAGCTCCATTGATAACTCATAAAGTTTTGCCTGTCTGCAAGCTTCTGAAACTGTCATAGGCCTATGTACTTTAACCTTATGCCTTAGCTCCTCCTTAAGTCCACTGACAAAGCTAGATACAAAGTAATTTTCTTCTAGTGTGGCATTGTGCATCAGCATGTGTGGCTTCAATTCTTCGAATCTCTCTTGGTATTCTTCCACACTTCCTTTTTGCACCAACTTGTTGAACTCCTCAATAACATCATTGCAACTTTTATCAGCAAATCGATGACATATGTCAGCTTTAAACTCCTGCCAATTAACCTTGTTCTTTTGCATTATATAACCATCAAACCAAGTTTCTGCTTTTCCTTCTAAGTACATTGCTGCCAATTCTAATTTCTGCTCCTCTGGAACAGAGAAAATGGCAAAATACTTATCACACCTTCTCAGCCAACTTCTTGGATAACTCCCATCAAACATATGCAGTTCCACTTTAGGCTTAAGGTTAAACTGATTCCAGATACTTTCACTACTATTTCTTTCAAATTTTTTTGGTTCTTGTAACAACAAGGTATCACCCTTCTCAGACCACTGTGTACCCATTTTTAATTTCTCATGAAATACAACATTATTGTCTGGTTTTGAAGCTAAAAGGCCTGGCTCATCTAATTTAACAGCGTATCTTTCCTTCTCATCTATCACAGTGACTTGGACAGCTCTTTTCCCATCATTTTTCTCTTGTGCATTAATGGGAGGTGAACTTTGTTTTCCAGGTGAATCGGATTGTACATTCTCCAACAACGCAATGATCTTTCTCAAATCAGCTTGGTTTTCTTCTAGCCTGGTTTCCATCTGTCCCAACCTATCTTCCAAGCTGCCATTGTTGCTTTTCAGCTCATCCAACTGGCGCTGAATACCGGCCAGGTCTGGACTGTCCGCCATCTGCTGTGCCTTCTTCGGTCTTCCCAGATTGCTGATGGATCTTGTAACCGTGCTCTGATGCCAAAATGTTACAACCGGAGTTGTAAAAAAACAGAAAGGGATTGAGAAAATAGAAGAAAGGGTTTTAGGAATAGATGAAGAGGGTAAAAGGAGGCAGTTTTTGTATTCATTCATAGGATATCCTTCTCATTCTTACAAGTTTGTATTTATATGAACCCTACCCTTAATGGAAAATAACTAAATTAACAGCAATAAAACAAAACAAATAATTAAATGAAGATCACGTGCACGGCATGCTTGGCTGGCCTCCTGTTTCTTAAACGACGTCGTTTCTTCTTGTAAGTAGATTTTTCAAACGCTGCGTTTTCATTCCTCATTTCAGCCCCAATTACTTCAGTCTCAATCCCTAATTCACTCCATTCTTGATTCTTCAATTCGATCGTCCCTATCTCCTCAGCCCTAACTGGACTCTCCTTTCTGATTTTCTTCTTAATTTCTCCCTCAATTCCACCTTCAGCCATAACAATACCAAGACTTAAAAGAGTTTTGCATTAATCCATGATTATTACATTAGTATAAAATTAAATGAGTTTTGTATCATGTAAGTAGATCCTAATCCATACAGCGATTCTCCGTAAGTAGAATAGACTGGGTTAGGCTTGAATTATGTTTTAGGTTTTCAAAATTCGCAAGTTATTTCTTAGCAATTACAGAATCAACAGCAAGAATTATACAGACGAATTCTTGGTTACAATACACGGACCAGAATGAAGCTCTGACGCTACGGTCAAAGATTTCTAGAGAGGCATGGCCAATACTAGAGTCAAGACTAAACAGGGGGAAGACATTTTCTTCGTGTGAGTGGTAAAAAAATGGGTATGAAACGACACAACAAATATATGATTACCAATCAAATCAGGATGGAGCATTAAGTTCCCACTCCATCTCGTTTATATCTGTAGATCATCTAAAGACAGCTCATGTGCTGTCAGCAACTTCATTTTCTGCGTATCAGGACAAATACAGATTTAGAGGATCAGAAACTATCCGAGTAGATCTAAGGAACGACGAACTTAAAAAAGGTTAAAAACGATTGTATCAAATTTCTTATAAAAGTTTAAGAATTTTGGTATCGATTTTTCGGTATATACCGAGTCTCTTATAAAACATGTAAGGATTTCGGTACATACTGAATCTCCTACGACTTTTATAAGAAATTCGATATAAGCTGTTTTTAGCTGTTTTAAAAAAAAAAAAACTAAATTATCTGCCAAGTAGAAACGAGAATATTTGGTGTAGGAAATTCAATACCGTGATAAACTGTGGAGGATCATCAAGGCTTGTGAACCCTAAAATAACTTCTCTATTCAACTTTCCTGTAAGCTTGTGGCAGACTCTTAGCTGTACATGGATATTTTAGGAGATAATGAGAAGTATCAGAATTGTCCTATCATTGTATAACCACACGGTCTTGAAGAAGGAGATCATAAATTTTTCCATACCTCGGATCTTGTAGCTCCACCTACTATGAACACAAAAATGCGTTTGCCGAACTTCTTGAAATCACTGGATGCGTGTCTTAGAATTGAATCACTAAGAAAAGGTAGGAAAACTAACATTAAAATGCAAATCACATAGAAATAGTCATACATCAGAGTTGCTTGACACAGCAGTGGAAAGAAATGACAATGACTATAAAGGTAATTGACATGACCAGGACCTTGAATACCCATCATCTGAGCTGCGAGCCCGAGCCCATGTCGGTGTCCTCCTTGATCTCATGGAATGAGCAACTGGAGCTTCATGTATAGGTGTAGACTGAGATGTGCCATGGAAAGATGGACTAGGATCATTCATGCAAGGGTAATCATCCTTTGATAGTTCCCCTTTGCCAAGCTTTTCAACAAGCTCCTGAAAAAGAGGAAAACAAATTAATGTGTTACCAGCAACTCTGCCACGAACTCTTAAAATGTCAAATGCAAAATTGCAAGCTTATCTTTTTTTTTTTTTTTGGATAAGTTATTTGAAAGATGCAGCCTGCAGGAATCAATTATATAACAAGAGAATTGCAAAATAATCTCTCATTGAAAGATTTACAATGCATCTTTGTAGATAAATCTATTGAGTTGAGATGTAATAATAAATTAACATTTTGCGTTTTGAACACTGATGCAGAAATAAGTGTTTCTATCTCACCTCAATTATAGGGTAAAAGCGAGATAATTGCCATGTTTCTTGCTCACTGCTGCGGTCTTTCCTAGTTGTATGCTTCTTCTGGCAATTCACAAGCAAAGGAGCACAAAAGAAGAAATAAACATATTTATCAGTAAATAGCAACAAAAGATCAATCATAATAAGCAGAGATTGAACTAGTAGAATTACCTTATGAATATCAAATTTCAAAGAGAAAGCACCTGCTGAACTTTTTTTGGCATCTGATGGTGGTGAAAGCAATCTCATATTATTCACAGCGGTCATGTCCTCAGGCGGTAATTTTGCTAACTGACAAAAGGTTAACAGCATTGGGTTGGAGAAATATAATTAGCAATCTGTAAACTGATTGACCTCAAATCCCTCCTATGTTAGGTAGGAAGGAAAGAAAATAGAGGGAAGGGGAAAAGGTGAGGAAAGAGGAGGAAAGTTATTTTTCCTTCTTCATGTTTGGTAAGAATGAGCGAAAATGGAGGAAAGAAAGATGCTTGGAGTAAAGTTACAAATAAAATTGTTAATTTAAGTAGATGAGTATCTTCTTTTCCATTTGGAAGGGTTGAAATTGAAGGAAAGAAAAAGATGCAAATCCACCCAGTACTTTCTCTCTTGATATGAGATTTCCCTTTCAACGGGTGTTCCTGTAATCCTGAGGGAGTAAAGGAGGGAAGGGAGGGGATGAAACAGAAAGAATGAAATGGAGAAAATAAAAGAAACCTTCATCAAATTAAGACCCTTTTCGCCCTCAAACTTCTCCGGGTAAATGGCTGCAAGAATCATCAATAAGCGCAACTTATTTTCACGAGACGCTGCCTGCAAAAAGTGATATTTTTTAAGTGACATTCACAAAGTTGGATACATCATTTACACTGGAAAGAGTTCTTACCTCATTCGTAGAAAGAAATTTAATTACATCTTTCATTCCAGCATCACCGAAAACAAGGTCTTGCTCCAGTTGCCCAAGTTCTCGAAGCCCTTGATCCCTGATGATTCGGTTAATTTTTCCAGCAATCTGCAAATATAAAACCAACCTGCATGAAGCCATGGGTCTTACAATATATCTTTGATTATAACTAAGGTACATTTTATTTCAGTTATATCATACATCTGAAACTGTTTAAGAAACAAATGAAGATTTAAGCATCAACATGCATCCAAATATTTGAATTGTTTGTTTCACTTACAATGCGTAAATGAAAATTGTAAATTGACCAAGGAAATATCAGGTAAAAGAAAAAGAGATGCCAAAGAGCTAAACTAATTATCAAAAAGTAGTATCTAGAAATTCAAATGAAAGGGTAGAAGAGTTTAATTGTTCAAAGATCTTAAATAAGGTAGGAAAGAAAAGGTTGGCAACAAAGATGGATAGCTTCTCTTTGCAAACCAGTGTGGAAATCAGGGGAAAATAATTCCTTGCTTTTGCAAAGACAAAGAAACTAACCTCAACATGAAGAGAGAGCTTGTCAATTTGTTCACTGTATTGGGGCAACGCTTGAACCATTTTTTGTAATTCCCTTGTTGAAAGTTCACCACCTTCTCTATAAAGATGTTTGAATTTCATGATGAGACAAGTGTAATAACATGTCTAAATTTTCCAAATAAATTCAGCAAGTACAAAATGTTATAGCCGCATCATGTATATATAGATATTTAATGCAATTTTCAGTGGTTTCATTTCAGTTTAATAACTTGTTCTGACATCCTGGTGAATGACCATGACCGGGCAGGTAAAATCATTGATCTAAGAACTATGTTCTTCCATAACAAGTAACAAATCATAGAACCATATAATAAAGATTCAAAATCAATTGAAACAAAATTTCTATGAAATGGATAACATGATGAAAAATATTCAAAATGTACAAGGTGAGACGGCAATATCCCTAGAATAAACAAACTAAAACAACATTTACACAAACCTTGAACCATGCTGAAGCTGTGCAGCTTTATTTTTTGATATGAAATTGGTCATCTTCTCATGCAACCTTTCACTAGCCTACAAATAAACCAAGAATCAATCAGCATTTAAACTGGACAGTGGATATGGTTCATACAAGGATGCATTCATTTTTGAGCAAGTTTTTCTTTACACACGGCAGTCAAGATCCCATATGCATTACCAATTTGACATTTTTTTGGGGAAAAACAAATTGACATGTCTGAAAAATGTGCAATATGAGTACTTCGGGGAATTGGAAAATCAAATAATTATAGGTTGTGAAAAGGTACAAAAGCAGCATACATACATCTGCTATATGTGCATGGCGAAGCTCAAGCCATATTGGATCATGCTCCTCCAAAAGAACATCTTTTTTCTCGGGAGGGCCTCCTGTTTTGCTTGGAACCTAAACAATTCACAGCTTGATATACAGAAACCTAAAGAAAATTCCCAGAGACCAGTGAATCTGATGGAACATACCTCATGCACATATTTATTTCCCTCCATATTCAATAAATCATGGCACATGGCATCATAAGTCCACTCATGTATGACAGGAGCAATCTAGATATGAAATTAACCATTTTTTATAAGCAAATTGGAAAAGTATAAAATGCAGATCCCATTACCTTGCAACCAATATTAATATGAAAACCTGATCTATAGATCTATCAAGGATGAGCAACTCGCATGTTTCCTTCTGAGGGAAGTTAGGAATTGATTTGTATTTCACAAGGCAATTCCAGATTCCAGCTGCAAGCTTGGTGGGAATTAGATCACGAAATGTAGTCATGGTCATTGGATCGAGAGACTTGGCAGTCCGGTAACGAACAAAAGGAAACTCCTGATAAATAAAAACATCTCAGAAAATGCTCCAAACATTTCAGAATCAAGACAAAAAAGGTTGCATATACCCTTAATGAAGCAAAAACTGTAGCAATGCGGGTAGCCATCACATTCAAACCCGCATCACCCTTGCGGGTATTTTCCTCATCACCAAAAAGGTCCTCTAGAGCCTTCCCATTATCAGTTATGAAACCCTTTAGTGAAGAAAAAATGTTAGCTTGATAACCTGACAAGTCATTACCACTTCAACATTAATTAAGAAAAACAACTAGCTACACAGTGTTCATATAAGCCCAACTAGGTAAATTATAAATATAACATATAAGCTTCATCCTATTCCATAAAAGACATTGCTTAAAGCCGATGTTAAGTATTAGAAACCTTACCGAAGATATAGCATGTCAGTTATTAATAAAAGTATTCGACTACAGTCTTTCAAGCTCAAAAAACAAGGCTTTAAAAGATACATTTTCACCAAAACTTGCATCTAAAAATGTAACACTGATGTTTTTCTGCAAGTTCCAAACAAATCTAAAATAAAGGATCCTCAAAATGATATGAATGCATTGGTTAGTCCATTATATATGCTTTTTTTATTTGAAAAAAAGGTTAAAATCATCATTTTAATTGAATTTATGCAACTTTAATTCTGACTATCTGTAGCTTTTGTACGGTATTCAACTTAGTGACTAAAGCAGATACCTGGCTGTCTATCGCAAAGTACTCCAAGTTCATCTGCAAATGCCAGCAGAAAAACAATGAGCACCAATTGATAACTCAATGATCAATTGAAGGAAAAAGAAAAAAAATAAAACATTGTGACTATTCCGTGATGAATTCTTCATGCAACACCCAATCTGAAGAACGAAGTCTAACCTCACTCAATGCACCTATGCGAGGTAAGACACTTGAATCCTTCTTGATATGGGCAACCAGTTCTCTTGGAATAGGAGAACTGAAGTAAACAAATGCCCTTTGTCCACACGCCAAATAAAAGAAAAATACATAAATCAGAAGCTGTAATATACTCAGACTTCAGGAAGCAGACCACGCATGTAAGAACAAATCAACAAACACTGAGTAAAAATCTTGCACATACTTCTTATATAAGGGTGTCCTTCCAGACATGTCTGACAATAACATAACAACACTGCAAAAGTAAATTAGTGCAGAAATAAGGTTGGGGAAAAAAACTTCAAGAGAAATAGTATAATGTTATGCGTCATATAAGTCTCACATAAATGATTCTTAACCATTGAAACTCAGTGAAGGGAAGATACATTACTTCTCCTTGGTTGGTTGAATGAAGTATATAGCATCCATTGATGGTAATGGCTGCCTACGCTTGTATATGTCTTCTACCACTGCACAAGAAGTACAGAATCATTAAGCTAGCAGGACAAAATTGATCCTTCAAAATTTAAGATTCCAAGCTTACAAATGATCTAGTACTACACCCAGTTAGACCATTTGTTATGAAACCATTAAGCGGACCAAAAAAACAATAGCTTACATGAAACTCCTTCCGATGTGATGTCAGCCATCTTGCAAGAGTAAGACATTATCTTAACAGTAACTTTGTCCATGATTAGCACCTGCTTAGAATGGATTGGAAATCAAAAGAACTAAGAATGATATTTCTAGTAACTAGTACACACTAGGAGCAAAACAAGCCAATCCAAAAAATGGCAAAAAGGAATTACAAGAAGATTGACATACCTTCCAGGTAGATTTTGAATCCTTCACTTTTGCAGAACGAAGCATTTCATATAATAATCCTTCACATACATCAAATATAAATAAAAACATTAAATCAGTAAAGCACAAAAAATTAATCAACAACAAGATCACCCTAAAGGATGCACGAAAATAGCAATAAAATATAAAATACATTTTAAATACTGTAATATAATAACCTTGAAGGCAAAGGAACAGCTAATACTACGGAAAGCCAAGGCAGAAAACTTAGGTTCCTCAATAAAAGAACTTAATAAGGTTCCAATTATTTGGCCTACGTGAAATTTTGCTCCTATCAGGACTTGCCTAGGGCAATGGAATTTCTAAGTTCAGTCATCTCCCCTTGACTATACTGGTGAAACATCCCTAAACTTCTACAAGTGCAAAAATTGAAACCGCTTTTATCTCATTCCTATTATGCATAATTCCATAGAGGAATACTCTTATACAAAATAATCAACCATAGTTCACGCAATATGTCGTTCTTCTAGTCATCAGAAATACCATTCTTAAAATAGTTCTCAGCAACAACAAAAAAACGAAAATGCATATAATGCCAACCTATAGCACAGTCACAGCATTAATGTTTGTCTTTTAGTTAGCATTGTTCGATGTTGAATTCATTCTCATTATCCATATTTTATTGTTGTTTTATACATCAAAATACGGAAATGAAAGAAATAAAACACAGCTCCGCCTTGTCCTTTTTTTCAAAATCTTCCTTGTTTTTGAAGTAATTTTTTTTCATCAAAATAAGAGGTCTTCCAAAGAATCAAAATTTAAATCAAATCTGAAAGATGTTAGTCGTTGAACTAGTCCTTGAGAATCAACTTAACATGCGAACTGATTCCGAAAAATGTTCAGTTGAAATTTTATGACGAAGTCAAACTATTACTAACAATTGTCAACGAGATAGATTTAGAAAAACGATAACAGAATATTGATGTTTGAGCTTTAAACTGGATTGAAAAGAAACATTAAACAAATAGATATAGACAGAACTCACTTTCTCGGCTGATTTGCCTGAAATTCTTGTAGTCACCAGCGCCGGAGGAAGAGTCGGAATCTGAATACGACATCGTTTCTGAAATCTCCGATGATCCGATCCAGTGAAACGGAGAACCGGAGAGATAGATCGTAGAGTAATCAAAGGAGAAAAGGTGAAGAGAAAGAAAGAAAGGGAGGGGAAGGAGCTTAGAGCCTTTATTTTCCCTTTTGACAATTAGAAGTTCATTATTAGTTATTAAAAAGGCAAGTTGATGATCTGGCATTTTATTTATTTTAATTGAAGAAATGGACCGAGGTCGATATTGGCGTGAATGACTTTTTTAACCTCGATTGTTTCCCTTTATTCACGAAATGACAATTGTAATTACCTTCCTCGTTGGGAAATTTCTTCATTTTTTGGATTTTACGGTATCTTATGTTCGAATTTTTTAATTATTAATTAATAAAATTTTATGATTAATAAATTGTTTTATTATTAGTATTATTGAAATTTGGTTCGATTTATATAATAATAGTTTTAACTTAAAAAATATATTTTGTCAGGTTTAATTTATTAATATTTTAATAATTTTAATTATTTATATTTAAAAAATATCGATATTAAATTTTTTGGAACACTCTTCGATCACTTGTTATATTTGTTAATGTCCCTTAACTCAATAATCACTAAATATAATAGCTCGACCTGTATAATTATTGGCTTTATAAAGTCATATATAGTGCATAAAAAATTAATTCTATTTAAAAATATGATTAAAATCTATTGCCCTCCCATTAACCCGAACCGAAATCAACCAACATTATATTAACTACCCTAAAAATCAATTGAAGAGCCATAGAGTAACACTAAAACAAACCGAATCTAAATCAAATGATATCATACTCATAATGATCCGAATTGAATCTAAATCGAATAATATCATACTCATTATGGTCTGAACCGGTAATCTATTAATCGATGGATTAAAAAATTTCATGATATCTCATCTTACGTGAACTCGAGTCATAATATTTTACCTTTATAATGCATAGGTATAACAAAAAAAAAATCAGGTACAACAACCAAGTTCAACGTTACATGAATTTTACTTAAATTTAAACATGACGATTGAAATCTGTCACAAAACTATGAAAATCTGTCACTCTGTCACAATTTGTTTAAATTTCCGTCACTATAAGTCTGTTTGCTGAATGGAAACGGAAACCATTCCTCATTGAACTGGATATGGATTCCAGTTTCTTGGTATTTCTAGGCTCAAGCCTAAGTGCCTTAAAACCAACAAGTCCTTTTCAGACAAGAAAGCCTTTGGAGGATGAAACTAGGGTTAACAGGATCGGGTACTTAACCAATTTGAATAGAATTGGTTTCAATTTTGATAATTGTCGGTTCCTAAAAATTAAAATTAGTCTCATTCCGGTGTGACCGGTTTTTAAATTTTAAGAATCGGTCCGTGGGTACTGGTTTCAATGTTGGGTACCCGGTCAATTAGTTTATTCTTAAAAAAATTGAGTAATTTAAGAAAAAATTCAACCATCAATAATAATATCAAATAATAAAATTAGGATATTGTAGACTTGAAAATTAAAGTTTTAAAACTAATTATATTCATAATATTATACGTAAAAGGAAAATATGATAAGAAAAATAAACAAAAGAAAACTAATATCGGATATTTTGTATTGGTACCGGTCCTACTAGGTACCCATCAGGTATCGGGTCCAAAAAATCAAGATTCAATCCCGGTTATGACCGGGATTTAAATTTTGGATCCAGTCCTGATCCTACCGAAACCAATAATAAACAAAATAAAATTAATATCGGATATTTAGTATTGGTCTCGTTAGGTACCGGATCCAAAAAATCAAGATTTAATCCCGGTTGTGATCGGGACCTAAATTTTAGATTCAATCTCGATCTCACTAAAACCAATAATAAATAAAAATCTATCGGGTCTTACCGGGTCTGGTACCGAGTAATCTGTTTTTTTTTCACCCCTAGATGAAACCATTAGGTTTAAGCTGACAGAACATCAAACCAGTCAGGAAGTAGACAGTTAATTAAGGGACCGTAAGGGTCTGTTTTGTAACGTCTACTTTCGTATGACATATTCTTCCCCAGATTGTCGATCAACATGTTTGATCCACCGTCTTTTACCTTTCCCTGAACTTGAATTTCCTCCGCTGGTGGCGACATGAGCAATATCCAACCCTTTCCCTACCGGAAGAAACACGGAGCGGACAAGCCGCCGTGAACCATCATCGACAACACTTCTCCATTTAAAACTTGAAGCAGTTTTGGAATTAGCATTCTTGCATACCAGAACTGCCCCTCGGTTGCTCAGTTTCGCCAGCCTTAACACCCTGGAGAAGTCCTTTCGTTGACTATCCACCACCATGAAATCTATTCCGTTTAATCTATCCATCACTTCCTCAGGTTCTCCGACGATGACTTCCGGCCGTGACATACCGGCTTCTTCTAAGGCCTGAATGTAAGCTAACCTTGATCGTTCATCAGGAACCATACATACATGTCTTCCGTTTGTATGTCTGCTAGCAACCGCTAGACCGAGGCTCGTTGCCGTAGCTCCACCCTGTGACCATGTCTCGACGATGAACCTCGCGTTCCAGCCAGCTGCCATGGCTGAAACAAGCTCTGCTACACCGGATTCATGATGAAGTTCACACTAGAATCAAAAAAAATAGAAACCCATCATGAATCAAAATGAAATAGACATCTTAGGATCATAATTTACAAAATTTGATCAATTCTTACAGATTTAACAGTCTCAATATAAGCCTTTGATGCTGTCTCAGGAGACCAAACGAGCTTCATTTCTTCTTCAATCACGATCGTTTTCGTTTCCGAGTTGTGCTTTTCTTGTTTGACAAGGTGCAATGAAACAGACCTGGCGGCCGGTGGGTGGGTGTTGCTTTATATTTCAGACAGAAGCTGTTTAAATGTGAATTGATTTGATTTGCGTGGGAGCGTTGACAAATCCAATGTGTGGCGGATTAGGATTAAATACTGTGGATCAGTATTAATCCAATGACCTGGTTTTATTTATAGAATCTTTCAAAATATTTGGTAATAAATTTATTTGCAAATTAATACACATGGTGGTCCAAAAGCTAAGGTATTTCTGTAATAAATCTATACCTACCCTGCTCTTGTACTTGTGTTTCTGTAACTTAGTAATTAAGTTTGCGTTCAATATTGCGTTTTAAATAAGTTTTTAGATCGAAACTGGTTTAAAACGTAAAAACAATGCTAAACATTTAACTTTTAGAAAAAAATACGTTTGAAAAGTGTTTTTCAACCCAAACGCAGAAGTCAGAAGCTAAAACTTTTAGTTTTTACGGTTAAAAAAGTACTTTTAGGAGTCAGATTATAATTTTAAATTTTATTTATTATATTTTATTATAAATTAATTTTTACAAATACATAATTATATTTAACATAAATTATTTTTTAAATTTAAAAATTATCTATATTCATGTCAAATTTCTAAAAAACATTTTCTAAAAATCAATTTTTTCAAAAGTATTTCTGAAAAACACTTTTCAAAAATAATTCATGTATTCATTTATTAATATTTTTATATTTTATTATAATTTAAGTTAATATTATAATATAAAAAAATTTGATTATCATTTAAATATATTTTTAATTTATAATATTATATATAAAATAAACATTTATTTAAAAAACATTTTTTAATATCAGTATATTTTTTTCTGTATTTTTTACTGTACTTTTTAAAACAATGCTAAACTGAACCTAAGACCGACAATTATTGAATTAGATGGAAGCGTCTACTTGGCTACACGACCTACCCTGTGGACAGTTATCCAAAAGTTACTAGTTAAAGCTTTCCCGTTGGCACTGAATTATTGTTAATTAATTACAGTTTTATATAGCCTTAGGTATACTCCTAGTAATGAACGTGTTTTGGAATATTTTAAGTAAATTTAGATTCTCATGGATTCGAAACAGATTTTACTTTATACAGATAAATCGTAATTAAGGTATTGAACTTTTGAATTTAATGAAATTAATATCTATAAAAAATTATTATACGATCGTAACTCATCACGTTATTATTGAATGACGTATAATAAAAAAATATCACTTTGTAAAAAATAAGAAAAAATTAAAAATTTTATAATAAAATAAAGATGTATTATTAGATTTAAAATAAAAACTTTATAAATTTTAATTTATTTTACATAAATTTTAAATTTTTTTTATATAAAAGTATTACCCTTTTTATTCGAATTTCTTTTAGACGCCAATTACCAATTCCCCCAATAAAACGAAAAATTATACAGTGAACTCTGTTTACCACGTCATCCATGGTTCCAAGCAATTAGGACCGTTGATCTTAACTTTTTCCAAGTGAATTATCACCTCTTTTTTACATGGATTTAGTGGACGGTAGTTATTAGGTGGTTATTTAAAAATCAACGATTCTGATTGTTTGGACCATGGATGACATGGTGAACAAAGTTCGCGGTATAATCTCTCCAATAAAACAGAACGTGTTTATAGTGCTGGGTAGTGGGGTCCACATGAACCCTCCATAATAAAATGGGTTGAAAAAGTCAAACCTGAAGCTCTTCTTTCACCGTCGATTTATGTCCGTGTGATCAAAGATCAGCCGTACCAAGAAACGATAATATAAAACAGTTGGATCGATATGTATGGAGTTATTATTTTTATTTAAAAGTTGTTGTACATTTAATTTTAAAAAATATTATAATCATTAAATAATAAATTATGATTTCAACTAGTACTTAATAGTTAATACATATTTTATCAGGAATTAATGGTTTGAATATTTTTTTGTAATGATGATAGGTTGATTTGGTGGGATTTATGAGTTGAATTTTGGAGTATGATTCATTGGATAATTTGAAGATTTGTTATTTATTTATTTATTTATTATTTATTCTATCGCATTTGAGTTTTTTATTTAAATGTCAAGATTTTTTTACAAGTTGTGTAGTCATTTTCGTGAATGATTTTGAGTCAATATTTTTCTTTAAAAAATAGGTTTAGATTCGAATCAGTTGAAAAATGGGATGATGAAGGTAAGAGATATGCGATTTGAGGGTTTGACCGGAAGAAATTAAAATTTTAAGAATTTTTAAAAATTATAAAAATTTAAAATTATTAAAATAGGTCATGTGTCATGTTCTGATTGGATGATAAAAACTTACAACACTCGCCGATAAAAAAACCTTTAATGGGTCATAAAATAATATCTTACTTGCATATTGATTGATAATTTTTTAACTTAAGTATGGGTGAGCAAAACTCGACTCGACTAAACCCCTTGAAAAACTCGACTTGATTTGAGATAAAAATACTCAGCTTGTTTGGACATGACACAAAATTTCATAAACTTGACTCAAAAAATTCAAATAAATTTCGAGTTATAAAATGAAAATTTGAATCACTCGAAAATTTTAATAATTAAAAATATTTATTTTTATGTTCAAGACGAGTTTCTCAATTTTTTATGATATATATTGATATTTAAAAATATAAAAAATATTAACACATATGAAGATATATACATATCTTATATGATTATAGTAAATCGTTTAAATTATAATCAAATCATACTATAACATAGTAAATAACTATAATTAAATATTTATAAGAACTCAAAAATTCATTTTAATTTTTTTAAATTTAAATTAAATCTAAAAATTTTTAAATAAAATTTAAATTATTATTTTATTTAAAACCTACTCAAACATAATCGAAAAAAATACCCATAATAACAACATATATAATCAACGTCGATTAAAAATAATCTTGAGATGTGACCATGTCGTATAATTCTCTCGTTACCGTACCATATGAATCAGCACGGCCGCTTCATTGACTACAAAGAAGCCAATAGAAGCGCGTTTTGACCTTTTCAACCGGTTTGCTTGCCGAAACGTATAGCTCTGGTTTAAGGCGGAGGTGGAATCCAATTTATTTTTAGGTTCGAGTAGGGTGTACACGCGGTTCATTTGGTCGATCATCGAATTAAATTAATCAAAATTAAAATAATTAAAAATTTTAAAATCTTAACCGTTAATTAAATGAAATTATCTGTAATTAAATTAACCGAACTGAAATTATTTCGATTAACTTGATCGTTAAATTACATAACAAGTCATTAAATTGTCTTAAAATAATCTTTTTAGTTACTAAACATTTATTTTCTACTGATCTGAAAAAAGTTAAATGATCATTTTATAATATATCAAATAAATAATTATTATCTTATAATTTTTAAAAATAAAATAACTAAAAATAAATATATAATATATATAATATTTAATAAATAATAATCTTGATCAATATAATTTATTAATCAATTTTAAATCAAATTAACTAATAATTCAATTTCTTAAAAAAATAATTGTTTACCGAATTTCTTTATCCTCAAAACTAGAGCATGATTGGTTTATCCTAATGTTTCCAAGTCAATAAGTATATCTGAATTCAGTGACGGATCTAGAAATTTATTTGATGATAGAAATATATAAAATTTTGAAATTTTAAGATAAAGACAAAAGCTTAAATATTATAAAAATTTAAAAATTAATTTATAAAAATAAAAAAATTAAAAATAAATATATAAATTTTAAAAATTTCAGGGTTCACAGCCCACTAAAAAGGTGGATCCGGCACTTTATCCTGTCTGCTGCTGCCGCTCTAATTCTTGTCTTTGAGGGCAGTCTTCATGGACTGTAGAATATTTAAACAGTGTTCCAGTATAACACATTTCCTATAGTCAAAACCAGGTACTTTGTGGGAAACAGAAAATGGTCAGGAAATGACACATTACAATATGTATAGGTTTTAGAAAAACATAACTAGTTAAAAAAACGTGACGAGATATAATATTTTAATAACACTTTTAAAAATTGAATTGAATTGAATTTCTTATATTTTGTTAAAATATAATAAAATTCAATAAATTGGTTTTTTTAATATTTAATTTTAATAAGTTAGTTTTTATTTACACTAATAATCAGATTCATCTATCTTATTTTCTTATGTTAAATCATTATTTTTTATATATAATTAAAAAATAAATAATTATTAAATAATTATTTTAAAATAAAAAAAACGGATTAATTATATATAGATAACGTGATAAATATTTTTTTTTTATTAAAGGGTATATAAATTCCCGTCTTCATCAGCCACTACGGCTAATGCTACCAACGATAACTCCAAAGCAGCGTCTTCCCCTTTGACTTTTTATCTTCACATCAACCATCACGCATTTCAACGTTCAAACTCACAGATCGCAAGAATTTTATATCTTCGATTTAGAAGTGACAAATGAATCATTCAAATCGGGTTCGGTTCAAATTATATTTGAGTTTGCCTATATTTAATTTTAATTTAGTTCATGTTGGATAGTGTATGGTTCCGCAGCTTAATTATCGAGTCGGATCAGATCATATCGATTCAATTACTTTTTCTAAACGAGTATTTTTAGGTTGAGTATTTTCAGATCTAGTTATTTCGAATTAGGTCAAGATCAATTTAATAATAGATTGATATGTTTCAGTAGGTTTTTACGTGAAATTAATTTTTTAAACCTATACATAGTTTTATAAAAACAATATATTAATTTTTTTGAGTTTTGCGATGATTCACATCAAATCTTTTATTATTTTTTAATATATATTTTAAATTTCAAGTTACATTCAGTTTAGGCTATCTTCAATTCAGATGATTTCATATCAGGTCTATTTAATTAGCTTGAAAATCGATTATTTTTTAAACCTATGAATAAAAAAATAAATTAAAAAAATCGTCCTATAAATATATTTATAATATTTGATTTAGATCAGTTGAACAATAAGTTTTTTACATAAGTATTTCTCGTGACTATCACGATCATTTTCTCTAATCACCCATTGCTGGTAATCGGTTGTAGATGTGTCGATTGACTTCATAATGTTGAAAGAAACCAAAATCTCGAAAATGAAGTTTCGGTATACCTACCGTCAGTTATAGGTAATAATTGATTGGGAAAACGATCATGGTTGTCCGACGACGGTAATGATGATCTCCAATGAGATAATAAACAGTGACAACGATGATAATTTACGAATTTTGGGTTTAAAGTTAGAGATTTAGGACTATTTTGTAAGAATTTAAAATTAATTTAAAAAATTAATATTTAATTTTAATTAAAAATAATTTTAAAAAAATAAAATTAAAATTTACCACTGGTCACATTTTTATTGACAAACTTTTTTTATTAATGGTTAGACACTTAAAATGACCTAAATTAAAACTTTAAACACCCACTTAAAACTAAAAATAATTTAAACACTAAAAATAACTCACAAACATAGTTTAGACACATATTTAAATATTAACCTTCTAAAAATACACTCTAAATCAAGAATTAATATATTTTGAATGTTAAATATGTAAATAATATTAAAAATTAAATATTTATTTAGAAATTTATGAATAATAAATTAAATATCAATAATTATAAAATATAATTTTAAAAAAATAATTTTTCAGTTGATTCTTATATTCTAAAGTAAAATATTAAATATATTTTCTACTTCACATAATTAACCTATAATATGATAGACTTTAGTCTCTCAATTTTTTGATTTAATTGTATTCTAGGTTCATTATTCTTAATTAAATTAAACATTAATTATAAATTTAAAATTTAAATATTTATTAAATCTATATTAATTTTAAAATTAAATAAATAATGTGGAACTATTTTTTATTTTAATATTTCCTACATTAAGAACTTCAACAACGCCCACGTGTCGATCATCCTTCTCTCCCATGCCAAACTGCTCTAAACCCCCACAGAAATAACCAGATCTCCGGTCCAAACGACACTAAAATGCACCGTTTCAGGCCCTGCCTTCTCTCCCACCATCGTTGCCTTCACAACCTCCAAAACGCCGGTCCGCTCTGCTCCCACTTAAAATCCCGCTCCGTAATCCGGTTCTCGGGACCCGACACCATCAAATTCCTTCAGGGTCTTTTATCAAACGATGTACGGAGGTTTGGTGACCCCCCGCGTGAAGGGAACTCCCCCATTCCTACACCGAATGTGGCCTCTGTCGAAATTCCTCCTATGTATGCAGCTCTTTTGACGCCTCAAGGGAGGTTTTTGTATGACTTGTTCTTGTATAGGTCGCCCCGGCCTGAGGAGAAGCTGGGAAGAACTGGGTCGAGTCCAGGTAGTGCGTCTGGTGGATCAGTGGAGATTTTGGCTGATGTTGATATCTCCATCTTGGATGAATTGTTGGCAACTCTTAAGAAGTGGGTATATTTAGTTCCATTGTTTTCTCAATATTATGCATTTGATTTGCTTAGGATCTCTCATTCTCAGAAAAAAATTCATTGTCGAATTCTCTTATGTTCTCAATATATTATGCATCTGAAATTGTTATTGTTTCTTCACGACATTTACTATAGTAAAGTGATGTGTGTTTGTCTTTTATAGTAATGCTAAGTTTAGATTTCCTCTTAGTGGTTGTTGTGGTGTCTGATGTATTTGTTGTTGCAGATACCGGTTGAGGTCTAAAGTAGATATCGAGAATGTGGCAGAAGACTTCTGTTGCTGGCAGAGATATGGTGGTAACCTTCCTGGAAAGACTCCTGCTGTTGAAGAACCAGAGGCAGCTTCAGTTGGTTGGGGAAGTGGTGTTGATGGTTCTAGCAAGTCAGCTTCACATGGTAGTGATGTTGGATACCAATGGTTTAAGGATCCCAGATTAGATTGTCTAGGTTTTAGGGGGATTTTTCGGTCTGGTACAACGCGTGAGTTCACATATCTTTTGTTGATTCGAAAATTTATTCCTGTCTACATTTAGGATCATATTGTTTCTTAAGAAGTCGCGAATGAAATTCACCTATTGCTTAAATAACTTCTTACTATTTTGTTTGTTGCAGCACCTTTAGTTGATTCTGACAAGGAAACAGATGAAGATAATTATGTTCTGTGGAGATTAGAGAAGGGAGTTGCTGAGGGTTCAACTGAAATTTCAAAAGGTGCCTTTTTGCTTTGTTGCCAACTGTGTACTTAAGTTTCTTGAACATATTATAGGATATTTTCGAAGTTTTAACCTATTGTGTCCAGTCTTGGTTGTGATATTGTTATTATGTTGTTTAGGGGAAGCAATTCCACTCGAATACAATTTCACTAGGCTAAATGCAATCAGCTTTGATAAAGGATGCTATGTAGGGCAAGAGCTTGTAGCTCGTACACACCACAGGGGAGTTATTCGCAAGCGATTGCTTCCGTTAAAGTTTCTCGATAAGAATGGAAAAGGTAGTCTCCATCCGGCGGGCTTTGATGATTTTAATTATTTTTCAACAACACAACTTGATACCTTTTATTATTTCAGAGGGGAAAGTTATCCCTGGTTCAGAGGTGATTGACACTGTCTCTAATAAGAAGCTAGGGACTGTGACCACTGCTCTAGGCTTTCGTGGGATGGGTGTCCTGCGGCTTGACAATGCCTTTAAAAATACATTGGCAATACAGGGGCAGGAGCAGATAAAGGTTTTGGTAATTAGACCAGATTGGTGGCCTGCAGAATGGTTTCAAGATCAACAACATACAGCCACAGCATAACTTGCTTTAGGTGAATTTGATTGTCGATGGTACAACTTGTTAGAACTTATTTTACAACAGCTAACTTGTTTACATTTGTTTCATATCACCAAAGAAAATGAAAGAAATATGGGGATGATCTTCTCCAAGAGACATTTTATTATTAACCTTAATGTCACTAGTCAGCAGTTGAGGGTTGTTTTGCTGACCCAATGCTTATGGAGATATAAAATTGTATGTTATCAGATTTTATGATTAGAATGTTATTTCTCCCCATACCTCCTTGTGTTGTTTTTTTCTGTTGCTAGTCATCAGTGGGGAGGCACCACTTTACGCGATATTGCTGTCTTTTCAGACCTCAATCATCATAGTACCCGTCAAAAGATCTACAACAGCTAACAAAAAAGCAAGTTTCAGTGATCCCTTTGATCCCATCATCATCAGTTTCTCAAGTTGGGGGAAAAGAGTGCACATCAGCTCACATTGCTATCATTTAGCTCTTTAATTATTGTCTCCATTCTTGGTCTGTCATCAGGTTCTTCAAGGGTGCAATTGAGTGCAATTCTCCCAAGCTTAGTTGCCATGGATTCCGAGAATTCTCCTCTGAGTTTTTTATCAACAAAATCCTCAAACCTGCTAGATTCCGCTCCCGACCGCATTGAGCTTGTGAGTTGAATTTTACCAGACAGGATTTGGAGAATAATCACTCCAAATGCAAATACGTCGGTCTTCTCTGTGAAACGGCCTGTGGTAATGTATTCTGGTGCTAGATAACCCATGGCTGCACTCACTTTCAGAGTTGAGTACACAATGTCATCGGCTAGAATCTTATGAAGACCCGAATCTGCAATCAACGGGTTGAATTGCTGGCCGATGAGAACTTTCTCGACGGATATGTTGCGGTGAACTATGGGCGGCTTGTTTTCTTCACTTTTGTGCAAATATTCCAAGCCTGTCAGTGCAAAATTCAAGAATATTTAGACAAAGAGAAACATATGGTTGTTGCTTGTATTTTATGGAGCATAAACCTGATCTGAAACCGACCTTTTGCAATGCCATTGATGATGGAAATCCTCGTCGACCAGTCAAGAATTGGTTCAATTCCATCTTCTAGATCAAGGTATTTGGACAGGTTTCCCTTGGGAGCAAAGTCATAAATGAGGAAACATTCTCCTCTGCCCCTTGAGAAGCAAAAGCCTCTCAGCTTGACAAGGTTTTCATGTCTTAACGACGTTAGTAAATACAAGCCCTTAATGAACTCCACTTCCTCGGACTTGCATCTGGTTACATTTATGCTTCTGATGGCTACAAGAGAATGGTCTCTTAGAATTCCTTTGTACACACAAGAGAAGTTAGTCTTTCCCAGTATATTCGACTGGGAAAAGCATCTAGTCCCGGACTCGACTTCTTCTAGGTTGAACATGAACTTATTCAGATTTTCTTGGGAAAATCCAATGCCTTTCCACCCACCACCTAATGGATCCCACCCATATGAATATTCAAGAGTTATGAGTGGGGAAACACTCCCATTTCTTTGAAATTCTTTAGCCTGGTCAATGCTAGCACCCTCTTCAAAAGGACCAGATGTATTTCCAATCTTCTGTTTCTGCCTACGACAGCGAACAAATGCGAGGAATCCGACAACCATAAAAATGAAAGTAACTACAGTAACCCCTGAAATAACAGGTATTTCTGGGAATCTGGATTGATGTACTTGGCAATGAGTTCTGTTGCAGTGTCCCTGGATATCTGATGCGTTCAAGGTAACTCCTGGTCCTGGAGCAGTTTCATTTAGATGTGGTGTGAAAGGTTTTAGCTGGTTAATGTTCATATTATCAAAAGGACCGCAACTTCTCAACGTTGGAAATCCAAATCCACACAGACCTGGGTTATTGTCACCCCGAAATCCTCCATTTAGTCTCTTCAAACCTTGTTGCAGATCAGCCTCAAGTTAACATAAAGAACCATGAATGCACAAGAAATCAATGCAGTTGTTAGTGTAAGAGAAGCATTGTTACCTGAAGGGACAATCCCAGACAGAGTATTGTTTCGGATATCTAGAATTTCTAGTTGTTGGATGTCGGTTAATTCTGGAGGAATTGTATCAGAGAGGCCATTGAAGCTCAAGTCAAGTCTTCTCAACAATCTCAACTTCCCTAAGCTGGCTGGGATTTTACCATCTAGGCTATTATATTGCAGAGAAAGAACACTTAGTCGCTTCAAAGAACCAATCTCTGTAGGTATGTTCCCTGTCAGATGGTTGCAACACAACTGTAGAACTACACGGCAAAATATCAAACAAACTGTAAGATCCTTAGCCTAGCCTGTTTTAATAACACATCAAACATACAGAACATAGTGACGAACTAACCTTGTAAACCTGCCATGTTTCCAATTTCAGGAGGAATGTTACCAGACAGATTGTTAACATTAAGATAAAGATCAGTTAATTCCTGAAGTTGTGAAAGCTCTTCCGGAATCTGTCCAGACAATGAATTGTAATGCAAGTACAAACCAGAAAGGCACTTGAGTCTCGCAATCGCCGGCGAGAGTTCACCGGAAAGACCCTTTCCCTGCAAAGAAATGTTAGCCACCTTAAGGTGCTCATTACATGCCACGCCCACAAAAGAACCACTGCAAGGGTCACCGTCGCTTTTCCACGACCCCAACACCTTGTTTGTTGGGTCTAAAGAAGCCTTCAGCTCCATTAGAGCTCTAAGCTCCGTGTTCCCATGAACACACCATGGAGCACAGAGTGTGAACAAAAGAACAAGAAAGAACAGGAACCGAAAGGTACCCATCTTTCCTTCAGCTCAGATCTTCCAAGGTTTCCTCTCTTTTAACAAAACGATGGAACAAGATCAAAGAAAACAACCCATATCTGTTTCTTTGAGAGCACTATCTTTTCCTGTAGAAGTTTATTTTGAAATCAAGAACTCGATAGTGAGAACAGAGAGGTAACTAGGAAAGAGATAGAAAGCAAGAGAAGTGTAGAGCGTAGTGCATACCAAAGTTGAAACAGGGAATGCACAATTAATAGCAACTTTTGGTAAAGAAATATGGGCACCGGTGAGTGATGACAGCCAGCTATCATGATTGTGACCCTAGGAAACAATTTCCCATCGTTTCATCCTTTTTAAGCTCGGTTTTGAATTAAGGTCTGGTTATCAAGAACTCGGTTGTGACAATAATGAAGTTTCTTGTATTTGAACAAATTGACTTATAAATGACCCTATCTTGAGGTTTATTTACACGTAGATTGATCGAAACTTCTTTGTTGTTAAAAAAAATCATACGAGCATGACATGAAAAGTCGAGAATATATATCCGAAAGCATAATAAACTAGGACACCGAGCAAGCTCGAAACATAAAAATAAAGATAACAATCGTTATGAAGCGAGAGAAAAGAAAAAAAAAAACATGTTCCAATGACTATAGAGAGAGAATAAAAAAATTAAATTTCAATACCCATAAAGGACATACAACAATCTTGACCCACAAAAGTGAATTTCAAACTATGTGCCATGTCTCCATAATTATTTTTATTTGCAGTTGTTCTCCATTAAATTTGAAAGCTGTTGTTGAGGTCAATTGGATTTGGGTAGGGAACCTAACAAGCATGGCATCTCTCACATGGGGATTTGACTCTATGTGCTACTGCCCTATCAAACAAGTCAGAGCCTGCAAGAAAGAGCAAACCACCCCCACCAAAGTGGTTGGAGTTTAAATTCAAATTTTGATTATTATTTATTTTATTTTATAGTATTTTTGAACCAAAAATAATTAGGAGAAAAGTGTAGAATACTATAATTATTATGATTATTCCTGAACCTTGGGTTCTCGTCACGAGCGGAGTCACATAGTAAATAGGGCGATACTCTAAAATTTTTAAAAATTTATGAATTTCTACATATTTTATATATAAAAATTAAAAAAAAATATAATTAGCACTCCATTATAAATAATTTTACAATATTATATATAAATTAACACTTATTTATAAATAATTATTATTTTTTAAATATCGTTCAAAAAATATACTCTTTAAATAAATTTTTAATTCCATCTCTGATTCAACTCTAAATCAATGCTTATGTTAACTGTTCAATACATCCATTTTTATGGTTAATTACTCCTCATGTTTCCTTTCAGAGAGGGAAAAAAGAAAGGGTCCACTGAGGGGATTTTGTTGTCGGGATGATCAGTATTCGATTATAACTTTGTTCAAATGTTGTGTTGCAATGCCGACATTGGGATAATTAATGGTTAAGGGCACGTTCAACAACAATTTTTAAATAATCATCGAGTTTTTCATGAAACAGTTACAGTAGTTATAATAATACCCGTTTAGAATATACTTGCGATCATGAGACATTAATCACTCGACCATTAAATATTGACTGCTTAATCACTGTACTGACATTACTGGTTACGAAAAATCGTATCAAATTGCGCCTTAAAACCAAATTCAGATAACAAAATGCTGGTTTATTTGCAATGCCAAAATTCAACTCAATTTGGCAAGTGGCTTTCACCGTTTCTATGGCTTGAAAATTTGTCCCCAACAAAGTCTATTTATCACCTGTTTTAGCCATCTGCCTAACTTTGCGAGCACAATCTGCAAATCTTTGAGCCAGAGAAGCACATTTAATAAGGTCATTAGCATTCTCCTTGTAGCATGCCATCCAAGCATTCCTCTCAACTGAACACGGCATAGGCTTCGGTTCCGGAATCTTGAACTCCTTCTCATGAAGATTCTTAACCTTTTGTGTAACTTCATGCACCATGTTCTCCTCATGCTTCCGAAGCTTTTCAACAACGTTCTCGCTCTCTTTAACGATGGATCTAATGGCATCTAACTCTGCACTTGCAGAGTAAGGAGGTTGGTTGATGGGGAGAAATATGGGAGGTGGAACTGGCCATGTGGTGCCTGTAGTCCCTTTCTGTTGTTCAGAATCATCAGATATTTGCTTCTGATCTACTTTAGTTTCAGGTTGTGGAGGCTCCCGTGGCACCCGACTTTTAGTTTTCTTTGGTCTTTTCTTCATCTTCACATCATCTTCAGCGAGACGGTTGATAAGGCTGGAGCTAATCTGGATCGAAAAATCACCCATGTTGCAACCAACCCACAACGAAATACCTAATAATATCAACAACAAAACACACCATGGATTAGAAACATAGCACACCAGTTCTCATCATGCTATACTTTCCACAAGCATTAGCATACGATATCTATGAGCTCAAAACATTAGAGAAAACAAACAAATCGGTGCCTAAAATCGCCCAGTAAACACATATAACTCTGCCAGAAACCAGAATTTACAAAGGAAAACATAAAAACCCAAACGTGTATCCTGAGTGATGAATTGAAATGGATCATCGATACTATAACATATTAAAATTAGTATACGGAATCATCGAGCCCGTTGGGGCCGGAACACGGAAATGAAAAATTACAAGCCACAGAATCCCCATTGGCCTGTTCTAGTGGAAGGACACATTGTACAATCTGAGACCAGGCAATGCTGTATCTCTATGCTGCTAAACTATTTTAACTAACAAAACGCATAAATTACAATAGATCACTTTATGAACCACCAGAGACAAAGAATTCAAAACCATTTATAGATTAACCACTCCAGTTCATTCAATTGCCAAGAAGACAAAACAGAATTCAATTCAGAAATAGGTTCATTCAACCAATCTCTGATCCTTCCGGAATTGCAAACAAAAGTGTAAACATTGGAAAGTAAATACAGCAAGAGCTAGGATTCGAAATGAAAGAATCTTGACGAAAAGCAAAATATAAGGAAGGGTCGATTACTTTGAAACTAAGGCATGAATTCTCACCTGGGACTGGATCTGAGGAAAAACCCAACAAATTAAGGGTGTTCCGAACCCTAGGATGGAATGAAACGGTGGAGTTTTCTTGCCGGAGATATGAAAGACGAGATTGAAATCGAGGTTATTCGTAAACCCTATAACGAAGGAGAGAAGTTTATTTTCCTCGTAGTTGGCTATCTTAGAGTAAGTCATCATGGGCCTATAAAGGAGTGTTTTCTTATTGGATTCATTAGAAAAGCCCAATTCAATCAAAAATAAAATCTGTCATTGTTTTTCTAATATTTTTATTTGATGGGTGACAAATTGATCCAAGATTCGAATTGATTTTATCTGGTTTAAGATTTGATATTAAATCGAATATAATATTTAATTTTGATTCAAAACATAAAATAAATTAAATAAACCGAGACTGACCTGATTTTTAGTTGAACCGATATGAACTCAATTTGACTTTTAATCGAACCGAATGAATTTGAACCGATTTTCAAGCGATCCTAATGGATTCAAATCAAGATTATTCAAAATAAAAGTAACCCGAATCAAAGACAACCCAAAATAAAGAAAGTATATTAAAAGAAATATTAAAAGATTTGATGTGAATTGTCCCACAACTCACAAAAATGTCAAATATGTTGGGTTTATAAAGCCATACGTGGGTTTAAAAAATTGATCTAGCCTGAAAATTCGACTGAAAAATATCATTCTCTTATTGAACCGATTTTGACCCGACTCAAAATCAACCGACCCGAAAATATTTAACCCAAAAACCAACCGAATAGATATGTTTGCCACTTCTAGATCTATTTTATTTAATATCTAAAACAACATCATTTTAAAAGAAAAATACATGTTTTTTTTAGGGGATTCAAACAAATTCAAGGTATTTTTGATTTATTTTCGTCTGTCTCAGTTACTCTACATCATTCTCAAGTCCTACAATAAGTCTAAAATGAACAATAATATTGAAATCAATGCTGCAGACCAAAATATAATTATGAAAAGAACACGAGGGTTGAAAATAAATATATTAAAACCTAATTTTTGGGAGTTAAAGTAAGCATCGAGAAAGAGAATATTCCATGTAATTCCAGTAGGTGACCTCAGGGATCACGCATGACAACACTTTTATTCGACTCGTAACCAAGGACGGAGTCAGGATTTAAGGTTAAAAGAACAAAATATAAGTGTTTAAAAGTAAAGAGACAAATTCATAAAAAAATCAATTAAAAAAATTTAAATATGAAGACAAAAATAAAAAAAATTCTTCGGGTGGGGGGACAATCATAGTTACATCTCTGCTCGTAAAAAACCACAAATGTAAGGTAGGTTGGGGTATGGCCGGAGATGGAGTTGTTGCAAGTTTATTAGACATGTTTTTTCTGAAAAGAGGATAATAATCTCGTGACAAATTTATTATTTTTATATTTTTATAATTTAATTTATTTTTAAGACATCATGATTTTAAACTTAGATTATAAATTTTTAAATTAAATACTTTAAATCTTAAACGTTTTGTCTCATCGTATCATTAAGAAATGCAATATTCTTGAGGATATGAGAGTTGGTATCCCTTTTGAAGTGGTAGGTAAGAAACCTATGAAGAAGCGAAGTTTACATGGATCTTTCCAACATTATTCTGAAACTAATACAGAACATCATTAAATATCGACACTGACCACATAAAACACAGACATACATACATAAAATCTTTGTGGTATTTTTCATTATTTTTTTACTCACAACTTCAACTGTCTGGTATGACCAAGCTACTGTTTTGTTGATGTGTTCATCGTGTTTAATTCATTATCGTTTAGGCAATCGAACCCAAAGTCATGGATCCCAAAATCATGACAATCCAACAACCATCCGATGTTGTCCTCCCAGGATGGCAAACTTGTCTCTTTACTGTTACAACAAGTCTCTGTTGCTGGTTTGGCACCGGTCCATGAAGCATCAACCAGGTCAGGTTCATCGAGCCATAAGCTTAAGCTTGTCAATAGAGTTTGGTCGTTGCAAATGCTGTCTAATAACGTGGAGTCATCCGCGACGGAGGAATTCGAAGCTGTTGCAGTGCTGGAATTATCCTCTGATGAGTTGGTGATATTATTATCTGCAGATTTTTCAGCATGGGAGGAACTTTCTTCTAATTTGAATTCGTTGTTTAAAGGTTCATGAGTAACTGGGTCAATTCCCATTTTAGAAGCTTTTTCTTGATGTGTGTGTTCCAGTGATTCTTGATCTCATTGTCGGTTCTGCCCGGCAACCTGGCTGCAATCTTCGACCACCTGGTAACAAATAAAGACAAGAACAAAAGGAGTATTAAGATTGGTTTCAAGTGTCTAATGACAGAATATCTTAGGTAAGAGGGACTGATAGAACCTATTGCCAAGACAAGCATGAAGGTCAATAACCAATTGTTCTTCATCTTCAGAAAGAAGGCCCCTCTTCAAGTCAGGTCGAAGATAATTAGTCCATCGAAGGCGACAGCTCTTTCCACAGCGGCGGAGGCCGACAAGCTTAGGAACAACACGCCAGCAACACTGGCCATTGGTAAGAATAAAGTTGATGAGTTTCTTGTCTTCCTCAGCTGTCCATGGCCCTCTTTTCACTCCCATTTTGTCACAGCAAGGCTGCCTACCCATACCTTAGTCACAGTAAGGACCCAATAGCCCCATCCATCCCTTTATATAAAGTCCTGGAGCAACTTTCATTCTTTCAAGGCTGATATATTTGAAAATGGAGATTATTTGATTTAATCAAGTTAATTTATGTAATATGAACATAATTAGTCTAGATTATTTGATTTAATCTAGAAAAATATTTGAAGGCATATAATTTTAAAAATTATATAAATTATAAATATTAAAAAAAATAAAAAATAAAAAATATGTATATAAAATTTAAAAAATCTATAACGAATACAGGTTTATCTTATGTTAAACATACATCCGTCACTGATGGGTGACCCAAAGACACGAGAAATTATATCATGGGTCAGTTCCACCACGTCATCCATGGGACCAACCAATGATAATTATCCACCTCATTATTTTTTAATCTTTAAAATGAAGATTCACTTAAAAAAGAATATAACATGAAAAAATTGATGAAGTGAGCAGTTATTATTGATTGATCCCACAGACACGTGGTAAGACTGACCCATGATATAATTTTACCAAAGACACTGTCTATATAGCATTTCTAAAGAAAAAAAGTTCCTCTTATTTTCTTACCCAATCCCTCTCTCCCTCTTGCTCTCTTAATCATTTCGTCATCACCACGTTTTTTACATGCCCCATGTTGTTGGTGTTTTTTTTAATACTGGGGGTGAGAAAATAATATTAAAGAAACAAGATAGATTAGTTTTTTTTAATCAGTTACGGTGTTTATAATAATATCTGTTTTAGAGTATACTCTTAATTAATGAACATTGATCATTTAATCATTATACTGATATTACTGGTGTTTGAATTGACTAGTGATCGCAGCAGAAGCACCAAAAGAACTAGAGGGGTTATGGCCCCAAAAATTTTGGGAGATTCAAAATTTGCCTAACATTTTTATTAAAATAATGATTTTAAAATAATAATTTTTTTAAAAAATATTTTTAAATTATTAAAATATTGTAAGAATAGTTCAAAGTATATTTTAATTTGAAAAAAAAATAGGTTTAAAGTGGTTCTAAATAATTTTATGTGTTATTTATTAAATTAAATACTTCCAATATACTTTTAGGATAAAAATAACTTTCAATGTCGATAATCTACTCTTGATATCGATATAATTATCTTTTCTAAATTATAATGAAAAATTCGGCTACTGATACGTCTATAGGTACGCCCAAAGGATATGGGTCGTCTTGAAATTTTAGAAATGACTCTCTCGATATCGATACAATAAGTTAAATACCGATAAAAAAATTAAAAATACATTCTAGGCTAATTTTCACCATCTAACAACTCTAAATCATCTCCAACGGTTATAGATGGTTATATTCAAATTCTATACATATATAAAAGCAAGTCATGAACACTTGAAGATAGTTAGAAAGCACATCCAAACATAATAATCAAAGAAAATAAATATGTAAGTTTTATTTTTTTATTTCTCGTGTATATAATGTATATAGAGTATCTAAATTGATTTTATATCTCGTATTATTGTGAGTTTAAATTCTTGTAAATACTCACCTTGCTAGGTATTAAGTTTATCCCAATTTTACCTTATAAAATAGAGTTTCTAATTTAGCTTAAGTAAAAACTAAAAGGTTTCATCTTAGCCATTAAAAAGATAGAGGTTAAAAAGATAGAGGTGATAAGGTTTCGTTTTGTCCTCAAAAGCAATAATTCAAAGTATTGAATTGAAAAATCCTTATAGGTACGATAGGTAGTAGATGTAGATTTTGATTAGAAAATCAAACCATTCTAAAATCGTTTATGTAAATTATTCATTATTTTTTGTTTTTTTCTAATTCCATTTGAGGAGCATTTCACCCCCTTTGGCGGGTTTTTGTTGTTCGATTCGAGCCCAACACTTTTTTAATTTTAATTTTGACTCTCAAGATGTTTAAAAAATTCATATTAAGCTTTAAAAGTTCGAAAATTTTTAATTGAATTTCCTCTTAAAATATTTAAAAATTCTAACTAAATCTCTCAGAATTATTAAAAATTTTAGTTAAACCCTTAAAAATTTTAAAAATTTTCGTTTAACCTTTAAATTTTTAAAAAGTCATTTTAATCCCCTAAACTCTTACTCTAAATTCTGACAGTGAACCACATTAAAATTAAAACAAATATTACTATGGACCACATTATAAATACTAAAAGAGCTTTTTAAAGTATATTTTTTTTATAAAATTCTTCCGAAGTAATGATCACACATTATCCTCTATTTCAATTTATTTATTTATTATACTTTTATATTTATTAATTTCATAATGACGAATTATTTCTCATTATTAAAATATTTATTTTTGTTACTTTCACACTTTTCCTCCTGTAAGTGGGAGCATGTGATAAATATGATGCATATGAAGGGAGTAAAGAAAAAACAAAAAAGAAAAATATTTTTATATAATTACATTAATTTCAGTAAGGTATTTTTTTCATTTGTTAGAAAAAAAAAATTAAGTATTAATTATTTTTTAATTGTCTTTTAATATGTTTGATCTGAAAATTATCTTATACAAAAGGGGTATGTAAAATGATAAATTATAATGATATGTTTATTAAAAAGTCAAATATATTTATCGAGTATTAATTTTATTATTATTATTATAACATATAAAAGAATATTAGTTCGAATGTATTTAAGTATGTAATATTTGATTGATGGGTGGGAAATGATTTAAGTCCGTTAGTTTTATTAAAAGAAAAAACTCTAAAAATACAACGAAAGTTTACGACTTAAGTAAACAAATTTAATTGGGATATATTTCTAAAAGTACAAAATCTAACGTCTCTAGATCATAAATAAGACCATATAAATAAACGATAAAATCTTAACTCAAAAGCTCAAAATAATATATATATATATATATAAACATTAACAAAAGCCCAACGATTAAAGATAAAAACTAATGATATATAACATTAAAAAATATATTATAACAATAAGACACGTTAACAACATGATCAGTACCGCCGCTGATCACTTAAAACAGGAGAGAAAAAATCGTATTTATATCAAGTAGACTAGATAACTTTTTGGGTATAATATCTTATTCTTAATTTTTGTTACATTCAATAGTTTGCAATTTTATTTTCACCACACTTTAAAAAATAAAATGTACTTAAAACATTAAATGATATATAAATAATATAGCACGTGTTATCTAACCTCAGTGGTTAAAGAAATAATTATTTTTATAAATTAAATTATACATAATTTAAAACGATTACGATATTGAAATTATATTTATAAAAAAAATTATAAACCACTTTAAACATTGTTTCTTGATGTTACCAATATGATATAAAGAAATTAACTTATTTATAATTTAGATTAATATGTTTCTTGATATTTGTAATGCACTTTTTTATATTATTTAATTTGAATTTAATCAAATAATAAATTACTATAGATTATAAATAAGTTAACTTGTGTGTTACAAATATCAAAAGTACATTAGCATCATTAGGGCATGAATTTCACAAAACATAGCTTAAAGTGACTAATGAACTACCAAAGGGGAATTATGAACTTTGGGATTATTATTCTTCACATACATTATGATGTTAATTTTTTAAGTAAAAATATAATTATTTTTATAAATATCGAAATTTAAATTCACATAAAATAAAAATATATGTATAAATTTTAATAAATAATCGATTAATAAATCTTATAAAGATATTAATTAAACTATTATACTTTCAATCATATTATAAATAAATAAATATTAGTCTTCTACGTCATTGAGAACAAAAATAATCTTTTCCATAATATTTAAAATCAAATTTTAAATATTAATTTTATTTTTTATACCTTAAACCCTAAATCTTAAAAATATATTTTATCTCTAATTTTATAAACCCTAAATTCTAAATTTACTATTAGAGCAGAGATTTTCATCCCGAACGAATTAAACCAAAAGAAACATGTATGAAAGAAAATTTTAAAGTAAACGTTATGTACCGAAATACAATTATATTTTTTTTTAATATAATAAGTTCAAACACTTTTTATTTTTTGTTTTTAAAAAAATATTCATTTTTATTTTTATAATTTATCATTTTTAATTAAAAATAAAAATTGAAATAGTGGCACAATAAAGTCCTCACCTATTTGTAATCCACAAGGGGAAAGGCCGACGATGCACAACCCAAAGATGATGATCTAAGCTCAAATTTTATAGCGAAATGTGAAGGGGATTTGTTCTAAAATAGACAACTTGGGTTTTCCATTAAGGATATGACCGTGAAATATACCTGGGTGTACGTCCGGTTAATTCGGTCGGTGATCGAATCGAAATAATCAAAACTGAATTAATCAAAAATTTTAAAATTTTAACCGTTAATCGAACCGAATTACTTTTAACCTAACCGAAATTATTTTGGTTAATTAACCTAACTAACCAAAATATATTATAAATTTTGATTAAATTACATAATAAATCTCTAAATTATGCTAAAATAATTTTTTAGTCACTAAACTTTATTTTCTATTAGTTTAATACAAAATTTAGTGACTATTTTATAATATAAAAAAATAATAAATATTTTATAATTTATTAAAAAGTTAAATAACTAAAAATAAATATATAATATTTAATATATAATAATTTTGATTAATTCAATTAATTAACCAATTTCAAACCAAATTAACTGATAACCGATTTTTTTTTAAAAAAAACATTAACTGAATTTACTAAAAATTAAATTAATTAAAATAATTTTAGTTCGATCGGTTAATTCGTTTAAAACCGAATAATGCACACCCCTAGATTTAGGAGTCGGAGCTGCCCCACAGCTAGTGCTGTAATGACTGGACAGTCAAAACATAGAATTTCTTGCTTGATCAACACTGTCCTTTTTTGTGTTGCCAGCCAAAGTCATAGGAATAATGAATAATAAAGCTAACAAGATAGGTTTTAGTAGTGGGGAAATTGTATTTGTGGGTATATTTTCAGGATTGTTAGATCAACTGGTGTCTGGTGGTTGAGCTTAGATATAAAGAAACATATATTTATTACAATGACCTAATTGAAAACGCAACAACATATTAGATATAAAGAAACATATATTTATTACAAAGATTTTAGTTTTGTGTTGCTTGCCGACATCAGCAGGGTAATGATTGAGATTTGAGATTTGAGGTTTGGTGCTAGGGTAGGCAAGTTCCTGGGTTTGAGTTCTACTGTACATGTTTCAACGGAACCATGTTGATAAAGCCCATGAAGCTATTGGAATTTGGAACATGCCATTTTCAAATACCTGTCGGGTTATGCCTAGGCAAGAGTAGGGGTGAAAAAAAATCCGATTATCCGATCTCGGTCTCGGTAAGATTTGAAAGATTTTTATTTGGTATTGGTTTCGGTATGACCGAGACTGAATCTAAAATTTAGGTCACGATCATAGCCGGGATTGAATTTTGTTTTTTGAATCCGGTATTCGGTGGGTACCCAATAAGACCGGGACCAATACCAAATATTCAGTACTAATTTTTTTTTTGTCTATTTTTTTTATCAAACTTTATATTTATGTATGAGTATTATGAGTACGACTAGTTTTAAAACATTAATTTTCAAGTCTATAATATTTAATTTTATTATTTAATATTATTATTGGTGGTTGAATTTTTTTCTTCAAATACTCAAATTTTTTAAGAATAAAGTAATTGATCGCGTATTTGATATTGGAACATGTACTCACCCATAACGGAACCGATTCTAAAAATTTAAGATTCAATATAACCAAAACCAAGATTAATTTTAATTTTTAAGAACCAATAATTATCTAGAACGAGATCAATTCTATTAAAATTAATCAGATACCTGATCTTACCCACCCCTAATTAAGACGATTAATATAATAAAATATTAATAGCTTGATATAAATTATTTTATATTTTTATCATGATAAATATACAACTCAATTTCTGAAATATTATACATGTGTTTTCGTCCGCAACTGGCAAGACAACCGTCCGCAATGCATCGCGCCACAGTCCCGTGTATAGAATTCCATAGCCACGCTCAAGAATTGTGGTTAATGTAGCCATTTCCATGAACTATGTGCCAACATTGCCAAGTAATTGGCCTCAGAAAATAATCTACTCTCGATATCGATTTTTTTCTTTCAAAATTCCAATAGTTTGGCTATTGTACGCTTATAAGGTATAGGTACGCTCAAAGGGTATGCGTGCATCTTGAAATTTTCTAATAACTCTCTCGATATCGGTATACCAAGTTGAATATCGATACGAAAAACTAAAAAATATATTCAAGACTATTTTTTACCCTCTAACAACTCTAAACCCTCTCCAACGGTTATAGATGGTTAGATTCAAATTCTATATATAAAAGCAATTCATAGATACTTGAAGATAGTTAGAAAATACATTCAAACATAATGATCAAGAAAAATAATATGCAAGTTTTATTTTCTCATTTCTCGCGTATATAGAGTATCTAAATTATTTTTTATATTTTGTACTCTTGTGAGCTTAAATTTTTGCAAACACTCACCTTATAAGGTATTAAGTTTAACCTAATTTTACCTTAT
The DNA here is from genome assembly GCA_035048815.1 of Abelmoschus esculentus. NCBI lineage: Eukaryota > Viridiplantae > Streptophyta > Magnoliopsida > Malvales > Malvaceae > Abelmoschus > Abelmoschus esculentus. Next base: position 3,420,466 of record JAUCBN010000038.1, read on the forward strand.
AAAATACAGAGTTTCTAATTTAGCCTAAGTAAAAACTAAAGGGTTTTATCTTAGCCATTAAAAAGATAGAGTTCGTAAGGTTACGTTTTGTCCTCAAAAGCAATGATTCAAAGTATTAAATTGTTATTTCAATAAAAAAAAAGTATTAAATTGAAAAATCTTTATTGGTATTCTAAGATACTAGATGTAGACTTTAATTTGAAAATCAAACCACTCTATAATCGTTTATGTAAATTGTTCATTATTTTTCGGTTTTTACCAATTCCATTTGAGAAGCATTTCAAACCCATGACGGTTATTGGTTACTCGATTCGAGCCCAACATTTTTTTATATCTTAATTTTAACCCTCAAAATTTTTAAAAATTCAATTTAAACTTCAAAAGCTTGAATACTATAAATTGAATTTCCCCTTAAAATATTTAAAACTCTAATTAAAATTTTCAAGACTTAAAAATCTTAATTAAACCTTTAAAAATTTTTGTTTAAGCCTCTAATTTTTTAAAAAAATTATTTTACTCCCTTAAACTCTCAACAAAATTTTTAATTTTTTAATTTATAAGTAAGATTTTTAATTTTTAACCGCATATAAAACATATCATATGCCTCACCGTTAAGGTAAATAGATACTTATGTCTATATTGATAACTGTGTATGTTAGTATATGTTAGTATTTGCTTTCTTAGGTAGTTTAGAATGAGTATAGCTTACGTGTGCTATACCTTCCTTTTATCTGCTGAACAGAATTGGTTAGAGAAAACCGTTAGAAAAGTTGTTAGTTGCGTTTTCTCTTCCTCTCTGCAACTCAACTCCTTGTATAAATAGCCAGTCTTCAATTGAGGATATTATGGTTTTGTGATCAATAAAATTCAATGAGAGTATTATCTCTCTTTCATCAATATATTACTCTGTTTTTCCAGATTGCTTGAAGGGTTCTAACATAGTATCAGTCGCTTGGCATCCTGGTGGTTCAATCTTGCGTTGCTGCTACTGTTGTGTTCTGGTTTACATCGCTGTATTTTTCATCAGGTTCTCTTGTTTTGTTTTTTTCATCTTTGATTCAACACCACATGATTGCTATATTGAGTGACATTCTGTGATCTACATCTGTTGATGCTTCTTTCACTCTTATAGCTTCGATCTCTATCCCTTATGATTAGGATAATCTTTGTTGTTCATAAGCATGATTACTCGTAAAAACTCATAGATTAAAGAGTAAATCTAGTGACTCGTAGTAGATATCCTGGGATTATTGGTTGAGTTCTCTTTGAATTTTTCTTTCTCTGCGAACATCATCGTGGCTTGAATCATTTGATGTGTATTGTCTCTGTGCACTGGAAATTGGCTTGATCTTCTACTTTTGCGTGTTTACAAGGGTTTGCCTATAACCTGTTTGTATTTTTGTCTCAATGACTATGTCTCAAGGTCAGTCGAGTAACATGGGCACTAATCCTGGTCAGTCGTCCAGTATTACTACTACACATTCAGTTCAATTAATTCCTAAGATTGATATTATCAAGTTATCTGCTAGCATATATGTTTTGTGGAAACACCAAAACACTTTAATAATCGATGGATATGATTTATTGGATTTCATTTCTGATGCAAGTAATCCTCCAGCTCAATATATCACAAGTGAATCAGGGGAGGTCACACGTAATCCTGAGTTTATATCGTATAATAGACAAGACAAGTTACTTGCCTCTTGGGTGTTGTCCACTATCAGTTCTGAAATACTGTCTCATTTAACTAGATGTAGTACAACTAAAGCTATATAGAATGCAGTTATTCGAATGTTTGGTGTATTTTCTACTGCTAAAACTACTTCGTTGCGACATAATCTTCATACACAGAAAAAGGTGGTTTAACCATTAGAGAATATTTGGCCAATATTAAGCATATCTGTGATACTCTAAATGCCTCAAGAGCATGTTAGTGTAATACTTGCCGGATTGACTTTAGAATTTGAGTCAGTCATTGTTGTTGCTTCCAAGGAATTATTGTCTTTTGATAAGCTAACCGAAATGCTGGTGGATTATGAGACTAGAATGCAACTGTTTCAGCAAGACTCTCTTCCAATTTATGCTAATTTGGTGCAACATGAGGAAATTTTAAGTTCAGATGAAGATCAAAATTTTTCATCAGATGCTGGTAGTTTTCAACAGTATCAAGGAGGACAATTCTATTCTCGAGGACGTCATGGAGGTTACAATAATCATAGAGGAAGAGGTCGTGGGAGAAATTGGAATGGTTCTCACAGACCTCAATGTCAACTGTGTGGTAGGATGGGACACACGGTGCAAAAATGTTACTATAGATTTAACTTGAGCTATTCTGGATATTCTATTGGTGATATACAGGATGGAATGTCTCCAAATCAAAATTCAGCCCGAGTGTATAATCATACCTCTGGTTTTGCATCAAATATGACTGATTCTACAAATTATGTTTCAGGACCAGGTGCAAAACAAATGCAAATATCTGCAGGAAATGATTCGGCCAATTCAGGTTTTCAACCATCTATTCAACTAGCTTCCACATCTCTATCTGTCAAGAACAATTCGTCTATTGCTGGAGGAGTATGGTGTCCTGATTCTGGGGCATCTCACCATATTACTGCGGATTCATCGAACTTGCAAGCTGGAGTAACTTACACAGGTAACAATTCTATTCTTATGGGTGATGGTAATTCAGTACCAATTATGCATGTTGGATAAGGTTTTATATCAACATCAGCTAAGCCTTTATTTTTAAAGAATTTGCTACATGTTCCTACTATAAAGAAAAATCTCTTATCAGTTTTAATTAGCGCGAGATAACAATGTGTACTTGGAATTTTATGCTAATGGTTGCTTTGTTAAGGACTCTCAGACATAGAAAGTCCTTCTGGAGGGGAACCTTACTCATGAGGGATTGTATCAGCTTGTGATTCCTGATTCTTATGGTGATCTGCATTGTGGAAAAGATGATGCTCAGGTTAATAATGTCTCCCATTCTTCTGGTGATTCATCTCATATTTTTGATTTGTGGCATAAACGTTTAGGCCATCCCTCTAGTCATGTAATCAGTTCTGTTTTACACACTTGCAATATTGCTTCTAGTGCAAATAAGCTTTCCTATGTTTGTTATGTTTCTGTATAAATAACTAGTCCTCAATTGAGGATATTATGGTTTTGTGATCAATAAAATTTAATGAGAGTACTATCTCTCTTTCATCAATATATTACTCTGTTTTTCCGGATTGCTTGAAGGGTTCTAACACTCGCACCTACTCGTTTTCTCAAGACTCTTCAGTCTTCACATGACTCCATAGTTAAGTTCGTGACTGCCATTTAAAGCAAAACCCACTCCTGGTCCTGGTGACTAAAAAACAAGTGAAGACAAATTGGATGCAGATTCCAGATTCCAGATTCCCTTGGTCTCTTGACAAGATTCACTTTAAAAGTATTCAAAGTGTGAAAGAACAGTTATAGAAATTTCCTTGGTCTCTGTCTGTTGTCAAGTAGTCTATATTAAAGACCGAAGACAAGTTGGTAAATATTCTGGACAGTGGCATTTTTGTAAATATTGTGCTCATAGCCCGCCAACTTTATTGATGTCTCCTCGGGAGCAAGTCTCATTGAATCGTTTAAAACAAGTAATAATTAGCAGTAACTACATATTTTGGGACCTGAACCTTAAATGAATCTTTCAACCATATAGAGAATGACAGAAGTCAATATTGCACCAAGTTGAGCGAGAGGGTCCTACTTGCCCATATAAAGAAAAGGAAAGAGTATAATGACAAACAAGTAGGGATATAAAAAGCTGAGTATACTTAAAAATTCGTTTGAAACTTGTTCGAGTTAAAATTTGGTTTAATCGGGGATGTAATGATCCGAACTTGATCTATATTTGATTGTTGTTGATTAGAACCCGAGTTAGATCTATTATTGTAGTAACCGAACTCAAAATGTATCTGACCGAGAATTACCTGAACCCAAGTTGGATCTGTTACTGTAGACCTGAAACCCGACTTGTATCCGACTGAAACAAACTTGAACCTGTGTCTGATCTGACAGATAACTGATACTACCCGACTGAATTGACCCGAGACCTGATTTTATCCGACCTGTTTTGAACCCGACTTGTTTTAAACCCGACCTGATAAATGACCCGACCTGTTATAATTTATAGTTAGGCGGGAACGCTCAAGATGTGCAAGTAAATTTTAAAGCTTATAAAATAATTTTCAGGCGATGACTCAGATCACATCTAAGTGATCCGCGATCAAGAAACGAAACCTCAATGTCTAAATTAGTACCGGAACCGATGACTCGATTTGATGGGAAACCAGACAGCTTCCGGGAAACATAGGTTAGCACGTCCACTGGATTAGAAACAATCAAGAGTATTGCATCGGGTGAGTATTTAGCCAATGGAGGTATGATTTTAGAGAACATATCAACATTCCTCTGCAGCAGATTCAGCCTAGACTCCCCTGGATTTTGAAGGGCACCAACAGTGACGATACACAGATCCGATCCGGCGGTCTCGGAATAGTCAACGGAAGCGACAATCTTCGTACGGGGGAGGAACGCAGCGGCATGTTGAAGGTCGAGCATTTCCCCACGGAGCTTGTCGGGGTTGTAGTCGATGAGGGCGAGCTCATTGACAAAGTCCTGAGTGAGGATGGTTTGGGTGATCGACATGCCGACATTTTCAACTCCGATGACGAAGATTTTGGTGTGACGCTCGATGGGAGAAGGTGGGGCGATGTCTTGGATGGGTTTGAAGAAAGCTTGAGAGAGGTCTAGACCGCTTGAACTCAAAGAAGAAAGCTAAAATTTTTTTCTACATGATTAAAACTCTTTTACACAGTTAAAAAGCTGAAAGTAAAGGAAGGCTTGTTGTGTTTATGAAATACTTTTGACAATGGAGGTGATAGATTTATACAAGGAAAGTGAAAGCATGTTTCAGCGAGATATTTTTTAATGTCGGTGCCACCTGATATCAACTTTATTCAGGTTAACGCAGACTTTTTCATTAACCATTAGTTCCCTTAAGGTTTGCATCAAGTATAGACTTTTAAGATTGTTTAAAGAAAATAGAAAAGATACAAACGATGGCAGCACCAACACCAATACCCGATAGATTTAACACTGTAAAAAAATATAAAAGAGACAAAAGTTGGCGACACTAACACTTAGTATCAGAGTTTAATATCTCTTTTAAAAGTAAAGAAAGACGAAATAAGTTATTGTGTTTAAAATATTTTTTATAATTAAATAATTATGAAAAATATTTTATTTTATTTTTATATATTTTTATATTATATCCTAAAGTAAATATTAACATGTAAAATAAAATATTATTTTTTAAAATATTATTACTTATTTTGTATATTTTTATATAAAAGTTTATTTCCTTTTATTAAAATAATTGATTTATTTTTTATTTTATTTTAATAAAAGATTAAAATCCACAAAAATTCCACTTTCTATTAAAACCACATTCTATTTATACTGACACACAAAAAATAAACTAAATAAATATACAACTATTTTCTAAAAAATGTTCAAATTATATTCAATTATTCTCCAAAATTTTATTATAACAACTTACGATATTTAAATTTTTACTTTTTACAACTGCATTCGATTTATTTATATTTTTTATAATTTTTACATCGTATTCACACAAAAAATTAACTAAATAAATTTACATCACAATAAATAATAATAAATATAATTTAAAATAACATAAAAATAAAAATTATCCAAAATTTTAAAATTATAAAATTTACCTTTTAAAGATTTTTTTTCCAATATTATAAACTTTCTTACAAAATAAATAAAAAATACATTAAGAATTTAAAAAAATATATCAAAATAAAGTAATTTTAAAGAAATAAACTTAATCAAAAAATATTACCTTTAATTTCTCTTCAAATTTTCACTCTATCAACATTCAACGTTCAAAGTTTAACTTTAATTTATAATTTTTACAATTTAATCCTTATAGCTTTATTTTTATTTCAAATTGATTACTATTTATTTTTCTAATTTAGTTTAGTATTTTTAATAAGATAATATACTTTTTATAAATGTTTATCATTTTTAATTTAAAACTTTATTCTTTTTAGTCCAATGTTTATTTCTTATTAATTTTTAATTTTTTTAATTTCAGCCAATTTTTAAGATATAAATTATTTGATCATATTTTTGTTTAGTCTAGTACGTTATATTTATTTTTAATGGATTCATGCTAGTTAAAGATATTTGATATTAAATAATTAATTCGAAATAAATAATCAAACGGTCAACCCAAAGTCTATTGGTTGTTTTCTTATTTACTTATGTGTACCAGACTTTAACTTAATAATTTTAATTAATATGAATTTAAAACTTGAATTAATACAACCTAAAATAAAAACGACTTAAAATAAACTCGACCTAAAATCTACCTGACCTGAAATGAACTTGTTAATTATCTGATTTGGACCTGAATTGTTTAAACCCGACCAGAAATGAACCCATACCCGACCTGAACTGTTCAAACGTATAGGTCACCCTATATATATCAATTTTTGTATTAGACTAATTAATAATTTAAAATAAAATATCCTTTTATTAACGAGGTATATAAGTGATTTAGAAGAAAATTGATTAAGTTGATTTCTTTTTTTAAAATATTAAAGAAGACTTGAATGTAACCTTATCTATAATTAAGTCATCCAAGTGTAACATTGAATAATAGTGTGATCTAAATATAATTTTTAATAATTTAATGTGTTAAATATAATTTTATCTATAATTAAGTGACCTTCATTATAGTTTATCCTTTTAAATATTAAAAACTTTTTCTAATTTATATCTAATGATTTAAAGTTTAAATCATGAATCAAATCAAAATCGAACCACAAAAATTTCTTTAACCTGAAACCTCTAAATTTCGATCTTAAGCTTTAAGTACATCATTTGTTTTTGTTTTTCATTTTAAGTGAAGGCAAGACACCAATACGTAAAATGTAGTAGGCATGAGATTATATTCTATTATCTATATCTATTTCAAATGAATTAAATTTTAAGTTTTGCGTGAGTCATTTAGTCTCAGTGGTTAAAGGAACAATTATTATTTCTAAATGTCACGAGTTTGAGCACTAGTAATGTTAACAAAGTGATTGAGCGATCAATATCTAATAATTGAGAGTATACTTTAAAACAGATACTATTGTAATCACTTATAGCTGAATAAAAAAAATTAAGCTTTAAAATTTAAACTCTACACCCTAATTTTTAAACTTTAAATATTATTTTTAATATAAATATAACAGAACATTAAAAAAGATAGATGATTACTATTCATTACATATGTTACGAAACGTATTACATCTTCTGTATATTCTAATAACTTTATAGGTATTTCCTTATAAATATTAAAGTTTACTTTTTTTTTATAGGTTTATGTAGCAAAAATATATCTTTATTTTTTTGTGTTTTTATTTTGTCTTAAAGTTAAATAAAAATATAAAAATAAATAAATAACTTTTAGTCCTTATTATTACATGGTAAAGGTTACTTGCCAAACGGGGTTTTTCCTTTTTCCTTTTAACTTTTTGCAACTTTCGGCCTATAAATTTTTCATGCCAAAGAATACATGGACTATCTTGCTAGATTCATACATAAAATTCAGCCTACAAAATTTAAGAGTTTTGGACCACACTTCTAACATGACTAGAGGGGTAGTAGTATCTCTTTTTTTTTTTTTCACTTTCTTTCTAATAAAAAATTCTCTCAAAATTTATTTTATTTTTTACATTAACTTTTTAATCAATTACAGTGGTTACAGTAAAATTTGTTCTAGAATAAACTCTCGATCATTGAATATTGATCGTCTAATCATTGTGTTATAATAGTGGTGTTCGAACTCATGACCTCCAAGAACAATAATTGTTTTCTTAACCACTAAGACAAGATGATTTGTGTCTAATTTATTAATTGACTAATAGAGATTGTGTATTCTAAAGAATTATTTATAGGGTAATCTTCTAAATTTAATTTATTTTAACAGTGAGTATTTGGCCGAATCAAGTAAAAAAGTTGAGTTAGTCAACTTTACGAATCATATTCTATAGCTAAAATTTTATTTAATTTTTTTTATTCTAGTCTAGTTTTTGAGTTTTTATATAAATTTAATCGTAATTATTGATAATATTAAAGTATAGATAGATTCTAATTTAAACTACTACACTTATCCATATACAATACACATATTTTTTTTCTTTTTTAATATATAGTATATATATCAGACATAATTGGGAGATTGATTCAAACTTAAAAACTGATATACTATTACTAAGTTATTCAAATTTTTATTTTATAACTCAAAATTATTTAAATTTTTTTGCGAGTCAAATCAAGTTTATAAAATTTTGAATCAAGTCAAAATAGGAGTTTTACTCACCCTAATTTGTTTCATTCACAACGTCATGATTAAAACCTCTAACATTGCTTGATCTAGTATCTCATTTCACTAAACCAACTAGTTGTTCGTGTATTAAATATTATTTAAGACTAATAATTTATTCTAAGAGTTAAATGTTGTTAAAAATTACCGTAAGATTTATTATATCTTTAATAAAAAATGGATAAACCACAATAAACATAACTTAACTTTCTTCTCAGTCCTATCATGTTCACTAAAGTCTAATTTTTTATTTAATATATATTTTAAAAAAAATTTAGATTGACAGAATCAAAATATAATTTTTTAGAATAAATTATATTTTTAAAAATTTTTTACTCTATGTAATACACGAAAATAATAATTGGTGGGGACTGAACCCAAAAAAACCCTACGTTTCGCCTTTGACTGTAAGGAACAAATATAACACAAGTTATCGACTCTATCTATTTTTCAGTTGAAATATATATTTGGGTGTTTTATTTTTGCTTAAATTATTGTTAAAGGCTTCTATTTCTCTTTTTATTGCCTCACCAATATCATTGCCTCTCATCTACCAGATTAATATATATTATAAGTTGGTTTAAATTATTATTATTTTAATTATCAAATTAGATTGTATAAAGTTTGGTTTAGAAGTAAGATTATATTTGGGATAATTAATTATTAAAGGTTACACAAGAGTTATTTAATTACGAAAAAAAGTTATATTTGAGTCATCCCTTCGTATATATAATTATGGACAAAGTTATGTATATGTCAACCTATATATATTTTAATTTGTGTAGTAGATTAATTAATAATTTAAAATAAAGTATTTTTTTTTTTAACGAGGGTATACAAGTGATTTAGAAGAAAATTGATTAAGTTGATGTAGTTTTTAAAACATTAAAGGAAACTTGAATGTAACCTTACCTATAATTCAGTGATCCAGGTGTAACCTTTAATAATAGGGTGATCTAAATATAACTTTTAATAATTGAATGTCTAAAATATAAATTTATTTATAATTAAGTGACCTTCATTATAGTTCACCCTTTTAAAATCTTAAAACCTTTTTCTAATTCATATCTGATGGTTTAAAGTTTAAATCATGAATCGAATTATAATTGAACAACTACAGAAATTTCTTTACCCTGAAACTTCTAAATTTCAATCTTAAGCTTTAAGTACATCGTTTGTTTTTGTTTTTCAAATGAATTAAATTTTAAGTTTTGTGCGAGCCATCTAGCTTCAGTGGTTAAAGGAATGATTGTTGTTCTTAGAGGTCACGGGTTCAAGCACCAGTAATATGCCAGTATCGTAATTGAACAATCAATATCCAATAGTTAAAAGTATACTATAAAACAGATATCACTGTAATCACTGATTACTAAATAAAAAAAAATTAAGTTTAAAATTTAAACTCTACACCCTATGCTTTAAACCTTAACACTAAACCTTTCTATTTTAACTTTTTTAACTTTCAACCTATAAATTTTTCGTGCCAAATCCAGGAACTATCTTGCTAGATATTTATACATAAAAATCAGCCTATAAAATTTAAGAGCTTTGGACCACACTTCTAACATGACTAGAGGGGGTTGTATATATGATATGGTCCATTTCTAAAAATACCTTATGCATTATGATAGAAAATGAATATATCACTTTTTTTTTTCTTTCACTTTCTTTCGAATAAAACTTTCTCTCGAAATTTATTTTATTTTTTATATTAATTTTTTAATCAATTACAATGGTTATGGTAATATTTGTTTTAAAATATACCCTCGATCATTAGATATTGATCGTTTAATCATTGTGTTACAATATTAGTGTCCGAACTCGTAACCTCCAAAAACAATAATCGTTTTTTAACCACTGAGACAAGATGATTTGTGCCTAATTTATTAATTGACTAATAGAGATTGTGTATTCTAAAGATTTATTTATAGGGTAATCCTCTAAATTTAATTTATTTTAACGGTGAATATTTGATCGAATCAAATAAAAAAGTTTAGTTAGTGAAGTTTACTAATCTTATTTTATAACTAAAATTTTATTTAAATTTTTTTGATTCTAGTCTAGTTTTTGAGTTTCTATATAAATTTAATTATGATTGTTTATAATATTATAATATAGATTGTTTCTAATTTAAACTACTTTACCTATCCATCTACAATACACATATTTTTTCTTTTTTAATATACGGTATATATATGAGACATAATTGGGAGACCGATTCAAATTTAAAAACTGATATATTACTAAAAATTCAAGTTATTTAAATTTTTATTCTATAACTCAATTTTTTTAAAATTTTTCCGAATCAAATCAAATTTATAAAATTTTAGTTTGCATTCGATAAGGTCTCTATCGTTAAATTTTGTTAAAATTTATTGCAAGATTTAATATATCTTTAATAAAAAATGGATAAACCACAATAAACATAACTCAACTTTCTTCTCACTCCTATCTTGGTCACTAAAATTTAAATTTTTTAATTTATTAACTTAACTTTTGAATTATTCATATTTTGGGCAATCACAATTAACATGATTATATAAATTGAAAATTTTAATTAATATTGAAAAAATTGGGAAATATTTTTTTTTATCTTTCTCATTAAATTTATCATATTATCATATTTTATATTTTAAGAAGGATTAAAAAATTATTACTCGAATCAAATATTTCAATTATTTGATTTAATTGTATATTAGATCAATAAATGAACAATCTAAAATTAAATTGAATAATTAGAATATTTGATCCAAATAATAGTTTTTACTTTTCTTATTAAAATATAAAATATGGTAACATTATAAATTTAAAAAGAAAAATAAAAAAAACATTTCACGATTTTTTAAGGATTAATCGAATTTTTTAATTTTTTGAAGGATTAAATTAAATTTTAGTGACCAAAATAGGAGTGAGAAGAAAGTTGATTGATTATTATTGTAGTTCGCCCATTTTTATTAAAAATATATTAAAACTAACGACAATTTTTACCAGAATTTAACAATAGGAACCTTATCGAATATGAATTAAAAGTTGGGTGGCCTTTTTCAATATGAACTAAAAACTGAATGACTTTATTGAATATAAACTAAAAATTCAATAACCTTATCGAATATTTTAAAAGTACGGTGACCAAAATGAATCTACCTTAAAAAGTCATTGTCCGTTTATATAGTTTACCCTAATTTTTAAATTGATATATGTAAAAAAAAATTAAATTGGAACCTCCTACCTCCTACCTAGTACCTTGTTACCCTTCCTATACGCCAATGAAGGACTTCGTCCTTCCATGGATTTGGTGCAAATATTACAGTTGAGAGCCAATTAATCGATTCAAACGGCATCTTTATTATACTAGTATGTAACCAAAAGCATGTAATGAGAAGCAGAATTCAGACCAATTATTTTAATAATATTTTCATTTAATTTATTTTAAAGATGATTTTTCTAAGCATGCAGGACAATTTAGACCTACACCAGTACGAACAGTGATTCGATCAGTTTCAATAGCAGCTGTAAGTTTTGGTCGGAGAAGTTGCACACTGATCGAGCAGTAACTTCAGTTGAACGGTAGCATCGACGGCCACGATTCCCAAGATATTTGCCTTGACGATAGCGCAAAGGCAAACCTCAGCATCAACGGCGACCAAGTTCAGAATGAGGTTGCAGCATGGGCCATTACCGACGAGGATTCCCCCGGGTCCCAACACGCCGACGCAAACATTCACGTCATGGTTCGGGCATTCCTTAAGTGTGATAATGTCGGCGTTAGCCATTGAGAAAAAGAGAAGGTTGAGGAAGAGAAGTAGGGCAGTTGTTGCTGAAGCCTTGGAAGCCATTTCTCTTACTATGTGGCTGATGGAGTTGATGAAAATTGTTGGGTTGGAACTTGGAAGAAGCTTTTATAGAAGAAAGGGAGGGAACAACTCGGAGAACCAATGGAATTTAGTATAGGTTATAACCCGGTTGACAATTACGGATAAAAATTATTAATTAATTAATGATAAATAATTTAAAAGATTTGATAGAGTGATACGTTAATAATTAATATAATTTTTTATTTTATATAATTGTATAAAATTAATTTTTAACTGATGTGATTTTTTTTAATTGATACTTTAGTTTATATGGTACTATCACGTTAGCGTATACTTTTATGCAAATTTATCATATTATTTTAAGTTATTTACTGTTAGTTAACTAATATTTTTTCGTATAATAAATATTTTGATTCAAAATAAAACGTTAAAACATTTAAATTAATTTGTTTAATCAAACATGAAGGATATTTTTTATATTATACTTAAAATATATTTACTTTCCCCGTGAAGATCATTCTTTATTGACTTTTTTATCATCTTTTAACTTTTTATTATTTAAATTTTATTTTTTAAAAACATGTTTAAAAAACCTCATCAATCAATTTTTAAATATATTTTATAAAAAATAATTATTTAATATAATTAATTAAAAAATAAAAAATATTTTTTAGAAAGTCAATAAAAATAATACAATGAATAATATAAATACGAAATGGGTCAAATATAGACCCATGAATCTCCTAATCGGGCGGGTTTTCATTATGCCTAATGGCTAATGATCCCCACCGTTGTACCAAAAACGAAGTTGAGGAAATACTTTCTGTCTTGGAACATGAATATAGGGGGGAGTATTCGATCGAGTCGAGTCGAGTAAAAAATTTTAAGTTATTCGAGTTGACGAGTCACATTTTACAACTCAAACTTTATTTGAAATTTTTTCGGTTCGAGTCGAATTTAAAAAATTCGAGTTCAGTCAAATCGAGTCGAGTTTCAAATTCCTATAAATATTTAATTATAATTATTTATCATATTATAGTATGATTTGATTCTAATTTAGACGACTTTCTCTAATCATATAAGATATACATGTATATTTTTTTCCATATATAGCAATATTTCTTTATATTTTTATATATCAATGTATATATATCATATAAAATTGAGAGATTAGTCTTAAATTTAAAAATTATTCCTATAATTACTAAAAATTTTGAGTTATTCGAATTATTTGAGTTTTCATTTTATAACTCAAACTTTATTTGAAATTTTTTCGAGTCGAGTCGAGTCTATAAAATTTTGAGTCGAGTCAAAACGAGTCGAGTATTTTTGCTTCGAATTGAATCGAGTTATTCAATTTTTTCGAGTCGAGAGTTTTGCTTACCCCTACATGAACACGTGAGTTTTTTCAATTTCTATATCCACCCATGCGGCCCAGTCTACGTGTCAGTTTTTTTTTAAATCAATTAATGTAATTAATTATCGATTAATTACATTAATTATCTGTCTTCGTATCAGTCTTGTGTCAGTTAAATCAATTAATATAATTAATTATCAATTATTAATCATATAATTTATTATCAATTATCAACTGATTTTTTAAATGGATTCATAATTTATTTATTTTTTCTTTTTTAGTCTTTAATTATATTATAAAATCTTTTTATCACGTTATTTGTGGTTTAAAATAGGAGTGAGTATTTGATCGAGTCAAGTCAAAAAAATTTTGAGTTATTCGAGTTAATGAGTCATATTTTACAACTCGAACTTTATTTGAATTTTTTTGGTTCGAGTCAAGTTTAAGAAATTCGAGTCGAGTTTTTGACTTCCTATAAATATTTAATTGTAATTATTTATCATATTATAGTATGACTTGATTTTAATTTAAACGACTTTCTATAATTATATATGTATATATATATATTCATATATAGTAATATTTTTTATATTTTTATATATCAATGTATATATCATAAAAAGTTGAGAGACTCATCTCAAACTTAAAATTAAATCCTTTAATTACTAAAAATTATGAGTTATTCGAATTTTCATTTTACAACTCGAACTTTATTTGAATTTTTTTCGAGTCGAGTTGAGTGTATAAAATTTTGAGTCCAGTCAAAACGAGCCAGGTATTTTCTCCTTGACCCGAGTCGAGTTATTCGGTTTTTTCAATTTGAGTCGAGTTTTGCTCACCCCTAGTCTCAACTAACCAAATTCATTCATCTCATATTTTTAAACTAAATCATCTCTTTCCTACATGTAATTAATAAATAGATAATTATCAGATAATTACTTAAAGATAAACTGACATGATTACATAAATCACAAATAACATACTCCCTCTGTCCCATAAATATTGTCTCTTATTGATTTTTTTTAGGTCAAACTTTTTCATCTTTGACTCTTGATTATTTACAATTTATTATTGATAAAAATATAAAAAAAATATATTTTAAAAACTTCTAATCGAGTAGATTTTAGAAATATAATTTATAAAATTTAATTATTTAAAATATTTAATATAAATATAGTTAAAGTTTAAAAAATTGACTTTCAAAAAGTCAATAAAAAACATTATTTTTAGGACGGAAAGAATAATATAAAGGATTTATGATACAATCTCTCTTATAAAACGAAAACTCACAAGATTTATATAATTATCTCAATTAATTTACCCCAAGTCCTCACTTCAGCCTTTATTATTCATGGTTGTGAAGTGAACACTCGACCAAACAAAATCTATGATTTTTATATTCAAGATTTCATAAATCACGTTAATCACATTTCCCTAAAACTGTTTGACATTTTATTTCATTTCTTAAATTTTTTTATTAAAAAAAACAATTGATCACTTTATTATTAAAAGAAACTATATTATGAGTAAATTTCATTACGAATTTATAAGATTAATAATTAAAATTTATTATTTAATATTTTTTATGTTATATTTTTTAAAAATGAATATTTACTCAATAAAACTATTTTAAAATGCATTAACAATAAATATGAGTGAAGATTTACTTGAGATACGAAAAGAATAATGGGATGGATAAATTTTAGTGGTTGATCTCATGGATAACGTGGTGAGATTTACCCATGATATAACGATTAATTTTATTATAAATCAAATCAAATTGATTAAATCAGAATCTTTTAATTTTTTTTAATGATTTCTTCCAATTTTGTAATATTTTATTTTATTATTAATTTCCATAATTAATGTGGGAGGTGAAGTTTTGTTTCTCTATATAACACAATTAGGTTGATTAATGAGTTGAGCAGGTTGTGAGTTATTCAAACTCGACTCGGTTAAAATTCGATAAATACTCGATTTGGATTAGCTCGACTAAAATTCAAACTCAACTCTATACCTTAACGAGTTGAATCGAGCAAAGTCTAACTCGACTTGATAAGTTTGCGAGTAACTCGCTAATTTTTTAAAATATTTTTTAATAATTAGTTTAAAACAATTTCATTCAAAAAAATAAACTTAAATAATAATTATTAATGTGTGAATTGTTACTTTAATTTTAATATGCTAGTTTGGTGTATTTATGAAATGTTACTTTTGAATTTAGACTTTAAAAATATTTTATACACTTTTTTTGATATTTTTGGTTAAATTTGTTAATTTAAGTTAATGTTAAGCCTTATATGATACTATTAAATTTTATTTTTAGTTAAAAATAAGGTAAGTTTTTTAATGAGCTTAACGAGCAACGGGTCGAGTCGAGCAATAAAATACTTTAACAAGCACGATTAGAGCAATGCCCAACTCGCGTTCGACTCACTCGATAAGAACCCCTAAACACAATAATTGTTAGTGATGGATAGAGTTTTTTTTTAATCAACTACAGTGTTACTGTAGTATACGTTTTAAAGTATACTTTCAACCATTATATATTGTATAACTAATATTTTATAATAATTGAAAAAAAGTTTTGGACTAATTTGAAAAGATTTCAAAAATGTTTCTTATGTCCAAACAACTTGAAAATATATTTAAGAAGTTTTTGAGAGCTTTTAAAGGTATTTTAAATGATTTAAAGAAACCAAAGAGTGATTTTAACCCAACCGTTTCGATACACCTCCAGGTGTTTCGATACAACCATGTTTTCAAAGAAAAAATCACAGTGGTATAGATACTCGTTTCGATACCCTTTCACCACTGTGAGGTTTAGTTTCGATACCTGTTTTGATACACTCCCAACAGTCATAAACAATTTTATAAAAAAACTCAACGGCTAAGAGCGGTATTGATACCAGTTTTGATACTTGTTCATAATTGCAGGTTCAACAGTTTTTCCAAAGCAACCGTTTCGATACCAGTTTCAGGGGTATCGATACCTCCTATATCAAAAGAGGAAATCTCTGGCTTGAAATTAGCTCCAAACGGCTCCAAATTAATCCCAACGGTCACCAACGGCTAGAATCTCACTTGAGATGATAAAAGGAAGCCTCAAGCATCAAGAGAAGACTAATGCTTCATTGTAAACAACATTATGATTCAAGAATTCTCTTAGAGCTTAATTCTCATACTTTTTGGTAGACAACACTTGTGAGCTTAATGTATATATATGCTCAAGTGTATTTGGATTGAGTGAGAGCTTAGTTGCAAACAATTAGCCTTGTTAGAAGGATTATCAAAGTTTGCTTAAGATTATTTCTTGTTTGAGAGGATTCCCAAAGTTCATGTTGTGAACTTTGGATTTTTGATTCGGGTTTGAATCAAGGTTTGTAAGGTTAGCCCTTTAGCCTCAAAAGGAAGATATTCTTAGTGAATTTGGAAAATCTTTAGTAGGAAGCTAAGGTAGTAGATGTAGGATTTGGGTTAGAAGTCTGAACCACTCTAAATCCTTGTATTTTTATTGTCTAATTCTTGCTTCCACAACAACCACCCAAATTAGCCATTTCTCCATCACTTGGCAAGTTTAATCAGTTATTCATCGAGTACCTTCAAGCCCAACAATTTATATCAGAACGAGGCTCAATCGAGGAGGATTAACATCTTATTGAGAAGATCCGGTAGGCTCGACCAATTACCGATCAACCGATAATCTATGGCTCAATCCATTGACAAGTCACATTTCTTTGATGGGTCCAACTACTTCTAATGGAAGATAAGGATGAAGTATTTAATCAACTCAAAAGACTACAAGCTTTGGGATATAGTGGAAAACAGACCATTTGCGCCAAAAAGAACTAAGGCGAAATGGAGTGTGGAAGACCGCAAGAATTTGGTACTAAATCATAAAGCTATGCACATTCTTGTTTGTGCATTCTAAGCATCTATGAAAAAAAAATTTCTTGTGAGAGTGCCAAAGAAATTTGGGACAAGCTAGAAGTCACATACGAGGGTACAAATAAGTAAAGGAGACCAGGATTGGACTCCTCAACCAAGAGTATGAGAACTTCAAGATGAATATGAAAGAGGACATTACAAAGATGTTTGATCGGTTCTCCACCATCACCAATGGACTTAGAGGATATGGAAAGATCATTACGGAGGAGAAACTTGTTCGTAAGATCATCTATTCCTTTCCCGAGTCATGGGACTCGAAAAGGACCACCATCATCAAAGCAAAGAATTTAAAGACTCTCAAGCTTGATAAATGCATGAGGTCACTCCTCACACATCAAATCATGATGAAAGGAAGAGGAAAGGAGAAGAAGGAAGAGATTAGATTGATAGGGAATAAGAAGGTCCAAGAGCTTGGTGTAAATTTCAACACCATTGCTCTAAAGTCCTCCAAGTGCATACACTTTGAAGAATCAAGTGAGGAGGATAATGAAGATGATGAATAGCTTGCACAACTCTTCATGGACTTCGATCGATTTGTGAGGAAGAAAAGTAAAAAATCCTCAAAGCCCGAATCAAAGAAGAAGATGAAGTATTCCCACAAGTCTAAGAAAGAGAGATCATCTTCAAAGAAGCAAGCATATGTGGTTACATGGAGTAATGAGGACTCCAACGAAAATAAAGAAGCTAACCTATGCTTGATGGCCCTCATTGAGGGGGAGGTAGCTTCTAACTCTCAAACTTTAAATTCTTATACATTTGATGAGTTGCAAGAAGCTTATAATAAATTGATTTTTGATTTCAAAATTACATTTTCAAAGAAAAATAAATTGATTTCAAAGTTGAAAATTGAAAATGATTTACTTTTAAAAACTAATTTTGAGATATAAGCAAAGTTGAAGGACTTTGAGCTTAAAGTTTTTGATTTATAAAATTTGCTTCAAAATATGAAAAAAGATCATCAAATTGCTTTAGATGATCTTAAGAAGGAAAAAGATTTGATTTTCAAAGAGCTTGAAAAGAAAAATGATTTGGGAAAATCAAACTTTTACTTGACACAATCTAGTGCCCGTAGATTTATTTATGGAAAATATTTTAGAAGTGTTTGGGTCCCAAAAGGACTAATAACTTCAGCTAAAAAGGATGATATTGAAAAATGGATTCCTAAGGAGACTAAAATTTGTGCTACTAATATTAAAGGATACGAAGCAATTTAAATACCAAAAATTACTTGATTGTCTTATTTACGTTTGATGGAGGTATGAGCATCAAAATGCAAGATTAAGGGAAAGCACCATACACACAAGATGAACACTTGAAGAAGGAAGGCTTCACATCCTCCTTTGAGTTCAAGTGTGGTAAAATCTAGTTTAGCCTTATTTTCCTTATCTTTTGTTTAAACTAGATTATCATAATTGTTGAACTAACCTCTTAGTGATGCCTTGAGTAAGGGGGAGTCTTTTATTTTCATAAACTAAGTTTTGATATTTGATTTTAAAACAATTGAATTTTTAAAATTCTCCTATGTTATGAACTTTAAAGATTTTCAAACTTGTTTTGCACCATTTTTGATATAACAAAAAGGGGAGAATATTAGAAAAAATTGATTTATCAAACGGTTTATTAAGTAAGGAGGAGCTTTAATATTTTGATATTCTTTTATTCTCTTATTCAAATTTTATTTCACAAAGGAAGAGCAATCTCAAAAATAATTTTTCAAGTTGGTTTTATTATATCAAAAAGGGGGAGATTGTAGAACTAATATTTTAATATAATAATTAAAAAATAGTTTTGAACTAATTTGAAAAGATTTTAAAAATATTTCTTATGTCCAAAAAATTTGAAAATATATTTAAGAAGTTTTTGAGAGCTTTTAAAGGTATTTTAAAAGATTTAAAGAAACCAAAAAAGTGATTTTAACTCAGGCGTTTCGATACAGCCATGTTTTCAAAGAAAAATAACAGTAGTATCGATACCCGTTTCGATACCCTTTCACCACTGTGAGGTTTAATTTTGATACCTATTTTTGATGCACCCCTAATATTCATAAACAATTTTATGAAAAACACCAACGACTAGGAGCGATATCGATACCAATTTCGAAATCTGTTCATAATTACAGGTTCAAGGCTATTTCCTAAAGTAGTCGTTTCGATACCAGTTTTAGGGGTATCGATACCTTTTGTACCAAAAGAGAAAATATACCTTAAAATCAGCTCCAAATTGATCCCAACGGTCACCAACGGATAAAATCTCACTTGGGATGATAAAAAGAAGCCTCAAGCATTAAAAGAAGACTAATGCTTCATTATAAACAACATTATGATTCAAAAATCATCTTAGAGCTTAATTCTCATACTTTTGGATAAACAACACTTGTGAGCTTAATGTATATATATGCTCAAGTGTATTAGGATTGGGTGAGAGCTTAGTTGCAAACAATTAGCCTTGTTAGAAGGATTATCAAAGTTTGCTTAAGATTATCTCTTGTTTGAGAGAATTCCCAAAGTTTGGGTTGTGAACTTTGGATGCTTGATTCGGGTTTGAATCAAGGTTTGTAAGGTTAGCCCTTTAGCCTTAAAAAAAAAGATTCTTAGTGAATTTGGAAAATCCTTAGTAGGAAGCTAAGGTAGTGGATGTAGGACTTGGGTTAGAAGTCTGAACCACTATAAATCCTTGTGTTTTTATTGTCTAATTCTTGCTTCCATAACAACTATCCAAATTAGCCATTTCTCCATCACTTGGCAAGTTTAATCGGTTATTCATAGAGTACCTCCAAGCCCAACAATTGGTATCAGAGAGAGGCTCAATCGAGGAGGATTAACATCCTATTGAAAAGATCCGGTGAGCTCGACCTTTTAACAAGGTTTTCTTCAAAATCATCCAAGACATCGCCTTACCTTTTCCAACCAAGCGTCACAACAAAATCTTCGTAATTGGAGTTGAAAATATCGGCAATGCAATCGTCCAAATCATCCTCACTCAAGATTTAACCGATGAGCTCGTCGTCATCGATGCCAACCCCGACAAACTCTGTGAAAAAATGCCCGACCTTCATCATATCGCTGCATTCCTCCCACGTACCAAAGTTGTCACTTTCATTGATTATTCCATAAGCTGGATCGAATTTGTGTATCGTTATTGTTGGTTCCCGTCAGAACCCTAGAGAGTCTAGGTTGAATCTATTCCAAAGAAATGTTGCTCTATTTTCTAAAATTATACCTCTATTAGCAAAGTATTTACACGATTTAATTCTCTTGATTGTTTCCAATCCTGTGATATGTTAACTTATATTTCCCGAAAATCGACTAGCTTCTCATTGAATCGGGTTATCGATTCGGGTACAAACTTGGACTCGTCGAGTTTCCATTTCTTGATTGCCAATCACTTGGACGTGAACGCTCAGGATGTGCAAGTCATTTGATACAATTAACTCTTATTTACATCACTCTCTATTGATATCTAAAATCTTATAAAATTATTTTCAGATCTTCATAATTGGTGAGCATGGTGATAGCTCCGGAGTCCTGTGGTCTAACATTAGTGTTGGTGGAGTTTCGTTGTTGAGTTTCATAAAGAACCAACAAATTACCTACGAAATAGAGACACTTGAAAACATACTCAAAGCAATTACCGAGAGTGTATATTAAGTGATCAGTCTGAAAAGGTATGCATCTTGGTCAATTGGTTACTCAGTTGTTAACTTGGTTAGAAGCCTGTTTAGAGACCAGAGGAAAATCCACCATGTTTCAGTTCTTGCAAAGGGTTTTTATCGTGTCGATGATAGCAACGTGTTTTTGAGTTTGCAGGCTCAGTTCAACAGGGGTGGAGTATTGAGCGTCACCGACATTAATTTGAAAGATGAAGAGGTATCGAGGCTTAGGGAATCATCCAAGATTATATTTGAAGTTCAGAATTAGTTGGGACTATAAAAGGGGAAGAAATAGAATTTTTTATAGAGGGGACCAAAATATATATTTTAAAATTTTTCTAGATTGACGGAGACCAAAATATGATTTTTTAAAATAATTTTTATTTTTTATTTTTTTACTCTAAATAATATACGAAAACAATAATTGGCGCGGACCATACCCCAAAAACCCCTACGTTCCGTCCCTGAATGTAAGGTACAAATATAACACAAGTTATTGACTATCTATTGTTCAGTTCAAGTATATTTGAGTGTTTTTATTTTTGCTTATATTATTGTGAAAGGCTTCTATTTCTCTTTATATTGCCTTACCAATATCATTGCCTTTCATCTACAAGATTAATATACACTACAAGTTGGTTTAAATTATTAATTTTTTTTAATTATTAAATTAGGTTGTATAAAGTTTAGTTTAGGAGTAAGAGTTAAAAGGATTATTATCCACATAAACTCCCATCTAAATGAAACATGCAAACTTGGATGTTGCTCGTTTTTCATGCTTTTTCGACCAACTAAAATGGTGCCATGCATTATCTGAAGTTCTAGATGAGAGGCCTCATTGCCGTCCACTCCAAATTAATTCCATATTCCTTATTCTTTCATCTTTAATTTGGACTGTTTATACCTAATCTTATACCTAATGTAAAAATTTTTGCTCATCAATTTGGTTTCTATTAGGGTAAACTATAACAAAGGTCACTCAATTATAAGTAAATTATATATAGGTCACTCAATCAATAAAAGTTATACTTGGATTATTCAATTATGAATAAGATTATATTTAGGACAATTAATTATTAAAGGTTACACTGGGGTTATTTAATTATGGAAAAAGTTACATTTGGATCACCCCTTCATGTATATAATTATGGGCAAAGTTACGTATAGGTCACCCTATATATATATATCAATTTGTATAGTAGATTAATTAATAATTTAAAATGAAGTATTCTTTTATTAACGAGGGTATATAAGTGATTTCGAAGAAAAATGATTAAGTAGATGTATTTTTTAAAACATTAAAGGAGACTTGAATGTAACCTTACGTATAATTCAGTGATCTAAGTGTAACCTTTAATAATAGGGTGATCTAAATATAACTTTTAATAATTGAATGTCTAAAATATAAATTTATCTATAATTAAGTGACCTTCATTGTAGTTTACCCTTTTAAATATTAAAAACATTTTTAATTCATATCTAATGTTTTAAAGTTTAAATCATGAATTAAATCATAGTCGAACCATTACAGAAATTTCTTTATCCTGAAATCTCTAAATTTCAATCTTAAAGTTTTAATTCATATAACACCTTTTGTATATTCTATTAACTTTATAAGTATCTCTTTAAAATGTTAAAGTTCACTTTTTTATAGGTTTATGTAGCAAAAAGATATCTTTATTTTTTGTGTCTTAATTTTGTCTTAAGACTAAATAGAGATATTAAAAATAGATAAATAATTTTAAGAAAATATTTAAATTATATTTAATTTACAATAATAATTATAAATTATTATTATAATATTAAATATTTTCTCGTTTAATAAAATTAGTGATTTTTATTTAAAAAATAGATAAATAATTTTTAGTCCTTATTATTACATGATAAACGTTACCTGCCAAACGGGATTTTCCCTTTTTGTTTAAACTTTTTGTAACTTCAAGCCTATAAGTTTTTCGTGCCAAAGAATCCAGGGACTATCTTGCTATTAGCCTATAAAATTTAAGAGCTTTGGACCACACTTCTAACATGACTAGAGGGGTAGTATATATGATACGGTTTATTTCTAAAAATACCTTACGCATTACGATAGAAAATGAACATATCTCTTTCTTTTTTTTTTCCTTTCACTTTCTTTCTAATAAAAATTTCTCTCAAAATTTATTTCATTTTTCACATTAGTTTTTTTAATCAGTTACAATGGTTATAGTAATATTTGTTCTAGATTATACTTTCGATCAATTTTTTTAATCAGTTATATTGATCGTTCAATCATTGTGTTGCAATATTGGTGTTTAAACTCGTGACCTCCCAAAACAACAATCGTTTTCTTAATCACTGTAACAAGATGGTTTGTGCCTAATTTATTAATTGAATAATAGAGATTATGTATTATAAAGATTTATTTATAGGGTAATCCTCTAAATTTAATTTATTTTAATGGTGAGTATTTGATCAAATCAAGTAAAAAAGTTGTCTTAGTCAATTTATTTTATTTTTTTTTATTTTAGTCTAGTTTTTATATAAATTTAACTGTAATTATTTATAATTTTATTGTATAGATTGTTTTTAATTTAAACTACTTTACTTATCCATATACAATACACATATTTTTTTCCTTTTTTTAATATATGGTATATAGGGCCGTAAATGAGACGAGACAAATCGTGAGCTACTCGAGCTCGACTTGGTCAAAGCTCGATCAAAACTCGACTCGATTGAACTCGGCTCGAGTTCTTGACGAGCCGAGCCGAGCTACATGATACTCGACTCGAAAAGCTCACGAGCTACTCGAAAATATAAATATACTTTGAAACCCTAAAATTTAAACCCTAAACATAAGTCTTACACTCTAAATTAACATACTAAAACCTAAAATTAATAAGCTTGAGTTTACATAACTTGTGTATCAAAGTTTTTTCGTTAGGCTTTAAATGAAACGTAAGAGATAAGAGTTACTCAAGTCTAACATGGTCAAAAATCGGTTAATACTTAGCTCGATTAGGCTCGAAAAAAGCTCGAACTCGACTCGAGTTCTAAACGAGTCGAGCCGAGCTCAGATTTTTTAGGCTCGTTTAAAATTACTCAAGCTCGAACTCGAAATCTTAACGAGTCGAGCCGAGTATAGCACTACTTGAGATCGACTCGGCTCGTTTACACCCCTAATGGTATATATATCAGACATAATTGGAAAATTATTCAAACTTAATAGTGATATATTATTACTAAAATTCAAATTATTCAAATTTTTATTTTATAACTCAATTTTTTTAAAAATTATTTCGAGTCAAATCAAGTTTTTAAAATATTGAATCAAGCCAAAATAGGAGTTTTACTCACCCTAATTTGTTTCATTCATAACGTCATGATTA
Source organism: Abelmoschus esculentus (assembly GCA_035048815.1). Classification (NCBI taxonomy): domain Eukaryota; kingdom Viridiplantae; phylum Streptophyta; class Magnoliopsida; order Malvales; family Malvaceae; genus Abelmoschus; species Abelmoschus esculentus. The sequence continues at coordinate 3,445,052 of JAUCBN010000038.1, forward strand.
AAACCTCTAGCATTGCTTAAGTGATTTAGTATCTCATTTCACTAAACTAATTAGTTGTTAGTGTATTAAATATTATTTAAGACTAATAGTTTATTGTAAGTGTCTTAAGGTGATTGTAAGATAATATATGTATATTATTTTTCTCAACTCTTTGATAAAGTACGTACATCCTACAAATAAAAATGCTCGAATTTAATTCTTTTAAAAAATATACATAATCTTTTATAAGATCCCTTTTTAAATTTAATACGTAATATTTTTTGTGAAGATAATTTTCAGGGTAAACTACATAAATGGTCACTGAACTTTTAAGGTAGATTTATTTTGGTCATCGTACTTTTAAAATATTTGATAAGATCATTAAACTTTTATGGTAAATTCATTTTAGTCACCATAATTTTAAAATATTTGATAAGATCATCAAACTTTTAGGGTAAATTCATTTTAGTCACTATACTTTTAAAATATTCGATAAGGTTATCCAAATTAAAAGATAGATGATTACTATTCATTACATATGTTATGAAACTTATAACATCTTTTGTATATTCTAATAACTTTATAGGTATCACCTTAAAATATTAAAGTTCACTTTTTCTATAGGTTTATGTAGCAAAAAGATATCTTTATTTTTTTGTCTTTTTTTTTGTCTTAAGGTTAAATAAAGATATCAAAAATAAATAAATAATTTTTAGTCTATAAAATTTAAGTGCTTTAGACCACACTTCTAACATGACTAGACCGGGTAGTATATATGATATGGTCCATTTCTAAAAATATCTTATGCATTATGATAAAAAATGAACATTTTTTTCACTTTCTAATAAAAAATTCTCTCGAAATTTATTTTATTTTTTATATTAATTTTTTAAATTAGATACAGTAGTTATAATAATATTTATTTTAAAATATACTCTCGATCATTAGATGTTGATCGTTCATTACTTTGTTGCAATACTGGTGTTCGAACTCGTGACCTCCAAGAAAAATAATAATTTTCTTAACCACTAAGACAAGATGGTTTGTGCCTAACTTATTAATTGACTAATAGAGATTGTATATTATAAAGATTTATCTATAGGGTAATCCTCTGGATTTATTTATTTTTAATGATGAGTATTTGATAGAATCAAGTAAAAAAGTTGAGTTAGTTAAGTTTTTGAATCTTATTTTATAACTAAAATTTTATTTAAATTTTTTTTCGTTTTTAGTCTAGTTTTGAGTTTTTATATAAATTTAATTGTAATTATTTAAAAGGTTAATTACTGTGGAGGTCATGTTTGTTTGCTCCCAGTACAAATTTAGTCATCGATTTTGAAAATCAACTAATACAGTTATGTATGTTTTCGAGCTGTAGATTTATGGTCATTTTAACGTTAAAAACCATTGAGGGTTAACGGAAAGATGATTTGACATAATAAAAAATAATAAATTACCTAAATAGTCATTAAATAATTATTTTATTTTTATTTTATGTTTGATTTCACCTTTAAAATTTTATATTTTAGCCATCACCCCATGCTGAAATAACAAGAATTTCTTGACTAAAAATTTTATATCTTCAGTTCAATACCCTTAGAAAAATCCAATAAATCCTCAACTACCCATCATTACTTAGGTTCATATCCCCTTTGTCATGGCGAGGCATTGTCAGTCATGGTCACCTTCTTCAACCAACCAAAAATCATGTCTAACTAAGCTGAATTTTCAGACTTGTAAATACCCAGATTTGTTTTTCCTTTATCTTTGATGGGTTTCTTTTAGAATCTTTAGGACAAGAGGGTGAAGCTATGGGTATGGTTGGGTCTGAATTTTTTTTAGAAAAATGGGTGTTTTTAGAAAGATGGTGAAAATATAGAAGTTTGAAATTTCAAGAGTCAAATTAGATATAAAATAAAAATAAAATATGTATTTAGTGACTATATAGGTAATTTAACCTTTTTTATTGTGCCAAATCATTTTTCCGTTAACTCTTAACGGCTTTTAATTTCGGAGTGATCATAAGTTTATAACCTGAAAAAGTACGTGATTGTATTGGTTGATTTTTAAAATCGGTGATTAAATTTGTACTAGAGGCAAATAAATGTGACCTCGCGGTAATTAACCCTTATTTAAACTACTTTAGTTATCCATATACAATACACATATTTTTTTTTCTTTTTTAATATGGTATATGTATCAAACAAAATTGGGAGACTGATTTAAACTTAAAAACTGATATATTATTACTAAAAATTCAAGTTATTAAAATTTTTATTTTATAATTTAAATTTTTTTTAAAAATTCAAGTCAAATCAAGTTTATAAAATTTTGAATCAAGTTAAAATAGGAGTTTTACTATCCTAATTTGTTGTTAGTATATTAAATATTATTTAAGACTAATAATTTATTCTAAGAGTTTTAAGGTGATTGTAAGATAATATATATTATTTTTTCTCAACTCTTTGACAACATAGGCATATCCTACAAATAAATAAGTTCGAATTTAATTTTTTTACAATATATATCATCTTTTATAAGATCACTTTTTAAATTTAACACGTAATATTTTTTATGAAGACGTAATTTTTAGGGTAAATTACATAAATGATCACCGAACTTTTAAGGTAGATTTATTTTGGTCATCGCACTTTTAAAATATTCGATAAGATCATCGAACTTTTAGAGTAAATTCATTTTAGTCACTACACTTTTAAAATATTTGATAAGGTTATCCAAATTTTAGTTTGCATTCAATAAGGTCACTCAACTTTTAGTTTGCATTCGATAAGGTCCCTACCATTAAATTTTGTTAAAAATTCCCATAAGATTTAATATATCTTTAGTAAAAAAATGAATAAAGCACAATAAACATAATTCAACTTTCTTTTCATTCCTATCTTGGTCACTAAAGTTTTTTTTTTATTTATTAACTTTTGAATTGTTCATATTTTGTGTAATCTCAAATAACATGATTATATAAATTGAAATTTTTGATTAATCTTGAAAAAATTAGGAAATATTTTTTATTATTAAATTTATCATATTATCATTTTTATATCTTATTAAGCAAAATAAAAAACTATTACTCAAATCAAATATTTTAATTATTTGATTTAATTGGTACATGAGATTAATAAATGAACAATCGAAAATTAAATAGAATAATTAAAATATTTGATCAAAGTAATAATTTTTATACTTTGCTTATTAAAATATAAAATAGGTAATATTGTAAATTTAATAAGAAAAATAAAAAAAATATTTCATGATTTTTTAAGGACTAATCGATTTTTTCAATTTTTTGAAGGATTAAATTAAATTTTAGTGACCAAAATAGGAGTGAGAAGAAAGTTGATTGATTACTATTGTAGTTCGCCCAATTTTATTAAAAATATATTAAAACTAACGACAATTTTTACCAGAATTTAACGATAGGGATTTTATCGAATATGAATTAAAAGTTGGGTGACCTTATTGAATATGAACTAAAAATTGAATGACTTTATTGAATATAAACTAAAAATTCAGTAACCTTATCGAATATTTTAAAAATACGATTACCAAAATGAATCTACCTTAAAAAGTCGTTGTCCGTTTATATAGTTTATCCTAATCTTTAAACTGATATATGTAAAAAAAAAAAAAAAAAATTGGAACCTCCTGCCTAGTACCTTGTTACCCTTCCTATACGCCAATGAAGGACTTCGTACTTCCATGGATTTGGTGCAAATATTACAGTTGAGAACCAATTAATCGATTCAAACGACATCATTATTTATCGTTAGTTGATTAATATTTTTTCGTAAAACAAATATTTTAACTTAAAATAAAATTTTAAATATTCAAATTAACTATTTAGTCAAACATGAAGGATATCTTTTATATTATACCTAAAATATATTTACTTTGCCCATTAAGATCATCCTTTATTGATTTTTTTCAATTTTTTAACTTTAATTTATTATTATTTAAATTTTATTTTTTAAAAATATATTTAAAACATCTAACCAATTTTTAAATATATTTTATAAAAATTAATTATTTAATATAATTAATGAAAAAATAAAAAAATAATTTTTAAAAAGTCAATAAAAACGATACAATGAATAATATAAATACGAAATGGGTCAAATATAGAAAACTGCAACGTTTTAGACCCATAAATCTCCTAATTGGGAGAGTTTTCATTATGCCCAATGATCCATTTTCTATATCCACCCATGCGGCCCAGTTTTCGTGTCGGTTAAATCAACTAATATAATTAATTATAAATTAGGTATAAAGATAATTTTCACCCTTAACGTTTATAATTTTTATCATTTTGACCTTTATTCTTTTTGAGAATAAATTTAGCTCTTGACCTATGTCTTTTTTGACAAATATCTCATTTTTTAACTATCATGATAACTGAACCGTTAAAAATTTAATAATAATGACATGTCATATATATGTAATAATATATTTTAAATGAAATAAAATCTAACATATTAAATATATACATATATAGAATATAATTGGCATAAAGATAATTTTAACCCTTAACAGTTATAGTTTTTGTCGTTTTGACCCTTATTCTTTTGGGGATAAATTTAGCCCTTAACCTATATTTTTTTAACAAATATCTTATTTTTTAACTAGATTGATGACTGGACTGTTAAAAATTTAACGATGATATATATGGAATATAATTTTAAATTATATGGTATGTAACCTATCAAATGCATATATATATATATATATGAAATATAATTTTATTCTAATATAAAATATAAAACAATTAAAGTTCAAATAAAATATTAAAAATTAATTAATTTTAAAATAAAAAATTATTAAACATTCTTAACCTTAACTACGATAAAATCTAAATCTTATTCGAATTGTGTTTATATTTTTTAAGATAGGATTTTGATTCTATCGTAGTTAGGGTTAAGAATGTTTAATAATATTTTATTTTAAAATTAATTAATTTTTAATATATTTGAATTTTAATTGTTTTATATTTTATATCAGAATAAAATTATATTCCATATATATATATATATATATATGTATTTGATAGGTTACATGCCACTTCATTTAAAATTATATTCCATATATATATATATATATATATATATATATATATATCATCGTTAAATTTTTAACGATTCAATCATCAAGCTAGTTAAAAAATAAGATATTTGTCAAAAAATATAGGTTAAGGGCTAAATTTATCCAAAAAAAAGAATAAGGGCCAAAACGACAAAAACTGTAAACGTTAAGGGTTAAAATTATCTTTATGTCAATATAATTTTATTCCAATATAAAATATAAAACAATTAAAATTTAAATGAAATATTAAAAGTCAATTTTTTATTCATTAAAAATTAATTAAATATAAAATAAAATGTCACTAAACATTCTCTATCCTAACTATGATAAAATCAAAATTTTATCTAAAAAAATATGAACACAATCTAAAAAGGAAGGCTTTGTAGAGTTTGTTACCGGTGAATCAAAATAAAGAATTTTGATACTAATCAATTGAGTTTTTATTATTTTAGTTTAGAAATTAGGTATTTTAATGTTTAATCTAAATCGTGTACGATCACTTGTATTATTCTTGTGAGACCCCGCTCGACTAGCTATGGTATTGCATAGAGGTGACAAACATGTTATTAGGATCGGTTTTGATTAAGTTATTTTGAGTTTGATATTATTTAATTTAAACATAATTTTCGTTTAGTTTTAATTTAGTTTATCACGATTTAAGTCATATCAAGATGGTTGAGTTTCAATTTGGTTGATTTTAGTTCATATTGATTTTGAGCCGATGAGAGATAAGTCGGTTTGAATCAGGTTTTAGGTCGAGTCAATTTTTACATGTTATATAAGATTTTATAAAATTAATATATTTTTAACTTTTTTATTAGTTGTGTGATAATTCACATCTCATCTTATTTATTTTTTAATATCTTTTATTAATTTTAGGTTATCTTCTATTCAGATATATTTAATTTGAATTTATTTGGTTGAAATTCAAAATAAAACAAAGTTTATAGCGCCAATAGTTTTTTAAATTTAAAAATATATATATATATATATATATATACCTTTTCGAGACTTTCTAATATATTAATACTAAAAAATTAAATTTTAAATTTTATAGATTTTAATTTTAATTCGTAATAATAAAAATATACTTTCTTTCTATCTTTGTCTTTATAGTTTATATAGTGATATTTATAAATTCAGAAATATATTTAATACCGAAAATAAAATCTTTAATAATTTTAAATTAATTTTAACTTGCTAACGCCTATAAACTCATTTAAGAATATAAAAACCATCTTAAAGTACAAGAAGAAAAGAAGCAATCAAATCAATGTTATCCAATTACTAAATGTTAAATTACTAGTCAAAAGAATATAAAGCTAATAATCCCTCTAAATCTTAACCTTTTATTTATAAAGGTATTATTTTGATTTAAAATAAAATATTAAAGGTTAAATTATTTTATAAAATAATATACGAGTCAAAATATTATCTAATTAATGATTAAAAATATTTTTTTTGCCTTATGCTACTTATAGAATGATGTTTTGGAATTGTTTTTATCCCAGAAAAGACTTGTCTTTATTTATAAAATGGAATAAACCAATAAGGAATGAAGTAAATAAAAGGAAAAAAACTTAGGTCAATAAAAATTCAGATATAAATATTATGTAGTCGTTAGAGACCACCAACCTCGTATCAGTTCAAAAGGTGCTGCCTTTAATCCTTGTAATATTAGTTATTTGTAGTGTGATGCGATGATCGTTCATCTTGTCTCTCGGGTATGGAATTAAAGTTCGATTATCCCCCTATATAAGTGTACCCCCGACCAGCCTTGGCTCCCATCCAGCCACACCTAGTCCTTTCTCTATCCCTTTCTTGGATCTTGGATCTTGGATCAAACAATGTCTCTCCCTATGACACAAGGGAAAACCCTTTCTGATGCTTGGGACTATAGGGGTAAACCGGCGGAGCGCTCCAAGACCGGTGGCTGGATCTGTGCAGCCATGATTCTAGGTCTTTAAATGTCCTACTTTTGCTTTTCTTTATGTTCTTATATACGTTTGGTTTGGACCTAATGGAGCATATGGGGTTTCTTTTGCTTGTGTATCTCTTAGGTGCTGAGATGTGTGAAAGGCTTACAACGCTAGGGATCGCTGTTAATCTGGTGACGTATTTGACTGGAACCATGCATTTAGGCAATGCTAACTCAGCCACCATCGTCACCAACTTCTTCGGCACCTCCTTTATGCTCTGTCTGCTCGGTGGTTTTGTGGCAGACACTTTCCTTGGCAGGTTTGCTTCTTTGCGTTCCCGATGCATCCACTTGGTTAAATAGGAGTGATAGTAATTAACTTTTTATTATAAATTCTCTCCCATTCACAGATATCTCACCATCGGAATTTTCACCGCCGTTCAGGCAACCGTAAGATTCATTCCCATTGATGAATTTTCCTGATAACTGCAACGTCCAAGTTTAAAGCTAAACTTCATTTTTCTTATTCATTTATATTACTTTATGGTTGTGGAGCAGGGCGTCACCATCTTGGCAATCTCAACAGTAATCCCAAGCCTAAAGCCTCCCCAATGCACGAGGGATAGTGCAACAACTTGCACCCCAGCCAGCGGCATACAACTTATTATTCTCTACTTAGCTCTCTACATGACCGCCCTTGGAACTGGGGGACTCAAATCAAGTGTCTCAGGGTTAGGGTCAGACCAATTCGACGAGTCGGACCCCAAAGAGAAAACTCAGATGACAAACTTCTTCAACTGGCTCTTTTTCTTCATAAACATAGGCTCACTCTGTGCAGTTACGATTCTGGTGTACATCCAGGACAATGTAGGGCGTGTATGGGGCTATGGTATCATTGCTTGTGCAATAGTGATAGGGTTGGTGGTGTTTCTATCGGGGACCAGGCGGTACCGTTACAAGAAATTGGTGGGGAGCCCATTGACCCAAATTGCGGCAGTGTTTGTGGCAGCCTTGAAGAAGAGGCATTTGGAGTTGCCATCCGATTCATCGCTGCTGTTCGAAATTGATGATACAGCGGCGGGATTCAAGAAGAAGAAGGAAAAGCTGTCCCACAGCAAGCAGTTCCGGTTAGTATTCTAAAGATATTCTCATATATACAAACAATTGGCCGCTTTAGTGCAATATTCTACCAAATTTTCCGGTCATAATCGGCTAATTTGTGCTTCATTGCTTGAAATTTATGCAGTTTCTTGGACAGGGCAGCGATTATAGATCCATCTGTTCCTAAGGCAACCAAGTGGAACTTAGCTACCTTAACCGATGTTGAAGAAGTAAAATTGGTTCTGCGAATGTTACCCATTTGGGCAACCACGATCATCTTTTGGACAGTCTATGCCCAAATGTCAACCTTTTCAGTGTCTCAAGCCACTACCATGGACCGTCACATCGGAAGCTTTCAAATCCCACCTGCATCACTCACGGTTTTCTTCGTTGGTACCATTCTCTTGACCGTCCCAATTTACGACAGAATCATTAATCCAATCGCAAAAAAGGTTCTTAAAACCCCAAAGGGTTTAACCCCTTTGCAAAGGATCGGTGTTGGTTTAGTTCTCTCCATTATTGCAATGATAGCCGCTGCACTGACCGAAATCAAACGATTGAGGTCAGCAAGGTTACATGGTCTTACGAATAAACCCTCAACTGAGCAACTCCCAATGACCGTCTTCTGGCTGATCCCCCAGTTTCTGCTGGTGGGGGCTGGGGTGGCCTTTACATACATAGGGCAACTCAACTTCTTCTTAATGGAGTGTCCGAAAGGGATGAAAACAATGAGCACGGGTTTGTTCTTAAGTACCCTTTCGTTAGGGTTTTTCCTCAGTTCTTTGTTGGTTACTGTAGTTCAAAAGGTGACTGTCAAACATCCATGGCTCCCAAACAACCTGAACAAAGCGAAGCTGTATGATTTCTACTGGCTCTTGGCAGTTCTGAGCTGTTTGAACTTGGTAGTTTACTTGGGTTTTGCCAAGTGGTACGTGTACAAGGACAATAGACTTGCTGATGAAGGGGTCGTCGAATTACAAGTAACAGAACCTACACTCCATTAATATGAATCAATATGTTTTGCAGTGAACCTACCCTGCGTTAACGATGGACGTTCAAATAAGTTCGAAACGCAGATTACATGTACAATATGTAATGGTAAAGGCATACATATATATCATGCTGTTTTGCATTTGTTTCTAAATGTTACAAAGTGTTTCAGAAAATCTTCCTTCCAACTGTGATGGTTTAAGAACTTTTGAAACTTAAACTAAACCAAGAGGACCACAAGCTTCTTTAACATAGTGAAGTTGTTTACTAGAATCAAAGCAGCTGTGCGTTCAACTAGGTTGAAAACATGTCCTTGCAAAAAGGGAGAGAACTTCACCTTAAATGCTGAAACTAAGATCATCTACTATCTGTAAAAAAATGCACCTACAGTACGACATAGCAACTGAAATATCGATCGAATACCTTCATGCCTGCAGCTGCATATATCCTTCACAACTATGACAATCTTAGAGGGACAGATAATCATGTTTAACTAGATCCCAAGCTACCAAGACATAGAATCTGCATAGTTAACCAAAGCATCTGAGAAATCCTTACAATCATACCCTGAATGAAATAATGATGATTGATGATAATAGCAACCACATGTATAACTCGAATCATGATTTATAATGGTTGATATCATAGTTTCTCTTTCGAAAGGAAGCCACTGGTTTTACAGAACTAATCATGATTAGGTTACTTTACACAAGGAATTATAGCACTAATTTCATCAATTAACAACAAACCATCTTATGTTCATAAAAAGAATCGTCTCCCTCATCCAATTAGCTTAAAATACATGGTTTGCATTTGAATTATCAACAGCTTTGATATCAATCACAACAAAGCCAATAATTCCCCGTGTAAAAAGGTACAAACTTTAGCGACAAAGCTCAACCCCATACCTTTGAGTGTGCTTCCTAAAACCTCAAAAACCGATACGCGACAATCCCTTCGAGCGCCCCGATAAACGTTCCGGCCAAGACGTCGAAAAAGAAATGCCTTCCGAGCAAAACCCTTGAAGTAGCAGTCATTATAGCCCAAACCCATACGCCTAATACAACAAAACCGGGTTCAATTTTCATCCACCGTTGTATAAAATCCGAAACGAGCTCCTTGTTGTTTTGAAAAATAAGGTGGAATAGAGTAGCTAAAAGTAGAACCCTTGAAGCGTGGCCACTTGGGAAAGAGTTTCCGGCGTGAACAGGGAGGGACATGTTTGGGTTGTAGTGAGGACGGGTACGGCGGAAGGTCAGTTTGATGAGTCGGATCAAAGCAAGATCCAGGAGGAGGCCGAGGATGAGAGGGATGGCTAGAGAGGAAAAGGAAGGGGAAACGAGAAAGAGAGAGAGGGAAACCGGGAAGGAAAAGTAGAAATCGGCGGAGTATTCGAGGAGGAGGAAGAGAAAAGAGGGGATGATAGGTTTGAAGAGGGTGTGGAGGAAGAGTGAAAGAGAGACGTCTATGGTTATTAGGGGCTGAAGGAAATGCGGGGATGATGGCGGCGTTGTTGCTTTCGTCGACCCCATCGGCGGTGGTGGATATAGGGGGTAGGTAGTTGGGGAGCGGAGGGCCGGTCAACTCAGAACAGACGGTTTACGGTTAGAATGGGGAGGTTCAGATGATTACTTGTACAAACTACTAAGGGAGTGGTGAAACGGTGCCGTTTATACCAATCAAGTATAAAGTATCCCATTAATGTAAAGTTCTGTTTTTTAAAACTATTGTTAAAATATTGTTTTAGATTAAAAGTAATACAGTAGGAGAAATTTTGAGAATAATTTAATTTAATTTGTTATTTTAGAATATATATAATTTTTATATATTTGACAATTTTAATAATTTTTTATAATATAGATTGGACAACGTAATATTTAGGCTAATATTTTTTATTTTATAAAAATATTAAGAAAATAGAGAACGCTTACTTTGGGGAAGAATGTCACATATACTTAGGGATGATAATGGATCGAATTTGGATCAAATTTTATAAAGTTTAAATCTAATCTAATTCATAATTGTACTTTTAAAAGAATCAAAGTCTAAATTCAAGTCTATTTACATGAATCAAAATTCAATCCAATAAAATATCTAAAATCTAAATCCAAATTTTTTTAAGTAACAACTCAAACATATATTTTTAAATGAAAAAAATAATTTTTATCAAACAAATATATTTAAATTTATAATACAATCAACTAATATTAGAATTCAATATAAAAATAAATTAAAAACAAATTAGGAGTAGTAGTTAGGATTTAAAGAATTAAGGGTATGATGTATTTTTTAGAGTGTAGAGTTTAGGATATAAAGAATTAAGAGTAGAAATCCTTTGTCTCTTTTTCATGCTTTCATTCATGCATCCACTTCAAATTAGAAGTTTAGGGTTTAAGGATAGGGGTTGTAGTTAGAGTTTAAGAAATTAGGGGTAGGTGTATTTTTTAGGGTGTAGGATTTAAGATTTAAGATATAGAAAATAAGAGTTATGGTTAAAAATTTAATTTTTTAGAAATTTTCAACGGGAGATATGGATGAAGTTATGAGAAAGAGGTAGACGATTTTCACTCGAAAATTAAGGTTAAAGTTTAAAATTTAATTTTGGCATAAAGATAATTTTAACTCTTAACGTTTACAAATTTTATCATTTGGGCCCTTATTCTTTCTCTGAGATAAATTTAGCCCTTAACCTATATTTTCTTGACAAATACCTTATTTTTAATCTATCATGGTAGCTAGACCGTTAAAAATCTAACAATGATAATATGTCATGTGCATATGATAATATATTTTAAATGACATGACATATAATCTATCAAATACATATATATATATATATATATGAAATATAATTTTATTCTAATATAAAATAATTAAAATTCAAATAAAATATTAAAAAATAATTAATTCTAAAATAAAAGGCTACTAAACATTCTTAACCCTAACTACGATAGAATTAAAATTCTATCTTAAAAAATTTAATTAATTTCAAATTGTGTTCATGTTTTTTTAAGATATGACTTTGATTTTATCGTAATTAGGGTTAGTGTAAAACTAATGTTTTGATATAATAATTGAAAAATAGTTTTGGACTAATTTGAAAAGATTTCAAAAATGGTTCTTATGTCCAAACTACTTAAAAATATATTTAAGATGTTTTTGAAAGTTTTTAAATATGTTTTGAATAATTTAAAGAAACCAAAGAACTGATTTTTACCCAGGTGTTACACCCTCAAGGTGTTTCGATACATGTTCTTCAATGTTATGGTTTCAAAAGGCTTTTATCACTGTGATCACCTGTTTCGAACCATGTTTCGAAACACCTCCAACGATCAAAACGATTTTATGAAAACCCTCAAACGGCTAGGAGCGATATCGATATTGGTATCGATACCTGTTCATAAATGCAGGTCAACGGCTATTTCTCAAAGCAGATGTTTCGAAACAGCCTTTACGTGTTTCTATACCGTCTACACCAGAAGAGGAAATAAGTCTTGTAATCAGCTCCAAACGACTCCAAACCAATCCCAATGGTCACCAACGACTAAAAGATCATTTGGGATAATAAAAAGAAGTCTCAAGCATCAAGAGAAGACTAATGCTTCAATTGTAACAACATTATGATCAAGAAATTGTCTTAGAGCATAATTCTCATCTTTTGGGTAGACAACACTAGTGAGCTCAATACTAATGTATGCTCAAGTGTCTTAGGATTGGGTGAGTGCTTAGTTGCAAACACTAGCCTTATTAGAAGGATTCAAGTTTGCTAAGTTTTCTTGTTTGAGTGAATTCCTAAAGTTCGGTTGTGAACTTTGGATGCTAGATTCGGGTTGTGAATCTAGGATTGTAAGGTTATCCCTTTGTTCCTCGAAAGGTTGAAATTATTAGTGAATTTGGGAAATCCTTAGTGGAAAGCTAAGGTAGTGGATGCAGACGAGGCCGAACAACTATAAATCCTTGTGCCATTGTCTATATTTTGCTTCCACACATATCCACCCAAATTAGCCAATTCTCCATCACTTGACAAGTAAATTCGGTTGCGCATCGAGCCAATCCAAGCCTAACAGTTATGAATGTTTAGTAACCTTTTATTTTAGAATTAATTAATTTTTTAATATTTTATTTAAATTTTAATTATTTTATATTTTATATTGAAATAAAATTATATTTCATATATATATATATGTATTTGATAGATTATATGTCATGTCATTTAAAATATGTTATTATATGCATATGACATACCATCATTGTTAGATTTTTAACGGTCTAGTTATCATGGTAGTTAAAAATAAGATATTTGTCAAAAAGGTATAGGTTAAGGGCTAAATTTATCCAAAAAATAAGGGCCAAAACGATAAAAGTTATAAACGTTAAGAGTTAAAATTATCTTTATGCCTTTAATTTTTTAAGATTCTTTAACATAGACATAGAAAAGAGGCATGATTATCATCAACAATCGTTCTTATATTTTTTCAACTATGTCCTACGAAACTTGTATAAATAAGAGCTTAAGCCTCTTGTATTCTTAAGTATAGATGAATAAAATGGAGTTTTATCAACATGGTATCAGTTGCTAGGTGGTGATCTTCTTGGTTTGTTTCTTAATTGGCTAGTCTGTTGGTTCTTTGTCGAGTTCACATGTTCAATTATTTCTCTAGTTTTACTTATCCATGGCGGTTCCAGAAGCACTTCTTGATCAATCCCTCAGAGAAGTTTCTCTTGATAGTCGAGTTAATGCTTTAACTGTCGATGGTTCTGCATCTTTTGCAAATTGGTTTCCAGATTCTGGTACTACGCATCATGTGACAAGTGCTCATTCGCTGCTGCAACAACAAGCTGCCTATTCGGGGAATGGTAAGGTGCACTTGGGAGACGGTACTTCTATTTCGATTTCTCATGTTGGTCATGCTTATCTACACTGTGATAGTCGATCCTTATGTTTGGATAACACTCTTTTTGTGCCATAAATAACGAAAAATTTAATGTCTGTTGCTAAATTTTCACGTGATAACCATGTATATTTTGAGTTTCATGACTGTTTTTGCCTTGTCAAGGATGCTACCACTCATGAAATTCTTCTAAGAGAAAAGCTTGATGAAGGTCTTTATAGCTTTGAGTCTTGCGATATTACAATTCTTCATACTTTAACTATAGAAGATTCGGACTACTAGCTCTAGCATAGAAGGCTCGACCATCCTTCCTTAGAAGTTGTTAAAGCAATCACTAATAAATCACCCTTAACACAACCAAGTAATATCTGCATGGCTTGTCAAATGTGGAAGAGCCATGTTCTACCGTTTACTTCTTCTCATACAGTGTATACTCATGCTTTTGAACTAGTAGAGATTGATGTGTGGGGACCAGCCCCAATTTCATCTAATGGATATCGATATTTTGTTCAATTTGTGGATATGTTTAGTAGGAATTCTTGGCTTTTCTTGCTGAAATTTAAAAGTGATGTATCTGTAGCCTTCGATAACTTCATGGCTCTTGTTCAAAATTAATTTAAGACTTCAATTCTTGCCCTACAAACAGATGAAGGAGGAGAGTTTAAATTCTTAGACTCTCTCGCTCGTAGACATGGTATTGTGCTTCGAAAAACTTGTCCGCATACATCCCAGCAGAACGGTGTCGTAGAACACAAACATCGACATGTTGAAACAGCTCTTACTCTTCTAGCTCAAGCATCTATGTCGCTCAAATTTTGGGCGTATACTATCCTCAGTGTAGTGTATCTTGTCAATCAATTGCCCTCCAAATCTCTTCAAGGTTATCTCTTCATCAAAAGTTATATAGAGTGCTATCAGAATATAGATTTCTCAAAGTTATTGGGTGTAGATGTTATCCCAATATCAGGCTATTCAACAAGCATAAATTCGATTTCAAATCTATGGCCTGTATCTTTTTAGGTTATTCTCCTACACACCATGGTTACGTTTGCCTAGAATCACCAGGAACAATTTATATATCTCGGAGTGTAGTCTTTGATGAATTTTATTTTCCATTTGCTCAACAGGGTACACCACCTAAACGCAAAGATCCAGTCTTTCAATCAGCTCAAGTTTCAGTGTTGGTTAACAAAGCTCTACAGCAGGCTTCGCCTACACATTCACAACAATCTCAGCAAACATAAGGGTCTTGTGATCAACAACAACCTCAGCAATCCCATCGAGCTCCAGTTAACACTGAACAACAGCCTCAACATGCTCAAGTGTCAACTGAACAATAACAGCAACAACAAGTTTGTCAATCTCAGCAGGATCAATAGGCGAGACTACAAAATCAGGGTTCTCCCAGACAATCTATTCTTCTTGAGCAACCTCACGAGACCAGCCTTCACGAACCTTTGGTTGATGATTATGATATGGATAATCCACCTGTATTTCATACCTCTAGTTCAGCACCATGTTCATCTTTTATTGATGGTGATTGTCGAGCCTCGACTCCTCCATTACTGAATGATGGCGGGAATGTGCCCACCTCTAGTTCAATACCTTCATCTGCAACAAATGTTCTTCCATCTCCATCTCTAACAAATGTTCACCCAATGGTGACAAGGAGGAAGAATGGCATAATCAAGCCTAAGGTGTATTCTCTTCAGGTTAAGCAACTACCTGCGAACATTTATAGTGCTTTAGAAGACCTTGATTGGAAGGCTGTTGTAATGGTAAAATATACAGCTCTCCTAAGCAATAATACATGGGAGATAACTGAGCTACCACTTGAACTGAAGGTTGTAGGATGTAAATGGCTTTTCAAGGTCAAGCTTAAAGCAGATGGCATTGTCGAAAGGTACAAAGCACGACTTGTGACAAAAGGTTTTACTCAGATATCATGATACGATTTCATGGATACTTTTAGTCCAGTTGTTCGATTTGCTACTGTCAATATCTTCTTTTTCATTGTTGTCTCGAATCAATGGGACATAAGACAAGTAGATATGAATAACGCGTTCTTAAAAGGAGACCTTCAAGAGGATATTTATATGCAACAGGTTCCAGGGTTCGAAGAAGTGTCTAATGACGATAGGAAGTTGGTTTGCAAGCTCAGAAAAGCTTTGTATGGGTTACGCCAAGCACCTAGAAATTGGTTTTTAAAACTAAAAGAGTTCTTACTTTCTCTTGAGTTTCTAGCCTCCAAGGTTGATCCGTCGTCGTTTATTTACAATAAGGATCAAGATGTGATTTACATTACAATTTATGTTGACGATATCCTGGTGATTGGAAATAATCAACTTGAAATTTCTCGGGTGATTGCTACGTTTCACCAACAATTTTCTTTAAAGGACCTTGGTGAGTTAAAATATTTTCTGGGTCTGGAGGTTACTCGATCAGTTGCAGGGCTTTTCCTCAGTCAAAAGAAGTTCATAGGTGAACTCCTACACAAAGTTCAAATGACAAGGGTTAATGCTGCAAACACCCCTATTCCCATGTCTCTTAAAGTCAGCAGGCATAAAGGACATCCTTTTCAAGAGGCTCAAGTTTATAAGAGCACGGTTGGTGCTCTATTATACATTACACACACTCGTCCTGACATTTTATTTGTTATTAATAAAGTAGCTCAGTTTGTACAAAAGCCTACTGAAGCTCACTGGTTGGTCGTTAAACGTATCCTGAAGTATCTCAAGGGTACCATTGAGTTTGGATTATAGTTTCCAGCACAACCACAAACACAAAAGGATGCTCATTTAGAAGCTTTCTCGGACGTGGATTGGAGTAGTGACTCAGATGATAAAAAGTCTGTATCAGGCTATCTGGAGTACAAAAGAAGCAAAGGGCGGTCTCAAGGTCCATTGCGGAGGTAGAATATCGTAGTTTAGCTGACACAAGTGCAGAGGTTACATGGATTATTGCTATGCTGCAAGAAATGGGAATAAGAATGGTTGAGTGTGCGTGTTTGGTTTGATAACACAAGTGTCGATGCCATGGCAACTAACCTCGTGTTGCATGCCAAAACCAAACATTTCGAACTAGATCTGTATTTTGTTCGAGATAAAGTGGCGTCCAATAAAATTCAAGTTAATCACGTTCTAGATGATATACCAAATTGTTGACATGCTAACAAAGCCACTTCCCCTCGTGCACTTTGAGCTTCTCAGAAACAAGCTTTCAATGTTCAACTTTCTGAAAGTTTTTCCACAAGCTGAAGAAGCAAAACGAATGTTAAACAGTAGATAGTGTGCATCTGCAGTTGAGTCATGATCTTCTTTAGTTGTTATAATTAATATAGGTTGTTGCAACCGTTTTTGAAAAAGGTTACTGGGGTTTATCAGTCCCTACGAAACTTGTATAAATAAGAGCTTAAGTCTCTTGTATTCTTAAGTATAGATGAATGAAATTGAGTTTTATCAACAAATAGAAGTATAAGAAAGAAGTAAGCGATTTTCACCCAAATATGAATGGGTTAATTTTTTAACCGGTTTATTGGTTTCCGAACATGATATAGCATATAGATACGTGAGTAGTCACCTAGTTATCATCTCCTCCAAGTCCAATGTCTAAAATGGAAGATCCTTAGGTTAGCTTACATATTCATGGCGTGTCAAACAATGTAAGGCTATGATAATTACCAAGGTGCGAGAGTAAGACTGAAGAAAAGAAAGCAGCATTTATTGAGTAAAGGCTATACATTTATGACACTTAAATTCTCCTGTCCCTTCAACGCAGTCACCATTCCACTGCTCCAAGCTGGTCAAATGGTCTCAATTCCATCATCCCACCACTTAATTTCAGGTTTCTGGTCTCAGTTCAATACCCTTTTCAACCAACACATGTACTATCATCATCAAAATTAATAAATGTTGGAGATGAGAATCGAGAAACAAGAACAGTGACTGAAGTAGAAGATATCTAGCCATCTAGGTTACTGTGAAGGCATGCAAACCAGGCAAACACATAAGAAAGTGTTTGAAAGGAAGCACGCCAGTATCCAACGCTGTTCCCGGAGCTTGAAAAATAGCCAAGATTCCACAGGCGTGGAGGGTAAAGACTGGCAGAACTCCACCCCAGGAACTTACCAACAGTTCAACACCATGCCCTCCTTTTTATTAACCCTCTAAGTTTACCTAATTACTCCTTAATCCCATTTGAATTCGAAAATTTTCATCCATATCAAGATTCAATCATGAATTCATAAACCCAATAATGAATAGTAAAGGGATTAAACTATCTGCAAATCTCAATGTTATTGTCCCCTCCCTTCATAACTAAGATCCCATTACCCCAAGGTGCAGCATTAAAAAATGTGGTGAAATGAGAAAGAAAGGTTGTCGTTTTGTAAGTTTAAATTTCAGTGCTTTTCCAAGATTCTTTTTTTATATTGCTCCTGCCAGTTTCCATTCTCTTTCTATTCTTTCCTCGTTTGCTTTTTATTCCTTTTTTCTATTCATTCCATCTGTTTGTTTTCTCTCTTCAAAGTTCAGACTCCTATAAAAGATTTTCTTATGGATTTTGAAGGAAAATAATTCTGGGTTTTATATCTGACTCACTTTTATGTGATTGGATGGAGGGAAAGTGGAAACCTAGTAGGTTAGAGGTCATGTACCAGCGGATGTATATATGTATATCACAACAGAAGTGAAAGCTAAGGTCTCTACTGGTTTTTCTGTTTCATTGAAACATCAAGCTCACCAAGAATCACCGTCTAAACATAAAATATAATAAACTAATTCATGTTTCTTTGATTTGAAGGAGCATTTCTCTGCACAAGAAGAAATCTTTCTATAAAAGAAAATGGAGAAAAATTGAGGGGGGAGCTTAATATTTAACCCTTTTGTTTAATGAACTATAACATTTAAAGGGACAAACTTTCACTGTGTTCATAGTTTACTGACAAACTAGGGTTTTAGATATGGCATATTATTCATTTCTGTAGCTTTTTATGATGGATATAAAGAATAAAGATGCAGTTAGTTGGGTTGCTTTAAAATGTACTAGCTGTTTCCCATTGCTAAGGCTTAGCTACCTGCACTCAATGTCTTTAACACCAGAATCTAATTATTTTCGAATTTTCTCACAAATTAATTCAGTCCTCCTATCCAGGGGTGTGTAAACGAGCGCAGCTCGTTAAGAATTCGAGTCGTATTCGAGTTTTTTTTTAGCTTAATCGAGTCAAATATTGATCGATCTTTGACCGTATTAAACTCGAATAACTCTTATCTCTCACATCTCATTTAAAGTCTAATGAAAAAAAACTTTAATATATAAGTTATGTAAACTCAAGCTTGTTAATTTTAGATTTTAGTATGTTAATTTAGGGTTTAAGACTTATGTTTAAGGCTTAGATTTTATGATTTTAACTTTAGAAATATAAATTTTAAATTATAAAAAAAATAAAAAATAGTATATTTATGTTTTTTTGAGTAGCTCGTAAGCTTTTCGAATCAAGTATCATGTAGCTCGACTCGACTCAAATTCTTGACGAGAAGAGTCTAGTTGAGTCAAATTTTAATCGAGCTTTGACCGAATCGAATTCGAGTAGCTTGCGATCTGTCCGGTCAAATTTACTGCCCTACTCCTATCATAAATAGAAATATCTCAGTCTACAATAAGTTAGCTAGCACGTATCTGTTCGCATGACTTGTTTATTACATTCAATTAGTTGAGTGACTTAATTGTTATAATTAATCAATTGAGTGATTTAATTATAATTTTAAAATATAATTTTTTAATGAACAAATCATTCCACGTCAGAAAATTGTTTAATATTTAAAAATCTAGTGACCTAATTATGACAATTGATTAATTGATTGACTCATAAGTTTTAAAATTTAGTAACACATTTATAGGTTTTTAAAATTTAGTCTCATTTGTAATATTACTAATAACTGGTTGACATATAGTATAATTTACCAAATATTTTTAGCGTAAAAGTAGAGATAATTATAAAGGATGTTACTGAACTATCACTCTTATTCTAAATTAATGCATAAGCTTTAAAATATTTTATATCAGTCCTTAAACTTGATTAGTAAAACTTGTGACCTAAAATTTAACCCATTTTTGAGGTCCTGGGAATTAAACTTGAAACTTAAGGATCGATATAGAATATTTTAAAGTTTAAGATCCAATTAATAAAGAGATCATAATTGGAAGACCTTGTATGCAATTAACTCTAGAAAATAAAATATTGTAGGTAACAAACTTTGGAGTAAAATTTTTTTGTCTCTTTATCATGCCTTCATCCATGTCTTTTATTGAAAATTTTAAAAAAATTGAATTTTGAACTATAACCTTAATTTTTTATATCTTATATTTTACACCATAACATACACATATCCTTAATTCCCTACACCATAACCATAACCCTTAAACTTAAACCCTAAACTATATCCTTAACGCTCTAATTTAAAACGAATATATAAAAAAAAAAACATGAAAAATAAGAAAAAGATAGACGACTTATATTCGAAACTTTCCTCCTAAAAAAAGAAAAAAGATGAAGAAAAATAGCTTCTTTTCCGATGTCACTTTGCTTTCCTTCATTAATGGATATTTGTTTATACACCCAAAGCCAACAATTTGTCAGACAGAGTCCACGTGGGTTATTACCTTTGTCTCTGAAGTTTTCATAAGGAAAGTTTCGTCATTCCATTTTCAGACCCTCCGGCACGACACAACTCCATTAATATCATCTCCCACAGAACCAAAAACAGAACATGAAAGCTCCCAACAACTCAAAATCAAACTGAAAACAAAGTGTTCGACAAAAAAGAGAGAGAAAGACACGGTTTTTAGATTCTTTGGCTGAAAAAAGGATCCGAATATGGCGAGCGGGTGGGTCAAATCTTTGCAATGCAAGTCCAGAGCTTATGAAGATGTTTATCGTCCCACTCCCAAGCAGTTGCTTTCCACTACCAGTTGTACGCGCACTTCTCAGGGTATCAAGGATGTCATCGAAACGGCAAAGAAAAAACATAAGAAATCGGATACCAAGTCTAACCCGAGGTTGCTTCCGAGATCCGGCAGTAAACCCGAGTCAGAGTTGAACACTCCTCCGCCTCGACCACGCCGGAGTAGTTCTATCCCCGCACGTCCACATAGGAATCCTGACCCTATCTTGCCAGCACTGACAGAACTGCCCGAGGGTCACCCTTCGAGGAATGTCGTGGAAATTATTTTTCATACGAGTTGGAGTCCGAAGGCTTTCACGGGTCGGATTGAGATGATTTTTAAAGTTCAAAATGGACCCAGGACGGTCAGCAGGTTCGAGGAGTATCGAGAGACGGTCAAAACTCGGTCCGGCTCGGGTTCCGGCGGTGGTCCGGCTTCTGCTGACGAGGAAAATGCGAGGTGCGTCGCGGACGGTAACGAGGTAATGCGGTTCCATTGTTTGGGTCCCAGTTCGGGGAACTGCGGAATGAACGAGAAGTGGGTATTTTCCACCGGGAAAGGTGCTTCCATTTGCACTTATTCCGGTAGCGGTGCCGCCCACGAAAGCGCGGGAGGTGGGAGGGGTAGGAAGGCGATGTTGGTTTGCCGGGTTATTGCTGGTCGAGTCTCGAAGCAAATGGGGTTCGGGTACGAGCCATTGGTGGACGTGCAAGTCGGGTATGACTCAGTGAGTGGAGACAACGGCGAGTTACTCGTGTTTGATCCACGCGCAGTGTTGCCTTGCTTTCTTATTATCTACAAATTGTAAAAATAATTAAAAAAATCTCTTCAAATGTTTTTAAAATACTTTTTTATGAGGGAAAGTTCATCGTCTTCGTTGCATTTATCAACCCAATTTTTTTTCTGAGTGTGTTCAATATTTTCTGGGTTTATTTTCCTGGGAAAATTACTAGAAAATTGGGTTGATAAATGCTAATTTATCCACTTACCAAACCCTTTTCTTTTCTACTTAAATTGTTGTTAATTATTTAGTTAACCCAATTTAACGTTTGTCGTTTGTTGTGTTTAAATGGCTTTAAATTAAAGTATTTTTACCATTTAGTGGCCTAAAGGATGAAGAAATTTGATAAATCAAGGGATTGGACTTGATGACAATTAGGTGATTATGATGGTGTTTGCGGAAGATAAGAAAAATATTCTTTAAGTTCGAGTTAAGTCACTCAGTGGGCCCGCATGTATTTATCTTTAGGTCTTGTAAAAATATATCTAAAACCGTATACGCACTCTATTACACAATATAGTTAAATAGCGGTTTAATTAAAAAATAAATATTTAAATTATATATTTTTAATAGGTGTTTAATATTTTTTTATTAATTAAATATTTAAAGTTTTATTTTGTTAGGATAATATCGTTAAAATATTGTTTTACTCAGAAATAAGTATTAAAATTATATAAATTTTTAAGATAAATGTCTATTGTTTTTTAGTTAAAATGTGTATAAAGTTTTATTTCATTAGTGTTTTAAGATAATATCATTAAAAAATTTCATCAATCAATCATAATTTAACATACATTTATTTTAATTTTGTATAAATAAAATGAAAAATTAATTTTGAAAAAAAAATAAAAATTCTTAAATTTTCAAAAAAAATATCAATTCATCAAACAATCTCAAAATTAACACAACCACCCATCACCAATAGTCGATAAGAGAATATAATCAAACATTGAACGACTAGAGCCTTTCATATTTAGTGTTCTATTTTTTATTGAAATCCTTCCTACCGATTATAGTCGATGAGTAATTAAAAAAATTGACGACGACTTAAAACAATAACGAGACCTGACAAAACACTATCGACATCAATAATATCATCAATTTTAATTTCAAGGTTCGAAGATTTAAAAAATTTTAGAATTATTTTATAATTTTTAAAAATTTTAAAATATTATTTAAATTAATTTATTTTATATTTTATTTATTATTGGGTGTTACCTTAAGCACTAAAATAGTAAAATTTTAATCACTATTTTCAAAAAAAAAAAATTAAGCACCCATTTTAATATATATATAATTTATACCCCTATTTATGAGTTAAACTTTAAATATTTAATACTATTAAATTTTTTATATATCCCCATTCACTGGGCGACAATGACATCCTACTGGACTGAAAATGAAAGGACACCGATCATAACAAGTGATGGGTTTATATGATCAAAAGCTTAGCCATCTGTTCCTCAGATTAAGGAAGGCAACAACCAATGACTAACATGTTCTACTCTGTCTCGACAGGGACAACACCTTTAAACCCAGAAATAGGGTCTCTGCTGTCTTCATCAACAATGTCTTAGATCAAACAAAACTAATGAGAGTTCGCATTTTTTTTCTTAAAAAATAGATTCCAGAGCCATCCATGGAGATCGAATGTACAATCTCCTTAAGCTAGTGTGCCGTCTCAAGCAAACTGCATCAATGGGACTCCAGAAGTACATATAATGGCTTGCCATTCAGCCGTTCTCGACCCTACAAGATTCACCGAAGTTACAGGTGTTAGCACAATGATTCAACAGTCACCTATGGGACTATGGCTATGGCCATTCAGCTCGATGAAGCTAATTTCGGGAATAAGATTAGATACATTACCTTTAAGTCCGGTAACTCGATAACACATGCGCATTCAACGACATCTGCCCCGACTCGTTCTGAAGATACACATTTATAGTAAGGTTTCAGTAACAAAGAAAAGACACGCCATATTTGACAAGATAATAACTAATGGCAAAGATGATCGTATCAATAATGCACCATCTTTCTTACCTTGGACATGCAATAGTTTTGTTTCCTAACAAAATATAGTCACAACAGAACACGACTCGAACAGAATAGATTACCGAGTAATTTCATAGCAGCACAAAGAGTGCCTCCAGTTGCTATCAAGTCATCAACGACCAAGACCTGCTCACCAGGTTCAACGGCTCCAAGATGCATCTCGAGACAATCCCTTCCGTATTCCAGTTCATACTCTTCCGAAATAACTAAACCTAACACCGGTGTACGTTTTAAAGAAACAAGAAAACATACAAGTTAGCATCAAGTTAACATAATAGAGGCACGCCTGCATTACAGGATTCTCTGCATAGCTGCGCACTAGGACAAATACAATACTGCAGAATTACGAGTACCAGGCAACTTCTTCGGTTTTCTCAGGGGAACAAACTTTGCTCCAATTTCCAGCGCAATGGGAGGACCAAAGATAAAACCCCGAGCTTCTATACCTGTGATTCAACCGTTCCTTTTGTCATCAATAAATCGAAGATACGGAAAAAGGAAAGTGAATGCAGAAAACTTCTATATGACACGAGACACATTGAAAAGTAAGCATTGCTCGAAATTCATCCACCAATTTAGGCATTCTAAACAAAGCTTCCTTTTCTTCCTCAACCTCTGAAAAAATCTAAAATATTGACAGCCCAAATGACAAGTCATCCAGTGCACTACTCAAAGCTAGTTACTAACAACACAAATGATACAAAAAGTAGATTAGTCATTTCTGTCGAAGGCTAGCATGTATATACTTCCACAGGACATGACTATAACTCGGGCAGATGAGAAACTGAACCAACTCATAACCAAAAGATGCAAAAACATGTCAATGCGACCACTTGACAGACTTTGCTGTCGAGTTTCAGTCAATGTACATTAAACGAAAAACTTGGAATAAACGGGAACGGTAAAGAAAGCCTCTCTAACAGAATCTAGCACATGCATAACCAATGTTTTGTCATGGACACAAGAATTGTGAGTTGATTAACAGTTTATTGCTTAATTAAATCAGATTTGAGTCGAATGAAAAAAAAAAAGAAGAAGAAGAAGAAGCTTCAATTTCATGACAATCAAGTATAATATACTCCCCTGTTCATTTATGAAAATCAGAACCCTAAGAACTTTGACCTAACCAACTGGATAATATTAACCAGAACGGTGATAAGATGTTGTCCTTATCTCGCAAGTGAGACGCTGCAACTTTCCATGGAAGGCTGCATGAAAGTTCCATAAACACAACAAGACAACCTATGTCTACACTAGCACACAAGTTGACAAACTCTAATGCACATGAAATAAGACAAAGCACATAAATAATAAATTCTTAAATAGTTCTTGTTCGTTTAAAAGTAAGAATAACGACAATGATATGATCATTAAACATTTTTAACTTCCTATTAGTTTGCCAGTGACAAAGAATACGAAAACACAGCAAATAATCATTTCTTTCAGCAATGTAGACACTAATCAATCAACAATAGTCAATTCACAACTGCTAAAGAACAATAATTTGCTTCGGCTATGACAAATAGGTTAGGACATCCATCAATCTCCACAACATCTCATTCAAAAGTTCCGAAAAGATCATCAGCTAATGGTTAATGCAACGGAAACAGAAGGGAAAAAAGGTAGTATTTCAGTAACTTCATATTTAACTCACGAGGACTACAAAACAACAGATGCATCATATAAAAATGGTACCAATCATTCAGCAGTAGCAAATCAGATAACCACATAAGTGTTCTATAATTAAGCTTCAAAATTAAAGGGGTCGGGTCTCGGAATTTACATCATCCGGTCCACCTCATGCAAGGTGGGGATCCATCAACCACCACCATCAAAGCCAAGTAGGATCCAAGCACATGGGCACAACAAGAATGTATGTGGGTTAGAGAGAGAGGGAGGGAGGGAGCAATCAGTGGCTCACCCCACTAGCAAAGGGTGATTGTCAAACGAGATATGAAATCTAAAGAAAAATAAAACAATCACTTCCATTCCAAAATCCGTGAAAGAGCATTCAAAAAGCAACCAGAAATTTATGCAACTTGAAGGGGGCATATCCATATTCACTCCTGTTCCAACAGGAACTTTACTTTTCATAATCATGGACCCCAAGTCCCCACCCACCTTCATGCTAATCAAAGAGCCATAAAATAAAGGACTTCAAAAGATATGTATATTTCCCACATCAAAAACTATAATAATAACACAAATATAAATGTTTTTTTTTAATCTTCACTTCCGTTTTACCTGCAACGACTGAAATGTTCTTCCCTTTGTATCTTTCAACGAACAAATCCACAGTGTCCTTGAATGCTTTAGGATCCAGTAAAAAAGTAGTTATATCTTGAAACATAATGCCTGCCATTTCCACCATAGATAATACCAAATTCACAACCTTACCTTACGAAGCAAAAGCCTGAAACTAATTCAGTTAAATCATGCAATTTTCTTTCAAAATGACAAGTTCCCAACATGACTTGGGTACAAAAGTCATCAATTTTCAATAAAGCTTCAGTCTTGATGGCAGTTTCTATGATCCCAAAGGCTTGAAAAAACTGGTTGTTAAACCATAACCCATTGCACAACATTTTACTGGCAATCGTGTATAATAAACAAAGTTCAGGACAGAACAACGAGACCAAGAAATCATTTTTTTTGCAAGAGAACAAAAGGAAAGAAGGAACAGAGGAACCTGGTTTGGGAAAATCAGGGACAACACGAATCTTAGATTGGATGCCATGAATACGGGGATCTTTGTCTCTGTAAGCCGACATTGTCTGTGCTTTTTCGTAATCTGTCTATATATATATTATCTGTTTCCCTATCTATTCAATCTCATTCCTCTCCGTGTAAACAAAGTATAAAGAAACAACTTTTCCTCTAGTCTCTCCCGACGTTCTTCCTTTGACACTTCTCACCTCCCAAACACAAACAAAAGCACACCCTTTCAATCAAGGGCGACGAGAAAATAAAAAGGTGAGTACTTAGTGTAAGAGGTGTTGGTTTTTGAGAAAGAGAGAGAGAGCTGTGGACAAGCAATATAGAAAGATTGGGGAGAGATCTTTGTTGTGATATAAGTAAGGGAGAGAGTGTGGGTTAAAAACAAAAAGTGGAATCACGAGGTCCCCCTCTCCTTTTCCCTTTCCATATTTGCTGGGTTTATTTTTTCCACTTTGTTTTTCTCTGACTGATCACTTTCTATGTAAACTATGCCTCTCGTTGTTTATTTTGTTCTTCGGGGCAGCCGAGGCTCGCGGATGGATGTGTTTCGCGCGCTGCTCCACCGGAATAAATGACACTTTGCTTTCCATGTCTTCTCTATTAGTTCCAAAATCCTCCCACCTTAGCCAACTTGGGTTTTGGGATGAATGAGGCTAACATGGTAGTCAAAACCCTACAAATGTTGATTAAATTTGTAGGATGTTTTCATTTTAGTTAGGGGTGGGAAAAAACCTAGTTATTTATATTTTTGATGGAATCGGAATTAGACCTAAAATTTAAGTCTCGTAATTGGAATCGAGATTGAGTTTTGATTTTGAATTCAATACTTATTAAGTACCCGATAAGTTAGTTGACGACGTGCTTATTTATATTTTTTAAAATAAAATAATATATAAACTACATCGTTCATCACTCGACTAAATTGTTTTTTTTTTAATTTAACAGTTCAACTTCCTATTCTAATCGCTCTAAATGATATGACTATTTTATTAACATTTTCGTATAACATATATATATATAAAATTTTTTAATGTCATGTTAAATTTAAATTTTTAAAAAATAAAAACTTTAATCTTAATCCTTAATTTAATTTATTTAAATATATATTATATTCAACTCGAAATTTACTTAAATAATATTAAACTATTTATCACTTAAACTAATCTCATTAATAAAATCATTATTATCTTTCCAAAATAAGGGAATGACAAGTTGACGACCCTTGTTTTATGAGAAATTATATCATGGATAAGTCTCACCACGTTATCTATGGACCAACCACTAAAAATCATACAATCTCGTCATTTTTTTCATGTCATATTTTTTCAAGTGAAGATTCACTTGAAAAAATATATTTTTAAATGAATTAACAGAAAATATGAGTGAAGATTCACTTAATAAAATATGATATGAAAAAAAAATGATGAGATGTATACTTTTTAGTGGTTAATCCCATGGATGACGTGATAAGACTTATCCATGATATTGTCACGGGATCAGAGTTTTAGCGCAAGAACTTCTACCTGTGCGGCACCTCAAGTATCTCGCATATCCGAGGTTCAACGTTTACGATCTCCGATGCTCACTAGTTTCGCCCTCCTATGGGCTCATCAGGAAAGCGGGGACAGCTCCCGACCAGTGTGGTGCGCGATCAGCACGCCCATCCCAAGATAGGACGCCTGCTCGGCACGTACTACACTCTTATTGCTATCCCGCTCTCAAGAGTTAAGCACAACCAGAAAGCATCTCGCTCAGTCTCGCGTAGTCACGACGAATGATCCGTGACATTTTCCTCCACCTAATTCATGCACACCCTCGTGCATGGGGAGGAACCCTTTCCCTTCTCTTTAAAATCGCCAGGAACTAGTGTGCTCCCAAACTCGCTAACTAACGGGGGCCGCCCTCCTTGGGCAAAGATCTCCCTGCAATCACCTCATGGCCACTTTAACAAGGTGTCCCATTGCAGATCGACCATCCGGAGAACTTTCGTTGCGAATTCCTGTCTACCCTTCCTCATCTCTAGAGGACCCACTTGCATTTCTCCTTATTTTATAGTCACCATCCAATTATTGTCTACTCTTTTTCTCAACACTTTAAAATGACATCATTTTGATATAGTAAACCTTGATAGTTCTTCCAATTTCAGCAGCAATTAAGCCAAGACTGACTCACTCTTCCACTCATCCAGCTGGGAAATTAGTTTAGATTGTTTAATTTGTGTGTTGAATTTCTCGGATTGGTGTCCAGCTACCAATCCATTACCAGTGCCTGTGCTTCTAAAACCAATTCAACTACTGAAATTTCCATTACCTATGGGAGTTAGAAGTTCGGACAAGGTGAGATAGAGACTGATAACAACCACCGACTCCTGAAGATGCATACAAATTTGTCGACCCAAAGAAATTTAATAGGAGAATAATGATTCGTAGACACAGAATATATATACTGTTGGAGACTTGATTGTCAGGATTTATACGATAAGATCTTTGCTTTCGGACACATTTTGTGAAGTGGTCCACTTTTGTTTTATGTTAAGAACCATAATTTCAACACCAACTTACAAAGTGGCACTTGATTGGTCTTCTGTTCAGACAAATGGATTCGTTATATAGAAAAAAAAAATATTCTATCAGGCTACAGTTCTGATTTCATGTTGTTTTCCTGCCTGCGTCGGGACAAATTAAAATTATATTATGGGAGATTTTTGTTATGTAATTCATAAAACCAATTAATAAAAAGTATCTATTTAATTAAGTTTTTACTTTATTATTTTTACCAAGTGAATCTTTACTAATATTTATTATAAATTAAGTTTAAAACAGTATTTACCAAGTGAGATTCACTTGATAAAAATGATGAAGTGGAAAAATAATTAAATGGATGTTTGTTATTGGTTGATCAATGAATGACGTGGTAGGAATATCCCATAATATAATTTCTCATGCATCAGAGTTTTTTTGTTTTTATAATCATTTTAATTCTAAATTTATAATTTTATTTATATATTAGAGTTTATGGATTTTAGTGTGCGAATTTAGAATGTAAAGTTCATGATTCAAATTTAAAGTTTAATGTTAGGGTTAACGTTTTAAGATAATATGGTTAGGGATTAAATTCATAAAATATATATAAAATATTTCGTTTATTATATTTTTTATTGGCAAAGAAGTATAATTTATATTAAACGAATCATATAAATATATACTCAGAATTCTTATTAGAACACTTCTTAATCTAAAAATAAAGTAAAAATAGTCCTTTAAAATCAGGGATAGAGTTAAAATTTGAGTGGGAGATAAAAACGTAAATATTTTAAAATAAGACAAATTTATAAAATATTATTTTAAAAATAAAGAAAAAAATAGTTAATGGGGCAATATAAAGATAGGATAAAAATGAATTATGAAGCAATATAAAAGTTACTCATTTTTCATATAATTTTCGTAATTGATTAGATAAGATTTTTATAATGTCGGATCAGAATTTATTTTTTTAAAGTAAAAATAAATTAAACTAATTAATATTCGAATATTAGACACAACGATGACCAAATGTTGATTTTTTCTAATGGCTAATGGCCCCTATAAGCTAGGCACCGAAATAAACAAATTCGCATTGAAACACGAATTTGTCAATGGGGCAATTATAAGTCTAATGCTTAGCTCTGTAGGTGATTTTATTATTCAGATTCTGTGATGATTGTTGTCTATTTGGCATTTCATCGAAAACCTTGGAGGCATGTTTGAAGAGGTTAGATCTTGCAAGATTATGCGTGCCTTATGCGGTAAGGCGCACATAATCTAAACGTACGTACCCACAAGATTTATTAAATATATTGATTGACGTATTGGCAATTAGGTGTGTCAACATTTTTGGCAAATTATTCTTAAATTAGATTGGATTTTTGACGTTTTTTGTTTGGATTTTTATGTTGATGATTGTGGGATGGGTGAAAAGAAAGATAGACCCACTCTTAGGTTTCCTTTGCAATCAAAACATAAGGAAAAGTTTGATTAATTGGTAGGTTACTAATAAGAGTAATAATAATTTAAAACTTGCGAGATATTATTACGCGACTCGTTAAAATTTTCTTAATTTTAGTCTAAAGATAATATAGATGTTTATAAACTTAGTATTGAGAATACTAATTATCTTTTTAAAAAATATGTCTAATAGAATGTGCAGGTGCCACCGTATATACATCCCAATTTCTTCTTTTTTTTTTTGATATGAAATTAATGTTTCTTACCTTTATTTAGGCGTGACATTCTCCCCTACTCGTCACAAGTTTTCGCTCTCGTAATTGGTCTGTTGTCACAGTAGTTCACCCTGCCTACCACTCTCATAAGAGTTCGGCATGAAATCAAACAGTCAAAGGATCGCTCCGATACCACTTATTATGGAGCTATTACCCTCTTTCTAAAAAACATGTCTGATAGATTTACAACGTCACCATATATATATCTCAAGATTTTTTTTTTTTCTGATGTGAAATTAATATTTATTGTCTCTTTTTAAGGGTGACACAGCGTAAACTTTAAAAGAAAAACAATGCACTGGATTGCATGTTCATCCCTCCCAACACCGCCACACTTGGCCAACCCTGTACAAAGGTTCCTAGCTGCATCAGTATTAACCTTAACTCAATTCTCCTCCAGCGTAGACCAAGCCAACTGGTGATCAAACTGCACGCTACCCCTCGGGTGAAGCACACGGCTGGAGGCAATAGCACGACAACTTCATCCGCCAACTTGTTTGGCCGAACCAAAATCTGTCAAACCATACAAGGGACCACACAATCTCGTAATACATGCGACACATCTTCATTACTGTCACAGAAAACACCACAACGAGGATCATCCGCCGAGTGCCGACGAACCCTTTAATGATTAGCCATAATTCTCCAAGGCAAATTAACCATAGAAAAGTTTTAATTCGGGGGAAGCCCTTAGATCAGGGACGGGGAGTCAACATAACCAGCTTAGGCTCTCATGGGTTCTATTTTCTAAAGAAAACTATTTGTTTAATCGTCCATTTATGCTACATCCATGTTTCTAATACTCCTAAAAAGAGATTTTTCGAAATTGTTTTGAAATACAACATTGCATCACTGTGTTTTAGGAGAAATTATATTATAAGTAAATCTCACCACGTGTTTATGGGACCAACCACTAAAAATCACACACCTCATCAATTTTTTCATGTCATATTTTTTAAAGTGAATCTTTACTTGAAAAAATTATTTTTAAAATAAATTAACAGTAAATATGAGTGAAAATTCACTTAAAAAATATGACATAAAAAAATATGAGATGGATGTTTCTTAGTGGTTGGTCTCATGGATAACGTGATGGGACTTACCCATGATATAATTTCTCGTGTTTTAGATATTATAGTTCCTCCTAATGAAGAATCTTGTAGATATATAAGGGTTTAGGACAGTGGCGGATTCAAAAAATTATTTAAGAGTGAGTAGATATAAAATTATGAAATTTCAGGGTTATAAAACCTTCAGGATTAATTCGTAAAATTATAAAAATTAAGAATAAATATGTGAACTTTAAAAAAAATTAGGGTGAGACCGTGATCACCCTAAATAAAAGTTGGATTCGTCATTGATTTAGGATATATGGTTAATTTTTTTAATAAAAGATATGATAAAATTAAAATAATATTTAGATAATAAAAGTTAAATTTATTAATTTTTTGAATTAAAACTAAATTATTTAATATTTAATCTAATTATAATATAAATCATACCAAACATAAAATAAAGTTTGATATAAAAGTGCAACACCTAAATGGGAGGTTGTATTTGTTGGAGGGAATGATGAAAGTGTGAAAAATGTGGATCATCATCATTTAAAAAGTTACAAGGAGTTCGATACGATAAAACTCAACGAATGATCTTAATAAAAAATATATAATATTTACAAATATTTAAATTTAATCGTTATATAAATAAAATACACGTAATAAAAAATATATAAATAAATATTATTTTATAATTATTTTAAAACTATTAAAAAAATCCGAAGACTTTGACATTGAACGTGTTCTTCAAAAGGAATTGAATCATGTTATATATAAATATATATATATATATATTGAGTTTTTTTACAAATAATATTTGTTAGTTGTATTAAATGAAGGTGAAATATCTTAAAATTAAAACTAAAGTTTACAAAATAAAAATAAATTAATTGAAACATTACTCTTAAAATTATCGTAGTGTACAAATTTAACTACTTAAAAATAAATACGATTTAGTTTTAGTGGTTAAAAGAACGGTTATTATTTTTAGAAATTATGAATTCGAACATCAGTAATATCAATATAATAATTGAAAGATTGGTATCCAATAATTAAAAAATAAATACTAAAACTAATACTACTGTAATTATTGTATAGTTATTTAAAAAAAATAGACAAACTTTTTAATGGCATTAGATTTCTCTAACGTCTTAAATATTTCAAACGCTATTATAGGTTATGACCTTTCGCGATATTTTTATTTGCAAACATTGCTAACAATCTGACGCTAGATCCAACGACACTTTTTGCAACACTTATTCTAATATAGGGTTTTTAACGATGCTTAAAATATCGTTATAAATATAAAAAATACAATTAAATATTATTTTTTATAAGGTTTGAAAGTTAAAATTAGAGTGAAATAATTTGTCTATGATAAAACCCTAGTGGTTATGAGTAAGCTGTAGGGTTGTAGTCTAGGAGTAGCCTTGGAGTAGAAGTATCCTACACCGACAACCTCAATAAAATGGTCAGGAGAGAGAAGGGGGATCTCTTGGATTTGGTACTTCACAATGGTGGAGGAGATCTCTTGGGAAGATAGCCTTAAGATATTGGGGTACCTACTTCTCCCTCCATTGTTGTTTTTCTTATCAATCTCTTTTGGGTAGATATTTTTGTTTATTTGATTTTAATCTAGGTCTAGTTTAACTTTAGTTTTGTTTTAGGGAGATTCGAGTCGTACTGAATTAGTATAATTTGGTTCTAGTTCATATCTTATTTTTATTTTCTTGAAAATTTTTTATTTTGATTTGTCTTTGATTGGGATAAAATCGGTTCAAATTTATTTGATACAGTTACAGTGGGATTCTGGACAAGCGTAATAAGAGCGACCGTGTAGGGTCCCGAAAAATAGGGACCCAAATTTTGATAAACTACTTTCATTAGATGATGTTAATCTCGAAATTCATTGAAAAAATTTAAAAACGCTATTAAGAAAGATGAGTTATAATTATTTTTTAAATGCGACAATTAATTATAGAAATTTATTGATTATTACTATTATTATTGCTTTAGTAAAACTAGTAATGTTTTGGACATGCGCAATAGAAACGATCGCACAGGAGCCCTTAGAAAAGACATTTGCTTCTAAGGACTACAATTTTATAACTAGTTGACAATTACTTTTAAGGACCATATTTTAATGAATTGCACAGGGCCACCAAATTCTTTGAACCGCCCCTGTACAGTTAAAATCAGTTTCATTAAGTCGAATTTATTAATCTTTGAGCAAATTTTTTTTTACCTCCTTAACATACTTCCTTTTATGTCTCTCGTAAAAAATTTAAAAAAAAATAAATTTTAAACTCTAACTCTTGTTTTCTATATCTTAAATCTTAAACCATAAAAATTATATTATACTCCTGATTCTCTAAATACTAACTACAACTCCTAACCTTAAACTCTAAATCTTACATCATAAACTCTCTAATTTAAAACGAAAACATGAAAGGATATATAAAAAGAGGCATTGTGTTATTGTGTTATCATAAACCTTATGTCATAAACCTCTAATTTAAACTTTAATTTGCACTCCTAATCTCTAATCTCAACCCATCATTACTAGGGGTGAGTATTCGATCGAGTTGAGTCGAGTGAAAAATTTTTGAGTTATTTGAGTTGACGAGTCATATTTTACGACTCAAACTTTATTTGAATTTTTTTATTCGAGTCGAGTCGAATTTTCGAGTTCCTATAAATATTTAATTGTAATTATTTATCATGTTATAGTATGATTTGATTTCAATTTAAACGATTTTCTCTAATCATATAAGATATTTATATATATTTTTCATATGTAGCAATATTTCTTTATATTTTTATATATCAATGTATATATATCATAAAAAAATGATAGACTCATCTCAAATTTAAAAATTAATCCTTTAACTACTAAAAATTTTGAGTTATTCGAGTTATTTGAAATTTTTTTGAGTTGAATCGAATTAAAACGAGTCGAGTATTTTCGCTTCGAGTCGAATCGAATTATTTGATTTTTTCGCGTCGAGTAGAGTTTTACTCACCCTGATCATTACCGCTTAATCTAATGTGCTTCACCAAAATTTTCAGCTTTTGCCGTGGCAATTGTATCTCCCTGTGACACTGAAGCCAGCTTAGTACCCTACGCCTCAGGCAATGCTAAGCCTATCACTCAACTTAAACGGCAACTCCGATTCCGATGGTCTTATTATAAAAGTAGTATACTGCGATTTTGAAGAAAGAATTGTACACTTAAAATTAGAGGCTTTTAAGTTCATTTGGATCATCCAATCTTTCCTTGTTTTGGACCCACTGTTCGCCATGTTTGAATCTGACAGCCTTGGAGATCTGGTTTTAGATTTTGTACAGAGGTTTTGCCATGGATTTGAATGGGTTGGGTCACCATCACATTGAACTCTTGTCGACAAAACATCGTTGACACAAAAACAATGTTTAGGAGGTGCAGACATCAATTGTCTAATACTATGGCACTACGAGATGAGTTTTGTCTTAACCCGACCAACAGGGTTTTGGTCCAAGTGATAAGCAGTTTGGTTCTATTTAAACAAATATCAGGTTCGAGACGTTGTGTATACAGAAAATTCCTGCTAGGAGACTCACCCATTAAAACTAAGTGTACGACGCATGTCGGTCTGGATTAATCAGGGCTAGACTCTAAAACCAGAAGAGCGATAAAAATAAAACTCTTGAACCCAAGGCAGGTAAACCCTGACCCAGGGCCAGCATTGTCTCTGGAAAACAACAAATGGCTTTCACAAAGAGCTTTGGACCAGTGTTGGGCAGACTAGTTTGTTGAATGGTTGGGCTGGAACAACCTTCACAATGGTAATATTTTAAAATGTTGGCAACCAACGAACAGACTACTGGAGTAGTTTTCGAATTG
The DNA here is from genome assembly GCA_035048815.1 of Abelmoschus esculentus. Taxonomy (NCBI): domain Eukaryota; kingdom Viridiplantae; phylum Streptophyta; class Magnoliopsida; order Malvales; family Malvaceae; genus Abelmoschus; species Abelmoschus esculentus. Next base: position 3,480,718 of record JAUCBN010000038.1, read on the forward strand.
AGTAGCTCGTAAATCGTTTGATTTTAATTTGAATTAGTTTAATATAAATTCGAGTTTAACTTAAGATTTTAATAAGTTAAATTAAACAAAATTTAACTCAATTCGATAAATTAGTGAACAATTTATTATTTATTATATATAAATTTTATTAATAATGTTTGGTAGTTACCTTAAAAAATTATGATCCAATAAATTTAAACGTTAGTTAAAAATTTTATAAAAATTAAGTGAGTTACTAGGTAATTTACCCATAAAATATATGATTTTAAAATTTCAAAACATTTTATATATCTGAATTCAAAAAGTTAGTTTTTATTAATAAGAAATTAAATAATAATAATTATTATTATTATTTTTCTTTTTATTTTATTTTTACTTCATGTATAAAAAATAAAAAATAGATATTTTTAATTATCATATAAAAATATGATTTTGTTTCAAAACAAAGGCTTGTCAACATGGGATTTTGTTGCAGGTGGGGAAATTTCTCAAGGCACTGGTGACATGGAAGCAGCATGAAGAGAAGCTGACCTACAAATATTAGTGAATGAGGAGCAGTTCATTAATATTATTATGAAAATTCTTATTTTTATTCCAAATTGACAATGAATCTAGCCAGCCATTCCAATGCAAATGGCCATATTATTTCAAGTGTTTTGTCAGAAGTGTGAATATTTGATGTTGAGGACATATAAAATTTTAAAATTTCAGGTGATCACAATTCATAGATATTAAAAATTTTAAAGATTAACCCATAAAATTTTAAAAATTTAAAAATAAATGTATGAACTTTAAAAAGTTTAGGGTGGGGCTGGACCCACTCTAATATACATGTACATCCGCCACCGGGTGTATCGGGTTGTTCCTCATTGCATATGTTATAGTTAGAGGTGTTCAAAAATATCCGGTTCAGTTAATTTGATCCGATTATCTATTCATCCGATTTTGAAAATTTAGATATCTAATCTAATTTTTATTTCAAATCAAATATCCATTCTGATTTTAAATTTTTTAAATCAGATACAAATCATAATATTTTAAATTTTTGATTATCCAAAAATTTATAAATTTAAAAAAATCAAATCCAATATCCTACCGTGAACACCCCAGTGTGTAGCCCCCGGTATGATCCCAAAGTTTTCTTTGATCGGTGATCTCAATTAATTAGGATTATTGATTTTAATTTTTTTTAAGTGAATTATTACCTCTTTTCTACATGTATTTAGTGGGTGGTAGTTATTAAGTGATTATTTAAAGACCAACAGTCTTAATTATTTGAATCATAAATAACGTGGTAAACAAAGTTCACCTAATAATCTCTCCATACCCACCCTACTTACCGGTAAAAGGGATTTTTCAACAGTACAAGGGTTCTTCCAAGTTAATGGGCCCGAGGTCCTAAAATCAATCACAATTCTTGCAGACCACCACGCATGACTCTTTCGTTAAAGGACTGGGGAGGAAGGAACCGTCACCGCTCATGTAGTCACGCTTAGGATTTTTTTGAACTTTAAATTTATTGTTTTCGTAAGTTTAATATTAAATAAAGATTAATTTGATGTAATAGATGTTTATCATTTAATGTTTAGATGTTTAGTTAATTTCTTTTAGAAATTACTCGTTTATCATTATTTATGTTATATTTTTAAATAAATTAATATATTATTTATAATTTGTATTAAGAGGATACAAATTGTATTTCTTATTTCAGAAAAACAAGAGTAAAGTTCATTGACACACTACATCTTTATTTATACACAAGGATTTACAGTTAATCTTACAATTAACTCTAACTAAACTTAGTTAATTGGTTCAGCTTGTTAGTTGATTCAACTGAGCATAACCATCAACTCTGTATGTGCATTATCTGCTGTGTACGCACACATACTAACCTTCAACATCCCCTCTGCTCTTCCCACTCTCAACTTCAGCTAAGGAAAATACCCTCAACTTTTGTCTGAACATGTCGAAATATCCTCTAGACAGTGGTTTAGTCATTCCATCTGCTATTTAACATTGTGCTGGTACATAGTTCACTTCAAGCTTATGTGCTGCAACTTTTTCCCTTACAAAATGTATATCCAACTCAACATGTTTGGATTTAGAATGATACACAGGATTGACACTCATCGAAATAGCACTAGAATTATCATTCCAAACTACTGGCACATTATCAAGTTTGATTCCCATGTCACCCAGTAGAATGTCCAACCAGACCACTTCTGAAGTAGCATCTGCCAATCCCCTATACTCAGCTTCTGTGGTTGATCTAGAAACCACTTTTTGTTTCTTGGAATTCCATTGAACCAGGTTACCTCCCAAGTACACACAACTACCCGAGATAGATCTTCTATCATCCAGACTTCCCCCCAATCAGCGTCTGTAAATGCAACAATTTCGCATGGACCAGGGGAAGGAGAAAACACTAGGCCAAAATCTAGTGTGCCATTGAGATATCTAAGCACTCGTTTTGCAGCAATAAGATGTTGTTCACAAGGACAATGCATGAATTGGGCAAGCTTATTAACACTGAAAACAATATCGGGTCGAGTGTGACAAGCATACAACAAACCTCCTACTAAACTTCTGTACTCTGATGCATCATTCAAGGGACAGCCGCCATCGAGTGTAAGTTTGAGAGACGGAACCATGGGAGTAGGTGTCGAATTGGCTTTGTCCATGTGGTGTTTGGCAAGCAACTCTAGAATATACTTCTTCTGATTAAGCATAATAGAATCTCCTACTCGAATGACATGCATACCAAGAAAATAACTCAGTTCCCCAAGGTCTTTCAATGAAAATTTTATCCTGAGTTGTTGTATCACATCTTCAATTGCTTGAGTTGAACCTCCAGTAATTATTATATCATCCATATAGACAAGTACATAGGTGAGTGCACTTGTTTCTTTCCTGACAAAGAGCGACGCATCAGCTTGAGAATTTTTGAAACCAATGCTCACCAGATAATCTCTCAACTTGGAGTACCAATTTCTTGGGGCTTGTCGTAGTCCATACAAAGCTCTTTGTAGCTTGCACACTAGCGTTGAACCATCACTTGCTCTCTGTTCAAAGCCTTCAGGTTGGTCCATATACACAAGTTCATCTAACCCTCCATTGAGAAAGGCATTATTGACATCGATTTGCCTTAACTTCCATCTGTTGTTCACAGCAAGTGAGAGCATGACATTGATTGTAGACTCCTTTACCACAGGGCTAAAAGTGTCTTTGAAATCCTGCCCAGGAACCTGAGAGTAGCCTTTGGCTACAAGTCGAGCTTTATACCTTTGTATAGAGCCATCAACATTCTTTTTAATTTTGAACAGCCACTTACAACCAACTGTACTCCTTCCTTCAGGAATAGGAACTAAGGTCCAGGTCCCATTCTTCATTAGTGCATCATACTCAGCTAGCACAGCTGCCTTCCAATGGGGAGAGTCAAGAGCAGCCTGTATCGATGTAGGTTCCTGCTCATCAGATGAACTGCAGGTCACATGCACCTTAGGTTTGTAGATGCTCATCTTGCTGCGAGTTATCATATGGTGAGTGTTTCTAGGCTGCGATGGAGTTGCTAAGTCATTGACTACTGAATCAGATCGTACGGTAGAGGTAATCGATTGACCAGGTTGATCACCTATCGAAGTATTCAACACTGGAGACGACCCTTTACTTTGTTCGAGAACATCATTGGAAACTGGAGGCTGCAACGATCCTGAACTCGCCCTTGACTGATCAATGCTGGGAGTTGGAGTCTCTCTTGATTGAACAACAACTGGAACTTCCACCATGTCCTCTAAATTGGATGAATTTCTACCATCAGCTACTGCATCCATACTAGACTCATGAATACTTGTTGTGTGCTCAACACCACACGTTCCATGTTCATGTTCCTCATGAGACACATGTCCTTCATTACCTACATGAGACATATTCTCAGGAGCTTCAATCATATCAACATTTGTTGAGTGTGCTACAACCGTTGACCTTCGAGCTCCTCCCATGCAAACCCTAGCTGCACCCGACACAACTGGAAACATAGCTGGAGAGCTAGCATGATGGTGAAGGGATCTTTGCGATAGGTTCTTGTGAGCCCCTTTATCTGCAAAAGGAAATACCTCCTCATCAAATACAACATGCCGAGAAACATATACTGTACCATCAGTTGCCATGCATAAGTATCCTCGATGATTCATACTGTAGCCAAGGAAAGTACACACTTTAGACCTATAGTCCAACTTATACTTCTGGTAGGCTCTTAAGTGTGGAAAACACCTGCATCCAAAGACCCTTAGAGCAGAATAATCAGGTAGTTTATCATATAACTTCTGAAAAGGAGATAAACCATGTAGAACAGAAGTAGGAAGACGATTAATAAGATGTACAGCAGTGCTCACTGCATACGACCAAAACTGGAATGGAAGAGCTGTCTGCGCCAGTAACACAAGTGACATTTCGATTATATGACGATGCTTTCTTTCCACAAGTCCATTTTGCTCAGAGGTGTGAGGGCAAACCAAGCGATGCTTGATTCCCATAGCCTGTAATATTGAAGACAAACTCCTATATTCTCCTCCCCAATCAGACTGAATTTCTTTAATTGTGGAGGCGAACTGATTCTTCACCATTTTATCGAATAGATGAAAGGCTTGTACCACTTGATCCTTGCTCTTTAATAGATACACCCAACTATACCTGGTATAACCATCAATAAACGCTACATAGTACTTAAACTCACACGACTCAGTATGAGCTGGTCCCCAAAGATCAGTAAAAACAACTTGAAATGGTGCATTATAAACTGTAGAAGACGTTTAAAAAGGGAGTTTATGGCTTTTGCCTAATCTACAAGGTACACAACAATTGTCAATGAAATTTTTATTCAACTCTGCATTCAAAATCATTGTTTTACAAACTTGTGTAAGTGACACATGGGCTGGATGACCAAGCCTCTTGTGTCAAAGCTCGTACACTTTACTAGCGTCACTAACTATATTTGCTTCAATCGGAGTAGCCTCTCCACATCCACTGTTGGTACGAACATTAAACTTGTACAGGCCTTGCTCTTCAGTTTCTCGTAGTAAAACACAACCCGAGCTTTCATCTTTGACTAGGCATTGCTTGTCATGAAACTCGAAATAAACTTTGTTGTCTCTAGCACACTTGGACACAGACAAGAGATTTTTAGTAATCGATGGTACATGAAAGATATCACTCAACACCAGCTCACAAGAAGGAGTATTGATAACAGTAGTACCAGACTTAGATATGCATAAACCATCACCATTTCCTACTATCAACTTACTTGGACCAGTGTAGTCTGAGCCATTGGCCACCTTGGAAGCATCAGGAGTAACGTGATGTGTTGCTCCAGAGTCCACCATCCAACTTTCAGACCCATCAGCCGACGTAGAACCACTGTTGCAACAAGTAAAACAAGCGTTCTCATTATCAACAGTAGCAATATGAGCACTTACATCATTGGCAGCAGCACCATTGACCAACACTCCATGAAATGCCTTATTAAATCTCTGCCAGCACCTGTCCACAGAATGACCATTCTTGCCACATGATTGGCATTGAAGACGAACTCTTCCTCGACCCCCGCCTCGATAACCTGTTCTACCACCCACATGCTGATGGTTGTAAAGTTTGTTACCCGAGTTGCCATCACCCAGTTGAACTTGTGCAACATTAGCCATTATCGGTAGCACAGCATGCGTATGAAAACCTTTAAGCTGTGCCTCAGCATCAATAAGGGTCGATTTAACCCTATCCAAAGAAAAAGGTTCTTTACTAGAAGTAATAACAGCCATAAAAGACTAATATTCAACCGGTAATTCATTCAAGATTGTAGCGATCTGCTCCATGTCAGAAACGGAGCTTCCACAAGCTGCCAAAGCATCACACACCTCTTTGACCTGGGTAATATAGGTACGGATACTACTGTCCCCCTTTCGCAATGCTCGTAACTTGCAATGAAGGCTCATCGCACTTGTTGTCGATTTGTTCGCAAAAAATTGAGTCACCGTGCTCCAAACTGTTGCAGCAGTTTCAGCACCAATAAATTGGGACAAAAGATTCGGACTGATCGTAGACAAAAGCCAAGAAGCGAGAGCGCTATCTTGAGCCACAAACACTTCATAATCCTCATTGGGTTCTTGCTCACCATCGTCATTTACTATCATCGCAGGTGGAGGTTTCGACGCACCAATGAGCAACCTTTCCAACCTATGGCTGCGAACAGTTAACAAGATCTGTTGTTTCCATAACAAAAAATTCATTTCATCAAGAACCACGTTGATACGCTTATTGGTGAACACCTTAGCAGTTCGTGAAGCCTCAGCACCTCCAGTTGCCATAGTAGAAACCACAAACAGACCAAGAAGTAGACAGAAAGAAGAATCTAAAACACAAGAACCAGCATGAACAATAATCTGGACAATTCTCGTAGCAATTTAGGCTCCAAGATCATTGGCGACTGATACCATATTAAGAGGATACAAACTGTATTTCTTATTTCAGAAAAACAAGAGTAAAGTTCATTGACACACTACATCTTTATTTATACACAAGGATTTACAGCTAATCTTGCAACTAACTCTAACTAAACTTAGTTAATTGGTTCAGCTTGTTAGTTGATACAGCTGAGCATAATCATCGACTCTGTGCATTATCTGCTGTGTACGCACATATACTAACCTTCAACAATTTGTATTATCAATATTTTATTTATTCAAAAAATTTAATAATAGTGTTAAACACTCTAATTATAAATTAAATAATTTAATATATATTTGAAAATTATTTTTTAATTCTCTCTATATTAAAGAAAACAATATGAAACTAGTTTTATTCTTTTACACCAAGCTAATCATAGTTTTTACTACGTTGCGTACCGTCTCGTTAAAACCTCTATAAATCGGCGTTCGTTGAGGAAACACCAAAGTCATTGCTGATGTTATTATATGCCAACATCTCAAACTTCAAAACCTAAAATTTTGCCATATCATCTTAGACATCACCAGAAACTGTCCTTTACATGATTTTTTAATAAAAAATATTCCATTAAAATCAAGGAGAGATAAGATGAATCCTTTTTATCACGTTATTTACGGTCTAAACAATCAGAATCGTTAATCTTTAAATAACTACTCACCTACTAATTACGTGTAGAAAAAAAGTGATGATTCATCTTAAAAATTTAAAATAAACGATTTTAATTGTCTGAGAACATAGATAACATGATGTACAAGTTTCGGCTAATAATTTTTCGAAATCCAAGGGTTTTCTTACATAAAAAAACAGGTTAAAACTCCTATGTTTGGCCTTTATAGGTGAACACGTTGGTATGATATGGCTAAGACAGATGTAATAATAACGAATGGTTAGGTTTTAAATCAGACATGTGTCGAGCATGAACCGGTGATTAAGAAATTTAAAGGCGCAATACGTTGGATCTTTATTTCCCTACAAATCAATGCAATCATAAGCCAGAGCCAAGAGCCCACCCCAGTCTCCACCTCAACCTGTACCAGACATCTTTTTTTGCATTCTTTGTGTCAATAATTGCAGCAAGAATCATGTCGTTTTGAAGTAGAGCCTGTCCCCCATTGGTCCAGATTTCTTGTGTTTTAAGACAACAGATTGGTGATCGAAGCATTTTTAATTGGTAGTTTAAACAATGATTCCACCCTGTGAGACAAACGAAGGCATGTGGAAACATGCAGGGACAGGCAAGAAATACGAACAGAACAGGAACAGGACACCTGGGGTTGGGGTCAGATTCACTTTCCTATGGTCTCTGTCTCCAAGAGGTAGATATGTATTGAGATATTAAATACCCATTCATATTTCTTTCATATACAAAAAAAAATAACTTGTAATTTTTTGGCTTAAGGGATAAATTTGTTCCTTTAGTAATCCCATATTATCAATTTTGTCCTTCGAATATCATCAAATTTAGGGGTGTATTATTCGGTTTTAACCAAATTAACAGACCGAATCAAAATTATTTTGTTAATTCGGTCAGCTAATTTTTGATAAATTTGGTTAATGGTTTTTTTTTAAGATTCGGTTATCGGTTAATTCGGTTCAAAATCAGTTAATTAATTGAATTAACAAAAATTATTATAATATTAAATATTATATATATTTATTTTTAGTCATTTAATTTTTAAAAAATTATAAAATAGTCACGAAATTTTATATTAAATTAGTACAAAATAAAAGTTTAGTGACTAAAAACTTATTTTAGCATAATTTAATGACCTATTATGTAATTTAACTAAAATTTGTAATAAATTTCGGATAATTCGGATAATTAGCCGAAATACTTTCAGTTAAGGTAATTTGGTTCGGTTAACAGTTAAGATTTTAAAAATTTCAGTTAATTCGGTTCAGCCACTGACCGAATTAACTGAATGTACACCCCTGATCAAGTTTAGCTTTCAAAATTTTAAATTGAATAATTTCGTACTTTGATTATGATTGATTAACGGAATAATTATCGTTAATCGCCGTTTTTTATATCAGACACTCTATCGTTAAATAATTAATATAATAATAAATAAATTTCGATGATGTGATAATACAACAAACATGATTGTTTTTTTAAATATATAATTTTAATATAAATAATCAATTTTAAACTTTTTATTTGTATTATCATGTCATCAAAATAACTCATCATCAACATGACAAAACAATTATTAATAACAACTAATATGAAAAATAAATAACGAATACATCCACATGATTTAATAGTTCAGTCGATTGACGATAATCACAGAAAAAAAATTTAATACAATTAATGAGTTTGAAAATAAATAAGGCATAAAGATAATTTTAATCAGTAACGTTTATAATTTTTATCATTTTGACCTTTATTCTATTCTTGGAATAAATTTAGCTCTTAACCTATATCTTTTTAACAAATAACTTATTTTTTTACTACCATAATAATTTGACCGTTAAAAATTTAACGACGATGACATATCATATGCATATGATAATATATTTTAAATGACATGATATCTTACCTATCAAATATATATATGAAATAAAATTTTGTTTCAATATAAAAAATAAAACAATTAAAATTTGAATAAAATATTAAAATTAATTAATTCTAAAATAAAAGGCTACTAAACATTCTTGACCCTAATTACGATAGAATCAAAGTCCTATCTTAATAAAAGGCTACTAAACATTCTCAATCCAACAGTTCGAAATTAATTAATTTTTAAGATAGGATTTTAATTATATCGTAGTTAAGATTGAGAATGTTTAGTAGCCTTTTATTTTAGAACTAATTAATTTTAAATATTTTATTTGAATTTTAATTGTTTTATATTTTATATTAGAATAAAATTATATTTCATATACATATATATTTGATAGGTTAAATACCATGTTATTCAAAATATATTATCATATACATATGACATGTCATCATCGTTAGATTTTTAATATTCCAATTATCATGGTAGTTAAAAAATAAGTTATTTATCAAAAAGATATGGGTTAAGGGCTAAATTTATCCAAAAATATAATAATCAAAACGATAAAAATTATAAACGTTAAGGGTTAAAATTATCTTTATGCCAATAAATAATATTACGTTTTAACTAAATCTAAACTAATACAAACAAAAAAGACATAACATTGCTGATGTGGGAACAGAGTTATCGTCCCCACCCTGAAGAATTGTTTTTCACTTTAATCTTTCTATTTGAATTTTTTTTAAAAATGTTTTCTTTATGAATTTATTTTTCTATTTTTAAATATTTATATTTTACCCCTCAACCCTCCGTCCCTGATGCAAGAATACCACATGATCCTTGTGTCTATTCTTATATTTAAATAACTGAGAAAAACGTCTCCCAAAACCTGTGATTTCTGCTGTTAAATTAGCCAAATGACTGAGATTATTGGCGTACGTTTTTGCATGTGTCCATGAACTCCAGAAATGCATGGAATCCAAATTCAACGGGTTTCGATCCGATTCGATCTGAATTGATCGAGTTTTTTTTAAAAATATCGGGTTTGAGTTAGGTCGAATTAAATTTTTTTAAAAATAATTTCGAGTTGGGTTAAATTCGAATTTAAAATAAAAAAAATCGACTCGACCCGACCCATGTCCATTTTATAATTAACGTTTTGCACTTATTGAAGAAACTTGTGGCTGTGGCCCAAACAACTCTTTTCAGATCCTAATCAGCACTGAGTCACTCATCCCTGTTTAACTGAATAATTGGAGAAACAAGACTGGGTTTTATGGTAATTAAAGATAAATATAGACCTAATAAGGTCTAGGTAATAATCATTTTTATAATACTGAGAAGTGAGATCAACTTCAATTATCAAATTACTAATCATTGGGACAGATTTTGACAACCCATTTTGCAGATTATTTTTTTTAAGATTTTAAAAGTTTAATTTAAAATTTTCATAAAAATATAGGTGTATAATTAATTTTAAAAAATATTTAGATTTATCAAAAAATTTAAAAATTTTAGGTGGGGGTCGAATTGAAATTATTTAATTTTTTTGAAATAGATAATTTTTTTAAAAAATTGTGAAAGGACTAAATTAAAATTTTTAAAATATTAAGAGACTAAATATAAAATTTTTAAACTTTAGGAGGCAGTGACCCACACAAATTCATGATGATCCGTCTCTGGCTAATCAGTTTTTATTTTTTAATTTAATAGTGAAATATTTCGGTGAATTTTAATTTTACTTAATTGGATTTTTTTATTAACTATTTTAGATTCTTTGACGTCGCATCCGAGGTTTTATTTAGCTTTGCTGTCACTAATAATCTAATATCCTAATGAAACTTTGGTTTAAGGATATATAAAGTTAGATTATTAATTGAATTAGATTTAAATTTTATAAAATTCGATTTAAATACGATTTATTGTTATCCTCAGTGCTTATAATACCTTTAAACCTAAAAAATTAATGTATTTGAATAAAGGTGATAAACGGGTCATTCGAATCGGGTTCGATTCAGGTCATTTTGATTTAGGTCATGTTCGATTTTGACTATATCTGATTATGATTCAGTTTGGGTCAGATTGGTCTGATTTGGTTTTAATTCGGTTCTATAGTTATTCGGGTCGGGTCATAACGATTCAATTGATTTTTGGATCAGATGATTTCAGGTTAGGTGTTTATGGATTGAGTCAAGATTGATTCAATAGGAGATTGATATATTTCAGTCAAATTTTCAAGTTGGATCAATTTTTAAACCCATATATAGCTTTATAAAGCTATAATATATATGACTTTTTGGCGAGTTGTACAATGGTTCACATCAAATCTTTCATTATTTTTTTAATATATCATCTTCGGTTAGGATTACTTTCAGTTCGGATAATCTCAGTTCGCTTCTATTCAGTTCAACTGAAAATCAATTCAGATCCATTTAGTTTTGTTAAAAATCAAATCGAATTTATATCAATTCAACTAAAAATCTGATCATTTTAAATTTTAGATTAGATTCAAATATCATATTCGAATCGAATAAATCGATTCAGATATCGGATCTTGCCACCACTCCATTTGAATCTATCTTAAGTTTCATAAAGCCATTGTTCCTCTACATTATTACTATACTTCCATGGATGCAAATACACACTTATTCTTGTTATAAAGCCAAATATTTTAATTTCCCTACCCGACCAAATCGGCTGTTAATAGAAAACAATATTAATTCTCTATAACAACAGTCACAGGACTTGTCCAAAATTCTGTCTTATCTAAGACAACATTCACAGCTAATTTTACAATTTATGGGAGTTTCACTTGATTACTATCCCAAAAATCGGATGAAAATATAGGTATAAAATTCGATTATATGCATAAAAAATTATTAAATAATTTATTTATCTAAATCAGATGTAAGACATGAATTGATATAATAAAATAAAAATACCCTAAAACTTGATAAAAAAACAAAAAATATATATACATATCATAAATTCGATAAATGTTGACTATAATGTAATAGAGGTGTGCAAAAATACCGGTAAACAGAAACTGATTCCGAAATTCAAAAAAATCGAATCGAAAAATGATTATCTGAACTAAAAAAATTGATTTAGGGTCAAGTTTTTATTTTTTTATAAAAACCAATTCGGTTACGGTTTACGATTTTAGAAAAAGCCGGTTAACCGAACCGACCGGTTATATAATATATATTATATATTATTTTAATATTTTATATTATTTTTAATTTATTTTCTAATTTTAGAAAAGTAAAATTGTAATTTAAGTGTTTAACTTGTTAATATTAAAAAATATAATAATAACATGTGTTATTTTTTAAAATTATATATATTTTTCAAACATATTAAAATTTATATAGTTAATAAATAAAATAAAAAATTATTACCTAACGATCTAAACTGAAATTTTTGATTAACTAGATAAACGATTAACCGGTTAAATAATTACGGTTTAGTGTCGATAATTGGGTGACTCAAATTTATCGATTAACTGAAATAATTTATTAATAATTAATTGAATCCGATTTTGTACGCCTCTATAATATAGGGCATATATTACAAGAGAATTTTTATTCGTTTGGTAGAGAATAAGCGACAGAATTTAACACAATTTAACCTTTTCATCTCTACATTTAAGCAAAATAATAATTCAGTATAAACATAAAAAATATAAAAAATATAAATATATGAATTTTTTATCTCATAATTCAATATATATCTTAAAATATGACGTATACAAAACCTATTTCAGTATTTTACAAATATCGTATTTATAATATATAGTAATTAAAAAATCACAAAATAATTATATCTTTAAAAAATATAATTCTAAAGGTTACTATTTATATATTTATAGAATCAAATACTTAATTACTAAAGAATTGTATTTCATACAAATTAAATAAAAATATTTATTTTTAAATAAAATTAATTTTCAACTAATCTCGAACTACTAAAATTACAATTAAACTTAATTACTAATTAGAATTAGAATTTGTGATGAATATTAATAATAAACTATATTAAAATATATTTAAAAAATTAGTCCCTGTCCAATCGAAACTACCCAGCTTCTTGGCCAAGCGAAGCACTGCCAGTCTGCCACTGCCCTTATATAAGACTCAGAACCCAACTCGTCAACCCATCGTTCAAGCTCGAATCTTTCTGGTTCTAAGGCCAAATCATCAACAATGGTGGATACGAAGCCTTTCCTTCCGGTCTCAAACTCCGGTGGCTACAACCCATCGGAACCTCTTCCAAATCGCTGCAAAACCATGAAAGTGCAGCTCTCAATCTTTTTCGCCTTGTTAGTGGTTGCATTGGTTTCGGTTTTGTTGGCAAGTAACGTGACAGAAAACGAGCATGGATCATTGGCTTCGTCGAACACAGTCAAACCTGAACCGTTACGGCGGGTGTCACGTGGACCGGCTGCCGGAGTATCAGAGAAATCAAACTGGCTTCTTGGCAAAGAAGATGAGAATGCGGTGGCGTTTCCATGGAATAATAGCATGCTGTCATGGCAAAGGACAGCTTTTCACTTCCAACCTGAAAGGAATTGGATGAATGGTATGTATGAGTATGAGAATCGAAGTTTGAAAATAACAAGAAATCAGAAATCCCTGTGTTTTGATCTTAGATTTCTAACATTTTGGATTTTCTTCTTGTTTTTGGCATGGCTGGGTGCTTGTTACATGGGAATTTCTTCTGGTTCAGATCCTAATGGTAAGCCTGAACTTTTTGCTTAATTTTATTATTTTTGGAACTATTCCCAATCATTCCTATTTTAGTTGAAAAGATAGATCAACTCTTTTGTTCGAGTCTTTTAAGACGAATATCATCTTTTTTTTATTGAATTACTTGTTTGGTAATGAAAACAGGTCCATTGTTCTACAAGGGATGGTATCATTTCTTCTACCAATACAATCCCCATGCGCCTGTGTGGGGTGACATAGTTTGGGGTCATGCTGTATCCAAGGACTTGATTCACTGGCTTCACCTCCCTTTGGCAATGGTTGCTGACAAGACATATGACAAAAGCGGCGTCTGGACCGGTTCCGCGACATTCCTCCCCGATGGCAAAATTGTTATGTTATATACGGGATCCGATGCCGAGGCTGTTCAAGTTCAAAATCTTGCTTATCCTGCAGACCACTCTGACCCTCTCCTTATCAATTGGGTCAAGTTCATTGGGAACCCTGTTCTAGTTCCTCCCCCGGGCATCCTTAGCAAGGATTTCCGTGACCCGACCACTGCCTGGTTGACTTCTGAAGGGAAATGGCGCTTTGCCATAGGGTCTAAAGTGAATAAAACTGGCATAGCTTTGGTGTATGATACTAAGGACTTCATAACCTATGAGAAGTTGGATGGTGCACTTCGTGCTGTGGATGGAACTGGCATGTGGGAGTGTGTGGACTTCTTCCCTGTTTCGAAAACGGAACAAAATGGCTTGGACACATCGGTTAGCAGTCCGGATGTTAAACATGTGATGAAGGTAAGCCTGGATGATGACAAGAAAGACTACTATGCTATTGGGACTTATCATGAGAAGAATGTTACATTCATCCCTGATGATCCTAAGATCGATGTCGGCATTGGACTACGGTATGATTATGGTGTGTATTATGCTGCCAAGACTTTCTATGATCAGAACAAAAACAGAAGAATCTTGTGGGGCTGGATCAAAGAATCCGATAGTGAAGCGGCGGATGTGCAGAAAGGGTGGGCATCTGTTCAGGTGAACTATTCTGTTACATTGGAACATAAACTCCATAAGCATTAACTAAAAATGCCAATTTCCTCTGGTTTCTAATGTGCTATTTCACTTTACTTGCAGAGCATACCAAGGACGATTTTGTTAGACCAGAAGACCGGTACTCATTTGCTTCAATCGCCGGTGGAAGAAATCGAAAGTCTAAGGTTGAACAGCTATGAATTTAACAAGGTGAAAGTCCAGGCAGGATCAGTTGTTCCTCTAGATGTTGGCCCAGCCACACAGGTTCATCTTTTTTCTCATGTATTTATGTGTATCACTGATACTTTGTCGACCGAGATCCTGTTAGATGACAATAAGATTCTGGTCATGTGACAGTTGGATATCATAGCTGAGTTTGAGATAGACAAAGAGGCTTTAGCAACAGCAACCGGGTCCAATGTAACATTCAGCTGCAGTAGCAGTGGTGGAACTGTAGAACGTGGGGCATTGGGACCATTTGGTCTGTTGGTGCTTGCCCACGACAACCTCAGTGAGCAAACACCGGTATATTTCTACATCGCCAAAGCATCCGATGGCAATCTCAAGACATACTTCTGCAATGACCAATCTCGGTATGCAAATAAACCCGAACCTATTCGTCATGTAACATGTTCCTTGGACTTACCGATTACCATATTGTATCATTTCAGATCATCTGAGGCAGCTGATGTAAACAAACAAATCTATGGGAGCATGGTTCCGGTACTGGAAGGCGAAAACTTATCTCTCAGAGTATTGGTGAGTAAAAACATCACCTGTTTCATGCTCCTAGTCCTATTGCTAGTTGTATGAACTATGAAGGCCTATTATAAGAACACATGAACATGAACATGAACATGGAATTTCTTTTGCAGGTCGATCATTCGATTATCGAAAGCTTTGCTCAAGGTGGAAGGATCGTGATCACATCTCGTGTTTATCCTACAAAAGCGATCTATGGAGCTTCCAAGCTGTTCCTCTTCAACAATGCTACCAAGGCCAGTGTTAATGCATCACTTAAAGTCTGGCAAATGAACTCTGCATTCATTCGGCCATATCCGAATCTCGAAAACCAGTCACAGTAGGACCCCAAGAGAAATGCAAACGTTAATGCAGACCTAGCCATTGATTTATTCTTGTTCCTTGTGTCATTCATAGGCAAAATGAGGTTTCATGTATTTGTAATACATCTCTTTTTTCCTTTTCTTTAAGACCAATAAAATTATTATTAGACAAGATGGTTCTTGCGTTTATTCTGAAATTTTAAACTATAGTACTATATTATATATTCTAAGTAACAGGGTTAATTTCTTTTTTTTTGTTTAATAGAAGAAAAATTATCACGTCTCGTTAAAAAATTTCCCTAAACCTAAATGAAAGAAAAAGAGTGCATGTGATAATTTGAACAGAGTAACAAATTGTTCTCCAACATAATCTACTCAAGACAAATAAACAAAAACAACAAAGGAACCATACCTACAACATAAACACATAAAACTTCAATAAAACATGAAAATCAACCAATACCACTAACTGTTGTAGATTGACGAACCTCGCACTAAACAATTCCTTGTACCCAAACTGGAGTAACATTCATTAACAAGACTCCTGGTGATCGACCATGCAAGGTAGTAACAAGGTAGTAGGGTCAAATTTTTACTGGAACACTTAGTGGGTTCAGTAGGAATAAAAATCGTTTACATCTTTCTCATACTTTCATTTGTGTCCATGCTTCAAATTAGAGAGTTTAGGGATTATGGTTTAAGGTTAGGGTTTAGGGAATCAGGGCATGGTGTATTTTTAGCGTTTAGATTTTAGGGTTTAAGATATAAAAAATAGGGATTATAATTTAAAATTCAATTTTTTAAAAATTTTCAACAAGAGACATAAACTGAGAAATGATAAAGAAACAAATGATTTTTACCCGGTCAATAGATACAATAAAATCTAAATAATCTAAATTTGTCCTATACTAATCCTTAATCATATAATTGTATATATATATATATATATATTTCTTTCCTTTGTGAATGACATTTATATCTATATGGTTGGTAAGTAATTATCATCAAAGCTGGCATTTCCTTTTTTCCCCTAAGAACCATCTTCATTATTTTTAAAAGTCTTTATTGTAAAAGGAAGCTTGGCTTGATTTGTCTTAAAATTTTGGTTTGTATCCATCTTTGTAATAATATTAATACCATCTAGTTAATGCCGTTAGGTATTTAGATTAGGTTTTGGGCCAAGGGTTAGGTAACCTAAACCATGACCCATTTCATATTTCCACTCATTCAAGTGACACTATCACTTAACATAAATTAAATTATATTAACATAATAAAAATTAACAAAAATATTAAAAAATTGTTTATATATTTTTTAAAAAATAATAAATTATCTATGTTTAGATTAAAAACATGTTACTATTTTTATAATAAAAAATACAATCAATCAATTAAATCTATACGTACAATAAAATATATTGTATAGAATTAGGAAAATTCTACAACGGGTTAAACACCACTAATGTTGAACATTGTTAAACACTATTAAATTAATTAATACAAATTTAAAATCTCAAGGATTCAGCATGTAATTAATAAAAGTGTGATAAACTCAACATGTTATTAATAATTATATGATTAGTCCTTTAAAATTTTATTTTTTATAAATTAATTTAATAATGTTCAACGGTATTCAACATTAACGATGTTTAACGGCATTTGACGCTGTTGTAGACTCAAATTATTAATGAGATATATAAAAAGACAAAAAAAAATTAGTACAAACGAATTCTATTAATGAAAATAGCCAAAATGTTCCCTTGTCATCTTGTTAAATATCAATATCATAGCTAATATGTAAGAAAGAAGACAGTAACTATGGAGTTAAAACTAAATAATTGTCCCTAAATATATGACACATCTGATTTGTGTTTCACTTAACCGGAACAGAAATCATGTAATTTTTTGGGTGTTTTTTAATGTATATTTTTATGTCTAACATTAAAAATAAAATCTTATATTTCTGGGTTTATTAGTAAGCAAGATGGTTGCTTAGCTGCTACTGTAATTTGTAACGAAGAAGGAAGAAAGAAACAAAGGCCAGTGGCAGGGAGGTCCACATACCTCAAACATGATGTATGTATGTGCTAAGACAGAACCCTCTCACACTGCCATGTATGCATCTTTGTGAACTGGAAACTACCTGGTAACCTCCTTTTCTCTCTCCATCCATCAATTCATCTTATGAACTATGACTGGTAACCGACAAAATCTTTTGGTGCTCGAGTGATTCATCATTTGCCACCATTTTTATCAAGTTTCAATCCCATACTTTCAAAGCCTCTGAACCTGGTTTCTTCTTCTATGTCTTTTGCCTATCAGATCATGTAAAGTTTTAGTTAAGTTCCCTCTGCAACAAAATTTGTTAAGACAGACCCAAAAGATTTCTACCCTTTTCTTGAAAAATGGCTTTGAATAAGTTCTTGGTTCTGTTTCTTGTCCACATTGCTCTACTTTGGAACTCATGTTTTGCTGAAGATCCCTTTGTTTTCTATAATTTTGAGGTCTCTTACATCACTGCTTCTCCTTTGGGTGTTCCTCAGCAGGTCTGCTCTTTTATTTTGGGTTCTTCATGTAGTTCTCTAGCTCTGTGTTTGGGATTTAGAGTAATGTTGTTGAGCTGTTTCAGTTCTATAATGGTGTCTGTATCTGCATTAACCTGTAGGTTATTGCTATAAACAACCAGTTCCCCGGTCCTACTATCAATTCAACTACTAACAACAACGTAGTCGTCAATGTTCGAAACAAACTGGACGAGAGTTTACTCTTGCATTGGTGGGATCTTAGTTCTCAGTTATCTTTGTTAAGTAAAACCAGAACTAGAAGTAGAGTAGAAAGATGGATGCTGTGACTGACTGACCGACTGACTGGTGTTTCTGTTGGATGAGACAGGTCTGGGATTCAACAGAGGCGTAGTTCATGGCAAGATGGGCTACCAGGAACTAACTGTCCCATTCCTCCCAAGTGGAACTAGACTTACCAGTTTCAGGTTAAGGACCAAATTGGGAGTTTCTTCTACTTCCCATCACTGCATTTCCAGCGAGCCGCTGGTGGTTTTGGTGGCTTTATTATAAACAACAGGGATATTATTCCTATTCCTTTTGCCACTCCTGATGGAGACATTACAATTTTGATTGGTGATTGGTACACACGCAACCACACGGTTAGCACTTGGTTGAACTTGAGTTGTTCCGTATTCGGTTTATAGTTTAGGGGTGCAGGGTATAATGTGGTCACTGATGAAACCTTGCTTTTGATTCTAGGCTTTGAGAAAGGCACTTGATGCTGGAAAAGATCTAGGGATGCCGGACGGAGTTCTTATTAATGGAAAAGGCCCTTACCGATATAATGATACTCTCGTGCCTGACGGCATCGATTATGAAACAATTGACGTCCATCCAGGTGATAATTCATGCAATGCATACATATAACTAAATTAGTTATTTACCTTCATGTTTATGATGTGTTTTTCAAGCTCCGAAACAATAACATTACGTTTTCTTGGCAGGGAAAACTTACCGTCTCCGTGTCCACAATGTGGGAATATCAACCTCCTTGAATTTCCGAATTCAGAGCCATAATTTGCTTCTTGCGGAAACTGAGGGATCATATACAGTGCAGCAGAACTACACTAGCTTAGACATACATGTAGGACAGTCTTATTCTTTTCTGCTAACCACAGATCAGAATGCAAGTAGCGATTACTACGTTGTAGCAAGTGCTAGGTTCGTGAATGAATCACGGTGGGAACGTGTTACTGGTGTTGCCATTTTGCGTTATTCAAATTCCAAAGGAAAGGCATCTGGTCCCCTCCCTGATCCACCGCAGGACGAATATGACAAAACCTTTTCAATGAACCAAGCAAGATCTATCAGGTTGGTTTTCATTGTGGTTCAATTGCACAAGTAACAACCGTTCATAGCAGTGCTTAAATTCTGCAGGTGGAATGTATCTGCCAGTGGTGCTCGCCCTAATCCGCAAGGGTCTTTTAGATACGGTTCAATCAATGTGACTGAAATTTTTGTGTTGAGAAACAAGCCACCAGTGACTATCGACGGGAAAAGGCAAACAACACTCAGTGGGATATCATTTGTCAATCCTGCTACTCCAATCCGGTTTGCTGATCAGTTCAAGCTCAAGGGAGTATATAAGCTTGATTTCCCCAATAGGCCACTTACAGGGTCATCTAAAATGGAGACATCGGTAATCAATGGAACATATAGGGGATTTATGGAAGTCATTCTACAGAACAATGACACCAAGGTGCAGACCTATCACTTGAGCGGATATGCGTTTTTTGTTGTCGGGTAGGAATTTGTTTCCTCTACAAATCATCATGGATAAACACATCGGTACGCGCCATGATTTTAACACTAACTCTTCAATTATCTTGTTGCAGAATGGATTATGGTGAGTGGTCTGAAAGTAGCAGGGGCACATATAACAAGTGGGATGGCATTGCCCGCTCCACAACACAGGTAGGTCATTCGAACAAGCTGTCAGTTTTATTATGCTTCATTCTAAAGCATAATAAAACTCACAAGAAATGTGACTTCTATATTTTGTAGGTTTATCCTGGTGCATGGACAGCAATCTTGATATCGCTTGACAACGTTGGAGTCTGGAACCTTAGAACAGAAAACCTCGATTCATGGTATCTCGGCCAAGAAACATATATCAGGATTGTGAATCCAGAGAAAACAAACAAAACCGAATTCCCTATGCCGGACAACGTCCTCTATTGTGGCGCACTCAGCAAAATGCAGAAGTATGCAAAAAGAGAGCTGTCTTTATGAATGATTTTCTTCAAAAACTGGCTTTAAAAACTGATGCTAGCTACTTGGTTTTCTTTTCAGGCCACAGGATGTCTCTTTGGCAACATCAATCTCAATCGCAGGCAGTAGATCAAAACTGTTCATCACGGTGCTGATGCTTGCCTCTGTACTACTACTCCCTTTCCGCTAGTTGTTCTGTTTTGGGGTGTCGGTGCTTGTCGGATCCGAGTTCGACATGTATTTTTTAATGTCTTAGGGACATCATTCTTTCAATAAGTAGTATTTGTTCTTTTTATACGTACGTGAGTGTAGAAATACATATGTATCTGTTTGTGCATGGGTGGGTTGGCAATTGCGTTATGAAGTTCCACTATTGATGTCCATTTCTAATATGGTTTGTGGCTATAGTAATGCTGAGAGCGTTGTCCATCAAGATGGCCATTTCATTCAATGTTTCTCTGCAGGTCAACAATGGCATTTCATGCAATAAAAAAGTGTTGTAAGAGAATATGATTTTTACTGAGGTGGGGGAAGACTGGTAAGAAAGTGAGTTAAGAAATATGATTTTTAACGTGAGACTTGAGAGGCACAAACAAACCACTGAACCTGAGCAGGTAAAAGACGTGGTGGTGGTCCCATTTTCCAGGCCCTGTCTTTGGTAGCAGAAACCAAGTGTAGCTGAAGCATCCTATAGACTTGGGTTCTATTCCCCAAGCTCAAAACCAAACTTTTATTTCTTTCTTTCTCACCAATTAAGTGATATAAAAATATATTAAATAATAAATAAAATTAATCATCCAATCCGATGGTGACACATATCATCAATCGATTAGATAATTAATTTTATTTATTAATTTAAAATTAGGATTAAATTAAAATAATAAATAAATTAAAAAGATTAAATGTAATTTTACCGTTTTGTTAATTTTTCTGTCGGAATTTTAACGACAATGGCCAAAATAGATAGATTTTAAAATTGGGGTACCTGATTGACGAGTTTTTTAGTTGGGTGGTCAAAATAGGTATCCCCAAATAATTGGGTGGTCACTGGAGTAGTTTACCCAAAAATTAATTATATAATTTAAAATTTTAAAAATATTTATAATAATATTTTTATATCTTTATTTTTTATAATTTAATCATTAAAATTAATTTTTTATCTATAATTTAATCTTTAAAATTATATTTTTTAAAAAATAAAAAAAAATATTTAATAAAATTATAAATATAACAATAAATCAAATTTATCTAATAATAATTTATCAACCTTGCGCATATAAAACTGAATTAAATCTTACTTTATAATTGAATTAAAATGTAATAAGAGCATCCAATTTATATAATCAGGGCCATCTGACAAAGCCCAAATATATATTATTTTATTCTTGGTCTGTGAATTATTCTTATTTTATCAGACTTCGACTGTGAATTAGGGTTCTCTGTTTCGATTGATTCGCAAAGCAAGAAGGCCCCTGTTTCAATCCGCGTTAAGGAGCAGAAAAGGTAAGCAAACTCTTCATAATCCCAATTGCTTTCAATCTGAAATTCCACTTCTTTTTGTTTGTTTCGTGTTTCGGAAGTTTAAACCTAAGTTCAGTTTCCGCGTCCCAAATTCCGATTTGTGAATACCCTATTAATTTATACGCTGGTGATTTTCCGTTGAATTATAGGATTGAGTAGCTATGGGAGGTCATGGAGGGTTAAATATTTTGCCACAGAAGCGTTGGAATGTTTATAATTACGAGAACAGAGAAAAGGTCCGGAAAGATGAAGAAGCCGCTGCAAAAGAAGAGCAGCTAAAACGTGAACAGGCAAGAAAAAGGGACACCGAGTACCGACTTGAGCAGCTTCGTGCTGCTCGCGGCTTGGCTCCATTGAATAAACCTGGAGGTTCAGAGCCTGTAGAGGTTGCTGAATCCGAGACCAAATCTGGTCACATTAATCTCTTTGAAGGGATTAAGATTTTTGATCCCATTAAAGGTTCGGGGAAGGAAGAGGCTGCTGAGAAAGATGGGTTCAAGAGGAAGAAATTGAAGAAAGAGGAGGTGGCTCCCAAGGTTGTTGGGCCGGAGGATGAGAAGTATAGATTGGGTTATGGGATTGCTGGAAAGGGAGTTAAGTTGCCATGGTACCTGGAGAAGCAGAATGTAGATGTTGAAAAGGGGAGTGGCAATTCTGGGTCAGAAAGAGTGCAGAAGGATGAGGGAAGGAAAACCGGAAAGAAGACGATACAAGAATTGCGGGAAGAACGACTGAAGAGGGAGAGGCGGGAGAAGGAGAGGGAACGGACATTGTTAATCGAGAGGAGCAAAACAAATAGGACTCTGAAGGATACAAGGTTTTCCGGGAGGTGAACTTGCAGAAGCTGAAGCTCAGCAAGTTTATGTTTCTAAAGGTTAAAATTGTAGAGTTGTATGAATCTAGGGTCTAACCAGATATTTGTTAGAACAGCATTGACATGAATTTATTCAATATTTGTAAGAGCTGCTTTTGATGCATATATATCAAAGTTATCATTTCTTTACCAAAACATTGCAAGTTGGATGTTGAAATAATGTGGATTGATTTGGTAGTTGACGATTGTTGGCAGGTAACCATCCTTCCAAATTCCAATTCCATTTTTTTATGTTTCCTTACATGTTTGGTGTATGATTTAATGGTATCATTTGTTAGAATTGTTATTTCGATCCGGCCCTCGTTATTTTGTTTCATGTAAGATAAATGTAAGAACAGCATTGAATTGCATTAAACTCTGCAAATTATGAACAAATTGTATCCTCTTAGTTCTTGCAAGTTATGTATGACTATGTGCGAATTCTAACATATTTTTAAATACTTGTTTTTCCAAAATTATAGCAACTTAGTTGAACAAGTCATCTCAATCTGACTAGGTCCAAAAGAGATTCAAGTCTAAATTGGGATAGGCTCGGTCCTCATCTCCCTTGTTTCATGGTGCAAAGCTAAAGACAAAGTCGTAAAGGAAGCTTTCAGAATTCTCTACTTAATATTCTTCTCTAGCATCCAATAGATTAAAATATCATTTGGTCCATTACCCATTTTAGCTTTTGATCTGTTCATTTGTATCAACAAATTTATTTAATATTGTCTTGAGTTAAATCTTATTCTGTCACAGAAAAAGCCAAGTTGTTTGCACTGATTGTAAGAGTATATTACTATGCAGAGAACATGGACATCACAACGATAGAAGCTTGGTAGCCCTAACATGCTAAATCTTTTAAGTTATGGTCCTCCCAAGGAATTCAGCAGAATGTTGGGTAGTTTAAACTTCTAGGAAATACTATCTGTAGTCATAATGCTGATGGGAACTCATTTTCCTTATAGCAACTTCAAATTTCTTCTGTGAAGAATTTAATTGTTTGTAAAAACCTGGTTGAGGGAGAGGTCATCATCTGTTTGCAGAAGCACAGCACAAACTTTTTGTTGTTGTTGCATGGCATCAAATACAAACACTCTCTTGCATCTCGAGGATCTGGCACTCCCTTCGGTATGTTTTCTGTGTCGCTATCTTTATATCAACGTCTGTAGCCATTGATTTCTTGCTTTGCCTTGTTATCGTCCATAGTTTGGTATCCTGGTTTTTTCATATCATTGTTATATTGTTTTAGCTTGTTTCCTTACTTCCAGGAACAATAGCTTTTGATTTTCTTGATTGATTAATATCTGCAGATTTCCTCAACTTATTTTTTGATGCTTCCTCCATGGTTATGATGTTTCTAAATTGAATTTTCATATTAATGGCCACAACTCCATCATGAACATGAAAAAACTCAACTTTAAGCATCTGCAACTCGGCACAAGTATGAATTGCACACATTAAACTATTGCTGTTTTAGAGTTTAATTCGATTATTCGTAGTTCACATCGCGTAAACTTCAGTTTCAGGTTATAGTGATGACTGCAAACATGGGGTGCGCCGAATGCCGAAACAGAGTCTCTCAAGTTATATCTAAAATAACTGGTAGGCACTCTGATGGACAAACCTCAACATCATCGAATTCTAAGCTTCATTGTGGAATAAAACAAACTATTGTTTCAACTTGCAGGTCTGAGAGAATACATAGTGGACGTAAGCAATAAACAAGTGATTATAAAGGCAGATTTTGGGATTAGTCAGGAAATGAAAAGAGCTTTCTCAAAGACTGAAAAGAGAAAAGATAGGCATCCACTTGAAGTCTTCAAGTGTTTATCCCGGGTGTGTGTCGGACTGTCGGTAAACAGACATCATTATCTGACTGAGCTAAGCATGTCATAATCATAATCCATATGGTTAACAGTTATGGTCTATTTTCCCTCTCTAGTTCTTGGCGAAGCTTGTTATTTTGTTACAAGAGCTCATGCCTGCAAGCATGGAAAGTATCATCGAGAAGAATTATATCATGGGTCTGGCTTATTACATCAGTCTTGGTCCTATTCAATTATAACCACTTACTTCACCACTATCTTCTAAGTTATTTTTTTTCAACCAGTGAATTTTCATTCATTTTTTATCATTTAAAAGATATAATTTTTAAAAATTATATTAATAATAAGATAATTAATGTTGGAATAAGTAGTTTTTATTGGTTAGAGACCACAGCTGATGTGGCGAGCCGAAGGTTATTATTTGTTACACTTTTCCTGCATAAACATAGAAAAAAGATCTTTGGGCTCCACTGGTGCAAAAGCTGGCTAATGGGGGACATGGCTGAGGCATTCAATGGAAAATTGCATGCTGTGCTTCCTTGCTGCAGGGAATACATTTCTAAAGGCTTAGAAGTTCGAACTAACCCTGAATGAAAAATAAAAAACTTAATTAAGTTTTTATAAACTTTTCACGTACCTTCAAATTCAATTAGTGATTAATTAAGTTATAATTTAAATTAAGATGAATTAAGTTTTTCCGTAACATTAATCATTATAACTAACACTTATGTTATAAATCACGGTGACACGTGGCACACATTAAAAGTACCACTTGTAAAATCATAAAAATTTCTTAAAAATCAATTTACCTAAAGATGCATGTCAGCATAATTTATAAATGATAATATCATGTTAGTTTATCATATTATTAATAATTTTTATCCGTAAAAAGTTAATTTAATTTAAAATAAAATATTAAAAATCAAAAGTTAAATTAAAAAAATAAAATACAAAGTGATTTTTTTTTCGAACGTTTGTAGATATTTTTTACTTTATTTTTTATTTTCATTTCTCAGAAAAGTAAACACTAATGCTCTTTTATCTTTTCTTCTTCTCCGACGTCCAACCGTCGACGCAACTTATTTTCTGAGTGATCTTCTCTGACTCGAAATAAAAGCTCATTCTTTCTTCTTTCGTTCGATGGTTAAACTTGGCCCTAAAATTAACGAGTTCTTTTATATTATTGAACGTTTATCTATAATTTATCGAGTAATTAAAAAATTATATTATTTTATTTTATATGAATTTAATGATTTTAGGAATATAATATTATATATCTAATAAAAATAGGGTTATGCATCGTTGATTATATTTTTAAAATTTAAATCATAAACATTAAACCCTAAACCTAAAATCCTAAACCATGAACATTAAACCCTAAACATTAAACATTAAATATTAAACCCTAAACCTAAAATCCTAAACCATGAACATTAAACCCTAAACATTAAACATTAAATATTAAACCCTAAGCCTTGAACCATAAAAATTAAACCTTAAATCATAAACTATAAACCCTAAAACTAAATCCTAAATATAAAACCTAAAACATAAATCCTAAACCCTAAACCAAGAACATTAACTCTTAAACCATAAACCCTAAACCCTAAACATGAACCTTAACTCCTAAACTCTAAACCCTAAACATGAATTTTAACTCCTAAACTCTAAACCTAAACATGAAACTTAAACATTAACTATTGAACCTTAAACTCTAATTCTAAACATAAACCGTAAACATTAACCATAGACTTAGACCTTAACTACTAAATCCTAAACCCTAAACATAGAACTAGACTTTAACTACTAAACCCTACACCTAAATATAAACCTAAATCTTAAACCTAAATATAAATATAAACCCTAAACCTAAACCTAAATATAAATATAAACCATAAACCTAAACCTTAAATCCTAAATCCTAAATTTAAACTCTAAAACATAAACTATTTTAAGTAAGTATTAATTATAACAAACAACCTAAATTAATTAAATATAATTTTTAAGAATATAGTTATTTATGTTCTATTAGATTCTATTAAAAGATAAAATATACATTAATTATAACCTATATCTAGAAAAATTATTACATGAACCATTTCCACATCCCAACCAATTAAATTAAGACACATAATATATTTTTTCATATCAAATTTACACATAAGCATTGGCCAAATCATCTAACTTAATGTCTTTGATTTAAAAAAGGAAAAAATTATTATCAAAGATTTCTTGTGTCATCTTTCTCTTTGTTCTTTAAAATTTTCCTAATTAATTTTTTATATAGATTTGGGGTTTAGGATTTAGAGTTTAGGGTTTAGGATTAAGGGTTAGTGGTTTAGGGCTTATGTGGTTTAGGGTTAGAGTTAGAGTTAGGGTTTAGGGTTATGTGTTATTGTTTATGTTAGGGTTACGATTTAGGGTTTAGGGTTAAGGGTTAGTGGTTTAGGGCTTATGTGGTTTAGGGTTAGAGTTAGGGTTTAGGGTTATGTGTTATTGTTTATGTCAGAGTTACGATTTAGGGTTTAGGGTTATGTGTTATTGTTTATGTTAGGGTTAAGGTTAGTTTTAGGGTTTATGTTTAGGGTTTAGATGTAGGGTTTAGGGTTTAGGATTTAGGGTTAGAGATTAGAAAATTTAATTAAAAAAATTGAACAATAAAGAGAAAGACGATATAAAAATTCTTTGATAATATTTTTTTCTATTTTTAAATCAAATGCATTAAAGTGGATGATTTGGATGATGCTATGTGTAAATATGATATGAAAAAAATATATATTATGTATTTTATTTTAATTAGTTAAAATCATATCCTAAATAGTGAAAAGAGTTTATTGATTTCTCCAATATATATGTTCTTATTGTTTGGGTGGTCGATGAAAAAATCTTAAAAAATATCATTTAAAATTATTCATAAAAATATCATATAAAATTATATAATATATATTGAAGACGTTATTTAAAAAATATTTTTAAAAGTATAAAGGAATCGTAGAATTAATGGAAACAAAAAAATTTAAAGTTATAGTTGAGGGATTAAAAAATATATCGAACTCTAATTCTCTATATTCTAACTCTAGATCATAACTTTAAACTTTATTATTAAACATTAAATTTTATCTTTTTAATATAAGACGTCAAAGAATAAATAAATTTTATTTTATAATTAAATAATTCAATTAAATAAAGTACAAACAAATTTAAAAAATTCCAAATCGAGTCTAATTTCTCTCTCACATTATTATTATTTTGTTCACGACTCGTACCTATTATTATTAACAGACAAAATATCTGAAGCATTATGGAGCACACGAAGTTTCAACGAAATTTCCTACAAGACCCCACGTTTCATTCGAACAGGATCCCAGACACATGTAGATAAGTGATCAAAAGCAATAAAGGAAGGAGGAGATACTATGAACAAAAAGCAGCACACCGACAAATCCAGGAGGAAATGATGAAATTACATGTCAGATTCAAGCTTTCAGCAGCAAAATCCAAGGACTGAACGGAATTATCTAAGCTTTTCACCGTCTCCGATCGTGCATGCACTCTTGATTTCGTTGGCTGAGGACTGAACTAAACCAACACCATACAATCCAACTTCAGAGTTATTTTGTTTTCATCATCTTCCATGGGGTTGCATTTAGTAGCAGTGGCGATGGCGAAATTCCACCTGCTATCTCCTTCCCATAGTTTCAGTACTACTCCTTTAGTTGCAGCCTTGATTGGCCCCTTCGTCCTCAAAGTTTCTTTCAGATTGAGTGTTCTCCGTCGGGTTTACATGGACGTGTTTGATGCATCGAGGCTCTTCGTTTTTCAGCTGAGTCAAATAGCCTCCGGAGGTGATCAGCCAACTCCGGACAATGGCGGTCACAGATGGCAACGAGCTCTTCGATTAGTTTGCCAGAGGATAACCCATGTGAGGAGATCTACGGTGGCAGAATCTGAAGAGGATAGCTTCCATACTTTCTCCATGCTTTCACTTTAAACCTGTAATCTCTTCGAAGATTTAGACAGAAGTTTTTGCTGCCTTAATCAGTTTATCTTTCTGGGTTTTGCTTTTCTAAGCGTTCCCACTAATTTGTCTGTCTGCATGTATATCTGCCTTCTTTCCAAAGCAAATTCAAAGCTTGTTTTTTACACATTTTGTTCAATATAAACCCAAGCTGATTCCAATTCTGGTATGAGAAGAAGAAGAAGAAGAAGATTAATAGTAATAAAGAAACAACCCCAGAATTTCCCCTTTCTTTTCTTTAGTTATGGCCATGGAAATGGTGGTTTTGTCTACCCTTCTCTCTTCCTCTCATGGCATGAATCCCATTCTATCTGGTTTGGCATGTTCTTTTCTGTTTAAGCTGTCTTTGAATTTCGATCTTCTTCATCAAGGCTGCATCGATTTATGCCATGTCCTTGGAGTTTTACTACATGGGATTGGTCCTGCGGGTTTTGGCGTTGAACCAGGTGTTAGCAGCGGCGGCTGGCGGCAAACTCTGCAGATTCTCTACGGGAGAGTAACGACTGTGAGGTCGCCAGCAACCGTTGAAACTAGCTTCGATGACCTCACTAGGCTTTCACTTTGACCACAGAATGTAATCTCATTCTTATCAAATTATTTATAAAATTAATTAATTAAATATATTTATTTTATTAATTTTATGTTATTTTTATTAAATTATCACTAAATTTTATTTTAAAATTAATTTAAAACGAAGATACAAATGAATATATAAGAAAGAAGTAAACGATTTACGTTCGTAAAATTATATCAACATCAAATCATTTTAATTAAAAGAAAAAGTTAAAGTGATATAATTGTGTTATAAAAAAAAAAGGGTTAAATTTATCTCCTTATATTAAAATAATATTAAATATCTTATTATCATTAATTTATTTTTTTACTATTTATAACTATTTTTATATTATTTTTGACACCAAATAGTTTTATACTGTTGTTGAAGGTGAGAGATGCCTTTTAAGTCGTGTAGATTTTTTAACTAGGTGTTTAATTCGTAAAAAATATTATAAAAAAATTTAAAATCATTATAAAAAATATTTTTTTCGTAATAATATATCAATATTTGATTTAGAATTTTTTTTTACAAAGATAAATAGTAGTTTTTTTTTTCAAAATGATAAAAATGTAATTCGTACCATTTTAATCCAAAAATATTTTTAAAATAATATTTTATATTTTAATCCAAGATTTTAAAACTTTGATTATAATTATATTAAATATTTTAAATAATTAAATTTTATAAAATATATATTTGAAATATATTCGATTAAAGATTTTTAAAATATATTTTTTTATATTTTTATCAATAATAAATTTTAAATAATTATTAGTCAAAATTCAAAAAATTTGACACAAAAAATTAATAAAAAATATTATTTTTAGAAGAGAAGAAAATTTGTTCAACAATATCTTTTTGTTTCAATATTTTAAAACAATTCTTTATGTAACTTAATTTGTTGCGTAATAAAATATATAAGCTACTCTAATCATTATAGACATAATATTAAAAATAAATTTAAATATTATTTATTCTCTAAAGAATATTGTTTTCTTATTTATATGAACTTTTTATTATTATTTAATTTTAAATGGTATTATAAAATTTATTTAAAAATTCAGATTTTAAAGAATGTTTTTGATTATAAAAATAATGTAAATTGTATAATAAAATATATAAATATAATATTTATAATTAATTATTAGTTTATTTGATTTAATAGCAAATACGATGATTATTATAAAAATTCATGAATTTATTTTTATTTTTAAATATACAATTATAATAGATTATGAAAATTAAAATATATAATATTATATTAAAACATTAAAATTAATAACTATATCCAAGTATTTATGTAAGAATTTTATAAATATTATAAATTAAAAATAATAAAAAAAATATATTTCAAAAATTTTATGTAAATATTTTACTCTAATATTATAAAAGTTTGGTTACTTAATATATATATATATATAATATAAGGATAATTTTCTGAAACATGTATTCCGGTAATCTTGTAAGTTATAATCCATCAATCGAACATTATAATTTTTTATTTTTGTTAAATAAAAAAAAAGTAATATAATATTTCATGTATTAATTTAAATACTGAATTATTCCATAAATTCTATACTAAAAATAATATTATATTCTATTAACCAAACGCACTATAAAGATAGAACATACAAATAATTTTTGAGTTTTGTTTAAAATTTAAACTTAATAATTAAATTTTTAAAAATTATAAAATAATATATAAAATTGGATAAATTCAATTAATTTTTTTTTCTATTTTGGTCATTCATTTTTAAAAAATTTTAATTTAAAATTGAATTTTAGATTTTTTCTGTTTTAATATTTTGAATTATTTTATTATTTTTTAATATGACATAGTATATTTTATTATTTAAAATAAAAAAATTAACTATTTATCAATATTTTATTATTGTAAAACGTCGTCGTTGATGTTAGATGGTGATCGTCCAATCTCAGATTTCGTTATTCACATCATCTCAAACCTTTCGATCAATGAATAATATTTTAAATTTTATATTTATAATACTTAGATTAGAAGAGAAACGAATAATCGATTTTTTATTATTATATTATATTATAATTTATTTTGATATTTTATCATTATATTATAATTTATTTTACGTTAGACTAGAAGAGAAACGAATAATCGATTTCATCGTAGCAGAGGTTTTTGCCCATTTTAAGTATCGCAGAGCCCAACTTAGGCCGTACTCCATGGGCCTACTTTTAACATTCATAACTTAAGCCCATTTTTTTTATTCTTTCGATTTTTAGGGTCTCACTCTGATTAGTCCGGACCGATTCGTATCACACACTTAATTTTGATGGATGAGTCTTTCCGTAGAGATTTTTTGTATACGTAATGTCTCAAACTTAAGACTTGCTTAAGCTATATTTTTAATATTTTTAAATATCAGTTACAAAAATAAAATAAAAAATTATAATATATGAAAACACACATTTTTTTTAATTTTAATTTTTTGAAATAAAATTGACAATGAAAACTATTTCTTCGTACCCAATCAATCTTGATTGATACAAAGATAGTTAATGATATATAATTTTATGTACTATCTTTATTTTAATACATAATCATTAAGTTTAATAATATACATTTCACTCTAACCTTTTTAATTAATGAAAATAAATCCAATCTTAGCTAAAATGAATCCTTAAGATTGGGCCAATGCAAAATTTATAATAAAAATTAGAATTAAATACCTATTTTATAATATTTAAAAATTGTGTGAATAAAATAAATATTTTAAAATAATTTAATGATATTTTTAAACTTTACTCAATAATCAAATTTAGAAAAAGTCAACCACTAGCAAAAGTTATGTAGAAAAAGTCCGTACACCGTACCACCAAACCTTGTTTCAAACACCGGCAAAAGAACCAATCTAGAAAGCGTACCACCGAACCTTGTTTCAAAGGTTGTTCAGAAACCAGTAGTGCTTTATTTTGAACTTCCCCAAGTATTTCTTTCTAATTTTTTTATTCAGTTACAGTGATTACAATAATATCTGTTATAGAATATACTTTTAATTATCGAATATTAATCGTTCAATTATTATATTAATATTATTAATGTTCGAATCTATAACCTTTAATAATAACAATCGTTTTTTTAACCGTATTTTTTCCCTTTGTTGGTATCTGTCCATGTGCATATAAATGTCACCTACTGTCGCCATTGCCATTTGCCATTGGGCATCAGCCGCCTTAGTGGATGAAAGAATGAGGACAAGGTCAAGGACTGGGTTGGCGCCTGGCGATGGGGTTTCATAGAGAATGTTGATATATACGGTTATATAGGTTGTTACGTTATTTTAAGTTTTTTATTATTAATTGATTAAAAAATTTAATATAAAAATATTAATTTAATTTAAAATAAGATATTTTAAAATTAATAAAAGTTAAAATAAGACTTTATAGTTCAAATTATGTTTATAAATTAATTTTGACATTTAAATTATTTTAACTCTAAATAAGTGTCTAAAGTTTTAATTTATCATTTTAGGTCGATAATGGTTAACTATTACTATTATTATTATTAAAATGATTTTATTTTATTTTTTGTTTAATTTAATTTATTTTTTAATTTAATTTTCTTAGAAATCGATAATTTTAAATCTTTATAAAATAATCTCAAACTTAAAATAAAAAATCCTCAAATTACTTTGGTTGTCGCCATTTACTAACTTACCAAAGACCATCAAAATTGTTTCTCTTAACCACCCATCGTCGATAATCTATGGTAGGCGTATCAAAAGACTTTCTAAATCAAAAGAATTCAAAATCATAGAAAAAATTGTCAGCATACCTACAATTGATTATCGGCGATAAAAGGTTAAAGAAAACGACCGTAATAGTCTGAATGCAATCGGGCTGGTCTTCACAGTAATAAATAATAGTATTGATGATAATTTAGAGATTTTGAATTTTGGGTTAAAGATATAAAAGTATTTTATAAAGATTTAAAATTATCAATTAAATAAATAAATTTTAAATATTATTTATAAATTAATTGAAAATTAAAACATATCAATTGTTATATTTTAATTGATTAATAATTAAATACTTAAGCTAATCAAAATTAAAATTTTAAATACCTATTTAAAATTAAAATCAATTTAAACATTAAAATATTTACAAACATAATTTAAACATCTATTTAAATATTAAACCTTAAAATAATATTAGTTTTTTTTTCTGCTCCTCGTTTCCCCTTGTAGTTGACCATACTAATCATTGTATTCTGCACCTTATTTTAATATCAATGTTCTTGAAACTAAATATCCTATTGAGGGTACGGACGGTTATGATTAGGGCAGTAAATGATATAAGACAAATTGTAAATTATTTAAGTTTAATTCGATTAAAGTTCGGTTAGAATTTAATTTGATTGAATTCAGTTTCAGTTTTTAACGAGTTGAGCCGAGTTACATGATACTCGATTTGAAAAACTCATGAGATACTCGAAAATATAAATATATTATTTTTTATTATTTTATAATTTTCTAAATTAAAACCCTCAGACTAAACAACATAAGTCTTAAACCTTAAACTAAAATATTAAAGCCTAAAATTAACAAGTTTAAGTTTAAGTTTATAAAATTTCTGTATCAAAGTTTTTTCTTCATTAGGCATTAAATGAGATATGAGAGATAAGAGTTACTCGAGTCTAATACGATCAAAGATCAACCAATATTTGACTCGATTAGACTTGAAAAAAGCTCAAATTCGACTCGAACCGAACTAAAATATTTCAAGCTCGTTTAAAATTATTCAAATTTAAACTCGACTCAAAATCTTAACAAATTAAATCAAACTTAATACTACTGAAACTCTACTCGGCTTGTTTATATCGTGAATATTCATATGCACCTATTTGTCTTTTACATGTTTGACTTCAGCTTGCGTTGCCCATTGGCCTTCTCCCCTTTTAAATTCCAATACAATACGCTTCCTTAACGCGTTTCTTACACCCACTTGACCTCGTCAGAAAGACTCGAAAGATACCCTTCATCTCCCTCCGTGACGGGAATTATATATTTATAATTTTAATTAATTAAATTTATTTATTTTATTTTTATATATAATTAATAAATAAATGAAATTATTTAAATACGAATAATGTAATAAACACTATCGGTGTATAATTTCTCCTCAAACGACAAAGCCCACTACTAACACAATTGTGTAATTCTGGTCTACGCATGATGACCGGAAGACTTGTCAACATTAGAGTTTTAACACACATTTCTTATCCGATCACTTTTTTTTTAATTTGAATTTATATTAAATAAAGGGTAAATTATAACAAAGGTCATTAAATTATAGGTAGGTTACATTTGGGTCAGTCAATTATTAAAAATTATGTTTGAGTCACTCAATTACAGATAATGTTATATTTGGATCACTTAATTATAAATAATGTTACATTTGAGTCACTCTTCATATTTGATTTTTTTATTAATTCATGTATTAGATTAATTAATGATTTCAAATGAAGTACTCTCGTGTTAACGAGGATATACAAGTAATTTGAAAGAAAAAGTGACCAAATTAATATACTTCTTTAGATATAAGGATGACTCAATTATAAATTTATCCATAATTGAGTTATTCAAATATAATATTTAATAATTAGGTGACCTAAATATAACCTTACACAAAAATGAGTGATTCAAATATAACTTTTAATAATTAGGTGATCAAATGTAATCATACCCATAATTGAGTTACCTCTATTGTATTTTACCCTTATATGAAATAAATATCTTTACTAACTGAATTAATTAGTTTACCCTTAAAATATTTTATAATTAATTTTCCTATAATTATTTTTATAATTAAGTACCTAAAATTATTTTTATAAAAATCGAATCAATAGGATTTAAAATATTTATTTTTAGTCAAATCAAAATTAAATTTAAAATATTTATAATTAAATCTCTTCCCTCCCTCTTTTGTCTCTCATGTTTTTACTCTTTTCTAGTATTAGGATTTTTTTATTTAGTTACAGTGATTAGAATAATATTTATCCTAAAGAATATACTCTCAACCATTGAACATTTTGTAAAATAATTTATTATTTTTTAAATTAAATGATCATTTTGTAATTCTTCATAATAGGAAG
This sequence comes from Abelmoschus esculentus, assembly GCA_035048815.1. Lineage (NCBI taxonomy): Eukaryota > Viridiplantae > Streptophyta > Magnoliopsida > Malvales > Malvaceae > Abelmoschus > Abelmoschus esculentus. The sequence continues at coordinate 3,516,202 of JAUCBN010000038.1, forward strand.
GTTTAAAAATGAAAATATCATATAATCTGAAACTATTTATGTAATTTATCCTTTTATAAGGTCAAAGTTGACGTGTAAAATGAGTTACGGTGGACACTCAGACTTTTATATACGAAACGGGAAGGAAAGTTTCCAAATCCCCCCTTGTAACTTGTACTGGCTCTGGAAAGATATTTCCTGCTCTGCTTCCAGGATTCCATCCTACATTGCTTCCGTTCTCCACTATTTATATGTTTTGGAAAGCTTGAAGAACTCACAGCCGAAGCAACTGAAGATTATTTGTTACAGGAAAAATCATTACTATAATTTTCAGAGGTTTTCTTTGAAGTTCTTACAGAGAGAGAAACGAATGGAGAGACGAGGCTATGTTGTTACATTTTTAAGAGTTTTGCTGGTGTTGATGGCGGTGGTGGAAACAACAGCGCTTTACGGGGTTAAACTGAAGAAGAAGGAGCACCGGAATGCTTACGCCACGATGATGTATATGGGGACGCCGAGAGATTACGAGTTCTACGTTGCGACGCGTGTGCTGATCAAATCCCTTGGTAAGCTCCGAGTAGATGCTGATCTCGTCGTCATTGCCTCCCTCGATGTTCCCCTCCGGTGGGTTCGTGCATTGTAAGAATCTGATAACACTTTTTTCTTTTCTTTTAAATAAATATTATAAACAGTCACTTTCAACAGGCACAAGAAATGGTGTCGCGTATTGTATTGGTTAAGTAAACAGCATGTGAGAGTAGCTTGTTCGATGGAAAAACCTTAAAAAATATGTCCCAGTTGTGATATTTTGGGGTGTACTTTGCTTTGATCCTTTCAAGAACATGATATTAATCGTATATCAAGGAAAGGAGAGAAACATGGATCTGACAGGTTGTGTTTTCTTGGTACAGGGAGGAAGAAGATGGAGCCAAGGTGGTGAGGGTGGAGAACATTGATAACCCTTATAAAGATCAACGATCTTTCAATAAGAGATTCAAGTTGACACTGAATAAACTCTATGCTTGGAGTTTGGTGGACTACGAGAGAGTTGTCATGCTCGACGCCGACAATCTTTTCCTACAGAAAACCGATGAGTTGTTCCAGTGTGGGCAGTTTTGTGCCGTCTTCATCAACCCCTGCATCTTTCATACCGGCCTCTTTGTGTTGCAGCCATCACGAGAGGTATTCAAAGACATGATTCATTCACTGGAAACTGGTAAAGAAAACCCTGACGGTGCAGACCAGGGATTTATGGGTGTCTACTTCCCTGACTTGCTCGACCAGCCAATGTTCCACCCACCTTTAAATGGCTCCAACCTCAACGGCCAATACAGGCTTCCTATGGGATACCAAATGGATGCTTCCTATTACTGTGAGTACCTCAGCTTGGTGATGACATTATTTGAACATTAAGCAGCAAATCTAACCTTAAACAACGTTTTGATTCTTCTGCTGACCCACAGATCTTAGACTTCGCTGGAGAGTCCCTTGTGGACCTAACAGTGTGATCACTTTCCCTGGTGCACTATGGTTGAAGCCATGGTATTGGTGGTCTTGGCCTGTCTTGCCTTTGGGCATCCAATGGCATGAGAACCGTCGTCAAACTCTAGGGTAAGATAATAAAACAAGTAAATAATGCTCAAAATACCCACTTTTTTCGACTAACGTGAGTTCCAATCTTTCTTACAGATACGCCGCAGAAATGCCTATTGTAATAATCCAATCGATTATCTTCCTTGGAATCATAGTAACATCACATATAGCACGTCCCAGCATCTCCAAACTATGCTACCGGAGATCAGACAAAACCACATCCTTGATCCAAACCGCCCTAAAGTTCATAGCCATCTGGTCCATTCTGGCTGCCTATATAGTTCCCTTCGCCGTTATTCCTCGAACAATTCACCCCTTAGTAGGCTGGACGCTGTATTTCCTCGGTTCCACTGCACTATCATCTATAGCCATTAACTCATTCTTGCTGCCTGCCATTCAAGTTCTGGTTCCATTGCTAGGGATATTCGGTTCTCTTCTGGTCATGGCATATCCTTGGTACCCTAATGGAGTTGTAAGAGCTTTAGCTGTTTTCGGCTATGCATTCTGTTATGCTCCTGTTGCTTGGGGTTCGGTCCTGAAGGTGTGGGCACGTCTTCATGTCTCACTTGAAAGGGAACAGTTCTTGAAATTGTCTGAATCTTCACCACCTTCAGGCTTCAACAAGTTGTTCTGACACTTGTGTAATGAAAAACAGACCAGTATATTGTTTTTGTTGATACGATGTTTTTGCCATTTATTTTATTTATTCGTTACTGTACAATCCATGTATTGAGCTTTTAAAAACTCAATAGATTTCACCATTTCCAGCTTTATATAATTTAAAGGTCAAATTCAGATTCAGATCCCTCTACTTTTCTAAAATTTGGGATTTTGTTGTTGTATTTTAATTTACCATAATTCGACTTATTTACTTGTATCACAACATTAGAAGAGTAATTAAAGCATGACCAATTTATAATAAAACATAATAAAAACATATATAAGAGAGGTAAATTGGCTTTGCAAGAATAATGGTGAAAACACTTAAAAATAAAAAATTATACATAAAAGATTTATAATAGTTCGAATTTTTAATTAAGTTTACTAAATTTACCTTCATTATCTTAGATTTTTTACTAAATTTTTTTTACAAATCCACTAATTTATCTTTTTTTTAAGACTAAAAATAACCTTTGCAAACCCTTAAACTCTAAAGCTTTGTGAAATTCTCTTCCAATAGAAAATACAAATAAACAAACTAATGAAAATGCTAATTTGTTTGTACCGATATGGGTCTTCGCGTATCAATACTTATAATTGTCAGATAATATTTAATGCGAAAAAACTTCTCTCAACGACAAGACAATTACCTAGAGATGGGTACGGGTCAGGTCGGATTTTTGACCCACCCAAATGCGATCCAAACATAAATACCCTAAATCCGACTCCGACCCGAATAATTTTTTAAAAAAATCTGACCCGATCCAACTCTGACCCAACCCAACATATAGAAAAAAATAAATAAATTTAAGGACTAAAGTGTAAAAAAATAATATTCAAAGATTTAATTATAAAAATATAATTTTAAGGACTAAATTATAAATAAAAAATTAATTTTAAGAACCTAATTATAAAAAAATATAGATAGAGGACCATTATTATAAATATCCCTAAAAATATAAGAAAATACATATTTAATCACAGATCAAATCGAATATTTTACCCCCTAAACCCGAACCCAACCCAACCTAATACCACCTTAAAAAATTACTCAACCCAACCCGAACTTAATTTTTTCATAAAAAAATCCAATTCAATTGAACCGGGTCGGTTCAAAACCCGATTGAGTGTTTCTATTGTGTTAATTCATTTCAAGTGTTTGGTGTTTGAGAAAGCTTCCCCTGCATATTTGGGTGTCGGTTGTCCGGTTTCCTTTTTTTGTTTTCTTCTGTGTTGCTCTATGTTGTGTTCCTCTTTCTCCTATGATCTCTTGCTTGTGTTCTCTGTTTTTTTTGCTTCTTCTCTCTGTTTTTGTCATGTGTTGTGTTCTTCTTCTCCCCATATATGAATAGTCAATTATTTTGTTAAAAAAAACAGAACACGGATGTAGGAAACAATTTCTAGAAATGTTCTTAAGACAGAATATCTTTGCTGAACCCCAAATCCAGTCCATCTTATCATATGACATGTACAGAGAAGAGAAGAAAGAATATACTACAAGGGTGGCTACTTCTGATGGAGGCGCATACGAAGATATGGCAAAAAGAGTTTCAATATGGTGGCGGTTGCTGAGTGTACAGAGGGAGGAATCGGCGACCATTTCAGCAGCGGAAGTGGAGAGGAAGAATTCTAGGTTTTCAAAGGGGCATTTTAGAAGACGAAAGCAAAGTACAGAGGTAGGAGTGGCAACGGGTCGGGTTTTTTTGGTCATCCCAACCCGAAATTTAAGTCCTTTGATCCGACTTCGACTTTGACCCTGACTCTGACTTAGTATTAATATTTTTTTCTCAACCTGACCCAATATTATAAAAATTATAACTCAACTTTGACCCGATCTTAATATTTTAATAAAAACCGAATAAATCCGACCCAACCTAAAAGAAATAATAAAAATATTAAATATTATTTATAAAAATATAAATATATATACCGGGTCGAGAATTTTTTATTCTAAACCCAATCCGACTTAATTCGACCCGATTATATTTTTTTAACCAGCCAACCTAAATCCAATTTTTATATATATATATAAAACTTATTCTGATCGGGTCAGATCAGGACTTGACTGAAACGAATCAAATTGTCATCCCTGTACAAAAGATAAGATACATCGAATGTTTACAAAATTTAGGCACTACATTGACAAATTTGAAAAAGTGTGGGGAAATTTGTCCCACTATCCCGGCCCTTTTCATAATAATAAAAATTGTTTAACCATTGGTAAATTTGAAAATTTAAAAAAAAAAACGTTAAAATAAGGTTCAAATTAAAAGAATTTTAGATTAAATTGATAGGTTGTAGAAAATTTTGAGTTAAATTGTTATTAATCCAAGTCGTATCACTATTTTTATTAATTTTAAGCGAAAAATACTAAAAAGACATAACATAAAGTATCATTTTATTAAAAAATTCCCTAAATCCCTGTCTGCCGTTGCTTTGTTTTTCTTTTTCTTTGAGTGCCGGCGGCGACACTAATTTTAATATTAGTCGTCGATTGTCGGACTCTATCGTTTCATTTTTTATTAATAAATAATTCTACTCTTGTGGCATGATCTACTCTATCTTTTGGTACGTTTCCTCTGTCGTTTGGTAAGTTTTTTTTTAAGGTTAGATCTGCCGACGCCACGACTGATCAAGATGACGCTTATTTGTTATCACGGTGATCTTCCTTGCTTCGAACCTCATATTGAATATGGATACGTGGTTTGCGCTCGTGGATACTTTATCGCGACGCTCAGTTCTGATTTGCGTTTCTCAGTGGTCGCTCATAGATTAATCCCCTTTTGTGGTTCGTTTGCTGATGCAATCAGATTTGTTTGTGTTTATCTTTTCGATTGAATCTTTGGATGAATTTTTAAAATTTTTCCATGTATGGTCCTTATATGATCTAAGGTGGCTAGTTTTAAGAAAATATTCAAATTATATATCTAGTTTACAATGATAATTGTAAATCATTATTATAATATTAGATATTTTTTATTTAATAAAATTAACTGCTTCGATTAAAAAAAAACACTGAGTACATGTGAAATGCAAAACAAGTAGTTTAATCTAAATTAAATTTTAAATAAACAATGATATATGTCCTCTTGTAATTAATTAAATTTATTGTAAAAGAAGATTACAAAGATTAATATAATAATGCATCTTTAGAATGAGAAGATGAGGACTTTATATAAGCTATGCTAGCTAACATAATATAACGTGAAAAATTATTAGATAAATTTAATCATTATATTATACATGGTCTTAATCAATAAAATTCATTTATATATTTGAATTTTTAAATAATCATCTATTTTGTATTGACATAAAATAAATAAATAAAAATTTACTTTAAAAATAAAACAAATAAATATTTTTAATTTAGATACAAATAATATTATAAGTCGTGTCCATCTAATAATCTTTTAAAATGAAACTGTGACATGGATGTCATGATACTCCAAAGCCTATCATTTTGTGCATGCAAAGGCAAAGTCTGTCCACATCAGAAGTTGGTTGTCACCGAACCCTTTCCTGCTTCATTTTTATTTTGTTTGTGTTGTACAACTAGACGATGTAGCCAAAAGGACTGACCTGGAGAGGAAACACAAATCCTTAACAAGTTTATCTGCAGGGTTAATGGGACCTTAAACACTCAGCAACACACTAAAAATACTCAATAACTTTGAACAGAAAATACCAGATACTCGTCCGGGTAAAAATACTTTGTCTATTTATCATGTGTCCATTCATGTCTCTTGTCGAAAATTTTTAAAAAATTAAATTTTAAACTTAATCTTTATTTTATATATCATAAACCTTAAAAATGCACCATATTCCTAATGCTCTAAACACTAACCTTAAACCCTAAACTTTAAATCTTTTAGCTCGAAACAGAGGTACGAATAGAGGCACGTAAAAGAGACAAGACGGTTTTCACCTAAGAATGATACTGCTTTGCATTAATTAACATATAAAGAAAAAAATAAAATCATATTTGAGATTGGTTAAATATTTTTTCATTATTTTATATTTTTATTAAATATAGTTTTTATTACCATAGTAAACTAAACTTAATGTAATAAAGACACGTGAGAGAGACAAGACGATTTTCGTTTAATAATTTTTTTGGTAAATTATCCCAATGACCATTCAACTTTGAAACTGTACTATTTGAGCCACCATTATTAAAATTTAACAGAAAAAATTAGCGGTCATGACGTGACTATTAACAATGATAACACGTGTCACTATTTGATTGGTGAGAAGGAAAGAAAGAAATAAAAGAGAGATTTGAGCTTAGGGGAATTTGATCCCAAATAAATAACATGAAAAACATACATGCTAACCACTAGGACAAGATATCCTTTATGAAATATTATTGTAGTATAATATATTTAATGTAAACTACCCAGTGATCACTCAATTAAATGGGTTTGAATACAATAGACGAATATTTTTGGACGAAAATATGGACCCAGGGCTGTACATATAGATGAATACAATTTTAAAAGATTCGAGTATAATTTTAATAAAAAATAAAAATATACTTGATATTAAATATACGAATAAAGATATTTTTATAATAAATATACAAATAAAAATATTCGTATAATAAATATTTGAATAAAAATATCCATATAGTAAATATTCAAATAAAAAATAGATAAACTACACGGATAGTCATCATATTATGGGGTTGGTATCGATCTGACCATAATGCTTTAAAAAGAATCAAATACACCGGTAAACTATTAATTTGGTATCAAAATAGCCATCTGCCGTTAAAGGAGTAACGGATTGATGACGTGACAATTAAATATAAAATGGAATAATTATACATTTAGTCCCTGTTATTCATATATTTTTATAATTTAGTCATAATTTTATTATAAAAAATAATATAATTATTTAATTAGGTGGTGACACATGTCACTATCTTATTGGAGGATTATATTTATATATATTTAATTTATTAAATTTATTTTTATTGACCTGATTAAAAAAGAAAAATTAAAATCAACCAGTTCGCTGTTGTGGGGAATTAACCCCTTGTCCTCAAGCACAACTCTCAAAGAGCAAACAACTGAGCCAAGTTGAGTCTTCAATACAAATTCCTACAACAAATATATACTTACTATACTTTCTATATTTATTCTTTCCATTTCATTTTTAATTTAATTAAAATATTAAATAAATTATTTTATATAATAAATTATAATAAAAAAACTATTTAATAAACCTTAACCTTAAACCCTAATATCTAATTTAAAATAATAATTAAATTATTATATAATAGATTGAATTTTTTAAATAAATAAAATTTTATTTAAAAACCATAATCTCTAAACTTTAAATCCTAAATTTATTTAAAAATTTTAAATCATAATTAAAATTTATTTAGGGTTTATTGTTAAAAAAATCCTAAACCCTAAATTCTAAATCTAAATCTTAAACTTTAAATCTAAACTTTAAACCCTAAACCTTAAATACTAGATCATATATTTTAAATAAATTTTTATTATAATCTTAAATTCTAAATGACTTTAGGGGTTTGGGGTTTATTAAATATTTTTATTATAATAATTTTTATAATATAAAATAATTTATTTAATATTTTAATTAAATTAAAAATAAAATGTATAATTATGTGCAAAAAGGAAAGAATAAATATAGAAACTATAATAAATATATATCTGTTGTAGGGATTTCTAACATGAATGTGATTTGTTCTAGAGGTTTACTTAGTGTTGTGCTTGAGGACACAAGGTCAATTCTTCACAGCAACAAACAGGTTTATTTTGATTTTCATCGGGTGGTGACACGTAAATTTAATAAATTAAATATATATATAAATATGACCTTCCAATAAGATGGTGACACGTGTCACCACCTAATTAAATAATTATAGTATTTTTTATAATAAAATTATAATTAAATTATAAAAATTTATGAATAACAGGGATTAAATGTGTAATTATTCTATTTTATATTTAACTGTCACGTCATCAGTCTGCTTTAACGGCAGATGGCTATTTTGATACCAAATTAATAGTTTATCGGTGTACTTGATTCTTTTTAAAGCATTGTGGTCAGATTAATACCAAACCCATAATATGGTGATTATCCGTGTAGTTTACCCTAAAAAATATACAAATAAAAATATTCGTATAATAAATATTTGAATAAAAATATTTGAATACTTATAAATATTTACTATTCATATATTTATTATAAAAATATTTTTATTTGAATTTATTATACGAATATTTTTATTCGTATATTTTTATTTGAATATTTATAATTTTTATTCGAATATTTTATTTATATATTTAATATTAACTATATTTTTATTTTTTATTAAAATTATATTCGAACCCTTTAAAATTGTATTCATCTATGTGTATTGTATTCGAACCCAATTAATTGGGTGATCACTTGGTAGTTTACCTTAAATACATTATACTACAATAATACTTCATTAGAGAGAACTTAGCTTAGTGGTTAGCATGCATGTTTATCATGTTATTTATCAAGTTTCAAATCTCTCCAAGCTCAAATCTTTTTTTTATTTCTTCCTTTTCTTCTCACCAATCAGATGGTGACATGTTATCGCCGTTAACTTTTTTTGTTAAATTTTAACGGCGATGGTTCAAATAGGTAGATTTTAAAGTTGGGTGACCTGATTGACGAATTCTTTAGTTATGTGGTCAAAATAGATATCTTCAATTAGCTGAGTGGTCACTAGGATAGTTTACCCTAATTTTTTTTAATCTACTCGGTTTTAAAGCATAATTTAAGTAGGGATGCGTTGGAAACAAGGGAATTTCACATGCAAGCATCAAAGAAAGGAACCTGAAAACCGTTGGTTTCTAATTGACCAAAACATCCTTGTAATTTCTGGTAATAAATCTTGATTCTTTCAGGAATCAAACAAAAACAAAAACAATGCAACTCAATGCATTTAATAATTCTGACCGATCCTTCTATGATTGTAATAAGATATGGCTGATGGCAGCTTGTGTTGTTGCTCCATTACTTCGTTCATCTCAAGGCAGAAACAATCTAAAACAATCATGGTTTCATGCAGATTTCAGATCAAGGAAATGTAAATGTAAAACCCAATTTCCAGGGAGGTTATTTGAGTCAATTCACGTTATAGTTTCCGGTTAATGCTTCAAGCTGAAACAGAGAATAAACCCATATTTTTTTCACAGTAATAAACAGGACATGTTATCAGAATTGAACACCTTTGGTACTTGCAGAACAGCCAGTGGGCAGTGTTTGGTCCACAAGCTAACCCAAGTCCCAACCTTTAGTGTTCTGTTCTGACATGGGATACACTGGAAGTGAAACTTGGCTCAAAGTCTGCTATCTGACTCCTAAACAATGGCAGCTACGCCTACTAGCCGATGCCATGGCAAAAAAAGAGTTGCGGAGAATTCAAGAAATGGGTTGTGGGGCAGAGACAATGAAGAATAGAAAGAATACCAAACATTCATGATTCATCTATGAATGAAGAAATATTTGAAATGACAGGGAAAAAAGTGCAGAAAAACATTGAATTTAGAGCATCAGATCCACGTGAATTTGATCCCATAACAGCTATGCATCTGAAACTACACTAAACTCATCATCTTCCGATGGTGCTGGCAAGTTCAGATCTATCAGATTGTTGTCAAATTTGCCTGACTTTGCTGCGGCAAGCAAATGGGATCTTTTGTGACCGCCGAGTGCTTGTCCTGAACCGAACGCTCTATAGCACAATGGACACTCGAATAGCCTGCTGTCGTTTGGAGAAATAACAGCGGTGGCGGCGGCAACTGCGGTAGCTTTACCTGTTTTCTTAGTTTCAGAGCAAACCCTTTTATGTTCATCCAATGTGGAATAAGATCGAAAGGTTGTCTTACATTTTTCACACTGAATCTTTATCTTCTTGCTCAACTCCCTTTTCCAGACATCTCTTGACAACATCATAAGACACAAGGCAACGTGTTCTTCAGGTGAAGTATCAGAGACTGAACTCACCGGTTCTGGCTCAGTCGGCGACTCGACCAAACTGGGTTTCCTCAAAAGCTCTATTTTCTTGATTTCATCTGTAGTTGTTGTGTTTGTACCCAGCTTTCTGTATCTCTTGGACCGTCTCCGAGTTGGGTTTCTCGACTCGGTCTCACTTTCTACATACTGAACAACGAACCCAGAATCGACTGCAAATGAGAATTCAGGATCTACAAACCTGAGATTCTTCTTGGGATTCTCTCTCAACCCATAAACCAAACATTTCTCTTCTCTTAGTTCTTGGTCTTCACCTGATGAAGACGATGAAGAAGAAGGTGAGTCAGTTCGGTCACCGTGTTGTTGTTGGTGAGTCATCTTTTTAGGCAGTGGATGAGTTGCTAAGTGACCTTTCATGTGACCTCCTAAAGCTCTGCCATTAGAGAATGTTCGAGCACAGAGCTTGCATTTGTGCTTCTCCATAATCTCACAAGAACTGAAGCAAAGCAAAGCAAAGATCAAAGTACCCTTTTTTTTCTCACCAAAAAGCATGAAAAAACAATAAAAAGAACAGATTGGGAATTTAAAAGAAGTAGGTAACAAGCATTCCTCCACCAAAAAGGCACACAAGCCAACCCAAAATGTGATTTTCTTTGAATTATTTATAAAATATTTAAAATAAACTAATATATATATATGAGTTAATTACCGCGGAGGTCACATTTGTTGACATTCAGTATAAATTTAGTCATCAATTTTAAAAATCAAATTAATATCGCGTATGTTTTCGGAGTGTAAATTTATGGTTACTTCGACGTTAAAGCCGATTTGGTATAATAATAAAAGGATAAATTACCTATATAGGCACTATATAATTAATTATTTTTATTTTATTTTTAATTTGACCCCGAAAATTTTAAATTTTTATATTTTCACCATCTTTTCAAAATTGATCGAGTGGGACGAAAACTGAAATCCTTAGACCCAATACATCTCTTTCAACATCTAATATAATTTCAGGGATTGGACATGAACTATAAACTAGGCTTCCTCCACCTCCCCGCTTCGCTTACCTCATTTCGGGCTCCGCCGGCAACGACCGGATTGGTTTCCTTACAGACTCTTTTAACCCTTTACCATCCTCTGAATCAATACGTGGTTCATCTTGACCGAAAAACTAACTCCGAAGAGAGGCTCGATCTGGAGAGTACGTGAAAGATTATCTTTTTCAGATTTTTTCACACATTTTTGTATTCGTCGAGAAATTTGAATTTCAATGATCATACAAGCAATATTGGGCGAAAAGAGTGAGTAATTTTTCTCAAAGTTTTCACTTTGGGGTGTATCATTTTATTTTTGAAAATCGAGTTAGTATTTTTTTTTGGCTGTAAACCGTAGGTTTCATAGAGCAAAACCAATTATTATTGGAACATTGTTGTGATGCCATTTATCATATAAAATAGTTGCAGAAGAAGAGGATCATAAGTTTAGAAAGATGGTAAAAATATAAGATTTTAAAATTTTGAGGGTTAAATTTAAGATAAAATAAAATAACTTTTTAGTGACTATATAGATAATTTATCTTTTTATTATTGTGTTAAATAATTTTTTCGTTAATCTTTAACGTCTTTTAACATCGGAGTGACCATACGTTTACAACCCAAAAACGTATTTGACTACATTGATTGATTTTTAAAATTAGTGACTAAATTTGAACTAAATGTAAACAAACGTGAGCTCCACAATAATTAACCCTATATATATTTATATTAACATATTTATTTAAAATTTGGCAAATACTAATTACAAATAATGTATGGTCATGTTGATGTTGATGTTCATGGCATGCAAACTTTGCCCATAAAGTTGTGGGGACAAAAAGTTTTCCCATCAAGTTATATTGTTTTAACTTAATAGAGGCTTCTCTGGATCGAATTCGCTTCCCAAGCCTTCCTCGGCCGAGTAAACAGGGACGGAGCCATATAGGGTTAGGGAGGGGCAATCGTCCCATCCTCGAAGAATTTTTCCTTTTTTCTTTTATTTTTTTATTTAAATTTTTTTAAAAATTATTATTTTTATGAATTTACCCCTACTTTTAAACATTTATGTTTTGTCCCTCTTAATCACAAGTCCTGACTCTATCCCTGTGAGTAAGCCTCTTTTCCTTTAGCCTGTAACACGAAGCAGAGGCCGGTAGAGATGAGGAACATTCCATCGAGGCTGCATCAAAAGAGGGATTCATAGAATGCTGGAAAACTTTCGAATAAGCAAATTGGTAAATCTGTATGCATATGGTTTTACCTTCCCAATGAAATGGTCTGCCCTAAAGTAATAAAAGAGAGAAGTACTGTAATGACTGTTCCAATGGGGCAAAACATTGAGACCAGCACTGGTCAGTGGTCACCTATTCTTCATTGCTCATCCGTTGAAGCTTACACATATTCCGCTCACCGTTCCTCCCTGCGCATCCGAATATGAATGAATAGATCGGTGAAAAAAGGGTGCATTACTTTTTCGAATCTTTCGATGTGCATTTAGATATCGTTTTCGAATCTCGGAAGTATACTGTTTCTATCTACCTGATGTTGAGGGTATGAAAATAGTAACATCGTAGGTATTGCTGCTTCAGTCACCTTGGAACTGCTAGACCAGACTATAGCACACAGGGAATGCGTCATTGCACTAAAATCAGAGTATGCTTACCAGAAACCATTTTAGTGCAGCCAAAGTGTCAATTTTTCAAAGTACAAACCTGACGTTGACATGTTTTTAGGCGGCTGAAGCGCTGAATAAGTCCAACCCCAAAGTAAAACTTGAAGATTCCTGGGTGAAATATTTCTTTAAGGAGAGATTATTAATGAACGGTCAAGAGTTGTTGTCTGTCATGCTCCAAAAAATCAGTACACCTTTAAACAAGTTTGAACCATACAATACAAGTCAATTTAAAGAAGATAAACCAAACTATAATCATTCACATAGACTAATTACATCATTAAAAACTAAAGAATTGTTCCAATCCTTGTCTGTGTGAACATTTTTTCTTCACACAAATAATTCTATAGGAAAAAAATCCCAAAAGAAGTTCCTTATGTCATGTAATCATGAGAAGCAGCAGAAAAGGTAGCCCTAGCCATGAAACAGTTGAGCCACATGATCTAGGGTTCAAGCCAGTTGCTTTGTTAGAAGAATTCTCAGACTCTAACAAAGAGCTGTAGCTGAAGTTAGGGTTTGATCCATACAGAGCTTGAACACCTTCTACATCGTCAAGTTTAAGATCAACTTTCTTACTCCGAGGCCTCAGGCTAGGATACATCACGGCTTCCTTCACCGAGCTATGGGCCAAGCCAAGTATATGACCGATCTCATGCGTCGCCACTGATTCCAAGTCAATAGCAGACTTTGATTTCACTTTCCCGAAATCAACGGCCCATGTTTCAGCTTCATCAAGGTGGAACCTCCCGTTCTCTGGTGAAAAAGCATGACCCAACACTCCTAAAACACCATCGAACGGTTCGCCATCGCCGTGATCGCCGCTGAAAAAACCGATCTTGATGTTGGCTGATCCGTAATCTTCTGTTTCTGTAAAGTTTACCGGAATCACCGATGCCCATCTTGAAAACGAGCGTTGAAACACTGTTCTGATTTCTGGCAAGGTTATGGAATCGATCATGTTCGAAGGCGAAAAGGCGTACGTTAAAGTCATAGGTGACCCACGCTCCCATCTTGGCCTTCCGTAAAAATAGGAAAAGTGTTTGGTTCCATGAACCGTCGGACCGGTGTCGGAGACGCCGCACCTGGGGGACATGATTGCCGATATCGTTTCAGAATCAAGCTTCCCGGTTAACGGCAACCCAAACTTTCTTTGGTACAGAATTACCGCCGATTCGAATCGAGCATCGAAAACGTCAGTGAAGCTATTGTTTTGGTTATCGGGAACCGATAGGTACCCAAACCGTTGGAAATATTTCTTCAGCTCCGACATGCCAGTGACGTGGCTACCTTTCTCGGCATCCTTAAATCGTGTAAAATTATGCCACGTAGCGTTGTGATCATCGATCGTTATGACAGTTACTTGTCCCGGTGTGATTCTGGCGGGAAAACAAAAACGTGGGAGAAAACAGAGGAAAAGGAAGAGACCAAACAACCGAAACATAGTTTCTGTTATTAGTTATTTGTGGGATTAGAGCCGAAAACTAAAGGAATTGATAGGCTTTTATTAAGAGATTAAGTCAGATTTTACTATTCAATTCGATTAAAAATCGATTTTTTAAAAATAAAAATTATAAAAATGGAAAGATGGGAAAGACCCGATGGATGAACAAGAACAGGGGAGATGAAGGCAGATAGATTCTGCCTGTAGATACTGAGTTTGAAGACAGACACTGGTGGGTTAACCACTGCCTTGCCTGAGTTTGTAATGAAATATTTTGGGGGGATTTTTACTGTTTAATTGTATTTGTTGTTGGTTGACCAAATCATCTGATATCAGTATTGGTTTCCAATAAGTTCTTTCCTTTTCCGTTGTTCCCGGTTTTATAGTGCGTAAATCATCTATCTTTTAATCATACTTTTATTACGTCTCCACTTTAAATTAGTAGATTAGGATTTAAGGTTAATGGTTATGATCAGGGTTTAAGAAATTAGGAGTATAATATATTTTTTAGGTCTAAAGTTTAGGGTTTAAGATATAGAGAATGTATTATGCTTTAAATTTTTTTAATTTTTAAAAAATTAAAAAAAAACATAATTTAGAGACAAAATATTTTTACTCGATTTTATGCGGTAGAAGACATTTCTTGTTGACTCAAAATCTGCTCTTGCGTGTCCTGCTCTATCAATGAGACCGTTGCTTTAGATAGGGTTTGGCAAAGAGTTGGAGAAGCTAAGCATCTACTTAGAAATGTCATCATCTCTGCCAAGTGGAAAAATAAATCAAAGTATGTACTTACTTCATGTATTATGCATAAATTATATATTTAATTTTTGTATTTCAATTTAATTAATTTTAATTTTTGTTTTTAAAATAATTAAAAATATTTTAGTTACGACTCAAACGGTACATAATCGATATAATTAAATCACATGAATTTAAAATAAAAAATTGGGAAAATAAATTAAATGTGTAACTTCTGCATGATATTAACACTAAGAGAATAATTTGGGTTGACAAATTTATCAGTTATTATCTATTATTTACTTTTCGTAAAAAAAATCAAGATTTTAAAAAGTATAAGACTAAAAAATCAAATTCTAGTACAACGACTAAATTTTATTCTTATATTTTAAAATTTTATCAATTTATCTTTTTGATTATCGTTATTATTAAATTTATTAATTTTTTTGGGATCAGTTAGTCTAATATATCGTGTTACAGCGTTGTCACTTGGTATTTTAAAAAAATATATTTTATTTAAAAATTCTTTAAAAATTTAAAAAAACTTATTATAATCTTAAAAAAATAATTTTTCAAAATATCTGTAAATGTCACATGACATAACTATAGTGTGTTGCGTGGCATAATATCTTAAAAAATTGAATGGAAGGTTAAAATTTGTTCAAAAGCTTAATTCATTTAATTTATTAGATCAGAGGCATAATTAATTAAAAATTTTAAAAAATAATTTAACTTTTTTCTAAAACTTAGAGGGCTTTAAATACCCTTAAACCTTTTATTTATTTATTTATTTTTAATTTAGCAACTACATACATAGTAAGGAGATCATGAGCCAACCATTGAGTTTAAGTTAGTGTTTTGATCATTTAAAGATGTATTAAGAGTGTTGGTAAGAACTTTTCAACTTTATGAACTTGAGGCTTAGAATTGCCAACTTTGATCTTGCTTGCAAATACTAGTTCTAACAGCAAAAACCAGAAAAGAGATCTTTAATGACTTAGAATTTTTTCTATGTTTAAATAAAAGAAACACCCAACAATTCTCTTAGTTAACTAAATTCATCGGTGCAAATCGCCTGCCTCTTTTTTATGTCTCCATTTGCACCTTCGTTTCAAATTAAAGAGTTTAGGGTATAAGTTTAGGGTTCAAAGTTAAGGGTTGTGATTAGGGTTTAGGGAATTAAGGTTAAGGTATATGGTTTAGGGTTTATGATATAAAAAATAAGGGTTATGGTTTAAAATTTAAAATTTTAAAAAATTTCATAAAAAGTCATGATAAAAAGGTAGAAGATTTTTACTCAATTTTACCATCATACCCAATTTTTCTACATAATTAAATCAGGGGTTAATTACTGCGGAAGTCACGTTTGTTTGCCCTCAGTACAAAGTTAGTCACTGATTTTGAAAATCAATCAATATAGTCACGTACGTTTTCGGGCTGTAAACTTATGGTCACTCCGACATTAAAAACCGTTAAATGTTAATAGAAAGATGATTTAGCACACTAAAAAAAATTACTTAAATAATCATTAAATAATTATTTTATTTTTATTTTATCTTTAATTTAATCCTTAAATTTTTAAATTTTTATATTTTTCGTCTTCTTTCTAAAAATTACTTAGATATGGACGAAAACGGCGTCATTCTAGGAACCAATCGGCATGGAGCGGTAGCTAGGGTTTTGATCTGTGAAGTCAGCAGTCTTCTCCACATAGTTCTGAAATCTTAAACAATAAAATGAATTTTCTTTCTCTCTGTGCTCTGTCTTTTGCAGCGCGAATGAGAAGGGATTGTACCCGACGATGGGGTCAAACGGAAAATATACCTTTTGGTTCATCCTGGCACGTGCGAAAATTTTGTTACACGTGCGAAATTTGTTGGGGGAATTTCCATTTCTTACGTTGCGGTTCAAGTGGAAAACTTGCAGGAAAGTGATTCATTTGACCATGAATCTATGTTAATTAGCGTTACCATAACGCCTTTATTTAGTAAAGCTCGAAAGTAGAAACATAAATGACTGCTTGGAGTTCCTTCGCTCCATGAAACTTGGCGTACTGTTGTAGCTGGGGGGTCCATTGGAGTTTTTGCCTAGGAATCAAGAGGATGGAGGAAAAGGAAAACCACCAACTGGATTTCATAATTGAATGCCTTCTACGGTTCTAGGAGGACAGACAGAGAGTGAAAGAAATAGTTGATTTCAGCTAGTAAACCGATATGTTATATTTGGCTGTATTCTTTTTTGGCCTACTGGCTTAAGCTGATCTTAAATAATAATTAAAAGCTAAATGATTTAGCATATAAATATTCTTGAATTACATTAATTTCATTGAATGGTTATATCAAATGAAAATTTCGTTACATGAAATTTATTGAGTTTCCATGGAAAAAGATTTACATTTTGCTTAATTGAAAGGAAAAAAAAAGAATCTAAAACCCTAAACCCATGAAAGACTATCCTTACCACCATCAATAGTTATTTTAAGCTGTTAAAGCCTAAAAGTTGCTCGTAAAGTGGATGTGTAGTTATCTCAGCCTTGAGCTGACGGTTCTGATCGCCGAAAACAAACACTTCGCCGCCGCTTAACCCTTCAATTGCATTACTTCCACCACTGCTCATCATGTCTAACCCACCCGGTTCTTGCATTAACCCCCAAGTAGTGTAATGAGGACAGAAAACAAGAAAACTGGGTTTCTTTTTTCTTCTCTCATTGATGTGTTTAATATATTGGGATTTGATCTGAGTCTCAAGACTTTCTGCACCACCCTCCCTTCTAGTACATCTTGCAGGGTTTTTCTACTTTTACATGCACAGGGACGAAAAGTATCAGCACAAGCATGAAAACAATCAATCAACACATATATGTCAAAGCCTGGGGGATTTTCAAAGCTTTTTTCGTTTGGTTTTTAAGAGGTTTGAGAATTCAAAGTTTTTATCAGACAAAGACGTAAGAGAAGGGAATCGTTATTATACGGAAGAAGAAATAGATGTTTTTAGAAAGATGACGAAAATATAAAGTTTTAAAAATTTGAAGATTAAATTAAAGATAAAATAAAAATAAAATATTTATTTAGTGACTATTTAAGTAATTTATTATTTTTTTATTGTGCTAAATTATCTTTCTGTTATCATTTAACGGATTTTAACGTCTGAGTGACCATAAATTTACAGCTCAAAAACGTATGTGACTATACTGATTGATTTTTAAAATCAGTGACTAATTTTGTACTGGGAACAAATAAATGTGACTTCCGCAGAAATTAACCCTTAAATCAATTTCAGAGATTTTTTAAAATAAAACAAGATAAGTTGAAATTTTGTATCAATTAATTATATAAAACTTCTTTTCTTACATTAATTATAGCGAATTTTAAATTAAAATAATTATTATTATTTTAGATTCCGATTTTGCATTTTCATTCTAACTTATTTCTCTCAACGAAATATAATATACATTATCATTACACACAATATTTATTTATACTATATATTAATTAATTATTTAATCACATTTTTTTTTCGAAAATTTTAATCACAACTATACCATAAAGATGATATCGTATTTTGTAGGTCAATGTTTGGAACACCCTAAAAACTACCGGCTAACAAATATGCGTTGGGGAATTGTATACGATAAAGTTTTTAATATATATTTTATTTTATCATTTTTATTAAATCTTCACGAATATTTATTGTATATTAAATAAAAATTTACTTAATAAAAATAATAAGATAAAAAAATAATTAAATAAATATTTTTAATTTATTAGTCTTATAAATAACGTGACGAGAATAACTTATAATATAATTTTGTCCTTTCAGATAGAAAATAATATGAACATTCACTCAGGACCCACTTTTACGTTTACAACTTTAATAATTTTTTGAATGATATTTTTATTATTCAATAATGAGTTTTATTGCTTAAGTTGTATTTATGTGATCTTAGATAAAATAATAAAAAAATAATTTATTAATAAAATATTAAATTAATTGTCCAATATAATGCGCTATATTTTCATTCCGAGGTTTTATTTTAAGGTTTTCGACTTGTGTCCTTATCTATGGTTTTGTATCTAAACATCAATTAATTGAATTGTTTTATTACATAAAATAATTAATTAATATTTATGGATGTAAGATAAACAACCCTACAACTTCAAGAAGCCATTGATGACGTCACGATGAATGTTTTTTTTTTTTTAGAATTATATGTCTGCTGAATTAAACTTACCCAATTGTGTTCAAAATTCAAACAAATTCATGATTAATTAATTATTAAACGAGACGACTATTGTTTTATTGGATTTTTTAGGATAAACATACAAAGTGGGGGAAGCATTTTCACCCCGCATGTCACCGCATAGTATTTTGATTTTAATGATGACATAAATATATATTTGCACGAGAATTTTAGCCTCGGAAATTAAAAAAATGGTTGTTATTCTTAGAGGTTACGGTTCGAACACCAATAACGTTAACGTAGTGATTAAGCAATCGATAGAGATGGGTATGGGTCAGGTCAGGTCGGATTTTCGGCCCATCCACACCCGATCCGAAAAATTATATCCTCCACACGTCACCCGACCCGAGTTTAGGGTGAAAAAATCTGACCGACCCGGTTTTAAGCTTTAAAATCTGACCCGACCCGAATCATTAAAAAAATTAAATTTTTAGGGATTAAATTATAAAAAAATAAATTTTAGGGATCTAATTGTAAAAATATTTAATTTTAGTGACCTAATTGTAAAAAAAATAATTTTAGTGATCTAATTGTATAAAAATATATAAAGAGGGGTCATTATTGTAAATATCCCTAAAATATATATGAGAAATTACATTATTAGTCCCAGTCGGGTCGAATTTTTTCCACCCTAAACCCGAATCCGACCCGACCCGAACCTGAATTTTTTACCAAAAAATCCGACTCGATCAGACCGGATCAGGTCGAAAACCGTCGAGTTCGGATTCCGTGCCCATCCCTAATTCAATAGTTGAGAGTATTTACTAGAACAAATATTACTAATTAAAAAAAATATACATTTGAAACTAAATTATACACTTTCTTTTAGTATTTAGGGATTTTTTTCTAAACTAATACATAAATTAAATTAATGGATTAAAATTTTAATTGGTTGAAAAAAATAATAATGTTTATTTGTTTATTTTATAATAAGTTTAAATTTTAATATTTATATTAAAAATTTAAATATCATTTTACTGTTAAAAATTTATTTATATATATGAGAAGATATTTTATATTATATAAAATTTGAAATTTTTATATTTTTAGATTAATGGATAAACTAAATAAGTGTTTAATAACAATAAAAAATAGAAGATTATCATTAAAAAATATTTCATTTTAATCATTTATCTACTTTTATCTAACAATTAAAAGAATATATAAAAATAATTAAATTTTATACAATATAAAGGGTATATATACATGTGGAGAGAGATAAGATCAAGTTATAGAAGGTAAAACTTTTTAAGTTTTATATATTTTTTGAATCATTGGATGACTGAAACAGATGTCTTATATTATTTTTTTATTTTTTTTCTTCAAATGATAATAATCACATAACTCACTGTTAATCTGAAGGATAAGTCTATAATGTGTCTCGAACATTATTAAACACCACTAACGATAAACATTGTTGAACACAATTAAACTAATTAATAAGTATTAAAAATTTTAAGGACTCAATATATAATTAATAAATATTTAAAATAAAATTTTAATTAAATTATTTTCTATAAGAAAAACTACACAAATGGTCATCCAACCATCACTCATTTTTTGGGTTGGTCACCAATCTAATATTTTTCATCAAAATCATTGTTAACATTTATTTCATTAT
Source organism: Abelmoschus esculentus (assembly GCA_035048815.1). Lineage (NCBI taxonomy): Eukaryota > Viridiplantae > Streptophyta > Magnoliopsida > Malvales > Malvaceae > Abelmoschus > Abelmoschus esculentus. The sequence goes on from JAUCBN010000038.1 coordinate 3,537,169, forward strand.
TATTTTGGTCATCGATTGTTAAATATTTAACAAAAATTGTGACATGACATGGTTTAATAATAATTTTAGTCCCTGAAATTATTATATTATATCAGATTAATTCTAATAGAATATAACTCATCAAATATTTGAACTAAACCTCAATTCTTTTTTTTTCTCTTGTAATATTACTTTAAAAAATTAATTTGTCAACTCTCTTTATTTCTCTTGCGTCTTTGAGCAATTTATTAAATTTTAGATTATATAAAATCACTTTAATTTTATGATTTATTCTTTTAAAATTTAATCTAGTTTCTTTAACTTTTCTCAAATTACTAGTATATATATTTTCTATCATTTTTTATGTTTATCGAATCTATAAAAAAATTTTGATTTATCAATTAACATAAAAGTTTATATAGATCAATAGTCATAAAATCTTTAACGTATAAATATAGATCAATTCGATGCATGTCGTAAAATTTTTCTTGGGATTAAATAAAATTTGGTTTCACTTAAATTTTCATTGAGCAACCCAACTTTTCGATCTTCATATGGATACCCCAACAACTTCACAGAAATTTCGCATCAATGACTTTTAAAATGTCGGAACATAACCTTTTTTGGACTGAAAAAGAAATTATTCGACGAAAACGTCATCCGATTCGAAGAAAAAGAAACTATTCTTTTAACATAGATTTTAAAAGAATAAATTATAAAATTAAAATGATTTTTTATAATCTAAAACTTAATAAGTTGTTCAAAGACACAAGAAAAAAAGAGAGAGTTGACAAATTAATTTTTAAAATAGCGTTGCAAGAGGAAGAAGAAAAGGGATGAAAATTTTGGGGTTTAGTTAAAATATTTGATAAGTTATTTTTATTTGAACTAATTTGATATAATGTAATAATTTGAAGGACTAAAATTATTATTAAATCATACCACATCATAGTATCCGTTAAATATTTAACAGTTGATGACCAAAATATAACAAAATAAAATTTTATTGATGATTTTTGATGAAAAAATAATTGGGTGACCATCACAAGAAAAGAATGATAGTTGGATGACCATCCATATTATTAAACCATATCATGTCATAATTTTTGTTAAATATTTAACGGTCGATGACCAAAATAATAATGAAATAAAATGTTAGCAATGATTTTGATGAAAAAAATTAGTTTAGTGATCAACCCTAAAAATAAGTGATAGTGGGATGATCATTTGTGTAGTTTTCCTTATAGAAAATAATTTAATTAAAATTTTATTTTAAATATTTATTAATTATATATTGAGTCCTTAAAATTTTTAATATTTATTAATTAATTTAATGGTGTTCAACAATGTTCCTCGTTAATGGTGTTCAACAATGTTCGACGCCCGTTGTAGAATTTTCTTAATCTAAATCATTTGTTTCAGTCATCTTCTAAAAAACGTATAAAACTTAGAAAAAATTATATTATATAGATTGATCTTATCTCATATATATCTATATATTCATATGAGAAATGGATTGTTTACATAATATACGATTTTTTAATTTTACAATTTTTGGAATTGTTTGATAAATAAAATAAATTATTAAAATTAACAATAAAAATATAAAAGTTATCACTTGATTAAAAAAAATCTCAACCATTCATTTCAGCCATATCCGTATTTCATATTATATGTAACTCTATTCATATTCTCTCTTTAATTTTCTAGTCATCTAAAAATCCTTCTCTCTAGGAAGCCTGAGAGAAAGGTTAGTCCACTTGGAAGCAATTAATATTGGCTTATATTCAGAGACAAACCATCATAGTTTGCTTGCAACAAATTTAACTAAATGGAATAATTCTTAGTTTTAAGCATGACTCCTTAAATTATTATTTAAATTTTAAGTTAATCCTTAAACTTTAAAATACTTTTAATTAGGTCATCAAACTATAGTATGCAAATATCTTTCAATCATGTGCATCTGCATAGTGGTCAACATTATTTAATACAAATAATTTAGTATCGGAGCTTAATCATATTTAAACCAAAAAATGATAAAAATAAATTATAAATGCAGGCTGTGGGGTTCGAACCCACGCGCACTTATGTGCAGAAGATCTTAAGTCTTCCCCCTTAACCACTCGGGCAAACCTGCCGATTGGCTTTCCAGGCTACACATAATGTTATATATTCCTGATATTTGGAAGTGCATACAAAAGATGGCAATTTAATCTATAGCAGATAATACTATATAGTATTTATTATATTCTTTCAACAAGTTCCAGATAATGAATAATGATGAGCACCGGTCGAAAAGGATTTTTATTTGTTTAAATTTAATTTAAAAATAATTATTTTATACTCAAATATAACCTTATTTTAAAAATAAGTATCGATACTTATTTTTATAAATATAAATTTTAATTTTTCTATAAATTTTAATTTTTAAATAAAATATTAATACTTAAAAAAATTAAAAAATATTATTAAAATATCTAACATTTTTATTTTATTGCATATATTTTAAAACATCTCTTTTAAATGCTGCCTAATCATACCCGATATTATACTCGCCCAGATTTTCCCTAAATCTTCTATCTGGTACTTTAGTTCCAATCATTTCTTCGCCCGGTCACCCAAATCCTTTGCGTTTCGAACCAGAGTTTTACTTAAAGGAAAAGCCCCAAAAATAATGCCCGTAAGTCTCCTTCCTCGGTTCGATCCAGATCTCGAGGTTCATAATGATGATGCTTTTTTGCTTTTTTTTTTAATTGCATATCAAATTGATTGTTAATGTTGGGTTATGATTGCGTTCGTTGCAGTTCCAAACAATGATAGAGGTTGAACCACCGAGTCCGTTACGATATATCATCGGAGCAGCGGTCATGATGATCGGAGTCGTATTGCCCGTCGGATACATGATGTTCCGTAACAAACGCGTCCCGCCCTCGTCCTCTTATTCCAAACAGACGTAGGTGTGCCTTTACTTAGTGCTGCATTTCCATTTCCTTTAAAGAGATGATCATTTTTTCCTCTCTTAATTTCAATCGCGTGTTTTATAATTAGATCTAGGGTTAATTGAGGTTCGTCTCGTAACCTCTCAGATAATTTTTCAGATTTAATAAATTTAATTAACTGAATTTATATAACTTTGGACTTTGTTTGGATCGGAGTGTATTTTATTTGCAGGAAAAAACTGGTATTCATGTTTGGTGTTTGCATTTCAGGAACAAAGTTTTAATATAGAGATATTGGTTGAAGAGAGACGTTTTTTACGCAAATTTGATGCTTTAAATTTGAAGGAAGATGAGGGAATTATTGAAAGAAAGCCTTGAGTGACCTGCACATACAAAGAAAATGTAAATGACCTATAAAACCCTCAGTTCTATTTTGTTTGTGTATTACTTGGAGTTTAAGAAATTGGTTGTTTTGTTCAATTTATGGGTTTTGATTAGGTTTCCAATTTAGCACCATAATATATCAAATCTATGATATTGGTTGTTTTGCTACTAATTTGAGTTTTCAGAAGTCTTTTTCTTTCATATGCCTTTGATTAGTTATGCATACTCACTAGCTTCTATAGCGTAGCTGCATTTACTTTCTGTTACATCTATGGGTTCTTCCTTTCATGCGGTGTGTGATGAAGATGGTATTTTGATAGGGTCTGTGTTGTGTGTTTCATGGACTGGAAAATGGCTTGCATCATATTTGTTCTTTAGTTATATATAGTCACTAGCATCTATCGCGTAGCTGCATTTACTTTCTCTTTCTGTTACATCTATAGGTTCTTCCTTTCATGTGGTGTGTGATGAAGATGGTATTTTGATAGGGTCTGTGTTGTGTGTTTCATGGACTGGAAAATGGCTTGCATCATATTTGTTCTTTGGTTGAAGTGGTGGGTGGATATGCTTAATCATATTACCACTAGCATGGTTTAACCAAACGTTAACACTTTTGGCACTACACGTCAACTTCAAGCTATTGCTAAAGCTATCTAAAAGATCTTTTGTTTCCAATTCATTTTCTAGTTGTCAAACTTATTTTTTGAGAAGATGCATTCATAAGAGATTGATTGAATGATTACATTGGCATGCTAGCACCTTTGCAGTGGTTTCACTTGAACTGCATTTTGAAGTGTTACAGTTTCCGGGAAATGGAAGCGAGAGAACTTGTTCCCATTAATTCATTATTTCCACTGGTTTATGTATTTCACTATTGGTTGGTCATGGTTGTACCTTTCCGGTGGTTCACCTGAAATGAATGTTGTAGAATTACAGGTGTGAACAATGGAACCACAGACTTTAGCAATAGTAGCAAAAGAACATGTTCCCTTCAGGCGTCATCCACTAGGTTATCTCTTTGATATCGGTAGGACATGTAGCAACTACGCAGGTCTGAGTATTGGCATTAGAACCACATTGCCACGTGCACATGTATAGGTCGCTCTATGCTTCATATACAAAGCCTGTGAAACCATGCAAACTAGTATTGGTGAATGGTGATGTTAGTTAGGTTCTTCATATTTGATTGGTCAAATGTATACAAAAAGGGTTTTCTTCTCCAGTGATGTTGAGACTTCCAATGAGCCAAAGTTGTTATTCTTCTGAAACCAGCCTTGTCACCGGCCGGCAGCCATTGCCCTCTTCTTGCAAACAAATTTCATTTACACCATTTTCATACAACTAATGAGGGAGAGGGCGCCCGGTAAGCATCCAACACATTTTTTATAATGAAATCGTCACTCTTTTGTTGTTGACAACGTTAACCAGGCATGATATATCTAATCACTTGATTAGAGAAAAAATATTAAATAAAATATATTGAAAATGAAAATAATTCATTCAATTGGATGATGACACGTGATGTTATTTGATTGATTATTTTGTTTTATTTTATTATAGGCAAATAACATAAATTAAATGTATAATTTTATAAATTTCTATTAACTCATCCCTATGTCACTCCGTCAATCAATTTTTTTAACGGTGGAAGTCAAAATAGATTAATGTCAAAATAGATTAATGTCATCAATTTAGTGGATTAATTGACGGATTGATGGCCCAAATAAATATCCTTAAATAATTTGATAGCCACTTGTGTAGTTAACTTTTAATATTTTTTTGATAAATTAACATTTAGATAGCGTTTGGTTTGCGAAAAAAATCATAATCAAAGAAAATAATATTTTTCGGAATTATATATCACCGTTTGATTTAGGAGAATTCCTTAAAGAAAGTAATACTATATTCTCTATAATAGTTTTTCTCTCTAAAATGGTGAGAATAATTCTTAGGTATTAGACAATTCTTATCGATTTAGGCTAAAATATTTTTAAAATAATATTTTATATTCAAATAAATCATTATTATCTACTTCTCTAATAATATTTTTAAAATAATTCCTTCTCTAACTTAAATTGTGGCATAATAAAATATAGGCATAAAGATAATTTTAACCCTTAACGTTTATAATTTTTATCGTTTTGGTCCTTATTCTTTTGGGGATAAATTTAGCCCTTAACCTATATATTTTTGACAAATAGCTTATTCTTTAACCATTATGATAACTGGACCCTTAAAAATTTAACGATGATGACATGTGATACGCATATAATAATATATTTTAAATGACGTATCACCACCTAATTAAATAATTATATTATTTTATTATAATAAAAATATGACTAAATTATAAAAATGTATGAATAACAAGGACTAAATGTGTAATTATTCCATTTTATATTTAACTGCCACGTCAGCAGTCCGCTACTCCTTTAACGGCAGATGACTATTTTAATACCAAATTAATAGTTTACCGGTATATTTGATTCTTTATAAAGCATTATAGTCAGATCAATACCAACCCATAATATGATGACTATCCGTATAGTTTACCCTAATTTTTTTAATTTAATAATTTAACATTTGAATTGTTCATATTTTTGACAACTCTCAAATGACATGGTTATACTAATTAAAAATATTGGAAAAATATGTTTTTGTACTTTTCTTATTAATTTTATCATATTATCATATTAATAAAAAAAATAAATTTGTATTACTATGTCATTTGAGAGTTGCTAAAATATGAACAATTCAAAAGTTAAGTTATTAAGTTAAAAAAAATAAACTTCAGTAACCAAAATAAAAGTGATAAAAAGGTTGAGTGATGATTGTTATAGTTTATCAATTTTTATTAAGAAAAATAGAGGTAAACAATAAATTTTAACGGGTTGTAACCGTAAGGGATATAAAAATGTAAACTAAAAGTTGGATGACCTTATTGAATATGAACTAAAAGTTGAATGATCTTATCGAATACGAATTAAAAATTGAGTGACCTTATCGAATACAAACTAAAAATTAAATATTCTTATCAAATAATTTTAAAAACAGTGACCAAAAAAATCTACCTTAAAAATTCAATGATCATTTATGTAGTTTACCCTATAACATATAAAGAGTTCTACTCGCCTACTTTACCTGTTCCGGCTTCGAAATGGCCGACTGGACTCGACAAAAGAGAAGAAAACAAGAGGGGAAGAATTCAGACACAAGGAGAGGATTGAAAATAAAAGATCACAAAAGAAGATATGGAAATAAATGGAATCAAGAGAGTGTTCGAAACCGACCCTTTGATTAAACAGAACGACCCAATTCCAAAAGCTGAGAGAACATCTCAACGAAGCATGGCAGTCAACGAAGCAGTCAAGTATGGAATCATAGGAGTAGGGATGATGGGAAGAGAACATCTCATTAATCTTCACCATCTTAGATGCCAAGGAGCGGTGGTTGTTTCCATAGCTGATCCTCACATCCCTTCTCAGAAACTTGCCTTGGAACTGGCTCAATCCTTTGATTACCCACTCAAGGTATGGCTTCTGTTCAACTGCCAATTACTTCTAAATTTCCTTGCAGATATCGATAATTTGTAAAGGTTTGTGATTTGGGTTGTTTTTATACTTTATATGAAGGTTTTCTCTGGGCACCAGGAGCTACTGGACAGTGGGATGTGTGATGTGGTGGTTGTTTCAAGCCCTAATATGACTCATTATCAGATTCTGATGGATATTTTGAACCATCCTAAACCCCATCACGTGTTAGTAGAGAAACCATTGTGTACTACGGTCTCTCACTGCAGAAAGGTTAGTCATTTGGTTCTATTAAGCTTTTATGTTTCATTTACAGCTTCTATCTGCTTGTGGGGAGTGAAGGTTTTCTGAAATTGATGTTGGGGTTGTCTGTATGAACAACCAGAATCTGAAGAAATGCTTCAGTTTTGCTAGTTGATGCAGCATCTGACGGGTTTCAGAACCAGCTCTGCCCCTACCATTAGAGACACCTAGACAGCTTAATTTTGATCATTGAAGAAGCTTTATTGTTGAGTGTATTATGGTTCTTGTTTTGAGTTCGGAATCCGGTATCTCTTGATTACTTATATTCAATGGAATGGTGTTAAATTTCGATATTAATGGTACCTTCAACTTCAAATTAGGTGTGTTGGAAAAGATAAACATCAGGGAATTCTACTGAATGTGTGTTGGAACTTGGGAAGGATGGAAAGAAAAAGATGTTTTCCGTTTTGTAAAAAGTTGTTTCCTGGAGTAAGCTTTTCACTATTGTTAGCACTGTGTGATTTGTTATGGTGTCTTTGCTATAATCTCGATAATCTTGGGTTCTTTCCTGTTATCTTAAATATATTTCTTCTGAATTCGATTCTCTTGTGCAATGTTCTTCCTTGTTTAACTGATCTGATCATTAAATTAGGTTGTAAATGCTGCTAGAAAGAGGCCTGATATGCTGGTACAAGTTGGATTGGAATATCGATATATGCCACCTGTTGCTAAATTGATAGAGATAGTGAAGGGTGGCACTCTTGGACAGGTCAAGATGGTGGCCATTCGGGAACATCGTTTCCCTTTTCTGGTTAAGGTAAAGCTAACTACTCAACTTTTGCCATCGTTTAGGCCAGACAGATCATTTTCTTTGTGCTTGTAATAGGTTAACAACTGGAACCGGTTCAATGCTAACACGGGAGGGACCCTGGTAGAGAAGTGCTGCCACTTCTTCGATTTGATGAGACTGTTTGCAGGTGCAAACCCTGTTCGTGTGATGGCTTCTGGTGCCATGGATATTAATCACAAGGATGAAATATATAATGGAAAGGTACCTGATATTATTGACAATGCGTATGTTATTATCGAATTTGACAATGGTGCTCGAGGGATGCTCGACCTATGCATGTTTGCTGAAGGGAGTAAAAATGAGCAAGAAATATCTGTTGTTGGTCACACCGGAAAGGTATTTTCTCGTCTTACGCTTCAATTTCCGGTGTTCTTCATTCTTCCTTTCGAATAATTGATTACATCAATAGTAACTTTTAAACGCATTCTCATAACTGGTCGTCCAAGATATGCTTAGTACCTCAATTTGCAACACATTGATATTACCTTCCATGTAACTTCATTTATGTTTTTCTTTGAACAATGATACTGCAATAGGGTGAAGCCTTTGTTCCCGAAAGCATTGTTCGTTTTGGCTCTCGAACGGATGGCAGAGACGGGGTTCAGACACTAAAAGTCGAGGATGAACGAATAAAGTTGGTCATTCTCTGTTTCACTAATTCTGAACATCCTTTTCACTATCCAGAATGATCAAGTTATAGATAGAACCATCTCGTATATGCTTATTATTTCAGGTATGAAGGATTGCATCACGGTTCCAGCTATTTGGAGCACCTTAACTTCCTGTCTGCAATAAGAGAAAAAGGTGCAAAGCCTCCGGCTGTGGATTTGAATGATGGATTGATCTCAGTTGCCATGGGAGTTGCAGCACAACTCTCGATCGAGAAGGGCCGGTTTGTTAGCCTCGAGGAAGTCTTGGATGAACATAATCGTTAAGCTTGTCACCGTGGTCGGAATAGCCATCGGAATAGCCAAATTTGCCATGATTATTGTTCATTTTCTACTGTGGTGTATTATATTTACCAACTTAAGGATTGTATAATCCAAATAATATTTTCTACTGTGATGTTCATATAATATTTTTATTGTTTTTTATTTATAGTTTCTAAAGGAAGTGGTCGACGCCAAGACATTAACCCAGAGGTATTAAAGAGAAAATAAGAGCCATAGATATGCAAAGGTTGTGAAGTTCTTAAAAGCAAGCAAGTACTGATAACTTGGGAAATACATAACATCTCAAACAACAGGTAATTGCATGTAAAATTGAAGGACTGAAAATCTTTAGAACTTCCAAAACCAAACTCAGAACAATGACTTCTAAAGACAAAAGGAAGCAATAAACAATCCAAGCAACACACAAACTCAGCGGTAGCGACGAAGGGAAAGCGTGTTGTTTCTCTTCCAGGTTGCCCGGCGTGAAGGACGGTTTTTGTGGTGCAGATGGCCCTTACCGTGCAGACCCCTGTTTTTCTTGCCTGCAGATGTGAGTCCTCGAAGCTCTCTGTGCTTGTGAACTGGATTGCAGATCCAGTTGATCCTTGGGTCATTGCGGATGGCATTGTGTGCAACATCAACCAGGATAACCTCAAAGTACTTGTAAGTAGAATCCTAATGGATAAAATCAGAGATAACTGAGAGCCAAGCCATTTTGTTCTTTCTGGCAAACCAAAACATTTAGCAAGTCCAACATACCTCATTGATCCAGTACGAGTTTACAACCCTGAGACCTCCCAATTTTCGGCCAGCACGCTCCTCTGCAACAGACCGCTTGCTGCGCTGGAACTTCAATTGGGTAACACCCTGGTTTGTAGGCTTACCATACACGATACCCTTGGGTACAGGCCTCTTACGACCACCCCTCCTAACACGAACACGGTAAACCACATAACCCTGGACAACAAATGCACAAAATTTCCAGATGAAATCAGTTCAAAAGAAAGTACATGCATGCAAATCAATTTAGCATGAAAACAAAAGTGAACCATGGACAGTCGGTCACTATCTCCTAAATCAATTAGATCCCACAAGCTCACAATGTAATTTGAGCTAATCTGAATTATCCCTTGATTAAGTAGGCGACGCCTAGCTCAACTTCATCAAACACAAGTTTAAACCTAGCATTCTAGCTATGTTCTTTAGGACGAAAAAAATACAAACACACAAGTAAAACAATAATCCAAAAAAGTTGAATCGGACATTACTTGTTTTGCCTTGTAACCCAATCGGCGTGCCTTGTCAGGACGGGTCGGGTGGTTGACCCTAACAATGGAAGGATGCTGTCGATATTCCCAGCACCTCACCCTCTGTAAAAACCTCATCACATCGGACTGCTTCTTCCTCCATAGCTCTGACACGTACTTATAAGCCCCTACATTTTATTACACAAACAAACAATTAAGCAACACAAAGGCTTGAAAGAAATCGTAAATACAATTGATTTCCACTGCAACAATAAAATGTTTCTTGGCGTAATAACTACCAATATAAAAATGAAAATAAAAAATAAGAACCAATTTATTTCAAAACCATGAAGAGAGAAAATACAAATGAAATAGGACAAATTCGTTGATGGAAATGAGACAGGACTCTTAAGTGAAACGCATGATGAAAGTATAGAGACAACATGGATGTAGAATCAGTAAAGATGAGGATGGAGGAGTACCCATTGGCGAGCTGAGCAGAGATCGGCTAGGGTTTCCCTTGTGCAGAATATTAGAGATGATGGGTGCTAGGGTTTGGGGTACAATAAATAACCTATTAATCCTTATTGGATCCCCTAAACTGGGCCGTCCATTTGGGTTCAACATGTGAGCTATTAATCCTTAATGGATATCCTTATCGAAAAACAAGAGTTTAAATTTATGATTTATTTTATGTAATATATTTATAAATATTAATTAAATAATATAAGTTATTTTTTGGTATATTAATTTTATGATTTATTTTAGATTTAGAGTTTAAGTTTGATGTTTTATAATTTAGATTTAGGATTTTAAATTTTGAGTTATTTTTTTAAACTAAATAATTAAGAATTAGAATAAAAAATATTTCATTATTTAAAAAATTAAAAAGATATTTAATTTTTTAAAAAATAAAAAAATAATTAAAATTTTACTTTAAATAATTTATAACTATAAATTAGGTCTTTTAAATTTTAATCTTTATAAATTGTTTTATTGATGCTCAATGCTAATGGTATTCGTCAGCGTGTCAAACTCGTCCTAATAATTATATATATTTGATTTATTAATTGATTAATCTAGATCAAATACTTTAAATAGTTATTATACGACGATCTTCCCGATTTAATTTATTTTATTCATAATTTTAAAATTTAAATATTTAATTTAATTTAAGAAAACTAATATTTTATCTCATTAAACTAATAAATAGTATTGTTTGCACGAGCCATCTAATCTCAATGATAAGTCTTAAAACCGAGACTTAAAGAAAATGAATAAGAACAAATAAACAACTCTGATTAACCGACCACTAACATTTGCTCAAAATTGGAGCAGTTGAACTTGTGTATAATTGAGTAATTATAAAATTATGTTGTTTTTAGAAAATTATCATATTTTTTTTTTTTATTTCAATAGATAGGGTGTAATTAGAGATATCAAATACATTTTCAATTAAAATTAAATTACAAGGACAAAACCCACTATTAACTCATAATACTGTCCAAATTTAACTATAAAATAAGAGACTTAGCATTTTCAGTCTAGAAACAAGAGTTGCTGTGATCTAAGTTTAACAAATCATAAAGGGAAAAGAATCAAACGTTGGGGAAAGAAACTTTCAGTTTTCACACATCGGTCAATATTAAAGAAGATACAATCACCACATAAGCTAGAAAAAAGAAAATGGCTATCTGAACGAAAAACTTGGGATTTTCTCTCATGTTGGGAGATGTAACAGACCTGAAATAACAAAAGTGTAGACTACTTGTTAAAACCTTGTGGGAGACGGCGAAAACGGAACAAAAAGAAGATATGGAAACTGAAATTACCTCGCAATTCGCTGTGAAAATCGATGGAATGGCAAACTCTGGATGAATACAATTCCGGGTCCTGTTAGGACGGCCGTGACCAAATTGTCTCCCTGCAAGTTGGCATCGAAAGAACAACAAGATTTACAAGGACGTATGTGAAAACCACGATCATAGGCATCGAGCAAAGTCTATGCATTGGGGTTATCAGCAAGTCCCATTCAGTGTGTTCATAATGGAGATTCAGAATCAGAAGAGACATTCTTAAACAAGCCCCAAGTTTTTAGAATACATAGTCTAATTTACACTAGTAGAGAAAAGAGGTCAAAACTAACAGGTTTGTTGGACAAAATAAAATAGAAAACGAAAATTCGGGCAAACAATTGCAAAAGGAGCAACAGACATGCACCAGAACTCCTACTCAAACGCTATCATAAGTATCATATCAAGTGAAAATTTACTAACTGAAAGCGGCTTACCCCGAACACTGCTCTTCTTATTGGACCATTGTATTTGACTTGAACATCGATGGAAGTAGTAAGGGCCACAATGCAAGATATATCAACTGCCAATACCTCCCCCACCTCAAGATTTTTCTGAACAACTAGCAAAAGAAAGAAGTCCACAGAATCCCAATGGTCAGTTTACTTATGTGTATAAATTATAAGTTCTATAGTTTGCTGCAAATAACAGAAGGAATATGCTATCAATGGTTGGTTAAGCAATAAGGAGTTTTTTCACCCTTTTTTTCTATTAATATTTCTGGAAGAGAAGAAAAGAACAATGAGATCAGAAGAAAAAAGAAAATAAGGAAAACAGAACATGCTCTTTCATGATTCGTAAAGTGCTATCTTCTGAATTCAAGCAACTCAAAAGCCGACGAAAAGATGTACAAAAGAAAAGATACATACCAGATCCACCAGCAAGGATAAATGCAAGCCCCTGACCAGATAACTTCTGTCTAAGAAATCCCTGCTATGCCAGCAAAGCAACCATCAAATAAACAGATACACACAGCTTAAAAAACTGAGGAATAAAACAATGAAACAGAAAAACCGAGATACATCTGAAAAAAGATCTTTGATCACAGGTAGCATTTGCATCTAAGAGATGAATAGAAATTGATAAAATATTAATTATCATTATGTCACCTCTACACCGGTTACAACATTCCGTGGCCGCTGATCAACTGTATTATTGACCTTCACATCATTGATGGAGCAAAGAAATGCATCTGGCTACAAAACAAGTTTACAATATAGCATAAAGATTCCAGCTAACGCAATGGAAACAAGCTAAGGTTGCCGCAAAAATGAACTTCCACGAGCAAGTCAGCTACCTGACATAAAATCACTCCACCGAACATTGCTAAATCAATCTGTCAAAAATGAACAGGAACAACACATAACTCAATAGTTAGCAAGAACGGCATATAACAGGAACAACATTGCTAAAATGACAGTTTGGGACCGCAAAGTACTCAAACTTGACAACAGCTTGAAACACAAACCGGAAGAACCCTTGCAAGAGAAGGTGCAGCAATGCCAACAAATCCATCAGATGGACCATTATTGCGAAGAGCAATACTAGTTATACTCTTGCCAAAAAGCCACTGCCACATGCCTGCCTCATTTTCTGGAACATAAGTATTTTCCATTTCAATGGACCCAGACATGAAGCACATGGAGCCTGCATTTTGTATTATTCCACGTCAACTTCGGATGAATAAAGTCTACATGATAACAAGCAATAACTAACAGAATGCAGCAAGCCAATCATCTTATTGATTAAGCAGCTCTCCTTACTGATCTTCGGCAGCGGATCTAATGTGGTTGCAATTATAAGCAACACAATAGGGTACGAGTTGATAGTTTAACTGATAGTAAAACAACCTTTCCGTTTTATCGTACTTTTGACACCTTCTAGTCACTATTAGTACTACAATATACTTATCATAATATACAGAAAACTGTAGCATTTCAAATTGTAGACTGTAGAGCTTAACTCCTAGCCTAGTAACCAACAATATACTTTCATAATATACAGAAAACCGCAGCATTCCTAATTTTACCAATATCATTAATTTATGATCACAAAAATACTAAAATTACAATGAGGCCCTGCACAATGCTAGCATCAATATTCAATACCATATTCCTATTTTAAAACATAAAACCATAGTAGTATTAACCCAACCAAGGAATGCAACAGAGGCCAAATAACCTACCAGGTTTTGCAATAACTTTTTCTTGTGGCTTCAGCATTATCTGGTAAATGAACGAAACATTATCAAAATTTAAAAGAAAAAAAGTTTCAAAATTACAGGTACGAGATCATATGCTTAAATTAAAAGAAAATTCTTTGATAAAATCTAGGAAGTACCTGAACTATTTGAGCTTCACCACCCAATATCTGAAATGGGGTCACGGCATCTTGCGGACTCTACATGAATTTATACAAACTAGAGATTATTACGTATATAAATGCACATACCGTGACATATAAACTACACAACATTATCATTCTAGTGTCATCTGGACAGCATTTCCCCAATTCGGCATTTGAGCTACCTACTCTCAGTCTCTCACACTTTAATCACAGCAGTCTGTACAAGTTTGTTTACAAGATGATCATAAGCGGAACCAAAGTCAACTCTATTAAGGAAACCCCAATTAAAATTCTTCAACAATGCGAGATCAAATGCAAAAGAAAACCCTAAATTCCATTAAAATTTCACGCCATTTTCCCAAGAAACAATATTCAATTTCCTTGTAACGTTGCCTTTTTCTCATGAACCAAGCAAAAATTCAGTGACAGACTTGAGAGTACAAAGGAAATACTTTAAAGAACGTTACCTGATACACGTAGGGTTGAAAAGGAGTGGAAAAAAAGGGGGCGGCCATGGACGACGACGAGGTCTCGAATTTGAAATCGAATTCTTCTATTTCTGAGATTTAATCCGAATTCAACACTTTAATCCCAAAAATTCATATAAAGAAAGGGAAATCGGTTGCTCTGCATTTGTTCTTTATTAAAGTAGGCGATCTGAGAATTAAATAAGTGGAGATGTAAATTACGTAATTAGCCTTGACATCTTCTGACGTTGTACTTTGTAGGATGAACTAAGTAAGGATGATACTCGATGGTGTTTTAGTCATTTTAATTTGATCTTTGTTCATATTGGATTTTTGATGACATGGCGTCATGTAATTGGTTGGAGTTTCAAGTTTCTACGTGGTTCAAAATTGTTGGTCAATATAACAAGAGGAGAAGCTTCTCATAGCCACGTCGGATTATGTGTTTTCCTTTTAATTTTCTCCAGAATTAGGGAAATATAGTGAAAACAAATTAGTAAAAGGATCCATTTCAAAAATTATCCAAATTGTACATTATCGAATGAAAATTAACGCACAACGTTTTATTTTAAATCAAAATAATTTTTCTGCAGATAAAATTTATCAATCAACTAAAGATAAATGACAAGACAAATTTATATGACAATACACTTTGACATAAAAATGTCATAGATAAATATGTTAGACTTGAAAAAAAAACGTTATACCCATCAAAAATTTAATAAAATTATATAAAATATTTTTTTCATGTTGGCTTGTTATTCTATTAAGTTATTTTAAATTATTTATCATCAATTTTTAAAATTTTTCATTTGTAAATGGATTTTTATCTAAAATAAACCGTCGAATGTTGAATTGCTAAAAAATAAAGATAAATGACACTTCATTAAATATTGGAGTGATTTTTACTTTGTTTTTATTTAAGGAACAGTACTTGTTAGCAGTGACGAAACTGTATATGGAGTCGGAGGGGTTAATTTTTGGTATAATTACAGTTTTAATTTTTTAAAATTTAAATATTAATTAAATAAGGTTTTTGTCCCTTTTAGTTTTTAAATTTAAAGATTTAATAGATTCTTGTTCCTCTATTACCCCTCCTAGTATTAAATCCTAGCTCCGCCCCTACCTGTAAGTTGTTTTTTAATTCTGAAAACACTTAGACTAATGGGGTTAACAACAGGGTAAAAATATGTCCTTAATTTTCTCATACCACTACTTTTAAGACTACTCCCATAATCCGAGAGATCTTCCTGTGCCAATATGCTGCTTATTCGTTAATGGCCAATATCTCAACACTTTATTCGTTAATGGCCTAATATAAGCATATCAGAGTCTTGCTGTGCGAATATGCTGCTTCAGTATCGGTTGAATGTACTCGAGATAACCATCCGGCACCACGGTATCGTTCAAAGGATCCTTCCATGCCTCCTGATAGAGTTTTTGATAGACGTTTCCGTCATAGCAACCGAGGACCGAGCCAAGGTAGTGATCGGTGTAATTGAATGCATCGACAAGGGCAATGGCGTTTGGACGGACCTGAGAAGGAATGAGATGAGAACTAGCGTATTCGATGAGGCCTTTCAAGCCAGCCGAGCACCGTGCTGACTAAATCGGACTATTGAAACAAACCTGAGAGAACAACAACCGCAGCTGTTCATTTGCTAGTGCACCTTGCTCCGGGGTAATGCAGCCGGTGGCGACGAAATCTCCAAGATGTTTGCGTAAAAGATGCAAAGCATATACATTGCAAAGGATCTCCAACTGCCTTTTCACTCCCTTTCCTGGTATGTCCTGTTGCAGTTTCTCAATGAACCTGGTATAAAACAAAGGAACTGCTAAAAAAAGCCATGAAATTTAGAATTTTAAACGAATAGAGTTCGTCCCCTTCGAACCAAAAAATCGAATCATTTTTCTGACTGTAACAAGTGAGAGGATAAAACTTGAAAGGCTTACTTGGAAACAACAATTAACTGACAATGAGCAATTGCAGCCAAAAGCAGATCAGCTGAAAGTTCAGCAAAACCTGAAGAAAAGCAGGCCACAGCATGTGTTGATACTTTACCCAATCCACCAGGCCACCACTAGTAATGACAAAAAGCAGGTTAGAGAGCGTTAAGTCAAGAAAATACAGGGAGAGCTATATAAGATTAAAACATTTCACAAATAATGTGAAGTGTCAATAAGAAAATAACACATTGCACACACACACACAAAAAGGAGAGGACTAGAATGTGTCTTTGCCAAAAATCATTGAGAGAAAAATTGAAGAACCACTCATGATAAATTGCTTGAATGATGTAACTAATCAATGTCAAAGAAAGAATTGATTAAAGCCTCACTTTGCTTGAAGTCAATGTTGGACTATGAATGTCAAATTCATCAGTTTGAGGATCAAATGTTGCTGTAGTCTCAAGCCCTTGGACATTGGAGCCATGACCAAGTTCAGTTTGTGCATAGCATCCGATTATTTGCATCTTATATGCCATTGGCAGCCACTTCTCATGCTGCTCATTAGTTCCTTGTCCTTTAATAGCAGGTATAAACATTCCCTATAAAGAAATTATGCATTAGCCAAAAAAAACTTCCAAGACCCTTTTCTAAGAATCTGAAACCATGATATGAGCACAAAAGAGACCATCGTTTGGTATTATATTTGACAAACTAGTTAAGTTAATCAGGATTGGTGTTTTCCAAAGATTTATAAGCTGTTTAGCATTTTAGGTGGCAAATACAGTACTTGTATTTTGTAAAGCTTAGAAACAGGAAAAGAGAAACAGAACATACCCAGTGAAGATCTATAAAAGCAGGCTGATCCACATAAGACCTTAACATATGGGCCTCTTCTTCTGTTATAAGAAGATTTTTTTATTAATCAGATAGCTAGTTGAAAAATCAATTTAGAGGAAGATAAAACAAGTTGAAAACAAACCAGAGAGACGAAGCTCATTTATCCGCTTCCATGCATGAGCAGCTTTTCTCAAAGTATCTTTAAACAAGTCCTTCCTAGTTAGCATAGTTCTGTTATCCTTTCGAAAGACCTTAAGAAAATTGCAACATGGTCACTTAATTATTAAAGAATAATATTAAAAATTCCAAACTGAATCTAATCCTTTAGTTTAAGTCACCAAACGGAGGGGAAAATTAGAGATTGAATTTTGCTCTTACAGTTTCTGAGAAACAAACAGTAAACACATTACTCCAAAGAAAGACCAAAAAGGCACCAAATGAGTGGACAACCATAGAATATTATTTGAACAGTATCTTTGCAAACCAATTGACAACAAGGGTTTAGCTCCATTATTTTCCTACATGTTCTTGGGAATCAAACAGAACAAAAAATAACTGAGCAACGTATTAATGAACAGTGAAACGTTAGTATGTTTTTTTAGATTTATGTTAAAATTCTACTAAGAATTTCAGTACTATCATGTTAGAATTTGTGACCTGAATTCTGTCTTGCTGAAGATATAAATTTGAAATTTGGCTCAAGGTAAGAATCTAGTTTTAGTAGATTTCTTGCAATGCAAGTTTACTTTAAAACTAAATATGTAATGCAATTTAGGGTATTAAGTGTGTAAAATTGAGTGCAAATTAAACCTCTCCTGCAATCATTTAACTGAACAAACCATCCTCTTGTAATTTTTGAGAATATAATCAATTCATTCTCCTTTAGCATAATTTTTTCTGTCAAGGTTTTCTACATCAAAGATATCTCTTTTGAGATCATACGATTAACTCAATCCAAACAGAGAGAAAGCTGAAAGATATCTATCTGAAGAAAGTAAAACTAACAAACCGTTCAGCAATCCGAGAAGAAACTTAATAAATAAGTAAATTCCATAGTTCCAAGTAGGGACAAACAAGACTCGAATCGACTTGGAAAAAACCTGAATAACTAAACTCGACTCGAGGTGAAAATACTTGACTTGTCTTGACTCAGAAATTTTATAAACTTTGTTCGACTCGAAAAAAAATTAAATAAAATTCGAATTGTAAAATGAAAATTCGAATAACTAAAAAATTTTTTTCTCAAATTTTATCATACGATAAAAATAATATATATATTATATGATTAGTGAAAGTCATTTAAAATAAATCAAACCGTATTATAATATAAGAAATGATTACAATTAAATTTTTATAAGAACTCGAAAATTCGATTCAATTCGACTCGACTTAAATTTTTTCCACTCGATTCAACTCGAAATTTTTTTGAATGAGAGTTCGAATGGTAAAAGTAAACTTATCAACTAGAATAACTTGAAATTTTAACTCATTGTACTCAATTCGATCGAACCTCACCCCTGGTGCCAAGTTATAAATAACCAAAATTATTACTGTAACATAAATGCCGCGTTTATATAAAGCGAAAAACAGAAGCCAATACAAAAAAGAGATGAATGTCTTTAAAAAAAACAAACTAATTTACCGGATCGCTAGCGACGAGACGAGCCATTCGATCGGAAATTTCATAGGTTCGTCGAGAACCAGCCCAAATGATCTTCATCTCTTCCAAACTGAACTCCGCCTTGTTCCTCTCTTCCGCGTGGTAGTCCAGTGCCTCCATTTTCTTTTCCTCAATTCAAAATTGAGATTTTAGAAACAAACAAATAAAAGGAATTGTCAGAGAATTCTTTTCTGATAATTTCTGTGTGTGTTTGAATAAATCGTATTCTGATATTGTTTGAATATAAATAACATTATTGGTCTCTGACTCTGAGCTCAGGTTAGGCTTCTCTGTAAGGATTGGGAAGCGGCTGGTTTGATTTTAGTTAAATTTATTTAATGTTCATAGATAGGAGTGGGTAAGATAGACTTAAAAAATTGAATGATTAGATTCGATTCGATGTAAAAATATTTAATTTGTATTTTATAAAATGGATTTATCCAAAAATGTTTTAATTCGTAATTTTATAAACTCTTTTCTATTCGAAAAAACTCAATAAATTTGAGTTACGGGAACTTTAAATAACTTGGATTTTTAATAATTAACGGTTCAATTTTTAAGTTTGAGTTAAATATCTCAATTCTATCTGACATATATATATATTATCATGTGTGAAAGAATATGAAGATATATATAATATTATACATGATTATAAAAATTCATTTAAATTAAAATTAATTAGTACTATAATACTCTAAATGTATATACTTAAATTTGAGTATATACTCGATTCAATTTGATTTGACTCGAATTTTATAGATTCGACTTGATTCAAAAAATTTAAATAAAAGTTAAATTATAAAATTTAAAAATATATATCAAATAGAGAAACATTATAAGCCTAGCTAAAAAATCTCTTTGATTTTAGATGGACGAAAAAAGTGCTCATGTAATACTTTGCGTACCAAAACAGAGCTGAAAGAACCTAACTTTGGCAAATCTAAAGCCACCAGCCTCTTCAATCAAAATAAATAAATAAATAAAGCCACCAGCCTCTTCAATCAAAATAAATAAATAAAGCCACCAGTCTCGTGACGCTAGTAGTAGGTGTGTTCATATCTAAGTATCTAAAATTTTAGATATTCAAAAATTTTAGATATTAAAATATCGATCTATAATCTGATATATTAGAATCGAATACCCGTAAATCGGGTACTCGTAAAATCAAGTATCGGATATTAGATTTATGTTTTACATATTTTTTTAAATTTTTTTTTTTTAAAATTATATAAAAACACATAAAATTTTATTATTTATATTTCAAACACAAAAATATTTATTTGAGATTGGTTTTAAAGATAAATATTTGGATATATATATTAAAGTTTATCGATAAAAGAATGTATTATTCTCAATCATGATTTTTCTTTTAAATCTCATATTGAAAAATTAATATAAATATTTATGAAAAAATCAAAACTTAAAAGTATATAATACAAGTATAAAAAGAAATTAAAGATTTAAAATTAATTTTAGAGAAAAATAATAAAAATATAATTTAAAATTCAAAATATATAATTATTAAAATTATCGGATCGGATACTCAATTCTTAAAAATTTTGGTTTCTGACTTAATCCGACTATCCCAAAAATACAGATTGAATACCCAGCCTTAACCAGTAGGCAGATCAGTGAACTCATGCGTACCAAACGGGAGGAACCGAGCTAAACGAGCGAACGCATCCGCTACCGTACTATATTCGTAATTCATGCCTAACAAAGCGCGCGTAGTAGTTGAGAGGTCGATCTTAGAGGTGGCAAATTTACTTGATACTCGAAATTGATTTTATTCGATTTAAGATTTAATATCGATCTAAGCATAAGATTTAAATTTGATCTAAAATGAATTTGATCCGATTTATATTTTTAATCGATATAGACCTAATTCGATTTTTAACAGAACTAAATAGAACTGACCTGATTTTCAAGTGAACTGAATGGTTTCAAATCGAAAGTAACAGCGAAATAAAAAAATATATATTTAAAGAAATAATAAAAGATTTAATGTGAATTGTTGCATAACTCACCAGAAAAGTAATATGGTTTAAAAAATTGATCCAACTAAAAACCTGACTAAAACATATTGATCTTCTATTGAACTGAGCTTGACCTTAAATGAAATCAACCGGATTGAAAATACTCGACCCGAAATTACACAATCCAAAAATTAACCAAACCGATATTATCGAATCCAATTTAATACTCAACTCTAATCACTACAGACTTGAATTAAAAACTAATCAAACCATATTAATCCAAAACCGAATCAAAATCAAATATAATCAAAATCCAACCTAACCCAAATAAATGAGATCAGATTAGGCTTTTTAAGATTATTAGTTGATTAAATTTGGGCCGGTCGGTGGGTTATGTAATAATTAAATGAGTTTTAATTTTGAAAATAGACATTTTAAATGTCTTGGACAAAGATAATAACTCATTTTCTGCATGCCCATTTGACTAAAATTCATGTAATAATTTTAATATTTATTTCTATAATATTTTATATATTAATAAAACATAATGAGTCAGACTCAAGCAGTGAATGTTACAGTCCAAGCATGATTAATACTTTTATTTTTCTAAAAAAGCCCATATACACTGGCGGGATATTATAAAAAAAGTTTAAGGGTTTAGTTCTCCTCAATTATTATTTTTATATATTAGGTAAAAATATTTTTTTTAAAATATATAATTTTAAAATAATTATATTTAAATTTTATTAATAAAAAATTAAAATATATATTTTAATCCCTTTATATTAAATTTTTAATTCTGCCTGTATCCATATAAATGCGTAGATAAGGTGGGTACAAATCGTCTACCTCTTTCTCATGTCTCTATTTGTTCCCTCCGTTTTAAATTAGAGATTTAGGGTTTATGGTTTAATGTTAGGGGTTGCAGTTAGAGTTTAGAAAATTAAAGGTATGATATATTTTTTAGGGTGTACGGTTTAGAATATAAAAAAAAATAAGAATTAAGATTTAAAATTCAATTTAAAAAAATAATAAAAGACATAAATGAATACATGATAAAGAAAGAGAAGATTTTTACCCGCATCCGACAGACAACATTAAAAATAAAATACTAATTCCAAAATACTAGTCAAAATAATCATAAATTAATTGTAATAAAACTATAAATCCCGACACCTACATTAAAATAACATTTAGATTTTGTCTTCTTTTTGTTGTAGTAAAATTAAAGTCAAATAAAGAGTTTGGTTAATCCGTTTTATAAAATAAGTTTAGTGATAATTACAATAATTAATTGATTCATTCAACCTTCAAAGATTTAAAATAAAACACTTCTCCAAGAATCAGGGTTGGTATCTTTCATCTGTATTAGTAGTGTGATAGCAAGGTTTAATTAAAATTAGTTTATTTTTTAATGTTGTACTCGATTTAAAATTTTATCGAGTTTTACAAAAATATAATATATTATATAAATAATTTATTTTATGTACGGACAGTGAATTTATTTTTAATATAAACGAAAATTTTGAGTTAATATGTTCAGAGACGACCGATACAGTGATAGATTATCGAAATATAAAAAAAATACCTAAGTTCATGAAGAATTTTTATGGAATTTTTTATCGGTTTTATGGAAAGAAAAAAATGATTTAAATATATAAAATATTTATTTACTTTTAATATATATAATAATAGTATAACCAATACATAAGAGGCCCCAATAAAATTAATAATGATAAAATTTAGAAAATGACCCTAGGGGACATAACCCTTCAAAATAAAAATTAAAAAAATGAAATTGAGAAAATAATCAAATTTATTTATTTTCACTCAGAATATATAATTTATAGGTAATTTTTATAAATTTAAACATTAATAAATAATTATTTAACATGTAAATTTAAATTATTTAACATATCAATCTCTTCTGTTTTGGCAGACTTCACTGAGTTATATCCCTTTCGCTTGAAAAATTATTAGATAAATTTGTTTTATCATATATAAATAAAATTTAAATATTTAATTTAATAAATTCGAAGTTAATTTCTAAATTATTAGATGGACAAAATTCCTTTATGATTTTCGGTAATTTTTTATATTTTTAATATTAAACAATTAAATTTTAACTACTAACCAAAAATTCTAAATCTTAAACCCTAATCCTTCATTTCTTACATTAAACTTTAACCATTAATCATAAACTTAATTTTTTTTAGTGTAAAAACATAAATAAAAGTCACAAAAAATAATAAATAATTTATATTCTTATTAAATAATCTAAATTTATAATTAAGAATATTCACTTCTTTCTCTTTCCTTTAATAATCTTATTATTTTTAACTTTTAATCTCCATTATCGATTTATATTTATCGAATAGTTTAAAATTATTATAAATTTTTTTAATTTTATACCGTGTAATTGAATCTTTTATCTCTCCGTTTTTGTCAATATGTTCACTCATATCTAATATTTTATAATAATTTAAAATAATTAAATAATTTTAAATTAATATGTGAGATTAAAGCCTTATTTTTTAAAGAAATTTAATAATTTTATTTTTTATTATTAATTTATAATCATTTAATAATTTTAAATTAATGTATTTTTTTATTTTATAAGGATATACATACATGGATAGAGTGCCACATTAAGCAGCATGCAGAGCTTCAATTATTGAACGTTGAAATTACAAGTTAAAACATCACAATCCGTTGGTTGCTGACTTCACTAGATGCATATTAATCTAAAGTTGGTATATAATTTTAATATTTATTTATTTTAAATATAATTAATAGTCTGTTGATCAAAATTATTTATTTTATTTTTGATAATTATTACTGAATTTTTATTAAATCTATAAAAATATTATAATTACATGCATTGGAAAAAATCAAACAAAAAAAATAAAATATTTTAAGCATACTATCAAAATTCAAAGACTTTTTGAATCTTTTTTCTCTATCCAATCGAGACACATAACAAGGTGAATAAGGAGTAGTGAGTGATCTAAACCATCAGATAGAATGTTTCACTATCCATAACTGATTATATCGGTACACAACCATCAACTGAGTGGAGATCTAACCTTCAATGACCACCGATAAAATCATAATTAGAAACTAGTGTTGATTCAAATCTCTGCAACAATCGGTTGTTAGGGTATGCTGAATCATATCACAAGGACAGATAAAATAAAACAAAAAAATAAAAACAAAAAAATGTGTCACAAGGACAGAAGAAACGTTTACCATTAAAACAGAAATTTTTATTAGCATATTAAAAAAATAAATAAATAAAAAAATAATAAATCCGATAATCAACAACTAATATAAAATTAATCACGACTACTGATCAAAACTATTTATTTATTATTTTCTACGTCTTTAAGTTCATAAACCAATAATAACGTACATATGATATAATGTCTATTTTATCTATATTTCTTATTATTTCTAAATTTAAAAATATTAAAATTTTAAATATATCGATCGTATATTCTTTTATATATTATAATAATATATACTAACCAAATTAAATTCATACATTTTTTGTGAAGTTGTAAATTTTATCGACGAAATTAGAAAAAGAATTCCTGTATGTTTTATATTACTAAATAGGTCCAAAAGGTTTGGAAATTGTAATTACTGAACTTTAAAAACAATTATGGAGAATAAACTCATATTTATGTACAGTCTCATCATTATTTAGATGACCATGAGTTGGTGAAAGCCCAACGGTGGATGGGGAGATAACGGCGATAACAGCGGCATGTTAAAAATCCCTTTCGTTTCATTATCCAAATCCAAAAATGACCTCCAATTAGACGGCGTTAAAGGAGCATCACCGTTATCTCTCGCTTTCGTCGCATCGTCATCGTTTTCTCTCTTCACGATTTAACTTGACTTTCTTCACCACCGTCGCCGTCGTCTCTGCTCCGTTTCTTCTCTACGTTCACGGTGGTTACATCCAACCTCCCAGCTTCGAGAGGGAAGTTAAGTATGGCTTTGGAGCCACGTAGCTTGAAAGCGGCTCGGTCGTAAGCCTTAGCGGCTTCTATTGCTGTGTCAAAGGTTCCCAACCAGATCCGTGCACCTTTACGGCTAGGATCTCGGATCTCAGCGGCGAACTTCCCCCACAGCCTTTGTCGGACTCCTCTGTAATGCTTACTTTTCTCTTCGGAATTAGTATTCTCCGGCTCTGCCTTGGTTAAATCCGGTTTACCGAAATGAATCCACTCCACTTTATGCGGTAACGAGATCTTCAGCGACGGTTTCCGATTCTGAGAATTAGAACCCGAATTCGAAGCAGTTTGAGGTTTTACATAAGAAAATTGAGCGATTTGAGGTTTAACTTCAAAGTTAAAGTCATTAGCATTGGAAGAGAAAGGCTTATGAGTCGTGAGATCAACAAATTGAGGTTTGGATTCAAATTCAAAACCTGAGAACTTAAAGAAATCATCATCGTCAAGGGAATTAAAATTGGATGCCGTGAGACAGGAATCGGAGCTGGAAGTTCGAGAGTATAAAGACTGAGATGAAGAAGTGGAACCGGAAACCTCAGATTTTGATTCAATTTTCCATCGATTTTGAGTCGAAAAGCTCCCGAATCCCACCGGAGAAGTTTCATCGAGTAAATATTGTTCGATATATTGAAGTGCAGTGCTAGTTTCCATAACCAACAGAAAGAAGAAGAAACTAAGAATTTCAGAGGCGAAACTGTTGAAGGATTTTTGAAATTGTTGTTTTGAATTGAGAGTGGAAGGGGAGAGTGCAGTGGTATTTATAAGAGGTTGTGGCAAGTTGAATTGTCTGACTTTTTCAACGGAGTTTCGATGATGGTACAGCGAAGCAACCCGCCTGGAAAATGACAAACTAGCTGAACGAAGAAGACGTTCATGTGGGTCGGGTCGGATAAGATCAAAATCTTATCTTACGAAATTTAGAGATAAGTCTTAAATAAAAAAATAAGGATTTAAATATATATTGGGTTTTAGTTATATAATATATATATTTTTAAAATAGATATTTAAATTTCATATAATTTAATATTGAATTGACACAACGTTTAACATTTTTAACAATATTGTGTTCAAAAATGATCCTTTTAAGTTTAACGACTAATACTTAAGGACAATGATGATGATTTAATAGTAATGATGATTTAATGTTTGAATTTAAAGATTTAAAGTTATTTTATAAAAATTAAAATTCTTTAAAATTTATCTAAAAACATTTTATATTATTATTAAAAAATAAATATATCACATGTTATATTTTAATTGATTAATATTTTTAATGATAATTAATTATCAAACACTTAAAATTATAATAGTGTAAACTTTAGGCATCTGTTTTAATAAAAAATATTGTAACACCCAAAACCCAGGTGTCACATTTGCACCATAAGCTCAACCCGTAATCATAAAATTTTTCAAAATCAGGATTATATGACCAATAAATTCGATATAAAATTTAAAATGACATTTAATATTAAAAGCAATTTAGCAAATTCAAAAGTATTAGTGGAGCTCTAAATACAAGTTTACTAAAACCTTTAACCTTGATTTAAATCAAATAGAGTTACAATTACAAGGGTTTTACGAATACATAACCTAATAATCTAGCAATTGTACTTTACCAACCGGTCAATGCTGATGTCCCACGATGATGGTGCTCTGTCGCGTCCACACGATCATCGCCTACTTACCTACGCAGGGAAACAAATTCCAAAACGCTAAGCTACGAAAGCTCTGTGGATACACTACCAAGATGAGATAATATGATGATGTGATATGCCAAATGTAACCAAAGCGTAAAGTAAACAAATAAGAAGTGAGGCTCACTACCAACCCGACACTAGGGAACTCACCGTGCTCGGAATCTCACATCGAGCTAGTATACTCAAAATCTCACATCGAATCTTCACTCAGAATCTTACATCGAGCAAAGTCATCACCCAAAATCTCACATCGGATGATCTTCGATACATCACCCAAAATCTCACATCGGATGGCCTTCGATACATCGCCCAGAATCTCACATCGAATGATCTTCAATTATGTTGCAACACTATCACTCACTGGGTATCTGAATCTCATCAAATAATGACTCATACCACACAAAGTGATCCACCTAGGATTTCATATCAACCAATACCACAATCAAGCCAAGTCAAGCATGCAAGGCAATTTCCATAATGTTAGAGTCCATATTACCAAATACTAGTTTCATTAGTCATTTTGTGCACTAAACGACCCACATGGATACATATCATGAATTACGGGATCCCTGAACTCAATCCTTAAAGTTTAGGCAAATTTACCTAGGCGTATCGATACACCTGTATAGGGGTACCGAAACGCCCCAAGTATCGAAACGCTTCTCTTGTGTTTTGATATGCTATAACGATGATTCAAGACCAAGGGAGACCAACCTGTATCGATACACCTATATGGAGTATCGACACGACTCCCCGTTTTGATACGCCCCAAAGAGGGTATCGAACCAAAATGTTACTTGAGGACTTGGTTTCGATACACGGGTTAGGCATTCCGAAATACATGCCTTAAATAACTTATTTTTGTCTCTATGGTATCGATACCCATACCAAAGGTATCAATACCCATACCAGAGGTATCGATACCCCTGCACGAAATGCAGGTCTGCAACATAAAAAACTTAAGAATCCTAATCAAAACTTCTTCAATCAATTCCAAAACGTTCATACTTATTATTGAAGTAGTTTAAGTGAGTTTCTAATCAATTTTACTCAATTTCATCAACTATAAATCACGACACCATTAAAGCATGCAAAGGCTTTATCCTAGCCAAACTATCACACAATCAATCAAGCATGCCAAAATGATGATGCACATGAAAATGCAAAGAATTTGGAAGTGTACCAACCTTCAAAACGAACTGATGAAGCTTCACAACAAGCTCTCAAGCATTCTTCTTGCCCAAGCGCCTTGATAACTCTCATTGTTCTTCAACTACAAGGAAGATAACCAATGCATTACTACTCTATCTAGGTAATTTAAGGAAGTTAAAACAACCCTTAAATCACACTAAAATCTTTCTAAAACCCATTCTCGTTCTTACCTCAAAACCCCATCGAAAACTTTACCTCCATCATTTCTTACTAAACTTACCTTGCTAGAAAGATCCTCCAAGGCTGAACAAACTATCCTCTACCCACAAAACAGGATTCCACACTCTAACACTCAATATTTAACTTTTGGTGATGGGTTTAGGAGTGAAAATGGATGAAGAAATAGGTGAGGGAGACAATAAAGAGGGAGTGAGATCATTCTACTATGCAGAAAATGAATCCCCTTTACCCTTCCCAAAACCCCATTTAATCAATTACCATTCTACCCCCAACTCACATCCTAACCCAAGCCCACTACAAACCTTTAAGTTCAATAAGACTTTCAAGGCCCAAACACAAGGCCTACAACCTCGAGTCGTTACAAATATCTTAGGCATTTAAAATCCAAAAGAGATATACTTTGGAACTTATGATAAATTTAACTTATAGTATTTATATATTTTATTACTATTGTCTTGTTTTTTGTTTTTGAAATAAATTTTAGGCTTAAATAAAAAATAAGTGTCTAAAGTATTTTTTTTAATTCTAGGAACCTAAAGTATACTTTTGTAAAAATAAGTATCGAAGTTTTATTCGTTATAATTTTAGGTATCTAAAATTTATATTATTATATCTTAAGTGTCTGACCGCTAAAGCGTGTTAAAAAATGTTAATCAATCAATGCTTGACACTTGATATGTTTATTTTATTTTTATTTTTTAAAATTATAAACTTAAAATACTTTTTTATAAAAACTTTAATTTTTTATCAAATCTCAAAAAATTATAAATTTAACAAAAACAATCCCAAATCTTAATTTTTTTAAACCCAAACATCTGAATCATTGTCGCTTTTGTTGTCAGTCGTTGTTTTTAACCATACTCATTTGATTTCCAGACCAAGACGATCATTTTTTTTTCTCAATATGATGTTACTGAAAACATCGATCGGCGTGCAACCGAACGTCAAATGTCAGACGCGAAATCCACATTCGGTTTAAAACATTACTATACTAACATTATTGGTGTTCGAATCCGTGACATCTAAGAATAACAACTATATTTTTAACTACTCAGACTAAATGATTTGTGCCGGCCCAATCAAATATATAAGATATAATAATCAGATGTGATTAATTTTGGACAATAACGACAAACCCAAGTCATAATTCATTTTAAAATGAAATTATTTATTTATTTAAATTTATCCTCGTACGTAATATTTTTTTATAACCCTAAACTTTATGAATATTGTAAGACAAAAATTTCAGTTTTACCCAAGTCTTTCAACCATTGAACAAATTTATTTACTTTAGTTTTGATAAACCCTCTTCGCCAGGTTCATTGAAAGAAGCAAGTAAAATAGAGGAGTTTGCGGTGGCCGGCAGTTAAGGAAATTTCAAATTGAAACGATTAATGATAAGTCTGATTGACTTGGAATTGATATTATGCATTTAAAAAGCTTGTATTAAGAAAGGTTAATAAATATATACGAACCATCATACCTCAATGGTTAAGGGACGAGTGCTGTTTTTAAAGGTCACGGTTCAAGTACCAATAATTTCAGTATATTGATTAACAGTCAATGTCTAATGGTTGAGAGTATACTCTAGAACAGATACTACTATAATCATTAATCAGTGTAACTGATTCAATATATATATATATATATATGAGTAAAGGTAGGGTGAGTGAGTTTTCGATCGAGTCGAGTCAAAAAATTCAAGTTATTCGAGTTGACGAGTCATATTTTACAACTCAAACTTTATTTAAATTTTTTTATTCGAGTTTAAGAAATTCAAGTTGAGTTTTCGAGCTTCTATAAATATTTAATTGTTATTATTTATCATATGATAGTACGATTTGATTCTAATTTAAACAACTTTCTCTAATTATATAAGATATATATATCTTCATATTTTTCATACGTAACAATATTTTTTTATATTTTTATATATCAATGTATATATTATAAAAAAATTGAGAGATTAATCTCAAAGTTATTTATTAAAAGATTCAAATTATTCGATTTTTTATTTTCTATTTTATAACTCGAACTTCATTTGAAATATTTTTGAATCATGTCGAGTTTATAAAATTTCTAACCGAATTAAAACAAGTCAAATATTTTTACTTCGGATCGAGTCGAATTATTTAATTTTTTGAGTCAAGTCGAGTTTTTCTCAACCAAGTAAAGGTGATATTTAATACGTTATACTATTTAATGTTAAGTTGAGTGATATTTATTATTGAAGTAAATATAATGTTTATTTAACACGTAAATTCTATATTAATTTTGTAATAATTTTAAATTAATTTGTCAATTATAAATTTATATTCTTTTCGTCCAATTAAAATTATATTTTATTCACCTTTTGAAAATTATTTTTTAAAATATAATTATAATTATATTAAATATTTTAAATAATTATAAATCAAAATTAAAAAAAAATGATAAAAAACTTAATAAAAGATTTTTTAGGACAAAAAAATATTATTTTTACATATTTATATCATTATAAATATTTTCATCACGTATTCACAAAAAAATATGTTCTTTATTTATATATTTATGCATTTATATTATTAAATATATTCACTATTTATTCACATGTTTACGTGACTCCGTTACTACTTTCATCAATCATCATAATAAATATATTTAATATTTTTTTTTCTTGTCAAAGGTCAAATTGTAAAATCATACACCATTATCACATCGTATGAAGATATATATAGTTAATGAATTAATAAATTTTATTTATTAAAATATTATTTTATTTAAAATAAATATTAAAAATCAAAATATTTAAAAATAAATAATATATATATATATTTTAATATTATACCAAAATAGACAACGATATTTAGTATTTATTTATATTTTAAAATTTTGTTTTTTTTAAACATAAAACATTACATCAGTAAAATATACCGGAGTGGAGACCCAGACCTTGCGGTGGTTGTTGGGACTAAGGTTATAAATGAGACGAGACGGATTAAGAGTTTTTCAAGTTTGATTCGGTTAAAAATTGATCAAAACTCGACTCGATTAAACATGATTCAGGTTCTTGACGATTCGAACCAAGTTACATGATACTCGATTCGAAAAGCTCATGAGCTATTCGAAAA
The DNA here is from genome assembly GCA_035048815.1 of Abelmoschus esculentus. NCBI lineage: Eukaryota > Viridiplantae > Streptophyta > Magnoliopsida > Malvales > Malvaceae > Abelmoschus > Abelmoschus esculentus. The sequence goes on from JAUCBN010000038.1 coordinate 3,568,583, forward strand.
TATAAATATATTATATCTTTATTTTTTTTATAATTTAAAAACTAAATTTCTAAACATAGGACCTTAAAATCTAAACCCTAATCATAAGTCTTAAACCGTAAATTAACATATTAAACCCTAAATTAACAAGATTGAGTTTACACAACTTATATATCAAAGTTTTTTCTTTATTAGGTTTTAAATGAGACGTGACAAATAAGAGTTACTCAAGTCTACATGGTCAAAGATCGGTCAACACTTAACTCGATCAAGCTCAAACTCAACTCGAGTTCTTAACGAACCAAACTTAGATTGTTTAAGTTCATTTAAAATTATTTAAATTCAAACTCGATTCAAAATCTTAACGAGCCAAACAAAACTTAGCATTACTCGAATTCGACTCGTTTCGTTTCCATCCCTGGTTGGGACATTGGGACCAGGTACACTGTTCATGTTGTAAAGATTATTTTATTTTATTTTTTTTCCAGTCAAGGTCGTATAACTGACCCATCTTGGTCCATTTCAAAGGTCCTCCTTCTTTGTTTAATGACATGGCTGACGGTTGCTTACAGAGACAAAAGATGACATCAAGATATATTTAACTATTTATAAGATCATTAGAATCACTTTCCGTCTGAGTTCCATTTCCTCAACTGTTTCCTGGGGTTTATCGGTAATTAATTTTTATATGAGTTATTAATTATTAAATTTATTAATTTATTTGTATTAATAAAAATTAGAGTTTTTATGATATATATTTTTATTCTTGTGATACGTTTCTTGTTTTGTGATATGTTTTTTTTAATTTGTTTTATTTTTTTATCTCATGATTGTTGCAGGGATTTTAATTGACATCAGTTTCAGATTATGTTTACGATGATGATTATAAAATACTGAATCCCTACTCAGTTGATGATTATTTATAGATATAATCAATTATAGGTAATAAAATATTTTGTCTAATAGTTTAAATTGCTTACGACTCTTTCACTTATTATATGTTTTGATTAGACAAAAATAAAAATTTAAAAAATTTCTGAATTTTAGTGATATGCTTCATATCTATAAAAAAACATTATTATTTTTTTATATTTTAATTGTAAAAAATTATTAAAAAAACATTTTTATATTTTTTTATAAAAAACATTATTATTTAGATTTATTATTAATTTTTAAATATATTATACTTATAATATTTTTTATAAATTAAAAAAAAATCAGTAACTATTATAAAAAATGTTTTTACTTCACCCTAAAATATACTCGCTCACACATTAACAAAGTTAATAGGTTTTAAAGATTAGGTTTATCCTACTTGTCGGTTGTCGCTTGTCGCTCTGATTTTCACTGTGTCCAGGCTAGGGTTTCCCCTCACCGATTTATATAGCTCCTTTCATTTCTTCATATTCTATCATCTCCCAAAAACCCAGTTTACAAATTTTCCTGCTTTCACTTGGATTCAATTCCATGGCTTTAGCCATACACTAGGGCTCTCTTGATTGCTATTTTTTTTCTAAATTAAAAAGGAGAGGGAAAAAAGCTAAAATTTTCAATATTACTTCTTTGAGTTGACAAATGGCAACCAAGAACCCTTTTGATCTCTTGGATGATGATACTGAAGACCCAAGTTTGCTTATTGCTGCTATTGAGCAGCAGAAGCTTGAAAAGCCTAAGAAAGCTCCTTCTTCGGCTCCAGCACCAGCTCAGCCGGGTAAGGCGGCCAAGCTCCCCACCAAGCCACCTCCTCCTGCTCAAGCTGGTAAATTTTGTTTCTTCTTTTTTTCATGGGTTTTTTATTTTCTGGTTTGTTTTGGAGATGACACCAAAAAGGAGTAAAATTTAGGCTTTAGTTTGTCATGTATAGTTTTAGTACTAATAGGACTATCATTGTTGTAATTGATTGTTATATTGATGTTTTGGCTGTTTATTGGTTTGGAAATGAAGTAGGATGATATTTTTCACAAATTTTAGTAGAAATTTATTAGTTCTATCTGTCATCGGAGCAAGTATTTTGTTCTAGATTGTTGCTTTGAGTTGTACATTTTTATATGGATAAGGGTGTTCTGCCATGCTGTGTGATTTTGATACTTGGTACTACTCAAAATGAGGCAAGCTTGAGGAATTAGTGAACTTCGTTGTTCCTATCTGTGTTTATCAAAATCATGCATTTCTGATATGAAATTTAAACTTTCTTTGAAACTTCAGTATAATAATGTGAAAATTCTGGGTTTATATGCATAACTTTGCCTTGTATTTTGTTTTTCTTTTTAATGTCTTTTTGACAATCACTTTGATGTTGAAGTGTTGTGTGCTTACAAATTCATTTGTGTTTGTGTTATGTAGTGAGAGAGGCAAAGAATGAGCCTGGGCGTGGAGGCCGTGGTACTGGACGTGGTCGTGGTGGCAGAGGATTCAATCGCGACTCTAATTTTAGTGACAACTCCAATGGATTTTCTGGACTTCATAGACCCTCTGAAGAGGAAGGAGGGAAGCAAGCTGAAAGGCGTGGCTATGGTGGGCCTCGAGGTTCTTTCCGTGGGGGTCGTGGTGGTGATTTTAACTCTGGAGAATCTGGAGAAGGGGATCGCCCACGTAGGATGTATGATCGCCGTAGTGGCACTGGACGTGGGTTAGTATTTTACTTATTCAAATTTCCATTTTCTTTAACTATTTATTGCATCATTAATCCATCTTTTTGTACCCCCAGGAATGAATTCAAACGTTATGGCGCTGGACGTGGCAATTGGGGTAGCCCTACTGATGAAGTTGCTCCGTGAGTATCCTTTTTTCTAATCTCTTGTTCTTTATTCATTATAAAGTTCCTTAGATGGTATGTGTTTTGCATATATAGATATGTGTCTGTGTATATGTATATATTGCCCTATGCAAGCTCATCTGTTTATGCATCTTCTATTTTGGCCAAAATAAGAGAAACCGAAGAAAATGTCCCTGCGGATGAAAAGAATGTGATCTCTGAGAAGCAATCTGGTGAGGAAGATGGTGCAGATGCCAGCAAGGAGAATGCTGCAAATGAAGCTGAGAAGGAGCCTGAAACTAAGGTAATTTCTTTTATCACGGTTAGGGTCTTTGTTTTCTAGTGATATGATTAGAGGATAACAGAACTATTATTTTGTGATTTCCCCAATTTGTTAATTTTTAATCAGCGAAAAGGGAGTACAAAGAATGCGATTTGATACCTTCTTGTACTGAATATTTGTCTTTTAAAACTCTTTTGTGTCTAATAAACATCATATTCATTGCTGGTTCTAAATAGTTTCGAAGTACAAGCATCAGTAGGCAACCAGTAGCCTATGCATGCTATTAACTGGATATATTTGTTATGTGGATTTGGTTCTGATGCATTGGGCGAGTTTTATCTTTCAATAATTATGACTGGTGACACCGACCACACTTCCACTTTTGGTTGACGGAATCGACCTTAGTATGACCAAACAATCAACATAGTTTGAATATTCATGGTTTTGATGCTGATGTTCTGACTTTGATCGTTCTCTTCTTCCATCTGTACTAGGAGATGACATTGGAAGAATATGAGAAAATTCTTGAGGAGAAGAGGAAAGCTTTGCTTGCCCTCAAGACCGAAGGAAGGAAAGTTGATGCCAAAGAGTTCGAGTCCATGCAACAGCTTTCAAACAAGAAGACCAATGATGATATCTTTATCAAACTTGTAAGATTTCTAAACTTTGTTCATTTCTTACATATGGTTCCATCTATTTAATTTATGCCGGTATATTGAGTTTGGCTTGTGATCGCCAGGGTTCTGAAAAGGACAAGCGCAAAGATGCTGAGAAAGAAGAAAAAATCAAAAAGGTTTGCAAGTTTATCCACATGATACTGTTGTTTGGGAAGGATGTGGGTTTTGTGTTTAGTGTGAATTTCACTGTTTATCAGCCTTAATCGAATTCTTCCCTGCTGTTGTTTTCCTGTTGTAGTCTGTCAGCATCAATGAGTTCCTGAAGCCAGCTGAAGGGGAGAGGTACTATGGCTCTGGGCGTGGTCGAGGTCGTGGACGCGGTCCCAGAGGTGGATACGAAGGCAACACAGCTAGCAATGTAGCCGCCCCCTCCATTGAAGATCCTGGTCACTTCCCTTCCTTGGGTGTCAAGTAAGAGATCCACCATTTCCCTCTAGTGCTTAAGAATCGAAAAGAGTTTTTCAAGAGGAACAATGACTTTAGTAGACGCCATTTTCATGTAGATAATTTGCCTTTGATCTTCAGACTTTTTGATCTTTTTTCCTGGCATGCATGCTTACCTATTTCTTATTTTTTTTTTATCAATGAAACTAAAGCCTTTCCAACTCGTTTTCAAGTTCAGACATGAATTTATTTGATATAAATGATGAAAATTATCAACGAAACTATAAACATATTTTTATTTTATCAAATTAATTTTTGGTGGTTCAAATTGTAAGTAGTTTGACATCGTTTAAGTAAATCTCGAGTTTAATACTTTAGGTATACAAAATTTTTGTTGGAAGACTCGTCCATCAAAATTAAGTTTGCCCAGTTCGAAAATTAATTTTTATCATCCTTTATACCAAACGGACTACTAATTCATTTTCTTTTTATTAGGCTTAATTCATTAATTCATAAATAGATATTTAAACTATACACTTTTCTGAGATTTTTTGAGATGAGTGTCGTTTAATATTTAAATTTGTAACATATTTAAGGTGTTATCGACCGTGACTGATGTCAAATATTTTTTGCTATCCAATTAAATATTGATATTATATATATTTTTTATTTTAAAATTATAAAAAATTAAAAAAGAAAAGAAATTAAAAATATGAATTAACCCTTATTTTTTTCACTAAAACTTTCAATTTACTCTTCCTCTCTCCTCACTTTTCTGTGTGGATTTACCATTTCCAATCTTTACACATTTTCATACATTTGTTTTCAATTGTACCCCTAACTACAATCTTTACGACATATGTTTCCTTTGTTCTCATGACACATTCTTCTTTTGTTTTTATGGTTTGTTTCATCTGTATGTATGGCATGAAGTAGTATATCAGTCCATTGTTGCATAGATTTTAATCGGCGTTAATTTTTTATTATAGTTTTGTCGGTTGCCATAGAAAGTTAGATCCCCACACGGTTGATGATTGTGTACTGTTAACACGAATTTTACGTGTTATATAAATATATAATAATTATATAATAAATAATAAATAATAATAAATATAAATAATATAATATTAATATTAAAATATTAAAACTTAAAAAAAATCAAAAAATCGAAAAAACAAGAGTTTGAATCGTGATAAACTGAAAACAAGGGATTTGGCCGGATTCATAGGGTTTTTGGATTAGTTGGTGAGGTTGAGTGTTGGGATTGGATTAGGATTCTAGGTTTGAATCCCTTTAAGAAGGGATTCAACCGATTGTGTGGAGGGATCAATCGACAACAGTGGTGGAGAAATTTCTGGAGTTTTCGGCGCAAGAAGAAGCTTGAATCGGTGACTGAGAATTCGAAATCAGAAGCATTCAAGCAGGGAATTCTCATTTTGTTTTGTTTCTTTTTCAATTCTTGTTTCTGCCGATTGGATGGGTTGAGTTTTGGTTAGGTTCATGAGCTTTTAGAGGGTTTTTGGGGTGTTTAGGTGTTAGATCAGTGAGGTTTTAGGTATTTTTCGGCGTGTTTAAGGCTTCCGGTGACCTCATCGGTGTCGAGAACGGTCGCTGGCAGCTTCGGGGCGACGTCCGGCGCGTTTCGTGGTTACCGGCGAACACGCCGGAGAGGCACCGGACGGCGGCGGGACGGATTCAGGGGCGGACTCCACGGTGGACTGGAACTGTGTTCATCCGTGTTCATCGCGTTCATGATGAACACGGATGAACACCATCCTAAAGTGCTCATTTTGATCCGTTTTACTCCTTGTTCCTGGGATTTTTGTGTTAGTCCCAGAGGATTCTGGGCTCAACTGAGTCAGGCCGAGTTGGTCTCGGTCTAAATGGCCGAGCCAACTCGGCAACCAAGGGTTTTGTTACCCAGTGAAACGGCACCGTTTCAGGTGGTTGGGTACGCGGGTCGGATCCGGGTTCAACCCGGATCTGCGCGTTTTTTAATGGATAAGGGAAATTTGCCCTTTAGGTCTCCTTAGTTTAACCTGGTTTATAATTAGGTCCCACATTACCTCATTTTAGCCCCTAGAACTCTAAGATTCACCCAATTAGGTCCTAAAATCCTAATTAAACCCCTAAATAAACTATTAGGATTAAATTAAATTAATTTTAGACTTAATTAGGTTAAAAAATTAATTTTAGAGACTTAAAAAAATTAATTAAGTCTTAATTTAAGGTTTAATTTAATTTTTAATAAACTTTAAAATTAATTTAATCTAATTTAAATCTAATATAAAATTAATTTGACTCCTAAGACTTAAAAATTAGACTTTAATCAGGTTTAATTTAACTCTTTAAAAATTAGAAAATAATTTTAATTAATTATTTTAATTAATTTTAATTAATTTCTAAAAGATAAGTTTTAAATTTAATCCTACTTAATTAGGTTTAGTTTTGCCTTAAAACTTTAAAACACTCACCAGATTAGACTTCAATTAGGCTTCTTTAATTCTTAAAATTTAGGAGATAATTTTAATTAATTTCTAAAAAGATAAGATTTAAAACTAATTAGGTCTAATTAACTCTAATTTCACCAAGTTAAACTTTAATTAAGTTAAATTAAATTCTTAAAAATTAGAGATTATTTTAATTAAGACTCTTAATTAATTTAAAATTTTTAAGCTAAGATTTAAAAATTAACCTAATTAAGTTTAATCCAACACTAATTAAACCTTTGAACTTAAAATTCAACAAGTTAGATTTAAATTAGGTTTTAATTAAAATTTGAAGTTAAGAAAATTTAATTAATTAATTTAATTAAGAGTTTCTAAAACTTTAAGTTAGTTTCACACTTAATTAAATCTAAATCAATCTTCAAGGTTTGCTTCCGAGTCCCTTTTTGATCTTTTTCGATACAAGTCTCTTGTACTCATTCATGATGAAATTTTGATGTAACACTTTGTATACCCATGATTCTAATAAAATCGATGAGTTTCTTTATTTTATTTATGTTTTATTTTATGTTGTTTTGCATAGCATATTCTAGGGAGGTCACCTAATAAACTTAAGTTAATTAATTTAGAGCCTTTAAGGACTAGTCACTTAAATTAATTAATTTAATTAGGAAGAAAACCTAGTAACATAGCATGTGAATCTTATGTCTCGGATACACTAAAGAGGTTGGTGTTTTGACGTACCATGATGCTGACCTAGAGAGTGTACCTTGGTATCGAATTCATGTGTTATTAAAACCTAGAATTTTGACAAATACTTAGGTTTAGAATTAAATAAAATGGATAGGTAAATAACTAATAACACTAGTAACTTAGGTTTTATAAACTTAAGCAATGGAGCCTTTTTAGGATTAGAACTTAAAATGAACAAGATAAAAATAATCATGCATTTTACTTTAGCCTTTTGAGGCGGAAGTTACATTCTTTTAAATTTGGGTGAGGTTTCCTATCTAGAGGACGTCTCGTTCAACTCAAGTTTAAAGGTGGTGTAACTTCTAAATCAAAAGGATATCCAAGTTCAAATAATGTTCACTTAACAATAAGAAATTAAATTAATATCTTTCTTCAAAACATCAATGCCACGTAATGTTTTTCAAGGTACCAATTTTTGGGCGTTTGTAAGGGTCGTCCTTACACGTAACCGACTCCCGAACCCTACGTTTTTTTAAAATGAATCTCTGGTTTGTTTTAGGTAGGCCGGTGGCGACTCTAAGTCAACTTTTTCAAAATTAAGTTATGTTTTTTTCCTAAAATTTGAGTTTTTTGATAAAATTCACATTTTCAAAAAATAATAGCAAGTTATTTTCACCTAAAAATCGCGGTTTTTAAGAGGTCGCGACATGTACCGATGTAATAATCCTAAGTAATAGAATATTTTGTCTAGTATATTAGATCACTTATCACTCCTTCACCCGTTATGTGTCTCAATTGGACAGAGATAAAAAATTTCAGAAAGCTTATGAATTTTGATGATATATTTATCTTTAGAAAAATTATTTTACTTTTCTTTATTTTGAGTTATAATAAGTTATGAACAAATTTAATCTCATTATTTTTTTCCTGTATGCGTTGTAATAATAATATTTTTTAAACTTCGTATGAGACATCCTTTCATGAAGTGCCAAGTCAACATTGACTATTCACTAACCAAAGAATCATTCACACTAGCATAATTTTAAGTGAATTTTACATATTTATAAAATTGTTAAATTTGGTGAATTTTACTTTCATAAAAATTGTTAAATTTGAAGAGTAAAACTTGTTACGCACACAAATTTTCGAGTAAATATAATATCTTTTATCGTGTTGATCTAGAATATTTTTTTTTATTAATTTGTATTTAATGATTGAAATTCTTTATATAAAATAAAATTAATTATAAAATAAGTGTTTAAATTATATATATATATACTAAGTGTTTAAAATATATTTTCTTTATCTAAAATAAGTGTTTAAAGCTTTTTTCTTCCAAAATAGCTACCTCAAATCATTTTAAAATAAATCAAAAATAAAACTTTAAATATATATTTCAGGTAAAAAAATATTTTAGACACATATTATAAAAAATATATAGTTTACGTACTTATTTTGTAATTAAAGTAATAAAATAATTAATAAAAATCAATAGTTTGATGGTTGAAATATCAATCATAGAAAAACTTACGGAAATATTTAAAATATAAAATAATTAGTAATTGGGTGACTCAAATAATTTTTTTTATTTTTTTTAAATTTTTATTATTAATTTTAGTTATTCGTTTAATATCGTTAAAAATTTTAAAAAAACATAAAATTCAAAAGCTTTATATAGTATAACAGAGTTATACTTCATTAAATTTTGGATCGTCGAATGAAAGTAAATATTGTAAAACTAATGTTTTAATATAATAATTACAAAAATAGTTTTGGACTAATTTGAAAAGATTTCAAAAATGATTTTTATGTTCAAACAAATTAAAAATATATTTAAAAGGTTTTTGAGAGATTTTAAATGTGTTTTTAATGATTTAAAGAAACCAAAGAAGTGATTTTAACTCAGGTGTTTTGATACAACCATGTTTTTCAAAGGCAAAATTACACAGACGTTTTGATACCTTTTTGCCACCGTGAATCTTGGCTTCAGTACGTGTTTTGATACACCCCAACGGTCATTTAAAAAAAATCCAACGGTTAGGAGCAGTATCGAAACGGTTAAGACCTGTTTCGATACCATGAGCTAAGGGTTTTGATACACTTTTAGGTGTTTCGATACCGGTTCTTAAATGCAGGTTCAACAATTATTTCCCAAAGCAGATGTATCGATACCACTTTTAAGTGTTTCGATACCACATGTACCAAAAGTAGAAATAAGCCTTGAAATCAGCTCAAAACGGCTCCAAATCAATCCCAACGATCACCAACGGGTAAAAGCTCATTTGGGATGATAAAAGGAAGTTTTAAGCATCAAGAGAAGACTAATACTTACATTATAACAACTATATGATCAAGAAATTGTCTTAGAGCTTAATTCTTATCTTCTGGGTAGACAACACCTGTGAGCTTAATGTTTATGTATGCTCAAGTATCTTAGGATTGGGTGGGAGCTTAGTTGCAAACAATTAGCCTTATTTAGAATGATTCAAGTTTACTTAAGAATTCTTTTTGTGAGTGAATTCTCAAAGTTTGGGTTGTGAACTTTTGATGCTTGATTCGGATTGTGAATCAAGGTTGTAAGGTTATCCCTTTGTTCCTCAAAAGTTGAATTCTTAGTGAATTGTAGAAATCTTTAGTGGTAAGCTAAGGTAATGGATGTAGGTGCTTGTTCGAAGGCCGAACCGCTCTAAATCCTTGTGTTCAACTCTTATATTTTTCTTCCGCAACAAACACTCAAATTAAATGTTCTCCATCACTTGGCTAAGCTAAATCGGTTGTGAATTGAACAATTCAGAATATTGTATATGATGGCGGATATTGCGACTAAACTTTTTATTTATTATTTAGATTTTGTTCGTTTATCACTTATTTTTATTTTATTAAATATCTTATTTGAATGAAGACTAATATGATTTAAAGAAGATTTTAAGTATATTATCGATAGACATCATCATTAAAAAAAATTATTTAAAAAACAATAATAAATTGTAAATAATAAATACTTTTTTGTCTAACTAAAACTATATGTTAAAATTAAGAAATTAAATTAGAAAAAAAATAATACATGATAATTTTAGTGGCATAGGAAGAATAAGATTAACGAAATGCTGAAGGCAGCTCCGTAATGGCGAACAAAAATTGAACTTATTCGAACTCCCTGATAGGTATCTCTTTTTCTCCTTTATCAGCATGGGGAAATAATTCTATTCTGTTAACAAGCTGGAAAAATATATTTTCCAGGTTCAAATAGTTCTATTCTGTTATTACCTTCCCGAAATAGATCAATTGCTAATCTATTGAGCTGTGGTGATTGTTAACATGCTTGTCACTTTCAGAAGCAAGGACCTTAAAGTGCTCTAAAAAGGTGTCCATGAAGGTTACCTACGAAAACAAAGAAATCATAGACGATGACGGTTCTTGCTTTAGTCCAAGAAGCCTATTCGCTTTGCCTCCTGATGGTGTCTCTCTCTCGATGGATTCTCTCCATTTCATCAATGGAAGTTCTGATCAAGACTTGTTGCTAGATTTGCCGCCCAATGGCTCATTCTCACAGGCAGAACTGCTTCATCCTACTGTAAGTTTGGCAAGCACCAGTAGTAACTCAGCACGCTCAAATCTTGTCCATCCTTATTAATAGTTGTTAATTACTAGAACTATGAAGACCTCCTTATGCAGGAGATCCCATGACTACATATTTTGCATGGCCAAACACCAAAGTCTGTGAATTAGGTTTGATGGTTGCTCCTTTTTCCCCCTTGGCCTTTCCGTAACTTTCAAACATGAATATCTATATACGAAATCGATGAAATAAGACTATGAAAGCAAATTTTAGACAGTGTAAGTTATACATCTCTGCTCACACCTGTATTTTCCATGTAAGGGGCCGAACATGGGGATATTTTGTTGGCTAAGGCAGGGAGCATTTTGCCTTGCAAATCCAGAAAGACCTGCTAAAGTGGGTACCTGTTGACTTGTGAGCTAATGCGCTACTCAAATGCAAATTCATTAGTACTAAAAAGTAAGGAAGCCTTAATTGATGGGGAGGGAAAGGTGGAAAGATTTCTTTTATAGCTATTTGATGGCGTGGGAATATGAAACTGTCATGTTACAAAGTTGGGAAAAGTTTAGGGATTAAAAATTCAATTTTAATTATTAGTATGAACAAAAGTAACCATTTTTAGAGCAGTATTAGATCTCTTAAGGACCAGAATATTAGAAAAACAGAAAGCATGTTCTATGTGGCTTTTCCTCTCGTTCTCTGTCCTAAAAGAAAACTTATTCTTCGATCGGATCTGTTTCCTAAGAAAACTTCTCCAAACTAACGATCTCTAACATCTCAGTGACCAAAACATTATTAAATCAATAATGTAAGTAACCAAGATGTTACCTTTTAAATTTGATGAAAAAAGTAAACACTCATGAAACATAAATGACCAACTGTGAATTTTACACTTAGAGTAAAATGGTTCAAATTTTGAGATTATACTAAGGAAAACGTGAGATTATAAGATTACTTATATTAGACCACGTGCATAATGTGATAATGAAACAAATACCATCATTCTATGCAAAAATCTAAAAGATTAAACCATGCTCATAATGTGATATTATGACATGTCTGTAATGCCAGTGAATCAAACACTATAGAGTTTAGTCTTACTTTGAAATCTTAAATAATGTGAACTAACCACACCCTAAAGTGAAGCAATCACAACATAAGAAAGTGGAGAAGAAAGGACATGAAAACAAAGATTCAATTGCAATTATATTTGTGTTAAAACAACTAAAAGTATAATTTATTGAATTTAATTTATGCTACAAATATGACTGTCATTCCCATGGCTTTGTTAGACAAAGTACTGGCAGTTCTTGGCTTCTCTCGTCATCCTTCAACTCGGTCTTTACTTCTGCAGTAAACATATTAGAGAAGCTATTATAAGAAAAAAGAGGGGAGCATTCATTCCTCCTTTGTCCTCCACAGCTTACACCGTTTCATTTTCGAGGTACGATTTCACACAAAATAGCAAACACAACAACATCGTGGTATCTTTGGATGTCTAGAACATAAAGCATGCGATGTAATGAATCATACAATTCAAGCGAAAGCATAAGTTTTACCTGAGCAAATATAACAGTCACAGTACAAGTTCTCCTATGGTCAGATAAGTTGTGCCTTTTTAAGGTCGGAAACAACACCACGGTCTTCGGTACCCCTTTCATTGTATAATACCTGCAGAATATAATTGGGAAAATGTAGTTCAGAAATGCATGAAAACTAGTACAGAAAAAATAATTACTTCCAAGAAAAAGAACCTTATCTATGATGCCATATTCAACTGCTTCACTGGGGCTAAAATATTTTGGGCGCCTTATATCTTCTTCAATCTGCTCAGTTGATTTTCCCATGTGTTTTGCATAGAGTTTAACCTTGAGTATAATGCATATAAAAAAGCATGCAGCTCTATTAGCCCAAATTTGGAAGGCAAATCCAACAGAAAATTTTGTAAAGTCAGCTTTAATGAGTAAATTCATAATCAATATATATACAGTCTACAGTTTAGCAAGCAAACCTAAGGCTGTTTAGACCGGAATATGGACTTTTCAAATGTAAGCTTGATGTATTATCAGAATCCTTAACCAAGTAAATTATTTTCTTACCAACTCTGTTTTCACATTCTTAATTTCCTTTCTCGCAAGGTCAACATCTGTTGCTTGACCTTGAAATCTAGCAATTGGCTGCAGAGCGATAGAGGGAAAAGTAGTGAATATAAAACATTTATGTCAAATGCATCCAACATAGTTGAAAAAGTTGATAGTTTTGAGCACGGAGATCCACTGTTAGACAACCAACCTGCCTTATCATTATTGTAGATGAAGGAAGAGCAGAACGATTTCCTGTTGCACCAGCAGCTAAAAGTAATGCAGCTTCTCCCCAAGCATTACCAACACAGAGAGTAAAAATAGGAGGCTTAACATACCTGCAGCAAAAGAAAGTATTCAGAAACGCAAAACAAAATAGAAAAGCTAGGGAGGACGAGGATGTACAATGCTTTGTAGAATGTTAACATTCAGAAATCTTTCCAAGCTTAAGGCAGGTAGCATCTACTTAGCGTCTAGGCAGAAGAAAATTTGCTAGTACTGTAGGTAGGCCTCATCATGACGGAACAAAATACTGCTATAGAAGTGTGGAAGCTTTAAAGACCGAATCAATTCACAACGAATGATGCATCCACTACTTATAACTTATCAGTGTTGATGCACCTGGAGTTTCGCATTGAATCCAGGAAGAGAATTCAGATCATTTCAACACTTAATGCATGCATATCTTGTGCAGCTTGTAGAACAAGGCAATTCTGAAATAACTTATGAGTTAAAAATCAAAAAAGTGTGATTACCCCATAACATCATAGATTGCAAAAGCCTCAGTCTCGTAACCCAGCTTCTCGCCACCCTGAAAAAAAGTGAAAAATCCTTTTAGTAATACTAGAAAAAAGGAGCAAATAAATGCAACAAATCAGTATCTTAATAAAGAAAAAGAAAATCTAAACAGAAGTTAGCATTTCTCCACAGCATTCTTTTAGCATCCAATGCCAATTACGATGCAATAATCACAGAAAATACTACATTTACAGCTCTAGAATGCAATCAACTTCCAGTAAGAGAATTATACCTTGGTTGTTCCAGTGGAGTTTATGTACAAATAAATAGGCTTTTGCTCATCTTCATACTGAAGGTAAAGAAACTCGGCCAGTATCAACTCTGTGACAGAAGGAACAAGCGACATCCCCAAGTAAACTATCCGATTCTTGTATAAATATGATGCCAAGTCCGGTGGAGGTTGCTCCCATGCACTACCCTTTGAAAAGGGAATAACCTATCCACAAAATTCCAGGCCAACAGATAACAAATGAATATATTCAATTGCACCCTTATCTAATCTCATAATTGATCAAAGTTAGTCTTAGATAGGGCAACTTAACTGTCATATGATACTCCAATTTAAAATAAAAGCAGCCTACATCACTAAGAACTAAGATTAGAATTAGTGACAATAACCTATCCTTAAAAACGGAATAACCTATCCACATAATTCCAGGAAAAAACAGGAAAAAAATCCAATTGCTCCCTTTTCTAATCTCATGGTTTATCAAACTCAGTCTTAGATGGGGAAACTCAACTGTCATAAAACTCTCTAATTTAGATTAAGAACTAGACTAGAATTAATGATAATTCAGCATTCTTATGAAATAAAAGTCTTATACTTTACTACTAATAAACGGTTGAAAAAACCCTAAATAAGTAAAGTAAGGTAATTTAGACGAAATCATATTATTTGAAAGTACCATGGTGACGACGCCACGTTTGGGCTTGGAGCGGTAGAGCGAAGCTGGGTTGAGAGAATCAGGACGTAGCTTGAATCCGGAGAAATCTCCTGCGACGCTTCCAACGGTACGAAAGGGAGAGAGGAAGTTGGTGGAGAGAGAAGCTCGGGGAGATGTCGACGGAGAAGAAGAGGTTAAGGTTCGGTTAGGGTTTGCGAATCGAGCGGTAGTTGGTGGTGATAGCATGTGCGCGTGGACGGCGAAGCTTGATACGGCTGCGGTTGCGACCTCCATTGATGGCTATAGCACTTGGAGAGAGCAGCGTTTTAGAAAAGGAGAGACGGCCAAGTTGAAAGCTTGAAACAGAGAGAGAAGGAACTGATAGTTCGGATCAAATCCGATTCGATATCTAGATATGGTTCGGGTTAGCTCCAATTCCAAATGACATTTTGTTTAGCAAATTACAATTATGATCACTAATATTTGTATAAATTTCTCCCCCCCCCCCACCATATTTGAAATGTTGTATATAAAAGTTCTAATGTTGAATTTGATTAATGATGTTTATTTTTTTTTTCTTTTGAAATAGAAATGAAGAAATTATTACAAAGTGGTGATTTTTTATATAAAAGTAACATGCGACACCATTAGGGTATTTTATGTCGGAGAAGTAAAAGTTTAACACTGTTAGTACGAATATCTTGTCTCGCTGGTTAAAAAAATAATTATTATTCTTGAAAGTCACAGGTTCGAGTAACAGTATTTATAATACAGTGATTAAAAGGTCAATATTCACTAATTAAAAGTATATTTTAAAATAAATATTACATGTAACCACTGTAGCTGATTAAAAAAAACATCATTAGACTCAAAGAGCATATTAAAAAGGAAGAAATGTATATGGGCATATTGAACATTTTGAAAATATGGATACCAAATTGAATGATTTGCTAAAGTATAGGGGTAAAAGTGTCATTATACCTTTTAATATTTATGAGGTATACCGTATTGCCCAGCTTCATTTATTTAATATGGGATAACTGAGTCTGACAAGTGACGACCTCAAATCTGGACACACTACCCTCAGCCATGAACTGAATTGAAACGCAAAACTAGAAAGGGTAAACTAATGCAATAGTCATTTCTGTTTTAAAATTTTTAACTTTTACTCATTAAATCTAAAAAATTACGTTTTAGTCACTTATATTATCATTTTTAGAGATTGTTAGTCCATGAAACATTAAAAACCATTTAGTTTAATTATGAGACACGTTAATAAAAGGGATTAGTTTCTGTTTTACTCTTAAATTTTATACAAAATACCAATTTAACTAAAATAGTCTCTTAGTGTTTAACATCCTTTTCTAATATATCAATTATCAAATTAACGGCTTCTAACGTTTAAGTGACTAAAATGTTATAAAATAATAATATAACGACAATAATATTACTTTTTTAAATTTATAGAGCAAGAAATAATATTTATAAAACAAAAATACCATTACAATAATTTACCCGAAAGAAAAAAAAAGCTGATTACTTCATCAAAACCCAGACCACAGAAATCCATACAAAACAAAACTGAAAAAAATAAACCAAAGTCCATATCCATGGCTTCCTTTTCTCCTCCTCCACCGCCACTCTTCTCTGTCAGACCACAATTCACCCACAGATCAACTCTTTTCCTCCCTTTCAAGAGACCCTTTCTTCTATTATCCACTCCCAAGTCCTTACCGGACAATGGCGCCGGGGTTTCAGCTTCAGTTCCTGCCGTTGAAGACCCAACACCCAAGCAGAAAGACCCTCTACTCGAAAACTCCTCTGCTGGGTCTAACGGAGCGGCTATGAGCATGACCTCTGCTGAAGAAGTTGAGGTTTTGAACAAGTTTGAGGAGCCTAGGTGGATTGGAGGGACATGGGACTTGAAACAGTTTCAGAAAGATGGTTCCACTGACTGGGATGCTGTTATTGATGCTGGTGAGATTTTGCTAATTTTTAAAATCATTTGTTGCTCTCTAATTTATCTGTGATTCCTTTTGTGTGTAACAAATTTCCTTCACCTCGTTTCCTCAGAGGTGAGGAGGAGAAAATGGCTGCAGGATAATCCAGAAACCACCAGCAATGATGACCCTGTAGTGTTTGATACATCCATTATACCTTGGTGGGCGTGGATGAAGAGATTCCATCTACCCGAAGCTGAATTGCTTAATGGTTTGTGAAAATCTGTGTTTTATTTTCTCTTCCTGTGAAAATCTAGATTGTTTTAACCATAATTTGTGTTGTTGTGCAGGCCGTGCAGCGATGATAGGGTTCTTCATGGCATATCTGGTTGATAGCTTGACTGGAGTAGGTCTGGTTGATCAAATGGGCAACTTCTTTTGCAAAACTCTGCTGTTTGTAGCAGTCGTGGGAGTGCTTTTGATCAGGAAGAATGAGGATTTAGATAACATCAAGAAACTGGTTGAAGAGACAACCTTTTATGACAAACAATGGCAAGCGACATGGCAAGACGACAACAATGGTTCCAATAATAGCTAGTTCAATTGGAGTTGTTAGTCCTTTTAACAATCTGCTTGTAGCTTTCCTCTATGAACAAGCAGGGTTTGGAATTTGAAGAGTTTCTTAAGTGCCTAGCAATGTAGTGTTTCTGAACTGTTGTGAGGCGTATTTGAACATCAATGAAATGCATTATTTTGCCCCTTTCTTATTTACTTTTGCAAGCTTTGGTTAAGACCCTTCGGATGTATTGCTAAGACCTGGTTGAAGGCACATCTGCCAATGGCAACTTGCCATATTACTTCATTTGCTTCTGCATCAGTAGGATGATTTGCAGATTCTATAATAAACTTTCCATTCACATCAGCAGCATTTTCCCTTAATTAAAACTCCATGCACACGGAATCAGAACGCTGCGTTCATGAACAACCACATTATTTGGATCTATGGAAATCCTTCAAACTATTAGTTTTCCCTAACTGCAACAGCGTTTCCACCTGTCTGATGAATAAATGCTGCTGCCTAAGATCCCACATTTCCAAATCCCTTATTGAGCCAAAACACTACATGAGAAGAAGCATATTAAAGAGAGAATCTTGGAAGTACCTGGGTAGAGAACGCCCAAGCTCCTACAAGGACAAATCAATAACAAAGAATTAGAAGAACTATTTCTACTCTATCAAGCACGCCCTTAGTACAGGTTGGATGTCTCGAGGGGAAACTTACAATTGGTTTTCCAGGAACAACAGCAGGTGAATGCATGTGAATTTGAAATGTCAACTGACATGTACGATAAGTGCTCGAATCATCGAACAATTCCCAACTGGGGTATCTCGATGCAAGCATCCTAGACATTATATCCATTTGTACACCCTTGACCCTCCTTCTCACGCCCAACAACCAAGACCTACCAAAACAATAAAGCAGAGACGGGAACCTCATAGCACCAAATGGAAACTGAATATGCCATGCCAAATGGACATGTGCTCTAGGAACCTTAAGAACAAACAATATTCAGTCTCTGATGTCATTATTATTACGCTTGCATGTTCTGCAGAATCCCTTCCCTACAAAAGAGCAGATCGTAAACCAACCCTTCACCTAACCTGAAGCAGCCTCTTATTAGGAACCTTAAAAATGACGGCATTATAAATCGGCCAAAAACTCAATTTATCCCTCAAGCTATACACAATGATCCATTTAACAGTAGGGAATTAATTTGAACCAGTTTGTATAACAGAGAGACTAAATTGATCCATTTAACAGTCGCTTTCACTTCTGTTTAAGTCTCAACTTATATACTCTCTGCCACTTTTCAATGGTGGGTCATTCCGGTTCAGGGCTCAACGTCATGGTAGAAAGCCGCTCAGTCTCAGTCTCAGACTAAAATGTGTTTGTTTTTTACAGGAAAATATTCAGATGAGCCAAGCCCTTCTGATGAATGGTTTAAGCAAGGGAAATTTGTGAGTAAGGCATGCCTACTGCTTGGGTTTTAGCTCAGGAAAACCTAGATTATGTCTTGGATGTCTTCGTTTCACTCTGTTTTCTTTTGGACAGGTTAATTAAAGCTTATCCAGTCCCAGTGGGTGGCTCTGGTGAGAAAGCTAAAGATCCAATTTTTGGACTAACCATGGGAGCTGGTTCTCAAGCTTCAGGTGATGTTTTCATGGAAATGCTGATAATCCTACCGTTATTTTGATTCATGGTTTCCCATCACAGGTTGCCTAACACAAATATATCATTGTCTGTTAGGAAGTTGGTATGCGGCAAGCGATAACAACATAGTTCAAGACAAGATCATTAAAGGAAATCCTAATTCCCAAGTAATCTTCAACCATTATAATTATAATAAAATTCAACTTAATTATCGATTAGAATTTGAGTCTAACTATAACATAGTCCTATAAATATGAGAAATAATTAAAAAAATTTACTAGGGATTTCTTAAAATTACTCGCAAATATTGAAAATTGAGTGGGAAATTCAAAAATGTCCTTATCGTACCTTATTGTCACTCGTATTTCAAATAGTGGGAATCCTCAAACTATATTCGTATAAATTATTATGGGGATCTTAAAAAATATTTGCAAGGTTTAATATTTTACGGAATTTTAAAATATATACTTATCTCATATAATTTGAATATTTATAAATATAATAAATATACGACTTGTAAACTAAAATTGATAATGTATTTTAGTCAAAAACCAATATGTATAATCATAATATAACGTCGAGTGCAAGTAGCGTTATATCATCGATTTTTTAGTAAATAATAAAAAATGTTATTTAAAAATAATATTTTTTTTAGGTATGTTTAACGAGTTAAGCAGTTCGTGAGCTGTTTGAACTCAATTCGGTTAAAATTTAATAAATATTCGATTCAGGTTGACTCGACTCGATTCGGTTAAAATATAATAAATATTTGATTTTGGTTGACTCGACTTGACTCGAGGCCTCAACGAATTAAAATGAGCAAAGCTAATTTAACTTAATAATTTCGCGAACATCTCGTTAAATTTTTAAAATATTTTTAATAATTTTTTAAAATTATTTTACGATTTTTATTTTAATTTTAATATGCTAGTTTGACGTATTTGTAGATTATTACTTTAAAATTTAAATGCTTTATACACTCTTTTGATATTATTAAACGCCCCTAATTCTTTTATTTTTAATTAAAAAATAAGATAAATTTTATAGTAAATTTAACGAGCAACGAATCAAGACAATAAATCGAATTGAGAAATAATTCTTTTAATGAGCACAATTTAAATATAAACTTAACGAGTTTAATGTGTCAACACGAATTTCTGTATAATAATAAAATAAAAATAAAAAAAACAGAAAATGATAAATAATAATAAAATAAATAACTGAAAAATCAAATAAAAAGATAAAAAAATATAAAAAATAAAATAAAAGTAAAAAAAATAAAAAATTTAAAGATATGGGAGAGTTTTAGATTTAGTGGGGATTGTGTTGAGAGATTTGAGGAAGAAATTTTAGGGATTTGGTCGAGTTTGAATTAGTTTAGGATGTTTGAAAAATCCTTTAAATAGAGGCCTTCGAATCTAGAAAAAGGGAATGGAAGGAAGGATCTGAAAGTTTGAACCGACAGAGGAATCGGAAGAGAAGAGGGGAATCAAAGAGGAGGAGATCGGTGAAAGGCAAGCACTTGACGGGAATCTTCCAAAAGTATTGGTGAGAGCTTTTTCTTGGTTGTTTCTTACTTTTTTTATGTTTAAGTTAGATTCCGGGAAGATGGATGAGTGTTCTTGAATCCGGGTAGATTTAAGTGTTTTTAGGGTGTCATCCGAGTAGTGTTAGTTTAATTAGGTGTTAATTTAATCAAATATTAGATGTTAATTAGGTGTTAATTTAATTTTAAGGCTTAGAAATTATTTAATTAGGTTCTTGGTTGAATTTAATTTAATTTCTAAGGTTGAATTTAAAATTATTTTAATCTAATTAAATCTAGCTTGAACCTAAATTGAACCCTAAATCTCAAAATTAGTTAATTTAGATATTAATTAGGTTTATTTTTTTTAAAAGGCTTAGAAATTATTTAATTAGGTTCGTAGTTGAATTTAATTTAGTTTCCAAGATAAAATTTAAAATTAATTTAACCTAATTAGATCTAATTTAGCCTAAGTGAACCTTAAAACTAAATTTTCATCAAATTTGACTTTAATTAGGATTAATTAAAATTTAAAACTTAGGAAAATTTGATTAAGTGATTAATTTAATTAAAGATTCTAAATCTTAAAATTAATTAAACTTAATTAAATCTAATTCGTCCCCTTGAAATCGAACTCTTGTCTTTTTTTGTCTTTACCATGTAAGTCCCTTTTTAATTTTAATTATCTTTGTTGTAACATGAACTCTCATATTTTCTAATGAAAAGTAATCAAGTTCCTTTATTTTGTTTATTTGTTTTATTTTATTTAATTATGTTTTATTTTAAAAAAATCGCATGACATATTTTTTAGGAGATCACTTAATCATCATTTAGTTAATTAATTTAGAGACTTTTAGGATTAGTTGCTTTAATTAATTAATTAAATAGGGAGATAATTAATAATAATAGTATTTGAATCTTATACCTCGGATACACTGAGAGGTTGATGTTTTGACGTACCATGATGTTGGCTTAAAGAGTGTACCTTAGTATCGAATTCATGTGCTATTAAAAACCTAGAACTTGATAAAATAATTTAGATTTAGAATTAAATAAAATTGGTAGGTAAAAATTAGTGATATTAGTAATTTAAATAGGTTTTAAGATTTAATTAATGGAGCCCTCGTAGGTTAAAACTTAAAATGAACAAGATAAATAAATGATCATGCATTTAAACCTCTTGATGCGGAATTTATATTTCTTTAAATTTGGGCGAGATTTCCTATCTAGAGGACGTCTTATTCAAGCCCAAGTTTAAAAGGGATGTATTTTCTTAATCAAAAGGATATCCTCAATTCAAGTGATGTTTCATTAACAATCAAGAATTAAATTAATATCTATATTTAAAATATCAAAATGCCACGTGTAATTAATAAGGTACCAATTTTTGGATGTTTGTAAGGATCGTCTTTACACGTAACCGACTCCCGAACCCAAATATTTTTAACGAATCTCTAGTTTATTTTATGGTGTCTGGCCTACCAAAGTGGCCGGTGGCGATTCCAAGTCAATTTTTAAAATTAAATAATAAGTTTATTCTAAAATTCGGGATTTTCAAGATTAAATTCGTAATTTTTCAAAACCAATTCGTTAGGTTATTTTTTCACACGTTTTCGGTTTTAAAACGGTCACGGCAGCTTGGCGACTCCGCTGGGGACTTAAAAATTCTTTTTTGTGAGTCAGGCCTAACTTTTTTAAATTTTTACGTGGCATTTCGGTATTTTGAATATAGATATTAACCTAATTCATTATTGTTAAATGAATATCATTTGAATGAGGGTAGCACTTTTATTTTTGTGATATATCCTGTCATTCATGCATAAGCTCTCGACTCGAGCTTTCACCAAGTGGGAGTTAGATATTATCCGATGTGATGCTCTCCAGCTCCGAGTTTCGGATTTTTATCTGCTTCTGGTATACTAACCTTACGCATCGTGGGGTCTTCACCTCCGTTGTAAGGGACCTATACTACCGAATCGATGTCTTATCGTTTCAGTAGACGGTAACGACAGTTCGAGAACCCAGTGTCTAGACCAAAAACCACATGTATAGAGTAGAAACCCATCCCTTTTAGAGCCAGACAAGGACCATAAGATAAGGCGGTATGCTGCCGAAATGTCGTCGAAATTAGGATTTCTCTGTTTAACTGCACTCTGGTTGTTTTTATGCAACATAACCTGCTCTCTGGTGTTTTTTTTGCAACATAAATTGTTCTTTGGTTATTTTTCGCAAGTTAATTTATTTTTGTTCGGATTATTATTTTACCATACTAATACTTTTTTGGTGGTGTGTGAGTGAGTTCATATAGCATGTATTAGGGGTATCCATTCATGAGCTAGTTGTATAGACAATGGTCATAAACTAAAAGGTTTGATATACAAGTGGAAGACATTATGCCGAGGTGGACCATATTCGAGAAGACTCAGTGCGAGATCAGAGTTAGTATCCGAGGACCAAGTACCAATTATACAAGGATATTTTAGAAGACTTCAAGTATGATGCACGTCTACCAAAATTAAGTTATCTTAGTTGTTGTCAGGAGAGTGGTTACAACATCAACAATAGGAGGATATGAGGTTTTGCTACACCGTTCCAGTAACTGAAAAGAGTTAGACTTATATTGTGTTCAACAATTATTCAAGCTTAAAGTTGGGTTCAACAATTATTTAAGCTTCAGGTTGGGTTCAGGTGGCTAAGAGGCGAAGATAGTCAGAAAACGCATATTTGACAGTTTAATTAGGGGCACCCCAAGGAACTATCGAAGGATGAAGATGGAAAATAGAAGAGAAATTCAGAAAGTACAACATGACATGCAGAAAATCAGTTTGCAAGTTTTGAATCGGCATTTCAAGTAAAGAACACGTCAAGAGCCAAGCCGAGATGGTTACTAAGATGATGCGTAGATAGAGTTGGTGATCAATTCCAGAACCGAGTACAAGAACTGTCAGATATACATGGATTTTGCCTGATAAAGCAGAAGACACATCAACAGATTCTCATCGACATACCAGGATAGATGTTGAACCATATTGAACGAGGAGATCAACCAAGAGGCTTGGACCATCTATCTATCAACAAATTGGCTTCTCATTGTATTCGATCTTTTGGTTAGATGAATGTTGTCTAACAATTAGCTTTTGAAATCGATATCTCCTACATTCATGAATTGCATTATTTAAATATTGCATTTTTAGAAGAATATAAAATAACAAAAAATATTGCATTGTGTTTTAAATATTAATTTTAAAGTAGCATTGCATTTTGACAAGCATAAATTAAAATATGTTAAGATTAAAAAATTTCTGAAAGTTATTGAGGATCACTTGGGTAACATGAAAGATCGACCGATCTCAGAATCAGACATCAATTTTCACATTGCTTGGTCATTCAGATGAAATGTAGATACGAGAGATTGATATGAAAATTCATCTCAAACAAGAGTTCAATTTAAAAGGTTCTTGCAAGAAAATGAAAAAAGACGGAAAAATGCAAAAAGAAGTCGAAAAGAAAAATGACGGTTGAATTTAATAGCTGGGCATCTATTGAAAATTTAGAAGATCAAATTTTGAGCTATGAAAAACAACAATAAAGTATTCAATCATGATGACGATAACGTGAGAAGACCTGGGGCATCTGATCACCCTAAGCAATAATAATGCAGCAAATTTTGTCAAATAATGAATTTATCAGTGTCATCCCGAAGAAGAAATCCAAGTAAAGACCAAACGACGAGTAGTTCAAATGACTACATAGCCAAGGCCTATATACTACCGAGGCTACCTAATGCCGCGGCAATACCATAAAAGGGAGTAATTTTTTCTGAAAATGTTTTATATATTCTCTTTTCTTGAATTTAAGTTTGTAATCTTGTACTGCCTTATGTCAGCTTTGCTTTAGTTTACTCCTTTAAGGCTATAGTCTTACCATGGCCAAGTACTGTTTTGAAGGGATAACCACAGGATACTCATGGAATAGAACTTAGAAGCTTACTTTAGGGTTAGACAAAGAAAAAAACTTTTTGGACTTGTTTGATTTAGGAGTTCTTTTAATAAACTTAGGTGATAAAGACTTAGAACTTGTTGGAAAAATAACTAGAGGTGCCTATCACCGGCTCTAGTTTTGATCTCCTTCATACTAGAGGTGCCCGAAATTGGCTCTAGTATGCTAAATAGGTGCTATAAAAGAAAAAAAATAAATAAAAAAAACAAAGAAAGAAATAGAAAACACATATCTTGAGGTGCCCGAAATTGGCTCAAGACTTATTGTTTTAAGGAGATAGCTAATCCAAGATTCTACTTGTCTTGAACTTAGAGTTTATCTAAGAAAGCCTTGAATCAGCCTTGTCCATTTAACACACACACTCACCTAGCCCTAGAGTTTGTTTCTTAGTAGAAGTCCTTGGGTAAACTAGTGGCTAAAACGGAGAGATAGACATGACCATGGTGGGGAGAATAGATGGAAGAGTAAGACCAAAGGGGAGTAAGGTTTAGCAATTTGATATTTGGCATTTCTTGAGGACAAGCAATAGTTCGAGTTTGGGGTATTTGATGAGTGCCTAAAATAAGTTGGAAAATGGTCACACCAGAGTTGATCTTTGCAAATTTTTTCAAAGGCTTTGCTTCACTTAGTATTTAAAGGCCTAATTTTTGTATTCTCTTGTTTGCCATGACAGTCAAAAATTTTCAATGTTTTCAAAATTAGTAAAATTATTTTTTTGGGTTTTTTTATATATTGTTTTAACAAACATATTGCAGATAAATTGATTAGATACAAAAAGCAAAGGATTTCATGGGAATTACTATGATGTAATTAATCCTTTAAGTGCAGACAAAACAAGAGATAACCTTCGTACTTGATTAATGATGAATGGTTTGACGAGGAACAAATGAAGCTTTAAATGTCAAAATATCGAACAACGAAGATAATGCAAGTAAACATGGGGCAATTACGTACAAACTGTAGTCATTGCCGAGTTTCATAGTTATAATGATGAATATTAGTCCAGCTTGATGAAAGTTCAGGGACTAGAAAAGGTTTAGGGACCAGGAGAAAATTCAGGGATCTATGATATTTTGCACACCCTAAATGATGAAAGTGGGGCAAACTCAGCATGATAAAAGATCAGCAAAGCATTATTGCACGTGAGATTTCAAATTAGAATGGACAAGGGAGGTAAAGAGTTCATAAACTTATTTCTTCGAGAAGTTGATAGCCCATGAAATGTTAGGCAGAATCCTAACTGATTGGGAAAAACAATGATGTTAATGTCAATATAAGAAATGGAGCTCAAAAAGATCAGGTAGAGTACAAAGTTGTTGATGTGAGATGTCGTCATGACAGAAAAAGAATCAAAGTACATCCAAATGTCCCTCAATGACCACGGTTCATGCATCATATGGTTAGGCATCCATAGGGTAAAACATGTTAACCCATGCATTCAAAACATTTTTTTGGTTAATTTTAACAGGAATTTGCAGGATTAACAAAGCAATCCAGATCAGGACAAACAAAGATCTCAGAGGAAAGAAATTTAAAAACAAATATTTCAGAAGGTCAACAGAGACCAATACAGATTTCTATTTGAGGAGAAAGATCTCAACAAAGAAGATGAAGTTAAGCAAGATTTTCTGCTTGAAGATGCGAATTTCAACAAAAATCTTTATTTACCAGATGTTCAAGGGAATTCAGATGAAAAGAACAACTTCGGATTCCAAGATTTGTTTGAAGGAATTCAACAGATAAGAACAACTTCAAACTTTGGAGGAGTTCAAATGAGAGGAACAACTCCAGATTCAATATGAAGAAACGTCAAATTTCATGACTTGATATCAGTCTGAAGAATTTCGTAATAAGAAGAACAGCTTCAGACTCTTTAGTGGAGATGAAGAATTTCGTAATAAGAAGGACAACTCCATATTCTATTGTTAAATCCCCCGGGTCATCAGTAAGTCCTCCGGGCATGATGTTAAATCCTTCGGGGTCATCATTAAGTCTTCCTAGAATGATGTTAAGTCCTCCGGGCCATCACCTTCGGGAGTGATGATATCGTTTGCACAATCAAGGAGGCAATACGATCATAAATCCTCCGGGTCAACAGTAAGTCCTCCGGGCATGATGTTAAGTCCTCCGGGCCATCACCTTCGGGAATGATGATATCGTTTGCACAGTCAAGGAGGCAATACGATCCTAAATCCTCCGGGTCATCAATAAGTTCTCCGAGCATGATGTTAAATCCTCCAGTCATCAGTAAGTCCTCCGGGCATGATGTTAAATTTGGAGAATTTCGTAATAAGAAGAACAACTCCAAATTCCATGAGATACGAGGAATTTCGTAATAAGAAGAACAACCTCGGATTTCATCACTTTCATCTGGAGAATTTCGTAATAAGAAGAACAGCTCCAGATATCCCAGAGACGAGGAATTTCAGAACAAGAAGAACAACCTCGAGTTACGTCACAGGTTTTGCTTGAAGAAATTCGTAATAAGAAGAACAACTTCAAGCTTCGGCCAAATGACCTAAACAAAATTCGTGTTTTTCAGTCTTTGCCCATCTCCTGCTCCGCAGCATTGAGCAAAGAGGGGCAACTGTCAACACGAATTTCTGTATAATAAAATAAAAATAAAAAATAGAAAATGATAAATAATAATAAAATAAATAACTGAAAAATCAAATAAAAAGATAAAAAATACAAAAAATAAAATAAAAGTAAAAAAACAAAAAATTTAAATATATGAGAGAGTTTTAGATTTAGTGAGGATTGTGTTGAGAGATTTGAGGAAGAAATTTTAGGGATTTGGTGGAGTTTGAATTAGTTTAGGATGTTTGAAAAATCCTTTAAATAGATGTCTTCGAATCTGGAAAAAACGAATGGAAGGAAGGATCTGAAAGTTTGAACCGAAAGAGGAATCGGAAGAGAAGAGGGGAATCGAAGAGGAGGAGATCGGTGAAAGGCAAGCACTTGACATGAATCTTCCAAAAGTATTGGTGAGAGCTTTTTCTTGGTTGTTTCTTACTTTTTTATGTTTAAGTTAGATTCCGGGAAGATGGATGAGTGTTCTTGAATCCGGGTAGATTTAAGTGTTTTTAGGGTGTCATCCGAGTAGTGTTAGTTTAATTAGGTGTTAATTTAATCAAATATTAGATGTTAATTAGGTGTTAATTTAATTTTAAGGCTTAGAAATTATTTAATTAAGTTCTTGGTTGAATTTAATTTAATTTCTAAGGTTGAATTTAAAATTATTTTAATCTAATTAAATCTAGCTTGAACCTAAATTGAACCCTAAATCTCAAAATTAGTTAATTTAGATATTAATTAGGTTTATTTTTTTTAAAAGCTTAGAAATTATTTAATTAGGTTCATAGTTGAATTTAATTTAGTTTCCAAGATAAAATTTAAAATTAATTTAACCTAATTAGATCTAATTTAGCCTAAGTGAACCTTAAAACTAAATTTTCATCAAATTTGACTTTAATTAGGATTAATTAAAATTTAAAGCTTAGGAAAATTTGATTAAGTGATTAATTTAATTAAAGATTCTAAATCTTAAAATTAATTAAACTTAATTAAATCTAATTCGTCCCCTTGAAATCGAACTCTTGTCTTTTTTTGTCTTTACCATGTAAGTCCCTTTTTAATTTTAATTATCTTTGTTGTAACATGAACTCTCATATTTTCTAATGAAAAGTAATCAAGTTCCTTTATTTTGTTTATTTGTTTTATTTTATTTAATTATGTTTTATTTTAAAAAAATCGCATGGCATATTTTTTAGGAGATCACTTAATCATCATTTAGTTAATTAATTTAGAGATTTTTAGAATTAGTTGCTTTAATTAATTAATTAAATAGGGAGATAATTAATAATGATAGTATTTGAATCTTATACCTCGGATACACTGAGAGACCGATGTTTTGACGTACCATGATGTTGGTCTAAAGAGTGTACCTTGGTATCGAATTCATGTGCTATTAAAAACCTAGAACTTGATAAAGCAATTTAGGTTTAGAATTAAATAAAATTGGTAGGTAAAAATTAGTGATATTAGTAATTTAAATAGGTTTTAAGATTTAATTAATGGAGCCTTCATAGGTTAGAACTTAAAATGAACAAGATAAATACATGATCATGCATTTAAACCTTTTGATGCGGAATTTATATTTCTTTAAATTTGGGCGAGATTTCCTATCTAGAGGACGTCTTATTCAAGCCCAAGTTTAAAAGGGATGTATTTTCTTAATCAAAAGGATGTCCTCAATTCAAGTGATGTTTCATTAACAATCAAGAATTAAATTAATATCTATATTTAAAATATCAAAATGCCACGTGTAATTAATAAGGTACCAATTTTTGGACGTTTGTAAGGGTCGTCTTTACACGTAACCGACTCCCGAACCCAAATGTTTTTAACTAATCTCTAGTTTGTTTTATGGTGTCTGGCCTACCAAAGTGGCCGGTGGCGATTCTAAGTCAATTTTTAAAATTAAATAATAAGTTTATTCTAAAATTCAGAATTTTCAAGATTAAATTCGTATTTTTTCAAAACCAATTTGTTAGGTTATTTTTTCACACGTTTTCGGTTTTAAAACGGTCGCGACATAATGAACAACAGGTTTAGTAAAGCAACAATTTTATGTAAAATTTGGATTATTTAGCAAATATTTAAATTTATTTGATAAAAAAATTTCAACATTTTTTACATTTAAAATTCAACTCTACGAGAAAACGACATCTTTCAAGTCCCACGGTCCGTTCCCACCACGTTTCCTTCACATCTACACTCTCAATCGAGAGATTATACGGTGAACCCTGTTCACCACGTCATTCATGGTACAAGTAATCAGGATCGTTGATCTTTAAATAACCACCTAATAACTACCCATCCACTAAGTCCATGTAGGAAAGAGGTGATGATTCACTTGAAAAAAATTAAGATCAACGATCCTGATTGCTTGGGACCATGGATAACGCGGAGAACAGGTTAACCGTATAATTTTTCCTCTCAATCTCAAGAAAATAGGCATTCAAATTTTAACGTCAACACGTCACTGCCACGCGTCCTAAAAGTGGGGTGCTGTAGTGCCCAGTGAAAGATCTAATTTCTATGTTGCCATCGGATCAGATCAACTACCTGAGTACCCAGACCAAGAGGCGAATTTCAAAACCCATCCCTGATCTTTCTTCTTGCTTTCATTTCTCAAGATATTAATCTTCTTTCTTTCGTTTTGCAACGGCTCATTCACGCGTATATGCTGGCAGAATTATAGCCGTTAAAGAAAGAGAGCCTTCCAACGGAGGGGATATATACCGGCAGAAGAAAAGAGTCGAGTATCTCTGGTTTTCTCCTTTTCCTCTCATGATTTTTCTCTTTTCTTGTTACTTTTCTGATCAGTTGTTTAGGGTTGAAATACGTTGGAATTTTTTTTTTTCTGAAGAAATGTATACTACTTTGCACTATTTTCACCATAAATCAGTTCTTTATGCAGCCGTTTGTGGGGAGTAAGTGCTTCATGCTTCATTCTAGGGGTTTAGTAGGGATTAAGCTTTAATTTCTTCGAAATTTTCTTTTGATTTTCTCAGGAAAATACACAGTTCGGTGCAAAAGACTTCAGTGACTAGGGCACTGGATCTAACCGTGACGAAGCCGTCGTTCGTCGGAACGGGCTCATCCTCGTGTTTCATCTTAAATCTGAAAGACAAATCGGATATAGATTTATCGGGACGGTTTCTTTTCTTTCTTTCTTTCTTTCCCTCTTTTGGCTGCCAACTTCATACCCCCAGCATCACCTTTGGCCGCCAAGAGAAAGACATCTAGAATGTAGCATCATCAAATAAAATAGAAAACAACTCTGAAACCATGATGGCACCAACAACAAACAGAAAAACATTTTGGAACCGAGATGTTGTTCCGTTGCTGTCAAATCTCCAACAACCGATGCTCCAGTTTTTTAGCCTAGAAGTCGAGTATCCATCGCCACTCCACGGGTCTGCTTCCAGATTCAACAACGGTACAATCACGGATAGTTCTTTTTTCGTTTATTTTATTTCTTTCTTTAAATATTCTCTAAATCTGAAAGAAAAGTTATCAATTACAGATAATTTATTCGAAAACCTAGAAAATTCTTACTTGGATGATACATGTACAATAATTGATAATTCTTGTGATTTTTCTGGCAAGAATTTGTTGTTTCTTTTGCAAAAAGTTCTGAAGCAGAGCGATGTGGGAAATCTAGGAAGAATAGTGCTGCCAAAGGGACGATATTTACATTTTATGGATGATAATTCGAGTCTTTTTTTTTAATACTGACTAACCTTAGCATTTCTTTTGTTGTTTTTTTAAATCGAAACCAGAAAGAAGCTGAAACCCATCTTCCGGAGTTAGAAGCAAGAGATGGGATCTCCATAGCCATGGAAGACATTGGAATATCTCGAGTTTGGAACATACGCTAAAGGTATTCTAAAATTTAGCTTTGCTGATGCTGTTTTTGATAACCTGTCGTTTTCCTTGCACAACATTAGTTCTAAATCACCTTTCTGTTTCCTGTCTTTGTTTTTTTTTCATCCTTATGGAATTTTAGATTCTGGCCAAACAATAAAAGCAGTATGTATCTTCTCGAAAATACAGGTGCATGTGCATCCACCATATCAACCTAGTGATTTTTTAGAAACAAATTCTCGTATTTATCATATTTAACATACTATTGCTAGTGGAAATCAGGTAAAACCTTTACTCATGGAAAACTTGTTGTTGTTTCTGCAGATCTAGAGGTCTCGAGCAAAGGAGTATTCCGCGAACGTCATATCCATCATGTATGTCGAACTATCACTATTTGAAGCAACACCCTTGAAAATTTAAATCAAAGCCAGCATTTCTTAAAAAAAAGGAAAGATTAAAATGGTAGTGTTCAAGAATCATTCCACTTGACTTGATTCGATAAAATTTTTGTTGTTGTAGTTTAACATGCATGCTGAAACGAGTGTGTTTCATATGCAATTCTCTGGTGTAACATTTAATGACAGAGTAACGATTACATTTAACAAGAATCTAATAAATATAACTCTAAAAATTAAGAGGAATGAGAGTTAATTACTACTATTAATTGTCAATTTTGACTCCCGGCTTGTAGTTTGGAGAGCTTAATATACATTTGATATCCAGTGATCCTTCCTTTTCAGGTATTCATTAGAATTTGTTTACCTAAAACTAAGTATTTTTCCCCATATTGACAAATTTCTCAACTGTCATGTAGGCCATATTCTAATTCATATACTCCTCTACTGATGACCAATATGCAGTGAATGTCATAGAACTACCTTGAGGGGTGGATTAAGGATTGTCGAATTAATTTGATCTTTAGTATATCTGTATTTCTTATTTTTCTAGATCTAGAGTCTACCATAATGTGCGTTGTCATGGATACAATAAAATGATGTTAAATAAGGTTCAGATGCAATAAAATAATTTCTTCGGGATTAATACCCAACAAAATCCACATGCTCCTTACTGTATCAAAGAAAGTTGTTCGGGAACTTCTGCTTACAGAAGATTCCTTCACATATCCTTTCTGGGCATGGATCTTGGTTAACTTCATTGTTGCTTTAAGTTTCAGTACTCGGGCTTAGTGTATTTTTCTTTCATTTGTAGGGAATAACGAAAACTCTAGTCTTGCGAGAAATCCGTGAAGATGGAGCTGCGAAACTGCTGTCTACCATGGAGACTTTGGCTGCCTGTGACGGCAATATTTGTTCATGACAAGTAAATCACTGGTGTGATTATTTTCAGTTATGTGATCATAATGCAGCAAAAGGTTGTTATCACATGGGCTTGGAAAGTAATTATCATGTCAATTAAAGATAAATTATTTTTTATTCCATGTTTGATTTTTTTATAAAACCTCATTTAGATGCATTTGCAAGTGTATTTTGTTTCTTTTACTGAGTGTTGTTTCATAATTGTCTTGCCTTTGTAGTTGATGATGGGTCTTCATGGAAGATAACTACTGAAATTGCTCGTGGATGTCGCTGGTCATGTTGAAGACACTGTTTATGAGGTGCCTTGTCTATTTTTCTGCTAAAGATGATTTGGATTCCATTCCAATGGCAATACAGGTTTCGTCCAAGGTATTTTACTCTCTTTTTTGTAAATAATGTTGTTTCGTTTTTAAATGAATAAGTAGAATGTCTTAGGGCCTCATAAAATGTGGAACTCTTTTGTTCATTTCATTTAAGACCCAACAATATTGGACAACACTGAAAAAATAAGTAAAATATGACATGTCACAATACAAAAATATCTCAAAATTTGTATAACATGAATTGTTAACGTACTAGAATTTATATTATATGATTTCAACACAGAAAAATGTATGAAAAGATGTACTATGTATGTTCATGTCACTGTTTGTCTCCTTTAATTAGATAATTATAGAATTAGTCCTTCATAGTTTTCATTTTGAAGAACTGGACTGAAAAATGTATTGTGTTACGAACTTTGTGTCTGTAGGTCAGCCAGGATATGGGTATAGATGCACCTGTACCTATCAACTCAAAATTGAAGTTTTTTGAATTCTGCCGAACATCCTCATTTGAGCATTCCTTAAACCGAAGGTTGGCAGAAGTCGGAAACAGTACCATCTAGATCTCTCATATTTGTCTCAGGTACACTTATAGTCTGGCATTCTGCCACTGTTTCATTCTCAATGCAGTTGAATTCTTCTTCACCGTGTTTAGATTCTTATTAGTTGTTGGACAAATCGTTTTTCATGAATACCCTTTGTCTGAAAGTCCCATGTCCAAATGTTACTTCAAAGAATATTCAAAAATATATTCGTGTTGGACTAATACCCTTATTAGGTACTCGCACAGACATATGGTCACCCCAGCATCCGTGTAAAATAGGTCCAAGGCAAACAATATTATGTTCAAAACTCCTGGGTAAAATGGATATTGTTTCTTCCAATCCTTTACTGCTTACACTTATTACTATTCTGGTTTAGTGTTCATACAAGTTTTATGAAGCCTAATACCGTCTTGTTTTCAGGAAAATTTGAAACTCATGGATGATTTAACTGCTTTTAGACCAACAATATTCTGCAGTGTGTTTTGATTATACATAATCAAATCTATGCTGGGTATGATAATAGTTGATTTCACAATTGGAACTTTTATGTTTGTTAATTTCACTGTACAGAATCACCAATGCTATCAGCACTTCTTGTGGTCTAAAGGAGAGGCTATTTATAGCCAACTACAATTCCAAGAGGCAAGCCATCGAGAATGATATGCTAGATAATATTTGAATTTTCTTTCTCTATTGCGTAAGCTTTCTTATTATTCTGCTGGCACATAATATTGATAACCTAAGAGGGAATTTATATAGATTATAGAGTAATGATGAGAGAATGTGAAATGTAAAACAATCATTCCACTGACTTGATTCGAAAAAATTTTCGTTGTTGTAGTTTAACATGCATGCTCAAACGAGTGTTTTATATGCAATTCTCTGGTGTAACATTTAAAGACAGTCATGATTACATTTAACAAGAACCTAATAATTGTTAACTCTAAAAATTGAGAGGGATGAGAGTTAATTACATCTATTAATTATCAATTTTGACTCCCAACTTGTAGTTTGGAGAACTTAATATACATTTGATATCTAGTGATCCTTCCTTGGCAGTTATTTATTAGAATTTGTTAACCTAAAACTAATTATTTTTCTCTATATTGACAAACTTCTTAACTGTCATGTAGGCCCTATTCTGATTCATATACTCCGCTATTAATGACCAATATGCAATGAATGTCTTGGAACTACCTCGGTTTAATTCCTTTAAACCGTGCACCATGTTTTATGATTTTGTAGAAAAAGAAGAACCTAACTTGAGTATGTGTGTGATTAGGGATTGTTGAAGTAGCTTGAACTTTTGTATATCTGCATTTTTTGTTTCTATACTGTAATGTGCGTTGTCATGGATGCACTAAAATGATGTTTCATAAGGTTCAGATGCAATAAAATAATTTCTTCAAGATTAAAACCCATCAAAATCCACATGCTCCTTGTTGTATCAAAGCAAGATGTTTGGTAACTTCTGCTAACAGATGTTTCCTTCGCATATCCTTCTGGGTATGTCTCTTAGTTTACTTGATTGTTGCTTCGAGTTTTAGGACTCGAGCTAAGTGTATTTTTCATTCATTTGTAGTAAATAACGAAAACTCTAGTCTTTCTAGAAATCGGTGAAGATGGAGCTGCGAAACTACTGTCTAACAAAGAGTCTTTGGCTCCATGCGACATAGCAGTATTTGTTCATGACAGGTAAATCACAGGTGTGATTATTTTGAATTATATGATCAAAATGGAGCAAAAGGTTGTTCTCACATGGGTTTGGAGAGTACTTATCATGTTCTCACTGGACTGAAAAATGCATTGTGTTACAAACTTTGCTTCTGCAGGTTAGCCAGGATATGGGTATAGATGCACATGTACCTATCAGCTCAAAATTGAGTGATTTCAACAACATATTTTGAAGGATATTGAATTCTGCAGAACTTCCTCATTTGAGCATTCCTTAAACTGAAGGCTGGCTGCAGTCGGAAACAGTACCATTGGATCATAAACAGATCTCTCATATTTGTCTCGGGTACACTGATAGTCTGACATTTTGCAACTGTTTCATTCTCAATGTTATTCACCATGGTTAGATTCTTATTAGTCGTTCTACATATCGTTTTTCATGAATACCTTTTGTCTGAAAGTCTCATGTCCAGAAGTTACTTCAAAGAATATTCGAAGACATATTCTTGTTGGACTAATACCCGTATTAGGTACTCACACAGACATATCGTCACCCCAGCATCTGTGTAAAATAGGTCCGAGGCAAATACTATTATACCTATTTTTTGATCAAAAAAAATAGTAAAGTGTACAATCTGAACTCTCTAAAATTTTTATTTTAGAGGAATTGCACCGTTTTTTTTGAACTCTCTTTAATTTAACTGGTAGAAAAGTTGAAACATGATGACAAGGAACAAAGAAGTTGCAGGGTAATGTGCAATCTTTGCAGCTGAGACTTTCTGCGTGAGAACATATATGCAATAGTCTCCATGAAAAGGTAATCATATAAAACAAACCAAAGCAATTAATTTTGAAATGTAAAACAACAACTTCTATTAGCAATCTAGATTGATGCTTTTCTTGTTGGTATTTTTTCATTTTTTATTGCTTGTTATTTGATGTCTAGGACGTGACCTAGAAAATCAGCTAGCAGACGAATGGAAAACTTGGTTAAAGCTTGAAACCAGTGCTTTTGTTGTTTCTACTTCTATTAGACCACCTCTTAAACATGCAACAGAGAATACCTAAACTGATAAAAAGACGCCACTTGGTCACGTATTTAGACCTGAGGATGGCCCACTCACTCTGATTGAATTTTACAAGTTTCATTGTGAATTTTTTTAATCCTGTGTTCTTGTACTTGTGCAGATGATGTATTTATACGAACCAAACCCTTTGTCACTTCTATACTGAATGGTTATAATGTCTGCATCTTTGCGTATGGTCAAACTAGAACTGGGATGACATTTACTATATAGAGGAACCACCAGAATATAAAAGTAATTAATTATAGGACATAGGAGTTGTTTCGAGTTGCTGAAGAGATAGGTGGTGTAATGAAATGTCTTACATGTTTCTCCCTCTCCCTCCTTTTACCCTCTCATATACGAGCAACACATACACACAACCAAGTAAAATTTTAGTGTCTAACATTAACAGTTCTATTCTTTCTCCTTTTATGTGGAAAATCAGGAACTCAAAGCTCACACATATGTTTCAGAGCTCTCTAGGTAAGCTTTTTGTCTCGTGGTAAGCTAGTAGTAGATCTGGAATGATTGGCCTTGATGAGGGTTTGTATTCATGTTTTGGTAGCCTAATGGCAAAATCATGAAATGTAGGAGGAGATTTCAAGACCGTGATGTTTGTACAGATCAACCCTCTAATGCAGACCTTGGGGAGACCCTCTGCTCATTGAACTTTGCTTGTCGAGTTAGGGGGATTGAAAGTGACCCTGCCTGCAACCAGGTGGACCTTACTGAGCTCTACAAGTATTAGCAAATGGTATTACAAATTGATGAAATTTGAAATATTTCCCTCGACATTTGAGATGGATTCAATTTGCTTGATATCTGGTTATTGAATAATTAACAGGCAAAAAAGTTGAAACATGATGACAAGGAAGCAAAGCAGTTGCAGGATAATGTGTAATCCTTGCAGCTGAGACTTTCTGCGAGAGAGAACATATATGCAAAAGTCTCCATGAAAAGGTATTCATATATTAAAAACTGAAGCTGTTATTTTCGAGATGTAAAACAACAATTTTTATTAGCAATCTAGATTCTGATGCTTTTCTTCTTTGTGTTGTTTTTTTTCATTTTTAATTGCTTGGTATTTGATGTCAGGTTCGTGACCAAGAAAATCTGCTAGCAGTGGAACCGAATGCTCGGTTAAAGCAGGAAATCAGAGCTTTTTGCTGCTTCTATTTCTGCTAGACCACCTCTTAAACAAGCAGTAGAGATTACCAAAATAGTTGCTTTGAGGAATTTAATGGATCATATTGTCTTGATGATTCTGTTAACCTAATAGAAATCATCTGAGGATGATGACGAATTGGAAACTTCTGAATCAGGTATGTCTTGTAATTTATCAATATTTATCTTTCGATTTAAATTTTTGTTTCACAGGTGTGTACGGTATTATTTTTTTACTTGGATTTATCTTTTAAACTGTGATATCAAATTGGTATTGTAGGCTTGGCCCTTTTTTTTTAAATTCTGAGTATCATTTGAAGGAGATAAATGCACTACTTTTAACATGATTACTGCTTTTATTTATCTATTATTTCTTAATCATCTGTGAATTCTTTTGCAGTAACCTGGCCCAAAAATGTTTTTGCTGCTATCAATAAGAATTATCCATCACATTTTCATGTTTCTGTTCGCAAGTTCTTTGAGGTTAGTTTAACTATTACTTCATATCTATGCTTGTTTGTATCTTTTTTATGCTTCTGGTCTTATGTTTTTGTTTTTGTTTTGATCCTTGTGAATTCTACTAAGATGCCAAAGTACAAACCACAAAAGGAAACCGTGTGTAAATTCTTGAGTAAATTATTGAATGGAAATTTTGATTCACTACCAGTTTGTTCAGAGCAAAATATGGTTTGCATCACACTCCCTAAGGCATCACACCACCATTTTGCATCATACCAAATATATTTCTATCTAGATTTCTTATTCATTGCCTCATTTCTTTAGTTCAATCATGAGTTTAAGGTTTAAGGTTTGCGCGCTAGATGCTGCCTTTACGTTCTCAAATCGGTGGCCTTTACGTAAGGATTATATTGCCCCCAATTTTTATTCCTTACCCCCAATTTTTTTGAAATACGAGACTCTTAAGAAACAAAATTAAACTTCGTGTTGTTTTTATACTCTGCACTAATACAAAGTGTTTGTTTTGTATGTTCTATATATTAGTTGGTAAATATTTGGTAATCTTGTATTGTCTGTTAAATGAAATTGCCTCTCTTTATGTTTCTTGACAAGAATTTCATTTGTTAAACTGTTATGAAAATTAAGTTATGAACATTTTAATCGATATCCTAACACTGATATGATATTTAGGTTCTCAACATTTTAATAGTAGAATATTGCAAAGTTGCATTGTAAAACGAATTTGAGAAGTCTACATAATTCAGTGAATTATGGGCTGGAGGTTGATTACCAGTTGCTTGTTCCTTTTAGTTTGGAGGAGCATTGTAAATACTTTAATGATCACTTAAAAAATGCATGTAATCTGATATTTCTATCTAATCCATTTATTCAAAAAAGTTGAAGATTTTTATAACTTTGCCGCCTCAACAATGATATGCCAACCTGTCTGCCGTGGCAAAAGTGCACCTTTCACCAGGCTAAAATCAGAAGATTTCTAAGGAATAGTACTTAGGATTATATTATGAGCTTAAAGTATTTAAGCATTGTTGTGACTTAGCTGATTTTAAGAGTTCTTTTTAAAGTAAGCAATAGAGATCTAGACTTTGGATAATAGCTAGAGGTGCCTATCACTGGCACTAGTTTAAGTCCTTAGAGGTCATGCAACTAGTAACACTAGTAATTTAGGTTTTAAACACTTAAGTAATGGAGCCTTTTTAGGATTAGAACTTAAAATGAACAAGATAAAATGGTCATGCATTTTGTTTTAGCCTTTTGAGGCGGAAGTTACATTTCTTTGAATTTGGGTGAGGTTTCCTATCTAGAGAACGTCTCATTCAACTCAAGTTTAAAGATGGTGTAACTTCTAAATCAAAAGGATATCCAAATTCAAATAATGTTCAATTAACAATGAAAAATTAAATTAACATCTATCTTCAAAGTATCAATGCCACGTAATGTTTTTCAAGGTACCAATTTTTTGGGCGTTTGTAAGGGTCGTCCTTACATGTAACCGACTCCCGAACCCAACATTTTTTTAATGAATCTCTGGTTTATTTTTATGGTGTCTGGCCTACCTAAGTGGCTGGTGGCGACTCCAAGTCAACTTTTTTCAAAATTATATATATTTTTCTTAAAATTTGGATTTTTCAAGATTAAAATTGATAAAGCTCATACTTTTTAAAAATTAATAGCCAAGTCATTTTCACCTAAACTCGCGTTTTTTTTAAAAAGGTCGCGACAAGAATCAATCAGCATGACTTGATTCGATAAAATTTTTGTTGTTGTAGTTTAACATGCATGCTGAAACGTGTTTCATATGCAATTCTCTGGTGTAACATTTAATGATAGAGTAATGATTACATTTAACAAGAACCTAATAAATATTAACTCTAAAACTAAGAGGAATGAGAGTTAATTACTACTATTAATTGTCAATTTTGACTCCCAGCTTGTAGTTTGGAGAGCTTAATATACAATTGATATCCAGTGATCCTTCCTTGTCATGTATTCATTAGAATTTGTTTACCTAAAACTAAGTATTTTTCCACATGTTGACATTTGAAAAATTTCTCAACTGTCATGTAGGCCCTATTGTGATTCATATACTCCACTACTGATGACCAATATGCAGTGAATGTCATGGAACTACCTTGAGGGGGGATTAGGGATTGTCGAAATAACTTGATCTTTAGTATATCTGCATTTCTTTTTTTTCTAGATCAAGAGTCTACACCATAATGTGCGTTGTCATGGATACACTAAAATGA
Source organism: Abelmoschus esculentus (assembly GCA_035048815.1). Taxonomy (NCBI): domain Eukaryota; kingdom Viridiplantae; phylum Streptophyta; class Magnoliopsida; order Malvales; family Malvaceae; genus Abelmoschus; species Abelmoschus esculentus. The sequence goes on from JAUCBN010000038.1 coordinate 3,608,049, forward strand.
TGCTACATAAGGTTCAGATGCAATAAAATAATTTCTTCGGGATTAATACCCAACAAAATCCACATGCTCCTTGTTGTATCAAAGAAAGTTGTTCGGGAACTTCTGCTTACATAAGTTTCCTTCACATATCCTTTCTGGGCATGGATCTTGGTTAACTTCATTGTTGCTTTAAGTTTCAGTACTTGGGCCTAGTGTATTTTTCTTTCATTTGTAGGGAATAATGAAAACTCTAGTCTTGCGAGAAATCCGTGAAGATGGAGCTGCGAAACTGTTGTCTACCATGGAGACTTTGGCTGCCTGTGACAGCAATATTTGTTCATGACAAGTAAACTACTGGTGTGATTATTTTCAGTTATGTGATCATAATGCAGTAAAAGTTTGTTATCACATGGGCTTGGAGAGTAATTATCATGTCAAATAAAGATAATTTTTTTCCATGTTTGATTTTTTTATAAAACTTCATTTAGATGCATATTCGAGTGTATTTTGTTTCTTTTTCTGAGTGTTGTGTCATGATTGTCTTGCCTTTGCAGTTGATGATGGGTCTTCATGGAAGATAACGACTGAATTGCTCGGGGATGTCGCTGGTCATGTTGAAGACACTGTTCATGAGGTGCCTTGTCTCATTGTTTCTGCTAAAGATGATTTGGATTCCATTCCAATGGCAATACAGATTTCGACCAGGGTATTTTACTCATTTTTAAATAGTATTTTACTCTTTTTTTTTAAATAATGTTCTTTCGTTTTTAAATGAATAAGTAGAATGTCTTATGGCCTCATAAAATCTGGAACTCTTTTGTTCATTTCATTTAACACCCGGCAATATTGGACAACACTGAAAAATTAAGTAAAATATGACATCCCACAATACAAAAATGTCTCAAAATTTGTATAACATGAATTATTAACGTACTAGAATTTATATTATATGATTTCAACACAGAAAAGTGCACGAAAAGATGTACCGTGTTCATGTCAATGGTTTTCTCCTTTAATTGGATAATTATAGAATTAGTCCTTCATAGTTTTCATTTTGAAGAACTGGACTGAAAAATGCACTGTCTTACGAACTCTGCGTCTGTAGGTTAGCCAGGATATGGGTATAGATGCACCTGTACCTATCAACTCAAATTTGATTGATTTCAACAACATATTTTGAAGCTTTGTGAATTCTGCCGAACATCCTCATTTGAGCATTCCTTAAACTGAAGGCTGGCAGAAGTCGGAAACAATACCATTGGTTCATAAACAGATCTCTCATATTTGTCTCAGGTAATCTTATAGTCCGGCATTCAACAACTTTTTCATTCTCAGTGCAGTTGAAATATTCTTTGAAGGAGATAAATTTACTACTTTTAACATGATTACTGCTTTTATTTATCTTTTTTTTAATCATCTGTGAATTATTTTGCAGTAACCTGGGCCAAAAATGTTTTTGCTGCTATCAAAAAGAATTATCCATCACATTTTCATGTTGCTGTTCGCAAGTTCCTAGAGGTCAGTTTAACTATTACTTCTTATTTTTGCTTGTTTGTATCATTTCTTATGCTGCTGGTCTTATGATTTTGTTTTGATTCTTGTTTATTCTACTAACATGCCAAAGTACAAACCAAAAAAAGAAACCGAGCGTGAATTCTCGAGTAAATTATTGAATGGAAATTTGGATTCATTGCCAGTTTTTCAGAGCAAAACATGGTTTGCATCACACTCCCTAAGGCATCACACCACCATTTTTCATCATATCAAATATATTTCTTTCTAGATTTCTTATTCATTGCCTCATTTCTTTAGTTCAATCTTGAATTTAAGGTTTGCGATAGATTCTGCCTTATATTGCCAGGATTATATTACCCCCAATTTTTATGAAATACGAGACTCTTAAGAAATAAAATTAAACTTCATGTTGTTGTTTATGCACTCTGCACTAATACAAAGTGTTTTTTTTGTATGTTCTATATATTAGGTGGTAAATATTTGGTAATCTAGATTGTCTGTTAAGTCCTTAGAGGTGCCAGAAACTGGTTCTAAGACTAGATAGCTTTCCCCATGCTAGAGGTGCCCAAAATTGGCTCTAGTAGTGGAACTTAAACTTGAGGTACCCGAAATTGGCTCAAGTAAAATAAATATATTTATTTACATACTAGAGGTGCCCGAAATTGACTCTAGTAGACTTGAGGTGCCCGAAATTGGCTCAAGTAAAATAGATCTATTTATTTACATAGATTTATGTGCAGATTAAGGGGAAGAGAAGAATTAAAGAGTTCCAAGTCGTGAGTCTTGAGCTTAGAATTATTTAGAACCCATAGAATTAGCCTTGTTCATAATTACGCATACACTCACAAGGCTTATAGACTAATTCTGAGGAAATCCTAGAAATCAAAAGAGGCAGAGCAAAAGAAGGGATCCCGGCAACTAGGAAGGCATATTGCCATAGAAATTGTGAACTTAATTTATTTTACATTGCTTGAGGACAAGCAATAGTTTGAGTTTGAGATGTGATAAGTTCTTAAAAGTCATATTTTATACGTCCTTTTTTACTATAAATATTGTTAATTTTTGTGTTACTTGAGTGACAATATCAGTCATTTCTACATATTTATTGTACTTAATTATCGAATTTATGCAATAATTGGTGGAAAAAGGTACTGCTAATGTTTTTAAGTCTTGACAGGTAAAATGCTACAATAATTGATGCAATTTGGAGCCATTTCTTGATATGATCTTTTAGGCCTGATGGTTCAGCAAAAGAAGTTTATATTCTCGGGCAAAAATTTCCTCCCTTCTATTTTTGACGTATTGCTTAGCTCGTCTTTTGAGTGCATTGAGCAGAGGTACTGACATGCTTTCTTTCATCTCTAATATAATTTAATACCTTGAATGAACAGTAATTAGTTCTGATTCTTTGTAATCACTTAAACGGCTTCATTTTTTGCTAAAATGATATTCCTTTAGGTTGTCCTATTTTTTGTGTCATACTTGCTGCATCTAAGCTGATTTTTGTTTATTGCAGTTCTCATGATGACTGATATCATACAGTTGCTTCGAGGAATTTAGTGGATCATATTGCCTTGATGATTATGCTTTATAACTGTCTAATTCTATCAAGCCAAGGTTTCGTTATCTGGAATATCTGCATCTAAGCTGATTTTTGTTTATTGCAGTTCTCATGATGACTGATATCATCTCGCTTTAATATCAGTAGTAGATACAGTTGCTTCGAGGAATTTAGTGGATCATATTGCCTTGATGATTATGCTTTATAACTGTCTAATTCTATCAAGCCAAGGTTTCGTTATCTGGAATATCTGCTAAATGAAGCTGCCTCTATGTTTCTTTACAAGTGTTACAATTGTTAAACTGTTGTGACAATCCAGTTATGAACATTTTAATAGACATCTTAAAACTGCTATGTTATTTAAGTTCTTATCTATTTAATAGTAGAATATGTTGAGAACTTATATTGTGAAATGGATTTGAGAAGACTACCTGATTCAATAAATTATTGGCTGGAGGTTGATTACCAGTTGCCTATTCGTATGTCTGTTGCTGATTTTGCAGAAGATCCTGCTGCAGTTCAAGTAGAGAGTCTTCACTGCATCTCATTTCTTTGTTCTCAGCTAATTGATAAACTACCATTTGAACTTTTGGCTTTATTTCCCTCACTTCTTCCACTCACGGCAACAATCAAGTTTACCATTTTTTAAATTCTTAAAGGCCGTCTTAGCATCGTTTCAGAAGCTCATGAATCATGATGGTGTCCCCTTTTTCTTGATCTCTTTGTTGTGTATAAATTCGCGAGTTTCTGTTTTCAGGCTACTAGGATTTGCTGCCATGGACTCTGTTGATAAGCTTTATAAATTATGGTGTCAAGTGGACTTTTTCAGCAAGAAAAATGGCACGATGGATAGTACTTTTTTCTTTCATATGGTTATATTTATTTGCTTTTTTTTCCAAGACAAACAAAATTGGATTCTTTACAGGAAAAGTTGTAATTTGGAGCCATTTTCTTAATAATCTTTTGGGCCTGATGGTTCAGCAAAAGAGGTTTATATATCTGGACAAAAGTTTCCTCCTTTTTTGATATGTTTTCTTAGCTCCTTTTTTGAGAGCATTGAGCAGAGGTATTGACATGTTTTCTTTCATCTCTAATATAATTTAATACCTTGCATGAACAGTAATTAGTTCTGATTCTTTGTAATCACTTAAACGGCTTCACTTATTGCTAAAAATGATATTCCGTTAGCTTGTTCTATTTTTTGTGGCATACTTGCTGCATCTAAGCTGATTTTTGTTTATTGCAGTTCTTATGATGACTGATATCATCTTGCTGTAATATCAGTAATAGATACAGTTGCTTTGAGGAATTTAATGGATCATATTGCCTTGATGATTCTGCTAACCTGATTGAAATTATGTGAGGATGATGGCGAATTGGAAACTTCTGAATCAGGTATGTCTTGTAATTTATCAATATTCCTCTTTCAATTTAAATTTTTGTTTCACAGATGTGTATGGTATTATATTTTTTACTAGGATTTAACTTTTAAACTGTGATATCAAATTGGTATTGTAGGCTTGGCCTTTCTTTTTTAAATTCTGAGTATCATTTGAAGGAGATAACTTTAGTACTTTTAACATGATTACTGCTTCTATTTATCTTTTATTTCTTAATCATATGTGAATTATTTTGCAATAACCTGGGCCAAAATGTTTTTGCTGCTATCAATAAGAATTATCCATCACATTTTCATGTTGCTGTTCGCAAGTTCCTAGAGGTCAGTTTAACTTTTACTTCTTATCTTTGCTTGTTTGTATCTTTTTTATGCTTCTGGTCTTATGTTTTCGTTTTGATTCTTGTGTATTCTACTAAGATGCCAAAGTACAAACCAAAAACAGAAACCGTTTGTGAATTCTTGAGTAAATTATTGAATGAAAATTTTGATTCACTGCCAGTTTGTTCAGAGCAAAATATGGTTTGCATCACACTCCCTAAGGCATCACACCACCCTAAGGTATTATTTTGCATCATATCAAATTTGTTATTCCTCATTTCTTTAGTTTAATCACGACTTTATGGTTTGTGATAGATGTTGCCTTTACGATATACAATCGGTGGCCTTTAGGTAAGGATTATATTTCCCCCAATTTTTATGAAATACAAGTCTCTTAAGAAACAAAATTACAACTTCATGTTGTTTCTGCATTTATACGAAGTGTTTGTTTTGTATGTTCATATATTAGGTGGTAAATATTTGGTACATTTTGATGCTTGCTTTAGTTGCTTTCCAGTTCCTAAGTTTAAGTTGGAAGTATTTGCGTCTGCTGTTGGCATTTCTCCACAAGAGGTTAAAGTCAATTTGGATATTATCTTTTGGTTCTAAATTGCTCCTTTTAGTTCAAATTGGTTAATGCTATCTTTTTTTGTTTTGTTAGTTCAATGAAGAGATGCTTTACTGAGATTGTAGAAAGTTCTAGATCAGCTATTTGTTGAATTTATTAATACTCTATATAAGAACATTTTTATATGTATATTCTTGAGGTTACTTGATTCAGCGGTCGAAGTTCATGCCATTTTGGTGCTGATCCTTTCTCGTGTATTTTTGCCTTTTTTTTAATGGCACTCTCACCATCCTGACTTTTCTTTTTTCTCTTTTAAGATGATATTTGAGAAAGTCATTGCCAGGGTTCCGGATTTCTTCATCTTTGTTGCGGGTTCTAGTTTGAAGGATGCATTCAAGAGACACCAGTAACTACTTGTTGATAAGCATCTATGTGACTTCCTTAGGAAGTGCAAAGTTTCTCCAGTTCGATTTCTTTCTAGGTTTTCTACGGCAGAAGGTGTTTTTCTTGTTTCCCCTTTTCAATTTTAATGGGTGACATGATTTATACCTATTTAATTCTATCAAGCCTAGCCTAGGTTTCTTTACCGGAGACCTAATAATCTGGAATATCTGCTAAATGAAGCTGCCTCTATGTTTCTTTACAAGGGCTACAATTGTTAAACTGTTGTGACAATCAAGTTATGAACATTTTAATAGACATCTTAAAACTGCTATGTTAATTTAGTTCTTATCTATTTAATAGTAGAATATGTTGAAAAGTTATATTGTGAAATGGATTTGAGAAGACTACCTGATTCAATAAATTATTGGCTGGAGGTTGATTACCAGTTGCCTATTCGTATGTCTGTCGTTGATTTTGCAGAAGATCCTGCTGCAGTTCAAGTAAAGAGTCTTCATTGCATCTCATTTCTTTGTTCTCAGCTAATTGATAGACTACCATTTGAACTTTTGGCTTTATTTCCCTCACTTCTTCCACTGACAACAACAATCAGGTTTACCATTTTTCAAATTCTTAAATGCCATCTTAGCATCATTTCAGAAGCTCATGAATCATGATGGTGTCCCTTTTTGTTGTGTATAAATTCGTGAGTTTCTGTTTTCAGGCTACTAGGATTTGTTGCCATGGACTCTGTCGATAAGCTTTATAAATTATGGTGTCAAGTGGACTTTTTCAGCAAGAAAAATGGCACGATGGATAGTATTTTTTTCTTTCATGTGGTTATATTTATTTCCTTCTTTTTCCCCAGACTATAACAAAATTGGATTCTTTACAGGAAACACTGTGATTTGGAGCCATTTTCTTAATGATCTTTTGGGCCTGATGATTCAGCAAAAGAGGTTTAAATAATCGGACAAAAATTTCCTCCTTTTTTGATATGTTTGCTTAGCTCGTCTTTTGAGAGCATTGAGAAGAGGTATTGCATGCTTTCTTTCATTTCTAATGTAATTTAATACCTTGCATGAACAACAATTAATTCTGATTTTTTCTAATCACTTAGACGGCTTCTCTTATTGCTAAAAATGATATTCCTTAATTTTGGTTTTCGATGCAACCACCACCACCAGGAGGCGTAGTTCAGCCGTCGCCCATGGCAAACGATCCGTCTCAAACACAGCAACACCAGCAACTACCGCACTCGTGGTCTTGGATGGTGATGCCTCAACAATAACAGGCTGATCAACCGGTTCCTTCAACAGAGATGGCAGTTCACCAAGGAAGAGATTTAGCGCATATGGATCTTGATAGTGGGGCAGACATGGAAAAAACAATAGAGTTATTGTCTAGAGACGGTGATATCACGTTACCGTCAGTGGTGGCGCCTGGGCTGAAAAGTGGACAAGAACCTATCGATATTGGAAAGAGAGTTTCTTTTTGAGATGCTGCGATGCGCTCCGCCGAAAGTGATAAGGAGGATAATTTTCTAAATTCGTTGGAAGTGGAATTAGCTAATGACGATATTATTATTAGCAGAGATAATCCGGTTCCTAAGATCCAGTTTTTCAATAGGGTTCATAAGCAGATTGATGCAAAGTTGGCAAAGACGATGATAATAAGACTCCTGGGGCGCTCAATTGGACTCAGGGCTTTGAAGAATAGAATACATGCACTATAGAATCCGATGAGAGATTTCTCGATCATTGATTTGGATAACGATTATTACTTGATCAAGTTTAATCTTGATACGGACTATGATAAGGTAATTTTTGGTGGCCTATGGATGATTTACGGAAGCTACTTGACTGTCCATCCCTGTTCGAGGGAGTTTTCGACAGCTAAAGATCATCCTAAACAAATTTTGGCATGGGTAGGACTGTCTGGATTACCCTATCGTTATTATTCGAAATATTTGTTTAATACAATTATAGGACTAGTTGGAGAGGTTATTCAGGTTGATTTTAACACGATGGAGGATCGTCGAGGGAGGTTTGCACGGCTTGCGGTTATGGTGAGGCTAGACCAGCCACTACTACTTGGTATGATAATTGATGGTAGGTTCCAATGGATAGAATATGAAGGTTTGCCGTTGATTTGTTTTGGACGTGGGAAGTACGGACATACTAAAGATTTATATGCGGAAGTGCAAAAATAGACGGCACAACCCAAAATTATGGAACCAACACCAAAAGCTACTGAGATGTATGGTCTGTGGATGCAGGTGAAGAAACGACGACGGGAACCCAACGAATTGCTAAGGGACAAAACTCTTTTGATTCGAGGGCTGCTAAGTCGACGGGTTCGCGGTTTGCTGTGTTGAATGTTGGAATAGATAATATGACGGTAGAAGAGCAAATTCCGACGCAAGGGATCGTCCAGGCCCCGATTCCTAGGGTCGATCATGGTCCTAGTTCAAAAAAGGTAATGAAAGGTAAAGAAGTTGTGGTAGTTCATGAGCCATCTATGAATAAGGGTGCACAACAGGTTCAAATCATCGCGGACATAGCAAGACCATCTAATGTTGTTCCTCTTATGGAAGCTACTGGGTCACAAATGAATACGGATGAGATGATCATAAAAGCAGTGATTGACACTTCTAAGACATGCAATGAGTAGGAACAGGTTAAGAGTTTGCAGGTCACCAGTATTGGTAATGAGACACAAAGCACGGTATAGACTGTTTCTTCTAAGTTGCCTATGGAAAAACATACGATTATTCGTATTGCGAATGAAAATCAGAAACGGATCTTAAAAGATAATAATGGAAAACCAGCTTTAGGTTTGATTCGTAAAATAAGCAAGACATATACTCGTAGTGGCACTATTCCAAGCCCTTTGGTTCGCAAGAACGGAAAGGCGAAAAAGATTGATGGAAAACACTAAGCGATGGAAGTTATGCAATGGATAAATATAGTCTCAAATAAATTATCTACAAAGTAAGTAAGTTTGGATCTGTCCTTTAGGTTGAGGGGTTCAGAGACAGCTAAGAAGGGTGAAATTCGATGGACTGCGAACGAGTCATTTAAAGGAACGATGCAAGCGGGGAATCAGTGAGTTTGGGGCTCTTTATGCTTATTTTAATGATTAAAATCATGTGTTGGAATACTCAAGGCACTCTTGGCCTTGACTTTAATTGCTATTTTAGATTATTGGTTAGTGTGTAGTTACCGGATATGATTGTAATCTTTGAAACTCGAATAAGTGGGATAGGGCGAATAGTTTCATTCGTCGCTCGGGGTTTGATTATTCATACAGAGTAGAAGCAAATGGTTTTTCAGGAGGCATATGGATCCTTTAGAAGGAGGGGATTATGTTTGATGTTCTTACTGTTTCAAACCAGTTTGTACATGAAATTGGTGTGGATTCTAGATCAAATGTACAATTTCACGCTATGTTTATGTATGTAAGCCCAGAGTGGGGTAAACGTCGATTCCTTGGGATCAACTTGAGGTCCTGGATCCAGGGCCTGGAATGTCGTGGCTGCTTGGTGGAGATTTTAATGCTATAGTAAGTTTGATGAACGGTCAGGTGGATCGACTCAGAGAGTGGGGATTTATGCGCATTTTAGTGAGTTTATCTTCCGAATGAGGCTTATTGACATGGGTTTTCATTGGTCCACGTTTTACTTGGCAAAGGGGTAACTTGAGTCAAAGGTTTGACCGTTTCCTCTATAATGCAAAGTAGTATGATTTTTTTGCGTCTTCAAATATCCTTCATCTACACTTGTTGGGGTCTGATCATCGTCCAATTTTATTGGTGAATGAGGTGGATAGAAATCGAAATGGTCAACGACCTTTCTGGTTTGTGTTAGCATGAAATGATCACCCAGATTTTAAGTGGTTATTACATAAAAGATGGGATAGCAATACGAATGTGTTTGATAGTCTTTTTTCATTTCAGGAAAAAAGTCAATGGAATAAGGATGTGTTCGGTCATATTGGGAAAAAAAAGGTGATTTCTTGCCCGAATCGGGGAAATTGAGAAAGCTATTGATAGAAGGCATAATCCGTTTCTCTTAGACTTAGAGATCAAACTGAAATCTGAGTTGAATGTTGTCCTTGAGCAGGAGGAAAGCTTATGGTTTCAAAATTCTTAGAGTAAATGGCTTGACCAAGGTGATCGTAATACAAAATTTTTTCACTCCATCACTCTTAATCGGAGGAGGCGCAATACTATTCGCATGCTTCGCCTAGATGACGGAAGTTGGTGCTCGGAGTCAACCGTTTTAAATGATCATGCTATCGATTTTTTCTCAAAGCTTTACGCTGTTAAACCGGTTGTCAATTTGGACCGTAATGATTTGAATGGACATTCACAAGTGTCCGAGAGCCAGCAAAGGCTATTGTTACGGGATGTATCGCCAACTGAAGTTTGTGTTGTTATATTTTTGATGAATCCACATAAAGCACCAGGTATTGATGGCTTTCATGCGGGTTTTTTCAGAGGAATTAGGATGTTGTAGGGCAGTCGGTGGTGTCGTTTGTTCGAGAGTTCTTTGCGACTGGAAATCTAGGCGACGTCACTAATCAGACTTTACTTGTATTAATTTTCAGAGTATTAAACAATTTAGACCTAACAGCTTATGCACGATATTGTACAAAGTTATTACTAAGATTCTAGTTAATAGACTTAAGCTTCTGTTACCGAACTGGATATCTTCAACTCAGTCAAGTTTTGTACCAGGACGTCATATCACGGATAATATTATTCTAGCTCAAGAGGTAATTCATACGATGGGAAAGAAGAAAGACTCCAAACCTTGGATGCCGATTAAGGTTGATTTGGAAAAAGCCTATGATAGATTAAGCTGGGATTTTATAAAAAGCTCTCTTCATGGGTTAAGGCTTCTTGACCGTTTTATTTGGTGGATTTTAAAATGTATAATTTCGGTTACTACAAGAATTATCTGGAATGGAGAGATGACAAATTCGTTTCAACCTTCCCGCGAGGTGAGATAGGGGGATCCGTTTTCACCTTATTTATTTGTCATTTGCATAGAGCAATTAGCGAAGGTGATTGATCGACGAATCCTTGATGGACAATGGAAGCAGATTCAGCTTTTCTTGTGGTGGCCCGGGCTTGTCGTACCTGTTTTTCGCAGATGATTTGGTACTATTTACGGAGACGTCTTTGAAGCAGACTAAAATTGTTCATGAAGTCCTCCAGGATTTTTGTATGTCGTCAGAACACCGAGTTAGTGTTTTTAAAACCCAAATATTTTTTTCTAATAATCGCATCTTAGAGCGAAAACAAAGCATAGCGAACCATTTTGGGTTTGAGATAGTGGATGATTTGGGAAAGTACTTGGGTGTGTCGCTTCTACATAAGCGCATTACACGGGCCACTTACCAATATCTGATAGAGAAGATTGATCAACGCTTATCGGGTTGGAAAGCAAAATCATTTGCACTAGCTGGGAGAGTTACTCTAGCGAAGGCTGTGTTACAAGCTATACCAATTTATACAATGCAAACTACCTAGCTTCCTAAAGGTATTTGTGATGAAATTGAGAAACGTATTTGTCGTTTTGTTTAGGGTATAACATCAGACCATAATGCTATCAATCTTGTAAAATGGGATATTGTAAAAAAGTCATCAAATATGGGAGGTTTTCGTGATGTGCAGAACCAAAATTGTGCTTTCCTTATGAAGGTAGGGTACCACTTGGTTTGTAGTAAGGACAAGTTATGGGTCCAGGTACTAAGAGATAAGTATAAATGGATTGGAGAATTGCCTAGTGAAATTTATCGACGAAACTCTTCAAGGCTTTAGCAAGGTGTGAGTCATTGTTGGGAAGTAATAAAGCAAAGCATGTGTTGGCAAGTTTGTAATGGGTGGAAAGTCGATTTTTGGTGGGACGTGTGGTTAGATGTGAGAGAGCCTTTAGCAACAAAATATCTTCTATCCGGTGATCCTCCTCACGTGAGTGTTGCTAGCATGCTAACGGTAACAGGGGCTTGGGATTGGAGCAAGCTTGCTTTGGCATTGCCTCGCGAGTCCTTGGATTAACTGGTAAGTGTTGTTCCGCCACATGCTGGATTTGGGAATGAATTTGGAAATGGACTGAAACGCGTATATTCTCAACCACATCAGTCTATCGTACTTTAGGGCCAGAGGTGCTCCTTGAGGAGGAGGATTCATGGAAGTTCATTTGGCGTCTTCCGGTTCCACAACGGATCAGAACTTTTTTATGGTTGTTAAACCATGATAGGTTGATGACGAACAAGGAAAGAACCCGTCGATACTTTGGTAACAGCAGTCTATGCCCTGTGTGCGGTGTAGAAGATGAGGATATAAACCATGTGTTGAGGACGTGTAGCCGGACGAGGCAAGTTTGGGCTAAGTTGGTGCCACCAAACCTATGGCGTAGCTTGTTTAACGGAAATAATCGCGATTGGTTACAAGTCAACTTGAAGAGTAATAGTAATTGGTGGACGATTTTGTTTGCAACAACTTGTTGGATCCTTTGGAAGAGACAATGTGTTTTTGTGTTTGATAGTGGAAGAGAATTAGTTGGTAACGTTGTGAATTATTGTGTGACGTATGCAAAGAAAATTGTGGCTGCTATGGAAATACGCAAACAACAGCAGCGAAGAGGGTTGTGTAAACAATAGTGCCGACCAGATGAAGGATGGGTTAAAGTTAATACGGATGGAGCGGTGGGAGAAAATCCTTTGGTTGCAACCGCTGGAGGAATCATCCGGGACGCCGACGGTGAGTGGATTCGTGGTGTTGGGCGGCGCATTGGTCGTTGCTCGGTGATCTGCGTAGAATTGTGGGTTGCTTTTGACGGTTTAACATTAGCCTAGGAATTAGGGTACCGTTAGGTGGTGCTTGAACTTGACAGCACTACAGCCATGGCTTTGATACAAGGACTGTTGGTTGACATCACCCATCGCAATCTTGTTCTTCTGATTAGTGAGCTGATTGTACGTGCATGAGACGTTAGGATTGTGCATGCGGGAAGAGAGGCTAATGGAGTAGCAGATCTGTTGGCTAAGATCATGCGAAATACTGAAGATTTAGTGTGAGTGTTCTTGGAACCACCTAATGCAGTTCGGATTTTACTTGATCGGGACAAGTCCATAGGTTTGGCTTGATGTTTTAGGGGCTTAAGTTTTTGTTTAAATTTGTTTAATGCCGCTACGAGTACTCTTTTCCTCTAATTAGGTTTAGGGAGGTTTTTAACGAGGTTCGTAGTTACATTCTTTTTTACATAAAAAAAATGATATTCCTTTAGCTTGTCCTATTTTTTCGCTATTATAGATCAGCCCGTTCTTTTTTTTTTTATGATTTATATTGCCACTGCAGTGGGCCCTTATGACACTCCTAGATCCAGCTTGTAGTTTGAAGAACTTTATATACATTGGATATCCCAGTGATCCTTTGTCTGTAATCCGTGTGAGTAGGAAAAGGCAGCTAGATCGAAAGAAGTAACAATAAAAAAGAAATGTTTTCCAGTGCTTTGTTTTTGGTCCATCTAATGCCTGGGAACTCTGCGTTGATGAATTCTTTCCTTGTCAGGTATTCATTAGAATTTGTTTACCTAAAACTAATTATTTTTTCCCATACTTTGAAACTTCTTAACTTTCATGTAGGCTTTATTCTGATTCATATTCTCCTAACTACTGATGACCAATATGCAGTAAATGTCTTGGAATTATCTGGGGTTAATTCCTTTAAACCATGGCATGCACCATGTTTTGTGATTGTATGTTGAAAGCAAGAACCCTAACTTGAGGGGGGTTTAGGGATTGTTGAAGTAACTCGAACTTGAAATGAACATTCGTTCTTATTGGTTGACTTTTTGTGATCTAATAAAGTCTGAAATTTTGATACATTTAACTCTAATGACCAGAATTTCTCTCTAGCCTGTTACGTGTCACTTTTACGGGAACACATTTGATAAACGGCCGAAAGACTAGGAGTCACCTATGGCTGGTTGATTTGGCTGGCAATGAGTGCGATGGAAAGATTGATGTTGAAGGTGAAAGATTGAAGGAATCCCAGTTCATAAATAAATCTCTCTCATCCCTTGGTGATGTATTTTTTGCCCTTGCATCAAAAATGTCCCATTTCGTTACAGGTTCTCCCTCTCCCTCCCTTTACCCTCTCATACACGAGCAACACAGACACACAACCAAGTAAAATATTAGTGTCCAACATTAACAGTTATATTCTTTCTCCTTTTCTGTGGAAAACCAGGAACTCAAAGCTCTCACATATGTTACAGAGCTCTCTAGGTAAGCTAGTTAATCTGGAATGATTGGCCATGAGGAGGATCATTTTTCATGTTTTGGTATCCTAATGGAAAAATCATGAATGCAGGAGTAGATTACAAGACCGTGATGTTTGTACAGATCAACCCATCTAGTGTGGACCTCGGGGAGACCCTGTGTTCGTTGAACTTTTCTAGTCGAGTTAGGGGGACTGAAAGTGGCCCTTCCAGCAAACAGGTGGACCTTAGCTACAAGTATAAGCAAATGCTATTACAAATTGGTGGATTTTGAAATATTTCCGTCAACATTTGAGAGAGATTCGATTTTCTTGACGTCTGGTTATTGATTAATTAATAGGTAGTAAAGTTGGAACATGATGACATGAAGTTGCAGGATAATGTGCAATCCTTGCTGCTGAGATTTTCTGCGAAAGAACATATATGCAAAAGTCTCCACGAAAAGGTAATCATATATTAAACAAACCTAAGCAGTGTTTTTCAAGATGTAAAACGACAACTTTTATCTATATTTTGATGCTTTTCTTCCTGGTATTTTGTTTCATTTTTCATTGCTTGGTATTTGATGTCTGGTTCGTGACCTAGAAAATCAGCTAGCAGAGGAATGGGAAACTCGGTTAAAGCAGGAAATCTGAAAGTCATATATTTAGGGCATAGGATGATCCACCTAGGTACCAGCTATTGTTATTGTTGTTTTCTGTTGGTATTATTTTTGGAACTTCAGGGTAAAATTGATACCCTTTATGTGAGAAAGGGGTCATGATGGCCGTAGATGCAATGGAATACGATTTAGGGCTCATGGTTATAATTTAAAGTTTATAAATTAAATACTAAATTTCTAAAATATTTCTATCTCTAAATCCTAACCGACAAATATTAAGTTCTAACCATAAATTTTAAATTAAATTCATGAACACTAAAATTAATACACATGTGAATTTAATTCCTATATTTTAATTTATATTTAAGTTATGGATACTTAAAACTCAACAAATTATATTATTAATCATTTTCACCACGTCATTGGTTTCAACCAACCAGATTTATTTATCTCGTATATTTTTAAGGTGAATTATCATTTTTTTCTATTTGTAATAGCTGAGTGGATAGTTTAGGTAGTTACTTAAAAATGAACAAACTTGATTACATAGATCAAAGTAGTGGAAAGGGTTTATGATATAATCTCTCTTAAAACTCAGCTCATAAATTAAATCAATGTAATTTAGGTCCCGTCCAAAAGCACTTTTTAAGTGTTTTTATCATATTGTTTTTGGTTGTTTTTCAAATTAGTTTTTTCACCTAAATTCAAATGTTAGAATTTATGGTTTTTGAGTTGGATAAGCTAGTTTGAAAATAAAATTACTTATTCACTCTTATAATACATTTGTCGAAATAATGTTTATACTTATATAATTATAAAATAATATATATTTTATAATATTTATATTAATTATTAATTTTATTTGGGATTTAAATTCGATTTTATTTTTTATTTTAATCGAATAACGGGCTCTAATTTTATTGTTATAAAATTAAAAATACGAGAATTACTACATTTGATTTGTTATTTGAATTAAAATAAAAAAAATATTATAACTGTAAATATATTAATTCTTTTTATGTTTATCACTACTTTATTATTTAATTTTTAAACCGCAAACTTTTATTTCCATTTTATATTTTTTACATTTTATATTTTATAATCTAAAAATATTATAGATATAATATTTTATTATTTACTCATTTTCGGTCAACTTTTTTAGTTAATGCATTTTCAGTTTTATTATTAATACTTATTATTATTATTATTTAATTTTCTATTATTATTATTATATTGTAAATAAATAAACCCATAATTAAATATACAAAGCCAGATTTATTAATTTAAAAGTCTATTACAGTAATTTTAAATTCAATAATAATAATTCAGCCCGAATTAGAATTTAATTACAAGGCGCGTTACAAGAGCTCAATCGGTAACCCATCAGAAACCCTAGCTAACTAAACCCTTTGATCTTCCTTGTGCAGCCCAACCAAGATCGTTAGATCAAATCGTAACAATCTGCAGTAAGGCAAGAGAAACCTCTGGATCTAACACGCGCCGCACGCGCGCCCCTTCGGTTATCGATCATCATTTCGTTTCCCCGATCTTAGCAGCCACGTCGCCGGTGGTCCCTCACGTCCGTACATGCAACAAGACAACATGCGTCAGAAATTCAAAAAAAAATAAAGATAATCAGAGCCAAAAACGAATAATTCCAGCAAATTCCAGTACGATTCTAACAACTCCAACCAATATTAGAGGAATTTCAGAGCATGAATACATCAAATGTCATGGCCATTCGACCAACAAACCACAGAGGAAATCATAGGCAACAAGCACAGACAAACAAATTTCAGAACCGATAGGAATTGAGAAATTTTTATTGTAATCGTTATATAAATCGAAACCCAAAACATTGTAAGGGGATTCTCACACAACTTTCAATCGAATACAAAGAAGTTTTAGAGGTAATAACCTCGGTTTTTTCGCATGCATGAAAGGAAAACAAAAAAAAAGAGTTTAAGTTTTAGAGTTTTACCTTCACCGTTGGGCTTCCTTCCCTCTTATCTTCCTTCTCTGGCGATAAGTCGTGACCTTCGTGCCGTTTTGGTGAGCCGAAACCGAAGGAGGGTGTTTCTTTTCGCCTTTTTTCTCGCCTTTTTTCTCTTCGGATCAAAGGGGGTTTTCTTTATGGACTTTTAAAACGCTTTGTTTTTCACTGATTTTTGGGGTTTTAAATCGAAAGGGAAAGTTGTTTCGTTTTTTTTTGGTTTCGAAGAGAAATAAAAAAGGGATTTTGAAGTTGTCGGTCACCTTTCTGAAAACGATGGTCGGTTTGCTGGGTTGATGAACACGATAAATGTTTGTTACACCCGAATTTTTGGCCTAAGAAGCCTAAGAAAATATTAAATAAATAATATAATAAATAACAATAAATCAAAAAAAATAATAAAAATAAATAAAAAACAGAATAAAATTCAAAAACAGGAGATAAGGGAGTTGAGGATTTTTCGATTGTTTAGGTGGAGAGATTTTAGGGATTTGGTAGAGTTTGTTTAGGATATGGATTGTGGTTTTGGTACCTTTAAAAAGAAAAGAAAAACAGAGGAAGGAGACTAGAATCGAATAGGGTTTCAAGGTGAAAATTTTGGATCAGAAAGAGGAGAAACAATCCAGAACTTGAATCGAATAGGGAAAACAGATCGTGGATCGCCGGTTTATTCATCAGGGGTACCTCCATCACCAAGGTCTGATCATGCTGCTGCAGTACATGCAGAGCGTTACCTTCTTGTTTTTGGTGGGGCTTCAAATGCTACTTTCTTCAACGATTTGCATGTCATTGACTTGAAAACTATGGAATGGTCAAGACCTGCACAAGATGGTGAGTTACCAACACCTAGAGCTGGTCACGCAGGTGTGACTGTCAGGGAGAACTGGTATATTGCTGGTGGTGGAGACAACAAAAGCGGAGCGTCAGAAACTATGGTCCTTAACATGTCCACCCTTGTTTGGTCGGTTGTGACATCAGTTCAAGGATCTGTTCCTCTTGCCAATGAGGGCTCGAGTCTGGTTGTGGGATCCTTCAATGATGAAGCTATACTCGTATCATTCGGAGGATATAACTGACGTTACAACAGTGAGGTTTATCTTCTCAAGCCAAGTCCCAAGTCAACCTCTCAATCAAATATAACTGGGTGCCTGTCCGCGATAGTGTTTCTGCTGTTCGTGACGCCACAAATCCTATCAGAGATTCACAGTCCGAGTTTGAAATTGGTCAAGAAGGAAAAATACGAGAAATTGCCTATATTGATTCAAAGCCTACAAAATCCGAACGTAAGATGACTAAGGAGCACATTATAGCCACACTTAATGCAGAAAATCAAGAACTGGAATCATCACTCAACGAGGAAAAGTTATAGTCTCTACATCTACAGCAACAACTGAGGGAAGCCGAGGCTCGGAACATGGAATTATACAAGGAGCTCCAATCCGTTCGCGGTCAACTTGCTGCCACTTTTAATTTTATTGATTTGGTTGCTGTGAATTTCAAGGATTCTAAGTTGAAGGAGAAAGCATGGTCAAGCTCCTGATTTGAAGAAGAAAGCATGTGGACATCAGGTTCGTACTGCAACATTAATTATCTTTTCCATGTCATTATTGTATGTTATGTATGGTTTTCTTTTATAAAAAGTTAAAGTTATTTATTTGTTTAATTTATTTGTATGTTTTTAATTGAATTTTGCATGTTTGTATGAATTTTTTAAAATCATATAGTATAATTATCTATTAGAAATTGACTCATTAATTTAGGTTATGACTTAAAATAAGATAATAAATGATCATACATTTAAACTTTTTGAGGCGGATTTTATATTTTTTTAAATTCGGGTAAGGTTTCCTATCTAGTGGATGTCTTATTCAAGCCCGAGTTTAAAAGAAATATATTTTCTTATTCAAAAGGATACCTTTAATTCAGACATTTAGTTAACAATAAAGAATTAAATTAATATCTATATTTAAAATACAGAAATACCAATTTTGGGCGTTTGTAAGGATCGTCCTTACACGTAACTTATTTTATGGTGTCTGGCTTACCAAAGTGGCTGATGACGACTCCAAATCATTTTTCTAAATTAAATAATATATGTTTTAATGAGACTCCAATCTTCAAATTAATTCGATTTTTTTTCAAATTCGCTCGCCAGGCTATTTTTCATACGTTTCGGTTTTAAAACGGTCGCGACAATGTTCATCGTGTTCATCTGGGTTCGGATGAACATTTTAGAGAAAACAAGGGTTTTTATGTGGGTTGATCGGAGGAAATGAATAAAGAAGATGTCTTTCTGGTTTTCAGTATCTTATATACAAAGGCCCTTTTTTTAAAAAGATATATTTATATTTTAAAACCCTCCGTCCTAAGGTATTCATCCTTTAGGTCCCCCAAACCTTTGAAAGTCTTTTAATTCCGTCACTGGTTTGGATTGCGATCGATTTTTAACAATGGTTTAATTATTGTTTAGTCCCTCCGTGTCTTCGAGTAAGCTTTTAAGCCACTCCGTTTTAACAAATCACCCTTTCAGTCCCTTGTGCTTTGTTTCGAATTACAATCTGGCCACTGTTTTCGAAATATTAATCTTTTTATTATGTTTTGAATCCTACAATTATGTTTTCTTTCCTTTTGGTCCTTTTCCAGTAACATTTTCATACATTAAATGTTATTTCCTTTATTTTATTTTACATATTTATTTTTGAGTTTTTTTTAGTATACATGTCATGCATGTTTTTTTTAGTTGGTCATTTTTATGTTATTGCTCATACATATATTTGTCTTTCTTATTTTTTTTTTGTTTGTGCATGTATACATTATGCATGTCATGTTATTTATTTGTCTTATTATGTTTTTCGACTTATCTTATTGTGCATATTTTTTTTTATTCTTGTACTTTATTCATGTATGTATTTTTATTTATTTGTCATTATTATTTCACTTTGCTCAACTCACATTTCATACTTAATTAATTAATGAACTTAATTCATTACGTCTTTACTCGGTCGTAACGGGCCCGTCCTCAAACATTGTACCGATGGTGTGAGCGTTTACCTTCGAGTAAAGACACGATAAAATTAAAATAAATTCGAAACATAAACAAACCATAAGACACGGTAAAATTAAAATAAATTCAAAACATAAACAAACCATAATTTAAATATCACTTTAAACCGAAAAATCCAAAATTAATTAAGCGGTAATTTGTAAAGGTGTCAATTTTGAGCAGTTTTTAACACTAATATCGTTTTAAATCGTAATCGACTCTCGAACCCGTCTTTTTTTAATCTTTAATTTTTCGGTGTCCGATCTATCAAAAGTGACCGGTGGCGACTTCAACTGTTTTAAAAAACTTTTTTTTATTTTAAAATCTTTTTAAAATCCTTTTCTAAATTTTAAACTTTAATTCTAAAATTCCCCTTTTCAAAATTCAAATCCCAAATTTCAAAACTCTTTTTATTTTAGGTCTTTTCAAATCTTAAATTCTCTTTTTTTTTAAATCTTAAATTTTAGGTCTAAATTCTCTTTTTTAAGACCTAATTCTCCAATTTTTAAATTCAACTTAATTTTTGAAATTTCTCTAATTTGGTTCTTAATTTTCACTTTTTCAAATTAGTAACTGTTTTTAATTTTTAAAATTATTAATTTAAAAAAGGTCGCTACAATATTAAGAATAAAATTATTTTATTTATAATTTATTTTAATATTTATATTGAAAATAAAATTATTTTATTTTTAATTTATTTTAAATTTTTTATTAAATTATAATTGTTATGTTCTCATATAATTTAAAATATAATTTATATTTT
Source organism: Abelmoschus esculentus (assembly GCA_035048815.1). Taxonomy (NCBI): domain Eukaryota; kingdom Viridiplantae; phylum Streptophyta; class Magnoliopsida; order Malvales; family Malvaceae; genus Abelmoschus; species Abelmoschus esculentus. Next base: position 3,628,463 of record JAUCBN010000038.1, read on the forward strand.
TAAATTAAATTATAATAAAAAATAAAATTTTTATTATAATTTAAGTTTTATTTAATCATAACATTAATAAAAATTTAAAATTTTTAGTATAATTTAAGTTCACTCGTTCCTAATATCATGTTTAAAATAGATATTTTATCTTTTTAAAATCACTTTTTAACATCAATAACAAACACTACTTAACTTTATAAAATCATTTTTTTAACCACACGTTTAAAATCAATTTTCAACTGCATTTTTTTTTAAGTAATGTCAAATTAAGCCTAGTCATATATTCTTCAACTTTTAGGACTGAAATTTCAAATTTCAAAAAGTACAGGAACTAAAAAAAACTAAATTAAGGACTAATAAAAGAATTTAACCCGTAAAAGGGAAAAGAGTGGGTGTCCAACTCGATCCCAACTTGTACATATTTGTCAGTTTCAGAATTTCCAGTAAGAAAATGCAGAATCCCTCTCTTCCTCAGCTTCTACTTTCCTTCTTCATTCTACTAAGTACTTACTTCCTTTAATTTCTTCTCTGCTCTTAACTTCAATCATCCAGATCTTTATTGGGTTCTTCTTGTTTCCTTTGCTTTCTCAGGTGTGTTCAATCAAGTATTGGGTGATGGAGGATTCTGTTCCGCTCCTTCCATATTGGACCAACCTGATGCTTCCTCTAAACCTTTGTATTGGAAAGCCACAAACCCAACTCTCTCTCCTTCACATCTCCAAGGTTAGTTTGTATTTTAGTTTCTACTGATGAAATTTGGAGAGCTGAAGACTACCAGGAAATATGGATTTTTTAATTTTAGAATCAAATTTGGTTTCTTTGCAGACTTACCCGGTTTCACCCGTAGTGTTTACAAACGGGACCATGCGTTAATAACACCAGAAAGTCATGTTTTCAGTCCTCTGCCTGATTGGTATTCACAAATGTTTACATTTCAACTGTTTTTATAAATGTTTTTGACTTTGTTAGCAGGCGTATTAATTTGAGTTATTTGATAGGAAAAATACACTAGGGGCATATTTAATCACCCCGGCAATGGGTTCACATTTCGTGATGTATCTGGCAAAAATGCAAGGTCTGGTTCTGTTAGAGTGGTCAATTCTAGGAGAACTAAGTGATTGATTATACTATTGTTTACCTTTTTGCAGAAAACTCGAGGTCAGGGCTTCCCCCTGAAGGTGTAGAGAGGTGTGGAATTTTTGTTCTGTATTTTTACTAGAAGTTCATTTGACTTAGATACAACAATTAAGATGTCCATTTATGTTTTTCTTTGAGTTTTAATTCTCATTCTATGTTTTTTTCTTAGGTTGGTATTTGTAATTCAAGGTGCTGTCACTCTCACCAATTCATCTGGCATTAGCAACAAATTGATGGTAAACAGTGTTCCATTTATATCTTGATGTGGATAGTAATAACAAAACTATTAGCATCATCCATTTTACTTTGTTAAAGTAGAGGCATCAAATTTCATCCACATGATAGTGGCAATACTTTTTTCCAACAAATGTATGCCCATTTCAGGTTTTCTCGATACCAAAAATTTGGGGAAATTAGGGGAATGCACACTTCATTTGAAATATAAATCTTAACATCATTCCTTCTGTCATGCAGGTGGATTCATATGCTTATCTTCCTCCTAATTTTGAACATTCTCTGAAGTGCTATGGCTCTGCTACTCTTGCAGTATTTGAACGAAGGTATCAGACAATTTACCATCTTACATAGTTACTTTCTTAAGTTTACTTTGTGGGTCCCGAATGGATTTTTTTTTATGTTATTATGACTTCTTAAGTGCTGTATCTGTGAAACTTCTCTTATTAGTATATTCTGTCACCACAACAACTAGTTAGGAACAATCAAGTTTAGAAAGCCTATTAGGATGATGTATTATTTCTACATTCGCAGTTATTAATATCTAATTCTCTTAGTATGTGCTACTTGCCTTCTGTAGATATGCCTTTCTGGATAATCACATCACTGAGCAGATTGTTGGTTCAACAGATAAGCTGCCACTTCTTGAAACTCCTGGTGAGGTAAAATGATTTTCCTTCATCTTCTTTGTTCCTCTACTGTCAGTATTTTGTTCTTGCTTCCAGATTTGTATATACGAAACAATACCATTTTCCTACATGTAAAGTGTTTCAGTTATATTGCATTTATATTGATGATGAATATGTTTATCAAGTTGTTTCTCGATACAAAAATCTAAAAACAATGCATATGCTGAACTTATTTATTACACAATCTCTGAATTTGTTTATTATATGACCTTTCTTTACTTTACAGGTGTTTGAACTCAGGAAGCTTCTTCCAGCATCAATCCCTTATGACTTTAATATCCATGTAAGTTATAGTTACTTCCCAAAATTCTCTTATGGTTGTTTAGTCTATGATTATTGTAGTATGTTATTTACTGATACAAATATTCAATTTTTGTTTGGTTCGAGACTTTTAAGACTGCAAAAGACATGGTAAACTAAGGGTGTTTTTTTTGTGTGAAAAAACATTTCTTTTGCTGGGAACATAGGATGATAAAATTGGGATGAAAACAATTACATGTTGCCTAAAAGGTGAATTGATCTTCATGGTAATAAGGGATGCATGCTGCAAACCTTAATTGATAATTCTGCATTTTTATTTCAATTTTGTGCTTCATATAACTTTCCTTTAGGTGCTAAACTGGCATCCAATGTTTGTCATATCACTCAGTGATAGAAATTAAAAATGTATACATGACAAACATTCATATATTAGGTTTTCCAAGGTTACATCGAAAAACATTTGATGAAGTAAGTTCTGTCACAATAAGGTGATGCAGTTTGCAGCTGAAATGATAATTGTAAATTAATTAGGCTTGGTTGCCAGTTGCTTACGAAGGGAGAAGGGGACTGGTTTCTGATTATTTTTTGTCATCCAGATTGTTTCTTTGGTGCACCACCACTTGAAAGCTGTTTCTGACAACAAAATCCTATTTTGTTATTTTTTCCATGCTTAATAAATGTAAAACTTAGAACCATTTCCATTGTTTACTTAGGTATGATATGCTTTGGTAAGCCTTCTTTACTGAAATAAAGGTTCTATATGCATCTTTCATCTGTATAACTGATGTTTTGACTTTGGATCTTTATTATAGATTATGGATTTTCTACCGGGAGAATTTCTTAACGTGAAGGTAAGCAGTAACCTTTGTTTCTGGATGATTGATACTTACATATTACTAACCATTTGATCCAGGTGTGATTTGTATAATACTTCAGTGACTATGGATATCCCAGTGCTCCCTATAGTTGACCATCATTAGAGATTAGCTTTCCTTTTTGCTTTTTGCAGGAGGTCCATTATAATCAACATGGTTTGTTGCTTTTAGAGGGACAGGGCATTTATCGCCTGGGGGATAGCTGGTATGAGTGTTCGAACCTTGTTAAAGAATACTGCAAATTGTGTAGATATTGCCTTAAATTTCCATTAGCCTTTGTATCCGCCAAAAAGCCCATTCTCATATCTTTGCTCTTTTTTATCGTTAACAGGTATCCGGTTCAAGCTGGTGATGTGATATGGATGGCACCTTTTGTGCCTCAATGGTGAGGAAAACATAACCTCTCAAATTTTCTTACTAGGATGTCAGAATGTTCTCTTCCTTTAGTTTCCGCAGATTTGACTATGGTCTTGAAGATTGATACATTTTGCTGCCATTTCAGGTACGCTGCACTTGGAAAAACCCGGTCACGTTACTTGCTGTATAAAGATGTAAATAGGAATCCACTGTAGTTTCAAACAGCATGATGTGTGCACTGGTAGAACTTCGGATAAGATGGTGTAAATAACAACTGGCACACTTGCAGTGAATAAGAGTGGGAATTCGTGGCCTGTGAAAACAAAATTAAATGTAACATTCATTTAATCCTAATGTATCATGACTAGAAACCCTACTTCTGGAACATATTTGCTTGTGAAATTGTCATTTTGTCTAACCTTGTCTGCCAAAATCGATATCACTTGTGAGACTCTGCTGCATTTTGTGAATCTACTATCTAGAAAACAGAATTGGTGAAAAACATGCTTCTTCTATGAACTTCAAGTTCCTTAGCTAAATGTTTCTCAATGAATGCTCGCAAGAAAGTTGTGTCAGAAAATTTGAAGATTTTTTTTACAGATAGATGTGATTCAATATTTGAACTCTTTATTATAAATGTTCGTATATCCAATTTGTATCCGATGCCGAGTTTTGGTAGCATGGTAAGGATATTTTCTATGACCATATATATCTTGGTCGTCAGTTATAAGGTAACTAAATCAGCTAAGGAATTAGAAAACTGGGGAAACACATTGGGATAATATGTTACCCTAATCAGTAAAATATTCGGTAGAAGCTCTTTACTGAGTAAATCAATGACACTATAAATTACTGTTGAAGATTGATTTCCAACCTGCAAACTAAACAGTAGCAAACTCTAAAACAGACACATCATTATGTCTAATTTAGAGAGTGACCCTACAAAGGATTTTAAAACAACCACATCCTTACGTCTTATTGGCTCAATAGCAAGAAATCTCATAGGAAGGTGGATTTATATTCGTTACACATCTAGAGTCTGCAACTGTGAAGCAGATCTTTTGGCCAAAAATGGTTTGGAGAACTCCTCACCCTTTTATTTCTATTGATGTTAACTAGTTCTGAAAGAAAATGCCAAGGGTTGTCTCTTGTTGACAAACAATGAGATGTGGAAATGTTTATCAGCTCATAGGGAGGAAGCCTTGTGTCACCAGGTTTAATTTATATTTTGGTGGGTTATCGGTGGCTGGGATTACAATAGTAGTGCTTGGCATTGCACTTAGTGTCAAGAAGGTTTTTTTAACGAGGCCCCAACTAGTATAGAAAAAGAAGTTAGTGTGGTCAAATTCCAGAGGGGATCTAGTTCTTGATTGATTAGTTTTTAGTGTTTGATATAATGCAGCATGTCCTGTAAATTACATAAATAATAATTATCTATCAAACTTTATCTCCACTAAATATATAAAATGTTGAAAGATTTATTCCTTTCAAACTACTTCAACTCTAAAGTCTTTTAGTTAACCAGCCAATCAGATGACCCCAAGTGCTTGTACCTTTGTGAAGCTTAACATATTCCTTCTAATTAAAAAAAACTAGTGAAAGCCAAAATCTATGCTTAGATAGCCAGTAAAATATAAGCCTATTCAAATTAACTTCCTTTTTATACTTGTAAGCGAATATTGGTATCATTTGTACAATTTGTTTTTAGTTTGAATTAACTAGATTATCATCTGTGTTTAACTTTTGAAAGGCCAACAGACACCCTTGCTTGAAGACCAACAATTCCATGGAGAGAACAGATTATCTAGCTCAAGAGCATCCACATGGCTCTTGACAGATCACTTTTGGGATTTGGGAGTGAAAGTATTGATTAAGTCCCACAAATAAAATACATCATCACCTCCACCAACAATGCCACCCACCTATTCCCTTCACCACGCCTTTCTCTCATTTCTTCTCACACTTTGGTGGGATGCCTCAAATCAAGCTTTACCACAGGAAGAATATCATGACATATAGTATCTACTTTTGTGGAAGAAAAGTTTATTATCTTTCTCTTTCATTAAAAACATCTTTTTTTCCCCTTGAAGTTACAATTAGTGGTATTAATATGCCAAAAATTCTTCTTTCAAATGGCTTTTTCTTGGTCATGAAATTCCCTTCCAATATTTGTTCCTTTTGATCATCAAAGGCAGTATTCATATTAATGTTTTAACTTTTAACCACAAAAATTAAGTAATGAGAAGGTTTGGTCATATTTCTTTCATTGAGAAAGGTAATGTTCTGTCTTCATCAAACCGAAGAATTTGATTGATGCAGGCAATGGGATTGAAGGGGATTATCCCTTTGGGGCAGAATCCTGTTACTCAACAGTTCCACTTGACTATTATTAGCCAACTTATTTAGTTATGCATACAAAAACATGTAGGTGGGAAAAGATTGGAATGATATATTTTGTTCATCATATAGGTTATTTGTTCTTTATAGTATCATATATTATTACTTTTTTTAATCTATTAAGAGTCTAAGATAGCATTTAGGACTTAAAAACTGAGATCTTTTCTCATACATTGCTCGATGCCTGAATCTTTTCCACCTGAACCTAGCTTAGCTAGCATTGCAAACTTTTATTAAGAGAGATTTTCCATTTCAGTCTTTGTCTCTTCACTTCTATTCTCCATTGTTAGTTAGTGCTTTTATGCCTTGGATATGCAAATCCATTGGCTTCTCGAGTTAAATTTTCTTGTCCGGTCTAGGAGAAATCGATCGATACATACATACATTTAGATAGAAAAATGATAGTTTTGACCTAAACAGGAAAAAGAAGCATTTGTTGACAAAGGCCAATAACCATTAAGAGTGAACGAAGATTCTAAAGAATATATGTAACTTTTATAATGCTGGAAATTTTTTATAATCTGTTTTCTAGGTTAACATAGAACATAAAGACAGTTATTCTTACTCCCCCAAGCAATGCAGAAAGTATTTTATGTATTTTTTTGGTTTTGTATTCAAATGCTTGTTGTTTACTGATGTCCTGTTTCAGGAAAGCTTGTTATTAAATTCCATTTAGATCATGACCTGCAAAACAAATGTTTTTTTGTGTTGCACCCTTTTATCTTAATTAATATTGTGCAGGAGATGACCTAATAGTGGATCTACCCACATCCTTTCCACCATCCATTTACATCCCATTCCTTTGTCTTTTTAAAAGATTTTATTTACATACAACTTGCATAACTATACCCAGAAAGAGATGGGCAGAGAGTTTGTAAACTCAGATTTTGAATGGAAGAAAAGGGACTTTAGAAATGATTCTTGAGAGAAAACTCACTGGCTTTTCTGCTATCCCTCTTAGTCAAATAGGTTGCTCTACATATACGTGTACCAAGTAGCACCATAGAACTGCACTAACAACTATTAAAGATTCTTAATATCTTCTTGCTAAAAAAATGCACTAAGGCTTGCAACTTGATGCAAACTTTCCAAATGAATTTTATTTTTCTGTGATGTAAAAAATCGAAGTCTTTCAAATGATGATGTATTCTGCATACCTTTATTTTCAACTCCACTTATACAAGAAAGCAAACATAAATGAAGTGTAATGTTTTTACCAATCCTGTCAATGTTTTAATATTGATGTTCTCTGAAGAACAAGCAACTAGAAAAGATAGCACATTTAGAAATGCTAAATAATTTGCTTTGTGAAACCCAATCACCTTCATAAACCAGTCAACTGATTGTTGGATAATGATATGTTTGGATCAGATCATATATACCATTCGTTTTGCTTTCAATTTGAACATATAGAGAGTTATATGTAAACCAGTTTATTATCTCTTTTTTGTATATTCTTTTGTGAGAACATTATGCTAGTTTGCATTTGACTAGGACTTTAGATGTTGGTTCAATGCAAATTCGGAGAATGTTCAGATGTCAATTCTCTTTTGGCATGAACAATGGTAAATGCAATTCTTGAAAGTTGCATTTGCTTAAAAGAGATTCTTGACTCAGTGATACCCACAGTTAAGGTTTTCTCATCAAAACTCGGCTTCTCGACGTGACATATTTACATTTCTCTTCATCCTTTTGCTGACAAAGTGGATTTGAGACCCTAATTCCCTAGTTCAGATGCACCCATCTGGTTGAGCTTGTTTTGGACGTCACAAACCACATATGCCACTTGGAGATTTGAAAATGAAAATAAATGCTGACATTTCTACACATAAGGGACTTTACTGGTGAATTGATACTGTCTTGTATTTTTCCCTTAAGGGACAAAATATTTGATTTTAGTGGTGCTCATGGAGCATATGAATATTTTTAACCCATGTTGGTTTAATTAGTAAACTGTTAACTACATTGATTGCTATGAAGTTTAAGACTTTATTTGCAGTTAGTGGATACTGAAAGCAGTCCATGCAGACATAGAGTAAAGGTAATTTTCAAGCCTTATGGTGTCCTGCAAGGCATGAAACACCAGTCCACCTCTGTTTTAATTTTATTGTGGATTTTCCAGGCAAATCAGGCATAAATATCACTTTCCATTGGAGAGGCTGCGCATGTAAAATAGAAAAATATTAAAATCAGATGCATACGGGCCATTGAAGAGTCATTTAATCCATTTTCCTTTTGTCCAGCATGTAGACATAATATGTTTTCTTTTCAGTCATGGCAGACCATCTAAATTAATTTACATTAAGCTCTCAATGTCTTACCTTATGTGAAATCAATTTAATATATACTAGATAGTGTTAGGTTATTACATCTGTGAGATCTCTTTTTGTCCTGAGTGATACTTTTGAGCTAAATGTTCCCTGTATATGTACTTTTTCCCTATCACTTTTATTTGTTTTTTCATACACGTTTCTTTATTTTTTTTTTTGCTAGAAAACGCAGCCTAGAGATAGATGAAGGGTTTGCAAATGCCGGGGTTTCGATCCGTACCCGCCGGATGCCACCTTTTTATTGTAGTTACATGAACTAACCGAGCTAAGTCCGTATATTTTCATACTCATTTCTGCTGCTACCATCACCCTAGAGTTAGTATTTTATTCTTTCTTCTCCCTTATGGTGAGGATGGATTTAATCTGAATGTTTGATTCGAAATGCTTAGAACCAATTGAAACCATGATAACTGAGAACAAAAACAAGAAACAAGAATCAGAAAAAAGTAGGTTTTGTTTTGTGGGTATGCTGTGTAGGTGATTAGATAAAAGAGATTCCATTGTGTAAAGTTTATATAAAATACTGATTTCTAATATGAATGGTTGATTCAATGTAGATTCTAATATGCTTCATCTACCGAACCCTATGTGGCTCATTAGACTGAAATCCATTAGATTTTGATTCGAACCTCAACATCTGCAACTCTTTTGTTTGTCATTTAGACTGAAATCCAATAAGATACGTGATCAGTGGCAGGTTATAAGTTAATTAGTATAAACAATGAAGCCATTAATAGGCCAGAACCTAGCTACTAACTCCCAGATAGCTAGTTTCACTAAAGAACAAGATTATAAGCAAAAGTATCCAAGAACTTCCTACTAGCTTCCTGAGTGCAACTTTAAGTACTAATCATTTTGAAAAGCACTGCTGAAAATTGAAGTTAACTCCTTAATGCTTTACTTATTTTTACTTTTGTGAATATGCTCTTTTAATAGGTTTTAAACTTTTAGTAACCATATCAGATATCTCAACTATGTAATTAGATTTCAATCTTATACAACAAAAGATATGGCTGAAATCCTTCATTTTAAAGCTAAATATGAACCCGGATTTAACTCGATTCATTTAGTCGTTTTTACAATGTCGTTCATGCTCTGAATAAGGAAGACTAAAGGACAGTAGAAAACAATTTGATATCCTGTACTTTAGCTGCAAGTTTTCTTGAGGTCAACCTTCTATGAACAAAGGATTGTGATAGATGAACTTTTAGAAATATTTACAAGGTTATTGCAGTTTTTGTTGAATTTTTTTTTCATCATGTTAATTTGTACCAATAATTTATCCAACTAGTCATGGTTTCACTTTTAATTCTAATTGGTATTCGGATAAACCTGTTGAATCATGACAATACCCTGGACACTTCCTTCTGGAGTAATCTGATAGCTTTACTTCATCTCCAAAAGTATATATAAAAAAATCCTGGTAGGATGACACACACATGCATGAATCTCGACATGGATGTTTCTTTATCAGTGGCTTCTTTTAGAATCACTGTCATAGAAAATGAAGATTCCTAACTTCTGCCGTTACTGTCGATAACTTTGTTCTGTATACTCTTCATAGGTGACTTTTAACTTGATAATGATTCTCCGGGACACAGAAAATGAAAGGCGGAAAGCTCTTGGATAAGTTTGGTTGCAGATGGTGGTAAATAGATGATGGTATCTTTTCATTTTTATACAAGTCTAATAGCATCTGTAAAAAAAATGAAGGCGGAAAGCTCTTTGAAGCTTTTCCATGAAATGATCCTTGAGTTTTGGGTTGTGGTCCTTAGTTGATTCACACAATTATGAGATTGGGATGAATAAAATTCATAGTTTTACGATTTTTTGAATAACTGATGAGTTAATGGATGATTGAGACTAATTGTTTATTTTTTTTGTTTACTTAGCCGTCAAACCATCCCAAAAGGTGTCTAAGATCGTATGTCTCGGTTCTAAAAATTCAGGGGTGTGACAAGTGGTATCCAGTGTTAAAAATGGTGTAAGGCGAATTAAGGCGATAGAGATCCCATAACCGAGGCGCTAGGCGCTAGACGCTAGGCGAAAGGCGAGTGCCTTATTGAAGTACGGTGTCCCCTTTCAAAATTAAAAGTATACAAATTATAAGATTTGATCTCACCATACAATGACATGTATATCCAATGAAAATTTAGAACTTCAAAAGAGATTACACGTTTAACAAAAGCTCATAATTTCATTAACTATCTTTTTAATCTTCTAATAAAAAGAATAATGTTATAACATTTTGTAATGCATTATCAGTTTCTTATATGTAAATAAGTAAAGTTAGGTAGGTAGCTATATAATAATCTTAAAATGATAAAAGATAACATGACATCATATATAGTCATCTTCATCTGTCAAATTTTTCTCTATATCATCTCCATCAAAAGAGTGATAGTCTTCGTCGTCTTTCACATGTTTATCATCATCTTCATTTTTTTGTCTAAAAGCTTGACTTAAACTGTTATCTCTTTTTTCTTGTGTGTTTTTTCTTGATATCAAATTAAATTGTTCTTCATGAACTCCAGAAGCAACTGCAATGTATTCCCATGTAAGACCTTCGTCTTCTTCAAACACAAACTCATTTTGAGTATCTTCCTCTGTTATTCCAGCCAACCATTTGTTGCTTTCATCAATGTCTTTATAAGTTATTGGGTCAATTTTATCCTTAACTCATACCGTTGAACCAATACTCGATTGTATTAACATACACTAAATCATTTGGTCTTGATTATGTCTATTTCTCTTTTTGGTATGAATCTATGAGACAATAAGAAAAATATATTTAGTTTTTAATCATTAAAGTACCTCTAACACTTAGAACTTAATATTAGTACATTATCAATGATAATTAAATAGTTTATTAGTTGACTGGTATGACTTACTTGTTCAAAAGTGCTCCAATTTCGCTCATAACCTGATGCACTATAAGAAAGACTCAAAATTTTTATGGTAAATTATTGCAAAGTAGTTGTTGAAGAACCATAACATGCCCACCAATCATCTACAACATTGAAAGTTAGATTTAGAAAAATAAAAAAATATAGGATATATCATATATAAGAGTTAAATTTTAAGTAACTGGAGTCTTAATCTTCTGTTGTTTAATAGCCAATTAATTTTCAAATAGTCCATGTGCTCTCTTGTGTAAGCAGTAAGCTCCTCCATAATCTTATCTTGCTTTTCAGGTGTATGGACTAACCTTAAGATATATTCATACAAGCCACCTATCCCTTCTTCACATTCTTGAAGTTGAGGATTATCATAAAAGTATTCAGGATAATGAAAGTGACCAGCAACATGTAATGAACGATATAACTGACATTTTTATCTTTTATCTATCATTTTAAACACTTAGAAGTATTTGAACTTATTTTCATTAAATGAAGTTGCCTTTAGCACGATCTATAGCCTTATATATGTATCTAATGGGAGACTTTTTTTTCTCCATTTATCAATCTTAGTGCACGAACTAAAGGACCACTTAATTTTAATGCATATACGTCGTTCAAAAAAGAAGGTATCAAAATAGTATCAACAGCTCTTTTTTCACCAAGATCCTTGGCCCATTTACTAATTCGTTGTTCTTCAAAAGTAAACATCTTCTTTAAGTTTATGTTGTTTGTGAGTTGATGAAAGTATGATAAAAGTAATTGTAAATCTTGTCTTCTCCGGTCTTAATAAGTTTTTTTGTTTGGTGAATTGTCTCATCATATTCAAAAGACCTGAGCGTTGATAAATAAAACTATAAATCTAAATTGTCTTCTTTAAAACTTTATCAATAACATGAATTATTCTAATATCTTCAAGAATCAGAACAATACAATGGGCTGCACGAGGAGTTCAATACAAATATAGATATTTTGTCATCAAGAGTGCACCGGTAGCCACAAAGTTACTTTCTTTTTCTATTATAATTTGCACAACATTGCTTTCACCTACTTTATCAACAATTCTACTTAGTAGGCCAAATAGCTTGTCACATGTCTTTGAATAATTAAACGCATCAATGAACTTTAGGAACATGCTCCTCTCGAGCAATTAACTAAATTACCACATCGATCAGTCCATTCATCCGACATAACAAAACATCTTGTTTTGGTCTATTCTTCTATGTTAATTTTCATATTTTCATTAGTATTTGTAACTTATTTATTCAAGAAAGGGACTCTTACTTCATAAGCACTTAGTGGCTTTATTCTAATTTCAGCTCTAATGATTGAATCAATAGCAACTTTAAAATTAGAATAAGTAAGAGCATTAAAAGGAATTACAACATCATACATCCATTTAGCAAAATCAACACATACCTTCTCTTTTTTTTATATGTCTCATTAATGGTTCTTTGTTTACCCGTTGGTGGTGGTGTAGGAGATTTGATACTTTGATAAAAGTATCTATTAGACCAACTTGCCTTGATATTTTCACATTGGTATTTATTGGTTTCTTGTCTTTTTTTTTCTTTGTGGGTCAACTTCTAGCACTTGCATTTCATTTTTGTTGTCAAATTCAGTCATTTGATCATAGTCATAGTCATGCACCAAGTTTATCTTCTCTCGTTCTTTCTTTTTTTTTTCTCGAAGTAATCAATCATTTCTTCTCTCTCATGGGCAGGACACTTGATACAAGCTTTTATATTTTTATATCTATCAACTAGAGTTGTTTAAGCCTATAAATTTTATCATTGAAAACTATCAAACAATATTTACAAGTGACATTGTTCATGATCTTAGGATCAACAAAATAACCATGATTTCATCCCAAATCTGTCTTTCTAATAGTCTGAGTCTCTTTTTCCATGTTTGTTAAAATAATAAACATATCAAATATACTCTACTGTTAATTAAAGACTTAAAGTTTAAATAATTACAAACATACCAAATTACCAATTATAGAAACATATCAAGTAACTCTACTGTTAATATAAAAACAATGTTCGTTACTCTACTATAGTTTAAAGTTTGAATAATTGCAAGCATATCAAATAAATTCTGCTACAAATTGCAAACGTATGTGTTCCTTATTTGCTAATGATTTTTATAATTATTTGTCCAATCTATCTTAGCCGTATAGTTTCTTATCAAGTAACTCCAATTTCGCTCATAAGTCTGAGGTAAGTGATTCTGTTTTATGCTTAAGAAGCATTTCAGACTGGAACTTTTATGCAAGGTGGATGTATGGCAATTCAACAATATTCAATTTCTCGAATTGTAATTCGATTCTAAAATATTGTTTAAATTATATGGGCGTTCAAGTCACAACTATAAATATCGATGGGTTCCTGTCACGATCATTTTAAAACCAAACGTGTGAAAAATAGCCTGACGAGTTAGTTTTGAAAAATCGAGTTTTTTACCACTTTTAGTTGTTAATTATGAAAACCAAAATTTTATTAAAACCCATACTATCTTAATTTTAAAAATGACTTAGAGTCGTCATCAACCACTTAGGTAGGTCGAACACCATAAAGGAAACTAAAGATTCCTTTTTTAACATTTGGGTTTGAGAGTCGATTATGCGTAAAGACGACCCTTACAAATGTTCGAAATCGGTACCTTATTAATTACACGTGGAATTTTGGTATTTTGAATAGTAATATAAATTTAATTTGTTATTGTCAAATGAATATCGTTCGAATGAATATATCCTATAAGAAAATGTATTTCTTTTAAATACGAGCTTTGAGTAAGATGTCCTATAATAGGAAACCTTAACTCGTATTTAAAGAAATATCAATTCTGCCCCAAAAGGTTTGAAAGCATGATTAGTTATTATCTTGTTGATTTTAAGTTCTAACCTGAAAGTCTCCATTAATTGAGTATTTGAAATCATATTAAATTATTAATTCATCAAGCGTATTATGATAACATCCGAACGATCGGACACTACCATCTAGATACCGAATAAATTAATAATTACTATTGGTGCTTCTAGTTATTCACCTAATTGATTTTATTTCATTCTAATCCTACATTATTTTTCATTTTCTATGTTTCGATAACACGTCGAATGCGATACTAAAGTACACTATTGGCCAACATAATATTACGTCAAAGCACTGATCACTTAGTGTATCTGAGGTATATGATTAAAATATCATCGTTACTATAATTATCTCCCTAATTAAAATTAATTATTTAATTAAAGTATCTAATCCTAAAAAGGCTCTAATTTAATTACCTAGGTGTAAATTAGGTGATCTCCTAAATAAAAATATTCTATATGATTTAAAAATATGCATACAAATAATATTAATTAAAACATACAAGTAATTTAAATAAATAAAGACAATAATTAAAGAAAAAGGAAACAAATTGAATCTTAAGCCATAGGAAATTGAACAGAGAAGGTCGAATACTGTGTGGTAGGCATACCTTTTATAATTGATTGCTTGTGGATGCTGATGAGGGTAGACATGCCTGCTTCTGTTGCTCGCACATTTCTTGATTCAGAAAAGATTATCAACGTCTTGTTCAAATTGATAAAGTAAAGATAAATAATGTTTCCCTCTCTAGTATTGTGACTTCCCCCAAGAGTTAATACCCCACCGAATCCAGTGAACTGAACTCCAAAAAAACAATTCTTCCTCGGAATCGTTAATTGGAGACCACCTTCCCAAAACCGTCAATTAGAGAGCACCCTTAGGCTTTGAAACTGTCAGTAAAAAAATGGATCCGGTCCCATTTGATCCTTGAATTGAAAACCACAAAACAAATGCCATAAATCCATCCCCATCATTGCCTCATCATCATCCCATCATTGTATCACCATCTTTCAATCATTGCATCATCATTATCCTATCATTGTATCATCATCATCACATCATTGCTTCATTGTATCATTGTTCAATGACACTTGTTCTTGTCTTCCATGAATTCAATATATAAATTTTGCTCTTGTATTGTCAACCTTTGAACACTAGAGAAGATCTATTTTGGGGAAGATTTATTCTCTACTTTGAAGAATTCATCATTTCAAGCATGCAAGCTTCATTCTTTTGCCACTTTGACCTACTCAAATTTGAGCATAAATATCTTGTTTTTCATTCTAATATTCATCTTATAGAGCTTCTTTGTCTTGTGATGTCTCAATAGTAATAATTTTCATACTTGATGAATTGATCTTGTTAAATTTTGCCCCAAATAATGGTCAATATTCTCCTTTTGCCTTAAATTTACTTGTTTCATTTTTGTTGCTCGAATATTTTTGCACTCTGAGCTTTATCTGTTCCTCATCTGACTTTTCATTATTAATCACGTACCGAGTCCACCTCATGTTCTGCCTACACTTAAAAAATTAGTACATCATAGTAATTTCCATGAAATCCTTTGCTTTTCTTGTATCTAATCAATTTATCTGCAAGATACTTGTTAAAACAATAAGCAAAGGGGTCAAAAAATATTATTTTTCTAATTTTGAAAATTTTGAAAAAAATTGATTATCATGGCAAACAAGAAAATATAAAATTAGGCCTTTATATATCAAGTACAACAAAGCCTTCGAACCAATTTGCAAAGATCAACTCAATGTGACCCTTTTCCAATCTATTGAAGTTTTAGGAGAAACATTCTCATTTTTCTAATTCTACCCCGTGTATGTGGCATTCTTTGCCTCACTAACTCACCATACTCAATCTTTCCCTCTTTTCTGATCTCGGTCAAGCATTAGAAGACTAAAAATCCTTGAAGAAAAGTTAATCCTGATAAGCGGGATATATTATGAAGACTAACTCTACTTGTTTCAATACCTTTATATGGTTAAAATGGTCTTTTGTGGCTTATAATACAGGCTATAGTTCATGGCTACCAAAGAAAGGATATATAGACTCAAATAATTATTTAAGGATAATAAAACTAAGGATCATTGTTGCACTGATCTGGATATGCTCTAATGAAATACTTTTATTTTTCCTTTTTTCTTGTGGATCACTCTAGACTGCTTTGTTTTGGGTTTTCACCTTATAGGTCTAGGGCTGTAAACGAACCAAACGAACATGAACGAGGGTGTGTTCATGTTCGTTCTTTTAACTTTAATCGAACAAACGAACGAACACGAACATAAATTTCCTTGTTCGTGTTTGTTCGTTAAGGATTGTAGCTTGTTCATGTTCGTTTATGTTTGTTCGTTTAAATGATAAACGAACGTAAACGAACGAACATAAATGAACGAACATAAATGAACGTAAACGAATATAAACGAATGGACATAAATAAACGTAAACGAACATAAATAAACGAACATAAACGAACGTAAACAAACGAACATAAATAACATATATAAGATGTTAAATATTTAATATTTTGGATTAATTCGATTACTTTAGGTAATCAACTAATTTTAAACCGAATTAGTCAATAATTAAAATTAAAAGAAAAACTCTTAATTATTAGATAAAACCTAAAATTTAACTGATTAACTGGTTTTGCTTTGGTTCGATTCATTAACTCGGTTTAACAGAACAATAAACACCCCTAGCCTATAATAATAAGAAAGTTTTTTACCGAGTCATAAAATAAGACTTCAACTCAAGTAATTCAAAAATTTTTGACTCGACTTACTTGATTTAATGTTCATCCTTAGATATATGTGAATAAATTTAAACGAACATAAATAAACTAACATAAACGAATGAGCATAAATAAACGAACATAAATAAACAGATTATCGAACGTTCACGAACATAAATGAACGAACGAGCCCTTTGTTCTTGTTTGTCTGTTTAATAAATAAACAAACATAAACGAACTTCCTACCGAACGGTTTACGAACGGTTCACTGAATGTTTGGTTTGTTCACAGCCCTATAGAGGTCATTTCTTTTTCACAACTTCTTTTGTCAATGGTTCGTCTCTTCAAAATATCTCCCAGAACTTTTTGTTCATTTTTCTTTTGTCGATTACCTTAACTTCCATGTCAATAATTTGAACTTAACTCCTCAAAAATAAACTTTTACTCTTTTCATTTTTTCTGTGTTGATTCATAATATTCCTCCTCACTCATCTTGTTTTTCTTGGTTTCATACTTCACTTTATTTCTTGCCCCTCATTCTCAAGGCATCCCAAATTTATTTCACTTTCAAATACATTTTCATCCATTTTTTACCTAGTGTAGGGGTGATCCTTGGTTTGGATTGAATCAAAAGAAAAACAACATCAGGTTTAAAGGGGATAACAAATGATATATTTTCTTATTTTGCCTTTGAAAAGGGAGATCAAGGAATGTCAAATATCATCCCATACTTGGATATCTTTGAAGAAAAATAGTTTTTAGTTGATTGATGTTTTGAGTTATCACTTTATTCAAAGACCTTAGTCAATAATGCTTGAGAGGAAATTCACTCAAAATTTGTCTGAGATTTTTACGTGATTCTTGAACACTCATTAACGTTATCCTTTTGGCTTAAATAAAGTAGAAACGAATTATATTATTGAAGTTGATCTCTGAATTTGGTTTAAGGTCAATCATGCAATTAGTATTCAAGACCTGAAAGAAAGATGTTAGTGACGATATCTATACATATGTATGGGCGATCAAAAAATTAACCCATAACAAAAAAAAATCAAAGGATTTAAAGTCAAAGAATATGGAATGCTTGTCACTTGAGAAAAATATATATGAAACAAGCATCATAAACAAATAAATTGAAATAGCTTCTCTTACAAAGGACCTCCAATGCTCGCGGGAAAAAGCAACTGGGATGATTCAGGGTATTACTCTGTAATGGTACAAAAATGCAGACAGACCCCCATGATTTGATTTTCTACCATTTACCAAGAAAAATCAGAGTGAGCTTCAGCTACCCCACTTCTACTATCAACTTTGCTCTTCCTTGCTTCTATTTCAATATTGAATTCTCGATTTTTGAAGCATCAATGTAACTTATCCTTTGATTTCCCCCTATTTGGTATGAACTTCTTGGTTTTTATCTTTAAAATGACGTTAATAATTCCATGAATCAAAATTTGCTCCACTTACATCGATAGGGTGAAGAAATGCCACGAGTTTTTTTAATTTATCGATATCATGATCAAACACTTTATTGTTGCTTACATAGCTCAAAATACGATCTTCTGGACTTTCTGTAAATGCTCCAATTATTTTGAATTAAACTTGACCATCTCTTATTTTGACTTCTTTTTGCATTTTTTTCTTTCTCCTTTTTTTCTACTTTTTCTTTTTTTCAAGAAAACCTTTCAAATTGAACCCTTGTGTGAGATGAATTTTCATACCAATCTTTTGTATCTATATTTCATCTAAATGATTTTCTTTCTCGATCTCCTTAACTCCAAGCAATGTAAAAACTGGTGTTTAATTTTGAGACCGGCTGATCTTATTCATGTTACCCAAGCGGTTTTCAATAACTTTCTGAAATTTCTTAACATATTTATTTATGTCTTTCAAAATGCAATGTTAATAAATAATAATATTATAATATGAAATACAAAATAAATATATGCATGAATGCAGTAAATAATTGATCCCAAGAGTGATTTATACAATGTAATATAATGTAAATATGTCAACCTGTCAAACTAATGAAATGATATTATGAATAAAAATATGTTAACAGAATTGTGTAAAACAAATTAAATATAAATCTACTATATAATGTATGAATGCAAGAGATATTGATTTCAAGAGTCAGTCATTAGACAGCTGACTCAAGCTTTTTGGTTGATCACCTTGTTTAATCTGGTCCGACATCTATCTTGGTATGTCGATAAAAATCTGTTGACGGGTCTTCAACTTTATCTAGCAAAATGTAAATCTATCCGACATTTCATGTATTTGGTTCTGAAATTGATCACCCACTCAATTTTGTGAAACCTTACTAATTGACTCGATCTTACTTCCAACATGTTACCCTTCACTTGAAATGTTGGTTTGAAACTTACAAACTGGTTTTCTGCATATCGTGTCATACTTCTTAATTTTATCATTTTATTTCTCAGCTTCATCCTTCGATAATTTCTGTCATTCATGGAATTTGAACCTTGATCCTAAGCTCACAATTCTCTTTTCCTCTTTGAATCTTCATTCCTCAACACTAACATTGGGATGCTCCTAATTTATCCGTCAAATATTCATTTTTTGACTATCTTCGTCTTCTAATTATCGCATCTCATTTATATCTATACTTGCCCCGGTACCCGGCTTGAAGCTCGAACAATTGTTGATTCCAATTCAAATCCGGCTTTTTATTGGTGGAGACTTTTCGCATCATCGTCCAAGAATTTGGGATCTTTAATTTTAGCAAACATGCCCCATGCTTGATGTCTTCTAAAACATCCTTGTATTACTGGTACTCGGTCTCCCCGAACACTAACTCTGATCCCGTATTGAGTCTTCTCGAACATTAACTCTGATCTCGTACTGAGTTTTCTCGAATATGATCCATCTCGGTATGCTGTCTTCTACTTGTATATCAAACCCTTTAGTTTATGACCATTGTTTATACAACCAGCTCATGAATCGATACCTCTAATGCATGCTATATGAACTCGCACACACCATAAAAAATGTTAGTATGGTGAATTAATAATTTAAGTAAAAATAAATTAAATTGCAAAAAATAACCAAGAACAATTTATGTTGAATAAAAAAATAACCAGATAGCAGTTAAATAAAGAAACCTTAATTTGACAGCATACTGTCTTATCTTATGGTCTTTGTCTGGCTCTATAGGGGTAGGTTTTTACTCTACACATGTGGGCTTTGGTCTAGACACTAGACTCCCAAACTGTCGTTACCGTTTACTACGATGATAAGACATCGATTCGATAGTATAGGTCCCTTACAACGGAGGTGAAGACCTCACGGCGCATAAGGTTAGTATATGGGAAATAGACATAAATCCGAAACTTGAAGCTGGAGAGTATCATGTCGGATTATATCTATCTCCCACTTAAGGGTAAAAGCTAGGGTCGAGAGTTGATGTATGAATGAAAATTATATCACACAATAAAAATACTACCCTCATTCGTTGAAAAATTCATTAGACAATCTATTGAAGAAAATTATATTATTACTCAAAATGTCAAATGCCACGTGTAATTAATTATTAGTCTTAACTCACAAAAATTTATCCCCAACAGAGTCGCCAAGTTGTCGCGACCATTTTAAAACCGAATGTGTGAAAAATAATCTGACGAGTTAGTTTTAAAAAATCGAGTTTTTACCACTTTTAATTGTTAATTATGAAAACCAAAATTTTATTAAAACCCATATTATCTTAATTTTAAAAATGACTTGGAGTCGTCACCAACCACTTAGGTAGGTCGGACACCATAAAGCAAACCAAAGATTTTTTTTTAAACATTTGGGTTCAGGAGTCGGTTATGAATAAGGACGACCCTTACAAACGCCCGAAATCAATATCTTATTAATTACACGTGGCATTTTGGTATTTCGAATAATAATATAAATTTAATTTGTTATTGTCAAATAAATATCGTTCGAATGAAGATATCTTTTTGGATAAGAAAGTGTATTTCTTTTAAATACGAGCTTTGAGTAAGACGTCCTATAATAGGAAACTTTAACTCGTATTTAAAGAAATAACAATTCTGCCCCAAAAGGTTTGAATGCATGATCTGTTATTATCTTGTCGATTTTAAGTTCTAACCTGAAAGACTCCATTAATTGAGTATTTAAAATTCTATTAAATTATTAACTCACCAAGTGTATTATGATAACATTTGAATAATCGGATACTACCATCTAGATACCGAATAAATTAATAATTACTATTGGTGCTTCTAGTTATTCACCTAATTGATTTATTTTATTCTAACCCTACATTATTTGTCATTTTCTATGTTTCGATAACACGTCGAATGCGATATCAAAGTACACTACTGGCCAATATAATGTTACGTCAAAAAATTGACCACTTAGTGTATCCGAGGTATATGATTAAAATGTTATTGTTACTATAATTATCTCCCTAATTAAAATTAATTATTTAATTAAAGTATCTAATCTTAAAAAGGCTCTAACTTAATTAGCTAGGTGTAAATTAGGTGATCTCCTAAACAAAAATATTCTATATGATTTAAAAACATGCATACAAATAATATTAATTAAAACATACAAGTAATTTAAATAAATAAAGACCATAATTAGAGAAAAAGGAAACAAATTGAATCTTAAGCCATAGGAAATTGAACAGAGAGGGTCGAATACTGTGTGGTAGACATACCTTTTATAATTGATTGCTTGTGGATGCTGATGAGGTTCGACATGCCTGATTCTGTTGTTCGCACATTTCTTGGTTCAAAAAAGATTATCGGTGTCTTTTTCAAATTGATAAAGTAAAGATAAATAATGTTTTCTTCTCCAGTGTTGTGACTTCCCCCAAGAGTTAATACCCCACCGAATCCAGTAAACCAAACTCCAAAAAACCAATTTTTCCCCGAAACCGTCAATTAGAGATCACCTTCCCCAGAACCGTCAATTAGAGAGAACCCTCAGGCTTTGAAACTGTCAGTAAAAAAAATGGAATCGATCCCCTTTGATCCGTGAATTGAATACCACAAAACAAATAAAAATTCCATGAAATCCATCCTCATCATTGCCTCATCACCTTTCAATTATTGCATTATCATTATCCCATCATTGTATCATCGTCATCATTACATCATCATCATCACATCATTGTATCATTACCTTTCAATCATTGTCTCATCGTCATTACTCGTAATTACTGCAATCATGAGTATTATCATTGTTGCCATTATTATTTTTCTAATCATTGTCTCAATGATCACCCCTCTCCATGTGCCCCTGAATTGGAGAGAAATGAAAAAAAAGGTTCTCATTTCAATCTCGTTTTCATTAATGGTAACCCCCTCTTTCATTATGAACCGTCTTCCTTTAATTAATAACCAACATCAACCCATTTTCGGTAACCACCATCAATTTTATCCATTATTTTTATTATTTTTTTAAGTTTTATTTATTTATAATATTATATATTTATTTATTTCTATTTAATATTTACTTGTGACCTTATTTTATATTCGAACCTGAACGAAATTCGGTTATTACAGCTCTTTAGTCGTATATGGGTTCCTTAGCCATATTTTTTCTGTGTAACAAACCTTTAAATGGGTCTACAACATAAAAAAAAATTATAGAATAAAAATCACAAAAGAGAGAGAGGGGTACCTTAAGTTTTTTTTATCTTCTTCCTTAGTAACAGTTGAAGATGAATTTTCTTGTTTTATTTCTTATTAAGAGTTTAAACGTTGGCTACATTTTTCTTTCTTAACAAGTTCTTTTTTTTTTCTCCTTTACTCTTAATAGGTATTTTTATCCAATTTTTTTAATGTTGTTGATATTTAAGATTTGAATAAATTAATTTAATTCTAAATTTGATTTAATTAAAGTTATAGTTTAAGTTTAAATATATAAAAAATAGCCAACAAGTTGATTAAAGTGATAATAAATAAATTGGTATGCTTCAAGTGATAAATAGATTAATTTAAATTTAAAGTGACTCAAATTCATAATAATATTTTATTGTATCAGATAAATTTAAAAATTCAATCAATTTAATTTAAAAATAAATTATATCTAATTTAATTAATATTTCTATATATCGTGTTATGCTTTTCAAACTATAAATTATGCTCTAATATTATTGGAAAAATCATGATGAAAATAATTTGAATCAAATTTATCTTAATTTAAATAACTTAAAATTTAAATTTGAAATAAATTATATTTACAATGTATGAAACAATCAATTTTAATTCAAACTTAAAAATTCAACCAAGTCAATTTAATTTTCATTAGACAAATTTTAAATTTAATTTGATTAATATTGTTTAATGTAATCCATATGCGACCTACTTTAGTATGTAAAAAAAATAAATATAAAAATTAAAAAAATACAAAAAGTAAATATAGAAAGGCGTCGCATTTTTTCGCCTTAGCGCATCGTACGCCTTTTTGCGTTTTGTTGTGCATCATTAAACTCGTCTTGCCTAGATATAATTAGGTGTTCTGGTGTCACCTTATCATAGCACCTAGGCGCGCCTTGATAAAGCCTTTTTGAACACCGGTGTTATTAGAGCGACTCTTTGATTGTCCGGTTTTACGTTGAAAGTCTATGAGAGGGTTAGACATGATGAACAACTGTGACACGAGACCAATCACGAGAGTATAAACTCGTGACAAGAGAGTTACGGGGTTGAGTGAGAGAGAATGTCACGCCTGAAAAAAGGTAGATAATATTAGTTCCACATCAGAAAAGAAAAAGGAAATCTTATGGTGTATAAACGATAGCATTGTACATCTTATTAGACATCTTTCGAGAAGAAGATAATGGACGCAAATAAATAATAATTTTCATATTTTTATTGTTAATATCAAATATCTATTTTACACATAAAATACTCCAAAAAACGTGTAAAACTTAAAACTTTTATATTCAATAGGAGGAAAAAACAAAAGGGTACATCCAACAAGATCAAATCTTGACAACTCAAGGTAGACAAGCTATATGTATTGGAGATGCTTGAAATATTAATTAATTAATTGCTTCATTGTTGGAAACCATACATTTCACCATTTCGATAGCCACAAAATCAACTAAACTTTGCATTATATCTGTGAAAACAACTTATTATGTACGGAGAGGTGTGACCATTCAAATATGTACATATTCAAATGGTTGTGATTATTATCAATATACATAAGTTAAAGACTCAAAGTCATTAATAATTAATATATATATTTATTATTTTGTATTCTTTTAAGTTATAGTTCTATATTTTTTAGAAACTCTCTTGTTTCTATTTTTAGAGTCGTCTGTTCTTTTTTCTCTAGGTTATATTAAGATTAAAATTAGGATTTATCGAAAAATTATATATATCTTAAGATCTACTAATTGATCGAGTGACTAATGATGCTTATATTTCTCCTTTTTGTTATGCTCTGATATCATTTGTCAAGAGGTCATTTATTCTCTTCCTAAATTTAACTGAATGTACAACACCACCGTTTATATATTCTAAGATCTCCCTTCCTTTTTGATGTAATATTAATACTTTTAATTTTTTCTGGCATAACAAATGTTTATATTATTTTATTTTATTTTATATTAATTTAAATCTCAACAAAAGATTATAATACTTATCTATTTTAATAAAAAAATAAAATTTAGCTCACGAATAATCCAACAACAATTTTAAAATTTTATTTAGATTTTATGATATCTACTACAACACATGAAAATAGAACAGCAAACAGCAAAGGGAGGTAATCTCCAACGTTGGTAAATTGGATCGGTTTGATGTTAGCAACATCATCATGTGATGGTAGAAATAATGAACTTTCTGTTTGCCAACAGTAAATATTGATATGTTTTGGATACACGTCAACAAAAACAGAAACTTCGTGGATTTGTTGTCACAATTCCAGAAAAACAAAATTGAGACAATATATTATTTTAAATGTTTTATTTAATATCTATATAAACAAGACTATAACTAAAGTTCTTACAGTGAAGAATGGCAGGATGCATGCTATTTCTCTTACCGTAGTTTCTGATGTGTTTTTTTCTAGTTGAACATGATGTACGTTCAAGATTGCTAGGATATAGGAATATTGGTCAATCTTCTTCTGGTTGAGGTGTTGGCTGGGAAAACAATTAAAGAAAACATTAATCTTTTCAGTGGGGGCGAAGAAGCCATTTTTACAGTATTTTTCTATATCTTTTACTTTGCATGGTTCTGTAACATGAATCAGATAGAAAGCTGGTTGTGTAAGGAATTAAAGGGTAGGATTGTCGGTCTGAACACATCACCTCAAAGGACAACTAGGTATTTTCAACAACACTAAGGGTCACCAAATTGTTCTACACCAAACATTGGATAAAAAAGAATCTAGCAAATACCAAATTATGATATTAATATTATATCACCTCTCTCTTCTATATGCATATTTAAACCCTCACCTCAAGGCTCAAGCTTCTCATGGAAAGCCACAAAAGAACAAGATTTGTTTCACAGATATGGCAACCATTCAATCTAACACCAAAGCTTTCTTCTTCAACTATCTCCAGTCTCTTTCCCAAACCCCTCATAGGCTCAGAAAGAGAATACTAGCAACATGGACCCCAGACCAAGAGCTTAATCGAATAAGGCTAAGGTCTGGTGCTGATATGAAAAGGAAACTTAGATGGTATGACTTGGTAGCTCTTGGGGTTGGTGGAATGCTTGGTGTTGGAGTTTTCGTCACCACCGGTCCCGTAGCCCGATATAACTCCGGTCCATCGGTCTTCATATCCTACATCATTGCTGGAATATCAGCACTTCTCTCTTCTTTATGTTACACTGAGTTTTCAGTCCAGATTCCTGTTGCTGGTGGTGCCTTTAGTTATCTGAGAGTGACTTTTGGTATAGATCATTACATTATCTGTAACCTTCCTTTGTCTCCATTTCTTGATTGAAATGATTACAATATAGCTTACATATGACAACTTCTCCATTTATCTTCCATAGGAGAATTTGCAGGCTATTTTGCTGGAGCAAACATACTAATGGAGTACGTATTATCGAACGCCGCCGTTGCAAGAAGTTTTACAGAGTATTTATGCTCAGCCTTTGGAACCAGTAATCCCAATTCCTGGAGAGTTGAAGTTGATGGATTGCTAGAAGGATATAACAAGTTGGATTTCTCAGCTGTTGCTCTTGTTCTTATTCTCACTCTCTGCCTAAGCCATAGGTTTGAATGATTTCCTACTCCCTTTTTTGTTGTGTACTTCAGATATTCTTAATTAAGATCAAGTTTTCTAATTTATTATTTGTTGTTTACCCTTAATCTATATGGCCATCTTTTGTTTTTTATTATGAGATCAAGATAACAAGATAACAGTTGTTTTTAGTGGGTTTAGAAAGTGATGGGTGTTTCCTTCTTTCGGTTTGCAGTACAAAGGAAAGCTCAATCTTGAACCTTATCATGACAATCTTCCATGTTGTTTTCTTTGGATTCATCATAATCATGAGTTTCTGCAATGGAAGTGTGGATAACTTGGTGAAGCCAAGAGGACTAACTCCTAATGGTATTAGAGGTGTTCTTGATGGTGCAGCTATAGTTTACTTCAGCTATATAGGCTACGACTCTGTCTCAACCTTGGCCGAAGAGATCCAAAACCCTCCGGTAACCCTTCCGGTGGGGATAATCGGTTCGGTTCTTATTGTCTCGGGACTTTACTGCCTCATGGCCTTGGCTTTGTGTATGATGGTTCCTTACAATCAGGTCAGTCAACATATACAACTTGATCCTGAAATATACATGTCAAGTTTTTCTTAGAGGAACAATCTTGTTATGTTGCATTAGATAGCTGAGAAGGCATCATATTCAATGGCTTTCCAAAGTATTGGTTGGAAGTGGGTGGGGAATGTTGTAGGGGCAGGAGCAAGCTTGGGGATAGTGGCTTCTCTTTTGGTGGCCATGTTAGGCCAAGCCAGGTACCTGTGTGTTATTGGACGGGCTAGGCTTGTCCCATCCTGGTTATCTAAGGTGCATCCTTCAACTGGAACCCCATTGAATGCCACTCTCTTTTTAGGTATGTGAATCCCCCCTCTTGTTTCTGTACATCAAATACCTTTGTGATTGTATGAAATAATAGAGAGAATTTGATGTGTGTACCTGATATAGGGATTTGCACAGCATCAATAGCACTCTTCACTGACTTGGACATTGTGATTGAAATGATCTCCATCGGCACATTGTTGGTGTTCTACCTGGTTGCCAATGCTCTGATCTACAGAAGATACGTAATAACAGGCAAAAACTCACCTTTCCTTGCACTCTCCTTCCTCTTCCTCATTACATCATGTGCGGTAGGCTTCTCGGTATCATGGAAACTCAAGCAGCAATGGTGGGGTTTGCCTCTTTTCGGTGGCATCACGGTCGCAATTATCACCTTCTTCCAGTACACAGTGCCTAGCCTAGGGCAGTCAAGTGAGTGGTCAGTGCCACTCATGCCTTGGCCGGCTGCCATGTCCATTTTCCTTAATGTCTTCCTTATGACCACATTAAAGATGCTCTCATTCCAAAGGTTTGCCATATGGTCCTGTTTGATAACTTTGTTCTATGTATTATATGGAGTTCACTCGACGTTCGAAGCAGAAGAGATGGAGATGCAGGCAGCTGTTAATGAAGTGCCAAACCCATCTATCCAACTAACTAAGCTAGAGGTTTAACAATTTAAACTCAATTGAAATTAGGGGGAAAAAAAGAAGCTTTTCCTCTCATTTCCTTCCCATTTTCTATTATCTTGATTGACAATTCCATGAAACTCCTTTAAGCTAATGTAAATGTAACTATGCAAGTAATGGGAGGCAATCAATCTAAGTTCCTAGTAATTTTGAATTATAAACACGAGAATTGATCTACATTGCATTGTTTCTAAGAACATTTGGGGAGCTTGAAAGATAATGTAAATGAAACTCTGCAAGTACAGAAAATTACCCCAACACTAGGTGACACAATATCTACCTTTCTTTCTTAATCAAGCATCTTCTACCTATTCTTCAACCTGGTTTCCCTTTGTATTAGGGAACATCAAGGACGGATTCTTTTTCCTTTTCTTCTTTTCCGGCAACAACGCATTGGAAAATGCATTCATGATCTTTTGTTGTGACTCGAGTATCATCTCGTTGTGCTTCATCTCCATCTCCATTCTCCTCTTCTCAATCTCCTTTACCGTTTCCATCTTCATCTTCTCCATCCTCAAAAACCCTTCGGCCAACAACTTAATCGAGGAAACCATCTCATCAACCGGATCCACAACCCTCTTAACTCCAGCACTAGCGTTCTTACTCCCAAGCCCTTGCCTCGAACAAGATGCAACCCTGTTGAAACCCCCAAAGTCACCACCACCTGGTTCAAAAATCCAATCAGCCCTACCATATTTCTTTTGGTGAAAAGCTTGAGGCACTGAGTCCCGAGTACCCGAGTCTCTTGCTCGAAACACCATTTCTTCACCATTTGAGTCATTATCATAATCATAATTTAGATTAGAGCAACCATAATTCTTTGGTTTGAATCCCACGTTCAACAAACTCCTATCACCAAAGGTCTTAAGAGGAAACTCTACAAGACTATCGACATTATCAGCAAAACTATGATCAAAATCAGCCGTAGAACTATAACCATAGCCAATTCTATCGTTACTCTTAAATTTTTTAATTCCTTTAGCCACAAAATCCTCATTTTCATGCCATTTCACCCCATACCCACCTCTAAATTCATGATGAAAACCTAGGTTAGACCCAGAATTCCCATCAATATTTTCATGCTTCTTCGATTTCAAGCAAAACCCATCAAAAACAGTGACTTTATGATCAATATCTTGACCTTGGTCATCAGATCCAGCAACCGAAGTTGATGCAAAATTCATAGAATCAAGCAGAGGATATAAATCCCAAGAAGAGAACTTGCCCAAATTTTTTAGGCTGCGCTGCTTCTCGGCACGGTAACGCTTCCTCAGCTTCTCGATCTTATGCCGGCACTGAACGGACGATTTCAGGGTCCCAGGATCGGAAGCCGAAGATACAGCATCCGATACATCGTCCCAATCCGACGCTTTCAGGTTCCCACGACGAAAAGCAAACCATTTATACTTGTAAGCCTCGATCAACGCCAGGGTTTCCTCTTTAGTCCAGCAGGGAGGAGGGACCCGACGTGTCACGGTGGCGGAGGAGGATTTCGGAAGAGGAGGAGAAGTAGTGGTCGACATAAGGATATAGAAGAAGGCGGAGGTGGTGGTCGGCGTGGGATAAGGAAAAAAGAAGGAAGCATTTGTTGTTGAATGGCTTAAAACAGAACAAGAAAAGCGATTAAAGAGGGAGAAGCGGTGGGTTTGTTGGGTGATTGTGGGTTGCCTGACGAGTCGTGCAGTGGGGGTGGGCGTGACAGCGACACACGTAATGGCTTTTTTAGGTTAAATATAAGGTGTTAGAATGCTAGAGCCCGCCACTAAACACGCTGCAAGCAACCGAAGCTGTTAATGTCAACCAACCAAGGTGGCCGAGGTGTATGCGATTCAGCCCACTTCCTCCCTTCGGCTTCTTTGTCACTTGTCAGATGGGGATCGCGGATTGGACCGATGCTGCTGCTCATGTTGGTGCGGTGCTGATAGGTGATGTCCGGCCACCTGGTTGTGTGGATGTAAAAAGTGGTCTGAATCTTTTGGGCTTTTGGCGTTGACTGTGTATTGAAACTGAATTGAAATTTGGACTTAAGAACTCATACTTTAGGATCCAATGGGTTAAAAGAAAGGCGAGTTTATTACGTGTATCGAAGACCGTTGAATATTATTATTATTGAACATATTAAATATTATTAAATTAATTATTAAAAATTAAAAATTTTAAGAACTCAATATAAAATTAATAATTATATGTTGAGTCTATTTTTTTTATTAATTGTATTTTGAGTTATTGAGATTTTTAATCTTTATTAATTAATTTAATAATATTTAACGGTGTCTAACGTTAATAATGTTTAACGATGTTCAATGCCTATTTAAAATTTTCTTAAAAGAAAATAAATTTTTAAAGCTTTCATCATCACCGAATATTCGATTAACGATTCTATTAATTAACTTATAAAATATAATAATTATATCAATTAACAATTACAATTAACCGATATGTTTAATTATACACACTCCTATTTAACGTCATTAATATTTTAATGTTTTACTCAACATCATTAACATTTTAAAAACACATTATTTTATTTAGTTGTGATGATAAATTTAACTTTTAACGTTTAGAATATGTATTTTTTAGTTTAATATAAGAATTATGTATTTATTAAATTTAAAATATAAATATATTAGAAGATGTTTTACTATTTTTAATATAAAAATATATTTATTAAAAATAAATAAAATTTAATTTTATGATCCAAATTCTATTTAAAATATCAGGCCTGATATCTAACCCGAGAGATAATTTTATCTCATTTATTTTATTAACAAAATTTTAATTTAATATATATCAGTGAATATTTTTTTTTTTCAGCAAATAGTGTTTACAGTAATATCTGTTTTAGAGTATACCTCAACTATTGGATATTGGTTGTTCAATCATATTTTTTTTTACTACTGAGATTAGATGGCTCGTATCAATAAATATAATCTTTATGTATATTATCATATTTTTAATAGATATAAATTCCGATATTATGTATATATTATAATTTTAACATATACTAAAAATATTTAAAAGATGCATATAATATTACAAAATAGTGATTTTACAAGTAGGACGGTGTGGAGTGGAGCAATTACTAATTTTCATATCTATCCTTTTTAGAAAAAGGAAGCTATTTTTTTATAAATCCATAATATTTATTTAATTATTTCTATTTTCAGACAGCAGCTGTCTCCACCTCCAAACATACAGATAATATTGTCCGAATTCATGGAGTTGTAATACCTGCCAAAAAAAACAAGAAAGTTAGATGAATCAAAATTTAAGATTAAAAAATAAAATATAAATATTTAAATTTAAAAATAAAGGATAAATTATAAATAAATTAAAATTTTAAATAAAAAAAAGTGAAAAAAAATCTTTATAGTGCGTATCGGTGCAAAAACGGAAGAGAGGTTTCATACTTCCACACTTGTAGTGGCGGGGGACCCTTCGGCCGCAGCCTTGAATGAGGCGGACGGCACGGTTGACATCGATAAGTGCGGCTATTCGGGACGTGATGAGAGGGCAAACACATTCTAGGTGGGTAACTCTCACCCGCTGGCAGCACTCGGGGGACGGGAGCTTACCGTACACCACCGGCTTGCAGGCAGTAATGGCGAGGTCTGTTTCTTGCTTGCACTGCGCCCCACTGAGTGCTGCGGCAACCATCTCGGCCTCCCACATGGCTGCACCTGCAACCATCACTAACACCACCAGAGCCAATGACTTTGTCTCCATAGCTTTTATGCCTACCACTAGCAATTAGCAAAAGAAATCTATTATATCCCACTTAGACACACACACATATATATAGCTGATGAGGAGCGTGGACACTAAGTTAAACTATGGGCAAGCGTTAGATCGAATCGAGTCAAAAAATTTAAGCAGTTCGAGTTGACGAATCTAATTTTATCATCTGAACTTTCATTCAAAATTTTTTATTTGATTCAAAATTGAAAAAAATTTAAATCGAGTCGAGCTTTTAAGTTTTTATAAAAATTTAATTGTAATTATTTATTATGTTATGGTACGTATAATTCGATTGTAATTTAAACGGCTTTCATTAATCATATATATATTTCTTCATATTTTTTTATATGTGATAATATTTTTTTAATTTTTATATATCGATATATATATCATAAAAATTTGAGAGACTCATTTAGAACTTAAAAGCAAATCCTATAATTATTAAAATTTTGAAAAATTTCTATTTTTAACTAAAACTTTATTTAAATTTTTAAAAATCAAATCTATAAAATTTTAAATCAATTCAAGATGAATCGTATATTTTTAACTCGAATTAAATTGAATTATTCGATTTTTTCGAATCGATTTAAATTTTACTCCCCCGTTTAAAACCTACCAACCCACTCCATCCCAGTGAGGCAGTCTTTGTCCACATACTAGTGGTAGCTAGCCTGCTAGGCTCGTACGATAATTTTGGACTTTCTTTTCTTGTCCAATGCTTTTCGGTCTTTTTTCTGACTTCTTGGCCTAATTCACATGGCAAAATGGGGTCTTTAAAAAGAAACGAGGTATTTTTTAGATAATTTTAAATCTTAAAACTTAAATTTTAGACTAAAAAAATATTTTAAATATTATATTATAAATCTTAAATTTTAATTTTAAACTTAAATCTATTTTTTTATATTAAAATATATATAAAGAAACACCAAAAAAATGAAAATATGAACAATGTTAAATGAATACTAGAGGAGCTTTTTTCCACCCAAGATAGGGGAGTTTTTTTAAAAAATAAATTACTTTTTAATTTTTTATATTTTAAAATTTATGATGAAATTCCAAAAATATAATAATTTAAAAAATTATTTCACAAAATATTGTACTAGTTATTTTATTTTTTAAAAATATTATACTTTGAGTAGTAACTTTAAAGATTATTACAAAAAAAATCCGATTTTGCCTAGTGAAACAGATTAAACCTAATAAAAAATTAAAGTCAATACTAAGAGTTTTCGACTTCGAACGATGATTTTACAAAAAACACTTTAAAAATTATTAAAACATTATTCAAAGCCGGCACCTCTTGGTATCAATTTTAATTTTTTCTTCAATTTAATATATTTTACTGTTTAAAATTGAATTTTTTATTATCATTTTTAAAATTACTATTTAAAACATAATATTTTAAAAAATAAAATGATTTTATAATATTTAAAAAAAAACTAAGTACAATATTTATGTAAATTTTCCAAAATTTATATTTTCCCCTCTTTAAATTCTATTTCCATCTTGACTGAGAATTTCCGAAGGTGGTTACAATTCCATTCAAATATTGACTTTGAATATTTTAAATTTCTGCATATTACTACACCAATAATTTATGTTACTCCAATTTTTATTTTTTATTATTTATATTTAAAAACATATTTATATTAAATTCAAATAAACTTTTCGTGTATATGATTTTAAAAATATTAAAAATACATATAGAGAAGAGATTCTAGGTATACCATCAGGGATAAAATTACTTAGATTATTTTTAAATTTATTCTTTTTTTAAATATTTTATTTTATTTTTAATTTCCATCATTATCTCTGTATACAATAATCTTAAACATAAAAAAATTAAATATACAGTACCGTTAAATATATAATTTAACAAATTAATCTCGATTTAAACCGTTAAATAAATAAACGAGAGCATTCATAATTAATAAAATAGATTTATGAGCTCCATATGATGCTTTCATAATGCGCCTTTCACAATTTTGATGGATACTGTAATTTATCACATCCATAAAATTAATATTATTTTATTAAATAAAAAATATTATATTTTTATATCAAAATTTGAATTTGTATAAAATAAAATAATATAAATATCATTAATTATAGGTCACAGTGTGTTTATAAAATTAAGAGATTTAAAAACCGTAAATTATTTTAGTAAACTCATAGAAACGTAATAAAAATTATTATTGAATTTTAATTCTATTATTATATTTGGTTCTCTAATATTTTAAAAGTTGAGTATATGTTATCTGAGATTATGTTTAATATTACGTTTTAAATCAGTTTTTTTGTCAAAAAGTTGGTTTAGAATGCAAAAGCAATGTTAAACAGTTAACTTTTGGAGAAAAAATCGTGTTTTAAAAGTGTTTTTTAACCCAAATACAAAAGTTAAAATTTTTAACTTTTACGGTTGAAAAAATGCTTTTAGGAATCAGATTATAATTTTAACCTTCATTTACTATGTTTTATTATAATTTAATTTGTATAAATACATAATTATATTTAACATAAATTATTTTTTAGTTTAAAAATTACTATATATATTCATATCAAATTTTTAATAAAGCACTTTTGAAAAGCATTTTTCAAAAATAATTTATATATTCATTTATTAATATTTTTATATTTTATCATAATTTAAGTTAATATTATAGTATGAAAAAATTTGATTATCATTTAAATATATATTTTTTTAACTTATAATATTATGTCTAAAATAATCATTTATTTTTTTAAAAATACTTTTTAACAACAATACTAAATACATATATCTCAAACTAAAAATTATAAAATAACTTTTTTATCATATTTTTTCACCATATTTTTTCATCGCACTTTTTAAATATAATGCTAAACTGACCTTAAATATAATCTGTCTTTTGTCAAATATATGTATATGATTTATCTAAGTTTAAAATGTTTGCTTAACGATTTAAAAATAATAATAATATCATTAATTTAAAAACATATTTATAATTATTTACTTAATTAATGCATATTCGGATATCATAGCTTACATATTTCTCTCCAACATGCGGTACACAAGCGGATAAAATAATAGTTTAATTTTATTCTAAATATTTAGTTATAAATATTGCTCTTCACCAACTAGTTAATCAGACACGAGTTTCTCATCGGATGAATTCCTTTGTTTACTCCTCAACTTACATGGTATTAGTAGTCATTTTCGGCTGATATTTTTCTTACAAGAATAAGTTTTTACGCGTTATTTACTCATTCGTCGCTGAAAATATCAGTTTTCGTTCAATTTTCATGTGTTAAGCATGTCGTCAACGTTCATCTTGATTAGGATCGAACTCTCTATGAGATTCATAGTTGCATTACTTATAGCTTTTTTGTTCATAGATAAAACCGATTCGAAATTATCTTTTCTTCCGAGACATAATTTGTATCCATGCGCTTTATATTCATCTAAAATTTGCTCCCATAAATATAACCATCCTTATGCATCACTTAATCCCACGAGTCTCTTATCCATTATTTTTAATTAAATTCTTATTTTATCGATTAAAAAGCATTTATTTATAAAATAACAAAATATTCGATATTAAGTTTTAATGGTAAAAATTAATATCTAAACTTTAAGTAATAAATTGGATATTTTAAAATTTTAATAACCAATATAGATTTATAATTAAAATTTAGGGATAATTTCTGTAATTTAACCTTATAAAAATTCCAAATTCATTTTCGATCTAGACGAGCGGCAATTGCGGCGAAATTTAAAAATCCATCGGCTCGCCATTTTACTGATCCGATCTGATTCGGATTTCGAAGCTTCTGTTGTTAGATAGACGGTTTAGTTTCTAGATCGAAAGATGGATCATTTAGCTGCGGTCAGCGAAGAGCTAGCGGAGATCGATGGACAAATCGCTGACATTCTTCGAGCTCTATCGTAAGAATCTAATTGCTGATGCTTTTACTTGTTTATGCAATGTCGATGTAGATTTCAGTTAGATTCTACCGATACAAACTTTGATTCTTCTTCTTTTTGTTTCTTTGTGTTGAGAAAGAAATGATTTGTTTATTGTCAAAAGATGTGATTGTATACCAGTTATGGCTCTGTTGGAAGTAACTCGATCTCAGGCATTAAGATTTCATATTGATTGCTATTTCTTGTTTTATATGTGTATCGACATTGTTTAAAAATTGATGTGTTTTCATTGCAGAAATGGATTCCAGAAACTGGAGAAGATTAAGGATGTTAATAGGCAGAGTAGGCAATTGGAAGAGCTTACCGATAAAATGAGAGAGTGTAAAAGGTATTTTTGAGATTCATCGTTCCCCTGAAAGTTCCATGATTGATTGCAAGGATACGTTAAGATTTTGAATAATGATGTTTTTAGTTATTTACTTTATTAGAGAGAAAAAATCTAAACTATAGCACCATTGGTGCCTTGATCTCTCTGTTAAGAATTGAGGTTCTAAGAAATTGGTCTTCTATGCTGTTGTTGTTGTGTGTTTACGAACAACTGTTCTTCCACCTGTATGAATCAAAATAGTTTCAACCATCCTTTTCAGGCTCATCAAAGAGTTTGATAGAGAAGTGAAGGAAATTGAAAGTAGAACTGATGCAAGCACCCACAGTATGCTGAACGAAAAAAAGCAGTCAATGGTGATTTATTTATTAATTTGGGGCGGGGGGGGATTTAAGTTAGCTCCTCGGACTTGTCTTCCAAGTATCTTGTGTTAATTGTTCTTTCAATCGTATGGGATTGTCATGCAGGTCAAGGAGTTGAATTCATATGTTGCCCGCAAGAAGCAGTAAGTTTATAACACCATATGAAGTTATCTGATTTTCTTTTTATCGCCTCATGCTTTTACTATTTATAAATAATTTATAATGCTTATGGACAGTGTATATCCATTCTCAGAGTTACACTCCGCCGCCCTCTAAATCTCTTATCTTTTCACTTTAAGCTTTCTTCTGACATCCCTGCTTGCTACAATATGCCAGTAAACTAAAGTTGCTAATTGCTATTGGTTGAAACTTTATAATAAGGAAATTACCATTAGATATCATGAAACAATAATTTCGTTCACATCAATAAGCACAAATTATTTATTAGATGTTCTGTTTCATCTTGTTGATTTGTGATTTCTCTTGGTTTGACATGTTTTTGTGTTGCAGACATCAAAGCAATCTTGAGAACAACAAACGTGTTAATCTCTTTGATGCGCCTAGTGAAGACTTTGGGAAAGAAAATGTCCTGCTAGCTTCGTGTAAGTATATCCACTTATTTTAGTTGATTAAATTATGCCACAGTTCAAGTAGAAATATTGTGTAAATATTCTGACATAGGTAGACATTTTTCTTCCCAAATCAGTGTTTTCTTCTAGCATGGACAGTATATTGATCAACCAACTTACTTGCAACCAATATTATCTCTTTTATTTTATTCTCTCTTTTTGGTATGGCCATAACAATTATTAAATTATTGCACAGTTTAGAATGATTGTCTAATGGTGGGGATTGTTTGATGTGCAACTAATTTTGTGCTACAGCTAGAGTGTATATTGTCACACACACTCAATAGGACAATTAGAAGACTTTCTTGAGTAGGATTTTTTGCTTAGTAAGTCTTTTATTCAAACAAGATATAACTTCTATTTAAAGAGGTTAATTTTCATCAATCAAAATTAAGAAAGACTTACTAAACAAACAATCCTACTTAAAGTGGCTTCTAAAAATATAAAATACTAATAAATAAGATCCAGTAAAAAATAATAATAAAAATTAACATAGACGACATATATGAAAATTAACATAGACGACATATCCTTATCATACTCGAGTATAGGTGACATAGGCTGTCCTTGACTCCTTTACATTGATGGTTGGACTGATGTGGGAATTTCCACAGGAAATAATGTATAGATGTCGAATTCTGCTTCAATTTTGACTGTTTTTCCGGCTGTTATGCAGCTATGACAAATCAACAGCTGATGGATAAAGGAAACCAGATGATGGATGAGACTGATCAAGCCATTGATAGGGCTAAGAAGGTGGTTTTACAAATTTTAGCTGCATTAGATTTTGTTAACATATGCTGCATCTTCATCAACCGAGAAATAATTTCTTTCATTTAGAGCTTTGGTTCTTTAAAGTTTCATTTTATGTTATTTTCTAATGAGGCAAACAGTCCTGGGATATAATACCTCTTAACTCAGTTCCTCCCATGTCATCAATTCGTCTGGATTTCTAAGTATTTTCCTAAATGAATCCCTTGTTTTTAATAGGTTGTCCAAGACACTGCTGATGTTGGAACCGAGACTGCTGCAGCACTCAAGGCTCAGGTACAACATGGGCCATATCTCAGGTCTGGCTAACTGTTTCGCTCTACTTTGACATTGACACTTTATTTTCCTTATATTTAGACTGAACAAATGAGCAAGATAGTTAATGAGCTGGATTCTATCCATTTCTCAATCAACAAAGCATCTAAATTGGTCAAAGAACTTGGTAGGCAGGTCAATCTCTGAAACATCCACTTCCTATAATCAAATACCGTCTTGTATTCAACTCCATTTACAAATTTTATTTCCTTTTTCTGCATCGGTTGCCACTGATAAGTGCATTATGGCAATGTTGTTTCTCATTGTTATTGGTGTCATAGCCATCATCATCGTCAAGGTACTACGCTATGTCTCAGTCTCATTCCACCATTTATCACTGAACCAAGGCTTTTTGCTTTGAAATGAAAGATGGAAAAGAGTTGGGATGGAAAATTTGTTAATCAAATGGTTAAGATTTTCCATCATACCACCCACGACCTAACATCTAGTCGTGGATTGCCTGTAACGACTCGACTATTACAAGTAGTTTTGCAGGCTTAAGTGCCAGAATTCCATGTGGAACGTCTGCCACTATTAATTTCTATGTTCACATTTATGCCCTGCGTTGCTATAACACAATAGTCTGTTTAATTTCAGCTTGTGAACCCAAAGAACAAGGACATTCAGGACATTCCAGGACTAGCACCACCTGCAATGAGCCGACGGTTGCTATCGAAGAGTTAGGAAGAACTTGTCATGGACTACCCCAAGTGTTATTTTTTTGATTCATCGAAGATTGTAAGAATTTTTTTTCCTGGAGTGAAGGAAATGTCACCTTTGTGGAGAGGGAAAGGTAAAGGGTTTTATTGTATTTTGGTATTTGGTTCATATCGTATCTTGTACTAACAATACTACATTTGTAGTTTTCTTTTCAACCAAACATGAAAAAGAAATAAGGTCAATGGTTGAAGAAAGTAATTGTGAAAAAAGGTTTTGTTTAGAAGTAATTGTCAAACATATCTAATAAAAGTTAGACACGGCAAACTTGATCTGAAATTTGAGATCCGAACCGATTTATTCGTCTCGAGATTTAATATAAACATGAATATGATAGTCTAAGCTTAACCTGAATTTGGACTAAAATTGACCTGGATTTTGTTAAACAAAAAATTAAACCGAATAGAAAATAACCGAAATTGTAAACAACCCAAAACGAAAATATCCCGAAGCAAAAATCAATTGAATTAAAAGCAACTTAAATCAAAAATCAACATGAATCAAAAGCAACTTGAATTTAATTTCCTCAAATATGTGTTTTATTCTTATTTTGTGTTATATTATTAATTAATAACTACCTTTAGTAATAGTTTAATATCATTTTTTCTCTTTTAAAAGATATCTTTTCAAGAGAACATCTACCTTGCCTTGGAAGACAAGGCTAGAGATCATGCTTTGTGTAGCACAAGGCTTGGCTCATCTACATGAAGGATCGGAAGCCAAGGTACATTCTTCTTTCATTCAGATGACTCCCACCAAAAGCATCGAAAATCCGAAATAAATCCCGGGTTCCCTCTCTTCACTTCACTCACCATTACTACTAATGCACTTGATTACCTACATGTTCAATTACATGATGAATCTTTACTCTTATCTGCCTTGAGTTGTTTCAGAAGGTGATATATCGAGATTTCAAGTCCTCAAATGTGCTCTGGGATGAAAGTTTTATGCCGAAGCTCTCGGACTTCGGGCTTGCAAGGGAAGGACCGACCGGTGATCGTACTCACGTAT
This sequence comes from Abelmoschus esculentus, assembly GCA_035048815.1. Taxonomy (NCBI): domain Eukaryota; kingdom Viridiplantae; phylum Streptophyta; class Magnoliopsida; order Malvales; family Malvaceae; genus Abelmoschus; species Abelmoschus esculentus. The sequence continues at coordinate 3,667,803 of JAUCBN010000038.1, forward strand.
TCACTGCAGTAAGTATTTCTCAGCTTTTTGAGTATGTACTGAATGAATTTTTACTCAGTTTAGTGTCTGCAAAGCATCTCCATTGCACCCTTGTTGGCCAGTATGAACCAACCATCAATATCTTAATTGGTAATGCATTTAGCACTAACATAGCTCTTTTAGCTGTTTTGCACATTAGGCATTCATCATCATTAGGATACTAAATAAACCATTTCTTTGCTTTTTATTACAGGTGGCTGGAACATACGGATATGCTGCCCCGGAATATGTGAAGACTGGACATCTCAGTCTCCAAAGTGATATATGGACCTTTGGGGTGGTACTTTACGAGATCCTCACAGGGAGGCCAGTGGTCGAAAGAAACCGGCCAACGTCGGAACAGAAGCTTTTAGATTGGGTGAAACAGTTCCCCCCTGAAAGTAAAAGCTTCAGGATGATAATGGACCCTAGATTTAGAAACAGTTATTCTTTAAGTGCAGCTCAAAAGGTTGGAAAGTTGGCTGATAGCTGCCTAAACAAAAATGCCAAGGAAAGACCAACAATGAGTCAGGTGGTAGAGAGGTTGAAGCATGCAATACAAGAATCAGAAGGAGGAAACTCTTCACTCGAAAAGGCTCCTCTTATGTCCTCATCGAGAAACGATGGACGAAGATCGAAATAAGGTTCGGTACAAGCACATTTCTTATCTGATCTTTAGCTGATTAATATATATTTGATCCATTCAACTCATGTTTGAACTTTTTGGTGTTGGCTATTGGAACAGACAGTTCACAAAAGGATGAGATTCTTTTTAGCATAAAGAATGCTTGTAAATTAGAGAAGCCATTGTAAGTTTTTATGTTAGATTGACCCTTGAATTTCATTGTTGATCGAAAAGATCCATTCTTTTGAAAGAATGATAATGGTAATAAAAAGGCATTGTTTGCTGTTTTTTTTTTTTTTTTTCTTTTTTGTTCCATCCTTTCCGCCACTATGGTATATTAGTTCATCGTTTTCTCATGCTAATGGCGCAACAAGTGAGGCACTTTCTAAATAAATTAAGGGTTTGTATATAAAAATGTTTATTAATGGTTTAATCACACACAAAAAGTCCCAATAAAAGGGTTGATTAATAAATGGAATGTTCCAGTTATGAAGCAGAGGAAAGCCTCTCGTATTAGTGTTTTAGAAGAGTATTTATTAAGTCGATTGTAAGTTGAATAGTACTTGACTAATGCTCATTAAAAAAAATTATTACTCGTTAAACTCAATAAAATTTTGTTCAACTTGTTTTTGTTAAAAATTCTTATTGCTTGACTCTACTCGTTGCTTGTTAAGCTCACCAAATTTTTACCTTATTTTTTAAAATATAAGTAGAATATAGTGATGCTAACATAAGAGATTCAGAAAAAATAAAGTCTGAAAAGACAAATAAGCGAAACTGTCGTGATCGAGTTTATCACAGTCTTATTTAAGACAGGAGAATGAAACATGTCTTTAGTCTTTTTATCTAACAATAATAATAATAATAATAATAGACAGCTGAAAAATCAGCATTCTGCTATTGGAAACACAGAACCAATTTTATCTCCAAACCGATAGCACTTGATGTTAACAGAGTATGGACCCAGCTGAACATAGTTATCCTCTCCACCCACAAAGAAACACAGAGTATAGAGAGCAAGTTCAAACTCAGGGCTCACCCCAACCAAAGTACTTGACACGGCTTTAAGAACCCCGTTCCATTCGAACTGAATTGTAAGCAACTGTGTTTCAGAGTCTGGCTGCAAAAGGACACAGATACAACAGATGCTGAATATCGAAAAACAGATGCAATTTGTTTATAAAGTTGATCAAAGTGACTGTCTTGTTTTTCTTGCATGCATAGGCAAAATTTAGAAGAGAGGAAACCGGAGGAGAAAGTATAAATTTGTACTTCTTTCCCTAGTTCTCTGTAATCTTAGCATCATACTGGAACAAAGATTGAAGATGAAGATGAAGAGAGACTTACAGTTTCCCCTCTTCTTCGGGGCAGTATGTAACCTTGATAATCAAGTCTTCCTTTAGCTTCTTCTAGGTAAAACTGGATTAGGAATAAACATCTATAGTTATTTTTCTATATGATATAAAAGAAGGCCATGAACTAATGTTAGCAGTGACCTAGTTGAAATGAGAAACTAGGAAAACAATACACTAACAAACACACCTGAAGCCAATTGTGGAATCCAGTAACTTCTTCCTCGCCACGTTGCTTGATTTCACCAACAAAAACATGTTCAAAAGCTGAAGAGGAACCAGATGTTCCGCCTCGACCGTAAAGATCAAACCATAGCTTTGTCAACATTCTTTTGAAATCTTGATAGTCTTCGGATACAATGCCCTTCAAAGAAAGGTACCTGTGAAGATATTTAATAGGTGCAGTTCTACTGATTTCTTCTATAAAGGCAGACTGTTCTTGTCTCTCCTCAGCTGTAACAACTTCTTTGCACCCGGCATTGGGGTTATAATTATCTAAGAGAGCACAGAAACGAGAGAATGTAGGTTTTCTAAATATGTCTTCACTCAGAGAATAAAATAGGCTTTCTTCTGCCCTATCTCCCTTCTGGTAAACCTTCTTCCCTTCACCACAGTCAATCTGATAATGCTTTCCAGGTTCCAAACGGTTTAAATCAAGTTGCCACAGCCTGTTGCAAGCTTGTGACAAGTCAGCAAGTTCCTCTTCTGACGGTTCAATGCTAGTACCTGTTCCAACCTCATCAGCGTATTCTTGCTCACTAGGAGCCCGTTTATACCCCTGCCAGTTATCCATATGAACCTGCAATATCCCATTCATAAGGTATTAGACACAGTGATTCAAAACGGAAGAAAAGAGTGAATGATCACGGAACCCTCCAGCTAAAACAAATAGGATCCATCTATGAATTTCATAGTTGATAAAAGGGCATTCCCCAGTGTACAGGGCTCCTCATTTTGTAAGGGTTTGGGGAGTTATTTATCTCGCACAGCATTTCCCCCGTCTTTTTCCACCAGTTGAATCCACCATGACCTTCCAGTTACAACAGATCATGTTCACATTGCTACCAAGGCTCACCCTCACATAGTTGATAAAGTTGAAAATACTGGAAGTGAAGGAAATCAGAACAACTGCCAGATCATCAGAATGACAGTTGTATAGGCTACCTACTAGAAACATAATGGTTTCATGGGGTCATAGGGTGTCTAGCAAATGTCTCCTGCACAATGAAGATGAGGAGACCAGGGATAATCTCTTTTTCGAGTGTAGTTACTCAAAACATATATGGGGGCGATTTGTCTCAGCTGGTAATTTTCATAGAGCAGTGGGAGCATGGCAACCAAGTTAGATTGGGCTGTTAGAACTTAGAAGACTAAAGGGGAAGAGGTAGGAATCAATATTACTAAGGCTAGCTTGGAACACGCGTATTTACCATATTTGGCAGGAGATAAATAGGAGAATGCAAGGAAGACACGGCAAACAGGAGCAGGCACTAGTCAATTTAATTATAAATAACGTAGATGATAGATGGTCAAGTTACAAGGAAGCGAAGACTGTAAGTAAATAGGTATATGATACTTATAAACAAAAGTATTCACAATATGTAGGTATATGTCGATGTAAAAGAACAAAGTTGTAAACTGGAAGCACTATTTGCTGCTTCTTTTGAATGAATAAAGTCTACATATCTGTAGGCCAAAAAGATAGAGAAAGACTAGTTCATGCACCTTTTGTGGTCGTCTTCGAGGCTTTCGGCCAACAGTTTCCCAGCCATCATTACTCTCCTGTTCTTGCTCCTTTATGCAAAATTAATTCGGGGTCAGCCAGAGCACACACAAAGACAATTAAATTGAAACAAAAATAGAATGCAACCGTAAATTAAAAGCAAGATGCAACCTTTGGGTTCCACTCATTTTGGTTATAAGCATGTCGCTCGTCACGCTCATCCTTTTCATATCCCCCATACTCAGTCTGCATTCGAGGTTTATTAATATATGATTATAAGAACAGGTTTAGATTAGGATAGCAATAAAAAATTCAAATACCCACCACCAGAAACAAAGAATTAATGAATATATACGATTTTAAGAATCGAACCCATGAAAATTTTTCAAAATTTACCTTTTGAGGTCTCCTGGAAGATCTTGAACCCGAAACCTGCCAGCCCTCGTCATCCTGTTGACTCTGCTCCTATCAAGTCAATAAAATTCTAAGAATAAAACAGCTAATAACAATTTAAATGCACTCTAATTTCAGATTCAAAAAGACTAAATATTAATTTAAAATCCGGAAAACCTGTTTCCTCCACTGCGACGGGGGACGATCTTCGTTAACCCGATCCCCTGACACCACCTCCGCCCAACTGGATCTGGAGCGTTCATCTCGAGACTCGTCTTCTCCGTCGCGTCCACCACTGCCGATAACAACGTCTGTGAGATCCTTGATTAGCGCGTCCATATCTCAACAAAAGAGTGAAGTAAGCGAGAGGTGTGATCTGATCTGAACACAAGACAATGATTTCTCTTTCGTTCTTCAGATTTTCCGTTTTTAAGAGGGTGAAGTAAACTTTAAGTTTGCCGACAAGTTTTAACCATACATATCTTGCCACGTGGATTCCTTAACTGCTTCAACTGTTAATTTGTGGGTCCTTCCCCTCAACTCCCAACGACTTCCATAGATATTTTTGATTATTAAAAAGCAGTAATAAAATAAATAAATTTTAAAATCTCTGAAAAAATATTTGATTTGATTAAATATTTTTATATAATTATCTGACTATTAATTATTTCAAATTAAATTTTATAAAATTTTATTATAAGGTGATCTTCTCATTTATTTTTTTTTCATTAGTAAAAAATTAAATAAAATATTAATAAAATAAGAAATGAATAACTAGCCACGGAACAAACAATTGAACAAATATCATTGATAGAAGAAAGTGTTGAAGTTTAACAGAACAAAAATCAGATAAAATGAGTTGATATTTCATTAGAGAAATGATAGTTACCTAACCGACCAAATGACAAAAATATTGTAAAAAAATATTTTTAATATATTATTTTTATAATTATTTTTAAATTATTGATGTTTTTACAGTAAAAGTGAAATCGAATTCATTAAAATCTAACTTTTAATAGTGATTTATTATTTTTAGATTAAAAAATTAAATTTAGGAGCATAAGGCTCCGACTTTGAATAGTAAAAATTTATTAAAAAAAAACTAAAGTCAATGGCAAGAGGCTCTGACTTTGAATAGCGTTTTTATTTTTTAAATCCGGTTCACTATTTATAATCGGATTCTAATAAATCCGACTTCACTAGCACTATTTAAAATTCAATATTTTGTGAAATAATTTTGGAAGTATATTATTTTAAAAATAAAAAATTTAAACAACAATATTTATGAGATTTAACCGTACCGAACCAGTTCACATAACTTGTATTAAAGCCAATTGTATGAACAATAGTGTAACTATTAGTCTCTCTTTGGTACAGACGTACAATTGTGGCAAATGGCCGTTGAGTTATAAACAATTGTCGATATAAATTGAGTTTTTTAACTATCAACAAACGATTGTTTAAATCTTAAATTTAAAATCCAATCATTATTTTTTTTAATAATGCTGATAATTTATTATTAAATGAAGATAGGCAAAAATACAAGAAAACATAAGAAACGAAAAATCCGAAAAACTTTAAAGAAAGCGAAAAAAGAAACGACAACAAAGTATAAAATCATCTTCATTCCAAAACTAACAAGCCATCATCTGTGTTCGGCACTCTTGACAAGAGTAAAGGAAATTATTGAAAAACAGAGAAAGGGTGTGTCGATCATATGTGTAACAACGGGACTATATTGTTCGATTTGGAACCATACATAAATGTCACATTTTATAACTCGACGAAAGAATTGTCTGAATTAAATTTTAAACAACCAATTTTACGAATACCAGAATTGCAGGTATTATTGTATAATTTGGTCTTCAATCGAGTGATGTTAAATGATTATAACCTCAAGATTCGAACTTTTAATCTTACTTAAAATACCTGCTGTTAGACCAACAAATCATTAATTAGGATTCTAACCAATCTAACTTTTGATTCAAAGAGAAATAATGTGAGGACATGTTTTGTCGTCTCATAAATTAATATAATTTGTTTTCTTTTTTGATAAGCAAAGCCAGCATCCATTAAAGCTCAAGAAAATATGGAAAAGGAAGAAGAAGCAAACACAAAAAACATAAAGAGAGAACCAACAAGCAATAAAGAACAGAAAAGAGAAAGAAAACCCCACGCTCAGCAAGAGGAGAAAAAGAGAACCTTAATTTTCTGGTTATTAAAAATTTGAAGTTATTTGAACCTTAATTTTCTGGTTATTGCTCGGGGATTAAGTTCCCTCTATGACCATCACAATGTAGTCATGTAAACACTATAATGGAGCACTCCATTTTTAAGTTGAATAAAACCAAACCAACCTCAAATGGATAAAAACCAAGAGATGTTACAAGGTTCTTGTTTCATAAAATTTTATTCCACTCTCTGAAAACCAACAAATTATTCATCTTCAGAGATCTCAGTCTTTTCATGATCATCTAGACATACAAAAACAGGAAACAATCTGAGAAAAAGCCCGAGGATGAAGAGAACAATTAACCTGTAATAGCAGAATTCATAGCACTGTGTACATCGACACCTATTTGGGCTTCAGCTTTCTCCAGATCAGTTGTAGCCGAGTTAAGCTTTTGGGTAAAATCAGCCAGACCCTTCTGGACCAAGGCAGGATCGAGGTGGTCCACTGGCACTGCTTCTACGGCAATAATATCAGCAACAGAGTTGGCATGGATAAGAGCAAAGCCACTGCTAAGGAAATACTTTGTTACATCGTTCCCGTCATGCACCGACAAGATCCCGGGTTTGAGTTCAGCAATTGTAGGGACATGTCCAGGCAAAACACCCATCTGTCCAGTGGTTGCTGGAACTATAACCATGTCAACCTGATAAATATTAGATGCACTCAAATCAGAAACGCAAGAGTATATATACAATGTCTCTAAAATAAGGAAGTTCTATTCAAAACCCCGTTCCGGATTTCCCTTACCTCAAAAGATACATAATGTTTCTATACTAAATGCAAGAACCTAATTCTGGTTTATCATTGTTGAGAACATTATGCTAGGCCTGATTGGTTTATTCAGTTTTCGACCATATCTAGGAACAAAGTTATAAAAGGAAGAGAGTTTCAAGGACCGGAAGACTTATATTACAAAATTCAGAAGAAGATTGGAGGCTTGGAGTTGCATAAGATTGCTTTGCAACACCCAGTTCTATGCCTAAAGGATTTAAAAAATGCTTTGGGTTATAAAAATTCCTCAATCTACGAGAGTTTATGGCTACATTATGATAAATTTAAAGAACTGTCATTCAGACCAAAATTTAAAAAGGTTCCAATTTTTATTTGATATTTTTCAGACATATTCAAAATGATAGTGGTCACCATGCTAAAGACATTCCATATTCAACATTCAAAAGCTGCAAATCCACACAAATAATATCTCAGAAAAGAAGATGCATAAGAATCATGTTGCAAAATAACAGGCTATCCGATTACCAAGGGATTGATACATAAGAGCAAATAACAGATTGTTAGTTCTGTAAAGAATGCTTGATAGATAATTGATTTATTGTTGCCATGCCAATCAGATATGCTTGTGGTGGGAAACGCCAGTTCACCAGCAACAGCAACCCAAACAATTCACGTTTGGCTCTAAACAACCAGTTCATCCGCCAGTTTTCTTCCCCAAACGGCCATTTCAGAACAACCAGAAAATCTGGCTGCTGCAAACGCCCATTTGCCCCCCAAACCCAGGTTTGAAACTTCAATGGAACACAAAGCCTAATAGTATCAAATTAAACCAAACCCAGGTTTGAAACTTCAATGGAAAACAAAGCCTAATAGTATCAAATTAAACAGTAGATAGAACAGACTGAAAAGAATAAACAACTTGATCTTTAAAAAATACAGCAAAAACAATAAAATTTGCAAGCTAAAACGGACAATCGGATATCATATTCCATTCTGAACTCCTGTTTGACGACCATTATTAATTCAAGGAACAGAGATACCCATAAAATTTAACGATCGAAGCAAAACCCAGATACCAAACCCACGTCCATAAATCACAGGCCAAAGATCGAAGCAAATCGCGATAGAATTAAAACAACATTTTTTTAATTAAAAAAGGCGGAGACAAACCTCTTTTCCGGAGAGCTCAGATGCGTACGGAAGGACAAAGTTAACGGTGAGTTTAGAGGGGATAGAAGAAGGGGTAGCGGGTCGAGGGGTCATGAAGGAAGAGGGAGTCTTGGGAGGATCTAGGTTGGGAATCACTTTGGTCCATGACTCGACGAAGTTTGAATCTTGAGCGGGAGTGGCCGGTACATCGGAGGAAAAAGCTCGACTCCTCCTCGATATGGTGGTTCGAGCCAAGAGGCGCGACGCTTGCCGGAACATGATCTGAGTTTCCTTTTGGTGGCGGTGGTTTCGTCTGGATTGGGGTTTGGAGATTGAGGGAAATGTACTGACTGGATCGTTTGTTTATTTGTATTTTGTTTTAACTGTTTACTACTTTGCTTAAATTACATTTACCTGAAGATAATTCCAGTAAATACAAAACGAAAGAGAAATTATTCTTATAAAATTTATTTATATTTGTTTATTAAATTAAATAAATATATAGATACATATTTAATTTATTTAACCTTATTTAATAAATAAATATAAATAAAAAATATGTTTAATTTATTTATGGATGAATTATAAAAATATTGTGGTTTGAAACATTATTTTCAAAAAAATGGTTCATCCTTCTCTATTTCCCACAATATTGTGGTTCATCGTAACTTTCAGAAGGATGGGGTTTACAAGCAGTCTTTGAACAGTGATTTAGAAAAAAAATAATTTTTTATTGAAGGCAACGGGTTTATAACCCGACTTTGAACAGTATTCTGAAAAAAAAACATGAAGAATGCTTGCATGCAGCCCGTCTTTCAACAGTAACAGCGGGTGAAGGCTGCTTGCATGTAGCCCGACTTTGTCTTGTTCAAAGTCACGAGATTTACCACCCGACTTTGCTACAGGTTTTGCAGCTTTGTAGGCATGAGAGAGCAACGGTTTTGGGGGGATAGGAGCAGAGGGTTCGGTGTTTTTTAAAGTATTGATGGGAAATGGCAGTGTTGATGGGAAAGAGCTGAATAAGAGTGTTAAATAAGGGGTGTTAGGATACTGTACAAATATTTTTATAGTGTTTTAGTTATAGGTTAGTATTTTTTAATTATTATAATAATTTTAAATTTTATAGGGGTATTAAATATTTTCTGATTTGATGGTTATCAGTGATTTTAAAATTCGTGTAGGGGTAATTAAGTAAAATTTATTAATCTTTATTTTAAATATGTATGTTGAGGATGGTGAAAATTTTGTTTGATATCATTTTTTGTAAAGAGGAAGAAGGAAGAAAGAAGAGAAGTTTGAGCAGAAAAATTTGTAAGTATTTTTAGATATTTTTTTTTGTAAAATGTTTGTTTGTTTGTGTAATCAGAGATTGATAATTTAGATGAATATTGTTCATGTATATTTATTTTTTAAATCGAACGATGAAGCGTTTTATTTAGGAAATTTATATAGTTTTAAAAAGTTATTTTGAATATATTTGTGGATTATTTTTCTAATCTAAAAATGTTAGTATTATTTTTAAATTTAATCTCGTTTTATTTTTTATATTGTGTATTATTATTTATATTATTTCTCAAAAAATGCAATCAAAATGAGCAACAATAGCTTCGTTGTGAATGTTTGTAACACCCGACCTGGATGCCACAATGGGCCTCCGGCCCAAAACCCGTATTACAAAATTTTCTTTAAAAGTCCAATAATAAGATTCATGTAAGGTCCAAAACCAATTTCATAGTCCATTAGAATTAAAACAACCCAAAATAATCCAAAGCAAATCGGAGCTCCAAAATATATTACAGACCATTTAAAAACATTCGACCCAATAAAATAACAGAGTTACAATACATATAGGGTTCAACATAGTACTAAGCCCACTACATCTAATAACTGTACTCTGACAACACGGTCGATACTGAAAGTCCAAACCTTGATGGTGCTCCACGGATCCCGCTCCACCTAACCTACGCACGAAAACAGATTTCGAACGCTGAGCCACACAAGCTCAGTGGATACGCCAAACTCGGCCAACATCATGCATATCAAAAGCAGTAAAGCATGACATATAAATCACATGCATGGTATGATGGTCTAGCATGCTTGCCTAACACATGACATAAATGAATGTATATTATCGCACACAACATATAGAATCATATAAGTCAACTCACAAGAGCGAGGCCCGCGTCCACACAGCATCGGGGTCCTACACTCAGGATTGAGGCCACCCTCAAATCCTATACCCGGAATGTTACATCGGACATCTTCGAACGAGGCCGCCCAATGTTCGGAAAGGGTGGAGGCCGCTCAACCAACCCTATGCTCGGAATGCTACATCGAACATCTTCGAGTGAGGCCGCCCAACACTCGGAATAAAAGTCTTCAATCATCATCCGGCACGTCACATCGGATGGCCTTCAACGTGTTGCAACACTTATGGATATCCGGATTTCCAACACATAAGGACTCAAACCACACAAACGATCCACCTAGGATCTTATCACGATAAGATATATTAAAGTTTATCTCAACTAGTCTTTCGGGGTTATAACCTCAATCTTAGTTCGACAATTCATTTCATAGCTTTCAGATTTAAGTATTTATTTATTAAGATCACCAAAACCCTAAATTCTACCCAACTTAGCCAAAACACACAGGGTATCGATACCCTTAAGTAGTGTATCGAAACACCCTGTATCGGTACCCACCCTAAAGAGGGTATCGAAACACACAGGTATCGAAATAGGCATCGATACCATTGACCAACTTCAAAAGTCAACAGAAAGGGGAGGACACGTTTCGATACAGGTATCGATACCAAAAAGTTTCTGGAATCCTCGGTACTAAAACAAGTATCGATACCATGGGCGACAAGCCAAAATATACTCATGGGTATCGATACCGGTAGCCCGAGTATCGATTCCCCCTGTACTAAGGATGGTTCTACACTTAGAAATTTTAGATTTTCAACCCTAAACTTACTCTAATCAATTCTAAAGTGTTCCTACTCAATATTAATGATGTTTAGAGTATTTTAACACCACTTCCAACCCTTAATCACATTAATACGAATTTCACCATTAAAACACCCAAAACATAAACCAAGCATCCATGTATAAAACCTACATGTATGCTAACTACCATGAAATGCATGATGATTAGAAGAGTTGGGAGTACCAACCTCAAGCAAACACAGCAACCAACACGAGCTCTACACCTCCTCAAGCTTTTCCCCTTCCAAAGCTAGATGATGGCTCACAAACCTCTTTCTCTACAAGAGAAAGATGAAGAACGGATTAGGCACACCTTGAGAAAGATTTTAGAAGCTTAAAACACTAAAAGGGTACAGATTTAAGCCTCTAAAAACTTGTTCCCGAGCTCAAGCTAAACCCCCTATAAAACCCATCTCTCCACTAAACTAGCTCATCCCTAACTTGTTTTGTAGATCCTTGGAAGCCCTACAACCTTCTTTCCAAGCCAGAAACGAGATCCTTCACTAAACCAATAAAAACCTCACCTTTTTGCTCTTCCTTATCTTGCTACAAGGATGAAGAGGATGAAGAAAAAAGGTAAGATGAGCTCACTCTGTAGGAAAAATTAACTCTACACCCTTCTTTGTCATCTGAAAGACATTTACCAAAGTACCCTCACCTATATTTCACAAGTTCAATAAGCCATGGGCCCAACAAGCCCAAAACCACACTAACCCGAGCCTAAACCCGAAGCCCAACACCACGGGTTAACCCGACACTCAGATACATGAAGTCTGGGTCGTTACAATGTTCATTATAATGAAAAACTTGTGAAAACCGATGCCGGTATTGAATTCGATTGTGATAGCCTTACGAAGATGAAATTTAGAAAAAAACATCACGCTTCGAATATTAAAGAAGAATATATTAGAGAAAATTGGAGGTTAGATTCATGGTTTGAGATATCGGTGACTTTGTGATAGTTCAGTCAAATATTCTGCAATATCTCTCGAAGATAATACAGATTTGGAATTAATGATTGCAGAGCATGAGTCAATGAGTATTCGAAATGTTGATTTACTTGCTGAGATTCGTGATCATTCTATCCCATCAAGAAAAAACGTTGTTGAATAAAGTAGTGAAATGTGTATTGATAACAAATTTGATCTAGTTGGAGAAAGTTTCGCAGATTTGGAATTAATGATCACAGAGCATGCCTTCTCAATCGTTGATTCCATTGGAGGCGGTGTTGTGAATCTGTCTACATCACCGGTCTGCTCATCGACTATCTTTGGTGAATTCAGGATATTTTGGAATTCATGAAAAGATATAGATTGTTCGAAGCTCAGTAACGAAGTGGTAGTGAAGTAATGAACTTAGGTGAGTACAAAACCGGATCGTCAAACATATGAGTATCTGAGGAGGTCGGGAAAGTTTCTGGTTGCACAGGGGTTAGATTCGGTTTTTTTTCCCATACAACTGGCTCTGTCGCTGGATGTTCCCAAGTGGTTGGCCAACCTTCAGGATTACGACTCTATATGGTATTTTGAGATGTGCCTGTTGTTGAAATCTTAGAAGATTCACCCTTACCACCATATTTCTTCTTATATGGTCTACATTGGTCTCGCTCATTAACAGAAGTTAGGTAAGGCTTTCCATTATTAAGAAAGTAGATCAAATATTCAGACCTCTCAAAATCAAAATCATCCTCCTGGAGTGCATCTCGTAACGGTAAATTCTGAGCTCTGTTATTCCACATATATATGTAGTCTGCATGAACAATTTCCCATTGCACGTCAGCTATGCCGCGTCCATCCAACTCATGCAGAAAGTCATGCTTAAATGGACTATTCGGAATTGGTTGGTGGAAGCCAAACTACCTTAGCACCCTATCGAAGAAAGCGAACTCAATAAAGGCGAAGTGTATTAATGGTGTAACAGAACACCAGAACAAAGAATCCACCAACAGTTCTTCAGGTATAAAATTTATATCATCAGTGTTGTACGACATCCAAATAAACTTCAATAAAATATTATTTTATTCAGACATAGAATATAAATAATCATTTATTTTTAAATTTAAATTAAATACAAATAATACCTGCTCTTGAGCATACAGATCGATTTGAGCTCGAAAAACTTTTACTTATGCATCAACCTCGTGTAAGCTTTTTTACCGTACCAGCTGAACAAAATAAAAGATTCTATTAAATAATTAAATTAAAAAACCTTAAACTTAAAATTAAAAGAAGAAGAATAAAATTACCGAGAGACGAGAGAAAACTGAAGCGATATCCGTGTAACTGGTGTCTAAAAAGGAAATCGTTGCCAAGCCCACGCTTGCAACAACAACAAACATCCGTCGATACCATAAACCTTATGGCCATCTACTATAGTAGCGCCATTGTTCAACTCACGATACAAGAATGCTAATACAGCAGAACCCCAACTATAGGTGGCAGCTTCCCACGGATACCTTAAAAAACGTAGATATCTTGTATGAACAACATTATCAGATTTATCTGGTATTAATATACCCCCAATCAGTTGAAGAATGTAAGCTCGACTGGCATTATAAATTGCACCAACAGAGCTATATTCACCAAGTTGGAAATTATTTTGCAACCAACTCAATTTTACCCGACCTCCTTTCAAATTAGATTTATCAGGAACCTTTCTAAGGTAAAATTCGCAGATGGTTTTAGGTATAACTTTGACATTATCGATGTCCGGGTCACCAGTCAATGGACTACCGATCAATGGTGCTCCGTTTACTGGGAGCCCAATCAACATGACCATATCTTCAAGTGTGATCGTACATTCCCCATACGACATATGGAACGTATGGGTTTCAGGCCTCCAACGCTCAATCAGAGCGACTATCAATCTAGGTACCAACTTATACCCCCGAATGAATGTCGCAAGATAAAATCCAGCACCTTTTAACCAATCAATGATCCGACCGTCTGGATGGTTATGAGTCATGGTCAAATGATGTTTAAATGTATCCTCATAATCTTGTAACACATTAAAATATATAACAAATATTAGTTTTAACATAATTAAATTTTTATTAAATAAAATTCAAACAAATTAATACCATCTCAGGAATTGATAAACTGCTAATATGTCGATCCTGTAACCACAAAAGAAGAACTTGCTCATCCATCCTACACAAAAAATATATTAAAAAAATTGTACAAATATTTCACATATATTTACAAAATTAATTATTTTCCTAAACTGAAAACTAATTTATAAAAATACACTTTTTTTGGGTTAAACTTATTTGCAAAAATAGTAGAAAATTGCAAATAATTTTTTTAATTATTTTGAAACTAATTTATAAAAAATAGTACTAACTAAACCTAAAAACTTCTTTCTAATTATTTTGCTAAACTAAAAAATGATTTATAAAAATAGTACTAACTTATTTGTAAAAAAAATCTAATTATTTGGCTAAACTAAAAACTAATTTATATAAATAATACTTACTTATTTGTTAAACTAATATTCTAATTATTTTGCTAAACTAACTATTTTGCTAACTAAACTAATATTCTAATTACTTTGTTAAAATACAAAATAATTTATAAAAATAATACTAACTTATTTGATAAACTAATATTTTAATTATTTTGCTAAACTAAAAATAGTAATAACTTCTTTTCTAAATTATTATTTTTAATTATTTTGCTAAATCAAGTCATATTAGTTAAAAACTAATTATTACAAACTATTAACGTAAGTAGTTACTAAGTTAAGTTTTTCATAAATTAATATTGCTAAAATTTAAAAACAAGATTGAAATCAACTACTAAATCACTAATTAACTAATATAATCTGAAATTTTAACCCTAATAATTTAAATTAGATCTCTAAAAATATATAAAAAATTAACAATGTTAAAACAGAATATTATAAATACCAAAATATAATTAAAATAATTTTTCTAAAATAAAAAATATTTTACTTACAAATTTAACTCTAATTTTCTTCTTCTTCTACACTTCCCTTTCTCTTCTTCTTCTTCTACTTTTTTCGTTTTAATTTTGAACCAATTTTCAACTCTTCAACACCTCTATTTAATCCAATCTTCACCCAATATCTACCACATATTTCACCTTTTATTTATCCAATCAAATTTATTACCCTAACACCAAATCCCCCCAAACTCGCTGCTCCCTCATGCCTGCAAAGCTGCAAAGCCTGCAGTAAAGTCGGGTGGTAAACCCCGTGACTTTGAACAAGACAAAGTCGGGTTGCATGCAAGCAACCTTCACCCGCTGCTACTGTTGAAAGACGGGCTGCATGCAAGCAACCTTCATGTGTTTATTTTTTTAGAATACTGTTTAAAGTCGGGTTATAAACCCGTTGCCTTCAATAAAAAAATAATTTTTCTCCAAATCATTGTTCAAAGACTACTTGTAAATCCCCAGCCTTCTGAAAGCTTCAGTAAACCACAATATTGTGGGAAATAAAGAAGGATGAACCATTTTTTTGAAAATAATGTTTCAAACCACAATATTTTTATAATTCATCCTTTATTTATGCTTGTTATAATAAATAAAAAAAGATAGTCAAATTTTTAACTGACTCGCTAAAAAAATACACTAAACTTAAATAAAAAAAACACATTTGATAATAGTTATAAACATATAAGTCAATCTAAACTACATATAATAAATTATCGAATGTCAGAATTACGATCTCACTTAGAGATACATGAATAATCAAAAATTAAAATTAACATCTTTTAAAAGAGATAATCCTAATCCGAGATAGTCTAACCATGCTATCAATAACTCTTTTAGCAGTTCGACAAATGTGATAAATTTTTATCTCTTGATCTTTGTTTAACAAATATAAAATAACTCGTATTAACAACAAAAACTCATGTCTAGAGCTGAGTTGCGCTTCGTAAGCATACAAATAACATATAGACTATCCATCTCAACCAGTTTTTCGCACGAGGTAAAGTTGGTGCAACTACCTCGACCACCATTCGAATTTAAAATGTACCATCTTTTCAATGAGTTTATTTATAAATTGTTGAAAGAATGGTATGGTAATGAACATTTTGAAGATTAAATTTATGTGGGTTCCATTAGTCAAATTAGTTGGGACTAAGTGGATGATTAATCTACTATAAGAGTAGATGAAATTATATATTTACAAACTCAAAATGTTCAATGGGTGAATGAGAAATTGTTACTCAATGTGACACCCATGATGTTGGAAAAATAAAATAAAAAATATGAAAAGTAGAATGTCCCACATTTGTTGGGAATATTGATTTGGAAAGCTTTATATATAAAAGCTCTTCATGTTATTATTCGAAATAAGCCTGGGTGTGCCTAGCCTATGGCTCGACATTTTGGGCTAGTATTGATTGATTATTGTGAAAGTCAAAAGATGAGCCTTGGGCCTTGTGGATTTTTTTTTATTTTTCTGACTTTATTTTTTCAACAGATACTATAGAATTAAACCACCTTTTATGGAGTTGCAGACCCTTCAGCTGGTTGTAACCTCCAATTTATTTGGATTAATTCTCTGTTAAATGCCATTTTGAATTCAGGGAGTTGTAACTCTTCAAGGAATTGTAATTACAGATTAATTCTGTAATTAAACATGTCCCCTGCATGAACACTATAAAAGGAACCCTTTTGCTCCTTTCTCAACACACTGAAAACACAAACATCCTCTAGCTAAATAGTATTTTGTTTCTGTAAAAGTTCGCCGTTGCAGTAAAGTAGCATTGTTCTCCTTATTGTATTCTACCGTTGTATCCTGGGAGACAGACGTTTCATAGTAACTCCAGCACCGGGAGGGGACGAATCTGTTTTAAGGACACTGTGATAGCACAGGCCTCGGTTAAAGTTTTCAGAATCATATTTCTTTTATTTTGGTTTCTGTGATCTTAGCATTTCTAATATATATATATTATTTCAATTTCGTTTACAGGAATTGTGTTTAACATATTAATAACTTACTTTGTTTTTTTAACATAAATTCGATTATAAGTTCGTTTATAGGATAAAAATACTTACAAATATATCAAAATACTATTTCTATTATTGTTAAGAATAATAAAATATTATATAAGGTAACGTTAAAATGTAACTTTTATTTTGTTGTTTATATTTTATTTTTTATTTATGTTTAATTTAGTTAATATTTTTAGTTAAAAATGAATATATTAGTAAACATTTAAATATACACATACGTAAACACATTCACAAAACTTAAATAAATATATTCATAAATATTTAAACGGATACGTTCGTAAACATTTAAATAAATATATTCGTAAACACTAAACCAACAAATATCTTTAAAAATAAAAAAATCCAAACTTAAAAAAAAAATCAAATCTTAAAAAATTTCCTAATCAATTTTTTTATTTTATCTTGAGTTAGAAAAATTAGAATCGAATTAAATTTTGTTCGAGCCGACACGAAGATCACAAATTCACAATCGTAATAGATAATTATTAAGTACTGTTCCTGGGAAACACGACGTCGTGCGACGCGAATATATCGTACGGGGTCTGTTGCTTTCTTCCCCATTTCAGGAATCGCAATAAAACCAGACAGCTCGCAGGATGTTAAAAACTTCTGTTGGTTGACACAGACATAATTCCTGTCTCGCCAACCAACAGCTTCAGATTTATTGAAAAAACCACCTCCATAAACACACAGATCTGCGCCTTTCATTCCAATTCCTCCAAAAAGAAAGAAAAAAAAGGTAAAAATGCTTCCCATAACTCATCCTGAAGCTGGAGGAAATGTCTTTTCTTTTTCTTCATTGGTTTAATCTGGATGAAGCATGTCCATGTTTGATTGTTTTAGCCATTTACCTTTGATGGGCTTGCCTTTAAAATTGCTAAAAGTACATTATTTCAGTGCCATGGATAATTCTGAAAGGATGCACCCTGTGTTTTTTAGCCATTTCTGTTTCTGGGTTTGCTTTGAATTAGTTGATTCTTGGTTGGTTATATCTCATGATACGATATTAATATCTTATACAGTCTGTATGGATGTTGATGGATCTATACAAATTTGTATGAGTTAGATACAAAGGTTTCAATTTTGATTACAAAAGGGTACTTTTATAGAACTTATTGAATAAATATAGGATTTGACAGTTTGTGAGTGTTTGATCACTTTTTGCTGTTCTGATTTGCTTTTGAGAATATTTGTGATTTGGCAATAACTAGACATATCACTAGGCAACAAACTGTGAAAGACAAATTTGTAGCATTCCTTGAAAGAAAGTTAAGACACAAGAGTCCATAGTAGTTAATTGACAAACTGCCAACTAGATTGTGAATTTTGCACTTCTCAAGAAGTTTTTTTTGGTTGCCACCGGACAGGGATGGACCTAGGGGTGCTGAGGCAGCCACACCCCTAAACATTTTAAGTTCTCTTATGTTTTATGTATTTCCTTTGTATTTTTTATTGATAATCTAATTCTGCATCCCGGCATTTCTAATATAACTTTGTGATAGTTTGCACCACTTACATAAAATTATGGGTTTGTCCCTGTCACAGGCTACTTTTGCATGAATTGTTTCAGAAACTTTTTGTTCATGTACTGATAGCTGATTCAGCTGGCCAAAGTGAGCTAAATTGTTTTCAAACTTAATTAGGTGTTTGAAGATGGTTTGGAACCACCCGGCTTCTTGGTTTGTTGTGGTTTAAACTTTCAGGTGATAATGTCTGCATGATTAATTAGATAATTCTAATTGAATTTGGGAAACTATATTCCATGGTTAGTTTTGAACAACTCTTGAAGATTAGGGATGTTGTATGTTCTTATTGATGCTTTGTAGGCCTGGATAAATGCATCTCATTGAGCAAGTTCTTAGACTGCATGTTCCATTCATATGTAATAATTTGGCTACAGGCAGATTTGTGTTCACTGGCTTGTGCATGCAGCTTAGCATTTCTAAATATCGAAAAGAAAAGAAGTGCAAATGTTGTGATGAGCTCCGAGAGCGAAGATTTTGGTCTTTCAGGCCCTTTGCACCTAAACAGTGTAGATTGGTAAGATTTCCTCAAGTACACAAGCCCCGGAGATGTTTAAGGTTTAAGAACTTCAATCTTGGCAGGTGGATACAGTCCTATTTTATGAAATATTTGTTGCATGTTACCTATATGCAGGACGAATTTTAATCATCGAAGGTCTGTAGCAGCTAGTTTGGTTCAGGGTGCCTATATTTTGGAGCGAGATCGCCAGGAAAAACGTCAAGGTTCTCAAGCACTGGCTCCATCATGGTGGGGATTCTTCCATTTTAAGTTAATTCGTCAGCTTGTTGACGATGCTGATTCGTGCATATTTGGTGCCATTTATGAGTATACACCACCACCATCTCATTGTAATGACACAATTGATCGAAGTCCTCGCTATGTGATTGCCTTTCGAGGTACTATAAATAAACCTGATTCCTTCTCAAGAGATTTCTCTTTGGATATCGATATCATACAATGGACTTCACAAGACTTCTCGCTTCGAGATTGCCATGAAAGCTGTTCAAAATGTGGTTGCCATTGTGGGTGATTCAAATGTCTGGATGGCCGGCCATTCCCTCGGGGCAGCAATGGCAATGCTGGCGGGGAAGACCATGGCTAAAACGGGAATTTTCTTGGAAGCTTTCCTCTTCAATCCTCCATTCTTATCTGCTCCCATTGAGAGAATCAATGCTGGGAACGTGAAACATGGACTGCGGTTTGCAAGCAGTGTCATTACAGCAGGACTTGTTCTTGCCACTAAGGGTAACGGTCAAACGAGTCGGTCTGAAGATCCATTTGCTGTTTTGTCTGCATGGACCCCATGTCTATTTGTGAACCCTGCAGACCACTTATGCTCTGAATATGTTGGTTATTTCGAGCATAGGAAAAAGATGGAAGAGATTGGAGCCGGGGCCATCGAGAGATTAGCAACCCAGCATTCATTAAGAGATCTATTAATGGATGTCGTGAGAAGGGGTGACGAAGCTGCAGAACCACTGCATTTAATTCCTTCAGCATATTTGACAGTGAATCTTACCCCTTCACTAGATTTCAAGCGAGCCCATGGAATACAACAATGGTGGAGACCGGATCAGCACTTGAAGCGCAGTCTTTATAAGTATGAATAGCTTGTTCTTATCCAGCTTTTGCTTGTATATGTACCAATTTACGAACCCTTTTTCATGGTCTCTGTTGGCTGCTGCTATGGGTTAAGGTAAACAGAGAAACATGAATTGTTTTCCATTTTATTTTCTTGTCAAAAGTATAGAATGTGGTTCCTTCCACCATGATTTCACATCTTTCTACTTCTTTTTGACCTGCTCTTGAAGAAGCTACAAAAGATTTGCAATATTCTTGAAGTTGAAGTTGCAATATTCGCCTGGGTAAGTTCAGGGAAGGAGGGGAGAATGCTGGTCAAATTACCAAAACAATTACCTGCTTAATTAACGAATATTATTATTATTATTATTATTATTATTATTATTATTATTATTCTGCTTCTGAATCTAATGTATTCCGTGTGATATACTTATAAATCCAAGCGCAGAGTGTCACGGACCTAGCCCTCGCACACTTAAGTAGCGGGTCTTATCCCTTACACCCTTGAGTGGCTAAACCGTGTGGCACTTGAAAAGGAACACATCCTAGACAAGTCAGCCTTCAACACATCCTTCACCAAAGACCAGACACTGAAGCATCATCTCGATTAGCGTCGGGTAACATAACCAATCCTGTAATAACCCAAAAATTTAAGTCAAAATCTTCAATTCAGAGTCAAAATCCCTAATCGAAGCCCTAATTTTTGGGGATAAAAATTCTGAAAATTGAGGATTAAATTGGAACTTTTTCAAACTTAAAGGGTTTAAGGGTAAAAATTTAAAAACCCCAAGCCCTTGAGGTGTAATTTTCCCTTTTTCTTTGTTTGGAACGTTTTCTCCTTCCTCCTTCTGAAACCGAAAATGGTGAGTTAATGGGGGATTAATTCTCCTTTCAGGTTTAAAAATATGATTTCCTCTCCATCTTTCTTTAAATTGAATCACCCCCTTTGCTTCTGATCTTCTGTCGAATTTTATTCAAAGAATTGTCTTCCTTCTTGATTCGAAGTGAGGTAAGGTTTTGATTCCTGTTTCCTTTTCGTTGTTGTTCGGGTTTAGTATACTTAAATTGGTTCTGTGATATGGTTTGGTTAAGTTATATTCGAGTTAAGGGTTGGTGTTGAATTTCTGTTTGGTTCAAGAGGGGGGAGTAATTTTGGTATTTTGGATCGGTTTTGATAGAATATTGATGATTGGTTGTTGTTTGAATCGAGTTTTGATACTGGGTTTAGTGTCGAATCGTTTAGGGATTATTTAGGAGTGTATTTTGATCGAATTTAGGATGAAATCGAGTGAAAAAGGGGTTTTAAAAATCGAAAAATGCGTGTTTGTTTGGAGGGAAAAATCTGGAATTTCCAGATTTTCCTGAGAACCAAACAGACTCGAACCCGTACCCAGAACCGACCCAGACCGTCCGACCCGAACCGTGACTTGACCCGACCAAACCGTCCGACCCGACCTGATCTCCGACCCGACAACTGACCCGGTTGACGTCATCGCTGACGTTACAGTTGACGTCACTGCTGACGTCAACGTTGAGTGATGATGTCACTGCTGACGTCAGCGTTGACTAATGCTGACGTCAGCAGTTGACTTTTTTGACCCGGGCCCACTTTATGTTTTTTGACGTCCTGAATCTAATGGCATTGTCCGTTTTTCGAAATTCGAACCCGAAGTATCGTTTTTGGGGGTTTTAAGTTCGATTAGTTATTTGGAAATTATCTATAAAGGTTTCTAAATCAATTTCTGTTTGCTTTAGGTGACGAGGATTCCGACCCCGAGCAGTTGCCTCCTCCTACTCCTGTACGAGGTCCGATTCATCCGCATTCGGGACCTTCACGTGAGTAATGAATTAATTATGTTTAGTATACTTTTCGGTATTGTGGCATAGTAGGATGTCTAACGTAATTCTGTTAATTGTAGACTCTACACCTGCTCAGCCTAGTGGTAGAGCCGAGTCCAGTAAACGTCAGAGTCGTCGTTGAGTCTTCTGTTACAGGTGTGTTCTCTCCCGTTCATCCTATAAATCTATTATTTTGTATATTCGATTCATGTTAACCGTATGATCATGCATCATTCTGACATATCATTTCTGATTCTGATATCTGTCATGCTTGCCTCCTGTTAGACTGTAAGGCATGCATTCTGATTCTGTATCTGTATATAACATGACATCTGGTATATTATCTGTGTACGGGGAAGTTAGCGATTTATCACTTCTGTTCAGTGGCTCCACTTTCGGGTCGAGATACCACTTCTGTTGGTGTGATGGTGTTAGAGTGGTCTGGGGACTAACTCTTCTGTGGTATTCGGAGATGGGTGCATATCATGCATACTCTGCATCTTCTGTATATTTCTGTTCTGTTATTCCTTTTATCTGTTCTAGAGACACACTAGGCTCCCTAGCTTACACCCTCTCAGATTCTTGTTACAGATCTCAGTTCTAGGCTCGGTACGGTACTTGGAGGTTCCTGATTTAGTATCTGATTTATAGTATGTTTCAGTTTCGGATTCCGGATTATTTTATATTTGAATAATATTTCTGTATAACGAACATTCAGACTTTTATTGGCTTTGGGACAATTATTGTTTATAAAATTATGGATTGAACTTTATTCTTTAAATATTTAATTATTATTATTATTTTAATTTATTAATTATTTAATATGTTATCCGAATATTATATTTATTTTTTGTAAAAACCCTAACTTGCGAAATAAGTTTTCAGTCTGTAAACCCTAACTTGTAATCTAAGAAATTAGGTTAATTTTAGGGATTACATTTAGTGGTATCAGAGCCCGGTTCAACCCACGGACTGTGAAGTCCGAAATGATTTTTGATCCGAAAATGTTTTGTCAAAAATTTATTGAAAATCCGAATTTCTGTTTTGACTCGTATTTTGAAAATTCCTGAATTATTTCGAATATTACTCTAAGTACCGACTCTAATATACGATTTCGTCTGTCTTTCTATAGATATTCTACTATGCCACCGCGTCGAAGTACCCGTTTAACGATCGATAGAGGTCGTGGCTGAGGCCGTGGCCGAGGTCGATCTGTTGCCTCTTCGAGTGATGTTCCGCCTCCTGTGGAACCGCCATAGGATCAGAGTCTGACACAGAACCTAGGAGGAGAGGATCAACCCGAAATACAGACCGAGGCTCAGCAAGCCGAGGTTGATCAGCCGGTCCAGAGTGAGGGACCATATGTGCCTGAGGATAGTGAGACTATCGGTTTGGACTCAGTGACCGTACAGAGAGAGTTACTCAGATATCTACGATAGAATGAGGGTTCCAGGAAACCCATATCTACTAAGCTTCTAGCTGTTGGGATGACCATGTTCAATGGCAAGACCGGTTCTGACCCAGCCGATGCAGAGTACTGGCTGAAAAACTTTAGCGTCTATTCGTCAAAATGGAATACCCCTCTGACAGGAAATTGAGGGCAGCTATATCATTGCTACATGGAGAGGCCCTGAACTGGTGGGAGGCAGAAGAAAAGGTTACTGCTTCTAAAAGGATCAACTGGGAATTCTTCAAACAGAGCTTTGAGGATCGGTATGTAGGCCCTGAGTACTTGGCTAAATGCCGAGAGGACTTCCTGAATCTGCAGCAGAACGAAATGTCTGTCAAGGATTATGAGATTGAGTTCCTGAGACTATTACAGTATGCTCCTGGTATTGTGACGATCGAGAAGCAAAAGTATGATCACTTTCTGAAAGGGCTCCGGGTACCACTGAAGATTGTAGTTGCCACACATCATGATACGGAGTACAAGATAATCACTCGGCGTGCCAGGACAGCCGAGCGTAATGAGGTTTTGAGGGTTCAGATGGAATTCCAAATCCAGGATAGAGGTAGACGACAGCCTGCCGCACCTGCTCAGTACAATCAGGTTTTTTAGTCTCGGAAGAGAGGCCACGATGAGTATGAGCCTCAGAGTTCGACACGGTCTAGACCTGCAGTATCAGCTGTCCCTGCTACTAGTGGAGTTAGATCCACTAGTACCCGAGCTGTACCTCAGTGTACCTTCTGTAAGAAATGACACCCCGGAGAGTGTCGCATGCGGAGTGGAGCCTATTTCCGAGGTGGTTCTCTTGATCACCGTCTCAGAGACTGTCCAGTGGCACCACAGTCTGGTTATGCTCCGGGGCAATCACAAGCTTCAGTTCAGACCCCAGTAGGGGGAAGAGGACAGGGTAGACCCGCCGCATCTGGTACTGATAGTAGAGGCAGACCCAATCAGTTCAGAGGAGCTACTAGATCAGGAGGATCTCAGTATGACATGGTATATGCTACGAGGAGACAGGAGGACCGGGATGAGCCAGACGTCATTGCTGGTACATTTTCTGTACATACTGTTCCTTTCTTCGCATTGTTAGATAATGGGTCAACGCATTCATATGTCTCTAGTTCTGTAGCGGGGTATCTGAAAATTCCAGTGGAGGATACTGGTAGTTCCGTTTCAGTTTTTAGTCTTGTAGGCCACCAGGTGGAGATTACCAAAGTTTACAGAGATTGTCCCCTTGAGGTTCACGGGGAAATCTTTCCTGCTAATCTGATGCAGTTACCATTTGTGGACTTCGACTTGATTTTGGGGATGGACTGGTTATCTGCTCACCGAGTTACTCTGGATTGTGAGCGTAAAAGGGCAATTCTGAGAACTTCTGATGACCGAGAGGTAACTCTCATCGGTGAGCGTAGAGGTTATCTGTCCAATCTGATATCAGCCATGAAAGCTAAAAAGATGATCAAGAAGGGGTGTATAGCCTATCTTGCCTACATCCTTGACCGGAGGTAATCTGATTCTAGAATGGATAAGATCCGAGTAGTGTGTGAATTTCTAGATGTTTTTTCGGAAGAGCTACCGGGTGTACCCCCTAAGCGTGAGGAAGTGGAGTTCAGTATTGATTTGTACCCGGAGACTACTCCAGTATCTATGACACCTTATCGGGTGGCTCCGAAGGAGCTTAAGATTCAACTATAGGAACTTCTGGATAGAGGTTTCATACGACACAGTGTTTCACTGTGGGGAGCCTCTGTTCTGTTTGTTAAAAAGAAAGATAGCTCTCTGCGCTTGTGTATTGATTACCGGAAGCTGAACAAGTTGACTATCAAGAACAAGTACCCCCTTCCCCGTATCGATGACCTGTTTGATCAGTTCCGAGGAGCTTCGGTTTTCTCCAAGATAGACCTGAGATCTGGTTATTACCAACTCAAGGTTAAGGATTCTAATGTGTCCAAGATAGCTTTCCGAACTCGTTATGGTCACTACGAGTTTCTGGTAATGCCCTTCGGTCTTACGAATGCCCCTGCAACATTCATGGACATGATGAATAGGGTGTTTCGACCATATCTGGATCAGTTTATAGTGGTTTTCATTGATGATATTCTGGTTTACTCCAAGTCTGAGGATGAGCATGAGCAGCATCTCTGAATTGTTTTACAGACTCTGAGGGAGAAACAGTTGTATGCAAAGTTCAGCAAATGTAAGTTCTGGCTTTCTGAGGTTGTTTTTCTAGGACACGTGGTATCAGCTAAGTGTATTCAGGTTGATCCGATGAAAATTGAGGCTATTATGAGTTGGCAACAACCCAAAAATGTAGCAGAGATTCGTAATTTTCTGGGACTAGCTGGTTATTATCGGAGGTTTGTGGAGGGCTTTTCTTCTATAGTCGCTCCGTTAACTAAGCTTCTGAGGAAGGATGTTCCGTTTATCTGGTCTGAGGCTCAACAGCAGAGTTTTGAGAAACTGAAATCCGTTTTGACTCAAGCACCAGTTCTGATACAGCCAGAGTCGGGGAAACCCTATACCGTTTACAGTGATGCCTCATAAACTGGTTTGGGATGTGTTGTGATGCAGGATGGAAAGGTAGTAGCTTATGCGTCTCGACAGTTGAAAACGCATGAGTGTAATTACCCTACCCACGATTTGGAGTTGGCAGCAGTGATCTTTGCTCTGAAAATCTAGAGACACTATCTCTATGGAGAGAAATATTATATTTTCACTGATCATAAGATTCTTAAGTACCTTCTCACCCAGAAGGAACTTAATCTGAGACAGCGTCGCTGGTTAGAGCTTCTGAAAGACTATGATTGTGAGATAGAACATCATCCTAGTAAGGTTAAAATCGTTGTGGATGCTTTGAGTCGCAACGCCATTTCTGATTTGAGAGCTCTGTTTGCTTGGATGAGTCTGTTAGAGGATGACAGTCTACTGGTAGAGCTTCGGGTGGTTCCTACTCTGATATCTGAGATTCAGGCTGAGCAACCTAATGATCCGTATTTGGCTTACCGTATTGCGGAAGTTTAGGAGGGGACTTCTCAGGATTTTTCTCTGAACCAGGATGGAGTTCTGTGTTTCCGGGGTCGACTCTGTGTTCCGAGGAACTCTAAATTGAAACAGATTATTCTGTGAGAAGCTCATGATAGTCCATATTCTATGCACCCTGGTGGTGATAAGATGTACAAAAATCTTCGAGAAAAGTACTGGTGGAAAGGTCTCAAGCGAGACGTGGTCAGTTTTGTATCCAAGTGCTTGATTTGCCAGAAAGTCAAAGCAGAACATCAGCGACCATCTGGACTTCTTCATCACATTGAGATTCCTCAGTGGAAATGGGAGCGTGTGACCATGGATTTTGTTAGTGGTTTACCTTTGACTCCGTTAAAGAAAGATTTTGTCTGGGTCATCGTTGATCGTTTGACCAAATCTGCTCATTTTATTCCTTTTAAGACCACTTATCCTCTGAGTAAGTTAGCCCGATTATACATCTCTGAGATCGTCCGGTTACATGTAGTGCCTCTGTCTATTATATCTGATCGGGATCCGAGATTTACGTCTAAGTTCTGGGGATCTCTGCATACTGCTCTGGGTACTCAACTGAATTTCAGCACTGCTTATCACCCTCAGACCGATGGTCAATCTGAGCGTGTGATTCAGATCCTCGAGGACATGTTGAGAGGATGTATTCTGGATTTCAGAGGTAGCTGGGAGGATTTCCTACCATTGGCAGAGTTTGCCTACAATAACAGTTATCAGGCCAGTATTAAGATGGCACTATATGAGGCTCTGTACGGGCATAAGTGTCGCACCCCGATTGGTTGGACTGAGCTCACTGAGCACCGTTTACTGGGTCCAGATCTTGTACATGAGGCTGATGAGACTGTTAGGTTGATTCGGGATCGGCTCAAAGCCGCTTTTGACAGACAGAAATCTTACGCGGATTTGAGGCGTAAGGATCTTAAGTTTGAGGTTGGTGACGAAGTTTTCCTGAAAGTATCTCCGTGGAGGAAGGTACTACGATTTGGCCGTAAGGGCAAGCTCAGTCCCAGATATATTGGACCCTACCGGATTATCAGACGTATCGGACCAGTAGCTTATCAGCTTGAGTTACCACTTGAACTCAAGTGAATCCATGATGTATTCCATGTTTCTGTACTGAGACGTTATCGAGCAGATCCGTCTCATGTTCTATCTATGGAGGATTTTGAGATTCGACCTGATCTATGTTATGAGGAGGAACCCGTTGAGATTATTGCTCAGGACCAGAGAGTTCTTCGGAGGAAAACCATTAAGATGGTTAAGGTTCTCTGGCGTAATCGAGGTCTTGATGAGGCTACGTGGGAGCCCAAGTCTGTCATCAAAGCCCAGTATCCGCATCTCTTTGATCCAGGTAAATTTCGAGGACGAAATTTGTGTAAGGGGGGAGTTGTAATAACCCAAAAATTTAAGTCAAAATCCCCAATTTAGAGTCAAAATCCCTAATCGAAGCCCAAATTTTTGGGGATAAAAATTCTGAAAATTGAGGATTAAATTGGAACTTTTTCAAACTTAAAGGGTTTAAGGGTAAAAATTTAAAAACCCCAAGCCCTTGAGGTGTATTTTTCCCTTTTTCTTTGTTTGGAACGTTTTCTCCTTCCTCCTTCTGAAACCGAAAATGGTGAGTTAATGGGGGATTAATTCTCCTTAAATTTCAGGTTTAAAAATATGATTTTCTCTCCATATTTCCTTAAATCGAATCACCCTTTTGCTTTTGATCTTCTTTCGAATTTTATTCAAAGAATTGTCTTCCTTCTTGATTCGAAGTGAGGTAAGATTTTGATTCCTGTTTCCTTTTCGTTTCTGTTCGAGTTTAGTATACTTAAATTGGTTTTGTGATTTAGTTTGGTTAAGTTATATTCGAGTTAAGGGTTGGTGTTGAATTTCTGTTTGGTTCAAGAGGGGGGAGTAATTTTGGTATTTTGGATCGGTTTTGATAGAATATTGATGATTGGTTGTTGTTTGAATCGAGTTTTGATACTGGGTTTAGTGCCGAATTGTTTAGGGATTATTTAGGAGTGTATTTGGATCGAATTTAGGATGAAATCGAGTGAAAGGGGGTTTTAAAAATCGAAAAATGCGTGTTTGTTTGGAGGGAAAAATCTGGAATTTCCAGATTTTCATGGGAACCAAACAGACCCGAACCCGTACCCAGAGTCGACCTAGATCGTTCGACCCGACCCGACCCGACAATCGACCCGGCTAATGTCATCGCTGACGTCATCACTGATGTCAACGTTGACTGATGACGTCACTGCTGACGTCAGCGTTGACCAATGCTGACGTCATCAATTGACTTTTTCGACCCAGGCCCACTTTATATTTTTCGGCGTCCTGAATCCAATGGCGCTGTTCGTTTTTCGAAATTCAAACCCGAAGTATTGTTTTTGGGGTTTTTAAGATCGATCAGTTATCTAGAAATTATTTGTAAAGGTTTCTGAATCAATTTCTGTTTGCTTCAGGTGACGAGGATTCTGACCCCGAGCAGTTGCCTCCTCCTCCTCCTGTACGAGATCCGATTGATCCGCATTCGGGACCTTCACGTGAGTAATGAATTAATTATGTTTAGTATACTTTTTGGTATTGTGGCATAGTAGGATGTCTAACGTAATTCTATTAATTGTAGACTCTACACCTGCTCAGCCTAGTGGTAGAGCCGAGTCCAGTAGACGTCAGAGTCGTCGTTGAGTCTTCTGTTACAGGTGTGTTCTCTCCCGTTCATCATGTAAATCTGTTATTCTGTATATTCGATTCCTGTTAACCGTATGATCATGCATCATTCTGACATATCATTTCTGATTCTGATATCTGTCATGCTTGCCTCCTGTTAGACTGTAAGGCATGCATTCTGATTCTGTATCTGCATATAACATGACATCTGTTATATTATCTGTGTACGGGGAGGTTAGCGATTTATCACTTCTGTTCAGTGGTTCCACCTTCGGGTCGAGATACCACTTCTGTTGGTGTGATGATGTTAGAGTGGTCTGGGGACCAACTCTTCTGTGGTGTTCGGAGATAGGTGCATATCATGCATACTCTGCATCTTCTGCATATTTCTGTTATGTTATTCCTTTTATCTGTTCTAGAGACACACTAGACTCCCTAGCTTACACCCTTTCAGATTCTTGTTACAGATCTCAGTTCTAGACTCGGTACGGTACTTGGAGGTTCCTGATTCAGTATCTGATTTATAGTATGTTTCAGTTTCGGATTCCGAATTATTTTATATTTGAATAATATTTCTGTATAACGAACATTCAAACTTTTATTGGCTTTGGGACAATTACTGTTTATAAAATTATGGGTTGAACTTTATTCTTTAAATATTTAATTTTTATTATTATTTTAGTTTATTAATTATTTAATAAGCTATTCGAATATTATATTTAATTTTTGTAAAAACCCTAACTTGCGAAACAAGTTTTCAGTCTGTAAACCCTAACTTGTAATCTAAGAAATTAGGTTAATTTTAGGGGTTACAAATCCAACACGGAATCCCGCGGGGCCTAGCGAATGCTAGAAGGCAACCTATGGTTCCAAATCGAGCACGGTAAGGGGCACAGAAGCCTCAAACCGTCCCTAGGGATACACCCTAGGGAGACGTTGTGCCACCCACTTGGCCCCAACGCCCGCACACTTAGGCCCTACCTGGGCCTAGGAGAAGGTCACTTACACCATGGTAGCTCCACTGCTAGCCTATGGCGAGGGGGCTGGCGAAGACCCAACACCAGTTCACTTCCCCCTAAAGAGCTAATAAAACTTACCAAGTATGTCACGAGTAGACGTTGCTTTGTTTCAACGGGGACACTTCCTGAACAAGATCTTCAATGCCTTCAAAACATCCGAAATCGCATCCTTTACTCGGTTCTCCTTAGGGATTGCTCATAACAGCTCCGAGGTCCGCCTTTGCTCGGTCCTAAAAAGATTCGTCACGATCGGATCGCGAAGCAAAATGAGACGGCCGTGACACAGAGCATATACGATGTACGGTGTATATATTAGATTTTTAATTTTTTCAATTAAGTTGCCAGATGGAATGGATTAATATAAACTAATATTAGATACAAGATCAGTAGCTTTAATGCAAACTATTGTCTATTTTGTTTTCGAATTTAATTGAATATAATATTATTTAAAAATTTATAATCTATTGATTTAGGGTATTTAATAAATTAAATTGATATATATGATTCTCGTATATTAATATGTATTTATTACTGTTTGGTACTTTGGTGCAACAACACGCATATGACATTTAGGGGGGAAATAAACATTAGAATATAAAATAAATATTTTTAAAAGAATATCGACACTCTTTTAAAGGGGAAAATTACCAAAATAGTGTTTTTAGTTTTTTATTTATTAAAATATATATTTTAATTTTTTTAACAATATTGTATATTATTGTTCAAATCAGAAAATGGATGGATTATAATCCTATTTTAATCAATGTTTTACTATAAAAATAAAAAAAATTTGATATTGTTTAAAGTCGAATTGCAATTCATCTTTTTTCAAACAATAATCTAAAAATATAACTTTTAAAATAATTTAAAATTTAAATAAAATATATTTTTTAGATTTTTGTTTAAAAATAGATGAATTACAATCCGACTTTGAACAATACTAATTTTTTATTTATAGATAAAACGTTATTTGAAGTCGAACCGTAATCTATTCAACTTTTAATTTGCTATAATAAAGTATGATATTGTTAAAAATAATGGTGAGCGTCGTATTGTATTGTTGAAAAAAAATTAGACAACAATGTTAGGGTAAAAGATTTTTTTAAAGAAGTGTTGACACTCTTTTAGAAAACAACGTAGTATTAAATTGCGTTTGCGGTACCATGATTGCGGGCGCTGTGGATGTTACGTAATATGTAACGACTGATGTGGTTGTGATTTTTTTCTAAAAAATCACAATTTTTTAAAAATATTATTTATATGTATATTTTACAACCTTGATAACCTTGTGTAGGATAATATTTATTTAATTGGTAGGAATGAGAATTTTGAGATAATTTATTAATTTTATTAGAATTTTTAGTTAGACTATGTGATGATAAACTTACAAATGACTTATGAAAGGTGTTTTATTTGTGGAAATTTACATTTCGGATCATTTTTTGATGTTTTAATGTGGTGATGCGATGTTACGGTACAATATCTGACATACTGTAGGATTACGTAACGGTTTCGTACCGTAAAAATCGTGAATCGTGATGTGGTTCCTTATTGCATGTATTGTTTTTGGTTGAATGTAGATTATGTATTGTTTTTGGTTGAATGCAGATTATGTAAAGTGTATTCATGCATCAGGAACGCATTACCCAGGGTATGATCTTTCAGTCCAATATCAGGAAACAAAGTTTACTTTTGTAAAATTTCAATAATTTCTATCATTATTCATCAGGATTCTTCAATGACTGAGAACAAAGCCAATAATGTTTTCCGTGTCATTTAAGCTGTTCTATATCTTTACCTTCTCATCCTCACAGAGTTCTGTTTCTGATCTTATTATCAAGAAACTGGACTCTTGTTTAACTCGAGTTTAATCAACTTGTTTCTTTACATCTTCAAATAGGTTAAGATCCCGGCTCCGTTCTTGGTTAAAATAGAAAAAAACATAAACTTGTACGATGATTATAGGTTGCTTACGTGACCTGCTAACTTGGTCCCTATTTTTTTTAGTTAGGGCTGTAAACGAATCGAACGAACACGAACGAATGTGTGTTCATGTTCGTTTGTTTTACTTTAACTGAACAAATGAACGAATACGGACATAAACGAACAAATTTTTTTTTGTTCGTGTTCGTTCGTTAAGGATTATAGCTTGTTCATATTCTTTTATGTTCGTTTATTTAAATGATAAATGAACGTAAACGAACGAACGTAAACGAATGGACATAAATGAACGTAAACGAACAAACATAAATGAACGTAAATAAACATAAATAAACGAACGTAAACAAACGAACATAAATAGCATATATAATATGCTAAATATTTAATACTGTGGATTAATTCGATTAATTCAACTAATCAACTGATTTTAAACTAAATTAGTTGATAATTAAAATTAAAAAAAATAATTATTAGATAAAGCCTAAAATTTAACTAATTAACTAGTTTTGTTTTGGTTCGATCCATTAACTCGGTTTAACAGAACAATAAACACCCCTATCCTATAACAAGGAAGTTTTTTAACGAGTCATAAAATAAGATTTATCAACTCGAATAATTCAAAATTTTTCACTCGACTTACTTGATCTAATGCTCACCCTTAGATATATGTGAATAAATTTAAACGAACATAAATAAACGAACAAATTACCGAACATTTACGAACATAAATGAACGAACGAGCCCTTTGTTCATGTTCGTTCGTTTAATAAATAAACGAACATAAACGAACTTCCCGCCTAACGGTTCACCGAACGTTCGGTTCGTTTACGGCCCTATTTTTGGTTATCACTTTCGTCACCAGCTTGATCCTTTAATCACGTTAGAAGATCGTCTGTTTTATGGAGGTGGTTGAAATTAGTTCATCAGTATGTAGAATGTATATCACGTTTTTTCATTGCATGCAGGTATACTACTGTAATCCGGAGTCGGCAAGTTGCATTTAACTGGGACCAAGAGGTTGATTTTCAGGATGTTCGAGCACGGGTACTGACAGACATGGCTTGGGTACTATGAAAACCTTCGTTGACACAGATGGTGGACCATTTAACATGACCAACGTCTTTGAGTTCCATCACAGACGGTGGCACCTTGTACATCATCACAGCTCAGTAACCCTGCGTGCCGAAGGCGACATGGAACACCAGATTGTTCATGGATTCTACGAGGTTATCATTTTAGTACCAGCTCCACGTGATCATTTTTCATGGATTAACAAAAATCATAGATCTTGCATGAACTGCAGGATAAAGTTGCCAAAGGGTTAAACCTTAAAACTAATCATCCATGCCATCCAAAAATTATATCATGGGATCCCATCACGTGTCCATGAGACCAATCACTAAAAACTACCCACTTCAACAATTTTGCCATATCATATTTTTTTTCCCAAGTGAATCTTCACTTAAAAAATTAAAAATTATTGAAGTGGGTAATTTTTAGTGGTTAGTCCCATGGATGATGTGATAAGATTGACCCATGATATAATTTCTCCCGTGGATGAGTAAATTAAAATTTCAGTGTGGTTCACATAATACATTAAATTTATATTTTAGAATTTATAGTCGGAAAGGATTACACAGTGTAAAATTAGAATTTTATACGTTTTCTAGGATCGTTGGATGATTGAAATGGATAGCTTAGATTAATAATTAGTTATGTGAAAATTATCACTTAAGAAAAAAATAAAGAATTAATTTGAATCATTCGTTTCAGTCATCCAATAATCTTAAAAAGTAAAAAAAAAAAAAAAAAAAAAAAAAAAAACTTAAAAAATTTAATATTTATAACTTGATTTTGTCTCTTATCTGATAATGATCGTATGCTGAGCAATAAATAATTTATATACAGCTCAGATTAAATGTGAGTTTGATCTTAGATTATTAATTAGTTTATTTAGGCTTATATAAAAGTTAGAAAAGAAAAAACATATGTTGATAAATAGAATATATTATAAACAAGGACTAAAGTACTAAATTTTTTAAATCCAAAAAAAAATAGAGCTAAAAATTAAAAAAAAAAATTAGAAGGACTAAATCCATATTACTAATACTAATTTAACCTTAAAAGAGGGAATTAGTAGTTAAATCCAAGAAAAATTGCATCTTGGTTCCATGGTCTAGTGGTCAGGACATTGGACTCTGAATCCAGTAACCCGAGTTCAAATCTCGGTGGAATCTAGTTTTTTTTGATATCTTTTGATTCTGTCGTGTCTCATTTTGGACCGTATATTTTTCTTACAACACTGGAGCTCGTGGCTGTCTGTCTGTTTATCCATTTCCTTTGTAAACACACACTGACACAGCAATTCAACAGGACAGGAGGGAATGGCAATGGCGATGGCGCTTCTCTCACCACCCACATCACTATCTCATAATACCCTTTCCTTTCAACGCCCATACTCCACCTCTTTTCGCGCGACCAACTACACATTCAGGCCTACCATCCCTTTCTCCTCTGCTTCTTCTTCGGCTACATCTACCGCTGAAGATGAACCTACTGCTTCACCTGATGGCGTTACCCTACAATCAGAATCTGCCACCATGGTTGCAGTTGAAGATACACCTTTCAGGTACCACCCATATCCCTATAACTTGGAGTTTTTTTTAGTAAGTTAATATGAAAGTTTACCAGACGGCCTGAATTTTGATGCTAATTGCTCAACTTTCATTCGGCTAATTACGGTTGAAGGCACTTCTCTTTTAAGTTTCTTGAATCTGAGAATTACTTGTCTGTTAACTAATGGCTTTAGTACATCACGTTATTTGGTGGGTACAATCTAAAATTCGATGTTGAGGGTGGCCTTGTACCTAAGTTTCAGACTAA
Source organism: Abelmoschus esculentus (assembly GCA_035048815.1). NCBI lineage: Eukaryota > Viridiplantae > Streptophyta > Magnoliopsida > Malvales > Malvaceae > Abelmoschus > Abelmoschus esculentus. Next base: position 3,702,936 of record JAUCBN010000038.1, read on the forward strand.
GATTGAAAAAAAAAAACTTTTGTCTACGGCATTTTGAAGTTCTGGCCGTCCATTATAACCGCACTGCTTTGTTTTAGCCTTTTTAGGATTTGATTTATTTGTATTTTCACCTAAGAAGATGGTTGGCATATTATTCACAGGGGTTGCAAGGCCTGCGGAAAAGAGGAATTGGAGTGGGGATGCAATGGTGAAGGGAGGATTCAAGGAGGGATTGCAACAGTCCCAGGGTTTGGTTGGTGGCCTATAAAGGCTTACCGTCCTTGCCCTGCATTTGTTGCATCCGGAGGTCGCTATACGCGACGTGGTCAAAGCATGGATGATGTTGCCTCCGGAGGAGGGGGAAGAGTGAGTCCTGTAGGAACTGCTGATGAGGCTGAGTCAAGGTAAGTTCACATTACTTCATTTTCCAAGTTTATGCATGATGATATAGTATTCATTTGATCACTCTGGTCTTGGATTTACAAAAAAAAAATGGTTTAGTTTAGCTGAATTCTCATGCATGCATTGTCCAACCAATTACCATAACAAAACCTTCAAACTAAGTAGGGTTGGTATGAGTATCTATTCTTGCTTCTGATGAACTATTTACTTGACAGATCATATATATATATACATATATATAGTCTTTCATTAATCGATATTGTCTTATGTTGTTCAGACTCGAGTACGGATTTGACTGAGTTGGTGTATGTTTCTAGATGTGCAGCTCATCCTTATTTAAGCATGAAAAGTTGAAAACATAAAGTATTCAAATTTATGTCATCTCTTTTATTGAGCTGGTGTTTGGTTAGCTCGTAAGACCAACTTAATCAGACATTTTAGATTAGTAGGACTTTTCGAACATTATCATTCAGCTATTAATTAATTACAGAAGAAGATAGCAGAGCTCTTAAACAGTAAAGGAAACATAGTACTTAAAACACTAGTCTTCTACTGAATCTAAATCCAGCCAGGCCGTGTGTTACTCCATAGGGTGCTTGATAAAAACCAGAAGATCTGAGCTATCATTAGGTCCCAACTTCACTATCATACCTGCAACTTTGTTAGCTTTGCGGTATACATATCCTATACTGTTAGTGTTATCCGTGTCATCTCGTCTAAGAGTATTACGAATCTGATCCATAGCCTATACCGTTATCTGTGTCATGCCGTGTCAAATTCAGTGTGGTTCTCATTTTGGCGAGACCGAGTAACAGAGATATTATCGGTACATAGCCAATGATCAATACAAGGTGGTGGATGTTGCCACCAAGTAAAACAACTTCCACTGCTAATTGCAGTTAACTTAGCAAGGTGATGTGCCGGTCGATTTCCGGTTCTAAGAACATGCTTAAATAAAATCACACTGAAACTCGCACCAAGAGATTTAATAACATCAACTAGATGTCCCAGACTTGATACTAAACTATTATTTCCTGTAAGGTACCTAATCACAATTAGAGAATCACTTTCAATCTCTACATGGCTGACCTGCATTTCCAAAAGCCATTTGATTCCTAGCAAAATCGCATTCACCTCCATCAAAAGTTTGTCCACATGGCCTGCTTGCTTCCATGATCTTGCTGCAATAAAGGACCCGTTTGCGTCTCTTAAGACCGCTCCAAACCCCATCTTTTTACCACATTTGCCTCGTCCCGCACCAACATTTAACTTACAAAAACCATGGGGTGGTCTTTTCCATTTAGTTACTAGTAAGCACTGTCCTAAACCAGTAAACTGTAGTCGATTTGTTGTTTTCAAGTTCTGGATATACACGGTACACCAATTGGGTACCGAGGAAAAATCAGGGGCCGTTCCGGTCTGATAAAATCTATTTCGCATACCCCACACTCTCCAACACAACACCAAATATTCCTGAAGCATGTCTATGGTGCCATATGAGATCAGATCTAGGATAATACCTTTACAGCTTCTGTGATGTTGTTGCCTTAAAAAGCTGAAGCATGGATTGGCAAAAACCGTTGTCACACGCCTGCAGCTCCAGAAAATATGCGTATCATCCTCGACCTCTTCTCCGCATAACTTACACATAGCATCAAGAATAATGCCCCGCGTAAGTAGATTGAACCGAGTAGGAAGAAGGTTGTGGAACATGCGCAAGCTAAAAATAGAAATCTTGCTCGGAACAGCCAGCTTTGACATAATTTTTGTTGCATTCTTGTCTAGATCATGAAGAGACTCATGATGTGTGCTCATCTTAGCTAGTTTGTTAGCGAAAAAGCCCCTAAAACCCGATTTCACCGAGAAGAATCTATGTGGCTATCGGAAACCGGATCCAACGGTAAGTGCACTGTACTGACTAATATCTACCCTTCCTCACCAGCCACCATACAGGCCAAATCCTCCTTCAATGAGTGTGATCGCCAGACCATATTTCTGATACGTATTTATAATCGATTCGAACTGATTCAACCCTTCTGTTATATCTAGCTGTTGATTCAAACTGATTCAACCATTCTGTACTAATATCTTGTTAGATTAAGATGAAAATAAGAACATAATTCAACCAAACTTGTCCTTTGTTTCACATTTTGTTTCACCTTTTATCATTTTGTTCCAGCTTTCTGGTTTTATGAGATAATCTCGTTATCCCTCATCTTTGCAGCATGAAGAAGCAAGGTCCTAGGAAGTTCAAAAGGTAACCAATGCCTTGAATGAGCTGCAACTGTAAGATTTCGTTGCTTTCAGAAAAGCCAGATCTGATAAAGATTTAATTACTTATTTTATGTACAAAGATTTTAACCTATAAATATATATTGATCCAAATGGTATGTTAGATCAATATGGTAAAGATATAAGATTTATCTGCTCGCTATTTTTTTGAACAAGCTAATAGTGATTACAGTAATATCTGTTCTAGAATATAATTTCCACCATTTGAGATCGATCGCTCAATCACTCTATTGATATCGCTGATGCTCGAACCCGTGACCTCTAAAAATAACAACTGCTTGGGCTAGAGGGCTCATGCACTCACTAATTACACGTAAAAAAGAATAAAAATAAAATTAATAATAATTATGTAATATAGAATTATATGTTTGTTAAAAAATATTTTTTTATAAATAAATAGTAAAAATAAAGATATTTTTATTACTTGTGTAATTACTCAAATAATAATGTTAAATAAATTATAAAAATCATTATAGATTTAATTTTAATATTAGAAAAACAACCGGTCAATAATTTAAAATGCCAATTGTTAGGGTTGATATTTGAAGATTCAAGTAGAATGTTAACGGTAGCATCACCTCCCCTAATTTAAATTTATCAGTTTATTATTAGAATAAATTATAAATTTTTCACTCAACTTCTTATTTTTATTTTAGTCATTTAAATTTAAATTTTTTAATTTAATTATTAAATTTTAAACTTGAATTAATAAAATAAGAGCAAGGAAAAAGTTAGAGCGATAAAAATTATAATTTATGCTTATTTTTAAGGGTTTATATAGATTGAATGAGGAGATTAATTTCTTCGAATTAATTATTGTAATACCGAGACTTGAAACTTTAACGATACAGTTAAAATCAATGATAAAGTAAGAGATTTGCTAATTGATCAAATAGTAAAAGATACTTATGCTATATCATTTTGTATAAAGTCCGAATCTCGAGATTTACCTTGTGAATATAATGTCTTTATACTTAATAAAAAATGATAAATTACGTTACTTTTAAATTTATTTTAGTCTTTAGAGTTTTAAAATATTTAATTTACTTATTGAAGTTTAGATATTAAACGTTTTTATCACTGAAGTTTAGGTATTGAATATATTTGTCACTCTTGAACCCTAAACAATAATAGATAGCGATCATTTGATCTTAAACCCTAAATTTAAATTTAACATTTATTTTGCCGAAAAATATTCAGAACCTCATAAATCAACCAAAAACCTTATGGTTCTCACTCATCAATCTTCATTTTCTGTCGTCGAATAGGGGTGTAAATGAACACTGTGTTCGACGAGCTACTCGTGAACCGTTCGTATAATGTTCGTTTATGTAGTTAAATAAACAAGTATGAACATGTATTTTATGTTGGATTAATAAACGAACGAACACGAACATAAGTGTGTTCGGCCCGTTTATATTCACAAACAAACTCGTTTATATACTCGTTTATAAGCTCGTTTATTAGCTCGTTTATGTTCTTTAATAACCCTAAATTCAAAGTATATAAACGAGCATGTTCACGAACGTTAAACTGATAAGTTCGTAAAGCTAAACAAACATGTTCATGAACACTAAACGAACATGTTCGTGAACGCTAAATAGACAAGTTGATGAATATATACAAACGAACTCATTCGCGAACGTTTAACGAACATGTTCACGAACGTTAAACGAACAAATTATCGAAATATATACGAACACGTTCATGAACATTAAACGAACATGTTCGTGAACGTTAAACAACCGAATCCAAACACGACAAAAAATAAACGAACCAAGCTCGAACATACCATTAAAAATTTAAACGAACACGAACAGAGTTTGAACATCTTCAAAAGTAAATAAACAAACACGGACATACCCTTGTCCGTTCAAGCTCGGTTCGTTTACACCCCTATCGTCGAATGAAGATTATTTCTCAATATGTTTATCTCTTGTTATATTTTTATAACTTCATTTTTCATCTCGACGTGTTATTTAATTTAAATAATTATTTAATCTCTGTAAAAAATAATAATTTAACTCTTTTTATAATAAGTATCTAAATTTAAAACTAAAAAAAAAAATTAAATATCAATTTAACTCTTTTATCCAATCTTTTATTCCTCATCAAGGTTCCTTGCAAATTAATATGTAAGGTTGATGAAATAAAATAAAAAGATCTTTATTTTTTTAATTTTTTTATATCACAGCATTAAAATAATCAAATATTAAATTTTAACTTTAAAAAATACACCCTATACTCTACTATAAACCCTTACTTTAAAATCTTAAATCATATATTTTTTTAATAATCGAACACAAACAATATCACCGACAAATTTTTCTACTTATTTTTTATGAGTGAAATGTGTTAATCAATACATCGATCATGGTTTTAAAATCATCTGCCTTTTTATCATGCATCTTTGTACAACTCTTTTGAAAATTTTCTTAAAAATTCAATTTTCAACCCTAATCCTTATTCCCTATATCTTAAACCCTAAATCCTACACCCTAAAAATACATCTTACCTCTAATTTTTTAACCTGAATCATAACCCCTAACATTAAACCCTAAATCCTCTCATTTAAAACTAAGATACGAAAGGAGGCATAATAGATTATTAAAAAAAACTTTGAACCATAGATAAAACAAAAGGGATCTAGAAAGATGAGAAAAAAAGGCAAATTATTATAGTCAACATCTACCCAGCAACCACAATTTGGCATCAAAGGAATGACCAGTTACCAAACTCAAGTGAAGGAATCATATATAATACTTGTAGTAGGTAAACTATATATTAATTAATGAGAAAAGATAGGACAACTTTCAGACCCTTTGGAGACTCAACCTTCATTGTCTTGGTCTCTTGTAATAAGCAGGAACTACAATGCTCACTGCTTACTGAAAATGCAGACACAAACATCTCAGACCATATCATATAACATCACAAATTAAGTTGCTGCTTGTCTTTCTCTTCACTATCTCTGTGTATTCATATCTGTATACCAAGTATATTAAGTTTGCTCAGAAATTAAAATCAGAACCCAAGTTGGCACCTTGCTCAGCAAATATATCCAACAGGGAAAGTGCCTGCAAAAATCAGAACCCGAGTTGGTAAACTAGGAACATTGCTAGATTAGCATCACAGTTTTTGCTGTTTACCTCCGGAATGTTGAGTTCAAGCCGGAACTTTGGACCGTCGTAGTGATGGAGAATTGGCCTAAAGGAGTCTTCTTCAAGTGGCTCGCAGATTTTCCTTGTAAGAACACGAACCTGTGGAGAATCAAAAGCCTTAGTATGACTCGAATATACTTTGCTGTCTAGAAATTGTAAGAATGAAGTGAATACCTGAGCAGGGAATCGTGATTGGCCAGGGCATTTCTTGTCCTCCCAGGCAGTTGGGTCAATGTTGGTTCCACCAAAGCTTGCAGCCTGAATAGAATATCATTAGACCATTACAAACGTTGTTAGGACATAAAAGAACAACACTAATGAGAGTTAAGAAATGTCACCGCCGACTCGTATATCAAAATTCCTCCTCCCATCCGTCCTCTTCGACAGATAGCTGTTGCTCCATATGGAATCGTTGAGTGACAGATTCGCCAAGCTTGGATTTTGTCCTCTGAGTTGATCACTGAATTGCCAAAAGGACCGCTGGTTGTTGTTCTCCATCTTGGGTAACAAAAACACAGAGTTGAATCTGGAAATCTTCTGAAACTGCTATGGAATCAAATCTAAACCAAAGGGTGGAAATGGATGGCAATGAGAGAGAAGAGCAGGCGTTAAATAAGGAGAGAGTTGGTGGAAATACTTCTTGTTTTGAAAGGTAAGGCAAGTAGTCGGGTGAAAACGAGTGATGAGGCAAAAACGCGGTTTTACGGAAGAAGGAAAAATTATTACATGCACGAGTTTTACCGTTTAGGATATGGTTCCAACCAATTAAATTAAGATATATATTATATTTCTTTATATTATATTTATATATAAATATCATCTAAACCATTCACTTTAATGCTTTTAATTTAAAAAATATATACATATTATCAAGATTTTTATGTTGTCTTCATCTTTATTGTTTAATTTTTTTAATTAATTTTTCTAATCCTAAACCCTAACCCTAAACCCTAATCCAAACTCTAACCTTAAACCTAAACAATAACACCTAACCCTAATCTCTAAACCCTAAACCTAAATCTATATATAAAAAAATTAATTAAGAAAATTTTAAAAAACAAGAGAAATCTATATAAAGAAAGAAAAATTAATTAAGAAAATTTTAAAGAATAAAGAGAAAGATACGCAAGAAATCTTTGATAATATTTTTTCTTTTTTAAATCAAAGACATTAAATTGAATGATTTGGACAATGCTTATGTGTAAGTATGATATGGAAAAAAAATATATTATATGTCTTAATTTAATTGGTTGGGATTATATTCTAGGTGGTGGAACGAGTTCATGTAATAATTTCTCCGGAAGAAGAGAGCAGAGTAGGGCTAAGGTTAGGGTTGAGCATGGTTAACCCCAAAATTGAGTCGAACTGAGTTATTATGATTCATAAATTTACGAACCGTGGTTAATCGCGGTTAACCGAATTAAATCGAAATTGTTTTTAATTAATTTTTAATTATTCTTATAAGATAAAAATATATATTTTATGCTTAAATACTATAGATATTTTTTTTATTTTTTTATTTTTTTACTTAAAAATAAATTTTTAATAAATACTTATAAAAAATATATCAAAATTTTTATCTTTTAATGTTTAAAAGTTATAAAATAAAGCTATTTTGTGAAGATAAAATATAAACTCTTAAAAATTAACGTTAATATAAAAACAAAAAACTAAAATTAATCAAACCGAAAATCGATGATTATTAAAATAACTTATCGAATTAAACCAAAATTGAATGTACCCTAGCTAAGGCGCTGAGTCTTGTTTCCGTAAATTGTAATCCCGTATAGAACCAATGGGCGATGCTTGGTCATTATAATTTTTGAAATTATAATTTATTTTAAATTTAATATTTATAAAGATTAATGTTATTATTGATATTTTTTATACATCGAATACCATAAAAAATGATTATATATAAAAAATTAATATATATGTATTTTAAATTGATATTTTTAATTTTGTGTTGTATTTTAATATTTTAAAATAATAATTTCAATTAAACATTAATTATAAATTTAATTAATAATTAATATTTTAAAAAATATTAAATTTAAATTAGTTATAAATTTAATTAATGTTTTAATTAATTATTAATTATTAATCAAATCTAATTATTCTAAAAATATATTTTAGTTATAAAAGTTTTTTTAATGCATGCAATCAATTTTAATAGTTTATTTTAAGTTATAACTTAAAATGATACTAATTTAATTATGAATTATTTATATATAAATATATTTAATTTGAAAATCTATATCAAATTTTATATAGAATAATACTTTACTGTTTTCTTAATTTGGGAGAATATTAGAGGTGTGACTAAAATTAGAGAAACAAAATTAATAGAGAAATATTTCAAAATCTATAACAAATGGTACTACTTTCCAATACTCAAATTATATTCGAAAATTTTAATCAAATCTAATACAGATATACACGTAATACGTATCGGTATTGAGTATCGATACGTAAAATTTCCACGTTGATTCTCATTAGTACTAATACACCCACGTTTGCTTATCGATTAGGAGTGAGAAAAAGACCCGATTATCTGATTTCAATCCCGAACTTGATTAGATCTAATAGATTTTTATTTAGTATTGGTTTCAATAAATCAGGTTTAGATCTAAAATTTAGGTCCGATCCTAATCGGGCCCGAGACTAGATCTTGATTTTCTGAACCCGGTATCCGGTGAGTGCCCAATAAAACCGAGACCAGTACTAAATACTCAGTACTAGTTTTCTTGCTTGTAACAGATAATGTTTTTTTATTTATTTTTCTTATCAAACTTTTTCTTTATGTATGAATATTATAAATATGACTCGTTTTAAAACTTTAATTTTTAAGCCTACAATATTCTAATTTTATTATTTAATAATAATATTGATGATTAATTTTTTTCTCTTATTATTCATTTTCTTAATAATAAATCAATTGATCAAGTAACCGTATTGGCACCAATTTCCACTAGTATCGGAATTAAATCTTAAAATTTAAGATTCAGAATGATAAAAACGGATTAATTTTTAAGAACCGATAATTATCGAAACAAGATTAAATCTAATCAAATTAGTCGGATACCTGATCTTGCCCACCATTAGTACAGACGAAAGACTTCGTCAAGCTTGTGTTTTTCCCGAGATGAGACGCGCCTATCGTTCTATGGTAAATGTTTGGTAGCAATGGGTTTAAGTCTCCCGGAATTCGCTCTTTTCAGATGCTATGATAATGGCAAAACACACTGCATGCCATGGTTAATTGACACTAAACAACAACTCCATGGAGACTATATCCTTCTCAGTCAATATTCTGGAAAAAAATTTCAGAAAAAAAAAAATCGAGCATCAAGATAACTTTCTTCAACCTCTCCTTCAATTAGGGGTGAACGTTCGGACGAGTCGAGTAGTTAAAAATTTTTGAGTTATTCGAGTTAAGTTAATAGATTTTATAATTTAAACTCTTTTTAAAATTTTTTCGATTCGAGTCGTTTTTGCGAGTTCGAGTCGATTTGATTTTTCGAGTTTATGTATAAATTTTAATTACACTATTTATAATATTATTGTACATTTTGATTTTAATTTAAATGACTCTATCTTTATATCTACATACATATTTTTTCATATTATTTTTTACATGTATAAATAAGATTTTAAATTATTAGTATTATTATTATTATTATTTATTATTATTATATACCTTAGGTATGAATATACCGTTTTATTAAATTATAAGTCTCATTCAAAACTTTTTTCTTATCTATAAAGGGCCAAAACGAGATAAAAATAATAATAAATTAAATACAATAATATAAATATATAAATTAAAAAATATAAAATAATTTAAATAAAAATTGTATTAAATAAAATAAAAAATAAAATTGGAATGTGATCATAATGTAAAGAAATAAAAAATTAAAAGGTAAAAATAATAAAAAAGAGAAGACAAGATTGAAATAAAACTAAAAATAAAATTATAGGGATTCAATGTGTAATTAGACCCTAGAAACTTTCGATTTTTCGAGTAACTCAAACTTTAAAAATTTAAACTCGACTCAAAATCGAAATTTTTTTGAGTTATTCAGTTCGACTCGAATAACTTGAAATTGAAAAAAATAATTTTTCGATTCGAGTCAAGTTTTACTCACCCCTACCTCCAATTGGAATAGAACTAAAAAGTATGAGCCAAATATTACATACCAGTTCATAACTTTGCAAGATTACCGAAACACCATAGACACTTATGCCTGGTTCAGTAGGACATACCAAAACTGCTATCATTTCCTAGACTCACTTGAAGTTAACCAACCCCTTAACATACAAGCAAGTTTGGGAATGGCACACCAAGTATTACTATTCAAGCAGCTCAAACAGGAAATCTATCAAATTGTAATATGCCTTTCAATGCTAAATTTTCCACCTCAGTTCTACCTAAGAACCTAAATGTGTCAAGATTCAAGACAGATCACAAGTTATATGAGATCAATTTGGTTAAAGCTTGATTAAAGCTCGACTTGTTCAATTCAAACTCAAAGTCGGTTTGAATTCTTAACGAACTAAACTGAACTACTTAATACTTGATTCGAAAAACTCATGAATTACTCGAAAAATATAATATATTGTTTCTTCTAATTTTTATAATTTAAAATCTAAATTCATAAACTTAAAACCCTATAATATAAACCCTAAACATAAGTCTAAACTTTAAAATCTAAATTCTAAATTCTAAACTCTAAACCTAACAGTCTAATCCTCTAAACCCTAAACTAACACTCTATACCTTAAATTAATAAGCTTGAACTTACAAAATTTATGTATCAACGTTTTTTTCTTGGTATGACTTTAAATAAGACGTGATATGACGTGCTATTTGAGTCCTACATGATAAAAAATCGACCAACACTTAACTCGATTGGGCTCAAATTAAGCTTAAACTCGACTTAAATTCTTAACGAGCTGAGTTGAGCTCAGATTTTTCAGGTTCATTAAAAATTACTCAAAACTTGAACTCGACTCAGAATCTTAACAAGTCGAGTTCAACACTACTTGAGCTTGACTCGTTTTCGCACCTAGTTCTACCATTGCAAGTATGTTCTTTCTATTGTCAATGAACCATAAATTTAACATAAAGGAATCAAACTCCAACATTTTGCAAAAGTTAAAAGAGCTCTTTTGTTCCTAATCATATTCATTTCAAAGATACACATACACACCAATCTAATTGTACTTCCTCTTCCTTATCTTGAAGCTGGATGATCGGATAACATCATCGTCTGTGTTGAGTGCCGCCTCGAGAGCTGTCATCGATTCTGGTTTCGTAAAGTAGGTAAAGAGAAGGTAAATGCCATCCAAATATGTGTTGGTTTCTCCAGCTTTATTTTTCCTCCTGATGCTGTAGGCTAGTGGAATGACTCCTCTGTTAAATACCTCAATATACATGCCACCACCAGCAACGAGAAGCTGTAAGAGGATCCCAATAAGGAAAAGCTTGAGAACATTTCTACAATCACATTCCCTTTTCCTATATAATCTTAGCAACAAGAAAGGATTTTTAAAGCAAAAGAAGGTTTTTTTTTTTTCTGGACATTACCTCCTCGTACTTCTGGGTAAGAGCAAGCCTTTCATCTTCAGACATGTCGGGTCTCAAAACCACCATTGACTCGTACTGTCGGAGCCCAGGAGGGCACTGGGGTTCCTCTTTATCTTCCAAGGCAGTTATGCCTGAGCCGGGTTGGGAAGGTGGGTCATCGTCTGAACCGATACCTCCCTCAAAGAATGAACCGGAGAAGTCCAAGGTCTGTGCTTTGACGGTTAAGGTAATGGGGTTCTCTCTTCTGAGGGAAATCAAAGACTTAGGCTTGGGTGGGATAGGTTTGAGGCTGCGAGTGAAGGAGAGGACGGGTAGAGGTGAGAATTGGGAGAGAAGGCGAGGGCAAAACGGGGAATTGGTTAGAGAAGAAGTTGGGGATGCCATTTGAGATGTGGTGAGGTTCAGTGATTGCCGAGAGAAGAAGAGGAAAGGGATAAGGAGAATTGGATCATGGGGAAGGGGATCGTGCGCGCCTACGCTGTTTTTGTTTGGTTGGGTTTTTGCATAATTTCTGGGCTTTTTCTCATTGGGTTTGGAAGGGGATCATTGGGCTTTAATAAAATTTAAATTTTAATAAATACACCGCTTATCAAATTACGAAATTGAGTCGCGAATTAACGGTTGGACCATATACACATTTTATTTTCTATCGTAATTTGGCAGATTGTGTCTTAATTAAAATTTAAATTTTATTTATAAAAAATTAAAAAAGAGATCACTTGCAAGTGTCGATTTAGATTATTATTGTTTTTATCGTAGATTTATAATTATAAGATAACATATTTTATATCTTAAAATTTAAATTAGAAGACTATATTCGGCTAAAATGCCGTACCTCATCAGGGTCATTTGGTTAATCTGGTCTGGAATTAAAATGAACTTAACTAAGGTTTTATGACATAAACCTGTCTGATTTCCATTTCTTGTTCTTAAACATGCGAACATCTCTTTGATGGCTACTCACTGGGTGTGTTTAAAAATATACCATTTGATCTCACCTGACTCAACTATTAGAACATAAATAATCGGATGTTTATCGAATTTTTTTAGTCTGAGTTAAGTACTCGGCCCGTCATTTTCTAGGTCAGATCTAAATCATAATATTGAGAATTTTCGGGTACTCAGTTATTTTCGGTACCCGATTTCTATTTCTATTTTTTTTTATTTTAAATATAATTATTATTTAAATAAAATATCTTTATATTTATTATATTCTTATAATCACTAATTTTATTTGGGTCTAAACTCGTATCTTTATTTTTGTCGTATTTGAATAATGGGCTTATAATCATTAATCCAAAAAATACAAAAAATATATTACTATAATTATTTTCCATTTTATTTCGTTTTTATTATTAAAACTAAAAATTCAAAAAGATTATACATATTTTATTACTTTATTTAAAAATTCAAAAAAAAACTTATACTTATATATATATTATATCAATATTATCCCTTTAAAATTAGGTGTTCTAATTATAATCTAAAAAAAATCCTAAAATTTTGTTAATAAATAATACTATTATTTCTTTTAAAAGATAATATAATATGTCATCTTTGTTTTTTTTTTTTTAATTCGGGTTTTCATTATTATTATTTTATTAGCTTTGTTATTATTACTAACATTAATGTCATAAACTAAATAAAAAAGAAAAACAGTTTTTAAACCCAAACTTATAATAAATTGAACCCTTTTATTTATTTTTCAGTCCAATAATAATAACATTACATGTTCAATTATAAGAGTCCAATATACATTTAATTTATAAGCTCGTTTAATTTTTAATTACCCTCAACCCATGTTACAAGCCCAAACCGGACACCCATCTAGCCCTAATTGGATACACAAGAACCCTAACTTCTCCCCTTTCCTTTACGTAGCCATATCGTGCATGTTAGACCAGATCTGATCTAACGGTCCACGTTAAACGGAGGAGAGCCGATTGGAATCTTCAATACTCCACACGCGCCAGCTGTTATCCACCCACACGCGCGTCTTCCAAACGTACGCGACGCTTCAGATGCCCATATCGCCTCTTCAGCTCTCCGATCACCGACAGTCATATCCGACAATTCTCCGATGCCGATTCACATGTAAACAAAAGATCACTGTCAGATTCGTACAATTCTAGAGAAATAACCACAAATACAAAAAAATTTCGAACAGTTTTGTACGAAGTCTCAAAGTATAATTGAACAAAACCAACAAATAGCACCAATCTGCAGAACAAATTCAGGGATTTCAGCCAACAATTTGACAGAAGTCAAAGGTTCGGCCAATCATGTCAAATCCACAACACAACAAAATTATAGAGATTTCAGAAACATAACCAACAAGCAAATCAGAGCCAATAGCAATATTAGAAGCTTTTTTCCTTTTAATATTTCCTTGTAATCCGGCTATAAAGAGAGGCCGAAACATTTGTAAAGGAGTTCCTCACCACAAGAAAAAATCAATACCAACAGAAGTTAGAGGTATATCCTCTGTGTTTTTGCTTTGCATAAAAAAATTTAAGGGAAAGGGAACCTTCTTTTACCTCTGATTCTCTCTTGGTTTCTTCGATCTAGCAATAATTCCGCGGTCATCGAGCCTTCAAGGGTGAACATCACAGAAGAAAAAGAGAGTCGTCTTCTTTTTGTTCGTTTTCAGATCTGAAATTTTTTTCTCTTTTCGTCTTCGATTTTAAAAGTGAAAAAAGAGTTTTTTTTATATTTGTTCTTTCAAGGGAAACGTTGTTTCTTCTGTTTGGCGTTTTGAAGAGTAAAAAAAAAGGGTTTTGTTTCTCCGGTCACCGTTGGTGGTGGCCTGATTCTGAAAAAGGACCGTCCTTTCTGTTTTTCGGATGAATCCTTCAGAAGATTTCATCCTTGCTTTGAAGTGGTAGGTGTTAAAATGTTTTTTTTTAAAAAAGAGTTGTCTTTTATACTTGGGGACTAAAATGGAAAAGGGTTATTTACCTCATTTAAACCCCTCTGTGCTTTCATTCTAACATCAGAGGTCCCTGATATTTTGATATGTTTTTTTTTATTTTGATCCTCGATTCACTTATAACCATTGATTTAAATTTGGTTTTATTATTTGCAAATCCCTCCGTTTCTGGAGGATAATTTTCAGGCTCTCTCTCACTTCAAAATAGCATTGTGAGGGTCTGAATATTCTATTTTCTTTTTAATCTGGTTATTTTCAGTGTTGTTTTATTTTATTTTATTTTATTTTATTGCATGTGTTTATTTTAGTTTCTTTTGTTATTGCTTTTGTTAGTACATATTTAATTTTATCATGCTATGTTTTTCTATACACACTTGTGTTATTTACATTTATTTATAATTTGCACATATTCATTATGTCTTCATTAATTATGCCTTTTTACGTTCTTAATTTTATTGTATATCTTTTCCATGTGTTAGTTTTATTTTAGTTAGCATATTTTATTTTGTTTATACTTCTTATCTTATGTCATACATTTTTATTTATGTCCTTGTGTACATTGTGTTTCATTTTTGCCATGCATATTCATTTGCATTTTATTTGTGCATTTTATTTTAATGTTCTCTTTTTTATATATTGTGACATATTTTATTTTGCTTAAGCCTCATTCACACTTCCATCAATTAATCAAACCACTAATTACGTCTTTATTCGGTCGTAACGGGCCCGCATCCTAACATAGTGGTCGCGATGAATACGTTGCCTTCGAATAAAGACACGGTAAAAAATAAAATTTTATTCGAAGCTTAAACAAATTCTAATTTAAACGCTATTTTAAGACAAGATCTTCAAAATTAATTAAGCGGTTATTTTGATAAAGGTGCCAATTTTGGGCGATTTTTAAACCCTAAATTCGTTTTTAAACCGTAACCGACTCTCGAACTTGTCTTTTCGAATCTCTGGTTTTTACGGTGTCCGGCCTACCAAAATGGCCGATGACGACTCCACTTTTTTAAATCATTTTTCAATTATTTTCCACTTAGCTTTTTAAACCCTGATTTCAAAATTCTTTTTAATCCTAATTTTCACGTTTTCTTTTTTTTATTTAAAACCCTTACATTCTTTTTTAAATTATTTTCCCTAAATTTTTTAATTCGCTTTTACTTTAGGTCTTTTCAAACCTTAATTTTAATTTTCAAACTCCAAAGATGTCAAAATCCCCAAATTTTATGTTTTAATTCCCTTTCAAGATCTAATCTTTTTTTTGAAATTAAACCCTAAATTTTGATTTTTGAGACATTTCAATCTCAATTTTTATTTTCAAAATAGTGACCATTTTATCTAAACTCGATTTTAAAAGGGTCGCTACAATTCTCAAATAAAATAACTTAATTCCTAAATTTTGATCTCTCAAACTTTATTTTTAAAAAATAGACTCATTGTAAATAAAGATTCATTATAAAATAATAAATTTATTTTTTTGATCGACAAAATTCAAAGTTTACTCGTTTATAATTATATATGCACTATTTCTACATGTACATTAACCAAGATAAAAACCTACTAAATATATTTTTTACTATTCAAATCATTAATTTTGTACATTAAAATAAATTAAACTAGTTAAATATATTTTTTTTAAAAAATTCCTTTATGCCTTACGTTTTGTTTTGAATTAAATTATTCAATTTAGTTGTTAAATTTTATGTTTAGATTATGTAATTACGGTCTTAAAATTTTATATTTGAATTTCAGATTATATAATTTAAACTTTTAAATTTGTATATAATTTTTAGGATTAAATTTGAAATTTTAAAAATTAAAATATAAGTACCGATTATTCAAATATTTAAGTATCCAAAAAACCCAAATCAAGATATGAATCACTTTTTTCACTATCCGAAATTTCGGGTACCCGGATTTATACCCCTGCTACTCAGCTTTAAAGATGGAACCTCAATGGGCTAGAGAGAGCCATTGGTATTACTAAAATTTTGGAAAATTTAAATGTTATCTCTATTTAATTTAAAATTTTCAATTTGGTCTTCTTAAAATTTTAAAAGTTCATATTAAAATTTAAAAGTTCAATTTTTTTTTTAATTAAACTAACTCCTATTATTTCTTATGATTAATTCTATCAAAATCATTAAAAAATTTAGTTAAATCCTTGATTAAAATAAAATGAAAAAGTTTCCAAAATCCCAAATGAATACTAAAACTTGTTCATAGCCCGAATATCTACGAGTATAAATTTTTTATTTTTTTTTATATTAAAAATTTAAGTTTAAGATTTAAAATTAAAGTTTAAATATAAAATTTAGGCTTATGGGTTTAATAAGCCCTTAAACTTTTTTTGCACCTAATAAAATCCTCAAACTCACTAAAAAAATTAATTTAACCCTTAAACTGTTGTAAAAAATCAATTAAGCCCTTAAACTTTTATTGCATTCAATTAAACTCTCAAACTCAAGGAAAAAAAATCAATTTGGCCCTTTGATCAACTATGACCTTTAACTTTAACGTTTTTTTTTTAAATTGACACTTGTTGCGACAAGATAATGCCACTTATCATTTGTAAGAAATTTTAAATTTTAAAAATATATAAAAAATCTAAAAACTTTATAAAAAAACTTGAAAAATTTTAAATTATTTTAAAATATAAAAATATTTTTATAATTGTAAAGTAATTTTTAATATTTTTATTTTTTATTTTTAATTTTTTAAAAAATATTTTTTATTATTTTAAATTAAATTTCGAAATTAAATTTTTATATTTTAAATTTTTTTTTCATGATTTTTATATAATTTTAAAAAATTCTAGAAACAAAAAAGTAGTGTTATTTTGTTGCAACACGTGTTAAATTTTTTTTTAAAAAAAGTTAAAGTGGTAAAAGGGTCAAATTGATTTTTTTTTCTTGAGTTTGAGGGTTTAATTGGGTGTTAAAAAGTTTAAAGGCTGAATTGATATTTTTTGAGTTTGAGGGCTTATTTGAGTGTAAAAAAATCTAAGGGTTTAATTGATTTTTTTACAAAAGTTTAAAGACTTATTAAACCCTTGAGTCCAAAATTTAAGATTAGAGTTAAAAAATTCAAAAGGGACACTTTTCGTATAGAATTTTTCTCCTAACATTTAAAAAAAAGGAGAGAAGAAAAACCAGATGAGAAACAAGGTAGGGGAAGATTATTCTGCAGCATGCTGCTGCATCATGTATGTAGAGACATGGCTGCTTAAAACGCTCCGGCGCCGGCGGTCCTCTTGGTATGACCGTTGCCATTGACCACCGCCTCAGACAGATTCACCTCGGTCTTCGTCTCTCTCCTTGCTGCTAGTATCCTCTTCGTGGACTCATAATATCTGGCGTACAACAACAGCTGCGCTAAGCTAAACAAGGTCCCCAATCCATTTGGAACCTGAGGGAAAAATCAAGAATTCACTGCAATTTCCAGCTCATTTTCCCTTCGGAAAACTAGTTTATTTCCTTGCCATTGACGAGAGAAACCGTCAAGGCATGCACGTGGAAAGAGAGGTGAGTAACTTACGGCAATGAAAGGATCAAAAGGGAGGAAAGCGTAGGTAGACCAAGCAACACCGTTGGCAAAGGAAGCCAGTGACAGGGAAAATGGCATATACTCCACACTTTTCGTCGAGATCACAAGTTTCTGCTCGACCAATACCGTATTAAGACTTAGAATTTTACTTTTAGATGTAAGGGTGTAAATTTTTATGATACTAAGTTACTAACCATGACGGATAAAGGCGAAGCATACATCATGATGTTGCCCAAAATTGCTATAATTCCTACCACCATGGACCTGCGTCCGGTGGTGTGAGCTTCTGTAAGAACCAGGACTGCCAGAATGGCAATGAAAACCAGCTCGACCAGCATGATTATCAGCACTCTGAGTCTCTTTTTCTTGTCATTGCAAAAGATCAAGAAGATGGTTAGATAGACGAGTTCAATGGCTGTTCCTGTGCCATTAATGGTAACAACAAGAGTGCTGTTGGGGTGAACCATAGGCAGCCCGTAAATGACCCAAAGCATGCAATTTATTAAGGTTGCTAGGTATGGGACTGGCGAGAACTGCTCCACTGACCCTTTCTTCCAAATTCGAACAAAAGTTGGTCTGACACCAAAACAAGATTAAAGATAATGAAAAATTGAAAACAACTAAACACACGTTAATTAAGCTTAGATTTACAGAAACGTCAGGCGAAGCAGAAGCTTACACAGGAGACAAGAAGAGGAAGAGTGAGATAACGTTCCCTGTGAAGAAGTAGAAGAAAACCCATATTCTTTTACTTTTCAGACAGGTTTTAAGGAAACAAACGTTTGTATGGTAAAGTAACGTACCTGTGCTCCCAACTACATTACGCAGAGTGTTGACTAGGTGAGAAACCATGGCTGAAAGCTGTGTAAACCAGTGAATGGAACTTAGAAGGGGGAAGGAAAAGGAAGAGAGAGTAGGGATGAGATTTTTGTATGGGTTTGTACATATATATATATATACAAAGGGGATGAAGGAGATGAGAAGGGCCGGTGCTTGAATGCGGTGTGGGTCTGCTAAGGCATCTGAGCATGGATTTGGCAAGTATCTAAACCTGGTTGGCCCTCACGCAGTAGCATGACATGTGTATGTATGTAGTCGGTCGTAAAGTTTGCAATGTAACGCTCGGAAAATGTGGCCTCACGGAGGAAGATGAAAAACTGAAGAAAAAACCATCTGAGTCGGGTGAGTAAAACTCGATTTTACTTAAAATTTTTAAATAATTTAACTCAACTCAAGATAAAAGTATCTGATTCGTTTTGATTCGACTCAAAATTTTATAGACTCAATTCGATTCGAAAAAATTTTAAATAAAGTTCGAATTGTAAAATAAAAATTTGAATAACTTAAAATTTTTAGTAATTAAAGGATTTATTTTTAAGTTTAAGATGACTCTCTCAATTTTTTACGATATATATACATTGATATATAAAAATATAAAAAAAATATTACTATATATATGACTATATATACATATCTTATATGATTAGAGAAAGTCGTTTCAATTGGAATCAAGTCATACTATAACATGATAAATAATTACAATTAAATATTTATAAGAATTCGAAAACTCGACTCGACTCGACTCGGATTTCTTAAACTAGACCAGAACCGAAAAAATTTCAAATAAGTTTAAGTTGTAAAATATGACTCGTCAACTCGAATAACTCAAAATTTTTTTAACTTGACTCGACTTGATTGAATACTCACCCCTAATCTTAGTATCGATAAGTGTTGGTCTAAATAGTAAGTAACTTGGTTTTGATTAAGTAAATATTGATTTTTGAGACATTATATCAAAAAGACCTGTCGGAAAACTCGTCTATAAAAACTAAATGTGTGATATAGATTGTCCCAGATTAATTAAGATAAAAAACGAAATAACAATTAAAACCATCTCGTTAGAGTGCCCCGATTGTAATACATTCACTAAATGACTTCTTTAAGTCTAGCTTATCCAATTGGGATTTGAATTTTAAGTAGTGTGCGTGGACTCACACCTCCATTGGCTGTCCATCATTTTGATAATTGTAACCTTTTTCTCTTAATGATGCTGCTTATTAATGTCATTATAAAGCATGCATTAATCACTCTAGTGTGATCATTGGCTCATATATAGTAAGAATATCACAAATATAAACTCGATGGTGATAATTTACTTGAGCCATGTGGAGAATTTGGCGATTCTTTGTTCATATTCTGCAATGATTAAGCTTTGAATTGATGTTGCTTTAATGAAGATGGGTTATGGTAAGATGCTTCTACTTGGATGATATCAACTAACGGAACAAAAATCTTTTACCTCTTTTCTATGTTATCTTTCATGTCTCCTTTGAAAATTTATTAAAAAATTAAATTTTAAACACTAACCTTTATTTTTTATATCCTAAACCCTAAATCCTATACCCTAAAAAATACACCCTACCCTAAACCCTAAACACTCTAATCTGAAGTAGAGACATAAATAAAGATATGATAAAGAGGTAGATGATTTACAGTCCCTAAGTGACTACTTGAACTGGTTTTAATTAATTTATTTACTTGTCTTGAAGGGAAAATTTTAGTGTCACAGTGATGTTCACGTAGGATAAAAGAAAAAAAAAATCTTTAAGGAGATGATTATGACACAGGTCGAAGGAAGAGTGACATAAATTTTATGTTTTTTTATCTCTTGCCCTAACACTAAAGAGTAAAATCCTCTGTTTCTTTTTTATATATTCTTTTATGCCTTATATTGAAATATTTTTTAAAAATATAAATTTTTAATCCTAACCCTTATTTTCTATATCTTATGCCCTAAACCCTAAAAAATACATCTTATTCTTAATTTTCTTAACCTAACCATAACCTCTAACCTTAAACCCTAAACCCTCTAATTTGCACCCAACACTGAATAAATTAAACCATATAAACAAAAACCTTTGATTTTTTTAATATTTTTATTTATGCCTAATATTAAAAATTATGTTTAAATTAAGTTTAAGATGTATTTTTAAGGATCTATGATTAGAATTTATAGTTTAAGGTTAGCATTTACAATTTATGTTTTTCAGTGTTGAACATAGTAAGGGTATTGAAAAAGGACCCGATTTTTGTTGAAACTATACACCCTAATTTTTAATTCTATATTATAAACTTAAAAACTGAAAAACTAAATCCAAACTCTTAAGCTCAAACCTTAAACTGATTTTTTTAATGTTAGGAATTTATATGAGCATAAAAAATATGATTTCTATTCGAAGAGATATTGATACAATATGGGTATATGCATTAGGAGTGTTTAAAAATATCTGATTTGGTCAATTTGATCTAATTATCTATTGATCCGATCCGAAAATTAGGATATCTGATCTGATTTTTATTTTTGGACCGAATATCCAATCCGATTTTAAGTTTTTCGGATCGAATACGGATCATATTATTTTAAGTTTTAGATTATCCGAAAACCCAAAAATCCAAAAATTCAAATTTGTATTAATATTAATCTTGTTATTTTCAATAATTTAGTGATTGTTATATTTAAAATTTGGGTAAACTACACTAGTGACCACCCAACTATTTGGGGATACCTATTTTGACCACCCAACTAGGGGTGTTCAAAATTTCGGTTAACCGAATTAACCGACCGAACCGAAATTTTTTTCGGTTAATCGGTCGGTTAATTTTAGACTGGATCGGTTAACGGTTAATGATTTTTTGAAATTTCTGTTATTGGTTAATTCGGTTCGAAATCGGTTAATTAACCGAATTAACCGAAATTTTTATATATTATATATTATATATTTTTATATAATTACTTTTAGTCATTAAATTTGTAAAAATTATAAAATGATCATTAAATTTTATAAAATTAGCATAAAATAATAATTAAATTTATTAAATTAATAAAATAATTATTAAATTTTTTAATATTTATCAGTAATTTATAATGTATGATGAATCAATGTAATAATTCGATAAGTCTAATGGTTTTTTTATGATTTTTGAAAGTTTCGTGCCTAAAAAATTATTTTAACATAGTTTAGTGACCATTTATATAATTTATCCATTTTTTAAAAAAAAATTGGTTAACCGATTTAACCGATCGGATTAACCGAACTTTTTTCGGTTCGGTTAAAAAATTTCAAACTTTTTTCGGTTCGGTTAACGGTTAATACGAAAAAAAATTCAGTTAATGAAATTTTGGAAGTTCGGTTCGGCCGGTTAACCGAACCGACCGTTTGGACACCCCTACACCCAACTAAAGAACTCGTCAATCAGGTACCCCAACTTTGAAACCCTACCTATTTTGGCCACTGCCGTTAAAATTCTGACGAAAAAGTTAACAACAGTGACGTGGCTGTTAATTAAAATCGGTAAAATTATATATTTAATCCCTCTAATTTATTTATTTTTTTAACCATCGGATTGGATGATTAATTTTATTTATTAATTTATTTTTATTTATTATTTTATATATATTCCTCTCCAATCAGGTGGTGACACGTGTCATCACCAGATTGATGAATGATTAGTGGAAGAAATAAAATGTAAAGGTCTTTGCATGCAATGGGATTTAAACCCATAACCTCTAGCATGACAAACACTTAACCAACAAGTAAACTACTAGGCCAAGTTACTTATAGTGTTGTAGAATATTCACATGTATTATTAAGTGATTAAGTTTTAGT
Source organism: Abelmoschus esculentus (assembly GCA_035048815.1). Classification (NCBI taxonomy): domain Eukaryota; kingdom Viridiplantae; phylum Streptophyta; class Magnoliopsida; order Malvales; family Malvaceae; genus Abelmoschus; species Abelmoschus esculentus. Next base: position 3,725,505 of record JAUCBN010000038.1, read on the forward strand.
AAAAGCCTAGAATAACAAAATTTCAAGTCGATTAATATTTAAATTAAAATATTAAATATTTAAATTAAAATATAAAACATTTAATAAATAAATCAAAATAATTAAATATTTGAATATTTTTATTTAATATTATTCGAATTAAAATATATGAATAATATTAAATATATAAATAAAAATATTAGTTGAAAAATAATAAATATTCGAATATTTTGATTAAAAAATATTCAAATAAAAATATTTATATTTTAAATATTCAAATAAAAATATTTGGATATTCGAATAAAAATCATAAATATTTAAATATTTTTTATTCGAATATATGAATAAAAATCATGAATATTTAAATTTAAAAATATTCAAATAAAAATATTTAGATTTTAATTATTCGAACAAAAAATATAAAAATGTTTAAACAACGAAATTCAAATATTCGAATAATTAAAATCTAAATATTTAATATTTTTATTTAAATATTAATCGATTTAAACAGTTGACCGTTGTTAAGGTAATTCAAATACTAAAAGATAACCATTTAATACTATTTTTTCGGGTTTTGTATCACAAAATTATAATGGCCTAGTGGTATAAACAAAGGGTTAAGGGTTCAAATCCCCTCTTGGGTGATTAATTTTATTTATTAATTTATTTTTATGATTAATTTAAAATAATAAATAAATTAGAAGGATTAAATATGTAATTTTACAAATTTTAATTAACGTCCACGTCATCACCATTAACTGTCACGTCATCACTGTTAATTTTTCCGTCAGAATTTTAACGGCAGTGACCAAAATAGGTAGGTTTCAAAGTTGGGGTACCTGATTGACGAGTTCTTTAGTTGGGTGGTCAAAATAGGTATCCCCAAATAATTGGGTGATCACTGATGTAGTTTACCCTTAAAATTTTAAAAAATTAAAATTTTTATAAATGTGAATCTTGTTTTATTTAATAATTTATTGTTTATTATATTCGAAATTCCAAAATTTTCACAAATACAACATTCAAATTCAAAAAATTAGTTTAATCAAATTATATTTTTGGATAATTAGATATCCGACTATCCGATCTGACTATCCGATATCGGAATATACAAATATCTACTTTTTTCTGAATTAGATACGGATCACTATATTATCGATCCGAAAATCCGAATATCAAAAAAAAAGAATTTGATCCAATCTGATACCCAACGATAAACATCCCAATAAACATGGGTGGTGTTTGTGTTGTGGGTGAAATAATAATGATTTTCATGGTTTCGAGAAGAAAAAAAATAACATTAAAAAATTAGATAGGTTAAATGTTTCTAAGAAAAGGATAAAATATTCTAAACCAGTAGTAAAGTACATTCGAAATATTATTGTAAAAACCGATTGTTTAGATATAGATAGGTTCATTTAGGATAAGTCTATTTTGTTAAAACCTTCGAGTATTGTGTTGTACATTAGGGTATTGTATGATCGTAAATTCGTGATTGACATATTATATTCGATATAAAAATAATTATGTGATCGAAAATTTTGTTATAGTTTGATTTTAGTTGTTCTATAGAAACTATGTATGTTATTTTGTATATATTACTAAAGGTATTTTTTTTTCTTTCGTTTAGGCTTTAAGTTTTTAGGTAAGATCAATAATTACACTATCTTTTTTATTAAAAAAACACACAAAAATAAAATAAAATAATATTATATTTTATAAATTTTATATTTTATTATGCTTATTTTTATTTAAAAATTACAAAAGACCTCTAAAAATCTTTGAGCCATTTCTAGTATAAAACTCTTCCCATATTTTTTATTTACAATATTTGAATCTAAAATGTTGAAAACATCAAATTTCTTATCATTCAATTTAATAGAAATAATAAATTTAAAAATCAAATCAATATATAGTAAATATATATATACCAGCTAAGTTGAAAAATTAAAGTGTACATGATTATTGAACTTCTATAGAACTGGTTATGCGAATAAATTATTATAGTCTTATTTTATCACATTACTATAATATTTTTTTAATAATATTCATTCATTTAATAATACGTAGAAAAGGGATAAAGATTTACTTTTAAAAAATAAAATAAAAAATTATTAGATGGGACAATAGATAATGTGGTGAACCAGGTTCACCTAACAATGTTTCAGAGTGAAAATTATATCATAAACTGTTAGACTTGGAAAGGCTCGATGAATAACCGATTAAACTCGTCAAGTTGTGGAGAAGTGAAAATTTGGGTGGTTGGTTATGGAAGAAAAATATAAGAGTTGAACATAAGGATTTTAGGGTGGTTCGGCCTTCGAACAAGCACCTACATCCACTACCTTAGCTTCCCACTAAGGATTTTCCAAATTCACTAAGAATTTCAACCTTTTGAGGAACAAAGGGATAACCTTACAATCCTAGATTCACAACCCGAATCTAGCATCCAAAGTTCACAATCAAACTTTGGGAATTCACTCAAACAAGAAAACTTAACAAACTTGAATCCTTCTAATAAGGCTAGTGTTTGCAACTAAGCACTCACCCAATCCTAAGACACTTGAGCATACATTAACATTGAGCTCACAAGTGTTGTCTACCCAAAAGATGAGAATTATGCTCTAAGACAATTTCTTGATCATAATGTTGTTACAATTGAAGCATTAACCTTCTATTGATGCTTGAGGCTTTCTTTTATCATCCCCAAATGAGCTTTTAGCCGTTTATGACCGTTGGGATGTTTTGAAGCCGTTTGGAGCTGATTACAAGGCTTATTTCCTCTTCTGGTGTAGGCGATGTCGAAACACGTGAAGGCTATTTCGAAACAGTTGCTTTGAGAAATATCCCTTGAACTGTATTTATGAACATGTATCGATATCAGTATCGATACCGCTCCTAGCCGTTGGGTTTTTTTATAAAATCGTTTTGACCATTGGGGTGTATCGAAACATGGTTCGAAATAGAACATCACAGTGGTGAAAAGGTATCGATACCAGTATCGATACCACTGTGGTTTTGCCTTTGAAACCATGGCATTGAAGAACAGGTATCGAAACACCTTGAGGGTGTATCGAAACACCTGTGTAAAAAGTCAGTTCTTTGGTTTCCTTAAATCATTCAAAACATATTTAAAAACTTTCAAAAACATCTTAAATATATTTTTCAAGTTGTTTGGACATAAGAAACATTTTTCAAGTCTTTTCAAATTAGTCCAAAACTATTTTTCAATTATTATATCAAAATATTAGTTTTACATAAACCTTTTTCAACACGTCATCCATAGTCTCAAATAATCAGATTCATTCATCTTATTTTTTTAAAGGTAAATCATCATATCTCTCTTTAAACTTTAATACATTATTTAATTTAATAATTAAACCTTTAAATGATACAATACGAGTATTAAATTTTAATTTAAATTGATCATCAAATCGTTAACTACATTAAAATAATAAGATAACAATTAATAAAATTTATATAATAACATATTTAATTATTCAAATTTATACACTCAACTTATTCCGTCATAATTTAAAATAAGGGTAAATTACACGGATAGTCATAATATTATGGGGTTGTTATCGAAATGGCCACAATCCTTTAAAAAGCGTTAAATACACAGGTGAACTATTAAAAGGGTGTCGAAATAGCCACCGACCATTAAAAATAGAATAATTACACATTTACTCCTTGTCATTCATACATTTTTTAAATTTAATCTTAATTAGGGGATGACATATGATATTATTTATATATTTTTAATTTATTAAATTTATTTTTCCCTCCAATCAGGTCACCACCAGAATAAAGGAGAAAAAAGGAGAAAAACAAATTCATAAGCTCGTGCTAACCATAAGAATCTAACTTGGGACAAAGGCATGAAGACCATCTAGCTAACCAATAGGCCAAACCATCTACATGATATAAAACACTACCTTTTACTATATATTATCGTTTCTATCATTTGTTCTTTTACTTTTATTTATTTTTAATTTAATTAAAAATAATAATTAAATTATTGTATAGTAAATTAAAAGTTTAAAATTAATAAAATTTTATTTATAAACCCTATCTCTATACACTAAATATTAAACCCTAAATTCATTTAAGTTTTAAATTAAAATAAAAATTCATTAAATAAGATTTAGAGTTTGTTGTTAAACCTTAAACTCTAAACCCTAAACTCACTTGATAAACCTTAAACACTAAATTCTAAACCCTAAACCCTAAAGTCACTTAATAAACCCTAAATTTTAAATCCTAAATCCTGAATCCTAAAATTTATTAAATAAGGTTTAGAGTTTATTAAGTAACTTTAGGGTCTAGGGTTTAAAATTTAGGGTTTATTAAGTGATTTTAGGGTTTAACAACAAACCTTAATCTTATTTAATGAATTTTTATTATAATTTAAAACTTAAATGAATTTAGGGTTAGGGTTTATAAATAAAATCTTATTAATTTCAAACTTTTATTTTATTATATAATAATTTAATTAAAAATAAATAAAAGTAAAAGAACAAATGTTAGAAACAATAATATATACTTAAAGGTAGTGTTTTATATCATGTAGGTGGCTTAGCCTAATGGTTAGCTAAATGATCTTAATGCCTTTGTCTCATGTTTGATTTCCTTAGTTAGCATGTGTCTGGTGGGGTTCTGGATATGCGTAATAAGAGCGACCGCATAGGACCCCTAAAAAAGGGGCTCAAAATTTTGATAAAACATTATTTAGATGATGTTAATTCCGAAATTCATTGAAAGATTTTAAAAATGCAATTAAGAAAGATGCATTATAATTGTTATAACTAACAAAAGTTATGGATAATTATTTCTAAGGATCGTATTTTAATAATCTGTGGTTATTTCGATATCATTTTAAATTTTTAATATTTCATCGGTGTATTTAATGTTTTTTAAAACATTATAGTCATTTCGATACCAATCTTATAATACTGTGACTATCCGTATAATTTACCCTTAAAATAATAATAAATTTAAGCATAGTTAAAATGGCCAACATCCTAGTATCCCCAACTGGTTTCACACACCGAATCTCAAAAAGAACATACAGAACAGCCATGGAGAACAACTCAGGTGGCGAAGAAACTGTCGCCAACATCAAATCCATTCGGACCCAACTTGAGACACGAATCCAAGAAAAACATGCCACCCACCTGGACCTCCTTGCTTCACTCCAAAGTCTGGATCCTAACATCGTTCCCACCCTCGATCTCTCCCTCCGCTTCGTCTCCGCTTTCAACCGCCGCCCCTTCTCTCCCACTCCTCCGCTCCCCACGCCTAAAAAGATCTCCTACCCACCCCAGAACGCGCCGACCCATTCCGTACCCGACCCGAAACAGGTAGCCCTCGTCAAACCTGAACAAGGAGACATGAACGCTGACGATAGCGGCAACCCATTTTCGGCGGTGAGGGCGATGGTGGCAGAGTGTTTACTTCAAAGAGTACCGTTCAAAGCGATAGATTCGTCTACGGTTTTAAGGAAGTTAGAGAACGACGAGAATATAACCGCGGCGGAGAAGGCGGTGATGCGTGAAGTGGGTGGCGATTCTGGGGCCATTATCGCGGTGGAGATGGCTTTGAGGTCAATGGAGGAGGATAACGGTGGCCTCGAGATTGAAGAGTTTGTCGTCGGCGGTAAAAGCAGGATCATGATACTTAGCATCGATCGAACCCGGTTAGTTAGAGAACTACCCGAAGAACCTCAAAATCATCCAAAGAGAGAGAGGATAAACAATGCTAACGAAAGTGAGAACTTGAAAGTTCATAGTAATAAAGAGTGGTTAGCACCGAGACCCATGAGTGAAATTTGGATGGGAGGGGTAGACCCTGGCATGATGTATCCGCCAGGTGGTCCGAGAGGTCGGGGAATGGGGATGATGGGTAGGCCGCCGATGGCACCAAACAGTGGTCTTTTGACGGCGCAGAGACAGAGGACCGAAGAGGATGATTTGAAGGATTTGGAAGCTTTGTTGAACAAGAAGTCGTTTAAGGAAATGCAGAAGTCCAAGACTGGTGAGGAGATTTTGAACATCATTAATCGCCCAACTGCTAAGGAAACAGCTGTGGCCGCTAAGGTATATTGGGGTTCATAGGATTTTTCTTTTCTTTCTGTTTATTTAGTTGACAAGTGTGTTCAAATTACTTGGTATAGTTTAAAAGCAAAGGAGGTTCCCAAGTGAGGGAGTATTGTTCAGCTTTAACCAAGGAGGACTGTCGAAGACAATCTGGGACTTTTCTTGCCTGTAAGAAGGTATAGCAACCATTTAAATTGTTAGTAGTAGGGATGAAAATTTTAAAGGTTGGTTCTTTTGTTCTATTGTTGGATATATTCATTTGCCTTAAAGGTTGCATCATTTGAGCTGTAGCATGTAGTGTTATTATTCGGTTCATGGAAATGGTTCACTTTATGTAGCTACTTCTGTCTTCTTGTGTGGTGCTGTGCTGTCATTTGACTAGCTTTACAAGGATCCTTTTATGATTCCTGATTTGCCTATTCGCAATGTTGTTTTACTTTTTTTTTCTATAATACTCTTCAGGTTCATTTTAAGCGCATAATTGCTCCTCACACTGACATCAGTTTAGGGGATTGTTCATTTCTAGATACTTGCCGACATATGAAGGTAATTTTTTATTCTGAGAAGTTTTTGGTTGCTTTTTTCTTTCTTTCTGTTGTTATCTTATTAAAACTACTACTTGAGAGTTATGCCAATATAATCTTGTTTGATAGACATGCAAATATGTCCATTATGAGCTTGACCAAACACAAGATGATTTTGGTCCTGAGAAACCTTTGAAGCTGACACGTGCCGAATATTGTTCTGAAGTTGAACTTGGTGAATCACAATGGATTAATTGTGATATCCGGAATTTTAGAATGGACATTTTGGGGCAGTTTGGTGTCATCATGGCAGATCCACCGTGGGATATTCATATGGAGTTGCCTTATGGAACAATGGCTGATGATGAGATGAGGAATCTTAATGTTCCTGCATTGCAGACTGATGGTCTGATCTTTCTTTGGGTTACTGGACGTGCAATGGAGCTAGGGCGAGAATGGTTTGTACTTCAATCTGCATGCCTGTTAATTTTAATATATAAAACTTTTTAAGTTATATTTTTGACGAGAAAAGCCTTGAATCTGTTATTCATATATTTAAAATCAATCCTGCTTCTTGCAGTTTGGAACAATGGGGGTACAAGCGGTGTGAGGAGATTATTTGGGTGAAAACAAATCAACTTCAGCGAATAATTAGAACAGGAAGAACAGGTCATTGGTTAAACCACAGTAAAGAACATTGCCTTGTAGGTATCAAGGGAAATCCAGAAATAAACAAGAATATTGATACAGATGTCATTGTTGCTGAGGTTCGAGAGACTAGCCGTAAGCCAGATGAGGTTTGTGGAACTTATATTTCATACCCTACATTTTTGGCTCTCCCATTTACAATTATTTGTTTACTTCTCCTTGATACATAAGGATGTTAATGACCATAAATACTGATTTTAAAATTCAATGTTGTTCATCTTAGAATATCATTTCATTACAGAAATGGCTAGTCTTTATTGCTGCTGTTGTAGTGCTTTATTTATTTGCAATGACTTGTTATGTAGTTCAAGAACTTACTGGGAACTTTTAACTCTGCAGATGTACGCCATGCTAGAGAGGATAAGTCCAAGGACAAGGAAGCTGGAATTATTTGCTCGCATGCATAATACTCATGCAGGGTATGTTTAAAATGCTTCAAATATATCATCATCTATGATAGGTTATGTTTCGAGGGTCGACATTGAAGGTACCTAGGACACTCTCAAGGCTTAAATGTATTCTGCATTTGTCGGTACCTAATGTTAATTCCCCCTGGTAAATAACTGGCTCATATTCTATTGCTACAATAATAAGTTGCCAGTTTGAATGTTTTTAGAGCCTAGTGAACCTAAACACTTGAATGTATTCTTGGGTGTCCACAGTTTCCGCTTTCCACTGCTAAACAGTCTCCTTTCTCCATATTTCCCTTCAGATGGATATCCCTTGGGAATCAGTTGAATGGAGTTCGACTTGTCGATGAAGGCCTAAGAGCAAGGTACAAGGCTGCATACCCACATCTAGAGGTACAACCTCCCTCTCCTCCCAAAGCTTCTACTATGGAAATAGACCCTACTGCTGCTAGAAGTCCCTTTGCAACGGATACAAGATCACAGTTCGCGGACACTGCTCCTCCTGATGCAAACCATGCTCCTGAAGAGAGGGCAATGCCTGTAGACACTGATATGGTCGGCTAAAAATAACATCAAATCCTGGCCTTACATGGTTCTTTCTGAGAGATACCAGTGCACGGGCTGCTGTACTATTATTTAATAGTGCCTGAGAGGTTCACATATCTCCTCTTTAACTTATTTTTTCCTCGAGTTCATCTGTAGTAATCTTCTATCAAACATGAAATTACTAGTACTAGTTCCGTTTTACTGATTCAGTCCTTTTTAAAGTTTTATTCTTGATTGTTATGATTCAGATGAAGGGGGATGTGAAGTTACCAAGACTGGATAATCAAAGGAAAGTAGGCAAAACGATGATTGAAAAAATGGAAGAGGCAGCAATCTCTGAATATCTTCCTCTCAGAAGACCAGCTTGATTTGTTACTGACAAGTTTTTAAACGAGACACGATAAATGGTGAGCTACTTGAGTCAAACACGTTTAAAGATAGGTCAATGCATGATTCATTTGGGTTCAAATTAAATTCGAACCTGATATGAGTTCTTAATGAGTCGAGTTGAGTTTAAATTTTTTGTTAAAAATTATTTGAACTTGACTCGACTTGAGTCAAGTTATTATATAAATGTATTTTACAAACTTTTTTAGTATACACTACATTTTATTTTTATAAGTGTGGTCAAGATAATCAAGATCATGCACTTTTTCTTTACAATCAAGTATGAATATTTTTCTCATATACTTTGATAACAATGATGGTTTAAATAAATTATTATTCTTGATATTAGACAAATAAGCAAAAACACCCCTTTCTGGCCCCCCAAAAGTTTGCCATAAGCATAAAGCTCGGGCCTTTTAAGAGGAAGAATAACCAACTCATACAAGCTTCTTTGATTCTGTCAAACCCACCATCAGATACAAATTCAATGTCTATGTGATTCGGGAAAAATTATATCGTGGGTAAGTTTTATCACATTGTCTATAAGACCAACCACTAAAATCGTCGTGGGTAAGTCTCACCACATCATCTATAAGACCAATTACTAAAAAACATTTATCTCATCATTTTTTTCATGTCATATTTTCTTAAGTAAATTTTCTTCACTTATATTTACTGTTAATTTATTTTAAAAACAGTTTTTCAAGCGAAGATTCACTTAAAAAATATGACATGAAAAATTAATAAGATAGATAATTTTTAGTGGTTGATCCTATAAACACACAACAAGACTTACCTATAATATAATTTCTCGTGATCTGGTTCGCCACATCACCCACATCACATCCTGCATTTTAGGGGAAGATGAAATAACATTTGAGATTACAAAAGGGATTTGCTTTGCAAAATATATACGTAATATACAGAAATTTTTTTCAATGGGTTTCTTGGAGGAATCATGATTTGGGTTAAGTTGTTTGAGGCCGGCCGAAAGGACCAGGCAACTGAAAGCGGTGGTGGATGCAATATAAGAGTAGGTCTGGCAGGAAGCTCCTACCCGTAAGGCGGCCGGGCGCCATGGTTGTTTAGTGCACGGCCCACCTCTCTTATTGGGTTGAGGCATACATTAAAAACCGGGTCAAGTTTTGGTTTATTATATAAATATACGGGTCAAGTTTTAACTTAGTTTTGGAAAAGATTGAGACATATCTGGATTTAAAATTCTAAAATTATATATTTGTTACGTACGGTTTTCAATTTTATTGACACGATGTCGTTTTGTTCTTAGTTTAGATGTTTATGTATTTTACAACACTGATTTTTACAGTTTTAACTTCTCATAAGTGCAGGTTTTGGTTTATTCTGACTATTGATCGAAATAGGCCCGTAAGTGAGACGAGATAAATTGTAAGGTATTTGAGCTTGATTCGGTTAAAACTCGTTAAAATTCGACTCGATTCGAGTTTAAACTCGGTTTAAATTCTTAACAAGCCGTGCTACATAATACTCGACTTGAAAAGCTCACGAGTTACTCGAAAAATATAAATATACTATTTTTTATATTTTTTTAACGATTTAAAATCTAAATTTCTAAACTTATAACCCTAAAATGTAAACCTTAAACATAAGTCTTAAAACCTAAATTAAGATACTAAAACCTAATATTAACAAGTTTGAGTTTACACAACTTGTGTATCAAAGTTTTTTCTCCATTGTGCTTTAAATAAGACATGAGAGATAAGAGTTACTCGAGTCTTACACGGTCAAAGATCGGTCAATACTTGACTCGATTATGTTCGAAAAGAACTTGATTCGAGTTCTTAACAAGCCGAGCCGAGCTAAGATATTTCAACCTCGTTTAAAATTACTCAAGTTCGAACTCGACGCGAAATTTTAACGAATCGAACCAAACGTAACACTATTCGAACTCGAGTCGACTTGTGTACGGCTCCTTATCTTTATTTCAAACTGTACCTGACAGCTCTGTATTTTAAGTGTGTTGATTTTGTCAAAACAACGTTTCATTTGCTGTTGTGCATGAACTTGGTTAGGTTTTGGAGTTCGTTTCACGGTTGAATTTGGACACAAATGTGTGGGGAATTCTTGTGTATGAAATACAAAGAAAAGTCTACAGAAGTGGGATTTGAGAGAAAAAATAAATAAAAATTTTAAAATAGGAAAAAAAAAATCAAAAAGGTATGTTTACAAGTTATAATTATAAATAGGGAAAATTACATAAGTAGTACCCACTATTTTAGTGTTATTGTTTTTGATACTTTGATTATTATTTTTAGTTGACATTATAGTTTATTTTTATTTTGACATACTACCCTTAAAAAATAAATATGATAAATTGTCATATATGATTTTTCTCTCTTTTAATCAATTTATTATTAATTTTTTATGATAAAGTACCCGATAAAAACAAAATATGACATTGAATATAATTTTATTAAAAAATAGGTAAGATACCAAAATAAAATCATAACTAAAAATATATTAAATTTATTTTTTTATAAATAATATATACAAATAATTATAATTAAATTTATTATATATAATAAAAATCGAGTTAAAAAACTTTGAAACTTCTTCGAACTTATCACTACGACCCAATGGGGAAAAAAGGAAAAATATTATATTTTTAACTTAATTATAAAATATATGGTTAAATTATATTTATTTTTAAGATAAATATATAATTTTAGTTAACTTTAAAATAAACTAAAAATAAATTTTTTAGTACTTATTTTAACAAGAAATGAAACTTTAAACGTTTATTTTAACAAAAGAATACTTTAAACATTTATTATAAAATAATATAATTTAAATATTTAATTTATATATTTTTAAAGTTAATTTTTTTAAGGTTTTTGGGGCAGCCCTAATTTATTTTGTTTTGGTCCAAAATCCAAATGGGATAATGAAGAATCTTTGGTGGTCCTCTCTGTGTCACATGCCTCATGTCAGTATCCACAGGGACTGAGTGGAAAAAAATCTTATTTCAAAATATTTGATATGTTTTTTCGAGTTAAAATATTATATTTTTATTTGTTTTTTTTAGTTTTTTTGATAATTTAAATTTAAATATTAAAAAAATCAAATAATTAAATTAAATATAAATCATAATTCTTAAATTTTGAATTAGGACCGTAAATAAGATAAGACATATTATGATTTATTCGAATTTGATTCAGTTAAAGATAATTAAAGATCAACTCGATTGGATACCACTCAAGATTGAATTCGGTTTAAGTTCTTAACGAGTCAAGTCAAACTACTTGATACTTGACTCAAAAAATCGTGAGCTACTTGAAAATATAATATATTATTTTTTATAATTTCTTTATAATTTAAATTTTAAATTCCTAAAATTTAAACCCTAAAATATAAATCTTAAACATAAGTATAAACCCTAAAATCTAAATACTAAATTCTAAACTCAATCCTAAATCTTTAAACCCAACATTAACGCTCTATACTTTAAAATTAACAAACTTGAGTTTATACATCTTGTATATCATTTTTTTTCTTAAATAAGATGTGACAAATAATGAGCTATTGAAGTTCGACAAGATAAAAAATCGATCAATACTTGATTCGATTGGGCTTAAATCAAGCTCGAACTCGACTCGAGCTCTTAACAAATCGAGTCAAACTCAGATTTTTTAAACTCGTTAAAAATTACTTAAATAAGAACTCAATTCAAAATCGTAATGAGTCGAATCGAATTCAATACTACTTAACCTTGTTTACCTGCTATTTTGAATGATCCAAAATTTAAATATATATATATATATATATATATATATATAAAATGTCATTTTGGTTATTTCTCTTTACATTGTAGTCCAATTTTTTATAGTTATTTATATATATATTTTTTTTGAAAATTAGATTATTCATTTATTATTTTATATTTTTATATATTATCGTAAAACATCTTTATTTTTTTTTTCGTTTTTTAAATGTAATTATCAATATTATATAATATATTTTTTCTATTTTATTATACTTATTATTCTTAATTTTCCAATTATCATTTTCATTATCATGTACGTTATTATTTTTGACTATTATTATTTTAAGTTATTTTTAAAATTTTAACTTTACTATTTGTAATTTGAGAACGCGAATATTTGATTTAGAAATTTAAAAGTCCGGTATCCAGAAGTATAAATATTTGAATTATTAAAATTTTTATTTTATGATTTAAATTTTATTTAAAATTTTTTTGAGTCAATTCAAGTTTATAAAATTTTATGTCGAATCAAAATAAGTCAAATATTTTTTCATCTCGAATCAAATCAAATTATTTAATTTTCTCAAATTAATTCAAGTTTTATTCACCCGTATTTAGGGGTGTTCAATCGGTCGGTTCGGTTAACCAACCGAACCGAACTTTTAAAATTTCATTAACCAAATTTTTTTTATATTAACCGTTAACCGAACCAAAATTTTTTGAAAATTTTTAACCGAACCAAAAAAAGTTCGGTTAATCTGATCGGTTAATTCGGTTAACTGGACTTTTTTTTAAAAAAATTGGATAAATTACACAAATGGTCACTAAATTATGTTAAAATATTTTTTTAGGCACTGGACTTTCAAAAATTAAAAAAAAACATTAAACCTATTGAATTATTATATTGATTCATCATACGTTATAAATTATTAATAAATATTAAAAATTTAATGATTATTTTTTAATTTAATAAATTTAATTATAATTTTATGCTAATTTTATAAAATTTAATGATGATTTTATAATTTTTAAAAGTTTAATAATCAAAATAAATATATATAAAAAATATATAATATATATTATATAAAAAATTTGGTTAATTCGGTTAATTAACCGGTTTCAAACCGAATTAACCGATAACCGAAATTTTAAAAAATTATTAACCGTTAACCGATCCGATCTAAAATTAACCGACCGATTAACCGAATTTTTTTTGATTCGATCGATTAATTCGGTTAACCGAAATTTTGAACACCCCTACCCATATTGCTGAGAGGTCACCATCCATCTACCGTTAATACTCTGGAAAAACAAAACTTGTATTCTCCTAGCTGAAGTGATTAAGATTCAATGCCTATCTAAAACATGGTACAGAGAACGGGCGTTTATTGAGCGAGTCGATCGTGAGTTGGGTATTATTTGATTCGTGTTTGTTAAAATTTTTTATTGTTCGACTCGATTTATTACTCGTTAAATTCATTAAAATTGTGCTCGACTCGTGCTCGTTAAAATATTTTGTTGCTCAACTTGATTTGTTACTCGATAAGCTCAACTTGTTGCTCGTTAAGCTCATTAAAAATTTACCTTATTTTTAACTAAAAGTAAAATTTAATAATACCATATGAGGCTTAATATTAACTTAAATTAACAAATTTAACCAAAAATATCAAAAAAAATTTATAAAACATTTTCAAAGTTTAAATTCAAAATGAATATTTCATAAATACACCAAACAAGCATATTAAAATTAAAGTAACAATTTACACATTAATAATTATTATTTAAATTTATTTTGAATAAAATTATTTTAAAATAATTATTGAAATATATTTTAAAAAATTAACGAGTTGTTCACAAACTTATCGAGTCGAGTTAAATTTTATTCGATTCAACTCGTTAAGTATCAAGTTGAGTTCGAATTTAAACGAGTTAATTCAAATCGAATGTTTATCAAATTTTGACTGAATCGAATTCAAACAACATACAAGCTACTCAACTCGTTAAGCACCCCTAATATATAGCATTGCCTTCGCCTTCCATCACGGACACAAGGACTAATGAGGATAATTGGAAAATAAAATGTTACAGATCTGTATACATACACATACATAAGTATATATGTATTATGTTAAATGTTCGCATTGTCTAAAATCGCACGATAAATTAATTTAAAAATCTAATCACGTGACATTATTAATAAGATAATTATCCAAAATAGTGACACGTGTCATGTATATAACAACAACAAAAGACAACAGCTAAAGGTACAGACACCTTGCAAACCTCAATATACGTGGTAGGAATTAATATGAACAGATATGTCTACGTGTCACCTTCAGCACTTACCGTTAACAAACCCTCCACTATTCACGACATCAATTAACTTACCTCCGGTTAAGGCCGAACATTTGATCAATTTAAATCGAAAAGATTTAAATTATTTTAGTTGATTATCTTTATTTTACAATTTAAATTTTATTTAAAAAATTTTAATTTTATTTTTTTATAAATTTAATTATAATAATTTATAATATTATAAATATAAAGAAATTTTAATTTAAAGAATTCTTTCTAATAATATATATTCTTTCTATTTTTTTTACATGTATGATTAAAATTATAATATTATTTAAGCATAAAGATAATTTTAACCTTTAATATTTATAATTTTTATTGTTTTGACCCTTATCTTTTGGGAGATAAATTTAGCCTTTAACCTATATCTTTTTAACAAATAATTTATTTTTTTAACTATAATGAAAACTAGATCGTTAAAAATTTAACAATGATGACATATCATATACGTATGATAATATATTTTAAATAATATGACATCTAATCTATTAAATACATATATATATATGACATCTAACCTATTAAATAATAAATTTTTAAGAATAAAATATTAATAAAATTATAAAAGAATCTATGATTTAGTAAAACATAATTTATAAAAAAATAGAAGAAATTAAATAATTTGTATCAGCAACGGACAAGTGTTGATGGCTGTTACCCATGATTTCGGTTAAGAAAACGTCATTCTCTTCTTCACACGATTGGTTTAACTATAAAATAAATATCTAAATTATATTTTTTATAATAAATATTTAAAATATATTTTTAATTAAAATACATATTTAAATTTTTATTTTTAACTAAAATTTATATCAAAAATATGTAACACAAACATTTGTTTTATAATTAAACCTTCCAAATTTCTTAAATTTCATTTTTCAACAGAATTTAATCAATAAACTTGTGGCATATTGCCAGGTCATCGCCTCGTCAAGACGAGACCAAAACCAGAAGAAGAAGATAACCATACAAACTAAAAATATAAATCTCACCTCTTATCACATGTGTTTTATCTGTTTTTATAATATATTTTTTTATTAATTTTTATAATTTATTTTATCTATCGTTTGACACGATTTTAATATATTATGATAATTGTTTAATATTTTTATATATTTTTATGGTATCAATTTTCTTATTTGATTCTATCAATAATCATAGAAAAGATTAATTGTCACTCGTTTGATGATTTATAAGTAATGTGATAAGAATCATGTGACAGAATAATTTGTCTAATAATTTATTTCGGTCAATATTATTTTTGTCTAGTAAAATATCTTATTCAACTAAAAATGAAAAAAAATATGTTTTGATAATATATAAATTTTAGTGAAAAAGTTTTTTTCACCTTTGTATTAGATTTTTTATAGATTAATTTTTTATATATATTATATTTATAATAACTTTTGTGAATAATAATATTCATATGATATTATTAAAAAATTAATCATCTTTGACTTTTTGTTGATATCTAAGTTAATTCAAAGAATTTCTAAAATATATTTTAGTAAAAAATTCAAAGGAAAAGAGAATTTCCAAACAATTTTGTTTCCATAAAAAGTGGAATAATAATCAAAAGAAAAATCGTCTAGATTCATTGTATTTTTATTTTAGGACTAGTTAGGTAAATCCTAGTCCTATATTTATTTATTTATTTATTTATCATTAATACTAAAATTAAATTAAGTTAATTCTCTGGTTTTATATATAGAATCAAATCCCTCACCTCTCTTCAAAAAACCCTCCCTCTCAAATCCATTCACGTCCAGGGAGGTTGGTTAATTTTTGGTTTCCCGTGTTGAATTAAACTATGGCAGAAACCCAGGGCCGTGGCCATGTTTTCGCCGGAAAAAAGAGAGGTACGGGGGCCGATGACTTTGAAGGGGATGATGTTTTCGTGGCTAAGAAATCGACGTTTCTCTCAATGCCAACGGAAAACGACCCTGCCGCGGCATTAGCCAGCGCCCGACACGAATTCGGTGAGCATGGTGGCGTTAACATGTCCATCGAAGCCTCCGCCACCTTCACCGTCATGGAACCTGAAACCATGCGCCGTATGTTCGCCGGTGAACTAGGCCCCGATCGTGATTTCTTCTTCTATAGCCGTCATTTTAACCCAACCGTCTTAAATCTTGGCCGTCTCATGGCAGCCCTCGAAGGAACCGAAGCGGCCTATTGCACCGCCAGCGGTAATTATATTACTAATTTTCCGTCGTATGTAAAAAAATTGTGGTTAATAAATGATTTGATTTTGTGATGACAGGTATGTCGGCTATATCATCCGTTCTGCTGCAACTCTGCAGCAGCGGCGGACACGTGGTGGCATCGAGGACGCTCTACGGCGGCACCCATGCACTGCTAACACATTTCTTGCCCCGAGCCTGTAACATCACAACCACGTTTGTCGACATCGGCGATCTCGAAGCAGTGAAGAATGCCATCATCGAAGGAAAGACCAAAGTCTTGTACTTCGAGTCGATGTCGAATCCTACGCTCACCGTCGCCAACATTCCGGAACTAAGCAGAATTGGGCACGAGAAGGGGACGACTGTGGTTGTCGACAACACCTTTGCCCCAATGGTTCTTTCCCCGGCTCGTCTCGGTGCTGATGTGGTTCTCCATAGTATCTCCAAGTTCATCAGCGGTGGAGCAGATGTTATTGCAGGTTTTTCCCTACACACGCAGACATTAATTTCTTTGGTTTGATAATTTGTCAACTTTTTTCATCCAAACCTACCCGTCGAATGCAGCTAAAGTTTGGTCTTTATGGTTGTGGGTGCCTACCTATCTCGTGAATTGTGTTCTGCTGCGACTGATCACTCCAAAAGCATCCAAGGAGATAATTATTATGCACAACTACCTCAAACTTTTTAGTATACGATTTAGTTATAACTCAAATCACTAATATAAAAATTAAAATCTTAGTAGAAATTCTGAACTTTAATATGCATATAGTTACGTTTCGTTTTCTGGCCAAGAAAGATGATTATCCTGCATGTGAGTAGGTGTACGTTTCTATCGTCCTTCCTTTGTCATTGTCATATGCTTTCATGCGACTGTTTTTTGTTTTTTGCTTATAGATTTAGTAACCCAAATGGTAATTTTCAGGGGCTGTTTGTGGACCTGCAAGCCTGGTGAACTCAATGATGGATCTTCATCAAGGTGCGTTGATGCTTCTTGGCCCGACCATGAACGCCAAAGTTGCCTTCGAGCTATCCGAAAGGATTCCTCACTTGGGTCTGAGAATCAAGGAGCATTGCCGCCGTGCCATGGAATATGCCATTAGAATGAAGAAACTGGGGCTCAAAGTCATATACCCTGGCCTGGAGGATCACCCCCAGCACGAGCTGCTGAAGTCCCTGGCCAACAAGGAGTATGGTTTTGGTGGGCTTCTCTGTGTCGACATGGAAACTGAAGAGAGAGCCAACAGGCTGATGCACCACTTGCAGAACTACACGCAGTTTGGGTTCATGGCAGTCAGCTTGGGTTACTACGAGACGCTCATGTCCTGCTCCGGTAGTAGCACCAGCAGTGAAATGAATGCCGAAGAGAAGGAACTTGCCGGCATTTCGCCAGGGCTGGTGAGGATGTCCATTGGGTATATTGGGACACTGGAGCAGAAGTGGAGCCAGTTAGACAAGGCACTCTCTAGGATGCAAGATTCTACCTTGTTCAATAAAAATTAATGTCTCTTGTTCATGTTGTTTAAAGACTGGTGCTTTTGTCTAATAAAATGCTTGGTCATCTTACAGACAGGTTATAAATTGCATGATTATCCTCCTGGTTATAGTGCTCGTATCAAAAATACTTAAAATGGCTTGACTCGTACTAATGCCATTATTGGGGATGGATCCAAACCCGACAGATTTTGACCCACCCGGTCCGAAACGGATCGGGTTTTTTAAAGAAAAAATGAATTCGGGTTGGGTTTAGGTATAGGGTGTAAAAAATTTGACCCGAACCGACCCAAGACTAATAGTATAATTTTTTTATATATATTTTACAGATATTTGCAATAATGATTTTTTTATATATATTTTATACAATTAGGTCACTAAAACTAATTTTTTTATAATTAAGTCAGTGAAAATTTATTTTATTTACAATTAGATCTTTAAATTTTAATTTTTACAACTAAGTCCCTAAATTTTAATTTTTTAATAATTTGAGGTCGGGTCGGATTTTAAAGCTTAAAAATTGGATCGGGTTGGATTTTAAAGCTTAAAAATCGGATCAAGTCGAATTTTAAAGCTTAAAAATCGGGTCAGATCGAATTTTTTCACCCTAAGCTCGGGTCGAGTCGGACGACAGGTGGAGGGAATGTTTTTCGGGTCGAATCGGATGACAGGTGGAGGGAATGTTTTTTGGGTCGGATACGGATGAACTGAAAATCCGATCCAACCCGTGCCTATCTCTAGCCATTATTGAAGATCAAAGTACGAATTTATATTATAATCAGGTTCAGAATAATAATGAATCTTTGAGTGCTAATCAATTCGAGTAGCTTATTATTCTGCTTATGTGCAACGATTCTGATTTCGTAACTCGAACTTGAAAATCGACCGAGGTACGAACCTCATGGTTGGGATGATATGTTGGGACTTGAGGAGTTTTATTGGGCTTAATAAGTTGTTGTGGGTTTGAGTGGGGAAGAGTCGAAGAAGGGTAAAATGATAATTGCCTATTTGAGGGAAAAGAGAGAAAAAAATATTTAATTTTTTAATACAGAAAATTATGAGATCATACTGCTTTATTATCTATCCTCTTCTAAACCTACTTCTCCTCCTAAAACACCATCACCAAAAATAAAGTCTAGAGGTTTAACTTTGTGAATTATATTTTCCTTGTTGAAAGAAGTTTTACTGGTATTTAACAATATATAATCAAAAGTAAGAATGATTTAAATGATGTAGTTAAATACCGTTAAACATTATTAAATTAATTAATAAAAATTAAAAAATTCAATAATTCATCATATAATTATAAATTATTTAAAATAAAATTTTAATTAATTTATTGAATATACTACTTAGATGGCTATTGTACTATGATTTATTCATTATCTCATCATACATTTTTCTAAAAAACAATTAATCTATCGTACTATTAAAATGAACTCAATATGAGTTCTAACCATAACAGTTAAAAATAATATAATTATATATTTATTTAATTAAATAAATAATGACATGTGTCAACGCCTATATAAAAAAAATAATAAAATCAAAAAATCTTATCAAAGGGAAGCCTCGAAACGCCTATATAAAAAAAATAATAAAATCAAAAAATCTTATCAAAGAGAAGCCTCGAACCTAAAAATTGCTTAAGGCAAAGGAATAACTTAGCCCCTACACCAAACACAATCTTATGCTATAAATCACTAACTCTAACATATATCTTATTTATTATTTTTTTATATTTATTCTTTAATTTTATATATAATAATTTAATTATTTTTTAATTTTATTAAAAATATCAATTAAATTATTATATAATAAATTAAAAATTTTAAATTATAATAAATATTTATTTAATTAACCCTAAACTCTAAATATATTTAAGTGATCCATATGTTTTTTAGTAAAAGTAAAAAAAATAATATTTTATTATTTGTCAAGTTTTATATACTTTTACTTCCAAAAAATTACTTTCAAAATTCTAAACTAAACCTATTTTCTTTAGTATTTTCCATTTTCTAAAAAATAATAGTAAAAATTTCTCCAATGTGATCTTATCCTTCATGTCATGATACTCATAAACATTTATGTCAATAAAATGATCTTAACCCACTCTCATTAATTGCAAAATGAGCATAATTAGCATGCTTCTCAAGTAGATGGCAATAATTACACTAAACCAGATTAAATGCATGATTTCTAAAAAAATTATAAATATTTATACCATAAAAGCGAGAAATTATATTATGAGATATTTTCACTACGTCATCTATAGGACCAATCAATAAAAAATATTTATTTAATTATTTTTTAACTTGTTATTTTTATTAAGTGAATCTATTTTAAACTTAATTTATAATAAATGTCAGTGATAATTCAATTAGTAAAAATGATAAAGTAAAAAAAATAATTAAATAAATATTTTTTATTGATTAGTCTCATTAATATCGTGATAAAAATGTCTTATTATAACATAATTTCTCTTAAAGAGCACCAATTAGTTACCGCATCACATCAACCGGGTTTGGTCCCCCCACACGCTCACACGAAAACCAGATGGTCCCGAGACTTTCCTTTCACGTCTCCCAAGGCACTCACAGACAAATTTTTTTTTAACGCCGTTAACTTTGACAGTTAAAAGAGGAGAGAGGACCCGAGAGGTCAAACGGCCATCTCTGTTCAGTAAAGAATGGCTGTTTTGTGTTGAACACTTGATATTAGGAATGGGTAAAAAAATTGATTATTCGGTATTGGTTTTAGATTTAGTAAATTTTTATCTAGTATTATTTTTGATAAGATCAAAATTAAATTTAAAATTTAAGTCTCGGTTATAACCAGGATCGGAGATTGAATTTTGATTTTTTGAATTCGATACCCGGTGGATATCCAGTAAGACCAGGACCAATACTAAAGATTTAATATTGATTTTTTTTGTTTATTTTTCTTATTAAACTTTCTCTTTATGTATGAATATTATGAGTATGATTAATTTTAAAACTTTAACTTTTAAGTCTATAATATTCTATTTAATTATTTAATATTATTATTGGTGGTTGAATTTTTGTCTTTCGAATTATTTAAATTTTTTTAAGTATAAACTAATTGACCGAGTATATGATAATGAAACCGGTACTCACTAATAACGAGATCAATTTTTAAATTCTAAAATCTGATATAACCAGAATTAATTTTAATTTTTAAGAACCTATAATTATCAAGATCAATACCAATTATATTTAAATTGACTGGGTATCCAGTCTTGCACACCCCTAATTGATATTATTACAGACACTGTTAAGCCAAGCTAACGTTTTAGGTGGGTGTGAAGAGTGGGGGAGAGAGAGCAGCGTGAAGTGAAGTGGGTTTTGTCTGTATTCCATAAGGGGTGCGAATGTTGGAAGCTAAGGAAGCAAAGGGAAAACGCATGGTTGGAAATAGCGGCACCGCTCCACCATAATATCTGCCAAGTGCCAACTTTTCTTGTATATATTACCAACAAACACCACTGGTTTGGCTTGAGATGTGTGAAGAGGAACAAAGGGGATTTGATTTATAGTGTCGGGTAAGATTTTTTTTTATTGTTTTGCGGAAAAGAGCGAGATTAGTTCGGGGTTTAAGGTTGTCTTCTCTTGCTCTGTTTCTTTTAGATGGGAAAGTTGGCATTTTGAAGACATGGATGCCGGGAATCATGCTTTTGTAGGTGCAGAGAAAGGGTCGGGTAGAAGATCGGAACCGGGGTGTGATGTTGGGTTGGGTTTGGTGATGCAGCAAGTTGAGGAGTCTTGTTCAAATAAGAGCTTCATGGCGATGGCCCTTCATGACCAGCATTCATCATCTTCTTGTTATGTTGAAGGATTTGATGGAGGAGCAAGTGGTGGTGGGACCATTGTTTGCAACACAAGCAATCAGGAACCATGCAGGGGTGATATATACGATGTTGTCGGTGCTGCTTCTGCTGCTGCAGTTGTGTTAAAGTCCCCGCACCATCACTCCTTTCCTGTTGACCCTTTTTCCCAAAATTTCTCTGGTAAAAAGAAAGCTTCTTTCCTTGGTCCAGTTTTCTTCTAATTTTGTTTTCATGAAGTAATTAGAAGAGTATATGGGTTAATGCATGGTGTTTAAAATTTAATACAAGTAGGAGAAATGGCAGCTCCCCTGAATGCTAGAGTTCCTTTCACAGCAGCTCAGTGGCAAGAGCTGGAACGGCAGACCATGATATTCAAATACATGATGGCCTCTGCCTCTGCCCCTGTCCCTGCCCCTGCCGAACTCCTTCTACCCATCACCAAAACCCCTTCAAAGGGGTCTTTGGAATTGGGGTTTTCGAGCAATAGCTCGGATTCTGAGCCATGGAGGTGCAGGAGAACCGATGGAAAGAAATGGAGGTGCTCGAGAGACGTGGTTCCTGACCAAAAATATTGCGAGCGTCATTCTCATAAGAGCCGTCCCCGTTCAAGAAAGCCTGTGGAATTGCCAAACCACTCGTCCAATATCAACAATAATGATCAAAAATCCCAAACACTTCACAACATGGCATCTGCTGGCACCAAGCAGTCTCATCAAAACCCACATTTTACAAGCCAAGACGATGCTATTTTGTTCACATCTTCATTAGATCAATCCAGGTGAGGCTTTGGACAATCGAACACTCGAGCATGCTCTAAATCTGATATAATTTCCTCCATTTTAGTATATAAAGGCATGATGTGGATTTGCTGTCTTATTATGTGAGTTACTGTTACTGTCTTGCCCGTGAAGGTGCTTGGAGTGGTTCGTGAAAGGGGAGACTACCGTTCCTTTTGCCGGCAATTCCAGCACCGAGTGGCAGCTGTTTAATGCACAAGGGACAAATTATGAGGGAAATGCTACTGAACATCATCAGCTGCATTATAAAGACCATCGCCTCAGCTCGCAAGCTCAGCATCTTAACGAGCAATTTACCCCAAGTTTAGCCTCTTTGGGAGGACCTTTGAGCCAAACACATTCACAAGAAACGAGGGCCTTCATAGACGCATGGTCAACCGCAGATAGAGAGGTTGAAATGGATGGAATAGGTAGCAAACGCCATGTTTATTCAAATGAGAAGCTGCCACTCTCATCTCTCACGTTGTCAATGTGGGGTGGGAACGAAAACAATCAAGAGGAAGAGGATGAGAACAGTCATGAAATGGGAGCTTTCGGTTTCATGGGTTCAGCAACGGAAAATGTGAGGGCTTTGAGACCACCCCAAATGATGGATCCTATTTCATGGACGGGGTCGTCGCCTGGTGGACCACTGGCTGAAGCACTGTGCCTGGGCATTGCAACTAGTCAAACCACAAGTACAAGTAGCTGCAGCAAGAGCACATGAGACGTCCCCCTAGTAGCTACCTAACTTTGATCTTCAACTTTGATAATGTTAGAACATTGCTAGTATTGGATAAAGGGTTTTCTTAACAGGAAAATTCAATGTCATTATCTCAATGTTAAGCTCAAAAGTTTATGGAATTCCCTTTGTTAAGATCAATGATAATATCATATATCATTCATCATCAGAAGCTTGCAGAAGGAACATGTTAAGCACTCTAACACTTGTCCTTTTTATCCCATTTAGTAAATACAGTACTCTTTGAGTAAGGAGTCCATTAATTATCATCCATAAATGTTTTCCTCTGTCATGGGTGTCAGAATGAAACATTTATCCATTTAAGCTTTTCCTTGGAAAGAAAAAGATTAAATTTCCATGGTTGAAGGGGAAAACCTTATTTACTTGTTAGTTGGTATTACCCTATGCTTTCAACCATCTTAGATCTGTAGTTGAACATGGAGAAATGTCACCCCCAAAGCTTTATGTATCATAGGAAGAGTACAAGTATTCTTTCTCCATTCTATAGTGGCCCTCAAATGCTCTCTTGAAGGTAGGTGTCACGCCTAAAAGAAAGAGGGAGGTTTTGGGATTTGGGATATATATACGATAACACTGCACATTTTATTAGATATGTTATTTAGGGAGAGGGTAATAACTCCTTGATAAGTGGGATTTGGGTTAGAGAAAGATGATAGGATAATGATGTAAATAATTTCACGTTTAAAATGAAAGATAAAAGAGATTCTTATCTCTTTAGTCCCACGTCTATTTTTATCTTTTTTTAAAGATCTAAAATAAAAATCAAATCTTTGTCATTTTAAGTAAGAATTTTAGAATTCAAGTTAAAGGTGTTATAATATTTATCCAAGAATTTATACATCAAGTGAAAGAAGTTACATAATTTTTCAAAGAGTAAATAACAAATTTTAAGAGTTCGAATAAAGAATTATATTTTCTTCTTTAACTTCTTTATTCATACACATACTAAGAATGATGATGCCTTATTTGCAAAATTTGATGCTATTGGTTGGTTTTTAGATGTTTGGTGTTAGAGATCTTCCAAATAATTAAAACTTGAGATTAGTGTCAATGATATGTAAAAATATAATAAATTATCCTAAATAATTTTTTAAGATATAACTAAAAGGTTGTTGGATATGTAATTTTTTTAATTTCGGTCTTGATATGCGAAAAACTCGTATTTATATTTTAATATTTTAGACTGAAGAATATTAATGAACAAGATGAATTGTTAGAAAGAGTACTAATATGTCATTTGAGATCGTATTAGTATGGGTCAACTTATACCAATATATAAAGAGTTGAAAATTTTTACTAAACTAAACTAGGATCACGTAGTAGGCTATAGGGGTGTAAACGAGCCGAGTCGAACTCGAGTAGTGCTAAGTTCGGCTCGACTCGTTAAGATTTCGAGTCGAGTTCGAGCTTAAGTAATTTTAAACGAGCTTAAAAAATCTGAGCTCGGCTCGACTTGTTTAGAACTCGAGTCGAGTTCGAGCTTTCTTCGAGCCTAATCGAGCTAAGTATTAACCGATCTTTGACCATGTTAGACTTGAGTAACTCTTATCTCTTACGTCTCATTTAAAGCCTAACGGAGAAAAATTTTTGATACACAAGTTGTGTAAACTCAATCTTGTTAATTTTAGGTTTTAGTATGTTAATTTAGAGTGTAAGACTTATGTTTAGGGTTTATATTTTAGGATTTTAAAATATATTTATATTTTCGAGTAGCTCGTGAGCTTTTCGAGTCGAATATCATGTAGCTCGGCTCGGCTCGTCAAGAACTCGAGCCAAATTCGAGCTCAAACCAAGTCCAATCGAGTCGAGTTTTGATCGAGCTTTGACCGAGTCGAGCTCGAGTAGCTCACGATCTGTCTCGTCTCATTTACAACCCTAATAGGCTAGTTCTGGTACCAAAGGGGCATTGTACCCAGCAATTTTAAAGAATCCAAAAAACTCTATCAGTTCTCCAATTATGAACAAACTGCTAATCTAATTCAATTTGAATAGGAGCTTTACCACTTGTCTTCAACCTGCACCCAAAAAAACTTTTAAAACAGTTATGTAAATCTACATACAAGTACAACGAATAAGTGATTGATTCTTCTTTGTTTTGTGAGTCTGCATAGTTATGTGCAATCTTTCCCAAGTAGACAGCGTTTATGGCTTCATCAATACCAAAACTTTTGTCTACTGACTTCTCATATTGGCTTGACTTAGCCGTTGATTCCGACGAACTCTCTTCCACCGCCGATTTAGATTCCCGATCAACTGGTTTTTCTAAAACATCAGTCTGTTTTCCAACGCTGATCTCATGAACAACCTGTAGGTTGATTCACACGACTAACATGGCAAGACCTTAATTCCATTACTTGAATTCTCATACGAATAAGAAGGAATTTTCACTAAAAAACGTATGCTAATCTAACATGTAGAGAAGTATACATGTAAACAATCCTATGCTGCTATGCATATGGATCGAATAGAAATTAAGAAAGCCATATGCAGTAGTATTCTCTAGTTGTTTTTTAACCGGAAGTAAAGAATGCAGTTGCTATCATTATCAAGTAATGCTGTCATCGAGGGCTAGCCGAAACGAGTAAAAATCCTCTACTTCTTTATCATGCCTTCATCTATATCTTTTGTTAAAAATTTTAAATAGTTAAATTTTAAACCATAACCCTTATTTTCTATATCATATACTTTAAACCCTAAACTCTAACAAATACACCTTACACCTAATTCTCTAAACCCTAACCAAAACCCCTAACCTAGAACCTTACACCCTACAGTACCTTAAATCCTCCAATTTAAAACGAAGATGCGAATGGAGGCATGAGAAAGAGGTAGACGATTTGCACCCAGCTGAAACAAAAAAAATTCTACTTTTATAAGGGGTGCAAATCGTATACCTCTTTCTCATGCCTCCATTTGTGTTATTCGCTTTAAATTAGAGGTTTAGGGTGTATGATTTAGGGGTTAGGGAATTAGTGGTATTGCATATTTTTAGGGTGTAGGATTTAAGGTTTAGATATAGAAAATAAGAGTTAGGGTTTAAAATTCAATTTTTTAGAAAATCTTCAAAGGAGGCTTGAAAGTATGCATAAAGGTAAATGATTTTTACTCATCTGAGTGCGTATAATAATAAGGGATAACTACATATTTGGTATCTCACCTTTATTCGTTTTTTTTGTGTTTTGATACCCACTTATTTTTTTAAACAAAACGGTACTTAACTTTATATTTTGTTTTATTTTGATATTTCATCGTAAAAAAATCAATGACAAACTGATTAGAAGAGAAAAAAATACATGACATACTATCACATCATTTTTCTGTCATAATCAGCACCACAATGAGTAGAATTATATAAGAAATATATGTTACATGCTTATCATGATAGAGAAAATGACGTGATAACATATCACGTGTGTTTTGTTTCTTAATTAATATGTTATTAATTTTTTAATGATAAAATACCAAAACAAAAATAAAATATAATATTAAATATTATTCTATCAAAAAAATAAGGTATCAAAACAGAATTTTAAATAAAAATAAAATACTAAAGTTATCCTTAATAATAAAGAGTTCTGAAAAGTCATGCGATAAAACGTGAACAATGAGCTGCCAAAAGTACCTAACAACATAAAATTATTTAGCTTGACACATGAACAAAAATCTTCTGCCCCTTTCCTATTATTCATTTGATGTCTTTTTTGTTTTTTTTTTAAAAAATCAATTTTAAACCCTAAAACCTTATTTTTTATATTCTAAACTCTAAATCCTACACCCTAAAAAATACACCCTACCCGTAATTTCTTAAACCCTAATCAAAACCCTAACCTAAAACCCTAAACCTTAAACTCTCTAATTAAAAGTGAGAGCATAAATGAAGGTATGAGGAAGGGACAAATGATTTGCACTCTTGACACATTTAATACCCACTTGAGACATATTCTAGCTAGGTATACAGGGACGGAGTAATGTTGGTGGTGGGAAGGACATTCGCCTCTCCTAATTTTTTGGTATAATTGTATTTAATATTTTTAGTTTAAATAATAATAAAATAAGATTTTTATCCATTAAATTTTAGATTTAAAGGCTCAATAAACTTTTGTCTCTCTCAATATTGTTCGATCTTGGCTCCGTCCCTGTAAGTATATATAAATTTATAAAAGAAAGAAAAAAAATGCAGATCAAATTTAATCTAGGGAAGAAAGATTCAGATAATCAGGTGAACAATGAACAACAAATCATGAATTTCTATCTCATTCATCTGCATTTTTCAGTGGGGGTGTTTATGTGATCATTAATACTTCAAGTTTCATCTAGGGTTTTGATGTTGTGAAACTGAAAGAGAAATTCTAAGATTTCAAGGTAAATAGAGTAAAAAAATAGGGAACTAAAGACCAAGCTAAAGAAGTACTCTTTCTGTTCCATATATGGTGTTCATTATTGACTTTTTAAAAGTTAAACTTTTTTAACTTTGACCATAGTTATTTTAAATATTTTAATTTATTAAATTTTACAAAAAATATATTTTTAAACTATTTGATTAAAGATTTTTAGAATATATATTTTTTTATATTTTTATCAATAATATATTTAAAGTTATAATGAGTCAAAGTTGAAAAAGTTTGACTAAAAAAAATCAATAACAGACAAAAATAGTAGGACGGAGGGAGTATATTTTATTCATGGGCGAATCTAACGTACAACAGATTTAGAGTATGTTTAAGAGGTAAAAAGTTTTGATATTTGTAAAAAAAAAACTTAAAATCTTAGATTTTTTAATAATATTTTAAGTTTTTGTTTTGCTTTTTTGATAATTCAAAACTTATTTTATAAATATTAATAGTTGTCTAAAATCTTAAAGTGATATAAAAAAATATATTGAAACTCATGTTGCAAGTATCAAAAATTATTAAAAAATACAAAAAAAAATTTAAAACATTATAAAAAATCTATCATTTTAAGCTCTTATACAAATTTCGAAACTTATTATTACTGTTTTTTAACCAAATCTTATATTTTTAGTGTTTTGGATCTAAAATTTATAGGTAAATATAGTAAAAAAGTAGGAAACTATTCAATCAATTATTATGGCCGATATGCAACTTGCAGTCATAATTAAGACCGGATGCAAATCGTTTACCTCTTTTTCATGCCTCTATGTATGTCTCCGTTTTAAATTAGAGGGTTTAGGCCATGTCGGATTTAGGGTTTAAAGTTAGGGGTTGTGATTAGAGTTTAGGGAATCAGGGTTAGGGTATAGAGTGTATGGTGTATGGTTTAGAGTTTAGGATATAGAAAATAAGAGTTAGGGTTTAAAATTCAATTTTTTAAAATTTTTTAACAAGAAACATAGACAGTAGCATGATAAAATACAAAGGATATATATATATATATATATATATATAAAAGTATCTTAAATTACTCGGGAGTATATATTATATGCAGTTCTTAGCCAAAGTTATTTGAACACAGCATATAAAACCTTTGATATTAGGCTAATTTATTGAAGCAACAGGTGTGAGAATATTTAGAAGAAGATAATGGAAAAAGCATGCAATGAAGGCTCACCAGCTAACTGTAATACAAAAGGAATAAAATAAATATTATATTTATGACGGGATCTGTATTCTCCAAGAAAGTTAATAGTCTATGCCAGTGTGGGTGAACTGAAATCTGATGGAGGAAAGAAAGAAGTAAATTTGGTTGCTGCATTCAAACATGAAATGAACAATACAGAAACAAATTAATGCGTGAATCAATAAACAGGTGGGAATGAATTGAAGTTAACAGAAAAAGGTCCAAGAACAACCTGCAAAATTTGTCTGCAAAACCTGCAATGAAGCAGTGACAAGAACAACCTACCCTAGTAAAAACAAAAGAGAGCAAAGAAGAAGAGGAGTTCCATCAGATAGGTAGCTAGCACTCTGCTCAGTTACTGAGGAATCAGGAAAGGTTGTTACTAACGAAACAACAGTGGAGGGAGAGACGGCAGTTCAGAGCCAAAGGGAATTATGATACTTGGGATCTAATTCAGTGGAAACAATGGGGTCGTGACCAGTCCCTACAAAAAGCAAACATGAAATCTGAAAACTTGTCCCTCCACCCTTGAGATTGTTGTTGTTGTTTGTTGGTGGTGTAGTGTTGATTGTGGCAAAGGTATTTGAACATGGGGATTGCAGAAACTTTATGCCAAGTGAAGATGTTGTGGTCAGATATCTAAATCCAAGGACATGATGATGGAAGCCTTATCTTTGTTGGGGTTAAGAAAGTCAGTGGGGGACAGTGGAGTGTCGTTGTAGAGCCTTAATTGTAGAGGTTGCTGAGATGATGAAGAACGTTGAAGAGGCTGCGATGCCATTGTAGCGTTTGCTATTGTAGTTGCTGATAGCGCACCATACTCATCGGACTCCGATATGGGGCAATCCATGTTCACCCCGAATAGCCTTAACCTCTTGGCTGCTGCCTTGCCTTGGACAACCGGTACTGAATCAAACGCGACAGGCTCTAAAACTCTACCTTGCTGTTGCAACCCCATCACTCCCATTCCCATTTGTGGGGGTGCTGATCTTAAATAAAATATTGATCCCATCGTACCACTTGGATTCACCACATTACTCCCAGACGTATAACCTCGGTAGTAACTGTTGTAAGGATACACAAGAAAAGGGAAAAAAGAGAATGAATAACGAAATACTGAAGAGTAAAGTGTAATTGAATATCTTTCACTAAATGTATGTTTTACAATACACAAAGAAGGTTACTTATATAGCCCAAGATATGGGTTCAATGTAACTGCCAATTTCAGTTGGCATAATAACAGAAAACAATAACTTTTTTTATATACTCCAACATTCCCTCGGTTTTCCTTCTTATGAAGAAGTTGTCACAACTTCTGTAAGCGATACACCCCCAAGTTGCTTCCTCATCTTATCAAACACAGAAGGAGGCAAAGGTTTGGTAAGAATGTCTGCTGATTGCTCAGAGCTTGAAACAAAATTCACCACAAGTTCTCCGGTAATTACTTTTTCTCTCACAAAATGAAGATCAATCTCAACATGCTCGATTTTGGCATGATGAGTTGGATTTGCAACCAAAGAAACAACAGATGTATTGTCGCACCATACCACTGGTTTAGCTTCTAAACTCATGCCAACTTCAACCAGCAGTTGTCTAATTCATATTAATTCTAAGACAGAATTGACAAGACTTCTATATTCAACCTCACACGAGGAACGAGAGACCACACCTTGTTTCTTAGAACTCCAGGCAATTGGATTTCCTCCAAGGTATATACAATAACCTGTGGTAGAACGACGATCTTCCACAGATGATGCCCAATCAGCATCAACAAAACAAACAATAGCAAATTCCTCCCCTGGTGTAAAATGAAGTCCAAAGTCAATGGTACCTTAAAGATACTGTAGTATTCTTTTGACAGCCTTCCAATGCTCTTCGGTGGGATTATTCATAAATTGACTCACTTTATTAACAGCATGACAAATGTCTGGCCGAGTGAGAGTGACATATTGCAGTCCCCCAACAGTGTTACGATATAAATGTATATCAGAAAAGGCAAGCCCTGTTCCAGACACTAATTTGGGCGAAACCACTATAGGAGTGCTTAAAGGAGAAGCATTATGCATACTAACTCTTTGCAGCAAATCAAGTACATATTTGCGTTGCGTGAGAACCCATTAGGACATTGTTGAATTTCCATTCCCAAGAAAAAAATTAGACTGCCCAAATCTTTTAAAGCAAATTTATCATGCAACTGATACACAGCTGTGTCAATTTTAACATAATTATTTCCGGTGATCACTATGTCATCAACATAAACCATTAGTATAACGATAACAGATTCATCTTTCCTTAAGAATAAAGATACATCAGCCTTGGATGAAGTAAATTTCAGCTCTGTAACTAAGAATTTCTTCAATGTATCAAACCAAGCTCGGGGTGCTTGTCTCAACCCATAAATAGCTTTCTTTAGTTTGCAAACCATGTAACACCTGGTTCTGGGTAAAAAAATAAAAATAAAAGGAAGAAGTGTGGTTGTGGGATTATTCATAAATTGACTCACTTTATTAACAACATGACAAATGTCTGGCCGAGTGAGAGTGACATATTGCAGTCCCCCAACAGTGTTACGATATAAATGTATATCAGAAAAGGCAAGCCCTATTCCAGACACTAATTTGGGCGAAACCACTATAGGAGTGCTTAAAGGAGAAGCATTATGCATACTAACTCTTTGCAGCAAATCAAGTACATATTTGCGTTGCGTGAGAACCCACTAGGACATTGTTGAATTTCCATTCCCAAAAAAAAATTTAGACTGCCCAAATCTTTTAAAGCAAATTTATCATGCAACTGATACACAACTGTGTCAATTTTAACATAATTATTTCCGATGATCACTATGTCATCAACATAAACCATTAGTATAACGATAGCAGATTCATCTTTCCTTAAGAATAAAGATACATCAGCCTTGGATGAAGTAAATTTCAACTCTGTAACTAAGAATTTCTTCAATGTATCAAACCAAGCTCGGGGTGCTTGTCTCAACCCATAAATAGCTTTCTTTAGTTTGCAAACCATGTAACACCTGGTTCTGGGTAAAAAAATAAAAATAAAAGGAGGAAGTGTGGTTGTGGGGATTCAAACCCACAACCCTCAACTTATTACCCTGTGGCCTAACCATCTAAGCTAATTAGCTCTTAAGTTAAGTTATCCCAAACCTTGCTCTTAACCTGTTCACTTTCTGGTTAAATAATAATAATATTAGTTTCGAAATAAAAACTGAGATGTTATGTTGAAACCCTTTTTAGATCAAAAATACCTATCTGTTCGAGACAAAAACCCCTCACCTGCCCCCGCCTCCGGCCGCCGCGCAACCTGTCCACCGTCGGCTCGTGTCGTGCACCGCCGCCACCACCGTGCTCGCCGCCGTCCCCCGACCAAAACCCCTCTATCGACGCGCCTATCCACCGCCGCCTCCGCCATGAATCGGGGTTCGAAGGTTCGGTAAACCTAGGGTATAAATCCCTTCGGTTTCTCGCTGATCGGCCGTCGTCCGACAACTTTTCCAGCGCGTCAACCCCGTCGTCGTGTCCGTCGTGCCAAGGCAAGCTAAACGCCTCTTCGACCGCCTTCCTCCGATGCCGTTTAAGCCCTCGTCGGAGTTACGCTCCGATTTGATAAATCGGTAAGTTTCAAGCCGTTTTCAGTGGGTTTGATGCGTTGTTTTGGTTAAAAATCAACGTTTGGAGATCTTTAGGGCTTTTTCCGAGTTCAGAGGGCTGTTTCCGGCCGTTTTAGGCCGCGCGTGGGCTCCACGCGCCGTCACGGGCGATTTCCAACCACCGTGGATGACTGCCGGGAGCCGGTCGGTCTAAACCGGCCAACCCGAACCGAACCGAACCGGTCCAGTACTGGTGCAGAGCGAGGCTCAGCCGCCCAGTAGATCACCTGTGTGCTTCTACTCTTTTGAGGTGTGTTTCCTTACGTGCTATATATTGTATATCATTGTCTTCCCGTTTTTACAAACCAAGCATGTACACTTGACTTTTTCTCGACTTTATCTTGACACACATGTTGAATTTGATCACATTCTGCTTTGCTATACACCTGATATATTTTACATGACATGTCCTGATTTAGCATTACATGATATTTGGATAATTACTGCCACTGCCATCATTATACCTGCTAATACTGCATGCTTGTCACTTTAGGTTTGAGGATGATGTGTAGTGCCTGTTATTCGGTTCAGCCTTGATCCAGCTGGTAATTCTGTCCTGTTTACGGTTCCTAGCTACGGTTAGGGTAATTCCGTCCAGATATCGGTTCCCGTGCTACAGCCGGGGTAATTCCATCCTGTTTACGGTACCTTTGCCCCTTTGGGCTTAGATTAATGCCTGTACTAGATACTGTTCTGGGGAACCGTATCTTGGAGATCTGTTGGGGGTAGAATATCATGCCATGCATCTCATGCATTGTTTTTCTGATATCATTGTATATTGTTTTACCTGTGATTTTTATGCACTGCTGGAACACACTGGGCTCCATAGCTCATTCTTGTTTTCTTCCCCCTTTCAGATATCCGTAGATAGGCATCCAGGATTTGGCACTCGGAGGATCTACACCTCCTAGATTATCTTTTGATGTAATGCTTATATTCTTTGGGTTTTTAGTTATGGTGACATGTGCCTTTATTTTGTTACTGTTATGCCTATATTTTGTTACTGGATAGTTTTAACTCATCATGTTTTATTACCGCGATACGGAATGTTTTGTGAACAATGTTTTGAACGCACATTACCTTTGAGATTAACAGTTTACTATGATCATATGGATTGTGGTCGAATTTATGATTTTGATGGAACTGTCATTCTTACAGGTTTTCTTGATTATGGGTTGAATCTTGTAATTGCTTTATATATATTCGTTTTGGAAAAAAAATATAACTACTTTAGGTCAGACTTTCCGCATAGGCCGGTCTAGGGGGTTACATTTAGTTGGTATCAGAGCTTTTGGTTTTAAGATTCTCGGACTGTGATGGGTCCTAAATAAAACGTTTTCTGTTAAACCGTTTTTAATTAATATCTAAAAGGCCATGTCACCTATATCTTTTTGTATTGTGTATGATTCTCTAGTGCCAATTCTAATCCCGTAAACTCTATTCTTGTAGATTACCTGAGACTCATGAGTGCCCGTAGAGCTCGTCGGACCACCTGAGGGCGTGGTCGTGCAACTAGCTTCGCCAATCCTATAGAGGAGCCTATCAGTGGCCCTCCGCCCATCACTCCTGTAGACCGTCCCATTCCTGCTAGCACCACTGTACCGCCTGGCCCACATCTTCCTACGGACATAGGTATGTCTACCCCGATCAGAGGGGCACCAACATCGAGCACCGAGCCTGCCACTACAGTGATAGACGAGACCCTTAGCAGACAGTTCCTTCAGTTGATTCAGGGAGCTGTCAGAGCTTCAGGTGCTATGCCAGATACTCCTATCTCTCAGATCCTGATCGCCAATGGAGTGAGGACTTTTTCTGGATCCCTAACAGGTGCACCTTCTGAGGCTGAGTCATGGTTGTATGACACTGAGAGACGCATGGACCAGCTGGGTTTGGAGCCAGCTAAGAGATATTTGGGAGCTGTGTCTATGCTTGATGGTAATGCCCACGTCTGGTGGGAGTCTGTGGTTAGCAGTGTATCGCCTGATGTGTTGACTTGGGACTTCTTCAAGGAGCGGTTCAGGAACCGTTTCCTGGGGGAGCGTTATCTGAGAGAGAGGCGTCAGGCCTTCAAGGACTTGATTCAGGGTACCATGACAGTGGCTGAGTATAAGTTATAGTTTCTGGATCTGATGAGGTATGGTGTTGGGTTAGTGGCTACAGAGAAGGATAGGTGTGACAAGTTTCTTGAGGGTCTCCGTATCGGTATCAGAGACAAAGTAGCCACACACCATGATACAGTATTTGAGGATCTCGTGAACCGTGCAAAGACAACTGAGGACTTGGAGAAGCTTTCTGATAGTCAGATTATCAAGGATCAGGATCGTGATAGGGGCAGAGATAGGGATCGCAGGAAGGACCGTAACTGATCCGGGGGTCACGGCCATGGTGAGTCCTTTAGTCGCCCTGATAAGAGGGCTAGATCTGTACCGAGTTAGAGAGGTGGTTCCTACCATCGACCTACGGCACCTCAGGACTCTGCCGTCAGCCGAGGTGGTTCTTCTGGGTTTCCGACTGTACCAGCATGTGACTTTTGCGGCAACCTGTATAAGGGCGAGTGTAGGAAGAAGACTGGAGCATGTTTTTGATGTGGTTCTTCCGAGCACTTTCTGAGGGACTGCCCACATCCACCTTCTGCTGGTCGACCATCGACCCATACCCCTGTGCACTCTCAGACTCCTTCCCGATCTCAGACTTCTATCCAGACACCTGCTACGGAGCGTTTTCAGGGTAGAGCTTCTGGGTCTGTTGCTAGATCCGATACCCGGGGCCGAGGCCACCAGAGTGGTGGACCACCTGTTTCTGAGGCTCATCAGCCAGCACTAGTTTATGCTACCAGACGTCGTGATGACCGAGATGAGCCAGATGTTATCGCAGGTACTTTTACCATCCTTTCTGTCCCGTACTTTGCCTTGCTTGACAATGGTTCCATCCACTCCTATGTATCCAAGGCACTATCTGGCGATCTTCCGATCTCTGTTGAGGACACCGAGAGTGTTGTGACTGTTATGAGCCCCGTGGGACAATCCTTATCTGTGAATAAGGTGTTTCGGAGATGTCCCCTCGTTATGGAAGGGGAAGTGTTTCTGGCGGACCTTATGGAACTTCCTTTATAGGAGTTCGATCTCATCTTGGGGATGGACTGGTTATCTGAGCATCGTGTTAGTCTGGACTGCGAGGCCAAAAGGGCCACGTTAAGGACTCAGGATGGACGATCCGTAGTTTTGGTTGGTGAACGTCGAGGCTATCTGACCAATGTTGTATCAGTTTTGACTGCTGATAGGATGATCCGTAAGGGATACGAGACCTTTATTGCCTGTTTCCTTAACACAAAGGGGTCTCTATCTAAGATCGAGGAAATTCGCACTGTTAACGAGTTTCTTGAGGTTTTTCCTGAGGAGTTACCGGGTCTCCCTCCAGACAAGGAAGTTGAGTTCGAGATCGAGACTTATCCTGGATCAACACCAGTTTCTATGGCCCCGTACCGTATGGCTCCAAAAGAGTTGAAGGAGTTGAAAGTTCAATTACAGGAACTGTTTGACCGAGGGTTCATCCGACCTAGCTCTTCACCCTGGGGAGCTCCAGTACTCTTTGTTAAAAAGAAGGATGGTTCCCTTCGGTTGTGTATCGACTATCGGAAGCTGAACAAGTTAACGGTGAAAAAAAATACCCTTTACCCAGGATTGATGACTTGTTTGACCAGTTTCGGGGAGCCACAGTCTTCTCGAAGATTGATCTTCGATCTGGGTACTATCAGTTGAAGGTTAAGGGCTTGGATGTTGCTAAGACTGCTATCCGCACCAGGTATGGGCATTATGAGTTTTTAGTGATGCCTTTCGGGTTAACTAATGCTCTTGCTGCCTTCATGGACCTGATGAATCGTGTCTTTCGACCCTATCTGGACCAGTTTATTGTAGTATTCATTGATGATATCCTGGTTTACTCCCGCTCTGAGGACGAGCATGTCGAGCATCTGAGAGTAGTGCTACAGACTTTTAGAGAGCACCGGTTTTATGCCAAGCTAAGTAAGTGCGAGTTCTAGCTTAGTGAGGTGGCTTTTCTGGGACATGTTGTTTCAGCTAAGGGTATCTAGGTGGATCCGAGCAAAATTGATGCAATCACCAGTTGGAAGCCTCCTAGAAACGTTTTTGAGATCCGTAGTTTTCTGGGCTTAGCTGGGTATTATCGACGCTTTGTCGAGGGTTTTTCCATTATCGCTGCCCCTTTGACAAAGCTTCTGAGGAAAGATGTTCCTTTCGTGTGGTCTGAGGCTCAGCAATCTAGTTTTGACCAGTTGAAATCAACTTTGACCTAAGCTCCAGTTTTAGCACAACCTGGGTCAGGAAAGGACTTTACAGTTTACAGTGATGCCTCGCACTCTGGACTTGGTTGTGTTTTGATGCAGGATGGTAAGGTGATCGCTTATGCATCACGCCAGTTGAGACCACATGAGTGTAACTACCCCACCCATGATCTTGAGCTTGCTGCAGTGGTTTTTGCTTTGAAAATCTGGAGACACTATCTCTACGGAGAGAAGTGTTATATCTTTACCGATCATAAAAGCCTGAAGTACCTCCTCACTCAGAAGGAGCTTAACCTGAGACAGCGTCGTTGGTTGGAGCTTCTTAAGGATTATGACTGCGAGATTGAGTATCATCTGGGGAAAGCTAACGTTGTGGCTGATGCTTTGAGTCGTAAGACCATATCAGACCTGAGATCCCTGTTTGCCAGATTGAGTGTATATGATGATGGTAGCCTACTGGCTGAATTACAGGTCAAACCGACCTTGGCCGAGCATATCAAGGCCAAGCAGCGGTTAGATGACTCCTTACTTCCTGTTATGCAGCAAGTTGAGCAAGGATCCACCTCTGTTTATTCTTTTGATCAGGATGAGGTCCCTTGTTTTAACGGTCGATACTGTGTACCCAACGATTCTGAGTTGAGACAGACCATTCTCAGAGAGGCTCATAGTAGTTCTTATGCTATGCATCCCGGAGGGGATAAGATGTACCAAAACCTGAAACAGAGATACTGTTAGGTAGGTATGAAAAAGGATATCTCAGACTATGTATCTAGATGCTTGACTTGTCAACAGGTGAAAGCAGAACATCAACATCCTTCTGGTCTCTTGCAACCTATCAAGATTCCAGAATGGAAATGGGAGCGAATCACGATGGACTTTGTTACTGGTTTGCCTCTGACCCCGTCTAAGAAAGACTCTGTCTGGGTTGTTGTTGATAGACTTACAAAGTCGACTCACTTTATTCCTATCCGGGTCACTTATTCTCTGGAAAAGCTGGCTAGACTGTATATTTATGAGATTGTTAGATTGCCTAGGGTGTCATTGTCTATCATTTCTGACCGAGATCCGAGGTTTACTTCCCGTTTTTAGACAGCTTTACAGTCTGCTTTGGGTACCCGTCTGAATTTTAGTACATCTTTTCACCCTCAGACGGATGGTCAATCTGAGAGAGTGATACAGATCCTGAAGGATATGTTACGGGGTTGTGTTTTAGACTTCCGAGGCAATTGGGAGGATTTCTTGCCCCTAGTAGAGTTTGCTTACAATAACAGTTATCAGGCTAGCATCCGTATGGCACCTTACGAGGCTTTGTATGATCGTAAGTGTCGTACCCCTATCTGTTGGACAGAGTTATATGATCGGAAGACTTTGGGTCCCGAGTTGATTCAGGAAACTGAGGAGATTGTCAGATTGATCCGAGATCGCCTAAGGGAAGCTTTTGATAGACAGAAATCGTACGCTGATCGGAGGAGGAAGAACATCGAGTTTGAGGTTGGTGATCAGGTTTTCTTGAAAGTCTCTCCATGGAAGAAAGTCCTGAGATTTGGACGTAAGGGCAAGTTGAGCCCAAGATATATTAGGCCATACCGTATTCTGAAAAGAGTCGGGCCTGTTGCTTATTAGCTAGAGTTACCTCCCCAGCTTAGCCGTATTCATGATGTGTTTCATGTATCCATGTTGAGACAATATCATCCAGATCCGAGTTACATCATCCGGGTTCAGGATGTTGAGTTACGACCAGACCTGTCTTATGAGGAGGAACCTGTTCAGATCTTAGAGTTTGATGAGAGAGTTCTGAGAAGGAGACGTATCCCTATGGTTAAAGTTCAGTGGAGGAACCGTAACCCTTCTGATGCCACCTGGGAGATCGAGGAATCTATGAGGGAGAAATTCCCGCATCTGTTCAGTCTAGATAAATTTCAAGGACGAAATTTCTTTTTAAAGTTACATGTATCCATGTTGAGACAATATCATCCAGATCCGAGTTACATCATCCGGGTTTAGGATGTTGAGTTACGACCAGACCTGTCTTATGAGGAGGAACCTGTTCAGATCTTAGAGTTTGATGAGAGAGTTCTGAGAAGGAGACGTATCCCTATGGTTAAAGTTCAGTGGAGGAACCGTAACCCTTCTGATGCCACCTGGGAGATCGAGGAATCTATGAGGGAGAAATTCCCGCATCTGTTCAGTCTAGGTAAATTTCAAGGACGAAATTTCTTTTTAAAGGGGGAGAGTTGTAACACCTGGTTCTGGGTAAAAAATAAAAATAAAAGGAAGAAGTGTGGTTGTGGGGCTTTGAACCAACAACCCTCAACTTGTTACCCTGTGGCCTAACCATCTGAGCTAATTAGCTTTTGAGTTAAATTATCCCAAACCTTGCTCTTAACCTGTTCACTTTCTGGTTAAATAATAATAATATTAGTTCTGAAATAAAAACTGAGATGTTATGTTGGAACCCTTTTTAGATCAAAAATACCTATCTGTTCGAGACAAAAACCCCTCACCTGCCCCCGCCTCCGGCCGCCGCGCAACATGATATTTTACATGACATGTCCTGATTTAGCACTACATGATATTTGGATAATTATTGCCACTGCCATCATTATACCTGCTAATATTGCATGCCTGTCACTTTAGGTTTGGGGATGATGTGTAGTGCCTGTTATTCGGTTCAGCCTTGACCCAGCTGGTAATTCCGTCCTGTTTACGGTTCTTAGCTACGGTTAGGGTAATTCCGTCCTGATATCAGTTCCCGTGCTATAGCCGGGGTAATTCCATCCTGTTTACGGTACCTTTTCCCCTTTGGGCTTAGATTAATGCCTGTACTAGATACTGTTCTGGGGAACCGTATCTTGGAGATCGGTTGGGGGTAGAATATCATGCCATGCATCTCATGCATTGTTTTTCTGATATCATTGTATATTGTTTTACCTGTGATTTTTATGCACTGCTGGAACACACTGGGCTCCATATCTTATTCTTGTTTTCTTCTCCCTTTCAGATATCCGTAGATAGGCATCCAGGATTTGGCACTCGGAGGATCTACACCTCCCAGATTATCTTTTGATGTAATGCTTATATTCTCCGGGTTTTTAGTTATGGTGACATGTGCCTTTATTTTGTTACTGTTATGCCTATATTTTGTGACTGGATAGTTTTAACTCATCATGTTTTATTACCGCGATACGGAATGTTTTATGAACAATGTTTTGAACGCACATTACCTTTGAGATTAACAGTTTACTATGATCATATGGATTGTGGTCGAATTTATGATTTTGATGGAACTGTCATTCTTACAGTTTTTCTTGATTATGGGTTGAATCTTGTAATTGCTTTATATATATTCGTTTTGGAAAAAAAAATGTAACTACTTTAGGTCGGACTTTCCGCATAGACCGGTCTAGGGGGTTACAAACCAACTCTTCACCATTCAAACCTCTTTGTTCATAACTTGGAGGCTGTCTCATGTAAATTTCTTCTACCAGGTTGCCATTTAGAAATGCATTATTAATGTCAATTTGTCGAATTATCCTTCGATGCATCACGGCTGCAACAAGTATTGTTCTGATGGTGGTAGACTTAACAACAGGACTAAAAGTCTCCTTAAAGTCATAACCTAGTACTTTTGAGTAGCCTTTAGCAATCAATCGAGCCTTGAAACGCTCAATCAACCTATCTGGATTAAGTTGCACCTTAAATAGCCACATACAACCCACTGATTTTCTATTTAACGACAATGGTTGTAGCTCTCAAGTCTGATTTTTAAGGAGGGCATCGTACTCACTCTAAACTGCAGCTCGCCACCTAGAATCTTGCATGGCCTCTTGAATAGAATCAGATTTTTTACACTCCTGAGTAACAAGGAACACTTTAGGCTTATAGATACCAGACTTTGACCGAGTCACCATGGGATGAATATTTTGAACCTGTGGTATAGTTGGGGATGGGGATGGAGAAATTGATTGTGGTAATTGTGTGATATTGAAAGGTATAGATGGAGTGGAAGAAGTATTTATGGAGGCTGTAGGTGATATGAAGGAAGTGGACAATGAATGATTATTTGTAGTAGAATGAAGATATGGTGTCGGGGTGGAGCCAGCTCCATTAGAAGAGGAAAAATGACCAGAACCATTTTGAGAGTCAAAATTATTTTGAAAATCATGTACCTGAGACGTTCCAGGTACATTATTAATGTTAACATTGTTAAAAAATTCTAAATCATTTGAAAACACAAGTGGAAAACCAATTTCATCTTCACTGATATTTGTATTTTGAGATTCAATATAATGTTGATCACTAGCAGCTCTTCCAGTTTGTAAATCATTTTGATGCTCTGACTCCCGTGAAGCATCTAAAATATCATTTTAAGAATCAAAAGTAGTTGGTAAATCATTTTGAAAATTTGATTCTCTTTGAGAATTAATTTGATTTAAAATATTAAATTGATTTTTATTTTGCAAACCAGTCAACTGTTGATTTTTAGAAGCAACAGAAGCTTGTGAAGCATGTGAAGTAGACAAACCTCGATTACTCTGAGTAGGATACAGTTGTGCAATGTTGAGAGACTTATGTTTCACTTTAGATGATTGTTGAATCAATGTATCTGGAAGTCTAGCTTGACTCACAACATAAGGAAACACATGTTAATCAAATTTAACATGCCTAGAAATATATGTTCGTCCACTATAGTCCATGCATCTATATCCCTTATGTGAAGGTGAATATCCCAGAAAAACACATTTGGTATACCTAAATTGAAATTTATTTTTATTATAAGATCCTAAGAATGGATAACAAAGGCATCCAAATGTTTTCAAAAAACTATAATCAGGTAGTTATTTGAATAATTTCTGATAAGGAGATATTCCATCTAAAGCTTTAGAGGGTAATCGGTTGATTAGAAAGATTACACTTGTAAAAGCATCATTCCAAAAAGATAAAGGTATGGAGGCATGAGCTAGCAAGGATAATCCTACCTCAACTATTTGTCTATGCTTTCTCTCTACTATGCCATTTTATTCAGATATATGTGAGCAAGACAATCTATGTACTATCCCTTAAGTTCTAAGAAAAGCTTGTAAAGCAATAGACTCAACTTCCCCATCTGTTTGCAGAGACTTGAGTTTACATCCAAATTGCCTTTCAGCTTGTCAAAGAAACTGAGTAAACATGTTAAAGACTTCTGATTTTTGTTTCAAAAAATATATCCAAGTGTAGCGTGAATAAACATCAGTAAAGGCAACATAATACATGAATCTGTTGGAGAACACAGGTGCTGGACCCCAAACATCAGCATTAACCAATTCAAGTGGAGTATTATATTGAGTAAGAGAATTGGTAAAAGGTAACTTATGAAATTTTCCAAATTGACAAGCAAAGTAAACAGTGTGTAGAACTAATGTTTTGATATAATAATTAAAAAATAGTTTTAGACTAATTTAAAGATTTCAAAAGTGGTTCTTATGTCCAAACTACTTGAAAAATATATTTAAGATGTTTTTGAGAGTTTATAAATATGTTTTGAATGATTTAAAGAAATCAAAGAACTTATTTTTACCCATGTGTTTCGATACACCCTCAAGGTGTTTCGATACTTGTTCTTCATTGACTTGTTTTTAAGGGTAAAACCATAGTGGTATCGATATAGGTATCGATACCTTTCACCACTGTGAGCACCTGTTTCGAACCATGGTTCGAAACACCCCCAACGATCAAAACGATTTTATGAAAACCCCCAAAGGCTAGGAGTGGTATCGATACTGGTATCGATACCTGTTCATAAATGCAGGTCAACGGCTATTTCTCGAAGCAGCTGTTTTGAAATAGCCTTCACGTGTTTCGATACCGCCTGCACCAGAAGAGGAAATAAGCCTTGTAATCAGCTCCAAACGGCTCTAAACCAATCCCAACGGTCACCAACGGCTAGAAGCTCATTTGGGATGATAAAAGGAAGCCTCAAGCATCAAGAGAAGACTAATACTTCACTTGTAACAGCATTATGATCAAGAAATTGTCTTAGTGCTTAATTTCCTATTATTTGGGTAGACAAACACTTGTGAGCTTAATTATCAATATATGCTCAGGTGTAATTAGAAATTGAGTGAGTACTTTGATTGCAAACATTAGCCTTATTAGAAGGATTCAAGTTTGCTTAAGAATTCTCTTTGTGAGTGAATTCCCAAAGTTCAGTTGTGAACTTTGGATGCTTGATTCGGGTTGTGAATCAAGGCTGTAAGGTTATCCCTTTGTTCTTCAAAAGGTTGAATTCTTAGTGAATTGTGGAAATCCTTAGTGGGAAGCTAAGGTAGTGAATGTAGGTGCTTGTTCGAAGGCCGAACCACTCTAAAATCCTTGTGTTCAACTCTTATATCTTTGCTTTCATAACCAACCACCCAAATTGTCATTTCTCCACCACTTGGCGAATTTAATCGGTTATTCATCGAGCCACTCCAACCCTAACAATTGGTATCAGAGCAAGGCTCAATCGAAGAGGATTAACATCATATTGAGAAGATCCGGTGAGCTCGACCAATTACCGATCAACCGACATTCCATGGCTCAATCAATTGACAAGTCATTTTTCTTTAATAGGTCCAACTACTCCCAATGGAAGATAAGGATGAAGTACTTCATCAACTAAAGAGATTATAAGCTATGGAATATAGTTGAAGATGGACCATTCGTGCCAAAAGGAATAAAGGCGGAATGGAGCATGGAAGACCGCAAGAAGCTGATGCTAAATCACAAGGCTTTGCACATTCTTGTTTGTGCATTGCATCCAAGCATCTATGAGAAGATATCTTCTTATGAAAATGCCAAGGAAGTTTGGGACAAGTTAGAAGTTACATACGAGGGTACAAATGAAGTAAAAGAGACCAAGATTGGACTCCTCAACCAAGAGTATGAGAACTTCAAGATGAATCCAGAAGAGGACATTGCAAA
This sequence comes from Abelmoschus esculentus, assembly GCA_035048815.1. Classification (NCBI taxonomy): domain Eukaryota; kingdom Viridiplantae; phylum Streptophyta; class Magnoliopsida; order Malvales; family Malvaceae; genus Abelmoschus; species Abelmoschus esculentus. The sequence continues at coordinate 3,769,806 of JAUCBN010000038.1, forward strand.
GATGTTCGATCGGTTCTCTACCATCACCAATGAACTTAAAGGATATGGAGAGATCATTCTGGAGAAGAAGCTTGTTCGTAAGCTCATCTATTCCTTCCCGAGTCATGGGACTCGAAAAAGGCCGCCATCATTGAAGCCAAAAATCTAAAGACACTCAAGCTTGATGAACTCATGGGGTCACTCCTCACACGTCAAATTATGATGAAAGAAAGACAAAAGGAGAAGAAGAAGAAAGATATTAGAGCGATGGGGAAGAAGAAGGTTTAAGAGCTTGGTGTAAATGTCAACACCGTTGCTCTAAAATCCTCCAAGTGCATCCCCTTTGAAGATTCAAGTGAGGAGGATAGTGAAGAAGATGAAGAGCTTGCCCAACTCTTCATTGACTTCGATCGATTCGTTAGGAACAAAAGTAAAAAATCTTCAAAGCACGAACCCAAGAAGAAGATGAAGGACTCTCACAAGTCAATCAAAAGGGGATCATCTTCCAAGAAGCAAGCATATACGGCTACATGGAGTGATGATGACTCCAACGAAAATGAAGAAGCCAACCTATACTTAATGGCCATCAATGAGGGAAGGTAACTTCTAACTCATCTTGTTTAAATTCACATTCATTTGATGAGTTACAAGAAGCCTATGACAAATTGACTTTTGAGTTCAAGGCTTCATTTTCTAAAAACAAAAAGATGATTTCAAAGCTTAAATTAGAAAATGATTTACTTTCAAAAACCAATTTCGAAATTGAAGCAAGATTAAAAAAAAATGAGCTTAAAGTTTTCGATTTACAAAATTTGTTTCAAAAGATGGAAAAATATCATCAAATTGCTTTAGATGTGTAATCACCATTTTTGTCTGGGTCTAACCTTTTTTATATTTAAAATAAAGGCTTTAATTAATGGGCATATATAACATGTGAAAAAAAAGAAAATAAAAGAAAATAAAAAGAGCAAAAAATATTATAATACATTATTGCATGTCATCTTTATGTGTGTTAATGTCACCATTTAGGAACATGTTAGTGAATGTTTATCTATGTTAACAAAAATTTAGTATGTTCATATTGTAAGTTTGCATGTATCATTTATATGCATGTGTTTGTTAATGTCGCATAGGTATAAATATTGACACATATATTGTTAGTATTGTATGTCATTGCTTGTGTGCATATTAGTTTAATATATGTATTATTTGCATGAATATATTATCATATGAGTATATGTTATTATTTAAAATTATTAAAAATTAAAAAACAAAAAAATTATAAATAAAAAATATTATCAGCCCAAATAAATAAATTGAAGTCTATTAAATAAAAATTAACATCAGTCCATTTATATGTTTAAAAAAAATATTATCAGTCCACTATATATCAACCCAAATAAATATTAATGTCTAATCTATTATACATATATAAATAATACATGCCCAAATAATAATACTTCAAGCCCAAAACCAACCAAGCCCAATATCAGAAACCTAAATCTAAATCCTAGAACCAATATCTGATGCTCCTCTTTCTTGTTGCAGCCGTCGGAGAACAAAAACCCTTGGATTTGGACAAATCGGACGACCACAATCACCACCAGACATCTGTCGTCTATTCATCTCCCCGTGACGTGGCACCATCACCGCAGCTTCGCAGCCGCCGTACACAGATCCAGCTTCCAGCCACCACACACAAAGAAAATATCAAAGCAAAGTCATGGATATCCCAGAAAAAATGGACACGCTAAAGCCAAATCAAAATATCAGACCTCATATCCCAGAAAATCGGGAAAAAGGAAGACATTGGATATGACGAGATTCTATTTCTGGAAAATCCAGAAACCATAAAATAGGAAGCGTTTTGTAAATGGGAATTGGGTATCGTATAAGAACAGAGGGAGAGATTTTTAAAGGGAGGGAACTCGGTTGGAGAGTTTTCAAGAGAAAAGAAAAGAGAAAGCTTTGTAACAAAAATTTTTTTTCTAGAAATGAAATTTCAGATCAAACCCTCTATTTACGAGGGTAAAAAAAGAATAATGTCGTTCTTTCTGTTTTCTTAAGAATTTGTAAGAATGAAAACTTGTTTGTTCTTCCAAAATGTTTAAATTCGTCTTTGTTCAGTTTGTTGTCGAAAATCTTTATTTAACATAAAAGAAACAAGAAAGGTCTCGTTGGTATACCTTTTGTTTGAGGTGGGAGCCGTCATAGGACCACCGGAATCTTCAAACCTTGGCTGCGAGACGTAATAGCTGATGACCGGCTTGCAATGGTGAAGAACGACAGCGCCTGGAAGATGAGAAGAGAAATGAGGCAATGAAAATCTAGGTTTTTCTCTTTTAATATCCTATGTCCTGGTTCTGTTTTTAAAAAAATATAATTCTTGGTATTCAAATTAAAATCTGACCACCCATTAATGTTGCCTTTCCTTTCCAATGTCCCAATAAACATAATTAAGAAACATTAATTTCCTTTTTCCCACGTTTCCTTTTCCTTTGTTTTACATATTATACTAGATTATTGGGATATTATATAATATATATTTGTATCATATATTATACATACTTATTATTCATTTACCATATTGTTTATATACTATTATGGCAAATTTTGTGGAATATGTTTTTTCTTTAAAAAATTTAGGGATATAAGCTCTAATGGAGAATATTTGGTGAAATACGACATTTTCTACAGTGGATATACCATAGCGTCACCTCCTCTTGGCGTTATGGTTTTTTTAATATTATTTTTAAAAAACTATACGGCGCTCTGGTAATTGGCTCGGCTCGAAAATAAAATGGAGCATAACGTCATCTTCTCATGGCGACAAAGGAAGCATAACGCCAACACTACATGGCGTTAAGCCTTGCTGCCTGCTCCAGCCCAGCCGCATTAAAAACCTAGCATGCATGCAAAAAAACACAGTAATAATGCATACAAAAATTCAGTCATGCATGCAAAAAAACAGTAAAAAAACATGTCATGCATGCAAAAAACCGTGACAGCAGGGCAATAATTAAATGGGTAAGAGCACAACGCCAGGTGCTCTTGGCGTTAAGCCTATGCACCTGGGTTTTTTTTTCGTTTAAAGCCTGAAATGGGGACAGTGACAGTAAAATTATTAAAACCTAAAATGTGAAAATGACAGTAAAATTATTAAAGCCTGAAACGATGACAATGGCAGTAAAATTATTGGTTGTTGCAGTACAAATAATAGAGTTCAATTTATCAGCACGTCAAGAGTGTATGGCATTATGGTACCATACTCACTGCTATATTAACTGGTGAAAACCAAACGAATTTTTGAGAGCAAACGAATTTTGAAGAAAGAAGGTCGAACACAAAGAGGAAGCAATTGTAGTGTTGCTAGGTATGTTTTTAATTTTTTTAATTGTGTTAGATTATATTTTAATTTAGTTTAAATTCATTATATATATATTTTTATATTATATTCGAATATTATAAAATAATTTTTCTTTATTATTTTAAATTTGGTCCGTTTATATATATTTTATTTAATTTTTTATTGATATAATTTTTTATATATTCATTTCAACTTTCTCTTTGAATATTTGAATTTTTTTTGCAAACTTATTCTAAAATGACATCTGGTGAAGGTCAAGTTTTATTATATCGTGATCCTGAACATATTTTCCCTCATATTAGTGATGAGAAAGTAAGTTATTTAAATAAAATTATGTCCCCATTTATCACTTACATATTTAAAAATTAAGGAACCTTCAGAGCACATAATTTATCACTTACAGATTTTGGGTTTTTATAATGCCTCATTTCTTCGTGGATATAAAATTATTCCTGGATTGATTACTGGGTTGATAGAAAGATGGAGACCAGAAACGCACACGTTTCGTTTTCCTTGCGGAGAATGCACAATAACTTTAGAAGATGTCGCAAAACAATTAGGTGTACAAATAAATGGTACCCTGTTGGTTGGACACAACAACTATAATGTGTTTGAGTTTTGCGGGCAATATCTTGGTAAAATTCCTCCGAAGGAATGTGTGATCGGTTTACGTCTTAAGATTTCGTGGTTGTAAACTGAATTTTTCGTAACAGAGACCTCGATGCAACAAGAAGTTATGTATGCAGCTCGAGCATATATACTTCAACTTATTGGTGGTATATTGATGTCAGATACATCTGGTAATCTAGTTCACACACAATATCTACCGATGTTGGCTGATTTGAGCACAACTATGGAATATAGTTGGGGCTCTGCAATATTATCCTTTTTATACCATGAAATGTGCAAGGCATCAATTATTATTGGTGAGAAAAGGATATCAGATATGGGTGGATGTCTGATTTTATTACAGTCCTGGGCTTGGTATAGATTGCCTTATCTAACTCCTATTGTAGAAAGCCCAATTGACATTCAATTTCCGCTTGCTAGAAGGTAAATAGATTTACAATAATTAATATTTACTATATATATCTATTTATATACAATGAGTTCAATATTTTTGCAGATGGAGACATAAATTAAAGAATGCAGGGCTTGTTCATAATAATGTTCGAGACATAAGACTAAAGATAGAAACCCTCGGAAAAACTCAGGTATTTGTTTTTATATTTTAATAATTTGATTTATTTATTAATATTTAATGTATTGTATTATTAATAAATGAAGTCAAATTTATTTGGTACAGTTTATTTGGTTGTCGTACGATATTCCATTTGTAAAGGCTTGTATACCTTTATTTGTCGAACACTATAGATCATTTTGGGGTACAGTTGTGCCTTTAATCCATTTCGCTATAATTGAATTTCATTGTGTTGATAGAGTGTTGCGACAATTCAACTTCCATCAGCCTATTCCTAGATCTCCTCCTACTGCAGAGCAAATTCATATCAGAACTGGAAAAGGTAGATTTGATGAGAACTGGGTTATTAAACAAGCCAGATTTATTCAGATGTGGGAACAAAGATATACACGGTGGGCAAATGAATTGAGTCCAGTCGATGAAAGTGATTTTAATTTGAATTCAGAGTACTATTCATGGTATTTAAAGAACGGAAAACCATCATTAGTGTCATCCGAAACTTCAAGTCAATGGTTTGAAGAGCCATGTTGCTCTAAACATGTCCATTTATCATCTTGGATTGATCCCAGATCTGAACCAACTGCAGATGAAACCAACTTTGAAGATTCGCAAGGTTGGCAACCACCATCATGGACTCCATCTATGCAACCGCCCCCAACAAATATTGGTGAGAGCTCATTTCAGTATGTTAATGTTCCAGATCAACCACCAACGAATTTGCAATGGGGTGACAACCCATTTACTCAACCGGGGTACAATGATGTTGAAGGATACATACCACAATTTGGGTATGATCCTACATCCGTATATGGAGATGGTCTGGGGGTTAGTAGTATGACATCTTTGTTGTCGACTACTACCATTAGCAATTCATCATGGTCGTTTCATGAACAAATGTTAGCTACGCCACCTCCGATGCAAATGGGTGTCGATCATGATATCAATGATGACCATGATGATGATGATGAGTCCCCGGACGAACCACGACGAGTGGTTCAACCTACTAGGCGGTATGATCAAACATCATCATTTCATCGACAGGCTTTACCAAGACGGAGACGAAGATAAACTTGTTTATAATATTAGAGTTATGTTATTTAATTTGTAATTTATAATTTGACATGTAATGTATTTCGGTTGACCTCTTTTAATTTATAATGTTATGTTATGTCTTTTATTTATAGTCAACAAATTTTTATTTATAATAAAATATTAAAGTTAATATAAACATTTTTTCAAATTAGGTGGATGGTCCTACACCATAATTGACATTAAAAGATCTATTTGGACACTTGTTTCTAGTTTGCCTTGGTGCCCTACAAAGGGTACAATGTCTAATTTGAACTCCCCCTTCTCTTTCATCTGGATTATCCATATTCGTGTGAATACGAGTAGACTTCGACCTTCCCTTCAATTTTCTTCGAAGATCTGGATTTGGTAACCATTCTTCGTATATTGGCTCTACAGGCCAATAATCTTGATTCGGAATTGTCTGAAATTGAAATCGATATATATTCGCCATAGTCTGCATGTTGTAACATGGATCTGCATATATGTAAGGATCCATACGAATATGCATACAAGCTGCAATCGCATAAGAACAAGGATATCGAAATGCTTGAAACGCTTCGCAATCACACCACCGTCTATTAAGGTTGACTTGGAACATTTTTGGTTCACCTCGAACTCTACCTTCGACAGTAAATTTTGCTCCACTTGGGTCGAATGTTCTAACTCTCATAGCGCTTGCATCCGATTGAAGACCACTCATTCTGTCTTGCAGAGTTTGAGACCAAAATTATCCATTGTTTAGTCGAGCGTTAACTTCTTGTCCCTTGTCAGACCAAACTTTACCCAATCGAAAGTAAGTCTCCCACACAATACTTGCAATGGGGAGATGGCGAGTTCCTTTAAGAACTGAATTTATAGCCTCAGGAAGGTTAGTAGTCATATGACCGTACCGTCGACCTTCATCATATGCTTGAGACCATCTTTCCCTAGGAATGTTATTAGCAAAATTAAACACAAGGTGACCATGACGTCTCAGTCTTCTAATTCTCGCATCAAATTTTGGTCTAACTAGTTCGTACCCTATAAAAGAAATAGTTAGGAAATAAATAAAATAAAAATATATATAATTTGAAAAATTAATAACGATAATTTACCTGCGCCTAAGATCTCTCTTCGAATCTCATTGTTACTAAATTTATTTTTCGCATTCGACGCAATATGTCGTACACAGTAAGCTGGATATGCATGTAGAGGAATCCATAGACTTTCTGCTCTATCAATTACTGATAAAAGCGCAATTCCTCTATCAGAAATCATACAGAATCCATCTTCTTTTACGACATGGTTGCGTAAATGATTCAAAAAGAATTCTCATCCAGCTGCATCTTCTTTTTCAACTATGGCAAATGCAATTGGGAATATATTGTTGTCTCCGTCTTGTGCAACAGCTACAAGCAATATATGATCATATTTACCATACAACCAGGTACCATCAACTTGAATCATACGTTTGCAAAATGGGAAACCTTCAATACACGCCTTAAAAGCCCAAAATAACTTGCTGAAGATCTTCTTGCCAAGAATTAGCTCGCCTCTTAAGTTGTATGCCGGTATGGTTTCATACTCCACAATGGTTCCTGGGATAAATATTTTCATTGCTCGTATAAGAGTTGGTAGCTCATTATACGATTTATTCCAATCCTCATACAATTGCGACATCGCCTTCTGTTTATCCATCCAAGCCTTGTAATAGGATGGAATATATCCAAGCTGATTTCGGATAGATGCTACTAATATTGAAATCGTAATCCTTGGATCTTTTTCAACCAATAGTCGAGTATACGCACATATTAGATCAAAATCTAAATTTATGTGATCCTGTGACAGTGATATATTCGAACATGTGTGCTGCTCATTGAACCTTGTTACCTCCCACATTTGACTTCTTTGTCGAAAAGAAATTCTTATCTTCCATGGACAGTTGCTCTTCCAATTAATACACCTAGCACAATAGGTATGTCTATCAAACTCTGCCACACATGATACCATATGACGTTTAATGCAATATTCTTTAACTGTAAGCTGCGCATCTTTCTTCGTTTCAAACTGAGCTTTTAGTTCTAATTCTCCATATTGGGATGATGAAGAAGAACCAAAGACGCGAGCTATATGTTCTGAATCTCTCATTGCAGAATAATCGACCTCGTTCATGTGAGCAGACGGTTCAAAAGCTGGATAATTAGATTGCATTTGCTCGTGCTCTTGCGCAGCAAAACCCCAAATAGGTGGATCATTTTTCAATCCAAGTCGAGCGACAGCAGCGGACCATACATCATCTTCTACATGTATACTATTACCCTCATTCACTTCGCTCATGACATTATCTACATCATCGACATCCAGCAAATTAACGTCATCATCTTCTGTGATTGGTATAATATTTTCTTCATCCTCACTGAAATCAGCAAGCGATTCGCCCCAACGATCAACAAGTTCTTCTTCAGTGTCGCAATTTAACAAGGAACTCATTCTATCAAAAATTTAAAAAATAGAATTATTATCATTCAAATATAACTTCAATTACACGTATAAAATTTAAAAAATAGTACTTCTTCAATTAAAAAATAAACACTTACTTGTAAGAAATCAAACCGTCGATCTTCAATAATCTTTTTTAAAATCAACGAAAAAACTGAGACAACAACTCAATTTTTCAACTATTTTCACAAACAAGAAGCATCAACACCTCGCAAACTCTCTAAAACTACTATAGACTTCACAAACCAGAAACTTTAACACCTCTAAACACCTCTTCCATTATCCATACTTCTGTTTTATAGACCCAAAAATTAAATATTAAAAAATTACAACGCCATGACCTCTTAACGTTATAGTACAAAAATTTTCTTCATTTCAGCTAGATTCCCGCTGAAGCCTACTCACTGTAATTTGTTCATGCATGATCTGAAGCCTAGTGACAGCTTAGCCATTATAATTTTTGAGAAGCCATAACGCCAAGAGGAGGGGGCGTTATAGTTTTTTAATATTATTTCCTATAAAAAAATGGCATAACGCCATAAGCACATGGCGCCACCCCATAACGCCATTAGGAGGTGGCGTTATGCTCCTTAGCCGCCCAAACAAGCCACTCGGCTGGCTTAATTGTGGGAAATAATATTAAAAAAACCATAACGCCAAGAGGAGGTGGCGCTATGGTATATCCACTGTAGAAAATGCCGTATTTCCCCAAATATTCTCCATTAGAGCTTATATCCCTAAATTTTTTAAAGAAAAAACATATTCCACAAAATTTGTCCACTATTATACTATTATTTTATTTATATAATATATTCTATACATTTTTATAATACCTTCATGCTTATATTTATATTATACTTAGCTATGTGTATGTACATGTTTTTTATTTATGTTAATTTTACTTGGTCTAATATTTTATTTATGGTAAATACTGTATATTAATAAATTATGTTAATATGTTAAGCAGATATTTTTGTATCTTCCCCTATGTATCTGTTGTGGTTATTATATGGTATATTATTATTGTATTTATTTATTACTCGTGTTATATCCTTTTATCGTATATTACCATATTATTATATTTATTATTCCAATACTAGAATATTTAACGTTTTGGGTGCATTTATATTTTCATACCGAATATTGTGATTCTTGTTCCTCACTTGGCAGGTTACCATAATGTATTATTATTTTGCTTTCCTTCTTTCCTTGCTTTCTAATTTTGGTTTCCTTAGTACTGTTGGTATTCATGTACCGTGTATATTAATTTGTCATGACCTTGCATATTATAGACTACTTGATATATTGCATATTAATTTGTATACCTATATTATGTCATATGTCTTCGTTTTCAACTACGTGTTGTCTATGTTATATACTTATAATTTTGTTCAATCGTTCTTTATATGAGTTAATATTTATTAGATTAGTAATCTAGTATTTGCTCTCTGGTGTATTTATTTGGTAATGTTTGTACCATGCATCTATATGTTGGCATCCATGTGACCTATTTTTCAGTTCATGACTTTTGGTTAATTTGTCTTTTAAGATCTAAAAGGGGGTATTTATTGATTTTTATATTCATGTAACAATCGTCCAGATTATCGGAGATTAATCGAATATTTAAATTAATTCTTATCGTCTCTAGGTAAATAGAAATTAAAATTAACAAGACCATGACTTCATTTCTTTACGCTTGCATCATGCATAAAGGTGACGTACGAGATTCGAACCTTAAACTAACCCGACGGTCAGTATTATTTAACGTCGTTTTAGTCTTTATCCGGTGTATCGTCAACCTTATTAATTAAATGTATTATTGATTCGAATTCACCAATTAAATTAAGCCCGTTTAATTAAGGTCAATTTTAAATTTAGAAACCGATTTAAAATTAAGATAAAGTTCAAAAATGGTTTTTAAAAGAAAATATTTATGGTACCGATTTCTGGGCGTGTTGGGGGTGTTAATCCTTCCCCACATGTAACCAACTCCCGAACCCTTTTCCAAATTGAATCTCTGGTTTTCTTTTATGGTGTCTGGTCTACCTAAGTGACCGGTGGCGACTCCAATTTTATATTAAAAATTAATGTTTTTTATTCATTTTAAAGGGATTAAATTGTAGTATCAAAGACCTTTCCCCCAACACTTTTCAAACTAAATTTCTCGTTTTTCATCTTTCGAAACCTCTTCAAAAAGGTCACTACAGCATGACGACTCCGCTGGGGAGATTTTTTGTTTTTAACAAAAAGAGAGTTAGGCCAAATAAAAATATTTTCAACTTGCTTTTGAATTTTAATTAATTCTAAGAAGGTTTCTTTATTAAAATGTGATCAAGATTTTACGGGCTTTAATAATTGGTGAATTTAAATTAATTTTTCATTTAATTTTTAAGGAATCACCGACATGTGTTGCATCATTCCATCAAGCTCTATACCCGAGCTTTAACCCTTTTAAGTGGGAGTGAAACGCCCATACCCAAGTGAGTAACCCTCTACGGGTCGGCAAAGCACTTTCGAAATACACGCCTTTGACAAGTGAGTAGCCCTCCACGTCATTAGGTCGTGCTTTCCCTCGAACCGAATCCAATTCGCAAGCCTGTAATGGGCCAGAATTTGGGCTCTTATTTGTCTTAGTAGGCAATAAGATAGGTTCGGGTACCCTAATTAAAACCGAACCACATGTGTGAGAACATAGGAAACCTACCCCATAGAGCCATGCGGATAACCCTAGAAAGATAGATTAGGGTTTTCTTTATGAACCATGTTTGTGTTTATTTCTATTGTATTAATTTTCTTGCCCCTCTAAATATTTTTATGACATGACTAACATCTTGTGTCATTGTTTCTTTTGTTTCTTTTTGTATGCATTATCATGTCATGAAGAGCACATCAAAGTTAAAAATAGTTTGAAATTAAAAATTTTGTTAAAGGGAGATTTTATTCGAAAACAACGACGAGAGGGATCAAATATGGTCAAAAGGGAAACAATCATATGAAGAAGATTATACCTCTTCTAGATTCGACCTACAAACGCAAAGACAGTGACTTGAAGAACCAAGCTTCAATGGCTTATATTGACAAGTGAAGTTCGAAACATGATGATTATGGGGCAACCATGAGGGGGCAATTCCAGCACACCTAATATCGACTGTAGAAACATGTCACTTCGTAGCCTAGACCATTTGAAGGCAAGAGCAAGAATTAGCATGATACACCACTTAGGCGCAAGAGGTTACACAGAAGAATTAATTTCTCACAGAGGACGTCAATGAGCTCCAAGGTGTTCCAAGTAAAGGTTCAAAGAATATAAGAAGGTGGTATAGATGGACCATTAACTTTATATTCAAGCAGCAAGAATGATAGACAATTTCAGTATTCCCATACAATTTAGAGACAAGAGCAAGAATTGAAAAATGAACATCTCAAATACATGAAATTACAAGAAAAATTTCATCTTCAGCATAGAATGCAAATGAGCTTCACAGTTTTTTGGTTAAAGATTTGAAGAAAGGTTATGGAGACTTTGAGAGAGACCATCATTCATGATATTACCCCGAGCCATTTTTGTAATTGACAAATCTCAATCGTTGTATCGATATAACGTTCCATTTAATAAAAATTGTTTAACGATGATATTTGTTAACTCTATTGTGCTCTTTGCATTGCATATTGCATATGTCTGCATTAAGATTATTATTATTTTTTATTCATTTTGACATAAAGACATCATTATCATTTTTTGGCATCATTTAAATCTGCATTCATTGTATGTCAACACATCTTTATTTTGAGAGCAAGAAAGAAAAAGAGAAAATCACTCACCAAGATAATGCGAAAGCTATGAGCTTGAATGTTTCCAAGAACAATTGTTTGATGTTAAAAAGGAAATATGTGCGTACATATGGGTTTCAAGACGAGTCCAACAAGAAAATAAATGATTTGATGAGTTTGGTAGCCATTACAACAAAGGACAAATGTATAGTAGAAGACCTTATAGCGTCAATAGAGGTTAGAAGCGCCAACAAGAGTTTGAAGCCCAGCTCCAAAGTTCAAGAAATGGAAAGGGTACCCAACAAAGAGCAAGTACCAATCAGTTTGAAGTAGGTGATGTCACCTCGAAGCATTGTACTGAGTGGTTGTAAAAGAGACACATGATTCTAGTTTGTTGTTGTTCCAATTATTGAGTGAAGGCCTAAAAAGATCGAAGAATATCTATGAGTTGTTAAGGGTATATGAATCATCGTCGTGGGTAAGTTCTCACTTTCTCAAATTCAGGGGCAACATTCGATGTTGACGAGTCTCATTTCCAGACTTCAAGAGAAATAAGAAAAGTGGAAGAGACTTCTTTTCAGTCTAATTCCTCTGACTTACCAAGACGTATTTTCAGGGTTGTTAAAAGCTCGACTAGTGGCACCTTGATATGTCAAAGCACGTAAACCTCCCTACCCAAAGTTATTTAAAGAAGATAACTATTATGAGTTCTATGTCGGGGTTCAAGGCCATTTCATTGACAAGTTCGAGCTTGGTTCGATCGAAGTTAAGAGGATATCAGGTCACCATAGTAGAGGAAAAAATGGGTAGACGAAACAAAAGGACAAGTACCAATAGAAGCTGAAAAGGCAAGCGAAGAGCCTAACTCTTCTCCATATCCACTTAAGGTTATGAACTTGGAAGACAAGGCTTTGATTGGGGTCATCTCGGTTCTGTTTCCTCATTTTATACAAGAGAAATACCAAGAGCCCACATCAATGGAGGACAATTTAGATCCATCCCTTTTTATGTATAATTCGAGAAGTACATGGCGTTCCACCTGGGGGCATCAGGAAACCCCACCGAGAGATACCAGATGTTATAGGGATAGAGGGTTGAAGTCGAAGAATCGAGGGTCGACTGAAACCCATCTTTTATGTCATTGTAAATAGGACATCTTTGTACTTAGGGTTTCGTATTGATGTAATGCATGAAAATAATTTCGCTACCCTTGGCCCGAGAGTAGCAGAAATCTTTTTTCAAAAGGGCATATGTTGTGCTTGATGATTTTCATTCTAGTAGAAAATGCATTTTGCTTAACATGCAATGACTTTTATATATATGTATATATATATCTTCTTACCCTTGTGGATCATTGGATATCAATTGCAAGATGTGAGCTCGATTCAAACCAAGTGAATATTGTGATAACGAAAAGGGCATGTTTCCCTTTGATAGACTCTGGTCTGCATAACAAGATCACTACTCCTTCAATGATATTTAATGATAAGAAAAGCTCTTAATTTTAACGAAGTAGAATTACAAAAAAAAGAAAACAATGTTCGAAGCCTATAAATAGATATGTTGGGATAAAATTGATAATGATTGTTGATATAAAAAAAAGCACTCCAATGTTCGAACCCTGGTGATAGGCATGTTCGGATAAGAGTGTAGAAATTCTGGGGCACTCCGCTGAAGCGAAAAATTAAATAAGGTTGCAATGCACCATCCAAAGCTTCATGAGTGATGGTAATATTTTCAAATCATGACTATGCCAAGTAACTTGGGGTATTGTTGTTTGCTCCATCAGTATCTTCAAGACAAAGGACTGTGATGAATTGATTTCCCCAGAGACTTATTAATTTGAAAAAGGGAATAAAAGATGAAAAGAAAAATAAAATAAATCAGAAAAGAGTTGTAAAAATACATAATAATTTGAATGATCAGTACTTCATAATTAAATAAAATTTTAGTGGAACATACATGAGAATTGAGAAGGAGTTGTTTTCTGTAGTAATGCGATAATCATGAGGATGAACCGAGTCATCAAGACGGATTTTGTGACTTCGAATCGCCACAACAATTCAAATATGCTTTGGATAAGCATCGAATATTGAATTTTAGAAGCTCTTGCACTTGATATCTAGAGTTTCTATTCTTTTTCTTCTTTTTTTTTGAGGTCTTGTATGTTAATTTTAATGTCATTATTCGTTGGAATGACGATCATCAAATACGCATTTTCAAATGACAAGGATTTTATATATTGCATCAAACATGAAACTTGAGGTGCACGGATATAGATAGTCGACCAAAAGAATGGCTCATCGAGGACTTCAACTAGAATGCACACGTTGAATGATTTAGGGGCATGAAGCAAGTCTTGCCTTGACACTTTGGAAAGGTTCAGGAGTTTGAATCTTGTTTACCCTTTTCGATCAGAAAAGAACATTTCTTATGAAAGATCGAGAGGCAACATTTTTGATCCCGACATCAAGGTAGGGAGATGCATCTAAGAATCCATTCAAGAAATGAATGCATTTCGCTCACATAGATTTTGAAGTGGTTTTAAGACTTTAAGAAGTAACGAGCTTCGAGGCATTTGGCCGACGCATAAAAGATGAAAAGATGGGGCACGAAGAGTCCCAAATTTAGAGTACTTTGGTGTGAGTCCCGGATTCAAACCATTTTGATGAATACTCAGAGCATCTTGGCAGCCTTGTAGCGTGAGTCTAGATTTTAGAGGTTTTTGGCAGCCTTGTAGCGTGAGTCCAGATTTTATATATTTTTGACAGCCTTGTAGTATGAGTCCAGAGTTCAGAGCATCTTGGCAGCCTTGTAGCGTGAGTCCAGATTTTAGAGATTTTTGGCAGCCTTGTAGCATGAGTCCAGATTTTATAGATTTTTGACAACCTTGTAGCGTGAGTCCAGAGTTTAGAGTATTTTTGGCAGCCTTGTAGCGTGAGTCTAGAGTTCAGAGCATCTTGGCAGCCTTGTAGCGTGAGTCCAGATTTTAGAGATTTTTGGCAGCCTTGTAGCATGAGTCCAGATTTTATAGATTTTTGGCAACCTTGTAGCATGAGTCCAGAGTTTAGAGTATTTTTGGCAGCCTTGTAGCGTGAGTCCAGATTTTAGAGTTTTTTGGCAGTCTTGTAGCATGAGTCCAGAGTTTAGAGTATTTTTGGCAGCCTTGTACCATAAGTCCAGAGTTCAGAGCATCTTGGCAGCCTTGTAGCGTGAGTTTTGAATTTTGAAAACGTCAGCAGCCTTTCGACATGAGTCCCGAATTCAAAGTTTTAACAGCCTTTCCGGCATAAGTCGCGAGTTTAGAGCATCTTGGCAGCCTTATAGCGTGAGCCCTGAATTTTGAAAATGTCAACAGCCTTTCTACACGAGTCCCAAATTCAAAGTTTTGACAGCCTTTCTGGCATGAGTCTTGAGTTTAAAGCATATTGGCAGCCTTATTGCGTAAGTCCCGAGTTCAACATGTTTTTGACATTCTTTTTGATGAGAGTCCCGAGCCAAGAGAAGAACGACAACCATTTTGGAGTGAGCCCTAATTTTGAACCAAGATAGGTAGTCTTTTCGGCGTAAGTCCCGAGTTTCTGAATGACATCGATAGAGAATGGTAGCCATATTAGTATGAATCCTAAGTTTGAAGAAGATCGGTAGCCTCTCCAGCGAGAATCCCGAGAATTTGGAGCGATATCGATACTGGTATCGATACCTGTTCATAAATGCAGGTCAACGGCTATTTTCCAAAGTAGCTGTTTCGAAACAGCCTTCACTTGTTTCGATATCGTCTACACCAGAATAGGAAATAAGCCTTGTAATCAGCTCCAAACGGATCTAAACCAATCCCAACGGTCACCAACGGCTAGAAGCTCATTTGGTATGATAAAAGGAAGCCTCAAGCATCAAGAGAAGACTAATGCTTCACGTGTAACAACATTATGATCAAGAAATTGTCTTAGTGCTTAATTTCCTATTATTTGGGTAGAAAAACACTTGTGAGCTTAATTGTCAATATATGCTCAAGTGTAATTAGGAATTGAGTGAGTACTTAGATTGCAAACATTAGCCTTATTAGAAGGATTCAAGTTTGCTTAAGAATTCTCTTTGTGAATGAATTCCAAAAGTTCGGTTATGAACTTTGGATGCTTGATTCAGGTTGTGAATCAAGGTTGTAAGGTTATCCCTTTGTTCCTCAAAAGGTTGAATTCTTAGTGAATTGTAGAAATCCTTAGTGGGAAGCTAAGGTAGTGGATGTAGGTGCTTGTTCGAAGGTTGAACCACTCTAAAATCCTTGTGTTCAACTCTTATATTTTTGCTTCCATAACCAACCACCCAAATTGTCACTTCTCCATCACTTGACGAATTTAATCGGTTATTCATCGAGTCACTCCAAGCTTAACACAGTGATTTTTTTATTCTTTGAAACATTGATATTACATTATTGTAAAGCTGAAATCAAACTAGCATGAGCAGGATGCCCAAGCCTATTGTGCCAAGTATTTAAAGAAACAATCGAAGTAGAAACTACATGACAAGAACCTAAACAGTTGCCTTTATTTTTCCAAGTATCTAAACATTCATTATTAGGTAGATCTAACTTGTATAACCCTTCATTTTCATATCCAGTGAGTAAAATCTCCTTGGTGAGCAAATCTCTGACATGACAGTGCTTAGGATAGAATTCAAGGAGCACTTTGTTGTCCTGAGTAAACTTAGACACAGAGAGCAGATTTTTAGTGATATCCGGAGCAAACAATAAATTTTTAAGGTGCAACATACGATTATAACTAAGTAAAGAAGATTGACCCACAAATTTAATGGGCAAGGTACTCCCATTACCAACTTTAATATTACCTGTACTGGGATGAATTGCCCCAAGTACCAACTTTCATTATTAGGTAGATCTAACTTGTATAACCCTTCATTTTCATTAGTCAGATGGTTTGTAGCACCAGAATCTGGGTACCAAGCATTGTCTCCCACAATTTCTGGTGTTGCAATCATGGCTTGAGGTTGTGCTTGAGGCAACATAGAAGTAAAACCTTGAAGAGACAAAAGAACGACATTTATTGTAATGAATTGAATGTTTGAAGGAGTTGCAATGGAAGACTGAGGTGTAACTTGTGAAAACACTACTGGAGCATGCTGATACAAGGAATGTGACATGGAAGGTTGACTGACAACATGTTGTTTGACCTGAAGTGGAGGCTGTGTGTACATATTAGCAGGAACCATCATTTGAGATGAAGTATAGTACTTCGAATTATAAGCAGATGGACCAAGAGGACCATGGTTGCCTGCATTATACACATTAGAGGAGTTCGTGTTGCCACGGCCAAAATTATTCTGCCCTGCTCGAGAAGATTATTTTTAAAATTCATATCAAATCTGAAATAACATCTTTTCACTAAGTGACCAAATCGATCACATAATTGGCATTGTGGCCTATTATTGTTGTTAAACCTTCCTCTACCTCTTCCTCTAAAATAAGTAGAATTGCTAGGAGATGAATTTTGAGTAGAAGCAGTATAAGCAATTGGAATAGATTCTACAAAGTCATGTTGCTGAGGCATATTAGCTAAAGTATCATCAGAGGATTGTTGCATTGTAACATGAGCAATATAAGCAGAAGATGAAACCTGAGTTAGTATACCATTCTGTCTAACTTCAGCATCTAACAGCATTTTCCTAACAGCTTGAACAGTAGAAGGAATAGTACTTGCAGTAATCACAGTTATTATAGATTCAAACTCAGGTGATAAGCCATTTAACAGAGCAGTAACATGTTCTTGTGCAGAAATAACTTCCCCAGTACTAGCCAAACTATCACATATGGTTTTAACTTTCATAAGAAATTCTTTCATGCTCAATTCACCTTTCTTTTGAGAATGTAACAATCTTCTAAGTGACATTAGCCTGGATGTAGTCTTCTCATTATACAAACTATACA
This sequence comes from Abelmoschus esculentus, assembly GCA_035048815.1. Taxonomy (NCBI): domain Eukaryota; kingdom Viridiplantae; phylum Streptophyta; class Magnoliopsida; order Malvales; family Malvaceae; genus Abelmoschus; species Abelmoschus esculentus. The sequence goes on from JAUCBN010000038.1 coordinate 3,787,614, forward strand.
AGGTATTCCAAATTTTAGCAGATGTATTATGACCAATTAATTGAGGTAAAACATCTGCACTAACAGTTGATAAAAGCCATGAGGCTAATGCTTCATCTTGTTCTTCATATGCTTCAAATTCAGGATTAAGTGTAACTACTCCATCCTTCCTAAGATATTGAGTTGGCCAAGTAACATTACTATCAAGAAATTTCTGCAACCTATGTGTCTTAACTGTTAGAAGAACTTGTTGTTGCCACAACAAATAGTTGGTGTCATCGAGAGTTACATTGATCTTTTTATAGAAAATAACCTATTTCCAGTACTATTATTAGATTGAAGATTTTGTTTATTATTAGTGTTTACAGAAGAGTCTAGAGCTATATCAGTTGTCATTCTCACCGAGAAAAGAAACAAACACCTTAAGAAGATAAAAAAATCACCGAGAGAGCAAGAGTAAGAAAACAAAAAACCTCTGACAAAGGCGATCCGATATCTCAAAAGAACAATACGCAATACTCAACCAGATGCTTAACCAAATTAATCCGATAGTAAGAAAGAAAAGACAATCGAACAAGTAGAACGCAAGCAAAGCAGAAAAATAAACGAGGATACATGAGACAAGATCTCACCATAGATGCTGCGAAATCTAAAGGTGCTCATTGTACCAAAAACAAAAATGAAACCATATCGAAGGCAACGATCGTTTCACTGGTTGCTGATACCATGTAAGGATACACAAGGAAAGGGAATAAGAGAGAATGAATAACGAAATACTGAAGAGTAAATTGTAACTGAATATCTTTCATTAAATGTGTGTTTTACAATACACAGAAGAGGTTACTTATATAGCCCAAGATATGGGTTCAATGTAACTGCCGAGTCCAGTTGGCATAATAACAGAATATTATAATAGAAAACAATAACTCTTTCTATATACTCCAACAACTATTTCGGCTAAGAGGGTTTGTCTGTGACAAGTGCAAGTGATCTCTTCCTGTTGGTGGCAGACGAATCACCAATGGACTCCATGGGATCGAGTAGAGTAAGGGTAAATGGTGTTGCAGACGATGTGAATGGCAAGAAACATGCGTCTCCAATGCATCAGGTCTCCGCCTCTAATCAATAAAAAAATGATCTCTACCTAACTCACCAACTCCTCTCTGGAAATAAACTATGTCTCCAGTATCCAGCTTCTTATCCTTGACAAAACGGCTCCATCCTTTGGTCATAACATAGCTTTGGCTGCTATTCCAATAAGAGTACCTGAATCTCCATGACTTCCCATTCTTATCCTCGAAATTCAAAAGAAGAACTTTCTCGTTCGTGGAAGAATCCAATGGAAAATACTTCTCAGCGTGTTATTTTGGGATTACAAGTCGGTTGAGCTTTCTCACATCGCTTGGAGTGACTACTTTGTCGAACATGTTTTCTTTCTCAATGTTCTCGCTTGCCCTCTGCTCCTTATTAAACGTAGAAAATTAAAAGGTCAATTTAAAGTTTGTGAGAAAGTAAAAGGGTCAAACTAATTATTTGACCATTACCTAATTTAATTTAATTTAATTTATTTAATTAATTAGTTTATTCATTTAAATTAATTAATTAATTAAAGTTAAGGATGAACGAGTTTTGGGATAAGTTTGACGCTGGTTTTAATAACCAGAGAAAAACTTCTTTTGTTCTACATTCATTTTCTTCTTCTCACAGAAAAGAATTGATCAAGTCCTGAATCATCAAGGACAAAGAAAATCGATAAGGAGGAGGGAAATAACATCTAAGTGAAACGACTATGGAAAATAGTAAGTATTTTTCTTTCTTCTTTATATTTAACATTAAATTTTTGATCAACGTGATTATCTATAAATCTATTAACGTCAGATTATTTTTTTGCATTATATTAATGATAATAGTTTTAAGAAAATTCTAACAATTGGTATCGAGTCAGGTTTATGGGTTTCACTTTAATTAATTAAAGTTGCTGCGAATTTTTTTATAAGTCTGCTAATCACCAAAGTGATTTGACTTTTAGGATTAAATCGTATTTTACAGTAACATAATTGTTCATGATTAAAGGCGATCAAAATTATAATTAAAATTTTAGATTTATTTTTAATGATCTCTTTTCCAGTAAAAGCAATGAAAAGATGGTTTTCCAGTAAGATCATAATGAATGCACTCTACCTATATGAAACATATATTTGTGTCTTAATTCTTTTTATATGTAAAGGAAAAGACATGAAATGTATGCATATAGATTTTAGGAGATGAGAGTTAAAATGTGCCAATAATCTTATTAACAGACAAATACATAGATATCGTCATATCAATGATAAGTTCAATAGACTTTCAGGCTTTAATATTCGAGAAGTCACAGACTTGGAGTAGTGATATTTACTTCACTTCGGTAAATCCTATCCATGTGCCTTTGAAAGTTACTTGCACTGCCAATAAGATCGTTAGTCTCTGCCTTATGAAAATCTTATATATGCATCTTTGAATTGTCTGCTCATATATATATATATATGCATGCGAATGTAATATATATTTTTTATATATATTTTATTATCATTTTACTTTATGAAAATCTTATTTAAAATAGATAATGAATGGAATGAACAATTATGATCATAAATAGTCAGTTCTATGAGGTAACCTAAAGGTGGACCGTACTGCTATATTTGAAAATCACAGGGACAAACTAACTAGTTTAGTTAATATATAACAATATCCAAAGATATCTTGTATACTTGTTTTTAAACTAGTTTATAGTCTGTTGCATTGCATTATTATTATTTTTTTATGCAATGTATATGGTTGTTTATATTTAGGAATCATCCAAAGATGAACTTAAATATAATGTTATAATTTATGTTTGAGTCTATTAATTTTACTCAAAATATTTAATAAGTGAGCTAATTAAATTTGTAACAGAAGTGAAAATTGCAGGTAGTGTTGAGGCAATCAGGTTTAATGGACTTAACTATTCTGAATGTTATGAATATGTCAATTTCCATGATGACATATATGGACTTCGAGAAACATTGGTTAATGACAAACCATCAGAGTTGACAGAGGGCAGCTCTCAAGCTGATAAGGATTATTATACAGCTTGGGATGATACGAACAGTACTCTGTTGAGCTTCATGAAGATGACTATGGATTCTACCATATGGCCATCAATGCCCACCACCAATGTGGCGAAAGAATTCGTACAACAACTTAAGGAATATGCTAGCACTGAAGGTGCAAGTAATGCTATGGCTAGCACATTGATGGCTGAACTGACGACCAAGGAATTTGATTGGAGTAAATAAGTTAATAGATTTATGGTCAACGTGAATATATTTAAATTCTGATCAACGTGATTACCCATAAATCTATTAACGTCAGATTATTTTTTCATATTATATTCATGATATGGATTATTTTTCGCATTATATTCTTTAATCTCGCATTAAACTTTTGTTGATAAATTAATCAACGTGATTACCCATAAATTGACCATATCACTAACATGGCCAATTTATCAGCAAAATTAAAGAATCTGGAAGTGGAGGTCAGTGAGGAATGGATGGCAGAAATGATCATCAACTCGCTTCCGACCGATTTTGGGTCTTTTGTGGTTAGTTACAACAACCTCGAAAAGAAATGGACCCTTCCTGAATTAAAGGCTAAAGTTATTCAGGAAGAAACGAGATTAAAGAAAGATGGAAAAGCCAATATTGCTCATGTTACGGTTTATTCCTCTAAAGCTACAAGCAGTAAGGTCAAGCCAAACAAGAAGAAAAAAGGTCCTCTGAAAGCGATACAAGGATCAATCCAAAAGGTGCAAAAATGTTTCTTCTGCAATAAAGTTGGACACTTAAAGAAAGATTGTCCCAAGAGGAAGGCTTGGTTCGAAAAGAGAGGTATGTATTATATTTTTGTACATTTCGAATCAAATTTACTTGAGGTATCTAAAAATACTTGGTGGCTTGATATTGGTGCTACAACTCATGTCTCTTGTATTTCTCAGGGATTTAGTACGATCCAGCCCATAACAAGAAATGAAAAATTTCTTTATATGGGAAATAAATCAAAGGCGCATATTGAGGGCATTGGCAATTACAGATTAGTCTTGGATAACGGAAATCACCTAGATTTAAAAGATTGCCTTTATGTTCTTGAGTGTGCGGGGAATTTAATTTCTGTTTCTAAGTTGGATTGTTTAGGATTTGAATTTAAGATTAGACATAACAACTTTTCTTTGTTTAAACATAAGTACTTTTATGGTAGTGGTACTTTGTGTGATAATTTATATCGTTTCAATCTTGATGAAAAGTTCTCTGATTCCCTGTTTTACATTGAATACAATCATGGTATTAAACGTAGTACTATAAGTGAACATTCTGCATCTCTATGACATAATAGGTTAGGTCATATATACAAAGAAAGGATAATGAGGCTGGTAAAGAATGAAATTTTACCTAAATTGGATTTTACTGACCAAAATGATGTATGTTTAGATTATATTAAAGGTAAACAAACTAAACATATAGTCAAGAAACCTGCCACTAGAGCTACAGAGTTGCTTTAATTAATACAAACCGACATTTGTGGCCTATTTGATGTTGCATCCTGGTATGGTGAAAGATATTTCATCACTTTTATAGATGACTATTCTAGGTACTGTTACTTATATCTATTGTCTGAAAAGTCTCAAGCAGTGAATATTTTGGAAACTTTTGTCACTGAAGTTGAAAGACAAATAGATCAAAAGATTAAAGTAGTCAGATCTAATAGAGGTGGTGAATATTATGGTAGGACTACTGAAAGTGGACAATGCCTTAGTCCTTTTGCGAGATTCCTTGAAAGTAAAGGCATATGTGCGCAATATACAATGTCTGGTACACCACAACAAAATGGTGTAGCTGAAAGGCGGAATCGTACTCTCATGGATATGGTTAGAAGTATGGTATGTAACAGCCCAGTACCTATCTCTTTGTGGATGTACGCATTACAGAAAACTGCGTATTTACTCAACAGGGTTCCTAGTAAGTCAGTTCTTAAGACTCCTTATGAACTGTGGACAGGAAGGAAACCCAGTTTCAGGCACTTACACGTTTGGGGATGCCTAGCGGAAGTGGGAGTGTATAATCCACATGAAAGAAAACTGGATTTCAGAACCGTTAGTGGTTTCTTCTTAGTATATCCAGAAAAATCAAAGGGGTACAAATTCTATTGTCCTAACCATAACATGAGAATAATTGAGTCTGGAAATGCTCGTTTCATTGAGAATGGAGAAGTCAGTGAGAGTGATAAAACACAAAAAATGGATATTAAGGAGACTATGGTAGAACAAACAATACCAAAGTCTACGACTGTTGTTGTAATTCCTACTATTATATTACAACGTAAAAACAGACGGGAACAACAACAACAACAACAAGAAATAAGAGATCCACTCCAACAAGAAGAAACAGGAAATCCACTCTCACTTGATAGTGACGCTAACAATGAAATAACGACTGATGAACAAACTCAAGATGTTCAAGTGAATTTAGATCAAACTACATTGAGAAGATCTATAAGGAAACGTAGATCTGCAATTTCTAATGATTATATGATTTATTCACTTGAACGTGAATGTGACTTGAGTATTGATAAAGATCCAGACTCTTTTCAAGAAGCCATGGAAAGTAACAATTCAAATGAATGGTTCAATGCCATGAAAGATGAATTAGAATCGATGGATAAAAATCAAGTCTAGGAACTTGTAGATTTACCTGCAGGGTGTAAAAAAGTCGGCTGTAAGTGGGTCTTCAAGACCAAGCGTGACTCAAAAGGTAATATCGAAAGGTATAAGACCAGACTTGTAGCCAAAGGTTTTACTCAAAAGGATGACATTGATTATAAAGAGATGTTTTCTCCAGTATCGAAGAATGACTCTTTGAGAATTGTTATAGCTTTGGTGGCTCATTATGATTTGGAGCTTCACCAAATGGATGTAAAAACCGTTTTTCTTAATGGGCAACTCGAAGATGATGTATATATGGCTCAACCTAAGGGTTTTGAGGTCATATGAAAGGAAAACATGGTGTTTAAATTGAGGAAGTCGATTTATGGATTAAAACAAGCTTCTAGACAGTGGTACTTAAAGTTTAATGATACTATTCTGTCGTATGGATTTGTAGAGAACATTGTTGATAAGTGTATCTACATGAAGGTTAGTAGGAGCAAGTTTGCGATTCTAGTTCTTTATGTTGATGATATCTTGCTAGCGAGAAATGATCTTGGTTTGTTGCACGATATAAAGAGTTTTTTTTTTCTGAGAACTTTGAAATGAAATATATGGGGGAAGCATCCTATGTGATAGGAATAGAAATATTCCGTGACAGATCACAAGGAGTTTTGGGACTTTATCAGAAAAATTATATCGGAAAAGTTTTAGAAAGATTCAGAATGGAAAACAGCCACCCTAGTCCAGTTCCAATTCATAAAGGAAAAAAGTTTAGCAACTCACAGTGTCCTAAAAATGAATTGGAACGTAAGGAGATGGACAACATTCCTTATGCTTTAGTGGTTGAGAGCTTAATGTATGCCATGACATGTACTCGACCAGATATCAGTTATGTTGTTGGTATGCTTGGTCGATATCAGTCGAATCCTGGTATAAATCATTGGAAAGCTGCAAAGAAGGTATTAAGGTATTTACAAGGAACCCAAAATCTATTAACGTCAGATTACCCATAAATCTATTAACGTTAGTTTAATTTTTCGCATTATATTTATGATAATAGTTTTAAGAAAATTCTAACATTCCTTTCTTATCTTCTTCCTCAGGGTTGTTCTTGTTTTCTAACCAGTTCAGACTTATTTGGCGATGGGTGTCGTGAATCTGTTGAGTCTGCCATTGGGAGTTTTCCAGAGGAGGCAACTGGGTTTTGTACTGAGGAGAGGAGGAAGAGTATGAAAAAAGAGAGTTTACCTTTACCACTCATCTTTTCTTCTTTAAACCCTTGTCTGCCATATGACTCAAAATCCATGTTTTATAGTTATCAACTGTGACTTGATCTCTTTTCTTTCTGGGGATCTAGAGAATGAAGACGAGGAAGAAAAATCAACCAAAGAAACCTAACAAGAAACGAAGAAAATGGGGACAAAAAATTAAGGTTTAGTTGTTGTTGTTATTGTATTATCCATTATTTGATATTGATCGCTCAATCATTCTGCTAGCAGTACTAGTGTTTGAATTCGTGATCGTTCTTTAACTACTTAGGTTAGAGGGCTCGTGCAAGATTTATCAATATTTTTTAAAATTTAAATATCAGCTTTTTACACATAAATGACGTGGTAAATAACACGATGTCTTGATTTCATTTAATAATTTCTTCATCCAAAAAATTATTAAATGAATTCGACTTACCACGTCATCTACAATCTTGGTCAAGAAATTCCATTCATCTCAATTTTTTAAAATAAATCTTTATTTCTTTCTACATGTAAATAAGGAGTATATATATTTATTTATAAATTACTTTGAAATGAACAAATCCTATTAATTAAAACCACAAATGACATAATAAGTTAGACTTATTTAATATTTTTTTCATTCAAACGCATTATAAATTTTTCTTTACTTGAAATGCTTTTTTATTTTAGTAGATATTAGAGCAAAAATCTTTTACCTTTTTTCTATACATCATTTTGTGCATCATGTTAAAATTTTCTAAAAAATTAAATTTTAAACCATAACTCTAATTTTCTATATGCTAAACCCTACACCCTAAAAATATATCTTACCCCTAATTCCCTAAACTCTAACCACAACCCTTAGCCTTAAACCCTAAATCTTCTAATTTAAAACAGAGACACAAATAGATGCATAAAAAAGAAGTAGACGATTTACACCCGTAAATATTATATTCGAAAAACAAATTCTGTAGGCTAAAAATAAATTAAAGTCATAATCCTTAAATTTCCTTCGTGTATTATTTATTTGAGACCAGCGGGACCGCATGTCTAATGTATTATCTGTCTGGTTTTCATGTGATCTTGTCGCCGTCCTCATATAAAATATATGTCTTAAAAAAATTGGTCATTTAATATAACTTTTATACATGATTTTTTACCCTTAATATAATCATTACACGTTATTAAAATATATCGTAGCATAATCATAAGATGTGATGTGATAATTGTTCGTCTTATTTTTTTAATTGATTATAAAATAATACACGTGTCTTGTTAAAAAATTACTATAACCTAAATAGAAGAAAAAGAGTACATATTGTATTAATAAAAGAACCATAAAATTAACATGACATAAAAAAATGCAAATAAACTATCAAATAGTATATTAAAATTTATTTTATGATAAAATATTATAAATGACATGAGGTTTTTTGACTTGAAAAAAACATTCATTTGAATCCATACGGACAGGGATGACTATTAAATGGAGTCGAGTAAAAAAATTTGAGTTATTCGAGTTGACGAATCATATTTTACAACTTAAATTTTATTTGAATTTTTTTATTCGAGTCGATTTTCAGAAATTTGAGTTGAGTAAAAATTTTGAGTTATTCGAGTTGACGAATCATGTTTTACAACTCAAACTTTATTTGATTTTTTTTATTCGAGTCAATTTTAAGAAATTCGAGTCAAATCGAGTAGAGTTTTCGAGTTTCAATAGATATTTACTTGTTATTATTTATCATATTATAGTACGGTTTGATTCTTATTTAAACGACTTTGTCTAATCATATAGGTTATGTATATATTTCTTCATATTTTGTCTAATCAACGTATATATATCATAAAAAATGAGAGACTCATCTCAAACTTAAAAATAAATCTTTTAATTATTAAAAATTTTAAGTTATTCGAATTTTTATTTTATAACTAAAATTTTATTTAAAATTTTTTCGAATCGAATCAAAACGAGTTAAGTATTTTTATTTCAAGTTGAGTTATTCGATTTTTTCGAGTTAAGTCTTACTCAACGCTTTATACGGGTGTGATGGCCAACCGGATATATATATAATAAGAATATTTACTTCCTTTCTCCTTTCGATCTCGTTCAATTAAATCTAATATAATGAATTTATACACTATAGTTGAGATATAATTAACAACCTTATTAATGAATAAAATATATTATTGAAATAATTATAAATAAACATTTATTTTCTCCCTCAGATCGGTTAGGAGAGTTCATTTTCAGATACTTAATATTTTCAGTTATTTTTATTAACTTTTATTTTAAATCGTTTAAATCGAATATTCGCAACTTAAATACATTAAAATCTGGATAATTGAGTAACGAGTACTTATTCATATTTTTATTTTTTTTAAAATTTAAATATTTTAAAAATCATATAATAAACACGTTTAAAATTTTACGTTCAGTGACGAAGATTTTAAAGAATAATGTGATATTATCCATAAAATATATTAAAATATTTTTCAATTAAAGTAATGGTAAAATCATGTTTTAAAAGAATATTTAATTTTATTGTTCACCTTAAAAATTTTAATATTTTTAAATCGTTTAGGGTTTTCTAGAATAAGGATTTTAAAATTTTTATAAACTAAATTTATTAGATGATACTAATTTTATATTAATGCTCGAATTCATGATATTCAGAAACAATAATCGTTCCTTTAAACACCGAAGTAAGATGATTCATACAATTATAATCTAAATTATTAAAAACAACAAATTTTAAAAATATTTTTGATTATAATTTAAAATATTATTTTATATATATTATAAAATATTACTCATACTATATCTTAAAATATTATATACTCCCCCTTCCTGAAATCGAAATTAAATGAGCAAACAATTAACATAAAGTAATAATAAAAATTATATTATAAGTTGTTTTTGTCACGTAATTTATAATATTATTAAATTAAATATATTATTCTATTTATCTTATTTTATTTTTTTAAGTAAATTTTATTAATAGTTATTATAGATTAATTTTTTATAAAAAAAAGATTTATTTAATTAAAAAATAAATAAATATATTTAATTAATTAATTTTATTAATAACTTAACAAAAATAAGAGCACGAGAGAGACTGAGAGAGATGATAAACTGGCTGAGTGTAGGGTTCAACATGGTTAATTATAAAACTGAAAATCGACCGAGATATTATGGTTCATAAATTTACGAATCGTGGTTGATCACAATTAATCGAATTAAATTAAGTTTAATTTTTAATTTATTTTTTATTATTTTTATAAGATAAAAATATAAATTTTATACTTAAAATACTATAGATATATTTTTATTTATTTTTATTTTTACTTAAAATAATTTTTTAATAAATATTTATGAAAATATCTTAAAATTTTTACCTTTTAATATTTAAAAAGTCATAAAATAAAGTTATTTTGTCAAGATAAAATATAAATTTTTAAAAATTAACGTTAATATAGAAAAACCAAAATCCAAGGTTAATTGAATCAAAATCTGATAATTACTAAAATAACTTATCAAATTAAATCAAAACCGCACCTAAATCGAATATACTCCTAGCTGTAGGGGTGAGCAAAACTCGACTCGACTCAAAAAAACCAAATAACTCGACTCGAAGCGAAAATACCCGACTCAAAAAAATTTCAAATAAAGTTTGAGTTGTAAAAGGAAAATTCGAATAACTCAAAATTTTTAGTAATTAAAGGATTTATTTTTAAGTTTGAGATGAATATTTTAATTTTTTATGATATATGCATTAATATATAAAAATATAAAAAAATATTTATATATATATACATATCTTATATGATTAGAGAAATTCGTTTAAATTAAAATCAAATTATATTATAACATGATACATAATTATAATTAAATATTTATAAAAATTCAAAAACCTAACTCAGTTCAACTCGAATTTTTTAAACCCGATTCAAACCGAAAATTTTCAAATAAAATTTAAATTATAAAATATAACTTATTAATTTAAATAATTTAAAATTTTTAATTCAATTCGACTGACCGAATATTCACCCCACCTAGCTGTGTGCGACTCTCACGGCATCGAGCTTCATCAAAAAGCCACCGCCCATTTTTCAAAAATCACGGCCCTGCTCTGCTCTCAAGATTAGATTCCAGTACCTTTCTCTACAATCAACGCACCTTGCCAAGTATTTAATTCACTGCAATACAAAGGATAAATAAATTTAAAAACTAAACTAGTAGAGCCATAGAGCCTCTAGGGCAGCGGACCTTTCATTCAACCGCCGCCGGCACTTTCCTCAACCCAAACTCGACGTGGTTGTTCCCTATTGGTGAAGAAGATTTGGTGGTGATGCAGACTCGACGTGGCAGGGAAAACTACACAGGTGTTTTGGATTTTTTCAGGGAAAATAAAATCGGACCTAACAGTAAAATTAAATTCCGTTAATTGTAGGAGCTGGGAAGTTGTGGCATCTTTCAAGAAAATATAAATTTGGCTCCATTTTTACGCAAGGGGAGTAAATAAAAGGAAGGGTAAGCAGTAAGCACGAAGCAGGTGGTTTTGACCCGGCGAAGTTCGTCGGAGATTCGGACGGAATCACTCTCAATCCGAGTTTCGATCGCTGAAATAGAAAAGAACCGGGAAAATGAAAGGATCTGGATCTCTTGTTGCGACTGTGCTCGCTGCTTCCACGGTGGCTCTCTCTTCATCTTCATCCCCCGGGGTCCGATGTCAACATGTTACTTTTTCTCCTTCCTCCTCTACCGAGGTTTATCTTCTTCTTCCAATCAGAACATTTACTCATTCGTATTGTTTTGCTGGTTCCCGTTTTCAAATTTCACTGTGAAATTTCGACTGCCTAAATCTGTTAAATTCCGTTTCTTAATTCTGGATTTAGGTTGCTCGTTTAATTCCTTTTCTTTAGGAGTATGCTTTCTGAATCTATTTTGATGTTGAGATTGAACAATGATTGTTTAGGGTTCACAGAACGGTTCGTCGAGAAATTGCACGGCGTCGGAACGGGAGCAATTCGCGCCACGATTTGATGGTCTGAGGTTCATAGAGACGCTGGTAACAGCCCACAGATGAAACCAACAAACCGCCATAGCTTATCTCCGTTTAATTTTCTTTTTGTTCTTTGAAAAGTCTTGCTAATTGCTAACCCCTCCACAAATAATACTCGTAATTTCATTGTTCTGCCATTGATTTGAGTTCGATGTGGGTGACGTTTCTTGGTTTTGTCTTGTAATTTCCGGTCCCTGAGGTTGAGATGCTCTGTATTATTATAACTATTTTGATGTTGAAATTTTAAAACTTTAATTTTCAGGTGTGGGTGTGGGCCTATTTGTCTGGTCCATACTTTAAAAGTTGCAACAGAATAAAAATAGTAAATTTTAAAAGGTTGTGTATTGTATTTAAGGGTGAAAAAAAACCTGATTACCCGGTCTGAAATTTGGTAAAATTTGGTAGATTTATTTGATATTGATTCTGGTACGATCGGGACTAAATATAAAATTTAAGTCCCGATTATAATAAGGGTTGAATCTTAATATTTTGGATTTAGACCGGAATCAATATCAAATATTTGATATTGTTTTTTTTTGTTATTTTTTTATCATTTTTTTTATATATGAATATGAGTATTATTAATTTTAAAACTTTAATTTTCAATCATACAATATTCTAATTTTATTATTTAATATTATTATTAGTGATTAGATTTTTTTAATTACTAAAAAATTTTAATAATAAATTAATTGACCAGGTATTCGGTATTAGTATTAGTTCTCATCAGTAACGAGATTGATTTTTAAAATTTAGGTCTTGGTATGACCGAGACTAAGATTGATTTTAATTTTTAAGAACCAATAGTTATCGGGATCGAGACCAATTCTATTTAAATTAGCCAGATACCTGATCTTGCCTGCCCTTAATTATATTAATCAGATTGGATTTTTTTTTTTGTTAATTTTTTATGCATTATAAGAAAGTTTGTAAAAAATCTTAAGACATAAATTAGATGAAAACTTTAAAATCGATAATTATATTTTTATTTTTAAAAAATGATGAAATTAATTTTTAATTGATCATTTATATATAAAAATCTGAAACAGGTGTCGAATCATTGTACAAACAGAATATTTATAAAAATATATCATAAGATAGAGACTTACAAAAATAAAATTTATTAGAATCAAAATTATATGAAAAAATTTAAATTCTACGAAAAGATTTATATTCGATGTACCTTATAATGTATTTCAATTTTCAGGTAGCATAATATAATTTGCAAAGTTAAAATAATTTGGTAAGAAAACTACATTTAAGGTGAGTGTAAAAGACACCTTTGTCCCACAACTTCTTAAAACACACTTTATGTTACCATCGATGTTTAAGGGTGAGTAAAATTCAATTAAAAAAATTAAATAATTCGACTTAAATGATAATATTTGACTTATTTTGATTCGATTTAAAATTTTATAAACTCAAATTTATTTGAAAAAATTTCAACAAAATTTTAGTTGTAAAATAAAATTTTGAATAACTAAAAGATTCTAATAATTAGATAATTTATTTTTAAATTTTAGACAAGTCTCAAATTTTTATGATATATATATAATATGAAGAAATATTATCACATATGAAGAAATATATATACATATCTTATCTGATCATTGAAAGTTGATTAAATTACATTTAAATCGTACTATAATATAATAAATAATTACAATTAAATTTTTATAAGAATTCAAAAACTCGACTCAATTTGACTTTCTTTAACTCGAATCAAAATAGTTTTAAAATTAAAGTTTGTCGATTTTACTTTTCAATAATCTAATTAAGAAGCTCGTTTTTCAATTTTTCGAACTTCCCCACTTGACGTTGTCAAGCATTCAAAACAGGGGAATTTATGAACAAATTTTGTGTTATTATTATGATTAAAAACGACTTCATGTTAAGCATTTTATATACAGTGGCGATTAAATTATATATTTTATATTATAACTGATAAAGGTCTCATCTTTATAATTTTTCTGGGCCTAAAAATACAAAGACCGACCATAGGACTGTAAACGAACTGAACAAATATAAACACACCATAAACACAAACGAGGGTGTGTTTATATTCGTTCGTTTAACTTTAACCGAACAACGAACACAATTGTTTTTGTTTGTGTCCGTTCGTCAAGTATTATAGCTTGTTCATGTTTAGATAAGGATATGCAAATATGGAGATTACTAAATAGCTAAAGGTAAGCATAATCAGGAGACCAGGTTATATGAATCTGTCCTCAAACAAATGCAATTAAAATGTATGAATGGAGGTTGAGAAGATGATTGAAGCTTGAAAGGTGGAAGATGGCAGTGGAGGGAGGAAATAGAAAATGGGTTTGAAGACTAATACAACCATGTATATACAAGATTTTCACCTTAAACCTTAAATCAACCTTTATCCTAAAGCATAAACCTTACCCCTAAACACGAACCCTAAATCCTAAAACCCTACATTATTAATCTACTTTAACAAAAAGAAAATATATTACATCTCTATTTTGACCAAAAAGTTTATACTTTTAAGTACCTAAATTAGTTGAAACTACACGTAAACATATCCACGTTTAGATAGATACGTGATTCAGATTATTAGCTGAAACTACTTTTATTCTGAACCTGACAGAGTGAAAATGGTTATGAAGTACACACAATTGGGATATATCAGCCCACTTCCGCCCTTACCAAAGGCAAAAACTTGTACTTTTGCTCTCTCCTAGGGCAAGTACGAGTCCAAGGGATAGGGAGTCCAACAAAACGTGGCTCAATTTTGATTTGTTGGTATAAAACCCACCATGTAACTCCCGGATTAGTATTAATACAAAGAGCCAAGATGTTACAGAACTTGCTAGGATTTTGCTCTCTGGAATGGCGAACCGTGGGATACTTTCTTCATGCTTCATTCGTTCACGTTTCCGGCACATACTGAACCCGTGAACTCGAGATTTGGTGGCTTTACCTTTTTATGTTAAGACGATGACTTTAAAACCGCTTTTGAACTCAATCAGGTTGGCTCGCAGTCGCAGCTATTGAACCTTTACAGCAGCTTCCATCCAAAGCTTCACAAGATTCTACACAGTGAACGTTAGTTATAAGTATATAATCCTCCAAATAAATGTCTATCACCCAAACTTCCTACAAGTATCGATTTAGGGTCTGTAATACATCAGTGTGGAAACGAGAAAGGGTAAATATTCTCGGGTTGAGGTAAAGGAAATAACCTTTATTTTGATTAGCATTTGTCTGGCTCTGGTGGTGTTTCATGCTCTATCAAATGAACCGCGTTCGGGTCCTGCTGAGTCACCCGAATCTTGCATGGAGAATAGAAAAGCTCAGCACCATTCCAATTAAATGCAACAAATTCAGTAATAAACTATCAGCAGCTCATTGACCTTCTTGTAACTATCATTATCGTTACTTTTAGATAAAAGGAGAATAGCATCCTACTACTAAACTGTCTTAACATAAGAACAGATGTCTCGTGTATTTTCCGATCACATAAAACAACTTTCGTCGTTACCTAGTTACAGCACATAGGATGAGATGTTTACATGTCCTGTAATAGCCAACAACTAATTCATATAGCGGCAATAAGGGAATCTATTATCATTCTATCTTGAAACACTCCTTAGAGAACAATAATGTGAGACAGATTAATAAATCAACATTGCAGGCGAAAACACTTACAGTCTCGGCACATAAGAGAATAATAGTTTATTATTTGATATAAACATGCACAGTGGAAAAACAAACTACACAGATGCAAATCAGTAGGAATTATTATCATAGAAACATAAAAACAACACATATAGGACGGTGAAAAGGAAAAATGTATTAAGGGCCAATGTGTCATACCTTATGGTGATCAGCTGCTTCCCTCTTACCATATAAAGTGCACAAATGATGTGATTTGGGTCTTACAACTCCGCCATCAGCTTGATTTCTGATGACAATATTAAGATTATTAATTATATTAAGAATTTTATCATATTCATGCTCACCCATTGAACCTAAAGCAAATGAATGATGATGTAGAAGCAACTCTGACAAATAATAGATTGTATTAATCAGTAATTTGGCATCAAATTTGGGAGTTGTAGACTTGGGTGGCTCTTGAGATCTTTCAGTTAAATCTGAAAAAACACCATCTCCAATGGAATGTGAATTCAAGGCAATATCTGCTGTAGGGAATGAGATACTAGAACTTGGTACAGTATGTGCACTGTTCGTAACACCGTTCAAAGCATTATATGTTGCAATGGCAATACTCTCCAAGCCGCCAGCAACATTTTCAATCCGTCTTTCAGGGGTAACATACTCTTCCCCAAGATATTGCTGAAGACGGCAAGAATTGACCCCTGAATTTCTAAATGACTCGTAAGGAGTGCCATGCTCTTCTATTGGGTTGCAGACATCATAAGAACAACATATTCCTATATCATTGATTTCTTTTGAAGGACTTGTGCCTGCTTTATTAGAACCCCTCATTCTGTCTTCTCCTGAAGAAGAAATAACAGCAAAAGCTTCGGTATTCTCAGTACATGAAAAGCTATCTCCTTGACATTCCTTCTGAAGGTAATCAACTTTTAGTTTAGAATTTCCAGGAATAAACACAGGTGCCAGAGGATTTAAACTATTATGTGCCACTTTTTCATTCTTAGAACATTCTAGTTTCAGAGGCACTGAAACTCTGGAAGATGGACCCTTACAATCTTCCCAATTGACAGGGACGGAATCTCTAAGTGGAGATTTATAAGCCTGAGTTCCTTTCCAGCAAGGTGAATCTACATCAGAATCGTCACTGTTGGTAGACCATTTATCATCAGGTATACCTGCTTTCGCACCATGTTGCTCTACAATCAAGTCTTCATGATCATTGGAACAGGCAATTTGACGCTTGGATTTTGCCATAATATAAGGACTTGTAGTCTCATTGTGGACTGGTTGAACAATATTTCTCTTTCCACCTTTTTCTGCTAGGACTAGGTCTCGGCAAGCCACCTGACTCCGCGTTATATCACTACCAGTAATGCCAGGTACAACATAGCCAAAATAGGAATCCATGTTGCTGACTGTATCAGTGCCATCATAAGCCACATTCTCTAAAGGAACAGTATTTACAATTGGAGGACTGTAACTAGCACTTGATGGTTTGAAAGTTTGAGCTGAATAAGAAAAACACTCTGGAGCAGATGAGAACAGAGCTTCAGGTTCACAAGAAGCCAGATGTGGAAAACATATCTCATTGTTAATAATAGGTGAATCACAATGACTCAAAGCTGGTGATGATGCCGAGTATGACATTTGACTTTGGGTATCTTGAGGTCTTGGAGCAAAGGACAAACCTGATAATATAGGAAATGATTTTGTCATACATTTGTTCAAGAAATTTACTTTGGAATTAGCCAGTCTAAAAACACCGAATTCAGTACGTAATCTATCCTCACCTACTGGTCTAATTCGATCATCTTCTCCGACAACCCCACAGCCTTTTTCGCGCAAAACAAAAGGCGTTCTACTAACAAGTTTTGATCCTTCAATGGTAGTACCTGGACAAAACCATCAACAGTTTCAGCCCTAATTGCATGGTCACCAGAAAGCATAATCTTTTTTGAAATATGCTTCTCCTTTTATTCAACTTCGCACCTACAAGTAACCTTCAGTTCATCCAAGAAGAATAAAACCCTTGGATTCATAACTTAAAACATTTATCCTTTAGAAGGCCAACTAACAATTTACAAGAATGATTCTCGTTCTACACAAGTAACATTGCAGATGCTTAACAAAATCAGAAGCAATGAATCAATAATAGCAAATTAATTAGCTAGGTACAAAATTGAAACTACCTTGATCAAGCGGATTATCGCAAAACGATGAAACACCACTAGCAATCTGATCATTTTTGCCAGGAACTTCTTGTGCCCCTTGTTGAACTGCACTCTTCGGGAACACACTGCCTAAGCTTGAGGAAGTAAGAGAGAAATGGGTTTGAACTGGAGGATCCTCCGACGGGTAGCTCGTAAAACAAGAATCGAGTTCAAAGTGAAGGTCATTAACAAAAGGGAAAGCGGTAATTGCAGTAGCGTCAGAGAGATAAGCAGAGTAGCCATGATGACGATGATCACCCAAATTCGGGATCGGAAAGGGTTGATCAAGACCGGAGGTAGACGATGACGACGAACCAAGGAAAGGGTCAAAAGATTCATGGCGATTGAAAGGGCTGCCGATGGTGAACGGACGAGCTAAAGGAGACAAACGAGACGAGGATGTTGGGATTGAACAGACATTAATGGATTTACTTCTCCCACTCATCATTCTCCACAAAAGGATCAAAACCTGTTGGAATTTTCAACATTCCCAGACATCAAACAGAAGGAAGAAAAACAACATTATTTACTTTGCAGAGATTAAAGAATAATTGAAGAATACATATTGAAAAACATGAAAAGATGAATTATTTCACATGACATACCTGTTTGAAGCTGAAAGATTTCTTTTTTATTTTGTTTGGTACTTAACTGCGGGAATAAGAAGAACACTGGGAGGCTCTTCGGCTTCCATTTGAACATGAAGAGTCCATTTTATGACAACTTCTTTAATAAGTCATTGACCAATTCTACCCTAACCACTCTGGTCTGTTTGAGTACCACAGAATGTAAAAACAACTAATTGGATGGGTTTCAGGTCCTATAAAATTGGATACCAAGTTATTTTAGATTGATTTAATATTTTAATTCAATTTGGGTTAGGTATGAGTCCATTTTAGATCGGGTCTATTTCAGTTTGGGTTTATTTTAGACTGTGTTCAAACGGTTCGGGTCCAAATCAGATAATTGACAAATTTATTTTAGGATAGATAAATTTCAGGTCAGGTTCATTTCAAGTCGGTTTTATTTTAGGTCGGGTTAATTCGATTTTGAATTCATACTATTTAAAATTATTAAATTTGAGTTTGGTACAAATAAGTAATTAAGTAAATAACCGATAAACTTTGGATTGATAATTTATTTTGAATTAATTATTTAATATCTAGCGTCTTTCACTAGCATGAATCATATTAAAAATAAATATTACACGCTAGACTAAACAAAATATCATTAAATGATTCATATCTTAAAAATTGAATTAAATTACAAAATTAAAAATTAATAAATGTAAATTTTGAAGGTAAATAAAGATATTACGACATTAAAAACAGTAGACTAAATTATGAAAAAATGAATATGGGTCAATTTAAAATAATAATAAGAGAAAATTAATAAGGAATAAATTTGAGTTTTAAATTAAAAAAAACATTAATCAAATATATCTTCTTAAAAATAGACTAAATTAAAAAAATAAATAATAGTTAATTTGGAATAAAAAAAATTGTAAGAACTAGAATGAACAATAACATAATCAAATGAGTCATATTTAAAACACTGAACTAAATTTTTAAATTATAAATTAATAATAGTTAAAATATCATCTTTATATATATATATATATATATATATGTATTTGATAGGTTAGATGTCATGTTATTTAAAATATATATCATATGCATATGACATGTTATCATTGTTAGATTTTTAACGGTTCAGTTATCATGGTAGTTAAAAAATAAGTTATTTGTTAAAAAGATATAGGTTAAGGGTTAAATTTATCCAAAAAAATAAGGGCCAAAACGATAAAAATTATAAACGTTAAAGGTTAAAATTATCTTTATGCTTATAATTTATACATATACAATATAATTTAATACATTTCAAATATTTAATACATTATACATATACAATATATTTTGTATAATATACTATATAGAATATATATCATATAGAATTTATAATATATATAAAATATATACTATATAAGAAGTTTATATTATATATAGAATATATGTTATATATGAAATGTATACTATATATGAAATTTATATTATATATGAAATATATACTATATAAAGAATTTATACTACATATAGAATATATATTATATATGGAATGATATTATATATAAAAATATGAAATGTATAAATTATAATACTATATGTATGTATATGTATACTTATATATTATAATATATATATATATATACACTATATATATGTATATAATATACATTAATATATATATTATATGTATATAATATATACAATTATGTATGTATGTATGTATGTATGTATGTATGTAATATTGTAATGTTGTATGCTTATAATATATGTATATGTCTATATATTATAACTTATATGTATGCTTATAATGTATGTGTATTATAATTCGATAACAAGTTTTTTATTCCCTAGTCTATTAACATATACTATGATAAATTTTAAAACTAATTAATACAAAATATAAAAATTTAAGAATGAAATTACTAATATACTAAATTATATTTAAATTTTAATTATAATAATACATTTATTGTAAAAAATTGATTAAATAATTAAATTATTTCCTAAAAAAATTCGTTGGACAAAATTATAAATTAAATTTTTATGTATTTTAACTCATTTGTATTGATGCCTGAAATCTAATTAAAAAATAAAATCAGAAAAATCCTATAAACCCTCTCATATCCTTCTTTTTCCCACCAAAATTCCACCTTTCTCAGCTATATTGCTTCTTCGTTTTCTTATTCATATCTTTGCTAAGTTAATCAGTTATCAAGATTAGCAGAAACAAATGGATGGTCTATTGAAGATTGCTGACTGACCAGAAAAATGAGTACTAGGTTAGTTTGAGAGTGCTGAGCACTTAGGTCCTCAAGAAAGTTACTTAGACAAGGTTCCGGAAGATTATAGAACTAAAAAAATGATTAACTGACCACAATAAATATAAAAATGAGTACTAGTTTAGTTTGTTATTGTAATGAACGTTTTATCTTATTTGATAGATAAAGTTGCTGATAATAGAATTTTTCAGTTTCATCCTAAGTGCAAAAAGATTTACCTTATTCATCTTTGTTTTGTGGATGACTTGTTAATCTTTTGTAAGGACAATTTGCACTCTTTACTAGGTGTTCAATGTGTGTTAGAGAAGTTTTATGAGTTGGTTGGGCTTTGGTTAAATGTTTCTAAGTCTGAGTTGTTTGTGGATGGTTTATCTACTGATCAACAAATTGAGTTGAGTGAGCTTACTGATTTTCGGAGAGGAGTATTGCCAGTTAGATATTTGGGGTTGCCTTTGGTTACTAGGAAGCTCTCTGAGAAGGATTGTGTTGTTCTTATTGAGAAAATTCGAGTAAAGTTGGGACAATGATCAAAAAGACTATTGAGTTATGCAGAGAGACTTCAATTGATCAAAGTTGTGTTGTTCAGCATGGTTAATTTTTGGTGTAGACAGGTGATTTTGTCGAAAGGTGTGCTGGACCAAATTGAGCAATTTTGTGTGAGAATTTTTTGGAAAGAAAAGGATTGTTCTGCCCAGGGTGAAGGGTGGGATGGAAGCAAATTTGTTCTCCTAAAAGTGAGGGTTGTTTGGAGTTGCGGAGCTTAAAGGAATGAAACCAAGCTTGTTTTTCTCTTCTGTTAAAAAAATTACTTGCTTCGGAAGGGTCTTTATGGGTGGTCTGCGTTCAGAAATATGTCCTAAAGGATGGAGATGTGTGGACAGTGCAGCCTAAGCAACATTATAGTTGGTGCTTGCGGAAATTGTTGAATTTGAGAGATAAGATGCAGCCTTTAATATTGCAGGGGAATGGTTTGACAATGAAAGTTGTTTGGAAGGCAACTTGGGAGGTAAGACTCAGGGTGTCTTGACATAAGATGGTTTGGTTTTATCTGCACATCCCTAAACACTCTACTATTTTGTGGATGACAATTTTGGATAGATTGCCTACTCGGGATAAGTTGTTAAGGATGGGTCGAGAGATGGAGGAAGGGTGTATGTTTTGCGAGGGCATGGTGGAGTCTCGAGATCATCTCTTCTCGGCTTGTAGATTTGCCAGGACGGTATGGAATGAGGTTTTGAGGTACCGCGGGGTCCATAGAAGTATGTTGGTATGTGTAAAATCAAATTTGATTTTGATATAACAATTAAATAGAATGACTATTCTTTGAAATAATTTTAAGTCCCTAAGTCAATATTTTTTGATTTCAAGACAAACAAAGATTTTAAAAAGAAAATTCTAAGTATTTATGAACTACGGTATCGAACCATGGTTCGATACCCCTGGATTTTCAAAGCCATGTTTTTATGTTCAAAAACAGGTATCGAACCACCATTCGAAACAAAGGAGCTCACTGTCAGCCTCTGTTTCGAACCACCGTTCGATACCTCTGGATTTTCAAAGTCATATTTTTGTGTTCAAGAACATGTATCGAACCACCATTCAAAACAAAGGAGCTCACTGTCAGCCTCTGTTTCGAAGCATGGTTCGAAGCACTTCGTCCATATTTTTAAGTATTTTAAAATCTATCAAAAATAGATAGTTCGATACCACCCTTAATCCCAACGGCTATTTTTGCATTAAATGTTTTGACCGTTGGTGGTAGTTAATTTTTTGATTGGTGGTTAGCCTGTTCCGAAACATGGTTCGATACCAACCTTCACAGTTTCAAAAAGGTATCGAAGCATGGTTCGATACCCCTTGGTTTAATGCACAACGGTTCTTTCTATTCTTGGTCTGTTTCGAAACAGGTAGTACGTGTTTCGATACCGCCTGCTGCAGAGTGCATTTATGATGGGAAATTGAAGTCTAAACGGTCATATTTTTGTTCCCAACAACCACAACGGATAGAAATCAATGAGATGGTATAAAATAAAGCAATTTCAACAGCATTAAGGATTATTGAACCTCAAGCAACATCCAAGCACACAAATCCAACTCAAAACACTTCATTGCATATTTTAGCCTCCCAACTTGTGTATTTCACTTTGATCAGTTGTAATCTAAGTTTGGGGAGAGTTTGTTTGTATTTGGGGCTATTATTTCTTGTGAGAGAATCCGTCTTAGCCAAACCAAATTTCTTGTAACACCTTGTGAGGTCTAAATCAATTTTGGGTAGAAAATTGATTTGTTTGTAAAGGTTATCCCTTGAACCTAGAAAAAGGTTGAATTCAATAGTGAATTGGTTTCAAAATCCTTAGGGGAGCTAAGGTAGTGGATGTAAAGCTTGTTCGAAGCTTGAACCACTATAAATCATTGTGTTCTTCATTTCTCAAATTATACCGAAAATCTCCTACCAAATTTTTTAATATCCAATTCACCCCCCTCTTGGCCATTATACAACATCGATCAACTCAACAGTATGGAATGTTGAATTAGATTGATTGTGTTCGCATTTGAGGGGGAGGTCCTTGATTGTTCAATTGCTTAAGCTCGCTTGGGGCTCCTTTGTATACTTTGTATGGAAGGAGCGTAATAGAAAGATATTTCGGCACACGAGTAGGTCTGAAAATTGTATACTTAGGTGCATTATAAAGGTGGTTCGTATTCATTTACGGGGTAAGAGTATACATTTAGATGATGTAAATAGGACTCTTTGTACATCTTGGGGAATTCCCTAGTTGGAATGACTGTCCAAAATATACTTTGAGAGATTTGTTTTCTTGTCTTAGATAATAAAATACACACTTATCTAAAAAAAATATCTAAAAGAAGCATTTTCTGGAGCCTAATCCTAGAGATCTAATGTCACCAAAACCTTTAAGTCAAACCTATGCCATGATCCAAAAAAGTCGAATATTGGAACAAAAAAAGTGAACAGGGTTGGAATCACAGCTTTCGGAATGTCTGCTACCACTTACCAGGCACTGTGATGCTGCCCCTCAAATCTCTTGAATGAGTAAGAATGACAAAAGTATATATATATATATATATATATATATATGAGCTTAACCAATTTTCAAGTAATCCCTCTGCTTTAATTTGGAAATAATTTAAAATCCTTGAATTTCCATGGAAGACACTTCTTTATTCCATATCAAACTCTATAGTTTTGACCGTACGGTTTTTCTTATATTTAAATGTTTTTCAGTTTCGGCTCCAACTCAAAATCGCATTTGCCTGTGTCTTCCTTCCAAAACCCTTTTTCTTGGTGTGTGTTGCTGTATAATGCCTCTGGAACCAAGCAAGCCTGACCACTCCTCTGGTGAAGGAGATAAGCATAGAGTTCTTGACAATGACATGATCAACTCCATAACTCGTGGCGTATGAGGTGTTCATAAACCGGGATCAAGACAAGGCGGAGATGATGATGGTGATGAACATGGTATGAGAATTATAAAACTTGCTGGAAGGAATGCCGGGGCCACAATGCGAATCGAGTTGGATGAGAAATCCGGCAGCCTACATGGGATTTCACTTGGCGAGCCTGACACAATGAGTACCTACGTGAACAACAATTTCCAAGCTGTTAACAACTCAATCATGTTCTGCGGCAGATACAACACCAATGATCCTGGTGTCCATTTGGACATGTCGGATGTTTACAAACATGAAAGCAAGAACTCAGAAGATAAGCACAGGAGGGGAAAGAAAGCAGAGAAGGATTCCACTAAAACCGAACATTCCGATTAAGTTAACGAACACGAAATTGCAGCCAAAATTGCTGAAAAGAAGTCTATCCCAAGTCAATATATGTTGCATAGAATAAATCTTTGTATTGCTTTACTTAATGTCCAAGATTATGTTTTCATGACAGCATGTAAAAGGTTCTATGACTGCAAGTTCTATGAAATCCCAGTATGCAATCTGGATTTAGCCAAACCAAAGAATGACAAGTCTAGATTATTTCAACCTATGTAGAAGTTTAAACAGATTATGAACATATTGCTCGTGTGCTGGAGACAAAGGATTTGATGAAAAGGTGCATCTGAAATATTCGGAACTAAGGTCGGTATACGAAAGTACAGTTTTTCCATGCGAATCGGCACTACTTGGAGGTGAAACTGAAAGCATATCATACTAAACACCTATCAAAATAAAGCTGGGATTTTTTATATCAATCCTATCAATCTGCTTTCTTAACAATTTAATCTGTACAGTACCTCTTATAGAATCAACTACCTCTATTGAACTTCTGTTTACACTTCGAAACAAACAAATTTCTCTCTCCAAATATGATAGATGTAACCACTCCATGCCAACTTCAAGAGTAAGTAAAGTGTTTTAGCTTTAAGCCTTGCACAACCCTGATTCAGTTCAAAATCCCAGCCTTGAACTCCTTTATTGATCCGACATAACTTGAGTACTTCTAACCAAATCTGTTTAGTAAAACTGTATTAAAAAATTATATGGTTTCTTCTTTCATTCTTACAGCAGCAAAAACAGCATTCATGATTCACTTGCTGCCCTCTTTTCAACATTCGATATTCGGTAGGTAACCTGTCCAGAATCATATCAACTTGTGCCATTCAACCTTCTCTTTTTTGCAGCCGAATTGTCCTCCAAATCTTGGTGACAGAAATTTACAATCGATGAAATTGTGCAGCCTCAACTCTCAGATTGAGTATTTCCCTCCAAATCCATCTGGAGTTATATCTAGGACTTAAAGTATTAAATTCTAGAAATCACAATCTTTAATGATATATGCTCTCAACCAAGCAAACCCAAAGAGATCGATTTTTTTCAGTAAACCACATTTTCCAGATGGTATAAGGTTATTCTATGTTGCCATATTGAGTTTAAGTTGGTGAAAGGGTGTCAATATTGAATTTTCTTTCTCACTTTTAGTTGACGAGCTTTGTATATCATGGATCTCAATCCTGGAAACAATGGTGCATCCATCACAATTTTGTTAAAAAGGTAAACTTTTTTCTTTTGATTTGTTTGTTGCAGAACAATTGAACAAGAAAAGTTGAAACATATTTGGTGGTATTAATCAAGAGTTTATTCGAATGCCACACGAAAGGACTTAAAGTTAGGCGGCAAAATGCTACTTGGTCTCGGGACAACTTGAATCACAAGAAACTGTAATGACTGGTAACTGAGCCTCTTGTTCCCTAATCTCCTTGGCTTGTTGAGCAATTGTTGATGCACAGTTCTGCATCTCTCTGTTCTTGCCCCAAAGAAGAATATACAGTCCGAGGACGACAACAATTGAACCCAACAAACTGGTCATTCGAGTGGCAGAGAAGAAAGTTATCAATGAGTATTCACCAGCTTGTAAGCAGATAAGAAAATGTATTAATTAAGTAGGAGTTAGTATAATTAACCAACCTCCCCATATATAGTTGTTCATGAAGGATGGGGATATCAAACATGGCTGCCAGTATCTGGACAAGAGGACTGAAGGCTGCTGTGAAGACCGGGCCCCTCTTCTTGACACACCACGCCATGCCGACAAATGACAGGCCGGATCCTATCATTCCCTGCATAAACAAAACAATAGCATGATAACAATGGAAGAAGCTCAGGAATAGGACATCAAAATCCTTGAAAGTCATGGTTTTCTAATGGCCTTTCAAGAACCAAAGACATTATTTATCTCTCATTTACTGTATTGTTAATTCAAGGAATGGAAAGCGCTAATTCTGTTTGCAGTGTTCTACAGTTTTGGTCTATGGAATCTACTTGGATTGCTCATTCAGGGACTGGAGAGACACTAATGTAGTGTACAATATCTGCAACTAGGAAATACAAAATTACAAGATAGATGCGTAGAATTGAAGTTGGAATCTATGCCTCTCTTTTTGGTAATTTTAATTGAATGGCAACAAGGAAAAAGATGTTTTGGAAAAAGGAAAGATTTGCAAATCTAGCCTAGCATACAAGATAGCATATACCTAGGCCAGTTTGCCCCACTCCTCGACCCCAAACCCGCGGTTGTGTCACCACCTATGTTTCTCGGACTCGGCACATGTTCAATACATATTTGTATTCAACACTAATTATGGATTTCAAATAACATAATTTAAAATTCACCCTGTTATAAACTTCCAAGAATTAATCATCTATATTTTGACATTTGCACCAAAAAGAGCATACTTACTGTATAGAGGACAGTTATGATTTCAACTTTTCCCTTCAGTTCCCATATGGAAAGGTCCCTGTTTATACACAAACATAAGGCAGCTGCTTGAATTGCACCGAAGAAAGACATGATTGCAGTGCTGGAGAATTGACAAGGGTATCTTCTTCCAACATATGATTGAATGATGAACCATGAAGACCACAACAGGGTTCCCACTGTAAGAGCTAAGCAACCGATGGTCCACCTTTCTGCCCTCTTAGAAAAACTCAGCTTGACTGCATGCGCAACACTCGGAGACATGGCATGTGAGTGTAGGTGTTTGAACAAAGGCCTTCCTTTATAAAGTGTCAATAGCAGGGCACCTCCCACACATATCATTGAACCAAGTATTTTTGCTCTCCCGCTCTTGCTTTTGAGGCTCACGGTTTCAATCCTGCAGTATAAACAAGTGACACCAGAGAGTATTGAACAAAGGGTTTGCACAAGAACATTATATCTATATAAACCATGGCTGATTTGCAGCTATACCGAAATGGTAATGCCATTATAAACGTGACCACCGGCACCATGTTGATAAAAGCGCATGAGAATGTAGCAGATGTGTATTGAATTCCAAGGAGAAAGAAGTACTGCGTTAGTGAGGCCCTACAAGGAATTAACAAGTTAGATATTCATTCCATCATACTAAAAATAAAGGTAGAAGGGAATTCATGACTAATGTACAGCTGAAGATAAACTAACCCCACGATTGCACTGCAGAAGAGGTAACATAAAATGCGTGGTGTGAGCTTTGGTCTGCTGTTCCTGCAAGCAATCTTAGAGCTGAAACTTGTGGCAAGAGAGGGCTAAAGCTAAGAAAAACACTTAAAGAAAGGTAATGGGAATAATGGAGAGTGGAGAGAGCTCCCTATACCTTTCCCAAAAGTATCCAATGGGGGCCAAAAAAATTGTAGAGATTGACAGCCGGAATGTTACGAGAACCAAATGGTTCATCCCATCATCAAGGACTTTCTTAAGAAGAATATTCACCACCGCAAAAGAAAAATCAATTGCTATCATCACAATAAAAGGGTACCATTCATTACAGCTTTTCAATCCAGCCATTGAACCACCAGCGGCAGTCAAAAGAGCCAAGGTAAGGGTGGTGGACCAGGCGGTGCTACCTCTCTCTGACTGTTTGTTAACAAATTTTCTTAGCAGCACAACTGAGACAGATAGACATATGTAGAGCACTAAATAGATGGAGTCTAGAATAAGTGGGAAGAAAGCAAGATTAAATTCTTCAAATCACATCAACGCTTTAAGCAACCAACTTTGGCAATAGTTTAATAAATTATTCTCATCTTTTCTCACTTTCTTTTGACTGATCCTAATGGAGTTTAGCCTGGAATCCCTTTGCCAGACCCTGGCAATATATCGAAAAGCATCGATGCATGTCCCCCGGCTTTCATTTCCATATATTTCTTCAAAGCTCTACTGCATTAATTTGTCCATGTTCTTCATGTCAGTCAAGATTTTACGATCAACTAGATACGAAACACATACAATTCATGGTATAGGAGCATATTCTGAATTCTGATTTAGGGGGTCTAGGAGAGGTTGATACTCTTTATGCATGGCATCAAATACTTAATCTTTGAAACAGGAAAGAAAAGCATCCCCAGACCCTAGAACGTGGGAAGCAAGAACAATGTGTCAAATCTTTCGCACCACTGTAGTTGATGAGATGGTGATGATATATACAAGAACTCGATGCACCCTTTGATTTACTGAAGTGAAATAAATCAAAGTGCTGCTTTGAATCTTTTTTCCACCAGTTTTCTTCACTCCAGATGCTCAGTTTCAAGCCATTGGTTTGTTATCAGTCATCTTACGAGTTTACTTGATTAAAAAGTCATTTTCCCCTTGATAAAGGATAAACATCTCTAACTTTGATAGTCCAATCTCAGCAAATTGTTCCCACTAAGTCTTAGCTAGGTTTCTATCTTTGTGTATTTGGATTTTCACATTTATTCCACTTGGTTCAACACTGCATTTAGTATTAATCATTCTGCACGTTGAAATTAATGCATTAATGCACATGGTCTATAACGAGAGTACAAATCATCTGTACTTTTCTCACGCACCATTTATGCCCCACTACAAATTAGAAGGTTTAGGGTATAGGATTTAGGGGTTTAGGTTAGGGGTTTAAGTTAGGGTATAGGGAATTAAGGGTAAGGTATATTTTTTAGGGTTAGGATTTAGGGTTTAGGATATAAAAAATATGGGTTAGGGTTTAAAACTTAATTTTTTTAGTAAAATAACAAAGGAGACACAAATGAGACATAGAAAAAGGGTAGAAGATTTTTGCTCTTATAATGAGGGTAAATTATCGATTCTTTTATTGTGCTTTTATTAGTATCCCTATTTTAAAATAGTGGTTTAACATTCAGGATTCAAGGTTAGGGTTATAGTTAAGGTTTAAAAAATTAGGGGTCGAATGTATTTTGTAGGATATAAGGTTTAGAATTGAAAATTAGGGTTATGTTTTAGAATTTAATTTTTTAAATTTTTTTAATAGAAGGCATAAAATGAGACATGATTAGGGCTAGAATCTAACATTGTATCCATTGTCAAATACACTTCGACTTTCGAATTTCTGAGACAAATATTAAGATTCAAACTCATATGAGATATAATATGAACATCATTGGCCGCTCAATCAATTAGTTGATTTCATGTTAACTTAAATTCTAATAAGTAAATAAATTAAATTTTTCTATACGATTCTAGTGACTAAAAATCAGTTAGTGGTTACATTTATTTAATAAAGAATTTTAGGGTTTAGAGTTTGATTTTAGATTTTAAAAGTTAGAGGTGTAGGTTTATTGGTTTATAATTAATGGTTTGTGGTTAGAATTTAGCTATTAGGGTTATACTTTAAGGTTTATAAGTTAAAATATAAATTCTAAACCTTATACTAACCTCTGAACCTCAAAATATAACCCTAAACCCTAAATTCTAAACCTCTAAGCATAAACCCCTGCCCACTAAACCTAGGATCTAACCTCAAATGCTAAAATTAAGATATTTGTGAAAATTTTTTATTTTACAATCGGTCTGTGTATCGAATATAAATTCATGTTATGCTTTTGGCCTTGTAATATAAGATGTCCTTAACTTTGAGAAAGAGATATTGATTCTGTATGCTCATAAACAATTTTGCAGTGACTACGACCACTCGTTTATCAACTTTAGCATGAGTCACCACCCGACTACCTTTCTTCCGATGGCAGCTAAAAAGGGTCCACAACTTCTCTTTTTAACTATCTTATGTTATGGAATAACATGAAAAAAAATGTTTATGAAATAGCAAAAACCCCAGTCCAGTCGTTCACCCACAGACATTCTCTTGCCAATTAGAAACATCATGTAGGGTTTAGGCTAAATTTATTCCTAAAACATTGGCAAAAGTGTTTTAGAATTCTCTTCCCTTTCCCTCCGTCAAGAATGTATCTGATTAGAGTTATAAATGAGACGAGATAAATCGTGAGTTATTCGAATTTGATTTGGTTATGTCATACCTCTTTTTCAAGCGGTTTGATTATCTTTTCTTTAAAAACAAAAACAACGGAGTCGTCACCAATCTTTTTTAAAGGTGTGATTGGATCAACTAAAAACGGATTATTTTAATAAAATCATTTTTTATTAAAACAACAATTTTGGTCTGCGAAAAACACAAAAACGGATTCGGGAGTCAATTACGTGTGGTTAGGGTTAGCACCCCACAACGCCCAAAAATTAGTACTGAGCCGATTACAAAATATTTTAATGCCGGAATTTACAAGTTCGTATAAAATTTAAGTTATTGTTTATTTATGAATATAATTTCATTTTAACGGTCTCACCACCAAGAGAGTAAACTTTAATCACCGCCAACATTTCTGGCGTTAACTCATTACCTCCCTTTAGTCAAACATTAATTCACTTTTTTAATCAATCAAACAAAGAAATTTAGTGGGTTGAAACTTTTATTATTCTAAGTTAATTATTAACCTAAGAAATATCTAAGTAAATTTTATTTATTAAAGTTAAAATGTAATTAAGTATGTTTTATGGACTTTAAATGTGAGAACGTATTTTTATTTTAGGTATAAAGATAGTTTTCACCCTTAACGTTTATAATTTTTGTCATTTTAGCCCTTATTCTTTTTCTTGGATAAATTTAGCCCTTGACCTATGTCTTTTTAACAAATAACTTATTTTTTAACTATCATGATAACTGAACCGTTAAAAATTTAATAATGGTAACATATCATATATGTGATAATATATTTTAAATGATATACAATCTAACCTATTAAATATATAGATATATATAGAATATAATTTTATTCCAATATAAAATATAGAATAATTAAAATTTAAATAAAAAATTAAAATTAATTAAATCCAAAATAAAAATTTACTAAATATTCTCAACCCTAACTAAACTAAAATATCTTTATAAAACCCTAAAACTCTGATTTAGATTAAAACTAAAATACCTAAATTCTAAACTAAAATAATAAAAATCCAATTGATTATTATCAAAATCCTTTATCTTTTATTCACCGGTAACAAACTATACAAAACTCTTTTTTTTCAGATCGTGTTCATACCTTTTCAAATAAATTTTGATTTTACTATAGTTAAGGTTGAGAATATTTAGTAGCCTTTCGTTTTAGATTTAATTAATTTTTAATGAATATAAAATAAATTTTAATATTTTATTTGAATTTCAATTATTTTAGAATTTTAGATTGAAATAAAACTATATTCAGCGTGTATGTATTTGATATACTAGATGTTAAGTCATTTAAAATATATTATTACTATATATATATATATGACATGTCATCATTAGTAAATTTTTAACGGTTCAGTTATTATGGTAGTTAAAAAATTAGTTATTTGTTAAAAAAACATAGGTCAAGGGCTAAATTTATCCCAAAAAAAGAATGAGAGCTAAAATGACAAAAATTATAAACGTTAAGGGTAAAAATTATCTTTATGCCATTATTTTATTCTAAGGCTCTAACTAGGATCTTTAAGGTTAAAATGTAATTAAGTATGTTTTATGGACTTTAAATGTGAGAAAGTATTTTTATTTTATTCTAAGACTCTAACTAGGATTTTTAACGGTCTCACCACCAAGAGAGTAAACTTTAATCACCGCCAACATTTCTGGCGTTAACCCATTACCTCCCTTTAGTCAAACATTAATTTACTTTTTTAATCAATCAAACAAAAAAATTTAGTGGGTTGAAACTTTTATTATTCTAAGTTAATTATTAACCTAAGAAATATCTAAGTAAATTTTATTTATTAAGGTTAAAATGTAATTAAGTATGTTTTATGGACTTTAAATGTGAGAACGTATTTTTATTTTATTCTAAGGCTCTAACTAGGATCTTTAAGGTTAAAATATAATTAAGTATGTTTTATGGACTTTAAATGTGAGAAAGTATTTTTATTTTATTCTAAGACTCTAACTAGGATTTTTAACAGTCCCACCAAAAAGAGAGTAAACTTTAATCACCGCCAACATTTCTGGCGTTAACCCATTGCCTCCCTTTAGTCAAACATTAATTCACTTTTTTAATCAATCAAACAAAGAAATTTAGTGGGTTGAAACTTTTATTATTCTAAGTTAATTATTAACCTAAGAAATATCTAAGTAAATTTTATTTATTAAGGTTAAAATGTAATTAAGTATGTTTTATGGACTTTAAATGTGAGAAAGTATTTTTATTTTATTCTAAGGCTCTAACTAGGATCTTTAATACATAATCCTAAGGATTTTATGTAAGCTAAGAAAATAATTCTAAATTCTATCCAATTAACAAAAAAAAGGTAATGTTAAAAAATAAAAATATATTAATTTATACTTTACATGATAAAATGAACTTAATAAATTAAAATTTACGATATGAAATGGGGTTAATGACAAAATTAAAAGTGAAAAAAATGAATTTAAATAATAATTACTAACTTTAAAAAGTTTAACGCAATTAATAAAAAATCAAATTTAATTAAATAACTTATTTTATTTGATTGAGTATAAGATCAAAAACATCATTTATCAATGTTAATTTTAAAATAAAGATCAAACATTTCTTTTTATAATTCTTTTTACTTGTTCGTCTACGATCATAAAAAATTTATAAAGATTAAAAAACTTTAAAAATAAAAAATGTAAGTTAACAATTAAATTTAAAATAAAAGATAAAATAAAAAAATACCTAAGAACAAAGCTTGCTTCTTGAACTTCTTCAAATCTTCAAATATCTTATTCCTCTAACAATTCTTGAATACAATATGAATTGTTGATGTATGAGTGAATTACAAGGGTGAAGAGTGAATGTGAGTTATGTTTAGGGTTTGTGTTTGGTGTCTTTACAAGTGAAGGGGAAAGGGGTTTATATAGGATTTTCAACCCACAAATACAAAAAAAATATTAAATACCAAAAATCAGATGAAATATTGTCTTAAAATATTTAATTTGATTAATTTTCTTCTTCTTTAAATCCGACCAAATCTGGTAATAATTTTTCCTACATTTTGAGGTAAATTCCCCTAATTGCTTTCATTTCCTTTTCTCTTTAAATCAGCTCAATTTGTTTTTCTTTTTCGATTCGATTTTGATCAACTTTCTTTCTTTATTTGAGCTAAAAAACAACGACAACAGGTTAAAGTTCAAATTCTTAATGAGTCATTTCTCACACTCATTAAAAATTATTTGAGTTCGAACTTGATTCAAAATCTCATTAAATCGAATCGAATTTAATACTACTCAAACTCGACTCAGCTTGTTTACCTCCTACCTATAATCCAAACATTGTGTCATCCATAGCTTTCATTATTATGTGTCGTCACTGATAATCAAATAACGACTTAATTGATTCAGTGGTTGTAATGTAAAAAATGTTTAACCGGTGGATGTTGTTGTACAATTGGGAAGAATTGACCTACATTAATCAAGCACATAAAAAGTATACAAGAAGGGATCCCAAGACCCAATAGGACCATACAAATTGTTATCTTCGTGAAGAAACTGTAACCCCTTATTCTTAACTTAAGGTATACGGTAGGTTAAAATTAATACTTTAAAAACTTTATCGATAAGTGAGGTGAAAAGTAATTTCAAAATTAAATTTATAAATCAAACGGTAAAATACTGTATAAAAATAAGTACTCTGAATAATATTATTAAAATTAAACAACAAACTCAACACCATCGGAGTGACAGAAAATCTATCTTAAGGAAACTGCAATTGGGCAGGCCTCAACACGATTCCGATTTTTTGTTTCCAAATGGATTTGATCTAAAATTTTATCTATTTTATTTTTTTTGTTTTAGGATTTTATTTTGTTCGTTTAAATAATAATAATTTAGATTGTTTTATTTTATTATTATTTTTTTGGATTAACCACCTATTATCCAATAATCTTAAGACAATTTTTATGGTTAGATCCAAGACGAACAAATTATTATAATCGGTATACCACTCGATATACGTTATCGATCGAAAAATACGGACCGCTTATTGCTATTGAAGCAATGTACGGCCGAAGCATATGCCTTCCACCGTTTATGCATTCTTCATGGCAGTTAACATGTGAAATTTACTTACATTCTCATTACCCGTGGGAATTTCAATTGAAATTAAAATTGGAAGGAAAATAATTTCCATCGCACATTCCGAACACTCGGAAAACGTAAAGAGCTAGGTTGTTACATGCACGATTCAAGTGCTTTTCAATGGAAATTGTTACGTGCAACGTGGAGAATTAGGTGGGATATTGGCGGTCAAACGTGATTCTCGGCCACTCACCATTGTTATGTGTGGAACAATTTTTCGGGCGGTTTAAAATATTCTTTTAAATCGAGTTCAGTGAATTTATTTTTTGGAATAAAAAATAGAAAGAAAATAATTTGTTTCATGAATTATCCTGTCATTTTTAAATGGGTTTGTTAAAAATCTCAAATCAGGATAAATCTGTTTTACAGAAATTGTCATAAAAAATAACTTAGGTTACGGATTTTGTGAAATATCAAAATCAAATAAACGAAAATTTAATTTTTGATTTATTAGAATTATAATTAATTCTGGCTTTGTTTCCTTTATTAAAAGAAAAACAATGAATATGGTAAATTTAATTTTACCTTATGTGAATACATGATGGCATGTATTGATAAAACCTTATTCATGGGAATAAAGGTTTGAATTTAGACAATATTGTCTATTTGATCAAATAAAACATTTATTCAATGTAGAATTAAATTACTTATTTGATATAGAATATGGTAATATTAAAACCATATATTTAAATTTAAGGTAATCATAAATTCCTTAAATAAGTTTTATGGTATTTTGTGATAATACCATATAAATGAATATTTCATTAAGGTAATATTCCTTAATGATTTAATAAATACATGTATGCATGTATTATGACAATTTTAATACCATAAATTATGATATTAATTTGATAATAATATTTTGATATTATTATGTTTAAGGCAATTTACTTCAAAAATAATATTGACCTTAATGTTGTATGACATGAAAAGGAATATCATTTTTATGTGAAATAATAATTATAGCGATAATTATTATTTGTGTTTGAAACACTTTGGATTATTATTTTTAATTAATAATTTTCTTTGAGAAAGTGTAAACACAACGGAATTCTTGATTGTTTTGGAAAAAAAAGATTCCGTAAATAATTTGTTTTGGGAATTATTTCCTACCATTTAAACGAATTTACTTGATCTTTCAAACAACAATCAAAGAAATTTAAAACAAATGATTAATTCTTTTTTGAAGAATTAAGTTGCTTTGATATCTTCGTTTGGGTTTTAGTGCGATTAATCCCAATATTTTTTAAATGAAGATATAAAATAAATAAATCAATGAATTTATTTATTTTATAGAATCTTGTGTTGGTTCTATTTTGAAAAGAAAATAAATCATAAATTTATTTTCGAAGAATCTTATTATTAGATTTATTTGGGAATCTTTCATGATTTTAACTTAGAAATAAATCAATGAATTTATTTCATGTGAATGTTGAAAATTGAGATGCAGTAAATAAATTTGTTTTTAGGAATTTAATTCCTGTCGTTATAACGGATTTACTTCATCTCTTTTTTAAATAAAGTGAACAAATCTGTTTTAACAGAATTTGTTAGTAGAAGTAACATTGGTTACTAATTCGATTCGACCAAGATCCTGAATCAAAGCATAGAAGAAAGTTGTTTTCTATGTCAAAATTCTTAAAGTCTATTCTGATGTATGTTATGAAATACACAGTGTTTAAAATTGACTTAAGAATTATGAGGGTCATTGGACCGTAAATGGAAGATGTTGGTGCTAATAAATTTTTAGTGATTGATTCTAAACGATAATGAATCAAAGACAAACTTAATTGATCACTCAACCTTGAATGATTTCAAGAACTTCCAAAAACGGGTGATTGAAAGAAAATTTGAAAATACATGTCTAGGATTGGTTCTTTAAAAAAGACTTGTTTCTTAAGTGTGCCTAATGCAACACCTCTCTCATCATAAGTTACCTACCTGGTGCACTGTTTATTATTATTCTTTCGATTAAAACCTTGTGAACTTTTGTTTTAGGATTTTAGTAAACTAAAATCCTATCCTTTAACAAAAGTTGGAAATTATAATTTTGTTTCTGATTTTTAGTCTTTGACTAAATTTCTGATGTTTAACAAATTTATAATATTTTGATTGTGACTATGTCACACAATCAATGAAATTCATGAGGAAGAATTGATATGGAATAAGTCTTTAGATTATATTTCCAAATGAAATCAATATTATGATAAATTTTGTCATAATAATTGATATGCTGAACAATTGTTTGAAGGTAATAAAATTACCTTCATGATAGAACAATTCTGTTTTGCTTAAAAGCAAAATTGATATATGGAAATGATTCCTTATAAGATGGATGTTAAACCCAAATTGATTAATTTGAGGAGAAACTCTATATGATTAATGTTATAACACCCAAAGGTACAATGATTTTGAAGATAACTTCTTCAGAATTTGCCTAACATGTGGAGGAGTTGTTCTATTAACTAAGTGCGAGACAACATATGAGTTATGGAAGGAAATAAAGTCTTCCTACAACGACATAAAAATATGAGGGTGTCACACACCAAGGTAATATTTCATTACCAAAGAAAATGAAAATAAGTGGATTGTATTAGCTATGTGAAACATAGCAACAAATATCAATTTTGTA
This sequence comes from Abelmoschus esculentus, assembly GCA_035048815.1. Lineage (NCBI taxonomy): Eukaryota > Viridiplantae > Streptophyta > Magnoliopsida > Malvales > Malvaceae > Abelmoschus > Abelmoschus esculentus. Next base: position 3,824,792 of record JAUCBN010000038.1, read on the forward strand.
GAAAAATATGATAATGAAAAAGAATGATTCATTCTTTGAATATACTTACAAGAGAAATTGATCCAAGTTTCGTAAAACGAACTATGGATATGAGAAAGAGTCCAAATATTTAACAAACAGTTGAAACAAAAATATTGTCATGATGACAAGTGTGAAAAATGATGGTATGTCAAACCTACTAAGATATATGATCATATGTTGATGACGTACAATGAAATGGTAAATATACCAAAGACCTATCAATTAAAGATTGATACGGTAAATATGAGATTGATAGATTTGATTCTGGATATCCAAATCAAACAATCACTTAAAGGTCTCCGGCATAGTCAAAACTCCAAATACGAGCCAATATTTGTTGAAATGAAATATGCAATTGTCATATACAATCTAAGTGAATTGTATTAGACAAAATAGTGCTTTCACTGTGAGCAATTTAAGCAAGTTCACAAAATAATTCAAGGTCAAACCCTGAATAATAATTGTGAGAATTTTGAGATATCTCAGAGCTACTCAAAATTGTAAAGCATTATTCCATAAAGATTCTTCGATATAAGTGAATATTTTCACATCGAATGAATAAGCTATGTCATGTTTTTCTCAAAGACAAACATTTACAACTAGATTCAAAATAGAATTTGAGTTTGAGATCCAAACAATTCTTAAAAAAGTCAAATGACTTTAGAATGTCTTGGAGGATACTCATGAATAGCCTGAGGATGTGCCAACAATGTTTATTGATAGAGCATATAGTTTTATGAGTAATGGTAATTTGAGACGTATGAGTCATCAATTTAATATCGTTAGACAACTGATCTCAAATAGAGGTATCGCTTTACTGATTTGATAAAATCAAAGGATAACATTGTGGATCCACTAACCTAAGGGTTAAAATTGAGATCAAGTTGGGAAAATATCTAAAGGAATGTGACTAAGCCCATGAAAAATAAAGGCGCTATGTGAAGGAAAAACCCTACCTAGCTGATTGGAGATCCCAAGAACTAGGTTTAAAGGGGCAACCTAATTGCATAGACCTGTGCAGTCATTGTGGTGGTTCCCTCCCAAGTCCATTCCTATGATGTGAATAGTGACAAGAATTTGGTAAAGGTTAAGCAAAGCTTTTAATGACCATTGTGTGCTTCGGTGAGCCGAGCAACGTAAGTCACCTATGTGAGAGTGGAGTAGGGTCGTTTCAAGGAGACTATTGGGCACAGTTCTTTCATACTCTTGCAGAACCAAGAGATATCCATGGCCTTAAATACATAACCATGAGAGATGTATCTCTTGTCAGAGAGATAGGTGTATGAAGCGTTTACACCAACGGCTGACAGTTCAAGGACATCGCGTCTACTGATTAGCTAGTAAAGTAAATATACTTTCACAAGGGAAGGTTCAAAGGTGGACACCTACCTATCCTATGCATCTATTAATCGTAGAGCCTAACATCGCATTATTCCAAAATGTTTTGATAAATACATCAATTTCATTCATGTGGGGGATTGTTGGAAAATAGTGAGCAAATGACCATCTTTGAAGCACTTTTTGGAAGTGTAAAGATGAGGATTCGAATAAGGAATTATTGATTCATATTCTACTCCGTGATATCTTTACAACGATAGCTTATATGCTCAAAATTGTTGAGTGGTGAATGAGAAATTGATGCTCAAAGTAAGAAGGTTGGAATAAAGTAAGGAACGAGAAACTCCATTATCCCATGTTAATGGGATAAATGAAGTGGGAAGTATTTATATACACTTACTTACATAGTTGTCATTGAATGATTTAACTTTTGGGTTAGGGTGCACGACGAGGGCGATGCAAATGTCTGAACCGGTCGGGCCCATTTTGGGCTTACGGATATTTTACTCGTTATGAATAATTTTTCCTTAATTTATTTTATTGTTAATATCCAAAAAAGAGTTTGTATTCAGTTGAAATACGTATAAAGAAACGGTTATAATTGCTCAGGATATTTTTGGATAATGGGAAGATATTGGCTATTATTAGTATAAATTTGAATTTAATTCAATTTAAAATACTAATAATAACATTATCCCTAATATTTCGAATTTTAAATTCGTTTAAGTTGTTCATTGTTGCCCTAACTCTCTACTATAAATATGAGATTGATTTCTTAGTTTTAAACACGTCAAAAACATCTCACAACTCTCAAAATATTTTCTCTCTTGGTTTTTCTTCTGGTGACTAACGAAGGCAAGAACGGTTCGGGAACTCAGAAAATGTACTATTGTTGGAGTTCCTCTTGTTGTTGTATCTTGGGAGACAGACAACCAACAAACTCAGTACCATCGGAGTGACAGAAAATCTGTATTAATGAAACTGCAATTGGGCAGGTCTCAACACAATTCTAATTTTTCGTTTCCAAATGAGTTTGATCTAAAATTTTATCTATTTTATTTTTTGTTTTAGGATTTTATTTTGTTCGTTTAAATAATAATAATTTAGATTGTTTTATTTTATTATTATTTTCTTGGATTAACCACCTATTTTCCAACAACTTTCTTAGGGTGTTCAGATGTATATCATCTCGGAAGGATCATATTTGTTTAAGACTGCCCCCAGATTATCGACATTGAAAATGGTGTCATCATCTCCTAAAACAAACCAGCGGATGTTGGTCATACCCAGGCGGAAAAATTCTATCGTTGGATTAGTGTAACGGAAGCCCGATATGTCCTCGAAAACTATGACCGGTGGAAGCAAATCATTGGTTTCTTCAGGAGGGACCGGCTCTTCTAACCAAATATAACCTCGTATTTCCAGCGGTCGTCAACATACCCAAACTATCTCTTTCTGTTGCTTCCACAGATGAGAAGATCCTCATATACCGAAAACAATATCGTTCAACGAAAGCTCTCGTTTTTCATTTCCACGCTCTGAGAGGCTGCGGTTACGAGGAGAGGCTTGTGGCGATTTAAACCGAGGAGGAATTAGCAATCGACTGGGGGAAGAGGTCCAAGGGATGAAACCGAAGAGGAAATAAGGACTCCCTTCCCACTTCCTAGTACTTGAAACGACGCCAACGATGAGTGGCGGTGGTGGTGCTGGAGAAAACAAGAGAGAACCATGCAATTGTGGAGATAAGCAAGGCAACAACTGAAACGAAGGCAATGCCCGCACGGGTTGGACGACATCGGCTTCGAGGGAGTTGTGAATATTGGTCATTGGGTACGGAGATGTTCTTATGAGACGACAGCATCATGAAGTTGAGTGGCCTCCCCCTCAACGCTCATTTCCGCCACCCTAGTAGAAGAAAACGCACAGTGACGGGGGAACCAAAGAACTACAGTCCACGGCATATTGATATTATATAGTATAGTGGAAGTCTAATCCCTTTGTTGTGTTGTGTGGGCCTCAGCCTGGGTTTTCCTTTCCAAATCAGCTCGGAATTGACAGTGAATCCATTGCCAACAAGAAATTCGTGTTGTCTTGAAGCTAATTGTTGTTTTAGGTTCTTCCGTTGCCACCCATGGAAATACGAATTTTCAACGGAATTACCTGCCAAGACACGCCTCTAAAATTGATTCGCAAACCATAATTTACTGGTGCAAATCATCTGCCCCTTCCCCATGCTTCCATTTATGTCCCTACTTCAAATTAGAGGTTTAGGGTTTAGGGTTCTAGGTTAGGGGTTTTGGTTAGGGTTTAGGGAAATAAGGGTAGGGTGTATTTTTAGGGTGTAAGGTTTAGGATTTAGAATATAAAAAATAAGGGTTTATGACTTAAAATTAAAATTTAAAAAAAATCAAAGGAGGCACCAAAGGAGCTATGGGAAGGGGCATAAGATTTTTTTCTATAATTTACTCTCTCGGTTCTCGTCACATGGTTGTTTTTTTTAATCATAATTTTAATTATAATCTTACTTGTAATTAAAATATTTTTAATTAATTTTTTTTAATTTTAAATTGTGATTTGAAAATTAAACAGTTATTTATAAAAATTCAATTTTTTAATTTTTTAAAATAATCGTCTAAAGAGAAAACGAAGATAAATATGTGTTTATTATCAAACGTGAATTATTTAAAGTTATTATTACAGGTGAACAAGTGTTTATCATCACATCAACAACAAAAAATATAACCTAAGTCATAATTAAAGATCTAAAACATTATAAAAAAATAAAAATAAAAATAAACTTATCAACCGATTAAAAAAATATAAGAAATTGAACTATATACGATTAGTGGTGGAAGCAATAAAATAATTTGACGTAAAGATCTAGAGTGCTTCAATTTTTAAACTAAATTTACGTAGTTTACCTTATTTTTATCGCTAAAGATTTTTTGATAGAGATCGATATATTTCAGTTGAGATTTTAGGTCGGATTAATTTTATAAACTTAGATACATTTTATAAAGTTAATATATTTGATTTTTTAGTGAGTTGTGATAATTCATGTTAAATCTTTTATTATTTTTTAATTTTTTTTCGGGTTGACTTCAATTTAAGTTACTTTCAGTTCAGTTTTACTTGAAAATTAATTTAAATTTATTCGATTTGATTTAAAATCGAATTAAATCCATATCGATTCAACTAAATTTAATTTATTTTAAATTTTAGATCAAATTTAAATAAAGATAACATCAAATTTCGAATCAAATAAAATCAATTCGAGTTTCGGATTAATTATCCCCTCTCCTTATCCTCAAATAAATAGTCACGCGTTTCCGTAAGGAGTATAGAAGCAACGTCCCCATCACACCGTCCATGGAATTGTTGAGTCATTTTCAAGGACAGAAAAATGAAAGAATCAGACTGTATAATTTATGAACACAACATTCCAAATACACCTACACTAATCTTAAACCATTCCAGAATTACAGGTCCAAACCCAGCACGTTTCTTCTCTAATGAAGGCCAAGGGGAACATTTTCCCGATCAACGACATCGGTTAGCTATTTGTGGCAAACCATGAAGTTGGTGGAGATGATTTTCTCCTTCATTAGTTGCAGGATTTGAGAAGCAGAAGGCCTGACAGTAGGAGACTGGTGAAGGCAGAGTGCAGCAATGGAAAGCATAGCCTTAGCTTCTTCCAACTCGAACTCTCCACTCAGACGTGGATCCACCAATTCCTCCACTTTCACCTCCGTCTCAACCTCTCCAATGGCTCCTAACTTGGGTGCTAAGACTGATGTCAGTAGTTGTCCCTTTTCAGGGCAGAAAGCTTCCATCCCGGTAACTAGTTCCAATATAGTGACACCCAAGCTGTAAACGTCGTTCTTCTTGGAGGCAATCCCAGTCCTTAAGTAATGAGGGTCGGTGTAACCAGGTGAGCCGATCATCACTTGCTTCATCCTAGAACAAGAGGGTGGCATCACCGCCGATGAGAACCCCATCTTGGCTGACCCAAAGTCGCCTAGCTTGCAGTTAAAATGCTCAGCCAGCAAAACATTTGAAGCTTTGATGTCGCCATGAACTATTTGAACGGTGCATTTCTCGTGTAGGTACTCGATTGCTTGAGCTAGTTGATATGCTATGGCCGTGCGGGTCTTCCATGGAAGTACTTCCTTATTCCTTGGGTGTAACTTTTCTTGTAAGTTTCCATTAGGAGCGTACTCAAATACCATGGCCCCTTGCTCTGAAAATGGAGTATAAAACAGGTTCCAATTAATCAAAAAAGTCAAGTTTTTTCCTTTCTTTTTAAAGAGTAAAGCAAAAGACTCACGCAACGAACCTAGATCGTCGCAGTAACCGAGAAGCTTAACGATGTTGTCGTGATGGAGACGGAGCAAGATATCCAGTTCTTGTTTGAACACTTGGTTTAGTCGATCACCACCGACGTGGACCTTAACTGCTCCTTGTCTGGAACCAGACAAGTTAGCCAAGTAGACATTGCTGAACCCTCCTTGACCGATTACAACTGAGAAATCCTTAGTGACATCCTTAATCTCCTCCCACTTGAATTTCCTGACAAACCCTTCTCCGTCGACGACAGAATCATTCCCCTTGTTTTGATCAGAATGATTGTCTGACGTGGGCTTACCTGCTCGGAGTTTCCTGAGCTTAAGAAATTTGAACAAAAACCCCATGCCAAACAACAAGGCGAGAAGCAAGACAAGAGAGAGAGTGAGGATGATGTTGATTTGAGAGGGAACGTGGGGTGGGGTTGTTTTTAAAGAGGGTGTCGGCGGGTCAGTCGGAGAGGGGGAAACATTGGAAGCAACGCCGAAAGTGAGCGGAGCTGATAGAATGAGCATTGGTAGTAATAAGGAACTGGGACAAGAACGCCGGTACCATAAAATCCATTCCCTTGAATCTCTAGATTTGTCAGTGGTGAAGCTTGTAGCCATGGCGACGCGCATACTCCGAGAAACCTCTATCTGATATTCGGATCTTAGACGTGAGGGAGGGAGTGGGAGAGAAACACAAAGAGACAAAGGGTGGATATTGGAAAGCCAGAGAGGAGCTTCTTCTCTTTTTGCCTAATATATATGCCATTTGTGCTTGAGTTTGACCGACCGGCTATGCAATACAGGGTTGGGGAAAAAATACGATTATCAGGTCCGATTCTAAACTCGATAAGATTCGGTAGATTTTTTTTTTTTATTAGTTTTGGTAAGATTATGAGTGGATCTAAAATTTAAGTCCTGACTTTCGATCATAATTGAGATTGAGACTGAATCTTGATTTTTTGGACCCGATACTCTGTGAGTAACTAATAGAACCGAGACCAATATCAAATATTCTGTATTAGTTTTTTTGTTTATTTTTTCAATTATCCAATTTTTTTAAGAATAAATTAATCGATCGGATACTCAGTATTAAAACCAGTGGATACTGAAACAAAGATCAATTCTATTTAAGTTGACTAGGTATCGGTCTACCTACCCCTAATACATATTATATTATATTTATATCATATTTTGTATTGAGTTAAACGGTGACATCTTACTAGTTATGCATTTTTGTTTATTTTCTAAAATTTTAATTTTATAATATTTTAAAAAATTAAATATAATATATAATAGAATTTGCGAAAGTAATTTTATTTTTAAGGGATCAACATTTATTTTAATTTTTTGTAAGATATATATTATTAAAAAATTAAATATATATATAAACAAATATTATCTTATTATCATATTAAACTTGTTTAAAAATAAAAAATTAATCAATAATCTTTCGAACATATAATTAAAAGTTCTTCATCGATATTCTTTCTCTTTTAAATAAGAATTGTTTAAAAAATAAAATGAGGAGAGTTTTTTTTTATTTAGTTTACTCTCAATTAATTAGTACAGTTTATTTATTGATTTTAATTAAGGAGAAAGTGGCACGCCAACAACAAGACCAAGGTTTAAGGACGATTCCCTCGTTTTTATGAAATTGACTAATACAAATAAACTATGACCTAATTACATTGTTGGTCATCTAATTTATAAAAAGATTTTTTAAATTTTTTATTTGATAAATAATTTTTTCAGTTAAATTTAAAGATTTGACTAATTAAATTAATTTAAATATTTGATAAATAATAGATTTAAATAAAATCTCTAACTTAGAAAAAATTACTAATAAAAGCTTTTTAAATTAGTTTTGACTAGAGCTGTAAATGAGATAAGACCCAAAGATTATTTGAGTTTAACTCGATTGAAAATAACTCAAGTTTAAATTCGATTCGAATTTTTAACAAGCCGAACACGAATATTTGATATCTGACTTAAAAAGCTCACGAATTACTTAAAATATATTTTTATTTTTTAATAATTACACATATTTTTAATACTTTATCATTTTTTTAATTTTTAAATTTGTGTACAAACAGTTAAAATAACTAACACCCAAAGATAAAATAATACGTGAGCTAAATAAATTTAATTATTCCGTCAGCTGATTTAGTTTGAGAAAAAAATATAAAAATTGAGATTCTAAAGAAATAAAATAATTAAAACTAAAATATTTTTCATTAATAAAAAATGTCATTAAGCCTATAATCCAAATTAAATTATAAAACATTCTCCGGAAATTAACATAAAAGATCCCACAGACGATTAAATAATATTAATTAAAGTCATATTTAATCCATGTTTATTTTTGAAGAATATTTAATCCATATTTATAAAAAATATTTTAATTACATGAAAATTTAAGATAAAAAAAAAAATCTTAAAACGGTATTCAATTATTCTTGAAATTCCAATAAAAAACAAATTCTTCATATAAATTCTAAATTATTTACAAATATAAATTATTTACCAACTCCCCTAGTCTGATTTAAATATTAACAACGTGGGCTTAAGAAAGAGATTTTTTTAAGATCGCCGAACATGAGCATTCGATTAAATAAAACCGAGTTAAAAAAATTGAACTAATTGAATTAAAAAATTATATTTTATATTTTATAATTTAAATTTTACTTTTAAAAACTTATTTTAATATTAAAATTTAAATTTAATTATAAACTCATATACTATTAATTAGTTTTCATTTAAATAATTTGTATATCTATAAAGCAAGACTTGTGAACTTCATCCATCTAACCACCCATTCCAGTTGATATTGTTTATTAAAATAAATCATACGAATGTGTAGGCATTAATTTATGATGTCAAGGGTCGCACGGGAGAATGGTCAGAGTAGTTTCCATCAAGGATTCGGTAGATGGACTCTTGTATAAAGGGTTTTGATTTGGATGTTAAATTAAGCTCGAGGTTTTAAACCCAAATAATAACACGTAAATTTAGTTGATGGAGCATAAATATCTTTTTTTTTTAAAATATAATATTAGTTTTTATTATAAATGTTTATCACACTAACAAAGTCAAAATAAAAAAACATGAATGTCAACTACGAACAAAATAAATAAACTAAAATAACATTTTTTTTAAAAGATAGTTTCGAACTGAAAAAAAGTATAGACAAAGATTGCCAGCAAAACTAAAAGTCTCACTGCATATTTAATTCGATATACAGAATTTATAAGAAAATGCTTAGAATTATAGTGAAAGGAATAAGTCACCAAACCTTCAATAATAATTTGTGTCAGTGGTATCTTGGAAAAGACTTTTCAACAGATGTAGTTATTCGGGTGGATCAGACCACCAACGATCTTTAACAACTATATTCTCTACTTGTGAATGATTTTTTTGATCCAGATAGTCATTATAGATAAACTTCAACCATGATAAGCCAATTGGTAAGCTTTCTTATTACAAGTCTCGTGGTATATTGGAATATAATGAGCTTAAAATTCTTCAACCTATCTTTAATGTCTGAAATTATCGTGTCAATAAAAAATGTTTCAATTTAAAAAAAAAAAAAACTTTTTAATAATTATAAGTGAATCTCCTTTGATAATTTGAAGAATAAATCCGGAGCTAGGTTGACAATTTCTTTGCATAAATATTTGAATTCATATTATTTTCTCGAATTATAATTTAATCCCTAAAGCTTGTGACAACCATTAAGATTATTTATTACGTCTTCAATCAATTAATAATTCTCATTAGCTTCATAATCATTTAATCGAGTATTTATCACTTAATATAACTTCCATCAACTCATGTCAAACCCTTTGAACTATCATACAATGTATCACAATTATCAATCAAACATATAATCAACTATCTATATGAACATCTCAAACGACCCTATACAATCTGGTGGAAAAGCACCTTTACGCCACTTTAAAACGGAGGCCTCTAAATTCAGTACTGACAAAGAACTTCAGTTTAATCATGATTAAAAGCTATAAATTCAATTTAACAAATACAGACAGTACAGAAATAGAGAATCACTTGTATAAATAAAGGCCAATAGCAGAAATTTTGCTACATCTGCAACTGCAAGGGAGGAAGTTACAATTATGATCAGCAGAGGAAATTGGAAAATACAAGTGTGATGGATTATTTCCAGCTTTAGATCCAGATGATGATCAACAAAATAGGAGACTAAAAATCAAAACTAACAATCAGAAAACAGATTAAACAAAGCTGCCTCGAATCGGGATTTGAGGAGCAAACAAATGGAACAAACATCATGGTAGGACTTCAAAGTTGAAATTTAACAAAACTCGAGTGGTTCGGTTCAGATAAAACAAATCCACTTTACCGGCATCTTGGTTAGCCTTCTGATAAGCACAATCTGATTCTCCCATGTTCATATCAGTTCTTCATTGGTTCCTAGCAGAGACCAAAGGTTTCAAGCAACTGAACCAGTAGAATTGAAAAGAAATGTCATTTAACTCTCTCATACAATCAGCTTGTCAAATAACTCCAGTTTAAGTTGGTAAACCGTGTCCCAGACCTCAAAATATCTATTCCGAAAGACATCACCATAACCTCATGGTCATAACCAGACACACAGACCACCAATGCTACAATAACAAGGAAACTGATACAAGTCAGCACATAGCAGTTTCTACAAGAAAGACCATACCATTACATAACAGAAATAATTCTACCTGGCTGCTGCGGATGGCAACGATGCATTTGAATTGAGTAAGCGTGAACAACCTTGCAATCTATGGGAAGTCCCTAGCAGGACACAAGCATAACATGGCACCTGTCCATTGGTTTTACATTCCAACACGAGCAATGACAACAATTACCTGCACGAGAACGAAAATACAGAGGAAGTCAGACATTTCAATTCAAAAAAACTAGAAATGAAAAAAAGATCCATTCAAGATTGCAAAAGCATGTTTAAACTTCCTGAATTGCAAACTTTTGACCCTGCAAAATCAACATATGCTTCAGGATCACAATGAAGAAATTAACAGGGACAAAAGAGAGAAAAATAAACTTGAAAATACAGAACACGTGACAAATAGCCATGCCATTTCTCTTCAATCTGCATTCAACTAGTAAACCAACAAAGCAACAAGTTTCAGAAGCATGTCAAAATGCACCTACAAACCATGAAAACATAGAATCCATGGCAAATCACCATACATCCACAAATTTACATGTTCAATAAAAATAATTAAAAGAAAATTAAGCATTAACAATTATACATATACAAACAAGAAACTGCTAAAAATATAATAAAATAAGAAAGAAGAGTTAGAAAGAAGCTAAATTAAACTCAAAGTTTCACAACAAAGCTAGGAGGAACTAAATAGCATTAGGCAAAATAAGAAACAAAGTGTTCTTTTTCCTACAGGCAGGTAACGTCCACCAACATCAAAGTCAATTATTATCTATCCATATTTGGCCCCATGAGAAGCAAATAGGAATAAGTTTCAATGGAACACTTAAACGGGAAACAAGACAGTCTTTGAGGTTAATAATAGGATACTATAGTCTATATATGTAAGGTAAACTCTAATCTAATCTTAGCTCGTATCCATGCCATCTCCAACTTGGCTGCAGATCGGACTCACAGCAGAGAAAGATCTCTCAAAAGGAGAAGGATGGAACTGTGCATCACGTCTGCGCTTGAAACCACAGCTATCAGGTGGGGAATTGTCTGCATCGAGCTTCCTCCTGACGCCTCTGACCGCCTGTTCCTCAGCTTGAGTGAGGGGAAAGACCTGGCCGCTTGCCCGGCAAAGGGAACTATGGTTATCATACAAAATTCTCTGGTTACAGTTCTTGTCACAGATGTGTGTGATCCCTGTTAGTTTGCAGCGATACATGTTGCCACAAACATGTTCATTGTGACACTTCCAATCGCATTTGTGAACAGGAATAGGACCATCACGACCCAGAATAGTAGACAAATAAATAACATTTGCAGGGGCAGCAGCCATGGATTTGCCGTATACCTCCATTGCTTTTGAGACAGAAAAATCTTGTTTTAGGGATGAAGAATACGCAAAGCCCCGCACCGTGCAACACTCAAACGTTCTGCAGAGTCCAACAGAAGATCAAATTTGGGTCAGCTCTCTTCTCTTCCTCGCTAAACTCTTCATAAAAAGGAAACTCGAGTTCGTACAAAATAATTAAACGACCCCACCAGCTACAGATCAGAGTTTTAAAGAAACTATCTTTATTTCAAGAATCAAAGAAATAAAAGGACAGATCCCATCACAGAAATAGCCACCGACGTACAAGACCAAATCACAAACAGATCTAAAAATGGGCATGGAAGAATTTTCCCAAGCTCCAGCTTTAAAAAACACAAAACTTCACAAGAAATAACAACAAGATGAGATGGGGGAACTCACCTAGAGCCGGGGCAGTGAAAGCCAGCAACGAAAACGCTAACCCAGAAAGAAAAAGGAGAAAAACCTTGACAACGAAGAAGAAACCGAAGAAGAATGAGAAAGAGGGAGGTATATAGAAAAGAGAAACAAGGGAAGGGAAGGGAGAGGCGTATATATACAGAAAAATGGGATAAGGATGGGTCGCAAGAAGGGCCGAAGAGTGAGGTTGAGTTGACGCGGCGTACCCAAACTTAAAATAAGGCTAAACTATATAAACACCACTTAACTTTAGTAGTTATATCAATTATATCATTAAAATTTTAATTTGTTCAATTAATTATTAAACTTTAATTTTGGTTTCAATTATATCATTGGTGTTAATTCGATAATAACGACACGACGTGGGTGATATCGTTTTAGATATTAAACTTTAAAGATGTATAGATTTTCACTGAATTTTAAAATGATTATTTTTTTATTACGGCACATTCTAGTCGATGTTGTCATCCAATTATCATTTGTCAAATATCATCATTCGCGATAAAATTAATATTAAAATATTTCTATATACTCGTATTTTCTTCTTAGTGGATTGATTTTCAATAAAATTCACTCAAAACCAACAAAAAATTCATTAAAAGGTATGACGTATTAATACTTTGATCTCCTCAAACGATTGTCCTATGAGACTTATTTTAAGTATGTTATTTCTCATCATTTTTATTTTTAAACAAATAAATTAAAATCCTTCAAATCCGAGAAAGACATAAAACCCTAAAAATAGTTATTTTTATTTAATTTTATTGATTTTGAGTCTATTTCATAAAATATATATATATATATAAGAAGAAGAAATAAGAGAAAAATATTAATATTTTGGCATCGGTCTTACCAAGAGTGATTAATATCAGGTGACAATTGACCGACAATAATAAAATAATGGTAAAAATAAAATCATTTTAAGTTTTATGATAAAATTGATAGATTTATTAAGTTCAGTATCTAAAATGACTTCATTTCATACATCAATAGTCACACTAAAACCAAAATATTTTATCCGCGTCATATCGTTATTAATTTAAGTCCAAATAATACAATCGAATATAAAACCAAAATATATTATTAGAACTCATTAAATTAAAAGTTGAATGACTAAACGTTATAAAATCTAAAGTTCAATGGCATCTAACGTAATTTACTCAAATAAATTAAAAAAGTGTTTTTGGGGGCGTGTGGTTGACGCCCACCAACCGCAATCGAGTGATGTTAGGTGAGGGTGAGGGACATGAAATTCAAATTCTAAACAAATTCACGTGTAAATGTAAATTTACTTCCATAGTGTCACGTGTCTAACGTTTCTTTGTCTTAGCGTTTGGAGAAATTATATCATAGGTCAGTCTCACCACGTTATTCATGGATCAACCAATAAAAATTGTCCACCTCATTATTTTTTAATTTTCCAAGTGAAGATTCACTTGGTAAAAAATTATGATATGGAAAAATTGATGAAGTGGACAGTTTTTATTGGTTGATCTCATAGACAGGTAGTGAGACTGACCCATGATATAATTTTTCCAGTGTTTGTTGATTTCTGCCCCATTTCCTGTTGACTTTTCAAACGGAGACTCACCGTTTCCTCGAAATTCTCCTCTTCTTTTTTATTTAATGTAATAAAAATATGGCATAAAGATAATTTTAACTCTTAACGTTTATAGATTTTATCGTTTTGACCTTTATTCTTTTTGGGGATAAATTTAGCCTTTAATCTATATTTTTTTGACAAATAGCTTATTTTTAACTAGCTTGATGACTGGACAGTTAAAAATTTAACGATAATATATATGGAATATAATTTTAAATGACATGGAATATAACCTATCAAATATATATATATATGGAATATAATTTTATTCTTGTAAAACTAAATTTGATTTTGATATAACAATTAAATAGAAGGACTATTATTTGAAATAACTTTAAGTCCCTAAGTCAATATTTTTGATTTCAAGTCAAACAAAGATTTTAAAAGAAAAATTCTAAGTGTTTTTGAACGACGGTATCGAACCATGGTTTGATACCCCTGGATTTTCAAAGCCATGTTCTTATGTTCAAGAACAGGTATCGAACCACCATTCGAAACAAAGGAGCTCACTGCCAGCCTCTTGTTTCGAAACACCGTTCGATACACCTGGATTTTCAAAGTCATATTTTTGTGTTTAAGAACATGTATCGAACCACCATTTGAAACAAAGGAGCTCACTGTCAGCCTCTATTTCGAAGCACTTCGTGCATATTTTTTAAGTATTTTAAAAATCTATCAAAATAGACCCATGGTATCGAACCACGGATCGATACCACCCTTAATCCCAACGGCTCTTTTTGCATTAAATGTTTTGACCGTTGGTGGTAGTTAATTTTTTGATTGGTGGTTAGCCTGTTCCGAAGCATGGTTCGATACCAACCTTCACAGTTTCAAAAAGGTATCGAAGCATGGTTCGATACCCCTTGGTTTAATGCACAACGACTCTTTCTATTCTTGGTCTGTTTCGAAACAGGTAGTACGTGTTTCGATACCGCCTGCTGCAGAGTGCATTTATGGTGGGAAATTGAAGTCTAAACGGCCATATTTATGTTCCCAACAACCACAACGGATAGAAATCAATGAGATGGTATAAAATGAAGCAATTTCAACAGCATTAAGGACTAATCAACCTCAAGCAACATCCAAGCACACAAATCCAACTCAAAGCACTTCATTGCATATTTTATCCTCCCAACTTGTGTATTTCACTTTGACCAGTTGTAATTTAAGTTTGGGGAAAGTTTGTTTGTATTTGGGGCTATTATTTCTTGTGAGAGAATCCTTCTTAGCCAAATTAAATTTCTTGTAACACCTTGTGAGGTCTAAATCAATTTTGGGTAGAAAATTGATTTGTTTGTAAAGGTTATCCCTTGAACCTAGAAAAAAGGTTGAATTCAATAGTGAATTGGTTTCAAAATCCTTAGTGGGAGCTAAGGTAGTAAATGTAGAGCTTGTTCGAAGCTTGAACCACTATAAATCATTGTGTTCTTTATTTCTCAATTTATACCAAAAATCTCCTACCAAATTTTTAATATCCAATTCACCCCCTCTTGGCCATTATTCAACGTCGATCAACTCAACAATTCTAATATAAAATATAAAACAAAATTTTATTCGAATTGTATTTATATTTTTTATATTTTTATTTTAGAATAAAAAATATAATAAAAAATATAAACACAATTCGAATAAGATTTTGATTTTATCGTAGTTAGGGTTAAAAATGTTTAATAATCTTTTATTTTAGAATTAATTAATTTTTAATCTTTTATTTGAATTTTAATTGTTTTATATTTTATATTAGAATAAAATTATATTCCATATATATATGTATTTGGTAGGTTATATTCCATGTCATTTAAAATTATATTTCATATCTATATCATCGTTAAATTTTTAACTGTCTAGTCATCAAGCTAGTTAAAAATAAGTTATTTGTCAAAAATATATAGGTTAAGGACTAAATTTATCTCAAAAAAAGAATAAGGGCCAAAACGATAAAAATTATAAACGTTAAGGATTAAAATTATCTTTATGCCTAAAATTAACACGAATGTTATGAATATTATCTATATGGATGTCTGTCATAATAAAAACTCTATCATTAGAAATATTATCTTCATTAATTAGAGTTTAATACATTATGTACTGTTTATGCTTATAAATAGATGAGTTTGTTTAGACATTATATACAAGTCAATATTGATAATAATACAAATATCTCTTTTTATATATTCTCTTTGTTCTTTCATTCTTGTTCTTTATTCTTGTTTTATTTCTCCATTATTTTATTTATAACAACGAATCATTTTTATCTCAATAATTAAAAAAAATAACTGTTATTTTTAAATTTACGAATCTAAATATTGGTATTTATAATATAATTATTAAAATGTTAATATTTAATGAGTAAGAGTATATTTTAAAATATATATTATTTATAATTATTATAATTGATTAAAATTAATAATAATAATAAGATTAAAATATTATAATATTTAAATATTAACTAAAATTTTGGGGGGAAATTAACTTATAGATATTTAAAAAATTAAACCTTTTTATAATATTCATCTTTTCGGGATACAGTTACACGAGACATATTCAGGGACGAAGCTAAAGATATTGTGGCAGGGGCTCTTGGCTCCCTCCCAATTTTTTTTGGTATAATTGTATTTAAGGTCTCTATTAGTTTAAATAGTAGTAAAATAAGGTTTTTGTCCCTCTCAATTTTTAAATTTAAAAGCTCAATAGACCTTTGTCTCTCCCAATGTTTGATCCTCGATCCATCCCTGGAAATATCTGTTTTTTATTACTTTAAGTTTGGAATTTATGATATCATCATAGTGATTAGGTTAGACTCTTGGAAAGGGTGTAACAAGTTGAAAAAAAATCTCTGATAGTTGTAGTTCGATTGATTTGGTGCAGCCTTAGCTATCACATATGGATTGAACGTAGTAGAATCTACGAAAAACGTCCTCGATAAACGTTAGAGGTATTTGTATTCATAAAAATTGATGTTAGACTTAAATTAATCGATTATAATCTTAAAAATTTTGACAGTTCTTTAACTATAAATTAAGAATTATGTGAGTAAACATACTTGTATAAGAGGTTCGGAAATTATTTTTTTATAAATACTCTTATTTTTTATAATTTTAGATTAATAAAATTTATTTTATACAAAAAATATTCAAAAAATAATAAGACTAGACATTTTCTTATAAAATTGAACAAAGTAGACTTTATATAGTGTATAGTTAATGTTAGGTAAGCTACTTGTTTGGCCCACACCCACCTAACTTTACTACTAAAAATTATGTAGATTTTATTGAGAGCGATTCAAAGTATTTATTTAATCAATAATATTATTTTAGAAGCTGACCGAAAAAATATATTTATCACGTTATTTGTGGTTTTATTAATTTAGTCTATTTATTTTTAAATAATTATTTATTCTCTAATTATATGTAAAAAATAGATGAAATGGACGAATCTGATTAGTTAGGACCACAGATAACGTAATTAATAAGATTTATCTAATAATTTTTCGTAAGTCGAAAAGTTTGTGTGTTTTGAACGGATCGGGTCTTAAATCTACGCCCTTGTATTTAGACTCTTGTGATTTTTTCCTCAAATTTTCAATATATTCATATTAGTTACTATTTAGTTCTAAGTTTCAATTCCTTTCTATTTTTTTAATTTAATTGTTTATTTAAATGTTTTTAGTTATTAATTGTTAGTTTTAATTTAAGCATATAATTTTATATTATATTTGAAATACTTAGTTTAATTTAAATAAGAATTAGAGCCTTATATATATTTTTTTAGATAAATCTGTACTATTTATTCCAAAGCAGAACCTCTGCTACAAATTATATTTTAGAGGACCCCCCATGCAACAAGAATCGTATTCTGTACAGTTTGTAATCGAACATTCTTATGACATAATCGAATACAAAGAATATTCTTTAAACACACAAAAACCTCATTACAAGTGCGTTGTATACCCCGGAAACACCTTCTATTTCGCTCTTGCCAAATCAAGTAAATGAATGCTTGCCATGCAAGCCTAAGGATAAGGGCCAACCCCGATCTCCCCTTCAAACTAGCCATTGCCCAAGCCAACTCTCCCGACCAATCCATGACCTCCCGATCAACCCCACTACAACGGAGAGCCATGCACCAGACATGCCTAGAGAAACCACATTCAAAAAATAAGTGATCCCTTGTCTCGGATGAGTTGCCACACAAACCACAACTACCCTCTTTATGAACCAGTCCTATACGAGTCAACTTATCCCGTGTAAGCAAACGATCCAAAATTGCCATCCAAGCAATCAACGTATGCTTAGGAACACGCAAAGGTAGAGCCTTATATTTAGGATCTTTAATTATGGATTTTAATTAAATAATTTAATTAGGAATTAAACAAGTTTAGCTAATTAATGAAGGTTATCAAGAAAGTTTGGAGATTTAAATTTGAATTGTGTCCTAAGATAATTTGCTATTATTCAATATAAATCTTTAAATTGAATAATCAATATTTGTTGGAACCCTAGAAAAATATTAAATAAGTTAAATTAATTAAATTAAATTTAAAAATAGTTTTTACTAAGATTCCCTTCATAAAAGAGATAAAATAAAAAAAATAATTAAATAAATATTTTTGATAAGTTAGTCTCGTTAATAACGTATCAAGAATGACATATAATATAATTTTTTAAAGTAAGAGAATGTTATATTATATAAATTTAAAAATTAAAGAATATCCATATATTCTTAATTATAATAAATCATCTAATAATTAATGTATGCATAAATCCTTTTAGAGTGAAATATATTTTTAGAATATATTTTTAGAGTGAAATATATCAATTTCAATTTACACATCTTATTCATTCCTCTTCAAAATATTTAAATCTTAATATATTAAAATATATATTCAATATTAAATCTCAAGAATTAAAAACATAAATAATAATATTAATTTCATCAACAATAAATAGACATATAATACTTTCATAAATGAGAGATGAATATATATATTAAAAATTATAAAATATTAAAATCTTTTTGATTTTTTTCAGAATTACTACAAAATTTTAGGGGTGTAAATGAAAAGAATGTTCAACGAGCTGCTCGTGAACCGTTCGTATAATGTTCGTTTATGTTCGTTTATTAAGTTAAATAAACGAGTATGAACATATATTTTATGTTCAATTAATAAACGAACGAACCCAAACATAAGTGCGTTCGGCTCGTTTATGTTCACGAACAAACTCGTTTATATTCGTTTATAAGCTCGTTTATATACTCATTTATAAGCTTGTTTATAGGCTTGTTTATGTTATTTTATATACAAACGTTAAACAAACATGTTCATGAACACTAAACGAACATGTTCGTGAACGCTAAATAGACTAGTTGATGAATATATACAAACGAACTCGTTCATGAACGCTTAACGAATATGTTCACGAACGTTAAACGAACAAATAATCAAACATATAAACGAACACGTTCGTGAACGTTAAACGAACATGTTCGTGAACATTAAACGAACCGAGCCCGACACAAAAAATAAACGAACCAAGCTTGAACATACCATTAAAAATTTAAACGAACACGAACAGAGTTTAAACACCTTCAAAAATAAATAAACAAACACGGACATACCTTATTTATTCAAGCTCGATTCATTTATACCCCTACAAAATTTATGCGAGTATAAATCAGAAATCTCATAGTACAGATATTATAATACACATTTACTTCTCCATTTAAGTTTAAAAATGATTTTTTTTAAAGTTTAAGATTAAAATACTTTAAACGCAACTCTTTTCTTCTAAAATTTTATCTTTTGTAATTTTTTCATTTTAATTTGATCGGTGGTCTTATCGATCACATAATTTATTATTTTTTATTTTATTTTAATAAGAATCTTTATTTTCTGTCTTTATGACATGTTTTTTTTTTTCTGTCCTTAGATATATTTTTGTTTTGGGTTTGGTCCGTCTGTCTTTATGGCGTGTTATAACATCCCCTAGCGATCGATCGTTGTTTGCACAGAGATTCAATCGATGTTAGTTTTTGATTTATTGTTTTTATCAGTGGTCACTTGAAAAGATTTATCCTCACTCGGTTGATGGTTGTGTTTGCCGATAAAATCAGTCATGGATAGCAGTACTTTTTGTGCGACAGTTTGGATCGCCTACAACTCCTTTTTCCTTCATTTTGCGTCTTTTTTGGACAAAGACAAGGAGATTTAGGAAGGTTTTAAATTTTATTGGCATGTTTATCTTCATAGAAAATTTAATTTTCTTTGTTTTTGAGTCGTAAAAATATTTGGATTTTTTTAATTTAATTATTTCACTTCTTGATTATGATGTAATTAAATTTTTTTATAAATTTAATAAAAATTTAGTAACATTTTGCTTCTTGAATTTTACGATTTTAATTATTTTTCATCCGATTATCATTCCTAATTGTAATTATGGTTTGGACATAAAAAGGGAAATTTGAAAAATTGTTCTTATAGTTTGGGCTCGAGGGAAAGTAGAGCAAGGCCCGGCCCACTCACTGTTCACGCTTCACGAGGGAAAGACCAGAGACTCGAGAAAAATGGTTTTGATTTCAGATTCAATTCAAAGGTTTTACTAGGGTTTTATCAGCCTTGCTTGATTCGGGAAAAACAAATCTGGAAAGAAAAAATTCATAGAAAATAGAAACAAATCCAATCTGAAAATAAACGAAATAAACACCCAAATATTGAAATGGGTAGGATTTGCAGAGTGAATTCCCTGAATTACGCCGTCAGGACGCTTGGATATCTCCAACAAGCATCCTTCTCAACTGCCGTTATCCGCCAGCGTTCTTCTTCTTCCACTCCGCGTCTCTCTTCGCCGCCGTTCGCTACCACTGTCAGACTCATTCGCACCGGTCGTGATCCTGGCATTAGGTAGTGTAAAACTTGTGTAATTATACTCTATTGTAAAACCCCTAAAAGAAAAGATGTTAATCTCGCTTCAACTTTTTGTTCAATTCTTTCAGGTATGAGACCGAAACTCCATTAAACTGGGGAATCCGAATCGTACCGGAGAAGAAAGCCTATGTGATAGAAAGATTCGGGAAATACTTGAAAACGCTGCCGTCTGGAATACATTTCCTTATCCCATTCGTGGATCGAATTGCCTATGTTCATTCCCTCAAGGAAGAGGCTATTCCAATCCCGGACCAATCCGCTATTACCAAAGACAATGTCAGCATTCTCATTGATGGCGTTCTGTATGTCAAGGTCTTTCTTCCATCCCAACCTCTCATCTTTACCTTTTGTTCAAGCTTTAAAATCTTTTGGTCTGTAATTTGCGTTGGAACTTTTGCAGATTGTCGACCCCAAGCTTGCCTCTTATGGCGTTGAGAACCCAATCTACGCCGTCATTCAGCTTGCTCAAACTACCATGCGTAGTGAGCTTGGGAAAATTACCCTTGACAAGACCTTCGAAGAGAGAGATACTCTCAATGAAAAGATTGTGGTTTGTTTTCTTTCTTTTATTTTCCCTTTTCTTTTATTTCTTCTTGAGATTCAAATTATAAATTAGATGAATCATCCCGAGATAGGATGAATTGAGTTTGTAATACAATGCTGGTTCTATATCAATAATGGGATAAGTTGAAAATAGGCAGAGGCTCTCTGTTAATATTTTGTTAAACTGTTTGAGAGGAGGGATTGTGAATAACTACTGTACTTTCCTTTTGCTTAACTTGTATTCATGATTAATATCTGTGTCAAATTTATGCCTTCTCTTATAAGTTTATGCATGATGTGCCAAATTTCTTTTAGTTAGTTTGTTCAATGTCTCTGATAGTTCTCCAGTGACATGTGATTATGGAAACGTGGAAAAAGTTGGAATGATACCCTGTTATTCTTATACTTGGTTTGCATCATTGAAGTCTCAAAATTCCCCCTCTCCCTCCCTCAATTAATGGAAAGGATGATGATTTTTTTAAAATGACATGAGGGTTGCAGGAGTCCATCAATGTTGCAACAAAAGACTGGGGCCTTCAATGTCTCCGTTATGAGATAAGTGAGTATGGTTTAACCAATAGTTTCTTCCTGGAATTCTTTATGTTCACAGTGCATCATTTATATTTCACTTTACTGTTAACCCAGGGGATATATCTCCACCTCGTGGAGTGAGAGCAGCTATGGAGATGCAAGCAGAAGCAGAGCGTAAAAGGAGAGCTCAAGTTCTTGAATCTGAAGGTAAGGCGGTAATAGTTATTTACTTATTTTCCCTTTAGGCTAAGGTAGTATTTAATGGCCCTTTAGCATCTTCTCTTTTAATAGATGATTCGGACAACATGATTTAATCATAATAGTTAATTTTAACAGGAGAAAGACAGGCCGACATAAATATTGCTGATGGTAGGAAAAGTGCTGTGATATTAGCATCTGAAGCAGCGAGAATGGATCAGGTTAACCGAGCACAAGGTTAGTGATCTTCAACTTGTATGCAGTGATAATGTTAAAAAACGGATGTGCTTTATATGAATTCTAATTGAAGTTGATGCGGGTGACTAATTTTGGTTATTTATCCTTTTGTATATCATGAGCTCTCTTCATATGGACAACACAAACCGATCAAGCAATGATTTTGTTATTGTTCTTGTCCTTTTTGATTATTCTCTTCATGTCTTCAAAATTTCCTCCTTTAAAAATGCATTTATCAGGTGAAGCGGAAGCCATCCTTGCTAGAGCCCAAGCTACAGCTAAAGGAATTGCCTTGGTGTCACAGTCCTTGAAGGAAAATGGGGGAGTTGAGGTGAGATTCTTCCATCATTGTCGTTGTGTGTGTTCATATTAGTTGCTAACTTTTCTAAAATTTCTGTACCCATTAGTCGATTCAAATCAGATTTCGCTGTCTACTTTTATGGTATCATGTATTTCCTGTGATGCAATTGGAAAACATGTCGGGATCATCATGATACTTATAAATGTCAAATATTCTATGCCTAAGAGTCCCAAAACTTCCGTTCCTGGTGTTTGCACTTGTGTAATGACTTCGGGGGGGGTGGGGGGGGTCACGGGTTGAAGCTAGGTTCAATTGTTTGTACAACTAGTACATATTCAGTCTGTCCCTTGTATTTAAATGCACTAGGAGAAAAATTATCAGTCAAGAGAGAGAATCCTAGTTGAACATGAGGTGCTGCCAAACAGATTTTATTATTGAAGGAATAAACCCTATATGTTTATACATAGCGTTTCTGATCTGAGTTTTTTGGTATCATGCTCATTCCTAAGTAAAGAGGGGACTAAAATTTATGGTTTATTTTGCAGGCAGCAAGTTTGAGGATTGCAGAGCAGTATGTTCAAGCCTTCAGTAATATTGCCAAGGAGGTACAAGGGGGACAGCACACACCTGTTGCCAGTATTAATGTTATTAAGGTTTCATTCCTTTTATCTTTCATTCTTTCTGCCTGAACTTGTCCTTTCTTATTTGTTAGGGCACAACAATGTTGCTTCCTAGTTCTACTGCAAATCCTACAAGCATGATCGCCCAAGCTCTCACCATGTACAAAAGCCTTGTAAAAAATGCTTCTGCAGATGGCGTCTCCCTTGAGCTACCCAAAAGTACAAAGGATGCTCCTTTTGGAGAGCCTGAAGTTGAAACCCCGGACCCCCCTAGATCAGTGGAAGCAAGGGACACGAGTCAACCAGGATTTTCACTCCAGAGCCCCAAGAAAAAAGAATAGAAACCGATTTGACCAAAATTCTATTGCTTGAAACCAGATGTTTCTGGGTTCTTGTATGGAGACTACTTTGATACTAGTTATGAGATTATGAATATTTCGAAAGGAAAATATAAGGACTTAGGGGATGCTCATTCATTTGGCAAACACTCTAGGACTGCCATGTGTATCTTTTCCAGCCTCTAGAATCCAACTAAAGGTTGAAGAATTTTCAAGGAATATGGAGTTTGCATTGATTTGACTTTTTAAAGGTATTTGATTTGATTAATAATGCTTGGATATAGTCCCTTGTATGTAGTATTTTCTTTGCGAGAGTTGTGCAGGCAGGCATGATATGGATGACATGAATACTTTTATTGCCAGACATGGTGATATAAACACCGTACCGGAAACCATTCCGACAATCGAAAAACGAGGGTCGCCAGATGATGCTTACTTAAATCAACGCACACATGTGCTTGTAGCAATTACCACTAAAACGTTGAGGATTGAAAAAGTTCCTGTACTGTTCTTTGCTAAGGAGAAACAGAAATACATGAGGCCTACAAAGACAGTGAATCCCAGAAGAATGAGCCAAACTCTATGCACCAACAGCAGCGCTTGATCTGCAATAAGCATCGGCACCACACTAGTAGGTAACTCCATCGTCCCCGCAAACAGGGTCTGCCATGAAGCAGTTAACTGGTCAGGAGTTCGGTCGGGTCGAACTGGCGCATGGATCGGCCTCAGGAGGCGCATGGATCGGCCTCAGGAGGCGATGTATAAGATTTCGGAGACTGATATTTTGAGCTTCCATAACCTTTTGCTTCTGTTCTTAGCTGTCCGTTCTGTTTACAGCTTTTCCATTTGTGCATTAGTAAGTAAACACACGAGTTTTTAAAATGCATGAACTTATTAACAACTACTTTATAATTCGATCAAAATACTAACACTACGGAAAAGATTAGTTTAAAGAAATGGACAGATGAATTGATTATTTTTATTTAAATAATTATAACATTATTATATTATTAAACATTAGTGAGATTATTATTTTTCATATATTGATTTAAATCGTGACAATGAGATTTTGTTAATTTTGTTTTAACCGGAAATAATTTGTTTGGGTTTGACTTTTAAGTTTGAGAAGTAGTTAGTAGTTGGTTATTTTGGGTTAGTTTGTTAGATGGTGCATGGAAATGTATTTATGAATTGTTCGAGTCTATGACAGGTGTTTGACCTTTGTTGTAGAATTTTTCTTATATATATCATTTCTAACTTAATTTTATATATATGAAGCATGTGTACTTCAACCTAAACCTATATGGTTGTATCATATTTAAATACATACTCGTATCAGGCACGGGCAGAACTAGAGATTTATTATAAAAGGGATCAATATATTTTAAATTTTTTCTTGATTAGCAAGACCAAAAAATGATTTATTCTAAAAAATTGTATATTTTTTTAAAAAATCTCTATATAATACATAAAAAATAATTTATGGGGACCGGGTATCCCTAAATCCCACTCAGTTTTGCCCATGATATCATAGATATATTGAGTACAATTTAAAAGCTTATGAAACATAAGCTCGTATATTAAATACATGCATGTCTCGATTGTAATTCGTAACGGCAAAGTCCCATTTTTAATATGTTTTTAATCGAGTGGCTAAATTTTGATTTTTAGAAAACAGTAACTCATTTGTAATCAAATTAAAAATTGAATGATCTACTGTGTAGTTTACCTTATAATTTATTTTCCTTTGTTATCCGTCCATAATCAAGCCCATAGTAATTTTTATTAGATGGGGTTCTGCCGTAATATCCCTAGAATCACAGAGATCAAGAAGTAGCTTGTGCGTGCAGAACCAAGTATAATATCAACAAAATTTTAAGCCCATTTCTTCAAATATTTTTAGATTATTTTATTTAAAATTATAATATTTATATTATTACCAGAAAGTGTTTTTAAATAGACAAAACATTGATTTTAAAAATCACATTTTTTTGAATATAGAAATTGGTAATATAAAAAAATAAGTAATTTTGTTCAAAATATTTTTTTTTGCATTGTTTTTTTTCTCTGAAAACCCTTTTAGCTCAAAAACCAGTTTGAGCCATTCACAGGACTGTAAAAGAAATACATAAAACCTAGGTTATATCTTGGCTTAACTTAGAAATAATTAGAAATAAGGGCATGAACTATAACTTTTTTAAAATAGGTGACTAATGTTTTTCGATGAAAATAAGTGCCTTAACTATATATTTTTTTGAAATATGTGCCTAAAGTTTTATTCCGTTAGTATTTTAAGGTAACACCTTTAAAAAAATTGTTTAACTTCAAAATATTAGGTACTTATTTCAACCAAAACAAAATATTAGGCACTTATATCATAAAAATGTATAGTTTGGGCACCTATTTATAAGTTAAAACAATTTTTTAACGGTGTTACCTTAAAACAATAAGGGAATAAAACTTTAGACACATGTTTCAACACACACAAAAAACATTAGGCACCTATTTCAAAGAAAATATATAGTTGATGCACTTATTTTCACAAAAAAAAACATTAGGCACCTATTTCAAAGAAAATATATAGTTGATGCACTTATTTTCAAAAAAAAAAACATTAGGCACCTATTTCAAAAAAAAAGTGTATAGTTTAGGCACTTATTTCTGAGTTAAGCCTTATATCTTTTAGTGCAAATTATCTTCTCTAGAGTTGCCCGCCCACAACACTAGGACCTGTCCTGCAATTACTTTGTAGCATCCAAGAGATGACCTGTAGTCTCTACTGTAAGCATTCAGGCTGAATGTTGTGGCCCGGACATGCTTTCACCATTTGAGACATGGTAACCATGCATGGTTTCATCTTTTAAATATTATTACTGTTCTCCATGAAGCATTTGTTTACTATTGTAAGAACAATGACAAAATTTAATAATCATCAAACTAGTCAGTCAAGAACTATATAATCGGCAAGTATACTACTGACAAATGCAGCAAACCAGTAACAGACTGAAACTCTCTTATGCTTAAATTTTAATGAGGTTTCTGTTCGATCCACGGTGGAAGAACCACAAGGTAAGTCATGTCAATTTGCAGAGTATGCTACCATTCCATAAAGACATGCATAATTGTTCAGATACAATTGTTTATTATCATGAGTTAAGAAACAAAGAAGATTACCGATGACCCGGTTTCACGTTTAGCAAAATTCTTTTCGCCACAATTGACTTATTTTGTTGAATCCGCAGGTTGTGAAGTTTCAGCTTGTTTCAAACTTTCCAGTGCAGAGATTCGCCTATCCAGAGGCTCATGAAGACTTTTCACCTTGAGACAAAGGGACAAGTGAAAAATATAAGCACAAGAAAAAAACCCTGATAAGAGGCTATAGCTTGAGCACCAGAAAGACATGCATCAATGTAATCAAACAGGAAAAAGGAATTCATTTTTGTTTCGTTTTGGTAAAACATTGCTAATCATTTATCCGATCAGATGGCATCCTTGTCTTTTGGTAGCTCATATATTTCACATCACAAGAGCAGAACAACCTCGTTGAAATGAGAGAATTGGGAGTCCCGAGTATTAGAATCTATCGATACAAATCAGGCATCTGGTGTTAGCAGACCAATGGTTTGGTAGGAAATGGTAAAGAATAACCACCAAGGATGAAAAAAGGTCCGTCAACAGAAGCAACAACTAAACATAGCCAGAATAATGCAAAATGGCACTAGGAGATTATCCTAGACAATTCTACTGAAATAATGTCACAAAATAATCAGCTGAGACCATGATGCAGTGAAAAAAGACTTCATTTGAAATGATGTATTCGCTGAGATCAGGTATTGGGGTTTTTTCTAACGTGAGGCGGGTTAAAAAAAAAGACTAAAATGAGGTTGTACCGAAATTGTTACAAAAGTTGTAAGAATTTTGATATATACCGAAATTCTTACAATTCGGTATATATAAAAAAATCGATACCGAAATTCTTACAATTTTTGTAACAATTTCGGTACAGCCTCATTTTAGTCTCATTTTAACCCGAACTTCCCCAAGTATTGGGTTTGATCCCTAGATTCCCCCTTCCATTGTCAAAAAAAAAAAGACAAAATAAACAAAGATTTGGAATTTAACTTTGACTCTTCAAGAGAGCAAATGAATCCCTTTACCCTAAAGCTTCTCCACTCCATTGACTTGCAATATCAACTTATCAATGTGGCTTTAACAGTGTTTTTCATTGTCAGAAACACAAAAAACCCTATGCATCAAAATCTAACCTTTCATCAAACTTCAAATGTTTTTCTTCCCCTACCAAATAACATCTGGGCTTTCTAAACCAAGTATGCTATCATTAGGTTAATTTAGACCATGAAATTTCAACTCTTATATTTTCATATATCCATCGTCATTCCATATAATCGCCAACCATCCAAGCAAATACATATAAATTTTCTCCTCCGTATCGAAAATGCACAGAAAACAAGCAATCCCGCAGCAGCAACAACCACATAGAGAGGACAAAAAATATCAAATGGCATTCAGTTTTCCAAGATTTTGTGTACCTCCATCTCCATAAACTATCTCGACGATATGGGTTTTGCTAGAAAAAACTTGAAAATGGCAGAGATTGGGAGATACCCATAGATTTAATAAGAAACTGAAAGGTGCCCTACATAGAATATAGTATGTAATTAAAAGACTGAAAATGTAAATGGGGAAAAGGACCTGTTGGGCGATTGATTCATGGGCAACCTTGTAATCCTTGTAGAGGATGTAGAGACCCAGAAACGACGCCGAGGCAGCACCCGTGAAGAATGAAGCCAATCTCACCCTCAATACGTACCCCATCGTTGATTTTTCCCCTTCTTTTTTTCTTTCGTCCTCCTCTCAATGAAGCCCTTGTTCTGATTCCAAAGAAACTTAAAACGAGATTGAGTTTACTACGACATCCAACCTTGTCGTTTCATGAAGCTATTTAAGTAGTATTATTTTTAGGGGTTAGTACTTAATACTTTAATTATATTCAAAATATTAAAATGATTATCAAAATTTTAAAAGTAATAATAGATATTAAACTTTAATTTAATTATAAATGATCATTGTGCTATTAGTCTCAGTTAAATAAGTGACTTAACATTCATGAAATTTTGCATAACTACGTATTTAATTTTTTGTATTTATGTTATCATTCTTCGTAAATTATTAAATAAATCATTCGATAATTATAATATTTTATACGATATCAATTGATTTTCAATGATGACATGATAGAATAAATGATCATGATAATTCGACGACATATGTGATAGCCGACAATATGACAATCAACAACAAAATCACTGTAAATCGAGATTTTGGAAATTATGATTTTTAAATTTTGAAATTATTTTATAAAATTTATGATTTTTTTTATTTATCTTTAAATATAATTTTAAAATTTTAATAAGCTAATACGTTAATTAAAAATTAAAATTAACGGACAATAACGAAGAAACCCTTTTCGACTAACATTTGAAAACATTAGATACTAAAGTGGAACAAAAATCATCTGCCTCTTTATACCTCCTTCCATGCCTCTTTTAAAAATTTATTAAAAAATTAAATTTTAAACCCTAACTCTTATTTTCTATATCCTAAATACTAAATCATATACCCTAAAAAATACACCCTACCCCTAATTCTCTAAACCCTAACAAAACCCCCTAACCTAAAACCATAAACCCTAAACCATCTAATTTGAAATGAGGGCATAAATAGAGATATGCCCTAACAAAAAACCCTAACCTGAAACCATAAATCATCTAATTTAAAGTGGGGGCATAAAAGAAGACATAAAAAAGAGGTAGACGATTTTCACCCACTAAAGTGGGCCAAATGAAGTTAAACAAATAACTCTTGTGGACCAGAATCAAAAAAATAAGAACTTAAAACATTAAATAACTTGTATCCATAGAACATTTGGCATGACATAGATAATGAATAAATAGGAGTTAATATCATTCCAATTGCCATTACGAAAGTAATTAGTATTTTTGGCATTAAAAAATATTTTTGACTGATAATTATTCCAAAAAAGCTATCAATTCTGCAACAAAACCACTCATGGGTACCATACCAAAAAAAACGGATATAGATTGAACACTTTTTCGGCCATCAAGCCTATAAAAATTAGCTTCAGCATACCTCGTTTAACAATTAACATGGAGCCTCTCCTTGAATCTCCATATCCAGATAATTGAGCACCAACTTAAATTCTTCCTCAATAAGTGGGGAGATTTTCAAAACCAGATTTCATAAATAAAACAGATCAAACTTGGCTCAAAATGTTAAGATGCTGATAGGTAACTGGTCATTTCACAAGTAGGAATATAGAAGGAAGAAAATCCATGTCCCTGCTTTTAAATTCCAACAAAACTAAAGCATTGTCATGTCCCCTTGCTGACATAAATGGATGCTCAAAAGAGTATCATCTTTTGACAACAGACCACATTATGAATTAGCATTTAGTTTGACACACAGATGCTAAAAGGAAAATCAAACAAAAGATATGACTGTCCTTGTTCAACTAACAGATGAAACATACCAATACCACTTCTCTCCCCTTTAAACACCTAAACTCCTACTCTTTCTTAGTGTAGTGACGTACCGCGATAGCCAAGCCTAGAATCAGGAGGGGGACGAGAAATTGTAGGATCTTAATGACAAACTCGGGGGTCTTATCGGGGTTGTATGCCGCTTGCTGTGGTGGAATGTAGGTGCGCTTTGCCGGGACAGTTTTCGAATCGATCTCGCCTATGTAGTATTTCTCCATCATATCTCTGGCAGAATCACTGTGTCCCACATCTTCAAAATCATTTGTGGCATCCTTGCCTGAAAAAATAGTGGAATGTGATCAGACTACCAAATACATGCTTAATTACTAAAAGAACCAAATAGAAAACCCAGGGAAAGAATTTACCAGTTGCTGACAGCAAAACTTCATCTCCTCCGGGATGATCTTCCATGAATGGAGTTACATCATACACCTACACACACAAAAATCTCAACTATAACAACACTTTGTTTAACTCTAAGTAACTTGTTCCTCACATATTTGTAAATGGATTGGACTAGGAAACGTTGAAGGTGAAACATATTAGTTCGACTTAAGTTCTTTCTAGTTTCTACAACTCAGAAAAGATCAGACAAATCAAATGATTGTTTGATATATGTTGGATGGGAGCAGATGATGAAACTACTTGAATTCTACATTTGTATATTTGTGAGAGCAATTTTATATCATTACGATGAAGTATGAGATTAATTAATGATTTCAAATGAAGAATTTTAGTGTTAATGAGGGTATACAAGTGATTTAAAAGAAAAATGACTAAGTTCGATTTTTGAAACATGCAGGGTGACCAAATATAACCTTATCCATAAATGAGTGACCAAATTGTATCATTTAATAATTGATTGACCCAAATGTTATCTTAACCATAATTGAAAAAGTAACTTTTGATAATAGGTGACCCAAATGTAACTTTAACTATAATTGAGTGACCTTTGTTATAGTTTACTCCAAAAAGAATGATAATACCAAAGGTTGATCTACTATGCAACTTGGTAACTCTAGGTAGGGGTGGGTAAAAAACCCGATTATCCGATCCCGGTCCCGGTAGATTTTTATCTGGTATTGGTTCCGTTGGACCGGGACTGGATCTTGATTTTTTTGGACCTATACCCGGTGGGTACCTAATAGGACTGAGACCAATACCAAATATTCGGTATTGGTTTTCTTTTGTTTATTTTTTTATCAAACTTTCTCTTTATGTATAAATATTACGAGTATAATTAATTTTCAAGCATTAATTTTCAAGCTTACCATATTCTAATTTTATTATTTAATATTATTATTGGTGGTTAAATTTTTTTCCTCCAATTACTCAAATTTCTTTAAAGAATAAACTAAATGACCGAGTACCTGATATTGGAACAGTTTCCACCAAAATTTAGGACCTGGTATGACTGGGACCGGGAACGAGACCAATTCTATTCAAATTAACCAACAGGAACGGGATCAATTCTATTCAAATTTACCGGGTACCCAGTCTTGACCACACCTATCTCTAGTTATCACTCGAATATCATTATATGCACCTAAAAAATCATTGGTAGCCTGTGCAACGCGAGTTAATCTGGATTAATCAAGAAGAAGTCTAAAACCGGAAGAGCAAGCGAAAAAGAACGATAATAGGTGTTGTGCCAAATAAGAATGCAGAATCCTATGTGTGTTGCAGAACACAAACAAACACACTAAACTAAAAGATTCATTCATTCTTCTAATCTTCTCCATATCCGTTCTTCTAATCTTCTCCATATCCGAATGCATGAGAAATTTTGTTTTCAGCCAAACACCAAATCCATATCCGACTCAATGAAACTTAAAATTGAATCAACCCAGAAAAAAAGTTCAAAATACGAAAATAAAAGTAAACAATCCTGCATATGAAACAAAAAAGAGAGAAAGATCTGAATCGAACCTTCCCAGAAATAATGAGCCAACAATCTTTGGTTTTGTTGTGGATCGCAACCTCCTCGAACGTGTGCACCTTTGGATCTGAAGCCATTCTTCACCACTGCCATGCCAACCAAACAAAACATCAAAATTCCCAAACCATTAGATCTGAAACACCCACAAAGAAAGCTACCAAAACAAGTATTCTAAGAAAAAGCTAAAAATCAGAGAAAGAGAACTTACGCTAAAAAGAAAAGGTTTCAGCTTTCAAGCGGATACACCAAAGTGCCAGCTCAAATCACTCACTTACAGTACTACTTATGTTGATGGATTGCCGAAACCTCCATTAAATCTAATGAATTTACATAACTATCCTTGAGCACGGCGTAGATCAATAAGGGTACTGTTGTCTCTTCATTTTTTTTATTTCTGAGTCATTTATTACCAATTGAGTCCTGATTTATGTTGTATTTTTTATTTTTGTCCTGATTTTTTCATTCTTGCGCTAAAATTAATTTTGAGCTTTACATAAATTTCAGTTAATTTTTAAATTTTATATTAGTATTTTATTAATTAAACTTAAAACCAAGGATATTTATTCAATTCAGTGTTAACAGAATAAAAGAATAAATAAAACTATTTAATATGTGAAAGCATGAATTGTGTTTGCAGAAAAATCGAATTGCAAAGTTTTAGAGGATTTGGAGTGTAATTTTACCATTATACTAGATTAAATTTCATTAAAAAAATAAAAGATTTAACAAGAACTATATTATTCTATGAGTAGGGGAAACCATCCTACCTACCTTTTAACTTTTCGTAGCCTCGTAGCCCAAGTAGGGATAGCAATTTGATCCGTTCATGTTGGATTTCAATTTGATTCGGTCGGAATGAATTTTTTATTTAAAAAATTAGGTTTAGTTGGAGTCGAGTCTGGTGGTTAAAAAAATAAAGTTGAGTTAAGTCAAGATCAAGTTTAGGGTAAAAAATTTTTGATCCGACTCGATCCAGTATATATATATATTATACTTTTATATATAATATTTTAATATTTTTATTAATTTTTTCGGATTAGATCAGATTTATTCGGGTTTTTATTAAAATATCAGAGTTAATTGTAATTTTTATAATATGGGATTAGGTCGGGTCAGAGAAAAAAATTAAAATTAAATCAGGTTAAAAGACTTAAGTTTTGACCCGACCCAACTCGTTGCATCCCTAAGCCTAAGTAAATTTAAATAAAGTAAATATTTAGAAATTTGAAAAGAAAAACACTTTTAGAAAGTTCATATAAAATTACTACTATATAAATAAATAAATTATTTTTAAATTTTAAAAATTATAAAAATAAATATTCGATCGAATTAAATGGTCACTCAATTCCAGAAAATGAAAACTTAGGCTCATGTTATTTAGTTCCATTGGGACCGTGACAATTAAAAAAAATTATAAGATAAAAACGGGTTAAAATAAAGTTAAAATAAATCAAAATAAAAATTATTATAAAAATTTAATATCTATTTTTTAATATATACTAAATTTATTATAGAAAATATAAAGATTTAGAGTGTATATATCGTATTCTTTTAAAATAATTTAAAATTTAAAAAATATAAAAAATTTGTACATAAAAAAATAATATCAAAACTCTTAGAATTTTTATATTAATTTCAATTCTTATAATGATTTTTATATTGAAAAAACGACAACGAGTTTGTACTAATGGACGCCAATCTTTGCTTTCGTTTCCTAACCGTCAAATACTCAAAAGTAGTCGAGTTCCCCTTCCTCGCCAACCTCGGTTTTGTCGCTGCTGTCTAGGGTTTTCGATTCTTATCGCAGTTTCTGATCTCAATCAGTGTATTTCCCCAGTTCTTTACAAGAATTGAACAGTAACAGCATGGTAAGATCCTGATTTTATTTTTATTTTATTCTATTTTTTACTTTTACTGGATTTCGAATTAGACTCTGATATGCCTATATTGAATGCAATTCGGATTTCGTAACTTTGTTGAATTAGAATTTCCTGCTTGGAGCTTTCAAACCGGCATGTAATATATTGATCACATTTTCCGATGCAAAAAATCGCAAGCAGGTATGCTTCTAGATCATCTAAGGTTTTAGTTCCGTTTGGATTGCAAATTCAAATTTTATGTTTTGATCTTTGTGATTTGTTCATCCAAATTTTGACGAATCATTGTTCCGGAATGTGGATTTTCGTTATGTGATTAGGTCTCAATGAAAAAGGAAAATGGCCAAACGGTTATGGTACCGCTTTTCCAAAGTCAAGAAAATATTGCTGGGAAGGTATTTATTTCAAACAGATTGAGGCTCATTCTCATAGGAATTGAGTTTTGTATTTATAGCTTTAAATATACTGTTATGGATCTTAAAATATTTGAAGATTTTTCTATCTTTATTGCCTTCAGATTTCCATAGAACCACTTCAAGGGAAGAAAATTGAACATAACGGTGTGAAGGTTGAACTACTTGGTCAAATAGGTCAGTCCTTGCCCCTTATTCACTGTGTCGTTCCAAGTTTTAAATATCATTTAAGAGTGTTGTTTCTTGTTGAAATGGATTTACGTGAACTTTGATTTTGCTTTTCAGAGATGTATTATGACAGAGGCAACTTTTACGACTTCACCTCTCTTGGTTAGTACTGTAGTCTAACTGACCTTACTTTTGTTTGCTTTGCCTGGAATTGTTTAGATGTTCTTTAAGTAACCTCAGGAATTATTTCCATAATTTCATGTGGCATGGATGGGGTTGAAAGTAAGAGCTTAAGAGTTCAATTTATGCTTTCCGGTTTCTTATATATGATTTTTTACTCTTTAAGAGGCACAGAATGAGCATGAAAAAGTTTCTGCGTATAATAAGTTCTTGTAGACTATTGGTTGTTTTTTTATACCTTCTCTCTTTGGCTTATCTTCTGTATATTCCTGGTATTTGCAGTCCGTGAGTTGGATGTCCCTGGGGAATTATATGAAAGAAAAACTTACCCATTTGAATTTTCTACTGTTGAAATGCCGTATGAAACTTATAGTGGTGTGAATGTGCGGCTCAGGTATGCTAATCACTACTTAAACTCTTTGAAGATAGAACATTGTTTTCTCCTCCGGCCAATTTGAATGGAGTGGTTCCTTGATTACTAAAAGTTTGTTTATTAACCATTTTCGTATGGTGATAATAGTTCTGGGTCCCTACCTCAATAAAGATTATAAATTACTCTGATATGTTATTAAAAGATTCTAATTTTGAAATTCTGAAAGGTTTTTTAGTTTTGTTTGTCTGATGACGAAGCTGGTGATTTGAGGCTATATTTTGACAACTAATCCTATGATAGTTTGACTATTTGCTTTCATCAGGTATGTCCTGAAAGTAACAGTTAGCCGAAATTATGGTGGAAGCATAGTGGAATACCAGGACTTTATGGTAAGAAACACCTACTTACCTTAATTCTTTTCTCGGATCTCTTTCAGCATTCCATGTCACTTCACTCTCATATGCACTGACATCATTATGCAAGTAAGCACATATAACGTCTTATGTGTGCCACTAAAGGCAGCACTTACGTGACTATACGGCCATACACAATCTGTTGGCTTTGTGGTCTTAGAAACTAATGTTTTTCTTGATTATGTGAATCAGGTTCGTAATTATTCTCCACCTCCATCAATCGACAATAGCATCAAGGTTAGTGCATTTATTTTAATATTTTTATGGTGATTGCATTGTAGTTTTGATCATATCTAAATTGATTCTTATGAACATTACATCGATCATTTCACCATTTGCTAATGAGCTGCTCAGTTTTCCCCACTGATTTCATTCATAATATTTAAGTTTTAACAAATATCAAACTTCATCTACAGATGGAAGTTGGAATTGAAGATTGCCTACACATTGAATTTGAGTATAACAAAAGCAAGTAAGTTGAACATCTATGATTGCTCAAGCCTGATGTAATAGGTTGGCTTTTGTCATCACTGGTTTGGGATTTAAGTTCTTACTCATTTGAATTTGAATTTCAGGTATCATCTGAAAGATGTTATTATTGGCAAGATATATTTTCTTCTTGTGAGAATCAAAATTAAGAATATGGATCTTGAGATAAGGCGTCGAGAGTCGACAGGATCAGGAGCAAATACCCACGTTGAAACAGAGACGCTAGCTAAATATGAGTTGATGGATGGCGCTCCAGTCAGAGGTATGTTCTTAACTTAAGAATCCTGGTCTTTTTCTAATACCTGATATGACAGTTATCTGATACAACTAGCACATATATAATTGATTGAACTGGTATTCTTTGACTGATGTTAATCTGGGCCAAATTTTGTAGTTTTGATAAATATATACACAAATCATTTTCCTAAAGTGTAGTGCTGACAGTCATGCTTGGTATTGAAGGTGAATCGATTCCAATCCGGCTGTTTCTCAGTCCATATGAGCTGACACCAACGCATCGCAACATAAACAACAAATTCAGTGTGAAGTATTACTTGAATCTTGTGCTTGTCGATGAAGAGGATCGACGGTATTTCAAACAGCAAGAAATTACAATGTACAGGTTGCAGGATTCCTGATCAAGCATCCACACACATGTAAACTTTTACATTCCATCCAGTAAACAAGAACCATGATTAACTAAAAACCTTGGTGTTTAGGGTTAAAAGCTAAAAAAATACTGGAAGAGACAGGGTAGTTTATTTGGAAGAGCTATATTAGCCTATTATGGTTTGGTATGCTTTGCTAGACTGCAGTCTGCAGCTTTATGGATTACAGTCATGTTCTGTTGAGGAGAGTGTAACTATATTTTGATACGGTCATATCTGGGCTGCCACTGCCGATGGACATTATGGTTTATAGCCATTTCGTGTTCCATGTGAATTACTTAACAATTACATGTTTTTCCCCTCTTTCTCTCTTTCTAATCTCTCTCAAGAAGGGTGTAAACAAGCCAAGCTCGAGTAGTATTCAACTTGACCCGTTAAGATTTTGCTTTGAGTTCGAACTCAATCGAGTCAAGTGTTGATAGGTCTTTGAACGTATCGGACTCAATAGTTCATCATTTGTCATATGTCATTTAAAGTTGAAGCTCCAACTTATTAATTTTAAGGTACTCAAAGGTTTAAATTTAGGAATTTAAATAAATTATAATTAATAAAATTAAAAAATAATATATTATATTTTTAAGTCGTGAACATTTTGAATCAGATATTAAGTAACTCATTTCGTTAAAAAAATAAATTCAATTAAATCAAATTTCAACTGAATCATAGCTCGCGACTTGTCTAATTTCCTCTACTCTCACTCTCAAGTGAGACTTAAAACTTCCTTTAGCAGTGTTGCCGCATATAGCACCTATGAACAATTTGAGTGCCTATTCTATGGGTCGGCGAGCCTACACTGACGGGACGAAGTTACTTTGTGTATGAAAGAATGTATAAATGACAGAGAATAAATATGTAATTATCTCATTTTACTTTTAACTGGCACGCCATTAGTCCATTGATTTTTAACGGTCAGTGTCTATTTTGATATCATAATAGTTGACCGATGTATTTAACGCTTTTTAAAGTATTATAGTCATTTCGATACAAACCCCAGAATATAATGGTTAAATGTGTAATTTACCCTAAAAAACTACATGCTCCACGTTTTTTTAAAGAAAAACACTCATTGGAAAAAAACAATCTATAGATGCTCAACAACGTTGAGAAAAAAAAAAAAAGGAAAAAGAAGGTGAAGAGGGTTTCATGACGCAGAAAAACACCCCAAAAGCCGGAAAATGAGAAAAAGAAAAGCGTAAGAAATCATTTACTTCCGATTTGGAAACATTGAGGAATTGTTTGCATTTCCAGATCCCAGTTCTTCAATCCAAGAAAGGTAAGCTTTTCAATAAAAAAACCTCTTCCGTTTGTTTCTATTTTCAAGTCGATTTTAATTGTTTTTCATCTTACATTGTAAATTTTCCTTGTAAAGGATACCTAATCTTCAATTCTTAAGCTTCGTTTTTGTTTAATTAATGGGTTGCATTCTCGTTTTTATCTAAAAGAGAACTTGTATAGTTGCTAAGGAAATGTTTATACAATAAGAAAACAATTTTTTCTGTATTTGAATTTTTGCTGTTCTATATGTTTGCTGAGGTTTGGTAATGTTTTATTTTTTTAATTACTCAGAACACAAATACTGGTGCAATCAATGGCCGTAGACGAAAAACAGTGTCATAATCGTTGTTCCAAGTTAATTTGCATCTGCTAATTTTGAGAGATTTAGCTTTGAGTTTTTCAGTTTTGTCGAATAAATTGAAGTGTGTTATTTAAGGCAATGGGTTTGATTTGAAGCATATTGTGAGGATCGTCTTGATCGATTACCTCTAAACTGTTATCCGCTCTAATCTTATAGGGAAAGAGGTGTATTTGGGGGGTTTCTTTTACATTTTTTCTGATTAATTCTATAATTTGTACATAGGCTTAGCTTCCCGTTGCTGCATTGCTTTGATACTTTACTACATATGCGCAACGATAGACATTTTCACAACGGAAAGTTAGGAAATATGTTTTTTTTACAAGAGTGTTTTCTGGAAGATGTGTTTTTTTTACAAGAGTGTTTGATGCAGATATGGTGTTGTTCTTTTTTATTATTCAGCTCTTGCTAATAATATTTATGGTGTTCTTTTATGAGTTTTTTTCATCTTAAACAAGAAAAATACATGTTAGGAAATATGTTGGGTAATGTTTCCATCTTCAACCTAGAGATAAAAGCAGAGAAATTTTCTCACTTGTGATTTCTTGTTGCCAGTAGCGTAAGATTTGGCAATGGGGACTACCTAGGAAATTGTTTAATATATGATTCACAACCTTTTCTTTTATGGTTGCCTGTGATCTTTCCAATTTTCCAGAATGACTCCCTTTTTGATGCATATTTTATTACTGTGTGCGAAACATGTTTTCAGATTTAGATAATTATCTGGTATATAACTATAGGTTTGATGCAGGATACAATCTACTGTTCATTTGATTTTGTTTGTTGAATGGAGGGCTTATTGTCTCCTGGTTGGTGAACCGAAAACATAACCACTGCTCTTTTCTGGAACTTATGGTTGTGTCTTTAAGAATCATAATTGAGTTATTGCATGACCTTTATCTCGTATGCTCTATGCAGGAACCAGTTGTTCTTGGTCATGGCGAATCCCAAGGGGTCAACAGACATAAGAGATTTGATTTTTTCTGGAAAGCATGCTTTACTTCCACCAAAAAGTCCATTTCCTACAGTTACCCAAACATATACAGATTATGTCACCAACAATGTAATTGGATCAGTTCAAAATCCTAGAGGGGGAAATACACACCACCTGCGGACGACCTCTGAAAACTTTCTGATAGAGGAACAACCATCTTGGCTGGATGATCTCCTTAATGAGCCAGAGACACCTGTGTGCAGAGGAGGTCATCGACGTTCATCAAGTGACTCATTTGCATATATTGATACATCTCATGTTTGTAACCTAGATTATGCATCACAGGAGTACAGATATAAAAATATGATTTCTGCACCTTCTTGGGCATCTCTGGAATATGATTATCCCAATAAAAAAGATGCTCTGCTTGCTGCTTTCTACACTGATGTGAACTTGGTAAATCAAAAGAATAGGGCATGGGATTCATTTCTGAATGCTATGACTCACCCAATTGGGCTCTCTTCTCATAGAGAAAGCACAATTCTTCAGGGTTCAGGATCGTCATGTTCTCAGAAAGTAGAGAGTGTTCCATCAACAGTGAGTGAAAAACAAGATTCTGCTGAATCTTCCTCTGTTGATGCAAAAGCATCTTCTGAGAAAAAGGATAAGTCTCATGCTATGTCTTCATCTGACAGTGATACAAAACGTGCAAAGCAGTGAGTAGCCTATTTCACTGTTGCAGTTGTTGGGATTATGTTACTATCATGGAGTAATGCATGGCAACTTCCTTGCACGGCTGTCTGCTTTTCATCTCCTTAAATCTTATTTTCTGTATGTGTCTTAATATCTTTTAAAACTTTCATTTTATGATCTCAAGGAATGTGGTTGCTGATTATGTAATTAATTACTTTTCTTATGATGACCAAATTGGGAAGGAGCTTGTCAATTAATTTCCAATGGGATTTGGAAATGATGCTAAGAGATAGATCTGCAGGTTCCCTAGGGTGCATCAATTAGCTGTTTCTTGTGGTCACATTCCTTTCTTGTTGGCTTATGCTTTTCTTTGCTTTCTACCTCTTTCTTTTGCTAGAATTTTTCTGTTGAATGTTTCCACAAACCGGATAGAGTTGCATTTGGTTTCCACAAATTCTCTTTGAACAGCCGTATAGAACAGGAGGTGGTTACTGGTTCTTGACTTACTCTGAACTGCATGTTTTTCCTGCATAAGTACACACTAAAGGATAACATCCATGTATGTTCTTATGGTTGTTTTGTCCTTAAGAAGAATCATACTTGGCTTATGGTTAGTGTAGTTGAGATTTCTTTTGTTTGTAACCAAAGACTACTTTTCCCCTTTGATTCTTGAAGATTTTATCAGAATAGATATTTTGGTTATTAAACCAACACCCGATATTGGTTGAAAATGTTTAATCACTGTGATTTTGTTACCATCTATTGTAGGCAGTTTGCTCAACGCTCAAGGGTGCGCAAACTTCAATACATAGCTGAGCTGGAAAGAAATGTTCAAGCTTTGCAGGCAAAATTTAGTTGAAATTTCAAATTTTCACCGATCATTTATTTCTCAAATTGACTTGATCTCATGAAATAGTATGTCTTACAATGAAATGTTAACTGTATTTCTCAACAGGCAGAAGGCTCTGAAATTTCAGCGGAGCTCGGATTTCTCAACCAGCAGAATCTTATTCTTAACATGGAGAACAAAGCTCTTAAACAACGGTTAGAGAGTTTAGCGCAGGAGCAGCTTATCAAACATCGTAAGTATCTAACCCGTGACCTCTAAAGATATAATTATATGTTGTTTTTCTGCATTACATATTGCATAGTAACCTTATTTCCCCCCACTGGATTATTAATTATTTGTATGTAATCCATATTAATCTGTATAAATTGA
Source organism: Abelmoschus esculentus (assembly GCA_035048815.1). Taxonomy (NCBI): domain Eukaryota; kingdom Viridiplantae; phylum Streptophyta; class Magnoliopsida; order Malvales; family Malvaceae; genus Abelmoschus; species Abelmoschus esculentus. The sequence goes on from JAUCBN010000038.1 coordinate 3,865,816, forward strand.
CAATATGAGGGGTCTTAAGATTCATTTAGGTTCCACCGCCGCCCTCCTGGGAAAAAAGGTTGCTATAAGAGGAAAATCAGCTTAGGCAGTAGAAACTTGAACCAAAAAATTGTGGATTGTTTATTTTAGATTAAGTGAAATTTATTCCTTCCTCTGGCTCTGACCAGTTAAATTGTGACTATTTATTCAGACATGGATATGAATGTTGGATATAGATATATATCCAATACAGGGGTATGTCAAATTTTTCATGTTTTTTCCATGTGTTTGGAAGGTCCATAGAGGGTCATACCCCCATACAATGATTGATAGTTTTTTGGACATGGTACTGACATGTGTACATTCATGACCATTCTTAATATAATTTGATTAACTAATTTTCCATCCTTCCTCTTTTCCAACATTCATACCAAGAAAAGCCTAAGATCAGAGAAACATAGAATTGTGACATTTGATATTTTTATGGTATTTTTTTTCTAAAGAGAACTTTTGAACTTTATTATTTTAAATATTGACTAATAAAATATATTCCCATTACTATTTCATTCAAAGATTAAATTGTAGTTTTTGTTAATTATTATTAATAAATATGAAAGAATAACGAGGCTTGGGAGCACAGGCTCATTTCATAAATAATGCAGTGGGTTTGTTTTGTGATGAACAGTATCATTTATTCATTTTAGTTGAAACATAATTTTATTGAATGAAGACTAAATTAGGCAATCATTGTGTTCCAGTTGAGCATGAAGTTTTGGAGAGGGAGATTGGTAGGCTTAGAGCCTTGTACCACCACCACCACCATCAGCAGCAGCAGCAGCAGCAGCAGCCATCATCATCATCTAGCCATCGACGCTCCCACAGTAGAGACCTTGATCCCCAATTTGCACACCTCTCTCTGAAACACAAGGATGAGAATTCAGGTCATGACCCTATACCTGCTCCACTCTGCAATTAGTTCTTTTAATTTAGCCATACCTATTTCCTTTGTTACAGGCTAAAGCAAAGATCATCAGCCACCATGACTGATCTTCTCTTCATTTGTCAGTTGGTTCTTAACCCCTTTTTCCCACTTTTAACATCTTCACGTGCAACACCTGGTACTTATCGCCATTAAATTGTCTATTATTTTTTTCAGACATAAGATTCACGTGAGGAGGTAAACATAAGAACAGGTTCCATGTTCCACTTTCACTTTCTCATGTGTCATGTATGTTCATCAATGGCTATGATTCATATATATTTTTTTATGTGCTCCATTTCTGAGTATCAACGTTTAGTGCAGAGATCTTTAGGATTTCTGGATGTGCATATTTATTTATATACTGCATGATGTAGGGAAACATTTTCCTGTAAAATGTTTTTAAATGAAAAACCATTATTTCTTTTTTGGGTTCTGTTGGTTTTAAATTTGTTTGTATTTCTCCTTCAACAGTATCAGATGCTATAAACAATTCAAATATATCCATTAAAATGATATATTATTAGCTGATACAATCATGTCTATGCTACTCATTTAGAAAGTGCTACAGATGGAATCAGCTGTTGTTTCATTTGTTTGTTTGTTTTTTTGATCATGTGAAGAATACTTTTTTCAATCTTTGAACACTCTTGGAATAGGAATCCGAGTAAACAGGGATGGAGTCGAGAGCCGTGATTTGAGGTAAATTTATAAATAAATTGTTTTTTAATTTTTTATATATAAAAGAACAAAAGTGGATGATTTTTTAGGATAGTGGAGGTAATTGTCCCTTTCCATCCTTGTATAGCTCCGTCATTGTGAGTAAATTTGTTTGTAATTGTAAAATATCGATGGCGGCTCCAATTTTTGATGGGGTTTAAGGATAATTGTATCATGTTGAGTGTTTGGATCATGGAGTTAGATAAAGGCACAAAAATATAAACTTTATTCAAATTTTACGTATTTTAAAATCTCATTTGATCACTTAGAAAATTTTAAATGTTCATATATTTTATTTACTTTTTATAATTTATACTAATAATTTGATCTCATATTATTTAAAATTTTATTTCTTGTATATAATTTTATTAAATATAAAAGATCGCATCCTTGGCCTAATGTCTACCTCAATAGTTTACACTCCTACGGCTCTTCGATACGAAAAATTATTACATGTTATCAGTGGTCTCAATTAATCAAGACTGTTTATCTTAATTTTTTTAAGGTGAATCATCACCTATTTCTTACATGTAATTAGTGATAAATAATTATTAAGTAATTATTTAAAAATAAACAATTTTAATTGCTTGAATCATGAATGATATGATAAAGAAGATTCACCGAATAATCTCTCTTTCAATAACATAATATAGATAGACTTTAAGAAACCAAAAAAAATGTAATAAAACCCCAGTTCCCTTACTTGAACTGTTTCCCTTCATACATCCCACCAACCTGCCAATTCGGTGGTGCAACACCGTACGAAGTAACTGTCCTGCCGGTACTCTCGGTTACCTCGAAGGAAAGCTGCTGTCCCCTAAGATTGATGTTGCAGTGCCAGTTCTGTCCCCAGTTCCTGGCCATTGGTATCCACCCTGTTTTAGAGCCCTTCACTTTGACTGCAACCACTTCCCCATCCAATCCCACATTGGTAATCAACACCTGAAAGAACTGAGCATTCCCAATGACACTGAATCTGATCCCACCTCTTCTTCCACACTTCACCCTACACAAACAGGCAACGGATTCGTTTAATTTTAATCGAACAAACGAACAAAAACATAAACGAACACAATTTATAGTTTGTTCATGTTCGTTTATATTCATTCGTTAAAATAAATAAATTTAAATGAATGTAAACGGATGAATATAGATGAATATAAATAATCAAATATAAATGAATGGATTACCAATTGTTCACGAACATATCCTTTGTTTGTATTCGTTCATTTAATTAAATAAACGAACATAATCAAATTTTCGGCCAAATAATTCATTGAACGTTCGGTTCATTTACCGCCTAGGCTATAGCATTAGTTTGATACGTGTTCACCTCTTATACTGAACAGGTACCATATCAGCTCTTTTTTCTGCAATTTCAGCAAATGCTGCTTCAGACATCTGAAAATGTTCCTTTGGGAAATTACACCAACCACCATACTCTGAAGAAAGCCCATAATTGGGTGGACAAAAATCTGTAGCAGTGAGGATGACCGAGGGGCTCCCTTGAAGACACCATAAGATGTGGTCAACACATCTGATCTCAAAGCAAGCTCCACATGTGCTCCCTTTGTTGAACAACATGGTACTAAGTCCAGCACTGTATTTCCCATAACTGGTCATAAGAAGGTTTCCATAACCACAAGCTCCTTCTGCAAGATCAGGATCTTGAATTGGCATGGGTACCAATATGGAAGAGAAGGGCCAAAGGAAGTACCTGTGATGATGGATCCATCTGGTTCTTTGGTATATGTTGCAGCAGCCGACTTCCATTCTTCCTCCTTGGGAATGGTCTGGGTTTTTGTTAGCAGTGGAATTAAATAGAAAAATACAAGGTGAAGGTGAAGGTGGAGGTGAAGGGAAGTCATTTGAGAGTAAATGAGGAGTCTGTGAAGTTTTGAGTTTCTTGTTTTCTAGTCTTTACTGGGATTGTGGTGGGGGAGAAGACAATCACAGGGGCAGAAGGGTTTAAGGCTTTGAGGTTGTGGCAGACAGGAAAAGCGGAAAGTCTGGGAAGAATAAGAAAAACAAAGACAACTAATTTAAGAACTAGAAATTATATCATCGGTAAATTTTATCACGTCATTGATAAAATCTATTATTAAAAATATGATATAGAAAAATTAATAAGATATAAGATTTTTAGTAATTAGTTTCATGAAAATTTGGTAGGATTTACCTAATAATTAGCATAAAGATAATTTTAACCCTTAACGTTTATGATTTTTATCATTTTTTTCCTTTATTTTTTTTGGATAAAATTAGTCCTTAACCTATATCTTTTTGACAAATATCTTATTTTTTAACTAGTATAATGATTAGATAATTAAAAAAAATTAACGATAATGATATGTTATATATGTGTAGAATGCTTAATAGTCTTTTATTTTAGATTTAATTAATTTTTAATATTTTATTTAAATTTTAATTATTTTATATTTTATATTAGAATAAAATTATATTTTATATATATATATTTGCCATTATCGTAATGTAACGATAATGACATGTTATCTATATGTAAAATGAGGTTATATGCTAGGGGTGGGCAAAATACTCGATTATCTGGTCCCGGACCCGGTAAGACCGATGGATTTTGTAAAACTAAATTTGATTTTGATATAACAATTAAATACAAGGACTAATTTGAAATAATTTTTAAGTCCTTAAGTCAATATTTTGATTTCAAGTCAAACAAAGACTTTTAAAATAAAATTTCTAAGTGTTTTGCACGAGGGTATCGAACCACCATTCGATACCCCTGGGATTTTCAAAGCTTGTTCTTGAGTTCAAGAACAGGTATCGAAAGTGGTTCGATACCACGAGCTCACTGCCAGCCTTTGTTTCGAAGCATGTATCGAAGCACTTCGAATACTTTTTATATATTTTAAAATCTTTTAAAAAATTGACCTATGGTATCGATACCGGTATCGATACCACTCTTAGTCCCCAACGGCTCTTTTAGCTTTAAATGTTTTGACCGTTAGTGACAGTTAATTTTTGAATGGTGGTTAGCCTGTTCCGAAACATGGTTCGATACTAACCTTCACAGTTTCAAAAAGGTATCGAAGCATGGTTCGATAGTCCTTGGTTTAATGCACAACGGCTCTTTCCTTTCTTGGTCTGTTTCGAAACAGGTAGCCCGTGTTTCGATACCGCCTGTTGCAGAGTACATTTATTATGGGAAGATGAAGTCTCAACGGCTATATTTACATTCTCAACAACCACAACGGATAGAAATCAATGAGAAAGTATAAAATGAAGCATTTTCAACAGCATTAAGGACTATTGAACCTCAAGCAACATCCAAGCAATCAAATCCAACTCTCAAGCACTTATTGCATATTCTCATTCTTCCAACTTGTGTGTTTCAATTCAATTCTTTGTATTTGAGTCTGGGGAGAGTTTACTTGTAATTGGGCAAAATTTATCTTGTGAGAGATCTTTTATTTGCCTTCATTCCTTTATTTTTATCTTGTGAGGTGGAATTAATCTTTGGGTAGAAAGAATGATTCAAATTGTAACGGTTATCCCTTGAACAGAGAAAAAGGACGAATTCAATAGTGAATTTCAAAATCCTTAGTGGGAGCTAAGGTAGTGAATGTAGAGCTTGTTCAAAGCTTGAACCACTATAAATCTCTTGTCTCTCATTTTTCCCATTTTTACTGAAATTTTTCCCGATCAATTTTAAATTGTCAATTCACCCCCTCTTGGTCATTCTTCAACAACGATCAACTTAACAGATTTTTATCTGGTATTGATTCCGGTGGGACTGGGACTGAATCCAAAATTTAGGTCACGGTCATAACCGGGACCGGGATTGGATCTTGATTTTTTATACCCGGTACCCGGTGGGTACCCAATAGTACCGAAACCAATACCAAATATTGGGTATTGGTTTTCTTTTGTTTATTTTTCTTATTAAGCTTTCTCTTTATGTATGAATATTATGAGTATGACTGGTTTTAAAACTTTAATTTTAAGTCTACAATATTCTAATTTTATTATTTAATATTATTATTGGTGGTTGATTTTTTTTTGCTCCAATTACTCAAATTTTTAAGAATAAATTAATTCACCAGGTACCCGATATTGGAATCGATACCCACCAGTAACGGGATCGTTTCTTAAAATTTAGGATTCGGTATGATCGGGACCGGGACTGGTTCCAATTTTTAAGAACCGGTGGTTACCGGGACCGGGACCAATACTATTCAAATTGGTCAGGTACCCGGTCTTGTCCATCCCTACTAGATGTCATGTTATTTAAAATACATTATCACATATATGACATGCCAATATTTTTAAATTTTTAACGGTCTAATCATTATATTAATTAAAAATAAATTATTTATCAAAAAACATAAATTAAGCATTAAATTTTTCCCCAAACAATAAAAACTAAAATAATAAAATTTACAAAACGTTAAAAAATTAAAATTATGAATATGCTAATATAATTTCTCTCTAAAAACATAAGGGTAATTTTCACCTATGATTACTTTGGTTTGAGTTAATTTTTTTAAATAATTATATCAGCTGCCCGTTAAATCACTAACGTAAACTACTAATTTAATGAATAAAATAAAATTATTTTAAATAATTAAGATAATTTTTTTAAAAGTAAAATAATTAAAATAAAACAAAACTCAAACGAAAGATTACCCTTTGTATTTCCTTTTGTATTTTTTTAGACCTTACATTTCTCTTCTTTTTATGCACCGAAAACAAAGGCAGAGAAAAATGGGAGTCTTTCAGGAGTTGAGAGCCAAGGGTTTAGTTGTTTGATTAAAATTGAATTAATTAATTTAATTAAAATTTAGTTTGATAATCAGTTGGTTAATTAAATATTTAATTAACAAATGATTAATTAAAACTGATTAATTAAATAAAATTTAAATGTATAAATAATATATTTTAATTTTAAGTTCAATTATCAGAAATGATTCATAATATTTAAACTCAATCCAAAATAATGAATAACAAAATCTAAAAAAATAACATAAAATCTAAAGTGATTAAAATTATTTGATTTAGGGTTTTAAATTTTTTATATTATATTTTTGTGACCAAAATTTTTCAATTTTCACTATAATTTATTTAAATATTTTAATTAATTAATGGTTCAATCAACTATTAGAGTTAAAAATTTTAGTTAATAATATTTAGTTAGTTTGATTCGGTCGATTAAGGTTGTTCGTTATTAGGTATCTGATGCTCTCGAATATTACATATGTCGATCTGTTTTAGTAAGTATTCGAAAAATCAGATATCCATTTTTTTTAATTTTAAAACATGTAATTTTATAAACAAAACACATGCCTAATAAAAATTTTAATTATATAATTCCAATACAAAATTTTAAATCATTTAATTTTATACCCTAATTTTCCCCCCAATTTTCAATCACTAATCTTCCTGAGTATGAAATCCTTTAATTGTTCCTTTGTATGTGTTAGAGTAATCTGCATTTGTTTTTCCGTTGAACTCATTTTGAATAGAAAGCCTCTTGCTTATGGCAATGCTTCTTTATGAGTGTAAGTAGGGGTGATAATTAGCTTGATCGGCTCGCGAGTTATTCGAGTTCGGCTTGAGTGATTTAAATGTAACCTTTAATAATTGGGTGACCTAAATTTTATCCATAAATGAGTGACCCAAATATAATTTTTAATAATTGAGTGATCAAATATAATTATACTTATAATTGAGTGACCTTTGTTATAATTTACCCGAAAATAATGACAATTTCTATGCGGTGGTGCAATGACATTACGAAAGGGTGATTCTAGAAAAAGCCGGCCTTAAAAAAAGCCTAAAAAACGGTTGTACCGTTTTTCTTACAAAAGTTGTAAGAAATTCGGTACACACTTTTCGGTATATACCGAAATTCTTATAACTTTTGTAAGAAAAACGGTATATACCGAAATCTTTATACTTTTTGTAAGAAAATCGGTTTATAACCGAAATTCTTTTCTTACAAAAAGTATAAAGATTTCGGTATATATCGTTTTTCTTACAAAAATTATAAGAATTTCGGTATATACCGTTTTTCTTACAAAAATTATAAGAATTTCGGTATATACCGAAAAATATATACCGAATTTCTTATAACTTTTGTAAGAAAAACGATACAATCTTTTTTAAGCTTTTTCTAAGTTCGGCCTTTTTTTAGAATTTCCCATTACGAAAAAAACTGATGAATGCGGGTACAAATAAAAGGCCATGAAGAGAAAGCCCAATAAAAGGTGGTTTAGAATAGACTAGGTTAGGTGCAGGCGGGGCAAAGCAACAATGGAGCCGGAGACGAAGGGCAAAGCAAGCGAGGAGCGGTGGAGCGGAGCCTTGGCAAATCTATCGGAGATGGCCTCAAATCTCGATTCTCTCCAAAAATTACTTCTCAAGAAAGCTGTTTTCGTCGACGAAGATACCTTCTCCAAAGCCTCTCTTACCTCCGAACAAGCCCGAACCATCAAGGTTACGTCTCATCTTATTGAATTTATTCTTTAGATCTGATCATAATGAATTGATCCTATGAATTGAAACCTGATCATTCCCGATCTAGTGAGTTTAGGCTCTCGAACAAAGGGTGGAGACGCTTGAAAGAGAGGTAGATGCCGCGATCACGGCAGCGGCGCGTGCTCGTTCTGAGAAACGACAGGCTGAGGCCGCCCAAAAGGCTGCCGAATTGCGTGCTCTTGAGGTTACCAAAGAGCTCGAGAACACCACAAGTAGATATCATATCCGCAACCTCATCTCTTTTAGGGTAATGATTTCCCTCCAGTTTAGACTTATGATTATATATAATTTCTTTGTTTGCAGAAGTATTTGAACTTCACATGGAAGAGCTGCGAGCCAAGCAAGAAGAGATCTCTAAGCGTGATAAGGAAATTAAACTGCTTGAAGCAATTATTCAAACACTTGGTGGTAAAGATTCTCGATCTTCCAACGTTGGCTGAAAATACAAACAAACAATTAAACTTGTACCAGATTATCTTTTTCTTCTTCTTCTTCTTCTTATCCTCTGTATCAGATTGTTTTCTGTTTTATCTACAACAGAATTTTCTAGGTTCCTAGTTTCATCCACCATTGTTGTTGTTCACGATGACTGGAATTTAATCATGTAGAAGAGGGAAACATTTTGTAAACATTTTTGTGAAATTTCAGCAATCGTCGGTGGTGGCCACCACCGATGGACGGTAGTCAATGCAGTTTGGGCTTGATCGGATTCTAAGTTGGGGAAAATTGTAAGAGAAAATAGATTTTTAAAAATTGAGTAAAATATATCGAAAATCACTTAATTATCGATAAAATTATAATTGATAACTCAATTAAAATTTTAATTATGATTGGGTTATTTCTCTATTAAAATACAAATAAATATTTAACAGAATTAAGAAATTTTACATAAATATTAATGATGAGAATTTTTTAAAATATCGATGACCATAAAATATTAAAGATTAAACAGTGAATTAAAGATGGGTTTAAAAGATGCCGACTTTGATATCTTCATGTGATCTTTAAAGTTTTTACTGTTTAAAATCGGGTAACGAATCCGACTTTTAACCTACTGTTTAGTCTTTAATATTTTAAAAATAATTTTTTATCTTCATTAGGAATTTTTTTACCATCATCAATATCCATGTAAATTTTTCACAAAATTCGGTATCACGACGGTTTTAATCAATAAAAATTATATATTTTATAAATTTAATTATAATTTATAAAATTTAATTATTTATACTTAAAAATATATTGATTTAATATTTTTTCTGATCATTTGTATAGTAAACCCTAAAATACTATATTTAAAATCATTAATTATTTAATATATAAATTTATTCTAAACTTAAATTTATTAAATCTTATTTATCAAAAACCTTTATGTTTTAGGTACTACTACATAAATAACTTTATACAAAAAATTTAGATTTTCAAATTATCATTATATTCTTTTTAATGTTATTATTTTTTTTATTTTAAAATAAATTATAATAAATAATTAGATTTCTTGAAATTTTTATTATTAATATAAATTCTTAAATTCTTTGAAAATACGTGTATTTTCGTTAGAAAATTATAAAAAAAATTATACTTCACTTTTTATAATCATCTTACTTTAATAGTTAAAAAATAATTATTATTTTTAAAAAATCACGAGTTAGATAACTAATATTTATAGTACGGTAATTAAAAGATCAATATTCAATAATTAAGATTATATTTTATAACATATATTATCAATACCCATTATTTATTAAAAAAATAATTGTACTTCACCCTAACAAAAATAAGTTATTTAATTTATTTTGACTCAATTATTATATTAAAATCAATTTTTTTAATCAGATTTGAATAAATTAAATTTGTGTTACTTTTAATTTAAATTATTTTTAGATTAAATCGAATTAAATCTAATTTATTCTCGGTTTATCTAATTAAATCTAATTATTTAAATTACTCTAAAGATTAGCCCTCAATGACTCGAACCTATCATTTTTATTTAATTTCTTTCACAGTCACCACCGTCGCGCCATCTACCACTTTTCCTCCTCTCCCTTTCCCTCTCCCTCTCCCTCTCCCTCTCCCTCGCCACCCAAACCACTCCCCGGTTTTCAGCATCTTTTCTTTCCCAGGTATGGCTGGCAATAACGCTGTACATTGATATTAAACATTGGTACTAAATTACGGTGGTCATTAGGTTTAAATTTTGATTCGTTTGCTTAATTGTTTTAGCTGGCCAAGAACTAGTTCTTTATACTTGTTTTTGTTTACTAAATGGATATTTTAATATTCGTTTACATTTATGCTGGTTCTCTCATTCTGCAAAACAACATTTTCCCCTATGTTTTTGTTGTTTTGCCAAAGATTCAGTTTGGCTCACCATCTGTTTGTTGATATGTCCGACTCAAAAAATAAAACTTTCATATGCTTGTTTTAAGTTAGGAGAAGACTCCGAACAAGATAACCTTTGACTCTCAAGGCCTTGTAGTTGCATCTTTTGAGTATGCTTTTAGTTTTAGTAGTTTAGATCCAAATGTCTCATGATTTTTATATTATGCTTCCTTGCTTTTTTTTTTAGCTGTGTCTTGAAATGATGCTGAAAACCTTTTTTTTTTTTGGTTCTCTGTACTGCATAAAGTTATTTAACTCAGTTTCACTTGGGTAGGTTCAATGGAAGTTGATGATGACAACAGTCCATCAACTAAAATCACGGTATCTACAGCTGATAACACCCCAATTCAGCCTGTTCAGCCTATTGCTCCGCCAGTGGTCACACCTACAGTTGTACCACCTATTGCCCCAATACCTGCAGCTGTGCCATCTATTGCTCCAATACCTACAGTTCCTCCGCCCCTGGTCGTCAACCCATTGGCACCTCTCCCAGGTCGCCCTCCTGTCCTTAAGCCACATTTGTCCCAAAATGGTGTGGTGAAAACTGTTGATTCTGACTCTGACAATGAGGATGATGGGCGAGCTACTGGTGGTGACTATGAGATCTCAGAAGAGAGCAGATTGGTTAGAGAACGGCAAGAAAAGGCAATGCAAGATCTTCTAATGAAACGACGAGCTGCTGCACTGGCAGTGCCTACTAATGACATGGCTGTCCGTACACGACTTCGTCGGCTTGGTGAACCTATAACTCTTTTTGGAGAAAGAGAGATGGAAAGGAGGGAAAGATTGCGGATGATTATGGCGAAGCTGGATTCTGAGGGGCAATTGGAGAAGTTGATGAAAGCTCACGAGGAGGAAGAGGCTGCAATTTCTGCTAAAGCAGAGGACATTGAAGAAGACATCGAATATCCCTTTTATACTGAGGGTACAAAAGAGCTTTTGGATGCTAGGATTGATATTGCAAAGTACTCTATTGTAAAAGCAGCTGCACGTCTTCAATGTGCCAGGAGAAAAAGGGATGATCCAGATGAAGATATGGATGCTGAAATTGATTGGGCTCTAAGGCAGGCTGGGAATTTGGTTCTTGATTGCAGTGAAATTGGTGATGATAGACCACTTTCGGGCTGTTCTTTCTCACGCGATGGAAAACTTCTTGCCACCTGGTTTGCTTCTGGCTCTTTCGTCTAGTCTTGATTAAAGAATAAGGCTTAAGTCTTTATGCATTTTGTTTCACTTTGCATTACAAATTTATTATTTCATCACTAAAAGGAGTTAACACAAGTTTAAGTTATTCAAATTTCTAGTTTTTCAGAGTACTAAATTTGATCCTCTTAAGGTAGTTATAAAATATGGTTTAGAGACCGCTAAAGGTCACAAGAATGTAAGATTGTAACTAAATTGTTTCCCCCCTTTGCAGCTCTTTGAGTGGAGTCGCTAAGTTGTGGTCAATGCCCAGGGTAAGCAAGGTTTCTGCCTTAAAGGGTCACACAGAGCGTGCAACTGATGTTACATTTTCTCCTCTACATGATCATTTAGCAACTGCTTCTGCTGACCGGACAGCAAAGTTGTGGAGCACTGATGGATCTCTCCTGAAGACATTTGAGGGCCATTTGGACCGCCTTGCACGAATTGCCTTCCATCCTTCAGGGAAGTACCTTGGTACAACTAGCTTTGATAAAACTTGGAGACTGTGGGACGTAGACAGTGGTGTGGAGTTGCTTCTCCAAGAAGGTCACAGTAGGAGTGTCTATGGAATTGCTTTCCACCAAGATGGGTCTTTAGTAGCATCCTGTGGACTTGATGCACTTGCTCGTGTTTGGGATCTTCGCAGTGGAAGAAGTATTCTTGCTTTGGAAGGCCATGTGAAGCCGGTAAGACATCATAGTTTCATGGCTCTTTCACTTTTTTTTAACAGTCATGGTTGCCAAATGCTACATGCAGGAAGAGCATATTGTGGTGCATCTCTAATAGCAGCAATAGTTTACTAAAGTAGCTAATGTATAGTTAGTATTTAGTAACTACTATAAGTTTCACATGGATGCCTTACAGGCTTGGGGTTGATTATGCATGGAAAAATATAGTTCTGATTATAGCTCATATGGCCTCCATACTTCGGAAGGAACCTTTTGGGTCTTCCACTGGATTCCCAAAATTGAGGCTATGTTGCTACAATTATTTTGAAGTTTTAAAGCTTAGTTAGGCAAGTAGAAAGATATTGCATTGTTAATACCTTGAGATAAATCTATAGAAGTTTTAGGAGCAAGGAAATAATTTCCATTACCTGAATATATTTGATAACTAAAATTCTGTAAATCTCTGCCACTCTTTCCAGGTTCTTGGTGTTAGTTTTTCACCCAATGGCTATCATTTAGCCACAGGCGGTGAAGATAATACTTGCCGCATATGGGATTTGAGGAAGAAAAAGTCCCTGTATATCATACCAGCCCATTCAAATCTTATATCGCAAGTGAAGTTTGAGCCTCAAGAGGGATATTACTTGGTCACGTCTTCTTATGACATGACAGCAAAGGTGCAGTTCCTTTCTGAACAAATTTTCCTATATATTGAAGTATGTTTTTAAATATACCATCTAAGCTTTGTATGTGATTTGCCAGGTTTGGTCCGGCAGAGATTTTAAGCCTGTTAAATGCTTACCAGGTCATGAAGCAAAAGTCACTGCTTCAGATATTAGCGAAGGTAACTGTCTGAATTTTAAATTAGTAATGCTCGAATATCTTCTTTTTTTCCTCTCTTGTTCAAATGTTTATTTGTATAGTGCTGGCTATTACCCTCCTCTTCTTTGCCAGAACTTCTGAAACAAAATCAGTGAGCATTGGTTTCAAGTATTCTGGTACCTTACCATGTATTATGTTATTAGTTGGGGATTGGCACCACTAAGACTGTATATTAGCAACGCAGCAGTTGAAGTTCTTGCGACTTCATTATTTTGTTTAAAATTGTCATCTCTTTTCTTCGGTCCTCTGACATATCAGGACTCAAAATTTAGTAACTGGGGTGGGGGTGGGGGTGGGGGGAGTGGGGGGGGAGAGGAAGGGGGAGGGGGTTGATGCCCTGGACTCTTCATTCACACCTCTCTTCCTTTTCCTCCCTACCCTGGAAAAGGGGTATGGCCATCAATTCTTTTGGTTTCGCCTTTAACCAATGATGAGTACTTCTTCCCATTGTTTGCTGTTAAAGATAGTAGTCGTTTTCTTTTTCTTTCTGCATCATCGTTAGCATTAACATCTTTACGACACTTCATTTTGCCATCCTCCCTATTGATTATCAACTAATGGTGTATTTTAGAACACTGAGCATTCATTTGTTGTTGTTTTTGCATGGCAGACGGGCGATATATCGCGACAGTCTCTCATGATCGAACTATAAAGCTATGGACTGCCGGTAACATGGAAACGGGAAATGATATGGATTTGGACTGAGCATTTGAACTGTTTATTTGGTTGATCTTGGTTTAGGTTCCTTCACTGGTAGTATTGTTAATGTGTTTCTGAATTCAGATTAAAACAATATTGTTATAAGGAATTAGAAAGCAAACCGTGTAGTTATTCTGAGATTTTTGCATGAAAAAATTGTCATCTAATTTTAATGATCATGGCTCATTTGAAATCATACATGGGAATATATTTTGGATTATTATAGACTATGTTGTATCGATATAAATACGAATACAAAAACAAAGATTAAAAAATAAATAATATTTTTTAAGTATTGAGTACGTGAGAGTTTGAGATGGCCTTGGATTACCGTAACTTGTTTCTTGAGAAATTGTATTATGGGTAAGTCTCATTACGTGTTCATGAGACAAATTATTAAAAATCACCCATCTCATCACTTTTTTCATGTCTTATATTTTTAAAGTGAATCTTTACTTGGAAAAACTTGTTTTTTTTTTTTTAATTAGGGACAAAAAAAGAATCACATGTATAATTTGAGAGCATATTTAACTATTAAGGTTATATTTTTCTGAATTAAAATACTTAAAAGTAGGGTTGAGCAAAACTCGACTCGAAAAAATGAATAACTCGACTCGTTTTGACTCGACTCGAAATTTCATAGACTCGACTCGAAAAAATTTCAAATAAAGTTCGAGTTGTAAAATGGAAAGTCAAATAACTCGAAATTTTTAATCATTAATGGATTAGTTTTTAAGTTTGAGACGAGTCTATCAATTTTTTATGATATATATACATTGATATAAAAATATAAAGAAATATCGCTACATATGAATATATATATATATATTTTATATGATTAGAGAAAGTCGTTTAAATTGAAATCAAATTATATTATAACATGATAAATAATTACAATAAATATTTATAAGAACTCGAAAACTCGACTCGATTCGACTCGAATTTCTTAAACTCGACTCGAAAGTCGAATCGAAAAAATTTTAAATAAATTTTAAGTTTTAAAATATGACTCGTAAACTCGAACAACTCAAAATTTTTTAACTCGACTCGACTCGATCGAGTACTCACCCTTACTAAAAGTATTAGAAAAGCACCGAGAATAAAATTTTAGTTACAATTAAAGAGACAAATAAGATGTTACCCATTAATTTAATGTGTCACATCATCTCAATTAAAAAAATGATACCCTATTTTATAGCGAAATGAAAAAAAAATATTTTATAATTTTTAAAAGTATAACGAGTAAACTAAATATTTTAATATGTTTTATGATTATTTTTGGATTGTAGGGCTAAAAAGAAAATTTTCATTCTTTTGTGCGAAGTATGATATTTCATATAATTTGTAGGGGTATATGGTGCTGTTTTCTGAAATATCAAAACCCGATTCCAATGTACAAATTCTAAATTAAAGTTTCGCTGCTCTCAATTTCCGAAAAGAAAAAATAAATCTCGGAGGCGAGTCAAAGCTTTTAACTCAGTAATGTTTCCGTCCAACCACCAGGTGAGTTCACTCACTCTCGATTCTGTCTCAATTACTGAACACTCTGTTTGGTTACTCGGAAAATCTCTCCAGAAAGGAAGGCAACAAAAATCGAAAATCTTGTATCTGTTTATTTGAAATCGTGCTCCGTTTCTCGGTTTTCTCGCATTTATGTTACTTTATAAAAATGAATGCATCTATTTTATGCACAATTTGTTCCCGATATTTTGTCTAGGATCAAACGGGGATTTGTTAGGGAATTATTTTGAAGTATGCTTGTGTTTCCCTTCTTCATACCTATTTACTGTTTTAGTTTCAGAAGTAGGCACTGCAGAAAAAAATAGAAGAAAGTAGCAGCTTTTCTTTCCGGAGGACAGTTTAGAAAAGAGAGGATGTTTTTACGTTTCCTGTTAGCAGACTTTCTTTTATGGTTAAGATTTGATGATTTCATGAGCCTGACTTGGGTTAATAGTATTTATTGTTGAAATTTTAAGTTAGAAACTGGAATACTCATTTGCTGTCACTTTAATTTTGCTTAAACACTCTTTAATAGCTTTGATTCTGGTTGATTTTTTTCACATTGAAACTTTTGGGGTAAAGATAATTCATAATCAGTTGGTGCATTGAAATACATCTCCATGCTGAAGACAATGAATTCTGAGTTTAGTTTGTTTTTTTTCTTTAAAATGTTAAAGTTTAAGTTGTTTATAAGTTTCTACTTTCTAGTGTTTATGATATGAAAAATATATCTTCAGAAGCAAGCCAATTATACCCTCACTCTTTACAGTTTTCAAGTCAACCGAGGGCGTTAGCGGTTGTTGAAACCACAAATTCAATGCAAGTGGATCCGAATGAAACCTCTTTCGATTCTAGGGATGAAATGCAAAATGGAGGATTTTCAGAAGTTAAGTCCATCATGGAGAGCTCTGAGGTTGTTTTGGTTCTGAACTTTCTTTTACAGTGTTTCGGTTGAGATTAAAAGAACATTATCTATTTTCACATGGTTCTTTCAGACAGTAGAAGTTGTAAAAGATGCAAGCATTCCTTTATAACCAGTATAACTATCATTTTTTGTGTTTATGCCTCTTTTTTTAAGGTAAATTTGATATAACATGATATATGCAGAAACTTCAAGATGATCTTCGAATGTTGGGGCTAAAAATAAAGCAGCATGAGGATAGCATAAAACTTCTAAAAACTCAAAAGAATAAATTAGATGATACTATACTTGATAAGCAAGGTATATTTCTCTTATTCGAAATGCTTGCATGATGTAAACTCTCCTTTTCTATTCAGCAATGGAACTAAGGACTGTTTGATATCTATGACGATCAGAATGAGTTATACAGGTCATAAATGAGAAGAAATTAATGCCTTTTCTGGTTAGATTTTGTATATCAGGGTTTACATCCAGCTACACTATTGACATAATATATTATCCTGTATACTTGCCTAAATCTGGCTGTGGATGCACTCCACCCATAGTTACTTGTCATCTATATTGCTATAATTTGGATGTTTCTCATTAAGCTTTAAGGATTATATTGGTGCAACTAAGGTAGCCTTCTAGACTATTAGTTCGTTTTTGAATGGGATGATTTCGATTTTAGCAAAATGTGTTAAATGGACTTGACATTGTAGGGTCCATATCTGTGTTGACCCAATGCGACACAGTAATCGGGGAAGAATACATGTCTGATATTGCACTGGTTAATCATGCTTGGCTGCTCCCTGTAAGCACCAGATTGGAAAATCCCAATCCAGATTGACCAAGAAAAAATAGTGAACAGTATGGTTTAAGATTACTCACTGAGAGGAAGATTCCGAGAAGATAGAGTGAGGATCAAGAAAAGGAGGGGGAAAATTATAGAAGAGTCAGGAAGATTTTGTTTTTGAGAGAAAAATAAGATTAAGAGGCAAGATGAAGATCTTCCAATTAGTTTTAAGCCCATTTCAGATAAATGAAAAACAAAAGTTAAAGTATGAGCTAAAAGCTGGTTTGCAGGAAGGTAGCCCTGTTTATTTTCTTTTCCAATACCGGCCCCTATAAACAGAGGATGTATTTGAGTCAAATTGATTTTACAATCTTTGATTTATATAAGTAGCCTTATTATATTCCTACAATATGTGGAAGGATCCATGTATCCATATGCTATCTTTGGATGCTTCCTAGCTGAACCATCCAATGCAACACATACATACACATAACGGATACCGTACCAAGAACTGAGTCTGTGTCACATTGAACCTTGATAAACACATATGCTGCATGTTTATTTTCCATTTCTCCAGCTACAAGTTGATCTTTTTTTTTTTCAGTTTTGCTTGGCAAGTTTCATTCTTCTAGTTCTCCTATCGAGAACAAGGACCAGTCCCACCTTCAAAGTGAGCATGAAATAACTGAACAGATTCTTCGTCATGAAAAGTCAGCAGCAGGAATTTTGTATCAGCTGAAAACTCATCATGATCCTCAAGTTTCTCATCTGAGTTTGACAAAAGATATACTGGGTGTTGTTGCTACACTTGGAAAAGTAGATGATGAAAATCTTAGTAGGTCTGTTTTTGCTTGAGAAAGTTATACCTTTTATCATTCTGCTAGGCTGGATAGCTCATGCATTGGGGTTAACGGTGATGGTTGAGTGCATGTGCTGCATTAAAATTATTTGTGGAATTTCTTGTGTTAGGTCAACCTGTTTATTAAATAGATTACAATTGAGTCTTAATTGAGGGTTTTTCCAAACCTGTTTATTTTGTTTCCTTATTCATATCTAGGCTTTTCTCGGAGTACCTAGGAGTGCATACTATGTTGGCGATTGTTTGTAAAACTTTTGAAGGTGTTAAAGCTTTGGAAACATTCAACCAGGATGGCTGCTTAGATAAAACTTCTGGTCTGCATGGGATTGCAGCTTCTTTTGGGAGGTCTCTAGATGGCCGATTTCTTGTAATTTGTCTTGAAAGTTTAAGGTATCTGTCTCTTATTTTTTGTTTCTGATTAGAATCTTGTTTATTGATGATATCTTAAAAGTGATTTTCTTTCATTTGCATCCTGCAGACCTTATGCTGGTGATTTTGTAGCTGATGACCCCCAGAGGAGGCTCGATCTCTTAAAGCCAAGATTACCAAATGGGGAGTGTCCTCCAGGCTTTCTTGGCTTTGCAGTGAATATGATTCATGTGGACAGCTCAAACTTATCTTTTGTCACTGCCAGAGGCGAGGGCCTAAGAGAGACTTTATTTTACAATATGTTCTCCTGTCTTCAAGTATACAGAACCAGAGCAGAGATGGTTCGCGCTCTTCCTTGTATAAGCAAGGGAGCAGTCTCTCTGGACGGTGGGATAATCAGAAGCAATGGGGTATTTTCCCTAGGCACGCGGTAAGAAGCTCTGTCTGGCAGGCAAGTCCATCAATTTGCTAATAAATTTGCAGCACAGAAACCATTTGACTAGTTGTTTAGAAGAAGAAAAAAGTTGCTTTGTTTTGGTATATTACTTTTTGAAACGTATCTCATGGACTGCTGGTGGAGTTTTTAGATTCCACTAGTGGGGTTATCGGGTCACCTGTTCCCTTGAAGGTGTATACTGCCAAAAAAAATGTTAAAAATTGAGGTATGAGTTATGGGATAATTTCTAAATCCTACTCAGGCACGTTAAAACCTTCACTAGGGTTGTATAGAAAACAAACTCTTCAACTCTTCGTCGATTAATCAGGTTAGTTTGCTGTTGCATCATTGTTTTTACTCTGTTTGATATTAGGGAAGAGGTAGATGTTAGATTCCCGAAGACCTCGACAATGTCAGAGGAGCTGCAAAACTACAATGAAACCGAGAACCAGATGAAAGAGACGAGATGGCAAAAGGAAAAGTTGGAAGAGGATATTAAGAGGGAACTTGCTTTGCTGAATAACGCCAAATTCAATTTTGAAAGAAAGAAGCAAGACTTTGTCAAGTTTCTTGCTCTAAGCTCCTCCTATGCAACTCAGGTAAATCCGAATCATACTCCGAACTGAATATGGATCTTCATTCATGTTTTCTTCCTTATAGAATTGCAGTAATAATCAAAGTTTTCTTATCCTTAACGTTACATTTTATGTCCGAATCAGTTTCAGGCAACGAGAAGATAATATATAAATCTAGCCTAGCTACCAGATGGAAATGAGTGCAGGATGATGAATAACTTGAGAAAGGCAAAGTATGTGTTTTTCTGTAGAATTTTTTTTTCCTGATTAACATATGCTATTCATGTAGAAAATAATGCCTAGTTGTTTCACAAAATGTAGACCCAGACGCCAGATTTGCAACTTTATAGTTAATTCATTTGTTTAAACACTGTGGGGATGGGTACGGGTCGGGTTTTCGGCCGATCCGATCTAAAAACAAATATTAGATAGAGGGTTATTATTATAAATATCCTTAAAAAATTTATTGAAAAAATACATATTAATCCCTAGTTAGATGTTTTTCACCTTAAACTCAACCTAACTCGACCCGAACCCAACTTTTTCATCAAAATATTCGACCCGGTCGGGTCGGATAAAATACCCATCCCTATGTGGAAATCCTTTTTATTTTTGTAAACACAATTACGTGTAAATAAAACTCAACTCAATTCAAAAAAATCGAATAACACGAATAACACAGTTAGGTACGATAATAAATGTGCTTCATTATACCTAAAAATTTAAGTGGTAGTTCATGAAATTTTGATATATTTGATTTATACCTACTATTTATAAATTTGTATTAATTATAGATTAAGTTGACTTAATTATTTATCTAAATAGTAAAACAATAATACACTTGCAATAAGACCTACTAATTGATGTAGTTGTCACATTTTTATATGAATAATGAATTTGAATTTCAGTATTTGTCTACTAAATTAAAAATTATTACATTTTCTTTCATTTTCTAATTAATTCTAAATAACCAATAATATGCTTGATTTTCTAAGTAATTTTAAGTCGTTTGTGAAATTATAATTTACATTCATAATATATTGAGTAAAAAAATAATTTTATTACTTTATAAATATATATTTGAATTACCTATGGAATTATAAAATAATACTTTATTTGTAGAAATTAATCCTTGGATAAAGTATAATATTCTTATTTTTTACCAAAAAACGATTCATCAATTTTAATATTATATTAAACTTTTAGGATTCAAGTTAAAGATAGTTATCCGAATATCTACGATAGTTTAGGGAGTTTTTAATAAATAAACCAAAATAATCTATGATAGACTGATAGTATGTGAAATAAAATCAGAAGATTATTAGGTAAACCATATTCACCACATCATCCATAGTTCAACCAATCAAGATCATGCATCTATAAATAACTACCTAATAACTAGGGGTGAGTATTCGATCGAGTCTAATCGAGTCAAAAATTTTTAAGTTATTCGAGTTGACGAGTCATATTTTACAACTCAAACTTTATTTGAATTTTTTTGATACGAGTCGAGTTTTCGAGTTCCTATAAATATTTAATTGGAATTATTTATCATATGATAGTATGATTTGATTCAAATTTAAACGACTTTCTCTAATCATATAAGATATGTATATATATGTTCTTTCATATGTAGCAATATATTTTTATATTTTTATATATCAATATATATATCATAAAAAATTAAGAGATTTGTCCAAAACTTAAAAATTAATAGTTCAATTACTAAAAATTTCGAGTTATTCAAGTTATTCGAATTTTTATTTTATAACTCGAACTTTATTTGTGTGACACCCTCTCCCCGGGTCAGGAGACGGAGGCGTTGACCGGACATTCGACTTACGTTTAAACCGATCTTGTATTCATTTATAAACTATTTTATTCATTGTACAACTTTACGAACCAAGTTCTTGTAACACTTATCAATTTCGAGGCTAATTTAAAACTTTTTACAAATTCAATACACTCGTTATTTAATCTTAATCTTATTTCATTTTATTACCAAAAATTCACTTAATGCTTGATCTCATATCAAAATTTAACTTACTCTCAACCACGAGGCCCATTATAGACTTTAACTTAACTTATATAATCCCTTAGACGAGGTGAACGACTCCCACATTTTAAATCTCCAGAATTTAACCAAATGTGACTGGGGGCATTGACACCCTCTATAGAGAGGTATCGAAACAGGAGTATCGAAACCCAGTTCGATACTGATTGTTAACATTGACTCGTTGACCAAGACTGAGTAGCCTGGTTCGATACTGGTATCGATGCAATTTCGTTACTGGGAGCTCCAGTATCGAAACAGGTATCGATATTGGCCTACCATGATGACTCAAAGGCGTAAGGTTATGGTAGCCTGGTTCGATACTGGTATCGAACCAGGTTCGATACTTGAAGGCTTGGTATCGAACCAAGCATCGATGTAATTTTCTTACTGTCAAGGGCGGTATCGATACCCATATAAGTGGTATCGATACCCTTGCTCGAAATTGGCAGATTTCAAGTTTTTAAACACTTAGACAATTCAAAAGACTTTCATTTAATCTCATTTCATCCCAGACCTTAATGGACATTTCTAGCATATTAGGCATCTATGGCAACTTACCAAGTCTAGGTTCTCAAATCAACCATTAACCAAACCAATACTTATACCATTTCATTTTCACCATAGCAAACAAACTAGAACCACTTAACTTAAATGCACACACACACATGCCAAATGCATATGACAAGGACCACTCTAGATGCAATCCTAAACCAAAACTCAATTACATATAGCAAGTCTAAACACTCCTAGCCTTAAGGCTTACATACCAATTACCATTCACTAAGCTATATATGTACAGACCATGAGACATGCTCTCAAATGCAAAATGCTATCATACTATGTTCACTAATGCCACCATAATCTAGGAGTTAACAAAATATTACAAGATATCATACTTTGCTTGCTTTGTGCCCTTGCTTGCTACTGATCTCGATCTAGCTTCTTGGCTCGATTACCTGTTGTTTTGGGAAGGAGGAAACAACGAGTGGTAAGTAATATGAAGTACTTAGTGAGGCAGCCCTAAGTCTAATCATATTAGACATGAAACATAACAAGTATAACATGCTTAAAGTACGCAACAAATCCAATTCATGGCAATGGTTCAATCAATATACAAGTTCATCAATGACCAAATATTATAATTAACATGCTTTTCATGTATGTTATTTCTATCATACAAGTTAATATCATGATCTATATGCTCAAGCTAACATTAAATCAATGCATATAACTTATTAGTTATTTTTCATTTCTCAAGATTCAATATCCAATCAAAACAAGGGCTACTTATAGCCATAAGTTCATTTCCAATATCAATAGCCATATCACATTCAAGTACTACACATAGCGTCAAATACATTTCAATATTCTATATCAATATATGATCAAGTATCAATGCTCCTTAAGCCAATAAATGTGCATATAATTCTCATTTAAACTTTTAGTCTTTCAATTAAGTTCGTGTGGTGCCTTGGTATAGTTATACAAGGTAAGCAAGTCAACAAGAGTGTCACGAAGACACTAACAAGAGTATCATAAAGATACTAACAAGAGATACCCATGGTATCTAACAATAGTGACTAACCACCAATCAATGGTACCTATAGTACCGAACAAGAGTACCGAAGTACTAAACAAGAGTGTCGTAACACTAAACAATGAGCTCAGACTCTAGGCATGTCGTACTACCTATGACCAACTATCGACCAAGGTTCAATACCATTTCCATATCCATTTGTTCATTGTTCAATTCACATTAATCAAGTTCATGTTACCAAAGGCAATTATTTATAACATGCTAATCATAAAAGCATCAATTATGCTATCATCATATCATTCCTATCATGTAAACATATAACATGCATATCATGTCATCAATTCAACATTTAAATCATTATATACATGCTTCATGCATGGTTCACGTATCTGGCATCCGTAGCCGCGTGCCGTTACTTACCTCGGTATTTCCGAGCTATGCAAATGCTAAGCTAGTACTAACAGTCTAGCAAGCAACTCATATCGTCAAACAAGTTATTTAACATTAAGCTTCCTTCCCTTATTTACCGAATATAGATTAGTCCATTTACATGACATATCAATTTAAATGAACAAAGTATGGTTAGGACCCTAGGTCCTAACCCTAAGGTTTGCCACACTCACAATGTTTCCAAGCTATTATGGGTTGTAGATCGTAATCACTTTGCCTCGCTTCCTCGCTACTTTGAGCCTTTCTTCTTCGTTGTCCTCTTCCCTCGGATTATCTAACAATCCACGTGCAATAGCTTTACATTAGGACATATCAAGGCCATCTAACTCAAGTTATCTTAGGCTTATCAAATGTAATTGTGTGCCTTTATTCATTACGGACAGTTTTGCTACCCTTTCGTAATTCGATCATATCTCCTAGCTCACATATCCGAATCGAGCTTATTTTATATCGTTAGAAAGATAGGAAGACCCTCTACAAGTACGAATTAACCTCACATTTTAATTCTTAATCGATCAGCTCCAGATTTCATCCGAAACAGACCCGTTCGGATTTCGGGACTTCTTGGACAACCCTTACAGAAACGCTTATATCATACTCCACCGAACTCGGATTGAAGTTCCGTAAATTTTCACTTAAACTAAGTATGTAAGAGTATCATGCTTTAAAATTTTAGCTCCTAACTCCTTAAATCCCAACCTAGGAAATTTTTCAAAGATGGCTACCCGGAATTGCATTTCTAGGCATTTTCGACAAATTCTTATTTCATGCATTTAATTCCAATCCCCCAATTATTTCCATGAATTTCCAGCATCTCAATTATAAATTTAACATCAACAATTTCCCACCTTCCTCGACCTAATCTCATGCAATTCTATCATTAAATAAATTTATGCACATAGCATTCACAAAGTCCTAATCCCAAGTTTTTATACCCACTTTCTCATGCTTCAACTAAACAAAAACCAAATCAATTCTATCTTTTAGATTAGGCTTTCTAACAACCTAATTTAACTCAAAAGAATCATAAAGTGTTCAAAATCCCAAAAGTTTAAACCTACAAGTTTTTCGATTAAGGGAAAGGAGCATACCGATGCTTTTAGATTCAATTTTCTAATGTATTTGCTCCTCCATGCAAAGCTTCAAAGCTCTCTCTTTCAAATCCATAAACATTTCATCTCTTCCTATTTCTTTGAGTTTCACGTGAATGAGGAGGAAGGGGAGAAATTTTGGCTTTTTTTGTTTGTTTATTAATGAGGGTGAAAGGTCCATATTACCTTTAATGATTTGCCTTAACTTATTTTATTACTAAGGGTAGTTCATAGAATCTAGATTTTGTCATGCAATCATCAAGTTTCTAATCTAATTTAATTTGGTCCTTTCCTTAGCTCAATTCATCACATAATTTTCTTTAATTTACAATTTATTCGAACCAATTTATTAACCCGGTTTTTAGGTGTTACAATTTGAAATTTTTTCAAATCGAATCGAATCTATAAAATTTCAAATCGAGTCAAAACGTGTCAAGTATTTCCGCCTTAAGTCGAGTTATTTGGTTTTTTCAAGTCGAGTCAAAGTTTTGCTCACTTCTACTAATAACTATTCACCCACTAATTAATTGAGATGAATGGTCCTGATTAATTAAGAACACAAATAATGTGATGAACAAGATTCACCTAATAATTTTTACTCCACATGAAATAAAACAACAAACTTTTAAAAGAGTTAATTTAGTTCATATGCTGGTTTGTCCACCATAGAAATCAAGATGATTTTCTAACGCATTCAGAAACCTAGTAGAATCCATCAAGTTGAAAAGAGATTCCAAAATTTACACTAACCCTACAAGACAACAGCAGCTTGAAACTAAACTAATAATCATCCAACACTTCTGCTGCTACTGCTGTTGCTGTTGCTTCCTTTTGTGCTGCAGGAGTCTCCTTGTCGGAACAAGATCCTTCATCCTGATCAAGAACAAACCAACAGAAATATTTACACACCATATGGATAAAGAACTACTGGCCATGGCTAAACCAAATGTTTGACCAGAAAGCTAATGAAACCTTACTTCCTCAGTTTTAGTCTCTTCCAAAGCCTGCACATACTCTGCCTTCACCTCAGCTGCTTTATCAATGTAACACTTCTTCTCCTGAAGAGAATCAAGATGGAGACCAAAACCCATCAGTACAATGCATTAGTAAACTCATTCACAACGAATAAACAAGGCAATGACTTACCTCATCAGACATGGATTTCCATTTCTCACCACCTTCCTTGGCAACCTAAAGTCCATTACCAAAATGCTCAATCACCAAATTTGTTTAAGAAAATATTGAAAGTGATAACTGATTTACCCCTGTAACACCCTTTGCATCTGGATTTGCTTCCTTGTAAGATTTCCTAAAGTCATCCCTGGAACATAACAAGATAAAGCTATGACCACTGCCACTGGAATGAACCAACACAGAGAAAATGGAACAGTAAACAAAGAGTCATTACATGAACAGAAAGAAGGCAGTAGGAGGACGTTTGGGGGCATTGGGATCTCTCCCCTTCTTCAACTTCTTCGGCTTTTTAGGATTTGGTTCAGTTGTTGAAGGCTTCTTCCTGGAAAAGTATCAGAAACATGAGTAAATCAAACCAAAAAGAAAACCCATTGAAATCAATACCTTTCTGCAGGTTTCTTATTGGCTTCAGCAGGCTTCTCAACAACTTGAGCCTCTAGATTAAGAAGACAAAGTAAAAACCCACCATCAATAACCAGACTTCAGTTATATGAATGAAACTTGAAGACTAAGAGACTAACCCAAATTCATTTTGATTTTAGCTTCAAGGCTACAGCTGTGCATGTTGATAAGAGCCACCGGTACAGTTTTGTTACACTCGTCACTGTAAATCCAGGGTTCGAAACCAAAGAAGAAGATGAACAACAGATTTGAAAATGAAGGCAAATACCCAGAAAGGAAATGGGAATAAAAGGTTAGATTGAAGGTGAATGAGATTACCATTTGGCAAAACCACTGCCATCTTTGGCTCGGACAAGGGAGGAGGTAGGAGCGGCGGTTGTAGCAGCGTCGACTCTCTTCCTAGGCTTTGGTGGATTGGGTTTTGATCCGCCTGCCATCTTTTCTGTTCATTGTAACACAGAGATGAGACGGAAACAAGTGATTAATAGTAGTAGAAGAAGAAGATTAGAGGGAAATGGAAATTCAGGTTGGTTATTTGGCGCCACCGCCTGGAGTTGGAGGGGAAATATGTTAGAAGGAATTGCATTTTTCACTTGGATTCGTGAGTTGGTTTAATTATAGCCGTACGATTTTTACATTCTTCAAATCAACGCTCAGTGATCACTCTCTGGTATGAAATCGTAGGGGAAAAGAGTTTCGGGAGAAATTATATCATAGGCTCGGCCTATCATATCAATTGTGGTCCCATTCAATAATAACCATCCACTTCATCGTTAATCTTTAACTCACTTTTTTTTTTCAATCAATTAATCTTCACACATAATTTTTATGTTATTTTAAGAATATAATTTTTAAAAATTATATTAATTACATGGTTGATTAGTGGCAGAATAAGTGGTTTTCATTGGCTAGGGACCACGGCTGATGTAGTAGGTCGGGCCTATGATATAATCTCTCGAGTTTTCGGCCTCATGTTGTGTTTAATATCGTATTTTAAACCAATTTTTGGCTAAAATCTTGGAGAAAAAATGAGTTTTAAAATTTTTTTAACCTAAACATAAAAGTTAAAATTTTTAATTTTTACGACTGAAAAATATTTTTTGAAGTTAAATTACAATTTTAACCTTTATTTATTTTTTATTTTTTTAGATAAATCTGTAATATTTATTCCAAAGCAGAACCCCTGCTACAAATTACATTTTAGAGGACCCCCATGTAACAAGAATCGCATTCTGTACAGTTTGTAATCGAACATTCTTATGACATAATCGAATACAAAGAATATTCTTTAAACACACAAAAACCTCATTACAAGTGCGTTGTATACCCCGGAAACACCTTCTATTTCGCTCTTGCCAAATCAAGTAAACGAATGCTTGCCATGCAAGTCTAAGGATAAGGGTCAACCCCGATCTCCTCTTCAAACTAGTCATTGCCCAAGCTAACTCTCCCGACCAATCCATGACCTCCGATCAACCCCACTACAATGGAGAGCCATGCACCAGACATGCCTAGAGAAACCACATTCAAAAAATAAGTGATCCCTTGTCTCGGATGAGTTGCCACACAAACCACAACTAACCTCTTCATGAACTAGTCCCATACGAGCCAACCTATCCCGTGTAGCTAACCTTTATTTATTATGCTTTATTATAATTTAATTTTTATAAATATATAATTATATTTAATATAAATTATTTTTTAGTTTAACAATTAGATATATTCATGTAAAAATTTTAAACAAGCACTTTTGAAAACTATTTTTTTTAAAGTACTTCTAAAAAAATATTTTTCAAAAATAATTTATGTATTTATTTATTAATATTTTTATATTTTATCACAATTTAAGTTAATATTATAATATAAAAGAATTTAATTATTATTTAAATGTATATTTTTTAACAGTTCTCAGAAGCACTTTTTGACAACAATACTAAACACATATATCTCGAACCAAAAATTTTAAAAAAAATTTTACCACATATTTTTATCGCACTTTTCAGAATCAATGCGAAACTGACCCTCAGTAATCAATATTACCTAGTTTTTTAAGGGTAAAGTAAATAAATAATAACTAAACTATTCAAATATAAATAAAATAATCATCAAACTTTTAAGATTTTTTATAATAAATATAATATTTTAATTTTATTATAAATTGGTCACAAAACCATAAATTATCGTTAAAGTGGACGACTCTTTTCTTTTGAGGCTGAAACAACCGTTTTAAACTGCATTTCCTGAAATCCTCCATGGAACTCCAAACATTATGTTTCAAAAAGAATATGACTTCATTTATATTGAAAAATTACAGACTAGATTGCTTTTAATCTGGGAATCCTTAAGTGATTTATCGAGTAGTATGCATGGGAAAAATCACATGACAAATGCTGCGGTTGTTCATGATTCAACATGCAAATGTGGACAAGTGTTCGTTGAAATGCCGCAAAGAAAAGTTCCCTCTTCTCCAAAAATCATGACCAGGTATGCAATCCAGGATTCGTTCTTTAAGATGATTTATTGAAGTTACACTGCACAACATAAATCGAATCAGCTTTTTTCTGATTTTGTTTCGGTAATCCCCTCTTCTCTTCGTCCTTCAGTTTAGTAATCCCCTCCTTTCATTTTAGTGGTGTTTGAAAAGCTTGAACCAACAAGATTAGCTGGTCTGCATGGGATCTTTGATTGATATCAACTTTTTATTTCTTTGCATTCTGATAAATACCCAGAGGAGTCATTATGAAATTACATATTGGTAAGTTGAAGATTAATGCTTCAACAGTGGATGGGTGTTTGAAGATTCTGTTTTTCAGTCAATAAAGGGTTGGTTTGGTATGACAGACGTAGGCATTTTACCCGATCTGGTTGGAACGATATTTATAATAAAAAAAAATAGGTTGGGTCAATTACTAAAGATGAAGTTGGATTAACAACGTGTTGGTCCAAGCGGTAAGCGGGTTGGTCCAAACGGTAAGCAATTTGGTAGGTTCGAAACGTTGTGTACATAAAAAATCCCTGCTGGGAGATTCATCCACCAAGTTATGTATGCGACGCAGGTCGGTCTGAATTAGTCAGGGCTAGACTCTGGAACCAGAAGAGTAATAAAAAAAAAGATGAAGTTGGATTGGATCAGTTTGAGTTGAGAATGAAGTTGAATTGAGATAGTTTTAGGTTTAAAATAAAAAAAATAACTCGATTTGAGACTAGTAATATATATATTTAAAATTTTAAGAGATATTTGTAATAATATTTCTTTTATATATTAAATTAAATGCTTAAAAGAACATTAATAAATATGACGAATCTACAATAGGTGTCGACCGTTGAATACCATTAACGCTGAATATTATTAAACTAATTAATAAAGATTAAAAATCTCAAGGACTCAACACACAATTATTAATTATACGTTGAGTTTATCACTCTTTTATTAATTATATATTGAGTCTTAAGATTTTTAATTTTTATTAATTAATTTAATAATTAATGTTCAGCAATGTTCAATATTAATGGTATTCAGCAATGTTCGACACCCGTTGTAAAATTTTCCTAATAAATATTAATAAAATGACAAGTTGATGTTTAGAGAATAAATTGAACATTTTAAAGTTTTATTTTTTAAAATAGATTTAAGAGTAAAGACAATATTGTTTCATGAGAATACGTAATTTACTTGATAATATTACTGCCGCAGTGCTTTGTTATATTGTTTCATGAGAGGATAGGCATAGGCCACATCTCATAGTTGCAGGGTTTTGAAATGGAAAATACATTAGAAATTTGACAAGACTACCCAGGCCAAACAGAATGTAGGCAGTGAAGGGATGTTACAGAAGCAGAGAGAGACCAATGGAGAGAAGAGAAGGTGCAGAATCAGTACTGGTGTTAGTATACTACAAGACAAAGCCATTTAGAGCAGTGAGCGTATGAACCAGTGTGGTGCTCCATTGGGGAAGGAAAAATGAAAACTATGGCTTCTTTTGCTACCTGTCTACATCGAATTAAAACAAGAACTACCTGCATTCCAAACATATATTTTTAACATTCTTTGTCATTTGTTCTTGTAGGAAAAAGAGTTTGCAGATCCATCCATACCATATTTTGGTAGGATTTTTGAGGTAACAGAGGTTGATTGCAGTCCCTTGGAAGTTGGATTGGATTTTACAATCATTACCATCAAAAGAAAACTTAGAAACAAGGGGAAATGGCAAAAAGAAGCTTACAAAATAGTCCCTAGATTCCTAGAATCAGTCTACTGTGATGATTTGATCAGCAAAAGAAACCAGAGTTCCCATTGTCGAAGTTGAGAGCATAACTGAAGGGGTCGTAGTGGAAGCTAAACTTCTGCTTGGCCTTCACTTGTCTCCTGATCTCTGCTCTGAGCTTCCAAAACAATCTCCTAAGCTTCCTCTTCACATCTGGATCAAAACATATTCCCATCACTCCCATTTTCTCAGATATCAACTATAGGGTTGCAGCCTGCAGGGATTATATACTATGAAAAAGTAATAGAGCTTAGAGCATACACAAGGCTAAGTGGGGTTAGTGTGTGGTATAAGCTGCTGTGTTTTGAACCAGATATAGCTTGTCAAAAGCAAAGGGTTGGTCGTGTTGGAGCAGTAATCGAGGCCAAAAAAGTCTTCTCTCTTTTTCTCTATCTACTGTCTTGTCGCTGCCAAGAAAGCCTACGGCGCTGTCTGTCTGTCTGTCCCTGTCCCTGAACTGATATGAGCCAAAGGAAGTTAGAGGAAAGATGATGGTTGGTCACTCACAGTCTCACACCACATGGGGTTAGTGCCAGTGGTTTTAGAAATTAAAAAAAAAGCGTTTTGAATCACAACAATGTGACAATAAGAGTACATATTATGAGACTGTGTATCCTTTCATCTGTACTTGCTTAGCCTTGTAAATACTCCCTATTATTTACTACTTAACCGTTTCCTGTTGTTTCTTCTGCTTTTTTGTTGATCATTCACTGTTCATCATTAAAATCCTAACCAGTGGCATTGTTTCCATGAAATTACGACTAAGCAGCTTTGATTACTTCCTTAATCTCCCACTCTGATGTTCTTTGTGATTCAAATCTCGTTGATTAATACTTCTCTTCTCCCATCCCATCAAGGAGTCTGAAATTGTTATCATCACTTCAGTTCAGTCTCATCAATCAAGACTCCTACATGAAACTTGTGGAGTTTTCTGTTATGGATTTATACCTCATTTGAACATGTTTTATTTATACAACAATCATTTTTTTAATTATATCTATTTTTATTTTTGGTTATTTTAAATGAAAATTTTTATTTTATTAATTATTTGAAGAAATGATTCACTCTCAAGTTTATTTGGAAAAATGACAATTTTTTTACTCGAAATACATTCGAGAACAAGTCGATATAATCCGGAAAACAAGACCAAGTGAATCCAATATATGCATCCAAGAGCCAGCACAAACCTAGCTCATGGGTGTTTCTTCCACCATAACTAAATATTGTCAGCCTACCCAAGTTCAAATCTACAGCAAATGCTCACTTCAGGTAGCAGTAGCTAAGCTTTTCAAGCATAAAAAGTTAAACCAAATCCCTACTTAACAAGCTTTTAGAAGACTATAAGCCAGTCATACTATGAAGTCATAAATCCTCATGTTACAAATGGGATCCCAGAAGGTACCTGGCGTGCATACTCGTCATAGCACGAACCGAAGAACTGCTTTAAGAAATACTCTTCATACGGTATTCTTTCGGCAAAGAATTTCCAAACAACAGCTGCAAAAGCAATGGTGGATATAGGATTACAGAGCATTATTTGAGTGCCAACTGACCAAATGAGGAAACCAGAGTACCCGGGATGACGGACAAATCTATAGACACCGTGAGTAATCAACCGGTGATGCTCCTCGTGGTAAACCTTGATAAGATGCGTGAAGGCACGACCGGCAGTTATTATAGCCAACTTTCGTATAATTTCCCCTACTACTACCAATGCAAGACCTGTGTTACTGAACCACAAGTGTTCTTTCAACCCAGGAAATAAAACAATTTCAATGGCATACTCCAGCAAGGAAAAGATCATTGCAAGAAGATAATTTCTGCTGATTAGAAGTGACTTGAGAGTCACATTTGATCTCCCATGAATGGAAACTGCTAGAATGTATTCTGAACTATGAAAGAAGGCAATAGCAAAGAACATCTGTGCTAACTGTCTGCAAGCTGAATAACTTAACATTTCTTCCATTTTGTTAGATAAAAATACGTCAATTTGTGTCCCAAAACTTAAGTTACCGAGATATAGAGCACCGAGTTGTCGGATCTCGGTGAAAACCCTGATTAAGCAGTGTTCTAAAGTTTATTTTAGACCTGTGAAAGATATAGTGGTAGGCATGGGAAGCACCAGAAGCTGAGTCACAACATATTCCCAGAGATGCTTTAAGAATGGCATATCTCCTGCTAGAGGAAAGACAAAAATGTTCAAGAATTAATAAAGGAAAAGTCACATACTTTTACACTCATGGAATTTGATGCCAATATCAAGATAGAACCAAAATAAGACATCAGAACAATAAAGAAATAGTAGCTTTGAATTGGGGTATAAGTAATCTTATGATAATATCACCCTAAGTTGCACGTTTACGGATAGGGGTACAGGAACGTATCGGGGACGAGGACGACCTCAAGGGAGGCGTCCCCGTGCTTCATAGATATCAAGTTCAACCAAAAGAGAGAACTAAAAACATATTTTTTTTTAGAAAATCCAAGTCGGAGACTCACCCACCAAAGCACGTGACGTCTATCCAGATTAATCAAGGCTAAACCCCGAAAACCGACGAGCAATAAAAAACATTTTTTTTGTGTGTACCATTAATCACTAAAAAACCCAAAACAAGAAAAATCCTAAAACCCATTAACTGCAACTATTTCCATCATCTAATAGTATATCTATTCTAGGAAGGGGATGATTATTCATAGAAATAGCAAAAACTGGCCAATTTGATACAAATAATATTTTCCCTATTCCTATCTTCATAAATCATAACAATAGAGGATTGAAATGCTAATATTTGATCAAATGATGTGAACTTTTGAGAACAATTATTTTCTTCACAGTGATTCATCAACGATCAATGAGAAGAAGAGAATGAAAGAAAAGAATAAAAAGCTGAATCGGAGAAAGAGACAAACCAGGCTGGTTGACGGGAAGGATTGTATCACTGGCACCTAGAAGCCTCTCAACTGCTGCTTGGATTTGTTGGCCAAGCTCGACAGCAGCAATTCAGGGAAGGATTGGAATCCATCTTTTTGCCAAGCTACAATTACACGGTCAAGATGGGGACAAACCCACTCAGTTTTTTTATAGGCATTAAATCAAAATAAGTAAATTACAACGGACATCATTCGATTATAGGTAGAATTACATTAGATCACTCAATAATTAAAAGATAGATTTGTATCACTCAATTATAATTAATGTTATATTTAGATCATTCTTTACATTTAATAAAAAAGTTTAATTAATTCATTAATGATTTTAAATGAAATACTCTAATGTTAACGATAATATACAATTGATTTAGAATAAAAAACGATCATATTGATATTTTTTTTTAAATATAAAGGGTGATTCAATCATAAATTTATTCATAATTAAATGACTCAAATGTAACTTTTATAATTGAATGACCTATGATAATACCAAACCCACTCATTCTTTAATAATCGGGTGAACCCCAAGTCTGATACGATAATATTTTAAATATAATTAGATGTAATTCAACGGTTAACGTTTTATTTTCTGAAATTTAAGATTTAGGGCGTTGAAATTTAAGATTTAAATTATAACCACTCACTTCAGTACTATCTTCCAAGTCATTTTTTTCAATCAATGATTCTTCCCTTATTTTTTTCATGTCATTTAAAAATATAATTTCTGAAAATTATATTATTGACATGGATGATTAGTGATGGAATGGGCGATTTTCATTGATTATGGATCACGATTGACGTGACGAGTCGAACTTATAATATAATCTCTCCATTTCATCCTAGAATGACCAAAATAAGAATAATTCAAAAGTTGAGTGATTAAATTGAAACTCTTTAAATTATAGTAACCAACATTGAAGTGAGAAGAAATACAATTTACCCTAAATATTATAGAAAATATAAATTCTCTTCTTGGGCCGATGGGCTTTTTATAATAAAATTCTGATTGTTAGTTGGGTCCGTCTTGTTGGTTGGGCTAACTAGAAGCTCTACAGAATGCAATAAAAACTACGAGTTAAGAAAAGAAAGAAAGAAATTGAAATTGTTGAATCGGAATCTTCTTCAACCTCGGGAAGAATTCGGAAGGAAAAGCAGGAAGTAAAGGCCAATTCGCTGAAATTACTTGTTCGGGAGGAAAACGATGGGAGAGACGTTAGGTTCGAGCGGTTCATCAATCGCCATTGATTCGTCAAACATCGGTTTCAAGGCATTCAATCTCTCTTTCTTCTCCTTCAATTCTAGGGTTTTTGTTCCAACTTTCCCCCTTTATACATTCGTGTTTTAATGGTTATAGACTTGGTTTTTGGCAGCTATTAAAGAAGCATGGATGGAAAGAAGGCACTGGTCTTGGTATTTCTGAGCAGGTTTGATTCTTCTTTGAAACCCTAAATTCCATGAAGAAATACTTTTAAAATATTGTTGTCATCTGATTTATGGATTATTTAATTTATGTTATTAGGGTAGGTTAGAGCCTGTAGAAACGTATGTGAAGAACAATAAAAAAGGTCTTGGAGCAGAGAAGAAGAGAAAGACACCAAAGTCTATTGATACTCGTGAATCTAAAGCAAAAAATGATGAGGTAACTTCCCTTCTTTTACGAACACTATAAGCTATCCTAGTAGTAGGGTTAATTCGAGTATGTGTCCAACATGGCTGTGCTCAAGTTGTTTTTTTGTAAGTTTGTTCATGGAGGATCATATCTTGCATGTACTAGATTGAATTATACATTCTTAGAGTCAAAAATACAAGTTTATCTGATTTTTAACAAACCATAGCTATTATATTTAAGTGTTTAAGAGTTTGCGATGATGGACGTGTGGCCAGAGCATCCTCATCTGCTCCCTCACCCTCCCGTTAGGTCCTTGGTTGTAGTCCCAGCAAGAGCACTCCTTAGTTCCTGGGTAATATACCCAGTAGGATCCTGCCTGACCCTTGGATTTGCCTATGATATGTCTTACTATGTGTCAAAGATGGGTATTTTAAGAATGAAGAGATAGTGTTGTATATGTTATATGTTTCCCGTCGTAGATGCTAAATGGAAAAATTGGGAATTTTGAACATGATAGAAATAAAAAATAAATTCATAAAAACAGTGCAATAAATGTTAGATATTTATCTAAATTCGAAAACCAGCTCTGATTCTAGTATAATTTTATTGGTTCAAGAATACTTGGTGATTAAATTTACTTACTATCTAAAATATTCATATTAGGTAAGACATTTCAGGGAATGAGATTTTTTGGTGATCAAGTAATAGGTCCGAACTTCAGAATAATGAGGGAGAATTCTTTTGGGTCTATGTATGGGAGATTTTTTTGTGTGTGTGGATATTAGAAAAGTTTTTTGGTAAAGCATCGGTTAATTGGATGTTCTATGTGATTAAACATTAGGAGCATAGAAAATGGGTTTGTTTTGGGGGTTGGTTTAGTGTTTATCTATTGGTTATCTCGAAGTTTTTGTAATCTATGTCTGATGATTTTTTTGTTCTCAATCTCCATGTAGGCAACTGAAGGTGAACAACATCAACATTATTTTATGTTGATGTTGCACTAATCACGTTATCTGCTAGCATATTTACTAACAATAAACACAATACGCCATATATTGAAAATCGAGTAACTTGATACATTTCTTAATGTCTTATGCTTACGTTCATACGAGAAAAACAATAAATATGATACGCGTAGAAGGATTTTGAGTTCTGCAAAACGAGATATGATCGGTATTGAAAATACCATTCCTTGCTATGAAATAAGCAATACTCCATAATAGCAGTGTTGTTTAGATTTGATGTCTGAGAATGTTTGGAGTTGTTGCCTGTTGGTTAACTCATAAATGCTATGAATTTCAGGAACAGACATCAAGAAAGAAGACCAAGGCACTTTCCAAAAGGTTGCGGAAGGTGCAAGAACAGGAAAAGCAAATGCAAGAAAAGGAATTTGAGCGGGCATTTTTTAGGGAGTTTTGGCCCGAGAATGTTTGATCAGAATCTTTCTATAGACCTTTTTTTAAAAAAAAAACAGGGGTAAAGTTGTGCGCTGAATCTGTACAGGCTGGGTTTAGATTAGACATATGGGCCAGATTTATTTGTAGGGATAAGTATTTTACTCGACCGGATCGGATTGATTTGACTTGGTTTGATTGGATACGAGTTTTTTTAGAAGAATTGGTTTGGGTTGTTTTTATTAAGATTGGCTTTGGATCGGGTTCGGATCTAAAATTAAAAAAATCAATACAACCGATCCGTGTCGTATATTTAATTTTGGTGGATGTGTCTCTCTGTAGGGATATTTTACGTACATAACGTCTCGATCCTGAGACTTAAGTAATAGAACCAAGTTGTTTACCATTTGGTTCACCCTATTGATTAAATTATTATTATAAATTATAAATTTTTTGAAAAGTCTATCCTCATTTTCTTGAACTTTAACATATAATCACTATATTAAACTTTAACTACGGACCTTATATTTAATCTTTTAATCTTTTAATATGAACATAAAAAATGATTCTTCTTTTCTATTTTCGCACGTGAATCAAGTTAAGTGGCAACCCAAAACTTAAAACTCATTGTGCACACATTCCAAGTTTCAATAAAAATAAGATTTTTTTAACTCGTCATGTACAACGAATTTACTGTACTAATATTAGTTCAAAAAATATAAAATTTGGATTACTATTGTGAAGAATTTAGGATGCAATGATACTAGTTTAAGAGGGTCATGAGATACTGTATTTGATTATTTTATTTAAAAAATTATTTTAAAGAATTATTTAAGAATCTATGATATTTTAAATAGTATAATTTTTAAGATCGATTGAATTACAATCCGACTTTAGAAAAAATAAAATTTTTTGAAGTCGGTTGAATTATATTCCGACTTCATAAAATTTTTTAACAAATAATAAAAATTGGTAAACCGACCTTATAAAAAATCATTTAAAACTAGATGCAAATCCTGAGGTCCATGGCTTCCGTATGGATTCTTATCTAATCTTGTTGGTCACTTACATGGAAGATATTGCATGAGGTCGGGTGGAAATCTCATCCACTTCAATTTTTTTATTTTTATTTAATGAAAAACATATTATCACATGTTAAAAAGTTCTCTAGACTTAAACGAGGAAAAAATATAAAAGATATAATTCAATTTGAATATTCAAAGGTTGATTTGAATAAAAAAACCGACTGATCTTTTATTGAGCCGACCTAACTCAATATTAGTTTGACTTATATTATTAAAGACCCGAAATAAGATGAACTATATCTAACTCAACTCAAATTGAATTAAAATCGAATATAGTCTAAACTGTAATTTGTCCGATCTAAAAATATTTTTTTTAAAATCAGATTTTTAATAATTATTATTAAAAATTAAAATTTGAAAATAAATAATAAATATTAAAAAAATTAGAAAAATCTCAATTAAAAAATATTAAAAATTTTGGACCATATAAATGATATAAAACATTTTTATAAGTATAATAATTAATTATAAAAGCAAACAGTGGACAGCTGCACCCAGATATGACTACCGTCCCACCAATAATTGCATAGGGAAAGAAATAACTAATATTAATATAAATAATTTTTTTTTCAAAATTAAATTTTATTTTTCATGTAAATAAGTAATAAATGATTATAATATAAAGATAATTATAAATAAAAAATATATAAAAATAAATTATTCAGTTAATTTTTAATAAATAAAGATCATATAAAAGGTAATAAACCAAACTATATACTATAATTTCTCGTTAAAGAGAAATGACATTTTATTCGGTGAACAAATTGTAATGACTCTCGAAAGCCTTTAAGGATAGATTTTTTATAACATGAAACAAGTTAAAATGAGATTAAAATGAAATGTTATCGAAATTATTATATAAATTATAAGATTTTTGGTATCAATTTTTTGTAACATATTGAAATTTTTACACTTTCAAAAATTTTAAACTTTTTCAAGAAATTTGGTATATATCGAAAAATCGATACCAATATTCTTACTACTTTTATAACAATTTCAATTATACCCCATTTTACCCTTAATTATTTTAATCTGCTTCACCCTAAAACTTTTCGACCAAGATAACATTTTACGACTTAATAAAATTAAAACCAGAAGATAAATAAATTATTCCATGTACTCCATCCGAACCCCTCCAATTGTTACATTGCTGCAACTTGGTGTTCTAGGTAACAATGTTACCCAGATGCTTTCATCTTGATCGGCTTCCAAATCTTCCAACAGTTCCGACACTCCAAGTTTAAGCTCAATCTTCCTGTTCGTCGTCTTGCCGGCAGCGGCACCCGGAATATGAGCGAAGGTCCCTGCGAATTCCCTGAACTTTGGGCTGGTTATGGATTGGTCGATCAAGTTTACATACACATCGAACTTAACATATTCATCTCCTTTCACTTCAATTCCATTCACAACTATGACCTTTTCTGTCTCCTTCTTGCTCCAATGGTTTCTAATCTTCACTGTCAAGCTAGCATCTAGAGCTCGACCATGGGGCTCGAAATCAGACGACAAAACGTGGGTGCTTAACATATGTAGTTTGTTCTCATTGTCTTTCGTTTTCAACACTTGTCGAGCTAGTTTTGGTGGAACAGAAGGCTTGGGTCGCTTATTCAACCATGGACGGTAGACCTGCTCATAAGAATAACCCAGTTTGACTGTGTCGAGAAAATCAGAAACTTTAACCCTTACAAGCCTCAAGTTCTCATCATAGAAGAAGAAGAAAGACTCGAGCCAATCTGGATCTGTGATATCCAGTTCATGTTTATTACCTTCCCGCCAAACTTCCCAAAGCCGATCTATGTTTGAATGGTGTGCGTAGAAAATAGGGTCCCTTGCCGCCGAGTAAAACTTACCCATATCTTCCCTTCCAGGGTTTAAGCTGCTCCCCACCCATGTGTGCAAAGCGTTGTGAGGGGCGAGCTCTATTGTGCCTGGTCCATTACAGTAACCTTCAGTTCCGGCTCTATATCTACAACCCATGAACAGTTCAGTCTTTCTTGCACCAGATACCATCTGGTTATACATAAATGAAAGATTTATATCTAATTGTTCTTCACGGGTTAGATTTGTGTCTGAAACATAGTTCAAATCCACTGTTTTGGGTGGACGGTGCGATCTGTCACGTTCTGTATGGTAAAAAGCTGAACTCTTGTTGGTGTACATATCGGGTATGACCATCCCTTCAGGGATGTCCCAAGCCCAATATGGAAAAGCAAAGGTGTCGTCACCGATGAGACTACCGATGATACGCTCGTGGAAGTATATCATCATACGGTGCCATGGGAAGAACAGCCATGTCCGGTGAATACTAAGTGGAGCATTGTGGGTTTGCTGGTCGTAGGCTCCGGTACAAAAGAGACAGTGCAAGTTGGCCTGACGGCTGAAACTTCGAGGGTCATCGTGCGGTAGCGACTTCATTATGGACAAAGCCTTGTTATATTTAGCGAGGTAGTCGGCATCGACAGTATGGGCTGGCCGGCGGATTCTTAAAGGCGATTGAGGATCGGGAAACTGGAAATCAACGAACGGGACGGGTGTCTGAAACCCAGGTGGACAACAATGAACGAGAAGATCTGTACGACCGTAAGATGGATGGCAAGATGTCATGTTTGGTCCAACAGCTTTAAGCCCTCTTTGATTAAGATCTGCAGTGGAGCCATTCTTGCCCAAAGACCATCCTTCAAGCTTGCCGGCAATCATGTTTGTTAAATCCCTGGACATCATGTTCAACAAGGTGTTTTCTTGAGTTTAAGACATGGCAGTATAGAGTTACGGACAAAAATGTTAAGAATTTCGGTATACACAGAAATATTTATTGATCTTGTAAGGTATGAATGTATATAAAATCGATACCAAAATTCTTATTATTTTTTAAGGATTTCTGTATAATCTCATTTTAGCCGACGTATCACGTTAGAACATAGTTCGACATAACCTACCCTAGAAATGAGCCCTGAGCTTGATTTGATTCAAGTTTCCAAAGAGTGAGTGTGAACATGACACAAAGGAAGGCTAATATGATGTTGGAAATCCATTTTCTCCCTCCAAAACCCATGGCTAACCGATTCTCAACCTGTCCAAGCTACAGAACTATATCACCACTGCAATAAACAGACAGAATTAGAAACATCAATACAGGTGAAGATGGAATAAGAAACAAGACAAAGGGTGCTCACCTTTGGGTTCTCTTCTGTAACAAGACGGCAAAACACAGCTGGTTTAAATAACCAAATGCAAAAGCACTTCGTTGTCTTAAATAAATACCTTGTCGGACTATGAAATGTTTAGGGTTTATTAGGAAAAATTATTAGGTGAACCTGTTTACCACGTCATTTATGGTCTAATTAATCAGAATCATTGATCTTAATTTTTTTTCAAGTGAATCATCACCTCTTTCCTACATGGTGAGTAGTTATTAGGTGATTATTTAAAGATCAACGGTCCTGATTGTTTGGACCATAGATGACGAAACAAGATTCATCTAAGAATCTCTCGTTTATCACGTTGCTTTTGGCTACTTTTTCCTCCACGTCGCTCCTGGATCTTATTTAGCTGGCCACGATGATTTCCTCAAAACGTAAGCAAGAGGGTTCATGAACGTTGCATCTATAAGAACCACGAAAATGTTGAAAACGACATGTATGGATCTCAAGAAAACACTTGAGAAGGCAAGTGGGAGCTTTTAGGACCGTTTAATGAATCAAAATATATCGATTCAAGTCGAATATAATAATTTTTGTAATAATCTTAAAGAAATTACGTTAATTTTTTAATCAATATATATATATATTAATGTTAAAATGTTATATTATAAAACTATGATGCAAAACATGATTGCAGTATAAAAAAGAGCACCTATAATTCTATTACACATGAAATAAGACAAATGTAATACAGATTTATGGACGTAAATTATCTGTCTTTTTATTATGTTTTTTTTTGATGCTTTCACTTTAAATTAGTGTGTTTAAGGTTAGAAGTTATAATTGGGGTTTATAAATTAAAAATAAAGTATATTTTTAGGGTTTAAAATTTAAAAATTTTAGTTAAAATTTAAAATTTAATTTTAATATTTTTTAAGGCGAGATATCTAAGGAAACATGATTAAGTGTAAAAAATTTTTACTCCAAATTCATGAATTTCTGTCGGTATAGTGAAGGACAGAATTAAAAATAAAAATAGAAGTGAAAGATACAAATAAATTAAAATAGGGTAAAAACTAGAATTATATTATATTTTTAATTTAAAAAAATTAAGAGGCTCACAGCCACAAGCATCACCGAGTACAGTTTTGGTAGGTTTTTATTAAATTCTTTGAGATTAAAAATAAATTATAAGTATTAATTTTAAATATTAAATTATAAATTTTAAACTCTAAAAAATATATTATATTCTTAATTTTTTAAATTTTATTTTTAAATTTTAACTTTAAAATCTTAATATTAAACTTAAATTTTTAATATAAAAAACATAAAAAATCGGAAAAAAACTATGGAGTGGTTCAAATGAAAAAAAAAATATAATTCATCAAGATAATTCAGGTTCGAATATCATATATATAAACAATATATACGATATTAAAAAATTTAAAAAATTAAACATATATTAACTTATATTTACACCGAGGTATAAAAAAAGTCAAAAAATAATTTATATTCCAATTGATTTGTGTGAAACTGTACCAACTACATATTTCAGTGAAAACTGTACCACGATAACTATTTTTTTGGGACCAATTGAATTAAGGCCACTTGAATCAAATTCAATTAGAACATTTTGTTCACGTGGTCCAAAAAGCAAATATCTGATACTGGCTGCCAATAGAGAGCCACACAAAGGTGCTTATCGAACAAATTAATTATGAAGTTAGATAGTATTTGATTATTGTTTATTAAAAGTTTTATTATTCGACTCGATTTGTTGTTCGTTATATTTGTGTTTTATTTGTGCTCGTTAAAAAAATTATTACTCAACTTGACTTGTTACTCGTTAAACTCACTAAAAATTTATTTTATTATTTAACTAAAATAAAATTTAATAATACTAAATTAATATTAAAATAAATTAACAAATTTTATAAAAAATATCAAAATAATGTATAAAGCACTTCAAAGTCTAAATTTCAAAATAACAATTCACAAATACACCGAATTAATATATAAAAACTGAGATAACAATTTATAAATTAATAATTATTATTTAGATTTTTTAATAAAATAATTGTAAAACTAAAATTGATTTTGATATAACAAATAAGTGTAAGGACTATTTTTGAAATATATCTTTAAGTCCCTAAGTCAAAGCTTGATTTCTAAGTCAAAACCAAGAATTTTGAAATACTCTTACAAGCCATTCTTACACGAAGGTATCGATACCATAAGGATAGGTATCGATACACCTGAGATTTTTCAAGGCTTGTTCTTAATATCAAGAACAGGTATCGAAACAAGGTTCGATACCAAAACTTTCTGCCAACCCATATTTCGATATTGGTATCGAAACAGCTTGGTTAAATTTCAAATTATTTTTTAATTTTTAAATATACGACTCCTGGTATCGATATAGGTATCGATACACTCTTAATCCCCAACGACTATTTTCAAGCATTCAATGAGTCGATCGTTGGTGTCAGTTAAATTTTGATTGATGTTTAGCCTGTATCGAAACAAGGTTCGATACCGAGCTTCACAGAAACTTTTTGTATCGAAACAGGTATCGATACACCCCTTATTAAATGCACAACGACTCTTTCTTTTCTTAGCATGTTTCGAAACAGGTACCCCGTGTTTCGATACCACCTGCTGCAGAGTGCATTTATGATAGAAAGATAAAGCTCCAACGTCCATATTTACTTTCCCAACAACCTCAACGGTTAGAAATCAATGAGAAGGTATAAAAAGAAACAATTTTCAAAAGCATTAAGTAAGATTTGATCCTCAAGCAACATTCAAGCACATCAATCCAACTAAAAGCACTTCATTGCATATTCTTGCTCCCA
The DNA here is from genome assembly GCA_035048815.1 of Abelmoschus esculentus. Taxonomy (NCBI): domain Eukaryota; kingdom Viridiplantae; phylum Streptophyta; class Magnoliopsida; order Malvales; family Malvaceae; genus Abelmoschus; species Abelmoschus esculentus. The sequence goes on from JAUCBN010000038.1 coordinate 3,909,268, forward strand.
ACTCTTATAATTTCACTTTGATCTTTTGTAATATGAGTTTGGGGAGAGTTTGTTTATAATTGGGGCAATATATTTCTTGTGAGAGAATTTTTATTTGCCTATTTATCCCTTGTTTTTATCTTATGAGGATTGAATCAATTCTTAGGTAGAAGAATTGATTCGAATTGTAACGGTTATCCCTTGAACCGAGAAAAAAGTTGAATTCATTAGTGAATTGGCTTCAAAATCCTTAGTGGGAACTAAGGTAGTGGATGTAGAGCTTGTTCGAAGCTTGAACTACTATAAATCTCGTGTCTTTTTAAATTCTAGCATTTTACCGAAAATTTCTATCTCAAAATTTTAATTGCCAATTCACCCCCCTCTTGACCATACTTCAAGATTGATCAACTCAACAATTGGTATCAGAGCCCAATCTTTGAAGAGATTCACATCTACCAAAGAAGATCCAAGGCGTTTGATCAAGTCTACAAGTCTAAATTCAATGGCCTCCACCTCCGGTTCATGGAATGAATCACACTCCATCACTAAGCCGTCCTTCTTCAGTGGGGACAAGTACCCCTATTGGAAGAATAGGATAAGGCTATTCATCAACTCAAATGACTATGTCCTTTGGGATATAATCGAAGATGGACCCTCAATCCTAATGAAGCAAGAAGGAGACCGACAAGTACCGAAGAGAAGAAATGAGATGACCGATGAAGAAAAAAGAAGGATGTCCACAAACGATAAAACTCTCCACATCCTTTTTTGTGCACTAAGGCCCAACATCTATTCCAAGATGTCTTCATGTATAAGTGCCAAAGAAGTTTGAGACTCTTTGGAGACTACCTATGAAGGCACCAATGATGTTAAGGAAACCAAAATTGGTCTACTCAATCTAAGTTATGAGAACTTCAAGATGGAGCCGGATGAAGACATCACCAAAATGTTCGATAGATTCTCGGTAATTGTAAATGGTCTCAATGGTTTCAGTGAGATCATCCCGGAAGAAAAGCTTGTTCGAAAGCTTATCTACTCTCTTCCCAAGTCTTAGGATAGCAAGAGGACAACTATCATAGAAGCTAAGGACCTCAAGACTCTCAAACTTGATGCTCTTGTGGGATCTCTTCTCACCCATGAGATCATGAAGAAAGGAAGAGAAGAAGAGAAAAATAAGGTAGATGTGAAGATCGAAAAAAGGGAAGCTGAGAAAAAGAAGCAAGGGATTGCTCTTAAAGCTTCATGTTCACAAGAAGAAGTGGATACTAGTGAAGAAGAAGAGCTAGAGGAATTAGCCACGGTGGCCAAAAGATTCACAAGGCTCATGAGGGCAAATAAGAATAGAATATTCCAAAGAAAGAGAGACTTTAAGACAAAGAGCAAAGAAGAGGAGAAAGATCAAATCATTTGCTATAAATGCAAGAAGCCCGGTCACATTAGGACCGATTGCCCTTTATACAAAAAGAAGGGTTTTGAGAAGAAGAAGAAACAAAAGGCTCACGTTGCAACTTGGAGTGTTGAGGAGTCATCATCCAATGATGACAACGAAGTAGCCAACTTATGTCTCATGGCTCTTGATGAGCCTAAGGTAACCCTTCAACCATCTTGTAATGATTTATCTTATGATGAACTTTATGATGCTTATGATGAATTACAAGATGTGTATGATGATTTGGTTTTAAAGTTCAAAGAATCAATTTTGAAAAGCAAGAAAACTATTTCCGATTTAGAAATGAAAAACGATTCTTTGACAAAAACAATTTTGGATTTGGAAGTAAAGGTTGTTGATTTAAATGATGATTTAAAATTTTTTCAAAAAGAAAATGTTGATTTGAACAACCTTATTTCTAGCTTGAGTGAAAATCACCACAAGGTGATGAATGAGCTTAAGGAACAAATCAAAGTGGTTGAGAGTTCAACTTTTGAAAAAGGAAGCTCTTCAAAACCCAACCATATGAAAAAGAATTTTCATGGCCACAAACAAAGAAACTTTCAAAGGCATTCTAGGCATAAAAAGATTAAGAGTGTTTGGGTTCCTAAGGAACTCATTGTCTCAAATAATGTAAATGCCATTGCTTCTTGGATTCCCAAGGGAACCAAGGTTTTATGAACTAACACTCATGGACCCAAAATGGTTTGGGTACCAAAAATCAAACACTAAATCTTTATTTGTAGGTTGAGCATTGCTTCAAGGCCAAAGCTTCAAGTCAAAACATGTGGTACCTTGATAGTGGATGCTCAAGGCATATGACCGGAGACAAGGGACGATTTAAGGAGTTAGAGGTTAAAAAGGGTGGAGTAGTGGCTTTTGGTGACAACTCCAAAGGCCAAATTAAGGGTATTGTCTCTATTGGTAATCACTCCTCTATTTTCATTGAAAATGTCTTGCTTGTTGATGGTCTTAAGCATAATTTGTTGAGCATTAGTCAATTGTGTGATAAAGGTTTCTATGTCTCTTTTGATAAAAGTGGTTGCAAAATAATTGATATAGAATCCAATAGAATAATGCTCATAGGTCATCACATAGGAAATATTTACATGGTGCATCTAGATGACATTAACTTTTTTCATGCATGCTTACTTGCTAATGATGAAAATGATGCATGGTTATGGCATAGAAAATTAGGGCATGCTAGCATAAGTGTTCTAGAGAAACTAGCCTCCCAAATTCTAGTTAGAGGTTTACCTAAGCTCAAGTTTTCTCTAGACAAAATTTGTGATGCATGTGCTAAGGGTAAACAAAAAAGAGTTTCTTTTAAATCCATTAATGATGTTTCAACTAGTAGAGTATTACAATTGATCCATATGGATCTCTTTGGACCTATTAGGACTACTAGTTTGGGTGAAAAATCATATGCTTTTGTTATTGTTGATGATTACTCTAGATACACTTGGGTTCTATTTTTGAGTACTAAAGATGAAGCCTTAGAAAAATTCATCACATTTTCAAACATTTCTCAAAATGATCTTGATCAAAAAATTTATCATATTAGAAGTGATCATGGAACAAAATTTCAAAATCTTGGTTTTGAGAATTTTTGTAATGAAAATGGGATTAACCATAATTTTTCGGCTCCTCGCACTCCTCAACAGAATGGGGTAGTTGAGAGGAAGAATAGAACTTTAGAAGAAATGGCTAGAACCATGCTTTGTGAAAACAATTTACCTCAGTATTTTTGGGCGGAAGCCATAAACACTTCTTGTTATATTATAGATCGAGTAATGATTAGACCTATTTTAAAGAAAACTCCTTATGAGATTTTAAAATCTAAAAAGCCTAACATTAGCTATTTTCATCCTTTTGGATGCAAGTGTTTTTTTTAAATAATGGAAAAGACAATTTAGATAAATTTGATGCAAAAAGTGATGAAACTATTTTTATTGGTTATTCTTCAAATTCTAAGGTTTATAGAGTTTTCAACAAAAGAACCTTAGTTGTAGAAGAATCAACACATGTGGTTTTCGATGATAACCTCCTTCCTAGGAAGGATTCTTGTGATGATAATGATGTAGGAATCATTGAAATCATTGATGATGGACAAGCATCAAAGGTGGATGAGGTTCCAAGCAATGAGGAAGCAAAAGATCCTCCAATAGAAGCTTTAGGAAATGTAAAGCTTGAAGAAAAGGAATGAGCTACCCAAGGGAGTTCAACTATGTCAAAAGTGGTGAAATCTTGGGTGATCCATCCAAGGGGGTAACTACTCGTTCTTCTATTAGATTAATGAATCATTTTGCATTTATCTCATGCATAGAACCCAAAAATATCAATGAAGCCTTAGATGATGATTATTGGATTTTGGCTATGCAAGAGGAGTTAAAATCAATTTGAGAGAAGTAATGTATGGACATTAGTTGATAGGCCTAGTAATACATCTACTATAGGGACTAAATGGGTTTTTAGAAACAAACTAGATGAGAGTGGTAACATAGTGAGAAACAAAGCTAGATTAGTTGCTCAAGGTTACACTCAAGAGGAAGGAATAGATTTCGATGAAACTTATGCACCCGTAGCTAGAATGGAAGCCATTAGGATGCTACTTGCATTTGCATGTTATCATGACTTCAAACTTTTTCAAATGGATGTTAAAAGCGCTTTCTTAAATGGTTTTATAAATGAAGAAGTGTATGTTGAACAACCACCGGGTTTTGAAAATCCAAAGTTTCCAAACCATGTTTTTAAACTAAGAAAAGCCTTATATGGTTTAAAACAAGCTCCTAGAGCTTGGTATGAAAGGCTTTCAAACTTTTTGATAGAAAAGGGTTTTGAAAAAGGAAAGATGGACACTACACTTTTTATAAAAAGATTTAAAAATGACATCTTAGTAGTTCAAATTTATGTTGATGATATAATTTTTGGATCTACTAATGAATGTTATTGTAAGAATTTTCTAAGCTTATGCAAGGTGAATTCGAGATGAGCATGATGAGAGAACTCTCATTCTTTTTGGGACTCCAAATCAAGCAAAAGAAGGATGTCACCTTCATCAATCAAGTCAAGTACATCAAAGATATGCTCAAGAAGTTTGGCTTAGAGCATGTCAAACCTCAAGCCACTCCTATGAGCTCATCTACTAAGCTTGACAAGGATGAAGGAGGTAAGTGTGTTGATTCTAAATTATATAGATCCATGATAGGTTCTTTGCTTTATCTTACCACAAGTAGACCGGATATCATGTTTAGTGTTTGCTTGTGTGCTAGGTTTCAAGCTAGTCCTAGAGAATCACACCTTGTAGCCATTAAGAGAATTTTTAGGTACCTTAGAGATACACCTTGTTTAGGTCTTTGGTATCCTAAAGCTTATTCTTTTGATCTTCATGCCTATTCGGATGCGGATTATGGAGGTTATAAGATAGATAGAAAAAGTACTTCCGGAACTTGTCAATTCTTAGGTAGTATGCTCATATCTTGGTTCTCTAAGAAGCAAAATAGTGTTGCTCTATCTACCACCGAGGCAAAGTACATATCCTTAGGGAATTGTTGCGCACAAGTGTTATGGATGAAGCAACAACTTTTAGATTATGACATTAAAGTTAAAACCATACCTCTCAAGTGTGATAATACTAGTGCCATATGTCTTACCAAAAACCCCATTCAACACTCTAGAACCAAACACATAGAAATTAGCGGACATCTTTACTAAACCTTTGGATAAGGAGCGTTTTTGGACCTTTAGGAGAGAGTTAGGTCTAACTAGCCTATCTTGACTTCCTAAGTGTCATCTTTTTGCTTATCTTGCTTGAATCTCGATTTAAACCATGCTTAGGTTGTTTTTGTATCTTGATGCTTCTATGCATGTTGCTAGGAGGAGTATGAACTTGTTCATGCATATTAAACATGTCATTATATCATATGCATGCTTCTAGGGGCTTTATGCACTCATTTCTAGTACTTTTAGTAGCCTAAATGCAAAGTAAAGGTCGAAGGTATCGATACAGCTAACCCCCGTTTCGATACCTTTTCATCGGCCCATCTGGGTTTTTGGTTGGGAAGAACAGGCATCGATGCTTGCTTCGATACCTTTGTTTCGATACTAGCATCGAAACATGGTGTTTTGATACCAGTATCGATACTCGAGGACGAAAGTTGTTTTAAAACACTTTAAACCTAATTTCAATTTCATTAAAACACTTCCAAATTTTATTCCTAAAACCCTAGTCGGACCCTCTTATAAAATCCTCTCAATTTCGCCGCTCTTCACTCAAAATCTCAACGAGTTCTTTGAGGGTTTTGATTCCAATCATCTACTCCAACATTATATCATCAATCTGTGTTTCATAATCAATCAATTCATCCTAATCTACACTTAAGGTATATTTTCGAAAAACCTAAATTTCGTTTGGATTTAGTTTGTTAAAATTTAGATTTTGAACACAGTTTTAATGTCTTTTGTATGGGTTTTGATAATCCTACGAAATTATTTCAAAATCCCAATTTTTTTAATCGAATATAAATCCTTGTTCGTATAAGTTTTTCAAAGGTTTTTCAAAATTCTTGATAAAATTCTTAAATACCTTGAATTGTTAGATTACCACACAGGATTGAATTGGATTATATAAGCATACATATTGGTTTTAACTAATCCAAATCTTTATATCCATCCTAGATCATGGCACCAAAGAAGCAATCTCGTACCGAAGTCGGATCTTCATCATCATCTCGTGTTGCACAAGTTGATTTTGAAAAAGTCTTTGCCAAGAGTTTGGACAATAATCATAGATTGGACAACTACAATCTTTTCCGAAGCTATCCTCTCAAAAAGGAAAGATGTGTGGACGTTCAATTCATCACTTCATACAAGTTTCCTTTTAAATACTATGACCGACTCATCGAGTGGAAGTTCTTGAGATTTCTCACCTATACCGGCAAGTTTTTTTCAACTCTTGTCCTTATCTTTTAAACCAATACCAAATGTATTTTATCTCCGGACAAGAGCAAAGTAGTGGCTATTGAATCCTATCTCATGGGCAAGTCCTTCACGATTAATGTCTCTACTTTTCTTGATGTTTTTGGTCTTGAGGATAAGGGTGTTGAGGATGAAGATTTTCTTGCTCCTTTCACCGGATCGGTTACATCTCTTGACGCACACGACCGCTTTCTCCATCTTATCATCTCTTGGTGGATTCGTCCATCAAATGGTAGATACTCTCGGATCCGTCAAGTTGATAGTTTTTGGATCACATGTTTTCGTGATGGTATTCAACCAAATCTTGCTCGGATCGTCTTCTCGGACATTGTGTGACATATCCAAAACCGTGCTACCCCTCTTGTTCAATCTTTTCCCTATTCATGCATTCTAAGCACCATCATTTTGCATTTGGAAATAGATTGCTCTTTTGACAAGATGGGATTCTTGAAAGAGATCATTGGAGAAACATCACTCAACCGTGCTCACTTTTTCTATGTCTCTAATGGTGAGTGGACTCGAGGTGCTCCTCCTTCTCCTCCTCATGCTCCTATTGATCCGGAACCTCTTCATCAATTTGACATGTTGACTTTTCTCACGACGAGGTTCAACTCTTTAAACGCCCGTTTAGATTCCATGGATGGAAAACTTGACACTCTTTCCACTCAATTCAATTCGGTTTTCGATGCCATCAACACTAGGATGATGAGCCTAAAAACTCAAGGACACTCCTTGAGAGTATCTCTTGAAGCTCTTCGTCAAAGCCAAAGACTCAATAATGATGGTAATCAAGATCAAAAGGAAGACGAAGAAGAAGATGATGATGATGATGGACTCGATGGTGATGACATGGCCGATGATTGATCTTTTGATCTTTCTTATGCTTTGTTTTTAGCTCTTAGGACTAGTTATGATGCATTCATATTAGAACTTATGCACTTATTTCCCTATGTTTTGTTTTTATTATTGTTGGATTAATTTTTTTTGATACTTTGCTTGCTATATAATATGTTTGCTATGAACTTTTATTATCCTTAATGTTATGCTTGCTTTATTTATTATCTTGGTTATCATTGATTTTGATCTAATAAAAAGGGGAGAAAGTTTTATGTCTTTAAGTTTCGAAAACCATCCATCACTTGTTAAAATTGTTTTTAAAAGTGGCACATATTAAGGGGGAGTCTTTCAACCAAATCTTATTTCAAAACTTAAATTTTTAAATGGTTTTGTTATATCAAAAAGGGGGAGATTGTAAAACTAAAATTGATTTTGATATAACAAATAAGTGTAATGACTATTTTTGAAATATATTTTTAAGTTCCTAAGTCAAAGCTTGATTTCTAAGTCAAAACTAAGAATTTTGAAATACTCTTACAAGTCATTCTTACACGAAGGTATCGATAACATGAGGATAGGTATCGATACACCTGGGATTTTGGTAGGAAAAAGACTCCCTTAAACGGCTAACAGATTTTGGGATTTTGAGATTTTGATAGGTATCCAACCAAGCTAACAGATTTTGTCCTCACTTGAAGCTGGACCTATAAATAAACTCATTGTATAAGGAAAAAGCATGAAAAATCTGTGAACAAACTCTCTTATTCTTCTTCCTATTATCTATATTTCTATTGTTTCAAACAATTCCTTACAGCCGTACACAGTTTTAACCTAAAGACTCCCTTAAACGGCTACGTTTTATGTATTAACAAGGTCATCAAAACATTGTGTTTCATTAACGTTACTTAACCACTAAAACAATGACTAACTAAAATAGGATATCTTTTCTCCAATGGTCCAATTCTCAACAAGGGTCGTTACAAAAGTAAAGCGCGACGAGGAAATGCAAAGCGTCAGGCTTGACATTGTTGCTCCAGAAATATGAATCCATGATAGCACACCAGATTCAAAAATCACACTCCAACAATACAATTCTTACAGACTCTGAGTCTCCAACGTTTCATTGAAGAGATCTCATCTCAATCTCCCTCTTTTCCTGGCTAAAATAAAAAAAAAAACTACATATACTAAAAAATAATTGATACCAGGTATTTGATACCATGTAATTGACACCCATCCACCTATCCACCTAAAATTGTTTTTAAAATTGTTTCAATTTATTTAAAAAGAATATCGACCTCAATTTAAAAATAATTGATACCAGGTAATTGACACCCATCCACCTAAAAAACTCTTTATAAAATTTTATAAATTCTGATACCATTATTTATTTTTTTCTTGATCCCCCGCTGAAAACACATCTTTTATTAATACATTTTATTTTTTATTGATGTTCCATTAGAGGCTGTCTGTCTGGTTACTGAGTAATGGATCTGCTCCTTCGAGGATGAATATTGAAGCTAGACAGTCAATAATCGCAAAATGTTCAGAATCTATGTGGAAGCTGACATACTTCGCTACCGCTGAAACGTGGGTGCTCAAAATCACCTACAATGAGACATGTTTCAGAGACATAAAAGGGTACTTTAGGGACTGGCCAAATCAAGAGTTGGAGTGAGTAACCTATACTCCTGGATTTATATCCAACTGTTATGTTTACCGATCTCATTTCTTAGGCCAGTATACAATGTTATTTACCTGTTAACTGTTTTCTTTGCCATTAACTGACAGAAGGTTAATGTTCCTCTTAAGTTCCAGTGCTCTATGTTTCTGATATCTAAATTGGCATTGCATGACAGGCTTTTCTCTTGTTTATGATTGTTCATTTCTTTAGAGTTTGAAATTCCTTGAAACTACTCTCCTATTTTCAGATGAAGAGATATATCTGCACTCAAGGGAAAACAGTTGTTTCCTGTCTTATCTACATGCCTCAACATGTTTTGCTCTTCTAAATTTCCCATTTCTTTAATTGTTGGGTCGTGCATGGTGGGAGGATAGAGCTTGTTATACCTGCCGACCACTTACTTTACATTTAATTTCTTCCCTTTTTTGTTCAGGATTTCCTTGAGCCTTATCTACATGTGCCAATGAGGGTTCTACATCTATAGTATTGTTGCACTCCTTGGGAGACTCGAAGGAAGGATTTTGCTGTGATGATGTCTCATCATGTAATTACTGCTATCCTGAACACTATGTTACTGATGCTGTGTTCCATGTCTACTGGTGGGTTCTCATTTGCTCCATGATCACCAGATAATGGCAAAATAGAGGAAAAGTAAGCGAAGACATTAGATCCGGTAAGTATCTATTCTTATTTTTGTACATAAATTATTTACTAATATGAACTATTAAATATAGTTTCATGCTCTTAGAATTCGCGTGAACTTTTATATTTGATAAAATTATATGATATTTTGAAATATCTAGAAGATGCGAATTAGATTATCGAAGAAGAAAAAAATATAAAGAGAACATTCAAATTATAGGAATTTGAAAATTTTGAGGTATAATCATCCTCTAACATCCTTCGGTCCATCTCTGCATTTGTCTGTGAAAAATGCGAATTAAGAACATGTTTTGTATTTATAGAGAATAATAGTTGCCTTTCCATCAATGGGTTTATATATAAATGACTTTTTTAAAAAAAGAAATAGACTTAATTTAAATAAGAGAAAATGTCTTATATACTGATTGTGAAAATAAAAATCTTTTACAATCTCTTTCCATCATCCTTATATGTTTAGACTTGTAATATTAGTCCTTATATGTTTAAACTTGTGATATTAGTCTTACAAAAGAAATTAGAATCCTGGGATTGACTTGCTTCTGTTTGTTGGAATACAGATTCCGAGGATGATGGAGACTAAACTGAATGTCATGAAGGAAATATGAAGCTCTGAGGAGATTCGTGGTTGTAGGTTAAGGGTGCAAATCGTCTATCTCTTTTTTATGCCTCTGTTTATGCCTCTATTTTAAATTAGAGGTTTAGGGTTTAAGGTTTTGGATAAGGTTTAAAGAATTAGGGGTAGGGTGTATTTTTTAGGATATAGGGTCTAGTATATAAAAAATAAAGATTAAGGTTTAAAATTCAATTTTTTAATAAATTTTCAAAGGAGGCATGAAAGGAGGCATAGAAAAGAGGTAAATGATTTTTGCTCGTAGGTTAACGCTAAACTTAATATGTTACAAGTAATATAAAAATTAAAAACATTCTTTTTATTTCTGTTCATGTTTATCTTAAATTAATAATATACAAAAATCGAAAATTAAAAAAAAACGTCGGTATCATTTTTTTTTTATAAAAGTTATAGAAATTAATATTTCGTTAACCGTTAATAATTACAGTGCAGTGTATAATCACTTCGATATCAGAAAATAAAACCAAAGTTCTTCCTCTCTGGTAGGGGAGTTCAATCGGTCGGTTCGGTTAACCGACATAATCGAACTTCCAAAAATTTAATTAACTGAATTTTTTTTTGTATTAACTGTTAACCGAACCGAAATTTTTCGAAAATTTTTAACTGAACCGAAAAAAATTCGGTTAATCCGATCGGTTAATTCGGTTAACCGAACTTTTTAAAATTTTTTGGATAAATTATATAAATAATATTGAATTATGTTAACATATTTTTTAGGCATTAAACTTTCAAAAATTATAAAAAAATATTAGACCTATCGAATTATTATATTGATTCATCGTACGTTATAAATTATTAATAAATATTAGAAATTTAATGATTATTTTTTTAATTTAATAAATTTAATTTATTTTATGATAATTTTATAAAATTTAATGACCATTTTATAATTTTTAAAAGTTTAATGACCAAAAATAAATATATAAAAAATATATAATATATAAAATATAAAAAGTTCGATTAATTCGATTAATTAATCGATTTCAAACCGAATTAACCGATAATCGAAATTTCAAAAATCATTAATCGTTAACCGATCCAATCTAAAATTAACCGACCGATTAACCGAAAAAAATTTAGTTCAATCAATTAATTCGATTAACCGAAAATTTGAACACCCCTACTCTCCGGTATGTTTTCCTTTTTCTTACCTAAATCCTTGCACTGTTATGTGGAGGAGGATAGCCCTAGTTTTGAGAGGTCCATTGTTAGATTATTTTTTTATCAATAATCGGTAGATCTTTTGAATAATGTTAGAGATTATGGATATAGAACGCCTTCAACTATTGTTGCTCAAAGTTGTAGAAACAAAATCATGCCTGAATTATCAGACTGATGATAATACAAATTATTGTCATTATCAAAAGAAAATCAACTGATATGAGATATGAGGGAAGCAAAAATTCTCAGTTGATACCATGCAAAAAGATTTACACCGGTGTAAGATCATATAAAGAAAACTTATGAAAATAACTCATTTTTATTCATGAACAACATTAGAGTTAGAGCTCTTTATTTATACAATTATACGAAGTTAACCCTCACTACTTAATTAATTTTCAATTAACTAACTTTTAACTATAATATTCCAACTGAGACTTGATGTTTTCTGCTTTTCTTTGAAATCTGTAGCGGCAATTGAAAGACTTTTTTTGATAATCCCATGGACATTTTGGTAGTCCCTTAACGAAGTAAATAGTTACTTGCTACATCCTGCGATGCCATTGAGAATAATCTTACTGCTGCAGTATATTTTTCAACCCTACAGAACAATGTGTTAAATTTAACTCTAATGGTGCTTGAAAGGAATCTGATGGGTGTGCCTCGTGTGGCGGAGTACTTCGAGATCATACTGGTAGGTGGTTATGGGGCTTTTCGAAATCATTGGTAGCTGCTCAGTCATTGAGGCTGAGTTGTGGGAAATAGATTCAGGTCTCTTGGTTGCTTGGGAGATTGATTTTTGTCGTCTCGTCTTGAGTCTGATTGCATGGAAGCTTTGAAATTGGTTCAATGGGGGAACTGGAAAAGGGAATCCATTTGCTTTCTGACATTGAAAAGCTTTGTAATCGGGGTTTTCAACCAAGTAAAAAAAAAATCTTGGGATAAATAAAAGGTAGAGTTGCATATTTTATTAAAGAAGTTTTTGAGAACAAAAAATGGTCTCGTGATAAATAGTATGGGAACGACCTTTTAACTCTTGACTTTACGTTGAACACCAATAAACAAGATAGCTAAGGTGCATAATTGTGACAAGCGGACACTATAAATGTAGCTGACTTGTGAAGAAGACATATAAGAATAGATAAGTAAGAATATCACACCTACAAAGATAACAAAGTTAGTTTATTTTTCAGTTAGATTATTGCCAGCTAGGATGAATCTTACCAGCTAGAATAATATTATTTTATCCTATAAATAAACTTTAAATAAACTACTGTAAATTTAATTTTCGTATAATAAAATTTAATTTTCTTCGAGTCCTCATTTTCCTCAAGGTCAAAATCCTTAAATCTGGTTGTTCAAGATTCATCAAAAATCTGGCATGGTATCAGAGGATGAAGAATTTACTTCTCGCTCCGTCGATTCCAAATGGTTTTACAAAGCCGATGATTCAACTGATGATTTCTACATCCATTCGAACGAAAATCCGTTCCTTCTTCTCATGACCGCTCCTCTTGTTGGGAACAACTATCATAGTTGGGCGCGTTTCATGCGGATGTCATTGATTTCAAAGAACAAATTTAGATTTGTTAATGGTTCAATTGTTGATCCTGGTGAAAGTGATTCGTGTTTTGAGGCGTGGGTTAAATGCAATAATCTGGTTTTGCCTTGGCTGCAACGAGCGATACATCCTGACATCGTTCAAAGTATCATCTGGATCGATACAGCTTATGATCTTTGGAAAGATCTATTTAAGAGTTTTAGTCAAGGAGATCTTATTCGTCTTTTCGATTTGCAGTAAGACTTTTATGGATTACAACAAGGTACTCTATCGGTTACTTCTTTTCATACCCGGTTAAAAACATTGTGGGATAAAATGTGTATCTTGCGTCCTTTGTCATCTTGTTCTTGTATGGCTATTCAATATCGACAACAAGATTTTGCTTTACATTTTTTAAGGGATTAAATGATTCGTTTGTTGTTCAAAAGTCCCAAATCTTAATGATGTACCTTTTTCTACCATAAACAAAATTTTTACTCTTGTTATTCAACATGAACGTACTCTTAGTCCTGTTAGTGAAACCCCTATTATTCGATCAGATTCTAATATTCTTATGGTTGATAGAAATACCAAACGAATTGGGGATAATAAGATTTCTTCGGGCAAAAAGTATTATACTGATAATAATAACAAAAGACTTTTATGTACTCAGTGTAGTCTTTATGGGCATAGTGTTGACAAATATTATAGAAAGCACGGCTTTCTTCCTGCGTATAGAAATATGACTCAGTTTAGTAACACCAATCAGATTAGTACTATTGAGCATATTAAAGGTTCTGTTCCAGAAGATGTTCAGGATTCAATGCAATCTGTTTTCCTTACCAAACAACAATATGATAACCTCTTGAGTTTGCAGCAAGAAAGAAATGGTTCTGAAAATGTTAACACATCTAAAATTAACATGCTTACTCCAGCATTCGATTGTTTACCTTCAACATCAAGTGAGTTTTTGCATTCTCCAAATATGGCTTTTACTTATTCTAATTTTAATGTTAATTCCAATTTTGATTCTTTCACACCTTGGATAGTTGATTCTGGAAAAACTGATTACGTTGTTGTTCTTTAGGCTCTTTTTTGTATTTCAAAAAGATAAAGAACAAATATGTTAAGTTACCTAATGGTAACATGGTAGAGGTCCTTTATATTGGTACTATTTAATTAAATCCCACCTTGATACTTTATAATGTTCTTCATATACCTCTGTTTTAATTTAATATTGTATTTGTTTCACAGTTTGTTCATAATAATATTTCTTTATTATTTACTTCTGATTCGTGTTATTTACAGGAGTTCAAGATGAAGAGAACGACTGATTTAGCTAAAAACATTGATGATTTATACTTGTTACAAGTTCAGGTTACTAATATAGTTTCTCCTGCTACTACTTTTTGTAGTATTTCCTCTAGTAATCTTTGACACCTTAGATTAGGTCACCTCTCTAAACAAAGAATGCAATATTTTGCTTCTTTAGATGATGTTGTTTCTTTAGGTTAGGTCACCCCTCTAAACAAAAAGGTTACCTTTTTCTATTAGTTTGTTTGTTTTAAATTTTTTATTTGATCTAATACATGTTGATGTTTTGAGGCCTTTTTTGTTCAAAGTATATATGGTCATAATTATTTCTTAACCATTGTAGATGATAAAAGTCGTTTTACTTGAATTTTTTCTATGAAAATAAAATTTAAAGTTAGGAGTTTGTTGAATTTTTCTTTCAAACGATAGAAACTCAGTTTTCAAAAAGATTAACTGTATTAGATCCAATAATAATAAGGAATTTGATATGAGAGATTTTTATGCCTCTAAAGGAACTATCCATCAACTTTTATGTGTTTACACTTCTCAACAAAATAGTCTTGTTGAACGAAAGCATCAACATCTACTTTCAGTAGCCAGAACTTTAAGGTTACAAGCTAATCTTCCCTTGTGTTTCTGGATAGATTGTGTTTTGCATGCAACTTATTTGATTAATATAACACCAAAACCTGTGTTAAAAAATCACACCCCTTTTAAAATTTTATATGATAAGAAGTCTACATTAAAATATTTGAAAACTTTTGGTTGTTTGACATATGCTTATGTTCTTCCTAAAGCAGAAACCAAATTGTTAGAATTAAAATATATTCAATACGAATATAAACCCAAGATCTATATGTCAAATCATCAAGAACAATAAAATAAATAAATTGAATGTGGAAGCGTACCTGAATTAATCGATAGAGTTTTTCCAAAAGGTTTGATCTTTCAAGAAGTTAGGTTTTCTCTTGCGGCACAACTCCCAAACGGGGAAAAGAGATATGCAAGTTGACCTAATTCTTGGGGACCATAACCCTTTATATAGTTGATTTAATAACCAACTAGTAGTTGATTTAATAACCAACTCTAAAGTATTTATAACTCTGCCCCTCATCAAATTATAAATACATCTTATCGTATCTACACTTTTAATTCCATGATAATTTAATACCTATAACACGTGTAACATAATTGGTCACTTAATGACGTGTTAAATTTTATAATAGCAATATACATTATACATATGTGCCCACTATTATTGAATTTTAATCCAACACAAATTGCATCCTAGGGCCTTTAGATGTGTTTTTCTTGTTTATCCTACTAATATGAAAGGTTATAGATTATATGATATTGATAAATGTCAAACTTTTAAATCAAGAGATGTTAATTTCTTAGAAGATACTTTTTCTTTCAAATTCTTATCTGATCGGTCGAACAAAATTGTTCTACCTAAGTATGATAATAATATTTTTATGGATGTTTTTTTTCATTGTAAAGTTGTTTCAAAACCTAATATTAAGCTTCCTAACAATGATGTTAACCCACTAGTCAACATTCTTTTAGCAGTGATATATCAATTACTCTTCCTGAATATTTTGCTGAAAATGTTTTTGAATCACAAGAGTACCTTTCAATGAACAATCTCCTGATCAGACAAGTTTAAGATCTTTGGACCTTTTTGCAAATAAACTACAAAAGATCTACTACTCCTGAACCCAATGTTAGGCCTACAAGAGTTCGACATCTTCTTCAAAAATATAAGGATTATCATGTGGATATCCCAGGTTGTAAGACTTCTCCACATATTATTTCTCAGATGCTTTCTTATCATAATCTTTCTTTTTTTATAAGTCTTATATTTGTGTTGCTAATGTTTTATTAGAACCAAAGATTTTTAGACAGGCTATTAAACATGACTGTTGGAAAAATACAATGGTTGAAGAGATTTATGCTCTTGAAAGAAATAACACATGAACTTTAGTTAGTTTACCTCCTGAAAAACAAACTATAGGATGTAAATGGGTTTATAGAACAAAATTAAAATCTGATGGTACACTTGAAAAATACAAATCTAGGTTAGTTGCTAAGGGTTATACTCAATAATTTGAAGTGTACTTTTAGTTTTGTTGCTAAGATTACTACAATTAGTATTTTGTTAGTAGTTGTAGCTATAAATAATTGATTTTTACACCAATTAGATATAAATAATGTCTTTCTTCATGATTTTTATAAGAAGTTTACATTGATTTACTTCTGGTTATTCTGCACAACAACCTAATCTTGTTTGCAAACTTAATAGGAGTTTGTATGGTTTAAAATAGGTCAATAGAAATGAAATGAAAGGTTAACAACTTTTCTACATAAACATGGTTTTAAACAAAGTAAATCTGACAATTCTTTATTTATTAAAGGTGTAAGGGATACTTTTATTGCTCTACTTGTTTATGTAGATGATATTATACTTGCAAGTCCTAATTTACGTGAAATTAATTCTATCAAATTGTCATTACATGAGATTTTTCAGATCAAAGATCTAGGTACTTTAAAATATTTTTTAGGATTTGAGATAGCTCGAATTGTTAATGGTATTAATATATGTCAAAGAAAATATGTTCTAGACTTAATAGAAAAATCAAACTTTATTCATTCTAAACCTGTTCTTACTCCTCTTAGTAATACTAAAAGACTTTCAAAAATCGAAGGAGAACTATTACAAGATGTGACATCTTATAGAAAGTTAATAGACAAACTTCTTTATTTCACTAATACAAGGCTTGATATAACATTTGCAGTACAACAATTATCTCAATTTTTGTCTGTACCTACTAATGTTCATTTAACAACAGCGCATAGAATTCTTAGATACTTAAAAGGAATCCATGGTTATGGTTTATTTTTTTCTTCTAATAATCAACTTCAAATTAATGCTTTTTTAGATTCTGATTGGGAAGTTTGTCCAGATACAAGAAGATCCACTACAGGATTTTATATTTTTATTGGTCCATCTTTGTTTTTTTGGCAATCTAAAAAGCAACAAACGATTTCTCGTTCTTCCAGCGAAGCTGAATACAGAATCATGACTTCTGTCTCTTGTGAAATCCAATGAATTCAATATTTGTTATCTGATTTAGGTATAAATCTTAAATCAGTAAATCTATATTGTGACAATCTCTCCACTATTAAAATTGCAGAAAATCCTGTGCATCATGAAAGAATCAAGCACATTGAGTTTGATTATCACCTTATAAGGGAAGAGATTAAAGACAAGTTAATAGTGTTGCTACCTGTTTCAAGCTCTGATCATCTGACAGATTCCTTTACTAAGGCATTACCGACTGTTGCATTCTTACATTGTACTTTTAAGTTGGACTTATACAACATATATGCTTCAACTTGAGGGGGGTAACAGAGTTAGTTTATTTTTCAGTTAGATTCTTGTCAGCTAGGATGAATCTTGCCAGCTAGGATAATATTATTTTATCCTATAAATAAACTTTAAATAAACTACTGTAAATTTAATTTTTGAATAATAAAGTTTAATTTTCTTCGAGTCCTCTTCTTCCTCAAGGTCAAAATCCCTAAATCTGTTGTTAAAGATTCATCAAGAATCTGTCAAAAGAGAAAGTCACCAATCCCAATAGTGTAAATGTATACATCAAACTTTATTCATATTGATATGGCGATTGCACGTTTACATTGACAATTCTCATAAATTACAGTAGAGTAAATGTGTACATTGAACTTCATGAATTTCAACATTAAGATTGACTTCTGTGCACATAGATACAGACTGAATGTCTGAGTCACAACATTACTACTAACAATATTCGTAGTATTTTCTGCATATTATATATATATGTATGGTAACTTCTTAAAATATAAGCCAAAGAAACCTTGCAAATTTCTCAACTCCATCTGTTCTTAACCCCAACCATCAGCCCCTTCTTCATCTGATAAAACGCACTGTTCTTGGGACTAATATTCTGCCCTTCAAGTACATGAACAGTATAGTTATGAATGATCGTTGTTGCAGTAGCCTTCATCAACAGAAACGACAACTCTTTCCCTGGACAAATCCTTGGTCCAGCAAGGAACGCACAAAATTTACTCGGCGACTCTCGTTTAAGTTTTCCTTCTTCACTGATCCACCTTTCTGGCTTGAATTCATCGCAATCTTCTCCCCATAAACTTTCCATCCTTCCCATTGCATGTATTCCGATTAAGATTCGAGTGTTCCGATCAACCCGATGACCACTCGGAAGCATGTCTGGTTTTGTACATGTTCTGAACTCGAACGGTATCGGTGGACATAGCCTTAAGGTTTCGTTAAACGCTGCATGAAGATATGTCAGGTTACTCAACTCTTCGAAGTTGGAGGGTATTTGCAAGCCCTGGACTTGCTTCATTGAAAGGTGTGTCTTTATTTCTTCTCTGATCTTGGTTTCAACCATTGGTGTCTTGGAGATGAGATAAAAGAACCAAGTGAGAGTTAAGCTGTAGGTATCGTCACTGGCAAACAGAAAGTGTACGATGTTGTCTCTTATAAGACTGTCTTTTGGTGTCGGGCCTGTTATGTCATGTCCCGTTAGGTAACACTTTAGAAAATTGAAATCATCGTCTTCATTCGGTGATGCCGTTGTTGTTTCGGGTTTATGGCGTTGCATCGATATAAACTGTGTTAAAAGATCATCGAAAGTCTTCCAAGCTTCACTTCGTTTCTTCTCTTTTCCCATCTGAAGCCATTTCTGCAACTTCCATAGACCATCAGGCATCACATATCTGTAAAAAGCTGCTTCCAGAGTATCACTCATTGCTTTATGGAATCGGTTCTCAGGGAATTCAACGGAGAGCACGCCGGGGTTAAATCCGACGGCCATTATACAACCGATATCAAACGCATGCCTGACGAACAAATCTTGCAAATTCACCACTATTTGCCGTCTTGAAACATATTCAAGCACCTTAACCAGCTCTCCCTCAATCCGTTGATGTAGAACCTTTGAAAGTGATTGCTTGAACTGTGGGTGATGCAGGAAAGTGTGGAAAACTTTCCGGTGACGTTTCCAATCTTCACCGTCGGAATTGAACAGTGCTTCCCCGAAGATATCGAACTGTTTCATCCATTCGGAACCTTTCAAATATACTGAACTGTTGGAACTCAATATGTGGCGCACATTCTCAGGATCCGAGGTGGCCATGAAACTGGTGTTGGAAAACCAAAGTCCCTTGAAGAAGAAGGTGTAGTTGCTTCGTTTAAGGATGTCGGAAACTGCGTCATGAGGGGAACGGAGGCTGAGAATTAGTGTGGGAATCATCCCAACAACTGGCCAGTTTGGAGGTAGACCATTGTTGTGTATGAAACGATAGAGAAAACGAAGAAAAATAATCCCCACCAGCAGGAATCCAAGATAGACAAACACTGCCATGATGTTTCAAGAGTAGAATGTGTTGAGTTGCTGAATAACCAGTCGGGCTGGGGGCACCTTATATTACGGGTGCAAATCGTCTTTATAATGTCTCCTTTCACATCTTATTTTAAATAAGTGGTTTTAAGATTTAGGTTAAGAGTTCGGATTAAAATTTATAAAATTAAAAGTAGGACGTATGCTTTAAGATTCAGGATATGAAAATTAAGATTATAGTTTAAAATTTATTTTTTAAAGATTTTTAAAGCTAAAGCATAGAATGAGACATAATTAGGAGAAAAAACCTCGTCTCCAAGTTTCCTGTTAAAAATCTTAAGAAATTAAATTATAAACCTTAACCCTAATTTTCTACGTCCTAAACCCTACACCTTAAAATGAGCTCTACCCTAATTTTCTAAACTCTAACCATAATCTCTAACCTTAAACTCAAAACCCACACATTTAAAGTTGAGGTACTAATAGAGGTAGCACCCACATGATTAAGGGCAAGAGATTTTTATTTTAGATTTAGCATGTAGCCTTCGAGTAAAAATCTCTTGCAATCTAATTATGTCTTTTTCTATTTCTATACTAAAAATGAGGAAAATTCTACAATGGGCGTCAAACATTGCTGAACATTGTTAATGATGAAAACCGTTGAACATTATTAAACTAATTAATAAAGATTAAAAAAATTAAGGAAAATTATTTAAAATAAATTTTTTATTAAACTATTTTCTATATATATTATTTTATTTTTTAAATAATTAAATAAAATATTAATTTAAACTAATTTTAAAAAATAAAAAATCTTAAACTTTAAACCCTAAAACCAAAATTTAAAACCTAAATCACTAAACATTAAACTCTAAACTCTAAAATATAAAATCTCAAAACCCTAAATCCAAAACCTAAAATAAAAAACCTAAAAATATTAAACCATAAACACTAAAATCCTAAAACCTAAAATAACCAAAACCCCTAAATCTTAAACTAATTTTGGATTTCAAGTTTAGGGTTTATACTTTTTTAGAGTTTCAAAATTTCTATTTTAGGGTTTAGGTTATGGTTATATTTTTAAATTTTATGGTTTATGGTTTTATTGTTTTAGGGTTTAGAGTTTATGGTTTAGTGTTTTGGATTTTAAGATTTAATGTTTAGTATTTTTAGCTTGAGTTTAGGGTTTTAGGTTTTGGATTTAATATTTTTTATTTTTAAATAAAAAAATTAAAATAAATTATTTAAAAATTAAAATATAATATATATAATTTATACGAAAGTTTATTTTAAATAAATTTAAAATTATATGTTTAGTCTTTGAAATTTTTAATTTTTATTAATTAATTTAATAGTGTTTAGTGGTGTTCATCGTTAATGGTGTTCAGAAATGTTCCACGTACGTGGTAGACTCATCCTTTTTATTACTAAAAAGTTAAATTTTAAACTCTAACTTCAATTTTCGCATCCTAACTTCTACGATTTATATCCTAAAAAGGAAATTTTTTCCTTAATTTTTTAAATCCATAACTACAACCTTTTTAACTTTTAACTTTAAATTCTAAACTCATTATTTATAATAAAAATAATAATAATAATATAATAAAAAATAGATGATTTATAATCCGATAAGTCAGAATCATCCCAGCTTAATTAATTTGTCTATACAACGAGTGGTTTCCATTGTTATACAAATTGTCCAGTGGCCATGACTAATAATTACCCAAAATGGTATCCATGTGAATGTCAAGATCAAGAGTACTACGAAAATGAAACACATAAACATTAATGAGAATAAGAAGAAGAAAAACACGTAAAACACTTATCTGCGATGAAAATAACATCATGGGAAAAACGTGCGAGTTTAAAAGTATACAGTAAGATCGGGACGAAATTACATGGACGTGGATATAGGTAATCACTTTTCATCTTCGATTTTTTTTCCTTTTATTTAAATTCTTTTAAAAATATTTTTTTATATAAATTTGTTATCTTATTTTTAAACATTTATGTTTTACTTCTCTCAACTCCAAATCCTAATTTTGTCGCTGGGTAAGATTATGGTAGGAATAAAAATAATAATTTTTAAATATATTTAAGAATTTTAAATTTCTATAATATTTTATTTTTTAAAATTTTTGTAAGTTTCGGTGCTTATAAAATAAGTTTCGATATTTATTTTATGAGTAAACTATATAAATGGTCATTAAACTTTTAGGGTATATTCATTCTGGTCACTATAATTTTAAAATATTTGATAAGATCGCTCAATTATTAATTCGTATTCACCCTATAGTTATATTTCGTTCAAACTCCCTGTTAAAATTATTTTTTTCTCAATAAAAAATAGTAAAGTAAAATAATTATCACTCAATTTTCTTCTTACTTTTATTTTGATCACAAAAGTTTAAAATCTTTTAATTTAGTAACTTAAATTTTGAACCGTTCATATTTTGTCCACCCTCAGTGACATAGTAATGCAGATTGAAAATTTTGATTTATCCTTAAAATAATTCAAAAACATTTTTATTAAATTTATCATATTATCATATTTATAATATTTTAATAATAAAAATTAAGTATTTATTAATCGAATAAAAATATTCCAATTATTTGATTTAATTAGTATAATATAAGATCAAAAATCAAATAATCAGAAATTAAGAACTAACCAGAGTAATTTTTTAAAGATTAATCAAAAATTTCAATTTGTATAATAATATAGAGTGGTCCAAATATGAACGATTCAAAAGATAAGTTATTAAATTAAGAAAAATGTAAACTTTAGTAACCAAAATAGAAGTGAGAAGAAAGTTAAGTAACAATCGTTATAGTTTACTCAATTTTTGTGAAGGAAAAATTAACATGTAACAATAGAGACTGTACCGAATGTAAATTAAAAATTTGATAATCTTGTCGAATATAAACTAAAAATTGATTGACCAAAATAAATCTACCCTAAAAATACAATTATTCTTATAATAAATATCTAAAAATACCCAGAGTAGTTAACTTATAAATTAGATACATATAGGGCTTTAAATAAGACGAGACAAATTGCGAGCTACTCGAGCTCGACTCTGTCAAAGCTCAGTTAAAACTCGACTTGATTGGATTTGGTTCGAGCTCGAACTTAACTCGAGTTCTTGATGAGCCGAGTCGAGCTACATGATACCCGACTCGAAAAGCTCACGAGCTACTCGAAAATATAAATATACTATTTTTTATAATTTAAAATCTAAATTTTCAAACTTAAAACCTTAAACACAACTCTTAGACCCTAAATTAACATACTAAAAACTAAAATTAACAAGCTTGAGTTTACACAACATGTGCATCAAAGTTTTTTCTCCATTAGACTTTAAATGAGACTTGAGAGATAAGAGTTACTCGAGTCTAACATGATCAAAGATCGTTAATACTTAGCTCGATTAGGCTTGAAAAAAACTCAAACTCGACTCGAGTTCTCAACGAGTCGAGCCGAACTCAAAATTTTTAATCTCGTTTAAAATTACTCAAGCTCGAACTCGACTCAAAATCTTAACGAACCGAGCCGAACCGAACTTAGCACTATTCAAACTAGACTCAGCTCGTTTACACCCCTAGATACATATAATTATTATAAAACTATACCTTCATCTCCTCCTAGTCCCACCTTAATTCTACATTATTTTCCTCTAGCGTACCTACCTGTTCCTGTCGACCATTTCCTCCCATTCCTGCCATGTACGAAGACTACCATTGAAGTGGTCCGTATACTATTTTCCCCATCATTCCTACTCATAAATTTGTCCAACTCTTTAATGTTCTATGAATTGGCCCGTCATCCAATGAATTCTTTCCCATCCAATGACTTAAGTCGGCAACTACCTTCACATAATCAGCTTTTATGAGCTTATTTATTTGTATGAAATAAAACTTGGCCAGCTTCAGTTTACTTCTTAATCATAAATGCCCAGTATGGTTGGCATTTAGTACATATTTGAGCAAGTGGGCGGGGAGGAAGTGCTTGAGAGTAGGGACGTAAAAACAGTTACTCAGATAGATTTCAGGTTAGGTAAAATTAGATACAGAACATTTTAAGTTGATTCGATATTTTGATTCGATTCGAGTTGAGTATAAATCTATTTTAAATTGGGTTCATTTTAAATTAAATTTATTTCAAGTCGAGTTCATTTTAAATCAAGTTAATTTCAAATTTCAGATCAAGTTTATTTTAGGTCGACTTTAGTTTTCTTCTTAATCATAAATGCTCAGGATGGTTGGCATTTAGCAGATATTTGGGCAATTGGGCGGGGAGGAAGAGCTGGGAAGGAGTCAAGAGTATGGGGGAAGGGATACCGTCTGCTCTGGCAGTTTTATCAACTTTACAATTATTTCATGAATCATGTTTATTATATCATTTATAATTCATATAATTAGATTTGTCTATTTTTAAATAATTATCTAATAATTATTCAATTACTAATTACACCTAAAAAAAAGGTGATGATTCTGTTTTAAAAAACATGAAATGAATAAATTTGATTGGTTGAGATGATGATGTGATAAAGAGGATTCATGATATAATTTCTTTCTTGACAGACTAATAATTTATAAAAGACTTAATTTGAAAACAAGTATTTAAATTATATACATATTTTTTTAGATAAGTGTCTAATGTTATTTTAATTAACAATAAGGTTTAGAGCTTTATTTTATTAGTGTTTTAAGGTAACACTGTTAAAAAAATAATTTAACTCAAAAATACATATCTAAATTATACACTTATTCTAAGATATATGCCTAAAGTTTCATTCTATTAGTATTTTAAGATGATACTTTTAAAAATTATCAGTCATTCATAATTTAATATGTATCTATTTAATTTTTTTATAAATAAATTGAAAAAATATATTTTAAAAAAATTCAAAAAATCTCTAAAAGCTCGTACTTCAAAATTGATATAACTATCGTCATTGATATACTCATCGGATCTCGTCATCACTTGAGGTCATCACCCATTTCTTTTAATCACTAATTACTAATAACCAACGAGAGACATACTGTAATAGTACGTTGAACGACTAGAACCTAAAACTTATTTAATATATTTATTATAATTTTTTAAATTAATTGAAGTATTTTATCGTTAAATTATAATTGTTCGTTAAACATAAAAAATAACGTATTAATATATTTATTTGGATGCTTAAGATACATTAAAAAGGTGTCACTTTATTAGAGGAAAACTAAGAAAAAAATTTAAAGACATTTAAAACAAGAACCTCAAAGATAAAATATTTACACTAAACTATCACTCTACCTAAATACAACCGTAACGCAAATAGTATATAAATAAAAATACAATTGAACTTAATTTCATTTATTTCGTGATATAATTTTATAATATTTATAATATATATTTTAAATATATTAACTTTTTATAGTGTTACTTATAATTTATATTGCAAAACTAAAATATCATTAATAATATATAATTAAATCATAAACCCTAAATTATATATAAATCTTAAATCATATATATATAAATCTAGAACCCTAAATTCTATATATATATATATAGAATAAAATATCTGTAAATTGATACTATTGGGCACATAATTCTATTAATTTAAAGAGATATTAATTAATCAGTACATTAATAATCTATTAATTTAAAAATATTTTTTTTTAATTTAACAAAGTTATATTATTGATCTTGGGTACCACAATAAAATGGATGTTAATCACTTGTTGGATTATGGATTATCTAAAGTGAAAATATACATATTTAAAGATCCAAAGTTTAAAAATTATAATTATTGTTATTTAAAATTTTATTGAGGATGAAATTAAATATGATATAATGTTTTTATAATTAATTACGTAGAAAAAAGTACTCATAGCGATAATAACTTGTCAGAACTTTTATTGTAGTATAAGAACATAATATCGGAATTTTTAAATATAGTAAGAAAAGTTAGAGATAAAATAAAACTAAATTTAAATAAAAAAACAATATTAAAATCATATTTTGCTAAATTATAACAGTTATATTTATAATTTTATAAAATTATCGTTTATAATTTTAAATGGAGCATAAATTCATATAAAAATCTTTTATAAAATTATTATCTTATGGAATGGTGCCTAAATCATTGATCCATTGTTTGTATCTCAAGTAGGGGTAATAACGAACTCAAGTCTGGTTAGACTCGGCTCGAAAATAGTATTATTGAGTTCGAGCTCGAGGTCTAGTGAGTTTGGAATTTAAGACTTGAACTCGGCTTGAAAATAATATTATTGGACTCGGTTCGATCAATTCAAAATAGACAATTTTGTTATTTTTTTTATAAAAGATAGGACATCGTTAAAAGCTTTTTTCATAACCAACACCAAAAACGAAATTCAATATTGAAAAGGAAAAAAAAAGTGTAATTTATTTTAGTGGATTTCTCCTATTTTTATTTTATTACTTATTTTGACTAAAAAGATTATTTTAGTGTATATGTAGTATATATATAATATAATTATTTCGAGCATGTTCACGAGCTTTTCTAGCAGAGTTTAGGTAAGCTCTGCTCGACTCAGCTCGTTAAGGTCTCGAACCGAACTCAAACTCGATTTAAATTCTCTCGAACCGAATCCGAACTCGATTTAAACTTTCTCTAACTAAACTTTGATCGAGTCGAATCCAAATAACTCGCGAATTCGTCTGACTCTTTATCGCCTCTAGTCCAACTGTCAATACTAGTTTTAGCCGAATTTGACTAAGCCCAAACCAAAAGTCAAGCCAGACCCAAACTGATCGAGTCCCACGACAAGCCGAACCCACAAACATAGTCAAGTCCAAGCCGACCTAAACCATGAGACCAAACCAAACCCCTAGTCGTTGATCGATTCATTGGTTGTAAATAAACCGTTGATCCAGCCATGAACCAATTCATTGAACCATCGTTGACCATTGATCATCGCTGTTGATTTTGATTGGTTGTAAGTTTTTTGGTCAACCTTAGCCCCATATGTTTTCAGCGTCCAAATTTCTAATTTGCTGTCCATTTTTTTCAAATTCAAACCTAAACCCTGTGTTTTACTATTTTTTTAATTATTTGTACTTAGTATTTTAAAGGATAATTCTATATTAGTATGTTCCTACTTATTGACTTAGTTTTGTGGTATAGTATTATTTCTCAACCAATCAGATTTATCCATCTCAATTTTTTAAGGTGAATCATTACCTTTTTCCTACATATAATTAGTGCGTGAGTAGTTATTAGGTAATTATTTAAAGATGAACGGTTCTGATTTCTTAGACCATAAATAACGTGGTGAACATGGTTCATCTAATAATCTCTCTTTTTTAACTTCTCAACCTGCTCCATATAAATAAGCAAGGCTGAAACGACATTGCAAATGCTGAATTTCAAGTATATCTCGAGCAGCATTGATTCGTTGACACACCGCTTTCCCAGCACTTTGTGCTGAAACAAACTCCACAAGTGCATGCAGCTTAAAGTAGAATGGAAACAGAAAAGAAACTAACAATGGAGAGGGAAGGAAGTGTGTAACAATCTCTAGGTTTACACAAGAAAACAGGTTTGATTCCAATCTCCATAGTCATACCTTCTTGTAATCACTAATTTTATCCGGGTTTATGCTCAAATTAAATCAATCCACATCCCTTTTTAATACCCAAATCACCTTAACTTACCCTAATTTTATTACTTATTTTATAATTATTATTATCCTTACTATCTCTTAATTAAAACCAAAAATCCAAAAATATATAAATATATGATATAAATAAAAGTCTTTTATTAGAGCCCACTTTTATAAGCCCAAACCATAAATAAATTTGACCTATTAAATATAATTTTATAATATAAAAAAAATATAATAAAAATCCCTAATTGGTGCCCAAGGTCTTGGTTTTAATTGGTTATTAGTTTTAAAGGGATAAACCTAAAATACCCTTTATCATATTATAGATACCCTTATATATTAAAACCTAAACCTATTTTATTCCCATATGTTACCCTTTACCCTAACTATATATATAACATTTACCCTAAAAATAAAAGAACCCCTAAGAATATTTTTATACTCAGCCGCAAAACCCCCTAATCATTTTTTCATTTTCACAGCCGAAGTCCTTCTCCCTACTGCCGAAGCCATTTTCAAATTTCAATTTCAATTTCCATTTCCATTTTTATTTCGATTTCCATTTGTAAGTTGGTAGCCTCCATTATTTATATTTTTATTCTCATTGAATCACTTCACCCATTCGGTCGGTTATTTTTCAAGTTATGCCCTAATCTAATCATTACTTTTACCGTTTAGTTTAATTTGTGGATTGATTTTAATCAAGCATATTTAGATGTATATAGTTCTTTTTGAAATATTTATTGTGTATTCCATTCTTATGGTTCAATGAAAATATGAATATTTTTATTGGTATCTTTTATTGTTTTTTTTATTTGTTTATTATATGTTTTGTTTTGTTTATTTATATATGTTATTTGTTTGTTGGTCTATTTATTTTAATCTTTGTTATCATGTGTTGTATAATATTCTTAAGTGTTTATGTACCTTTTTATTCATGGTATTTATTTATTTATTTTTGTTAATGTTGTTACATGCTTTGTATATATGCCATGCATTTTATGGTTTTTTATTCATGTAAATGTTTATATATATATATATATATTATTTTTTTTAATTTTGTAAATTACATACACCACATTAAATTAATGAGTCTAATTAAACGTCTTTATTTGGTCGTAACGGGCCCGTGTTCCAACGTAATGGTCGCGGTGTATGCGTTGCCTCTGAATAAAGACACGGTAAAAATAAAATTGATTCGAATCTTTAAACAAAAATTAATTTAAATGCCACTTTAATCCAAAAAGTCTAAAATTAATTAAGCGGTAATTTATAAAGGTGCCAATTTTGGGCGGTTTTAAACCCTAAACCCGTTTTTAACCGTAACCGACTCTCGAACCCAAATCATTTCGAATCTCTGGTTTTTACGGTGTCTGGCCTACCAAAGTGGCCGGTGGCGACTCCAACCTTTTTTAAAAATCCCTAATTTTAAAATTTCCCTTTTCAATCTAAAATTCCTTTTTTTTTAATCTCAAATCCCTAATTTCAACTTTTCAATTCCTATTTCTTTAAAGAATCCTAGATTTCAAATTTCTTTCAACATTTCAAAATTTCCATTTTTTGTAGACAATTTTAAAACCTAATTTTTAAATCCTAAATTTCCCCAAAATTTTATTTTAAACCAAAATCCCTAAATTCTACTTTTCAAACCCTAATTTCAATTCCACTAGTGACCCTTTCTCCCCTTTTTTACTACACACCCCACGCCTATTATTATTTTTAAGAATTTTATAAGGGTCGCTACAGTTGGCAACTCTGCTGGGGACCAATTTTTCAAACGAGTCAAGCCTTGTTTTTAAATACCGCTTAATTAATTTTGGAAGTTGTGGAATAAAGTGGTAATTAAATTATTATTTGTTTATTAATTCGAGCTTTCAACACATTTCAACCCGTCTCTAAGTGGGGGGAAAACGCTATGCTTTCGTGAGGATATTGTTCCTCCGTATGGGCATAGCGAAAGGGTCCCCCTAAATTGAACTCGGTCAAGATGAGCCTGTAATGGGTGATGATCGGGGGCCTTGCTACTCTTAGAAGAGGACAGCGAGGACAATTTGGGTACCTCGTAGAACCAAAACTGCATTTAGAGAATCTAGTCAACCTACCTGATTAGAGCCATGCGGTTAACCTAGGTTCTTTTAGATGAGATAAATAGGATTGTTTTGTCTCCTATCTTGCTTACATTTTTGCTTTATCATTTTTGTATCAACATTTCATGAAGGTGTTGAAATAAGTGGTTTGTTCAATCAAAGGCTTTCACTATAGTTAGAGAGTCAAAACAAGAAAAAGAAAGAGAGGAAAAAGGAGAGAAAAAGATAAGAGAAATAAAAAAGGGAGAAAAAAATAATGAGAAAATAAAACTAAGGAAAAGAAAAGGTTGAGAAAAAAATTGAAAAGAGAAAGAGAAAAGAAAAAAAAAGAAGAAAAGAAAATTTAGAATATAGGAAAAAGAGAGAGGAAAAAACAATGAAAATGAAAAAAAAAGAAAAAGAAAAGAAAATCGAGAGAATAGAGAAAGAAGCAAGAAAATAGAGAGAAAAAAAAGATGAAAAAGAAAAGAAAAAGAAAAAATAATAAGGGGTATTAAGATCTTAACCGGTGAAAGTTGCTCAAAGGGGGATCACTAGCGGGATCAACACCTTTACTTGCATTCATGCATACATCTCATGCATCTCATAGAATATATCATGCATTAATTAAACAAGGAGGTTAATTATGGGATCTCATGTCCGTAATTGAAGGTTTCTCGCTTGCATTTTACCAACACCAAGAAGGGCTAATGGAAGAAGACTTTGCCAAGTTAGAAGCCAATCTTATGGGGCAATTAGAGCGTACTCAAAAAGAATTAGGAGATTCTATGATCAAGTCTCAACAAGACATGATGAAACAAATTGCTCACTTGTTGGGACTAAGGAAAGTGGAAGACCAACAAAGAAAATGTTCTGTTGAAGACCCCTTGGGCCCTCCTGTTTTTGTTGTTAACACTTCTAGATCTCCACAACGAGTAGTAACATCATCTCTTCAAGCCAGTGTCTATACCCAATCCCCACCGGGTGTGACTTTCACTAATGTAGAAGATGTCGGGGATGACATTCCAGACTTCGATGAGCTAGAGAAATTAAAGGTTGAATTTTCGAAGCAGTTAGAGGAAACGAAGAACGAGTTTGAAGAAAAGCTTCTAATAAGAGAGGATGAAGAAGAATGGTATGGGTTGAATGCTAATGAGCTTAGTCTAGTTTCAGGTTTAGAGATCCCATATAAAGACCCCAGATTTTGAGAAGTTTGATGGGACGACTTGCCCTATCGCACATATAACTATGTTTTGTCGAAAAATGACGGGCTTTACTAACAATGAGAAGTTGTTAATCCATTATTTCCAGGATAATCTGGTGGGATCTACCACAAGGTGGTATAATCAGTTAACCCGTGCTCAAATTAAGTCGTGGAAGGATCTGGCCAAAGCTTTCACAAACCAGTAAAAGCACGTAACCGATATAATTCCAAATCGGCTCATGCTACAAGGGATGGAACAAGGGCATAACGAAAGCCTTCGAGAGTACGCTCAACGTTGGCGTGATGCTGCAGCACAAGTACAACCTCTGCTCGACGAAAGTGAACTTTCTCAAATGTTTGTGGATACACTAGAGGGAGTGTTGTATGATCGCTTGATAAGCCACCTTATCAGTAGTTTTGTGGAGTTGGTTATGACCGGAGAACGCATCGAGTATGCTATTAAAAAGGGAAAGATGAATGACCCTTATAGCACAACTTCTCAGAAAGAGGAAGATTCTCATGTCTATGTGGTGAGTTCTCACTCAACCAATCGAACTCAGGGTTGTCCCCATACTCATACAAGACCTACAAAGGTGCTTCATCCAATTCCTATGACCTACACCAAGTTACTCCAAATTCTCGTTGAGAAGAAACTTTTGACTTTGGTGCAGTCTAAGCCAAAGGATCCTCCTTACCCTGAAGGATATAATGTCAATGCCACATGTGACTATCATATGGGGAGCACAGGCCACACAACAGAGAATTATGGAGCTTTGAGGAACAAAGTTCAAGGACTGATTGAGGCCGGTATTCTGAAGTTTTAAGAAAGAGTAGAGGACATGATCTTTGGGAAGATTCTAATCTTCGAGTTTAGATGTTCATTTTCTGCCTCCTTGCATTTTAAGTTTTGCATCAATTAATTTTGTTACTGTTTGCCCGAAAGTAACAAATACTTTTTTGTAAGGGCTTATGTTATGTTTGCTCTTTTATCATTTCAATGAAAGAATACATATTTTTAAAACATATGTGTTTTCCTTTTTCTCGGAGTTCCTTGGATGTCACATGCTTGTTGTGACGTGGGTTCAAAAATGATTGGAACGTTGTGATTACGATGAAGTATGGTTTCTTAATCAGTAGCTTTGGTCAGAAATGCACGAGAAATGAGATTACTACTCCTTCAATGATGTTCAATGATAAGAAAACCTCCTAAAAAAGCCCAATGTAGTTATTTAAGCTTGAGATTTCGTTCAGGGGGCATGAGGATTGCATCTAGAGAAAAAGAATGAAAAAAGAGAGGAAAAAAAGAAAAAGAAGGAAAAAAACAGAAAAAAAAAGAAAAAGAGAGCGAATATTAAAACAAAAAGCACTCCAATATTCGAAACTTGATAATAGACATATTCGAACAAGAGTGTGGAAGTATCGGGGCACTTCGCTGAAGCAATAAGACTTAATAAGGTAGCAATGCACCATCCCAAATCTTTTGCTTCATGAGTGATGGTAATATTTTCAAATCTATGACTATGCCGAGTAACTCGGAGTTTTGTTGTATGCTCCATCATTACCTTCGAGACAAAGGATTGTGATAAGTTGATTTCCCCGAAATTTAAAAGAAAGAAGAAAATTAACAGATGTGAGAAAAAAAGGAAAGGGAAAGAGAAAAAAGAGAAAGAAAAAGATGGAAAAATAAAAATAAGAAATAGAATGAGAAAGAAAATGCTCCTATAACTAGATGCAGTCTGAAGCACACTTCGAATTCTCAAGAAGATACTAGCGGAGCAAGTACGAAAAGTTTGAATATAAGAGGAGAAATATATTGAGAACTAGAAGGAGTAGTCTTCGAATAGATCGAGCAAATACGATAATCATGAGGATGAACCGAGCAATCTGAAGGGAATTCCAAAACTTCAAATAACGCCACAACGTTCAAAGGTTGAAAACCGAATACAAAGAGTTGAGTCTAAGGCACTCTCGCATTTGATATCCAAGAAACCCATGTTTTTTTTCTTCTTTTCTTTTCTAATTTTTGGATTTTCTAAAACATGTATATATTGTTTTACTTACAATTAGCAGATTATTTTTTAATAAAAGTTTTGTTCAAAAAGATTTACAAAATGCAAGGTCGTTGATGCAAATGATGATCTTTGATATGACCCGAGAAGAAGGGACAATGTATGATACAAGATGTCTCTTGAAAATACCACTTCGTTTGAAAGATGATATTCTTTGAGAATTTAGGTTAGCATAAATAAACAAAGATTACCCGAGCCTATTGTGGTTACAGATTGAGCAGAGATGAACATCAAGCCTTTGGGGCAAAAATTATATTGAGGGCCTAAAGAGAGTCAATCAGATGACCCAAAGACAGAAAAATACAAGAGAATAACCCCCAATGTACATGTTGAAGATAGACCTTAAGTGATCTAAGCCTGAATATGAGATTGAGAGCTACTACCATAAACTGAATGCAACTGAATTCGGAGACAACTGGTTCAGATGTGTCATTGTCAACCAAGTATGAGCTGTTGAATTACAAAAGGTGAAAGATTTTGTTCCAATCGGTACAAGATGATGATCTCCTTTCAAGACAAGGTGAAAGATGAAAGCCCGATGAGTTTAGTAAATAGAAAGCGAGAGCCTATCCTCCAAGAAGAAAGAAAAAGAAAAAGAACATTCATGCATCATTCAGATTAAATATTCATGCATCATTTAAATTAAATATTTATGTATCTATGTTAGATATCCATGCATCATGAGCATTCTAATTCGTGTCATCATCGCATTTTATTCTTTTTAAACAGGAATTTTGAAGATTGGTTAAAGATTTAATCTACAGAGATAGATCTTAGCAAAGATCAAAAGTCCTTCAAATTACACGATCGTGGTTTTTGAAGGCCTTCCAACCTTTGGTTATTTGGGGACAAAGAGCTTTTTGTGTCAAGGCGGTCAAATATCGAGACATCTAGACGAGATATTAGGTGTTCTCTAAAGGGAGACACCACTTTTTTATGAGATATTCAGGTATTCTTTAAGTAAGATATCACTTTATATTTGAACTTCAAATTTGATCCTTTCTTAAAGATGTTTTTCTTAAAACCTAAATTTCTTAATCCTTCCTTAAGGATGCTTTTCTCAAAGCCAATTTCTTAATCTAATCCTTCCTTAAGGATGCTTTTCTCAAAGAAAATTTGATCCTTCCTCAATGATGCTTTTCTCAAAGCAAATTTTATCCTTTCTTAAGGTTGCTTTCCTCAAAGAAAATTTGATCCTTCCTCAAGGATGCTTTTCTCAAAGCAAATTTTTAAATTTGATCCTTTCTTAAAGATGCTTTTCTTAAAGCAAATTTTTTAATTTGATCCTTTCTTAAGGATATTTTCCTCAAAACAAACTTCTTAGTTTGATCCTTTCTTAAGGATGTTTTTCTCAAAGCAAGTTTCTTAACTTGATCCTTCCTTAAGGATGCTTTTCTCAAAGCAGATTTCTTGAGTTGATCTTTTCTTAAAGATACTTTTCTCAAAGCAAGTTTCTTAACTTAATCCTTCCTTAAGGATGCTTTTCTCAAAGCAGATTTTTCGAGTTGATCCTTTCTTGAAGATGCATTTCTCAAAGCAAGTTTCTTAACTCATTCCTTAATGATGCTTTTCTTAAAGCAAATTTCTCAATTTGATCCTTTCTTAAGGATGTATTTTCTTAGTTTGATCATTCCTTAAGGATGCTTTTCTAAAAGCAAATGTATCAATGTGATCCTTTCTCAAGGATGTTTTTCTCAAAATAAACTTCTTAGTTTGATCCTTCCTTAAGGATGCTTTTTTAAAAGCAAATTTATCAATTTAATCCTTTATTAAGGATGTTTTGCTCAAATCTCTAATTTCTTAATTTGATCATTTCTTAAAGGTTTTTTTCCTCAAAACAAATTTCTCAATTAAATCTTTTCTTAAGGATGATTTTCTCAAGATGATTTTCTTTTTAATTCGATCCTTTCTTAAGGATATTTGAAAAAGGAAAAGAAAAAAGACAAAAAAACAAAAAATGAGAGAAAAGAAAGAGAGAGAAAAATAAATAAAGAAAAAGAAAAAGAAAAAAAAGAAAGAAAGAAAGAAAGAAAAGAAAAAAAGAGAGAAAAGGAGAAAAAGAAAAAATGTGAGAAAAGATGATAAAAAATCGATACCTTTTATAAGATTTTTAGGGTATTTGAGAAAAGAAGATGAAGAAGAAGAAGACGAAGAAAGTAAAGAAACGATCGAGGTCAACCAATCGAGAATATACAAAGACTAACAAAGATTTTTTTCATGCCAAGACAACCAGAAGTCAAGGCAACCAACAACCTCAAAAGCCTCTAGGCAAGACATCACTTGTCAACAAGATCGTTCTCTATGACATACGCTTGAAGAAGGAGGTCATGCTTTGTGACATACGCTCGAAGAGAGGGGTCGCCCACCACGGTATACGCTCGAAGAGAGGGACCGTCAGATGCTGCAATGATCAGAAATCAGAGCATCTCGAAGATGTGGATTCTATGGAGAAGGGATCAATATTGTTTTTGCGACATACACTCAAAGAGAGGGGTCGCCCACCACGGTATACGCTCGAAGAGAGGGACCGTCAGATGCTGCAATGATCAGAAATTAGAGTATCTCGAAGATGTGGATTCTACGGAGAAGGGATCAACATTGTTTTTTGCGACATATGCTCGAAGAAAGGGGTCGCCCACCACGGTATACGCTCGAAGAGAGGGACCGTCAGATGCTGCAATGATCAGAAATCAGAGCATCTTTAAGATGTGGATTCTATGGAGAAGGGATCAACATTGTTTTTGCGGCATACACTCGAAGAGAGGGGTCGCCCACCACGGTATGCGCTCGAAGAGAGGGACCATCAGATGCTGCAATGATCAGAAATCAGAGTACCTCCAAACAGGGAAGTCGGATAAAATTAGTGCTTGTAGTCTTTGCTTTATCATTGTTTCACAACGATAAGCAAAGAGGGGCAACTGTAATCACTAATTTTATCCGGGTTTATGCTCGAATTAAATCAATTCACATCCCTTTTTAATACCCAAATCACCTTAACTTACCCTAATTTTATCACTTATTTTATAATTATTATTATCCTTACTATCTCTTAATTAAAACCAAAAATCCAAAAATATATAAATATATGATATAAATAAAAGCCTTTTATTAGAGCCCACTTTTATAAGCCCAAACCATAAATAAATTTGACCTATTAAATATAATTTTATAATATAAAAAAAATATAATAAAAATCCCTACTTGGTGCCCAAGGTCTTGGTTTTAATTGGTTATTAGTTTTAAAGGGATAAACCTAAAATACCCTTCATCATATTATAGATACCCTTATATATTAAAACCTAAACCTATTTTATTCCCATATGTTACCCTTTACCCTAACTATATATATAACATTTAGCCTAAAAATAAAAGACCCCCTAAGGATATTTTTATACTCAGCCGCAAAACCCCCTAATCATTTTTTCATTTTCACAGCCAAAGTCCTTCTCCCTACTGCCGAAGCCATTTCCAAATTTCAATTTCCATTTTCATTTCCATTTCTATTTCCATTTCCATTTGTAAGTTGGTAGCCTCCATTATTTATATTTTTATTCTCATTGAATCACTTCACCCATTCGGTCGGTTATTTTTCAAGTTATGCCCTAATCTAATCATTACTTTTACCGTTTAGTTTAATTTGTGGATTGATTTTAATCGAGCATATTTAGATGTATATAGTTCTTTTTGAAATATTTATTGTGTATTCCATTCTTATGGTTCAATGAAAATATGAATATTTTTATTGGTATCTTTTATTGTCTTTTTTATTTGTTTATTATATGTTTTGTTTTGTTTATTTATATATGTTATTTGTTTGTTGGTCTATTTATTTTAATCTTTGTTATCATGTGTTGTATAATATTCTTAAGTGTTTATGTACCTTTTTATTCATGGTATTTATTTATTTATTTTTGTTAATGTTTGATACATGCTTTGTATATATGCCATGCATTTTATGGTTTTTTATTCATGTAAATGTTTATATATATATTATTTTTTTTAATTTTGTAAATTACATACACCACATTAAATTAATGAGTCTAATTAAACGTCTTTATTTGGTCGTAACGGGCCCGTGTTCCACGTAATGGTCGCGGTGTATGCGTTGCCTCCGAATAAAGACACGGTAAAAATAAAATTGATTCGAATCTTTAAACAAAAATTAATTTAAATGCCACTTTAATCCAAAAAGTCTAAAATTAATTAAGCGGTAATTTATAAAGGTGCCAATTTTGGGCGGTTTTAAACCCTAAACCCGTTTTTAACCGTAACCGACTCTCGAACCCAAATCATTTCGAATCTCTGGTTTTTACGGTGTCCGGCCTACCAAAGTGGCCGGTGGCGACTCCACCCTTTTTTAAAAATCCCTAATTTTAAAATTTCCCTTTTCAATCTAAAATTCCTTTTTTTTTAATCTCAAATCCCTAATTTCAACTTTTCAATTCCTATTTCTTTAAAGAATCCTAGATTTCAAATTTCTTTCAACATTTCAAAATTTCCATTTTTTGTAGACAATTTAAAAACCTAATTTTTAAATCCTAAATTTCCCCAAAATTTTATTTTAAACCAAAATCCCTAAATTCCACTTTTCAAACCCTAATTTCAATTCCACTAGTGACTCTTTCTCCCCTTTTTTACTACACACCCCACGCCTATTATTATTTTTAAAAATTTTATAAGGGTCGCTACACTTGTTATGCCTGGAGAAGTCGGTTTTAGTGTTGGAAGGATAAGATTCTTGGTGATGGAAGATTCGAATGTTCTTCACATTGTATCAACACACTAGTAGTATGTGCTGCAACACAACAGTACTAGAAACCTCATAGACAAAAGTGATTAGAAACAACCTCCTAACAACATTAAAAATTTTGTCCAGGTGCTGGTGAGAGTGATCTTCAGGCAATTTCTCATACAACAATGGTATGAGTAATGAGACTGCAAGAAAATATGAGACAAGAGTTAAGCTTGTAGTTTCAGCATGCAACAAGTGATCCAAAAACTTAGGGAAAGCAACATGTCATTCCATATAAGTTAGATCCAAAATAATATTTGATACATGTTTGTGTACAGGTATGGAGCCAAAATAATACTAGTAACTGTTAAGTTTGATATGGAATGCAATCCACCACTTATGGATTGAGAGGATTTCCTTAGGCCTTATCTACATGTGTCAATGTGGGTTCTACATCTATAGTATTGTTACACTCCTTACTTGGGAGACTCGAAGGAAGGATTTTGCTGCGACGATGTCTCAACAGGTAATTACTACTATCATGCAGATCACACGAGCAAAACTAGTCCAGGCAACTCCGCAGCAGTTCATTGTTGACACTACTATCGGGGCCCAATACACGGCTGACATGCCTGACACTGCCCACCACTGCCGCAACAGACAAGTACCAAGAAATACTACAAAGGATGACAACTATGGATCTTAGGCAGCAGAGATACATAGAGTATCAAAAAGACTTCAACAACACACTTGCTCAAATGATGCTCCACAACTTTCCAGGCCAAGGGGTGCAGTTTTCGGAGTTCCCCACCAACATGTTCGTAACAACTGCACCCTGCACCGAGACAACACCATCTCCAAGAGGACCGAAATTATTCTTTCCCACAAGCCCTCAACAACAGTTTCACGCTGTTGGCCCATCTAGGGCAACAGATTCTGCCGCTGCATCATATGCCAGCAGAATACCTTCAAAGAGGAGGGCAGTCTTCAGCACTCCCTCAAGATCCCCATCATCATAGGCATTCTATCAGCTGAGATAGATGCCTATGTACATCAAAATTCAGACGCTGTCGGGCCGACCACTCACCATGTCTGGGCAGATCCAGAAAATGATGGCGAGACTGATGTAATGGTGACCGAGGAAGTTGACGAAGATGAAGGAGGAGAACAAGTGAACGCTCTTATGCAACGAACAACACCTACAAGAGTCCAGCCACCACGACAAGCAAAGACTTAGCCATCACCATCACCATCACCAAGGATGCAGCAATCAGCAGTAAGATCCAGAAAATTAATTATGGAGGACAGCTCTTCGGAGTCCTTATAAATTTATTTTATGCTACCTTCAACCCTACTTGTTTCTTTTTCATATTTTGTTGCCTACTGTTTGCCCCTAATTTAAGCGTTGATGACAATGCTTGGTTCGAGTTTAGGGGTGTAGGGCCACTGCCAAGGCAATCCACTGCCGCGGCTTTACCATGAAAAGGGAGTTTTAAGTGATAATTTTTTTTTATTTTATGTCCACCACTTTACTTGAAATTATTGCCCATACTCTTGTACTGCTCATCATCAGTATTGTTTTAGTTTATTCTTTTAAGGCAATAAGGCAATAGAAATCTTTCTCCTTACCATAGTTAGGTTCTGTTTTGAAGGCTTAATTCTAGTATATTTAAGGAGAAAAACTTAGAAGCTTGCTATAAGGTTGATCCTAAAAAACTTTTGGGACTTGTTTGGCTATAGGAATTCTTTTAATAAACTTAGGTGATAAAGACTTAGATTTTTGGAAAGGTGACTAGAGGTGTCTTTCACCGGCTCTAAGAACTACTCTTCTTCATGCTAGAGGTGCCCGAAATTGGCTCTAGTATGCTTAAAAAATAGAAAAGAAATAAAGAAATAATAAAGAGAAAAAAACAATCCTTGAGGTGTAAATTGGCTCAAGAATTGGTTGTTTAGAAGAGTACACTAAGTCCAAGTCTATTTGTCTTGAACTTAGAGTTTATTAGAGTTTATCTAAGAAGGGCCTTAATCAAACTTGTCCAAAAAAATGCACACACTCACAAAATCTTATAGTTTGTCTCCTAGGTAAACCCTTAGGTAACAAAAAAAGTTAAGTCTAAAGAATAAACATAGTTATGGTGGGGAGAATAGATGGAAACATAAGATCAAGAGGGAATAAAGTTTGACAAATTGATGGTTTGCATTGCTTGAGGACAAGCAATAGTTCAAGTTTGGAGTGTGATAAATGCTTAACTCACTATCACTTTCTAAACTTTTCATGGGCATTAATCATCAATTCTACACCTGCTTGGACCAATGCATATACTTAATGTGATATATTTAGGGATTTTGCTATTAAAGATAATATTTATAAAAAAGACATATTTTACTATATTTTTATATCTGTGCAGAAAAAAGTATTGTCGCGGCAGCAACTTAAGGCCGAGGCAAGACCTGATGCCGAGGCAAAAAAAGACAAGTAGCGATGTGATACGCAAGCTAAGGAGAAAAATGAGGAGAACGTTGCTGGGCAAGAAACCCAAGGATCGGAGCTGAATAGGACGTGAAAGCCCAAAGAATAAGGCCACACGGAAAAACCTTCTAGATGAAATAAACTTGGAAATATTTTATTTTTGTATATGACTTGTTCCCTACTCCAAGTTTTATTCTACTTAGGAAAGGTTTTCCCTAGGCCAAGCCAATATAAGACCAAGTCGTCCATGGAGAAAGAGAGACGACCAATTCATAGAATTAGAGAGCTTAGATTTCATCTTTTAGTTTTTTTTCTTCTACATTATGTTCTAATTTTGTTTAGGCTTAGATGAAGGTTGTAAAGTATTAGTGTGAGGAAGTCAAACTTTGTTTCTTGTTTCCAATGAAATAAAATATCGGTTTGCTTATTCTTTGTCATTCCTTGTTCTTGCATTCAAGCTCGAGAGAGAAGTTTGTAAATAATCCATTTATCTAATATCGAGAGAGTTAGATCCACTAAAGGAATAAGTACAATGTTTCAATCGAGAAACACTAACTCGGTCTAGAGATAGGTTAAGAGTTTTAGTGGCTAAAAGAAGTATGAGATTGATTGGTGATTATAATTGATTCACGCTAAGAGGTATCATCAAGGACTGATCATCAATAGTACTTTGACTTAGAGATAAGCGAAGGTACTAAAGGATACTTTGCCGAACTTTAATAAAGTATTCCCAAGAGCAAGAGATTGTCGCGGCAGGCGAGTATCTTCACTGTCAAGGCAATAATCTGCAGTACTGTCGAGGTAGTGTTGTACAATTGCATTGGACATAAACAAGTTGATCCAATCCATTATACAACACAACTGGATCCTAGCCACCTTCTTTATCTTATTTTTCTATTTTTATTTAGTTTTTATTATTTAGCTTAATCACAATCCAATCACTTGTGTTTTTTACTTTATTTCTTTTATAGCGCAAAAAGACTAAAGGAAGCATATTAAGTAGACCAATCTCTATGGAGATGATACTTGATACTTATCACTTTATTACTTGGCGACGTGTTCACTTGCACTAAATTGAACATATCTAACACACATCAATACCATCAACGGAGACAATATCTAAGCATGAAAGATTTAAATATTTAATTCGAAAGGTCTTCAATTGATATCATGTCTTCTTTTGCATTTTTCCCAAATACACGGGATAAACGAATTTTATTTGTCTTTAATGATAATCATTTGCTTCGGGCTAGCTGTATCATTCTCCTAGGTACAATTAGTATCAATCATGAAATTGGATTTTTTCCCAAAGGATTTGATTTCTTTTGACCATTCACGAAAAAGGGTTTTTGAATGACACTTGAATTATCCCTAGTTTTGTTTTTGTTTGTTCTTTGTTGACTTTTTTATTTTGATTTTTTTTTCATTTTCATTTTTTCTTTTCTCAAAATAGCTTTGATTCTGATGTACCATCAGTAAAAGAAGAAATAATGAAAAGTGAGACCCGCAGGAAAAATTGATCTGCAACACCGTTGTTGAAGGTACAAGATTCTAACAAAATTGGCTCACTACCACTGACGAAGGCGACGTTGGGAAAAGGATGATTTTGCTATACCATGATGGGTAATCATGACCTAAAATCGAAATAAAATATTAATTAGTAATTGTTCAAAGTTTTGTGGCTATTACCTGAATATTTGTGATTTTTTTGCATATTTAGCCTTATCTGGGGCAAAGGTTGATCATCGCATTGGTTCCCCATAATTGAGGTCATTCGGTCTCTGCCCTGGACCTGCTTTTATGTACAAGCAAAAAATGATTACCCTTACTTGATACTCGATGTATGCCAAATTTAAATGCATAGTGTGCAAAATGTTTGAATGCATGACTGACATGATTTTTTTTCTTTTTCAAAGTGTGTACATGATTTGAAGCATGCTTAATCCAAATGTACGTGCCTTTAACGTACAATACATGAACCTAAATGCAAAATGATTTCAATACATGCATGAAAGTGATTTGTTTTACCCTTAATAGGATACCCTAGACTCTCTGCTAGTCTGAACAGTGTTCGATATGAGGATTTCGTTGGGTTCGATCATTTTTGAATCAATATTTGGTGTATGATCCAACGTATTCGTCCAAGATTTCTTCTAGTGGATCTGAATTTAGATTTAGATGTTTTTCTTTTCTCAGGGAGTTTTTATCATCCTCATGAATGCGTTATGTTGCCCCTCGATCGAGTTCGTATGTTGGTGCAGTCACTTGGGATATAAAAGTCTGTTTCAGCATCAAAATCTTATCTTTTAAAATTCGTCGAAAAATGCCCTTGAGAGTAGAGTCTTGTTAAGGTATGATGTAGATGTAAAGGTCATTTTCAAAAATACCATGAGACCGAGCTTTCCCATATATTCGGTATGGCATTAGACTGATCAATTTATGTTTCGTTTCGTATTGTTAGCACGAGGCATCCCAAGAATAAATTTTGAATTTTAAAATATATGTATGTAAATGCAAGATGCATGACCTAGATCTGAAGATACTAATTCAAAAATGGTTCTTGTGTCCATTTTTAATCTACAGGATTTGTTCACAATTTTGAATATTGTATTGATATCTAGAGTCCTAGATTTTACCTCGATATATTTCAATTTAAGAACCAGTCGTAAATCAATACTTTATGCTCGTGAATTTCAATAGCCAAAATATGATCATGGTTTTTACAATTAATTCAAAATGGATGATTATGGTATGCTATGATGTAATCAAAAAAGGAAAAAAGGTCAGTTTATATTAAAATAATCGAATAAATAGAATGAAATTAAAACAGATAAAAAAGTTGTACATAAATAGCATATAGAGGCGACGAATCCTAAAATCGTTACCGCTAAACAGGCAGAGTTTTGCATCGCTTTAAGGCTCACTATATGCGGTTTAGTTCTAAAGTGACGGTACCCGAACTGTCACTAGGACATCAATTCGAGGGAATATGACCCTTATTTATAAGAAAGTGAGAACCCCACGAAATATAAGGACCAAAATTTCGGGAATGAATTAAAACACTATACGGAGGTGAAAACCCCACGAAGCGAAGTAATTCTTTTCGCTTAAGGGTTCTTAATCTAATATATGATGAAAATTAAAAATTAATTTAATTTGAAATTTTTTATTTTCTTAAAAATTATGATATGAACCAAACTAAGGCTTAACTCCTTTTAAAACAAAACTTTTGGTCACCAGCTGAGTCGCCATCTGTAGCAACCATTTTTTTAAAAAAAGATTTAAAATTTTTTTTCTGTGGTGATTTGAGAATTCGGTATCCAAAGATGACACCTGAAGACAAGCATGCTACTCTTATTCAAATATCATTAAAATTTGAAAATTAGTTGGTTGCAGTCTCCATCGATCATTCAAAAAGGTAGATCGAACACCGAAAATGAAACGAGAGAAAACTGGGTTCGGGAGTTGGTTACGTTTGGCGAAGGATTAACACCCCATAACGCCCAGAAATTGGTACTTAAACGTTCGCATCATAATTATTTAAGAAAATATAAAATCCAAATTAATTTTATTTTTAATTTTTAAAATGCATATTTAATCCTAATATCCACAATAATTCAAAGAAGATAACACTAAAAAATCGGGATGTTACTCCCAATAAAATACGTCGAGATAATAAATTCTAATAATAAAAGAGACTATAAAACAACAGAAAAAAATAATGTACAATTATGATAAAAAATAATAAAGTGATAAAAAAAACATAATAATAAAACAAGTTAGTATGATGATGATAACGATGATGATGATGATAATAATAATAATAATAATAATAATAATAATAATAATAATAATAATAATAATAATAATAATAATAATAATAATAATAATAATAATAATAATTATCACACCCAATTTTTTTTTCCTTTTTATGCCTAAATCCCTAATTCAAAACTCTAGAAATTGAGGATTTTGAATTCTGATTTCGGGGACTTATCTATAAATTATGAAAGTTTGAGGGTCGTAATTTGAATCCTGAAAAACTCAAACCCTCTTTGCTTAATTCTTCCTTTTTCAACTGGTAACTGTTTCTTCCTTACAAAACCGATGGGTTTAATGGAGATTAATTCTCCTTCAATTCGTATGTTTTATTGGGGATTCAGTCATCCCTTTGAAACAAGTTTTCAAATCGAATCATCTTGCTCTCCCTTCCTTCTTCCTTTTTCGTTCAAGCTTGCGT
Organism: Abelmoschus esculentus; assembly: GCA_035048815.1. Lineage (NCBI taxonomy): Eukaryota > Viridiplantae > Streptophyta > Magnoliopsida > Malvales > Malvaceae > Abelmoschus > Abelmoschus esculentus. The sequence continues at coordinate 3,953,313 of JAUCBN010000038.1, forward strand.
CGGGTTGGAAAGTTTGGTAAGATTTCAGTTATTTTCTCCTTTGTTTCTGTTCGTGTTTGTTGTGGTTTAAAGGGGGTGTTGTTCAGTAAAATAAAACCCTAACTTCTAATCCAAGAAATTAGGTAAATTTTAGGGGTTATAATAATAATAATAATAATAATAATAATAATAATAATAATAATAACAACAACAACAACAACATAATGGGTCAATTTGCAAAAAAAAACAAAACAGTAAGGTTAAAAAAAAGGGACTAAAATCGAATGAAATAGAAATATGAAACCAAAATTAGAAAAAATAGGACCAAAATGCAAAGAAAAGCAAATTGGAGAGTCGAACGCGAGGAGGTTGGAAATGAAGGGATTGCGGGCACAATAATCCCTTATTCTTGGGTTACCATCAGGTTCGGGTCCTCTTCTTGGACCGGTTCGGAGCTCTAGGATGAACCGACACCGTTTTGGGTCTTGTAACCAGGCGCCAAAACAAAGTCATTTTGGATTCGGTGTAAATAACCCTTTTTAGCGACCCTTTAAAAAATAATAATAAGTATATGTAAAAAAGGTGAAGTAAAAAAAAGGGGTCACTAGTGAAAAAAATAGGGTTTCAAATTGAAAATTGGGAATTAGGTCTTAAAAAGGGGAATTGAAATTAGACCTAAAAATTAGGGCATGAAAAACTAGGGGTTTTGAAATATTAACCTAAATCTAAATTGGAAATCTAGGGTTTAAAAAAGAGAATTTTGAGAAATTGGATTTTTAGGGATTTAAAGGTGGAATTTGGAAATTTATCGAAAATGTGAAATTTTAAAATTTAAGAAAAGGGAATTTTAAAGTTAGGGTTTAGAAAATAATTTGAAAATTGATAAAAAATGATTTTAAAAAAGTTTGGAGTCGCCACCGATCATTTTGGTAGACCGGACACCGGAAAACCAGGGATTCGTTAAAAATTGGGTTCGAGAGTTGGTTACGGTTTTAAAATGATATTAGTGTTAAAAAGCCGCCCAAAATTGGCACCTTTAAAATAACCTCTTAATTAATTTTGGATTTTATGATTTAAAGTGACATTTAAACTGTTGTTTGTTAAAAAAATCGAATTTTTTTTAATTTTATCTTATCTTTAATCGAAGGTAAATGCATACACTGCCACCGATACGTCGAGTGACGGACCCGTTACGACCGAGTTAAAAAGTTTAATATTAGGTCCGTTAATTACAAAGGTGTCGAATTAAGCAAAATAATATAAACAATTCATACAAGATATTTACAACATACCTATACAATATTAAAATAAATATGAGAATAAATAAAAGACAAAAAAAAATGCATGACATAAATAAAATAAGAACATAATAAAGCAAATATGTACAATAAAAATAAAATACATAATTGAAATGCATGGAAAAAATAAATAAATGTACAAGCAAATAAATAATAATAATAATAAGTGAATAAATAAAAATAAGTTATTAAAAACCAACGGGAAAAAGGACCAAAATGGAATAGAACAAAAACTTAAAAATAAGTGACCGAATTGAAATGCAGTTAAAAATTCGAGGGACTCCGGGAAGGGTTTTCAAACACTGAATGGCCAAAAGGCTTATCTAGAAACAAGGAGGAAACTTAGGGTGAATAAACCACTTTGAAAAGGGGTTAAGACTAAAGTTGGTGGCCAAATCGAAATAATTCGAAAACCTCTGAGCCTTTAAAATGCTATTTTGAAACGAGGAAGGGCTTCTGGAGAGGTTTATGAGAAGCGAAGGGACGGAAAACAAAATATCCCTTTGAGAAAAGATGATTGAAACTGATTTGGTGACTAAATCGAAAGACAAAACAAACTTATGGGGATCGCGAAAAGGATTTCCCCATACGGAGGGATTTAACGAAGTTATTTTCCCTTTTTTTTAAAGTCCTCTGGTATAAAAGATAACCAAAAATTAAATCAACCTTTTCTCCTTATTTTTCTTTAAACTGAAAACAATCCTTCCCCAAAACTCTCTCTCAAATTCAACCAAAATGAAGAACATTCTTCATGTTCTTATTTTTTTCCCAGAAACACCATGAAAACCCAGATTCCGACATGAAAGTGGCCGGCGAATTTGAATCTCTTAAAAGAAAACTCATTTTGAAAACCAAACCGATTTAAACCTTTAGGCTCACCAAAAATAAAATCAAAGTTTTTTTTATGAAAACAGAAGCGTAAAAGAACCCCCCTCTTGTTTGTTTCAAAGGAAAGTAGGGAATAAGGTATCCTCTCCTTCACGGCTCATCATCAACAACCCGAGGGGGTAAGGCTTCTCGCCGGAGTGAGATTCGACAAAACTCGACTCAGTTTTGAAAGGTAAAATCGAACCCCCATTTATTTCGAATGCATGTTATGGGTTAAAAAACTGGAAAAAAACGAGGAATACCTCGAATGGTTATTGTTTTATATTGCTTTTCAGTGATGGGGGAACCCGAATACAATCGTTTAAGCTCTCTTTTATAGCCAATTACAAAATAGAAAGAAAAGGAAATGTTATTGGTCCTCTAATCGTTTTTTGGATGTATTTGATATGAAATCGTTGTTGGAATTGTTGTACGATCTGGCCTGATTTTGCTGTGAATTTTTAGCTGTAATTCGTCTGAAATGTTGGCTCTGAAACTTGATACAATTGCCTCTAAAAAATGTACGATTGTGGGATTATTGGCCTCTGAAATTGACATCTTTTGTTTGTTTCGCATGTATTGACACCGAAAAAATATGGGGACCAGCGAAAAAGGACTACCAGCGAACGACGACGGCGAGCTGAGAGTATTCGAAGAGGCTTTGGAATCCGAGGAGTCCCCCGCTTGGAGGGTACGTGCGCGTGGGAGCTCATTGGTCGGCGTGTATGGCGCATGGCGATTTTGGATCCTTTTGTTATCACGATCTGGACCGTTGGATCTATTTCAGATCCAACGGTCAAACGTTGGCTGCGCAAAGAAAAGAGGAGGGTTAGCTAGGGTTTCCGATTTAGTGGGTTTAAGAAACGGGTCTGGTGTAATTTAGAAGTGGGCTAAATGTAAATTAAATAAAAATGGGCTTGTGGGTTTGTATTTTATTTAAATTGGGTCTGATATATATTTGTAAAACATGAGCTTTTACTTTTATTGAAATGGGTTATTTATATTATTTGGGTTTTGATTTATTTAAATGATAATAATAATAAATAATAATAATAATAATAAAATAATGTAATAATAGTAATAATAAAAAAGATATTAACTGAAAAGGGAAAAGAATATTTATGATAATATTTATAATAATAATAATAAAAAAAAATATATATATATATAATAGTAGAAATAATGATAATAAAGAAAATAAAATAACATAAAGTAAACGAATAGTTAAAAAATATATATTATATAATATTTATGAATTTTCAAAGAAAATTATATATATACATAAACAAATATATAATAAAAAAACAAAATCATATATTTATAATATTTTTGTTTTTTAATTGATTTTTTTATAATGATAAATAAAGCCCTTTATTCGAAATAAAACCCGAGTTTAATATCCCGGATAAAATTAGTGACTACACCCTTGCTTAATGAAATTTCACATCATTTCTCATTTATTCAAACAAATAAAAACAAAGCTATTGGAAGCTCTTTGGTTCTCTGGAACTCTAGCGCTAGACCACCATAGAGTCGTCGGCCGCCTTCTCGAGTCACTAACCACCGTGTTGTCCGTTGTCGTCGGTCACCGGAGGTCGAAAAAAATAACCTTTCTGAAGCTATTCGACGTGGTGAACAAGAATCCAACCTCGGATTTTTGAGAAAATCAACTTATGATTGCAGATTTGAAGAAAAAAAATAAGTTTGAATATTTCTTTTTACCTTTTTCGTTCTAATTTTTACCGGTCCTCTCTCTTTTTCTCTCTTTTTTTTCGTTTTGATTATGTTTCGAATGTTGGATATTGATTGTGGTTCCAAATATCGCTTTTTCATTCCAAATTCAGGAACCCCCTTGTTACACTGATTGTTTTGGGTTTTATACCCAAATTTTTACAATAAAATACTACAAAATATCATTGATTTTTCTTTATTTTAGATTTTTTTTATTTTGTAGATTCGAATAACAAGGGAGGTGGCTGCAGGCGGTGGGCGGTGATCGGCCGTGTCAACTAATAGGGGAGCGCGTGGAAGTTACGCGCGATTCGAATAGCCACGCGGTAGCGGCCACGCACGGTGAGATAACAGACACAAGTAGGAGCGATGGTTGGATGTTGGGAAACGGGGTTAGGGTTAGTTAGGGTTATTAGATTTAATTGTAATTATGGTTCATATTGGTTTTGGTTTAGGGTTGTAATATTTGGATTGGATTAATAAAATGGGTTTTAATGTTGGGGTGTGATAATGGGTTAAATGGGTTTTCTATATATATTGTCACGGGGTCAGAGTTTTGGCGCAGGGACATCACCCGTGCGGCACCTCAGGTCTCTCAGATACCCAAGGTTCAGCCTTTACGATCTCCGATGCTCACTGGTTTCGCCCTCCCATGGGCTCATCAGGGAAGCGGGGATAGCTCCCGACCAGTGTGGTGCGCGATCAGCACGCCCATCCTAAGATAGGACGACTGCTCGGTGCGTACTAAACTCTCAATGCTATCCCGCTCCCAAGCTTTAAGCACAACCAGAGGCATCTCGCTCGGTCCTGCGATGTCACGACCGTGTCGAATAGATAGGGTCGTGACAAACTCCCCCACTTGATTCATGCACGCCCTCGTGCATGGTGAGGAAACTCTTAACCTTCTCTTTAGATTCGCCAGGAACTAGTGTGCAATTCCCCCAAACTCGACCACTGATTAGGGCCGCCCTTCCGGAGAACTTTCGCTACAGCTTCCTGTCTACCCGTCCTCGTCTCTTGAGGACCCACTTGCGAACACCCTTCTCATGGGGTGCGAGCTAACACGCTCGTCAACATGACTCGCTCCGCAGCAACGGGGCGCTTGGAAAGCCCACAGCTAGCACACAGCCTCGCTCTGATACCACTTGTCACGGGGTCAGAGTTCTCGCGCAGGGACATCTACCCGTGCGGCACCTCAGGTCTCTCAGATACCCAAGGTTCAGCCTTTACGATCTCCGATGCTCACTGGTTTCGCCCTCCCATGGGCTCATCAGGGAAGCGGGGATAGCTCCTGACCAGTGTGGTGCGCGATCAGCACGCCCATCCTAAGATAGGACGACTGCTCGGCACGTACTAAACTCTCAATGCTATCCCGCTCCCAAGCTTTAAGCACAACCAGAGGCATCTCGCTCGGTCCTGCGATGTCACGACCGTGTCGAATAGATAGGGTCGTGACAATATGAATTGAATACCCATGATTAAACTAAAAATTAGTTTTATCAATCATGAAATTATTTTTATATCATTCGTGGGTGGGGCTTGTTGGTTCTGGTAGTGTGTTAAGGGATCTTTAGAAAGGACATTAATAAGTCAAGAATTCACAAGATTATTAGTTCTCGTCCATACAATGAACCTGTCAACAGGAATTGGTGAAGGAACATGAATTGTACTATCAACGAAACCTAATTTGTTCTTGACAGAGAGTGCTATCAACATAGAACGCCTCCAACTATTATAATGATCATCGCTCAAAGGTTGCAGAAACAAAACCATGCCTGAATTATCAGACTGATAAAGATAATAAGAATTGTTGTCATTATCGAACTAATCATTGAGAGTTGTCATTATCAAAAGGAAACTAACTGATATGAGATACGAGGGAAGCAAAAATTCTCAACTGATACCATATAAAAACACTTACACTGGTGTAAGATCATATAAACGTAAAGAACATTAGTGTTAGAGCTCTGAATTGAAGCTTGTGAGATTGATTTTTGTCACCTTGTGTTGAGTTTGAATTGAAGCTTTGAAATAGATTCAATGGGTAACTGGTCAGAGGAATCCATTTGCGTTCTGACATTAAAGAGCTTTGTAATCGGGGATTTCTCCTGAATTAAAAGGAAAATCTTAAATAAAAAATGGTGCTGAACATCTTATTAAACAAATTTCTTGGAAACAAAATAATAATCGCGTGATAAGTAGTATAAGAATAATCTTTTAACTCATTATTCCATAAATAAGGTAGGTAAGGTGAATAAGTGTGACTAGTGGACCACTATAAATATATCTTACTTGTGACGAAAGCGTACAAAATTAAATAAGAAAAAATATTATATCTAAAAAGAGATAAAAATATTAATCCTCGAATCATCATCGATAAAGACCTTACTTTATTCATATTTATACGTCGATTGCACGTTTACATTGATATATCTCATAAATTACAGTAGAGTAACATTGAACTTTATGAAGTTCAATATTAGGCTCGACTTCTGTGCACATAGATACACACTGACAATGTCTGAGTCACAACATTAATACTAACAATATTTGAAGTCTTTTCTGCATATTATATATATATGTATATATGTATGGTAACTTCTTAAAATATAAGCCAAAGAAACCTTGCAAATTTCTCAACTCCATCTGTTCTTAACCCCAACCATCAGCCCCTTCTTCATCTGATAAAACGCACTGTTCTTGGGACTAATATTCTGCCCTTCAAGTACATGAACAGTATAGTTATGAATGATCGTTGTTGCAGTAGCCTTCATCAACAGAAACGACAACTCTTTCCCTGGACAAATCCTTGGTCCAGCAAGGAACGCACAAAATTTACTAGGCGATTCTCGTTTAAGCTTTCCTTCTTCACTGATCCACCTTTCTGGCTTGAATTCATAACAATCTTCTCCCCATAAACTTTCCATCCTTCCCATTGCATGTATTCCGATTATGATTCGGGTGTTCCGATCAACCCGATGACCACTAGGAAGCATGTCTGGTTTTGTACATGTTCTGAACTCGAACGGTATCGGTGGACATAGCCTTAAGGTTTCGTTAAACGCTGCATGAAGATATGTCAGGTTACTCAACTCTTCGAAGTTGGAGGGTATTTGCAAGCCCTGGACTTGCTTCATTGAAAGGTGTGTCTTTATTTCTTCTCTGATCTTGGTTTCAACCATTGGTGTCTTGGAGATGAGATAAAAGAACCAAGTGAGAGTTAAGCTGTAGGTATCGTCACTGGCAAACAGAAAGTGTACGATGTTGTCTCTTATAAGACTGTCTTTTGGTGTCGGGCCGGTTATGTCATGTCCCGTTAGGTAACACTTTAGAAAATTGAATTCACCTTCTCCGTTCGATGATGCCGTTGTTGTCTCGGGTTTATGGCGTTGCATCGATATAAACTGTGTTAAAAGGTCATCGAAAGTCTTCCAAGCTTCACTTCGTTTCTTCTCTTTTCCCATCTGAAGCCATTTCTGCAACTTCCATAGACCATCAGGCATCACATATCTGTAAAAAGCTGCTTCCAGAGTATCACTCATTGCTTTATGGAATCGGTTCTCAGGGAATTCAACGGAGAGCACGCCGGGGTTAAATCCGACGGCCATTATACAACCGATATCAAACGCATGCCTGACGAACAAATCTTGCAAATTCACCACTATTTCCCGTCTTGAAACATATTCAAGCACCTTAACCAGCTCTCCCTCAATCCGTTGATGTAGAACCTTTGAAAGTGATTGCTTGAACTGTGGGTGATGCAGGAAAGTGTGAAAAACCTTCCGGTGACGTTTCCAATCCTCGCCGTCGGAATTGAACAGTGCTTCCCCGAAGATATCGAACTGTTTCAGCCATTCGGAACCTTTCAAATATACTGAATTGTTGGAACTCAATATGTGGCGCACATTCTCAGGATCCGAGGTAGCCATGAAACTGGTGTTGGTAAACCAAAGTCCCTTGAAGAAGAAGGTGTTGTTGCTTCGTTTAAGGATGTCGGAAACTGCGTCATGAGGGAAACGGAGGCTGAGAATTAGTGTGGGAATCATCCCATCAATTGGCCAGTTTCGAGGTAGACCATTGTTGTGTATGAAACGATAGAGAAAACGAAGAAAAATAATCCCCAACAGCAGGAATCCAAGATAGACAAACACTGCCATGATGTTTCAAGAATAGAGTGTATTGAGTTGCTGAGTAAGAAGTTTGGACTCGGGTCACCTTATATAGAGACCGGGACGTAACCAAAATTTTATGTTAAGGTTGTAGAGTGCAAGGAATTATATTAAATATATAAAGATATAAAATTATAAAAGTTTAGGTTGTAGATTTAGATTATCGATAAAAAAATATAAAAATATGTATAAAATATAAGAGAACTTAAAATTTTTATGGGGTGCGACTGTACCCCTTAGCATCCTCTAAGTCCATCCTTATATATAGATTTAGCCAGCGACAAACTCAAGAATTTATTTAAAGGTGAACATATATAAATTTTTGAAATCTTATGGCAAACACAAATCTTAAAATATTACAAAAACTTAAGGATTAATTCATAAAAATTAAAAAAAATAAAGATAAATATATAAATTTTAAAAAGTTCAGGGTAAACTCATGCTCACCTTACCACAAGTGTGCATCTGTCACTGGATTTAGCGTCTACCATTCGAGTAAAAATCTTTTTTACTCTAATTAAGCTTCCTTTTATGTCTTACAGTAAAAATTCCAAATAAATTAAATTTTAAACATTAACCCGAATTTTTATATCCTAAATTTTATACTCTACGCCCTAAAAAAATACATGTTACTCTTAATTTCTTAAATTCTAACCATAACTCATAACTTTAAATTCTAAATCCTAAACCTACTATTTATAAAATAAAAATACTATCAGTAATAAAAAAATAAACGATTTATACTCGGTTTATAATCCGAATAAGTCCAAATCGTATCATCTTAATTAATTTCTGTATAGACTGAGAAGTTTCTTATACTATTATCAAAATGAAACACGTAAACATTTAAGAGAAGAAAAAGAACACGTAAAACACGTATTAGTGATAAAAATAATAGCATGGAAAAAACGTGCAAGTTTGAAGTACATGGTAAGATTGGAATATTTCTAAAAACGATAAATTTTTAAAATTTTATATTTTTTAAAAATTTTTGACGAGTTTTAATACTTATAAAAAAATTATGTATATATTTATAATATTTTAAGTTTTTATAAAAATACCAAAATTTGTCAAAATAAAAAATAACTTAAAAGGTAAAAGTTTAATTTTTTAATTTTTAGATAAATTTTAAAATTTATCGTTTTAAACCCGCTTTAAATCTGTTATATCTCGAGAAAACCTAAAATTGATAATGAATGAAATCATTAAAAGTGAAATTTTTTTCTTATAAAAAATAGGGTGGAAATCGTCTGTCTCTTTCTCATACCTCATTTCATGTCTTCGTTTTAAATTAGAGGGTAAAGTTTAAAGTTTAGATTTGATGTTAGTGATTGTGGTTTGGGTTTAAAAAATTAGGGATAGGGTTTAAGGTTTAGGATATAAAAAATAAGAGTCGGGTTTAAAATTTAATTTTTAATTTTTTTTTTAATAGGAGACATGAAAAAAAAGTAAATATTTAATATATTTTTATTTTTTGATTTTTCCATAATTATTACGTGGATGGGAAAACGCAATTTATGAAAAATCTAACACTTAAATCATAAATAAATATTTAAAGTATACTATTTTTTATTTAATTAAAATATTTTTTAGTTAAAATAAGATTTTGAAGAATATTTTTTTTATCAAAATAGATAGATATCTAAAGTATTTTTCATTTAAAATATATACATAAAAAAATTTGGTTAAAATAAGTACTTACAATGTTTTTGGTTAAAATATATAGCTAAAAAGCATAATTTCGATCAAAATAAATACTTCAATTATTTTTTTATCAAAATAAGTATTTAAACTATTTTTTTTTATCAAAATAGGTATATAATATATATATATATGATTAAAATAAATTCTTAAAAATTTGATAAAAATACTTTAGGTACTAATTATGACAAAAATACACTTTAAGTATCTATTTTAAGTAAAAAATTCATATATTATTTTTAACAAAAAATACTTTAAGTACCTTATTAACCCCTTCATTTTTATTTAAATATTTTTTAGATCTTTATAAAACTTCTCCTTCAAGATTAATGTTAAAAAATTATATAAAAATTAATAGTATGTATAATAATATTTATTATCATTCAAAATAAAATGTTCTTAAAACTTTCAACCGAGTTAACTATATTAAATATAAAATCTTCTATCGTTAAGAATAAAATAAATTAAGTTGAGAAAAATTATTCTATAATGAACATTTAAAAATTTATAGATTAATTAATTTATATTTTTTTTATAAAGCTTACTTTTATTTTTATCTAGATAAAAAAAAGAAAAACACTAAAAAAATATTTTATAAATTTTAAATCCGAAACCTAAAAATAAAAAAACGAAAACAAATGAATAACTTTAAGCAATTTGTCATCTCCTCCTAGTCCACCTTAATTCTACATTATTTTTTTTCTAACGTACCAACCTATTCTGTCAATAACTGCCATGTACGAAGACTGTCATTGAAGTGGTTCATATAATATTTTCCCCATGATTCCTATATTTACAGCAATATTACTCTAGGAATTTTTAATTTCAAATGTATTGTTTATTGTATATTATTTTTCAACATATTGTAAATTATTGTTTAAAATTGAAGATCAATTGTTTGTAATCCGTTTTTAAACGATAAAAAAATAAAAAAAATATTTTTGTTTAAAAGAAAAACAACCCCTCTTTAAACAGTAATAATTATTTTTTTTATACCTACAAGGTGAAGATGGGCGCTGGATGGGGAGGGTGGCTACTGTTCAAAGACGGGTTGTCCTCCCTCGTCTTTGACTAGAATAGTGCAGTTCGTCCGGAGTAGTGGACAATGATGTTAGACAGTGTGTGATAAAGAAATTTACTTGTTATAATAGTGTAAAAGTTATATAGGGGTAGTGTACTTTTTGATTTAAAATGTATTAGTGAATATTAAATTCTATGCAGAGGTAACGAAGTAAAAACAATTTTATTATTTTATTTTAAATTTATTATATTTAAGTTTAAGGTTAGAAAATTTGTGTAATGTTTGAGTAAAGAAGAAGAAGAAAATTTTGGTGAAAATATTGTAAGTGGACTTAAAATTTTAATCTCTCGTTATAAGTTTGATGTTTTTTTTAAATTTATTTGTTATGTTATGTATGATTTTCGATAATATTTATTTAATATTTTTTATTTTTTAAATGAATGATGTACGTGTTAATGTTTTGGAAATTAGTATAGTTTTAGAAAGTCATTTACACTATATATTCGAAATAATTTTGTGGTTTAGTTACATTTTAGCATAGTTTTAGAAATTAATTTTTATTATTATTTTAAAATTTGGTATAGTTGTATTTTAGTTATTTATTTTTATTTGTATTATTACTGAAACTTTTTTATGTAAAAAATTAGATAAAATGAGCAAAAATATCTTCGTGGCGAATATTTATTATAATGAAAAAGTAGTGAAAACCGATGTCGGTATTATATTCGAATGTGAAAACCTTACAAAGATACGATTTAAAAAATATCACACTTCGAGTTTTGAAGGAGAAGATATCGGAGAAAATTGGATCTCCTATTCATGGTTTGCGATATCTGTGGCTATGTGACAATTCGATCAGATATTCCGCAGTAGCTCTCGAAGATAATAAAAATATTGAAATTATGATCGTAGAACACGACTCAATGAATATATAGAATGTTGATTTGTTTGCTGATATTCATGATATTTATATCTCATCTAGAAACGTTGTTGGGGAAACCAGTCAAATGAGTTTTGGTAACGAAATTGATATATCCAAAGGTAGTTTTGTTGCAATGCTGAAAAATGGTGAGAATCTACGTGGTCGTTGGGAAGAATCGCTTGAAGATTCAAGTGAAGATGAAGATATTGAGGATTATGATTTGTTCCTCAATAGCGTTGGTGAAGCACCTAATTTCGGGGTTAGAGAATTTGTTCTTACGGGGGAAGATATTACATTTTATGATCCACCATCTCATATGAATTTGATGGATTTTGATGCGACGAGAGCCCCACAATTTCCAGATATGTCTCATTTAAGTTCAAGTTAGCAAGGTAAACTATTTGTTGGTCTTCGATTTTATGAAAAGAATGAAGTTACTTTGGCAATTAAAGAGTATAGTATCATGCAACATGTAGACTACGTCGTTATGGAACCCACCCCACGTACTTTCTTTGCAAAATGTGTGAACTATGGACAAGGTGTAATTGGAAGATACGAGTGTCTTATGTTGAGAAGATTGATCGTTGGGAGGTAACAAAGTACAATGACGATCACACGTGTTTGAGAATGTTCATTGATCAGGATCACACTAAATTGGACTTAAATGTCATAAGCCATCATGTAATGAAGTTGGTCAAAGCAATTCCAAGGGTTCTCATTTTCTCAATTCAGACAACCATTGCACAACATTTTGAATATCAAATAAAATATAAGAAGGGGTGACTTGCAAGGGAGAAGGCATTACATATGGTGTACGGTGATTACGATAAGTTGTACAATGAGCTATCAGCTTTATTGTTAGCAATAACCTATTTCATCCTAGGTACTATTGTAAGGTATGAAAGAAAGGATGCATACTACCGACAAGTCCAATTGATTGAATATACAAAAAAAATTCATCGACTATTTTTGGCAATTCAAGCCATGCATCGAAGGTTTTTATATTGTAAACGAATGATCCAAGTCGATGGCAAGTGGTTGTATGGGAGGTACTCTCACGTACTGTTGATTGCAGTTGCACAAGATGGTAAGAGCAATGTCATTCTGATTTTATTCGCAATTGTGGAAGGGGAGACGGGGGAAGTTTGTAATTTTTTCAACCAATTTACATGAACATATCCAAATCATGCAGAAAGTCATGATTGAATGGAATATTTGGAATTGGTTGGTGTAAGTCAAACTGCCTCAACACCTTATCAAAGAATTAGAACTCAATAAACGCGAAGTGTATCAAGGGTGTAATAGAACACCACAGTAGAGAATTCACTAACAATTCTTCAGGTACCAAATTAAGATTATCGGTGTTGTACGATATCGAAATAAACTAAAAAAATATTATTTTAATAAGATATCTAATTATAACATCAATCATAATTTTTTTCAAAATTTTAATCAAAATAAAAACAATACCTGCTCCTGAGCATACAAATCGATCTAAGCTCGAAATTTTTTTAAGTTGTTATACACCAACCCAGTGTGAGCTTTTTTTTCGCACCATCTGCACAAAATAAAGATTCTTTTAAATAACTAAATTAAAATGAAATTTTAAATTTACAATAATAATGAATAAAATTATTGAGACACAAGAGGGAGCTAAAGCGATGTTTGTGTAACCGGTGTCCAAAAAGGTAATTGGTGTCAAGTCCACGCTTGCAACAGCAAAAAACATCCACCGATTACTCGAACCTTATGAGCATATACTATTGTAGCGCCCTTGCATAACTCGCGATACAAAAACGCTAATACATTTTGTCCCTAACTATAGGTGGCAGCTTCCCACGGACACCTCAAAAACCGTAGATATCATGTGTGAACAACATTGCTAGATTTATCTGGTAGCAATATGCCTTCAATTAGTTGAAGAATATAAGCTCAACTAACATTATAAATCGCATCAACCGAGTTATATCACTAAATTGAAAATTACTTTAGAGCTAACTCAATTTTACACTATCTCCTTTCAAATTTGATTTATCCGAAACTTGTCTAAGGTAAAATGAGCAAATGGTTTCAGGTGAAGCTTTCGCACTATCGATGTCGGGATCACTCGTTAATGGAATACCACCGATCAATGGTGCCCCATTTATTGGGAGCCCAATGAGCATGACCACATCTTCAAGTGTGATCGTACATTCCCCACACGACATATGGAACATATGGGTTTCAGGCCTCCAACTCTCAATCAAAACGACTATCAACCTGGGTACCAACCTGTACCCATGAACGAAGGTAACATGATAAAATCCAAGAACTTTTAACCAGTCAATGATCCGATCGTCTAGATGGTTATAGGCCATTGTCAGATGATGCTTAAATGTATCCTCATAATTATTAACATAATTAATTTTTTATTAAATAAAATATAAATTGATTGGTACCATATCAGGAATCGAGAAACTACTAATGTGTTGATCTTGTAACCGTAAAAGAGAAATTTGCTCAGCCATCCTACAAGAAAAATAAAGATAAATATACAAATACTAACCATTTTAATAATTTTAGTAATTTTATTAATCATTTTAAAAATACTAAGCTTTAAAAAAGATACTAACCATTTTACTAATTTTATTTCATAATTTTTAATTTTTAAGATTTGTACAAATATTTACACATATTTATAAAATACAAAATTTGGCTCTAATTTTTTTGCTACATAAAATATTATAAACTACATCAAAAATAAATAAATTATTAAGCTAATCACTAATTTACAAAATTAATTATTTTTTAAAACTAAAAACTATGCACAAAAAATAATATTAGCCACTAATTTAAAAAAATAATAACATCATAAAAAATAAACTAAATAAAAAATTTAAACAAAATGAAGTAATCACTCACTTTTATAAACAAGATGCATATTAACCACTAAATCAACTAAATCACTAAATCAACAACTATTTTTAAATTTTAACACTAACAAATTAAATTAAATCACTAAATCAACTATAAATATAAAAAAAAAAACTACTTTTAAAATAAAATATTATAACTACAAAGAATTAATTAGACAATTTTTTAAAATAAAAAATATTTTACTTACACAATATATGAAAATCTTCTACTAAAAATCTTTTTTTTCTTTTAATTTCAACACCAACAAACTTCTCTTATTTAACACGAATTTCATTCATTTTCAACGACACAATTCACCTAATTTTTCTACCAATTAAAACCCTCTCACTGCCCCGCCATTATCACCTACAACCTGCATTGTTCATTACCCAACTTTTGCACCGGACAGACTGGTCACTGCCCCATCATTGTTTAAAGTCGAGGAAGACAATCGGTCTTTGAACGGTGATCACCCTCCCTGTTATGTGTAACGTGTCACACACCTGCACAATAAAAAATATTTTACTGTTTAAAGACGATCAATTCAAACAGTGTATATAATATCATGTGTATTGTTTGAAGATGAGTTACTTCTAACTCGTCTTTAAAAAAAATAATATTTAATTATTTTATTGTTTGAAGAAGGATTAAAATCATTGGATTTTCTAATTCTAACAATAATTTACAATATCTTTAAAATTAATATTATTCAGATAATACATTTAAAATAAAAAATTTCAATCACAATATTCATGTAAATTGTCCATAATTCCTAATGATAAATTTGTCCAACTCTTTAATGTTTTTATAAATTGGCCTGTCATCCACTGAATTAGTTCCCATCCAATGACTTTAGCCGGCAACTACCTTCACATAATCAGCTTTTATGATCTTATTTATTTGTATTTAATAAAACTTGGTCAGCTTCAGTTTACTTCTTAATCATATATGCCCAGTATGGTTGGCATTTAGTACATATTTGAGCAAGTGGGAGGGGAGGAATTCGGGACGTAAAAACAATTATTCGGATGGATTTTAAATCGAATAAAATTAGATAAGGTCATTTGAGGTTAATTTGATATTTTGATTTGATTCAAGTTGAGTGTAGGATCATTTCAAGTCGGATTCATTTTAAGTAGGATTCGAAAGGATTCGAGAGTATGGGGATTTATATTTTTTTTATTAAAAATACTATTGAATCATAAAAGTCTATTAAGTTTTAAATCTAAAAATTAGAACAATAAAAAATTTATTTATTATTATTTAAATTTAAAAATACCTCAAATATAATTATTCTAAAAAAAATTAGTCTCGCCCCTTCCATGCTAAATATAGCTTTGTTCTTAATTATAACGTTCCATTAAATGTAAAATGATACCATATTAATATATTTATTTTTGAGATGAAATTAAAATTTGGGGTTGAGGTAAAATATAAATATTTGAAAGTGAGAGACAAATTCATAATAAATCATTAAAAAAAAACTCATTGAAGGTGGAGAGTGATTATCCCTCCTAACTTCATCTAATTTCGTCTCTATTTACTTTTTTTATGTGTAAAGAAGCGTACACGCTTATGCCTCGTTAAAAAACCTCCCTAAACCTAAATGGAGGAAAAAAAGTGCACAAGTGAGTACTTACAAGAACATCGCCACAAACGGCTACAAGAAAACAAAACATTAATCAGGGACCAAATTAGCCTGGACTAGCTGAATAACCTTACTAGGTGGTGTATTATAAATACACAATCCAATCGGTTTACCTCTCATTATCCTAGCAAGACAATCCGCAACCATATTTAGTTGTCGACTCACCCGCCTCACTTGCACCTCCCATCGCCGATCAAACAAATCATACACCAAATCCACGATCGTTTTACTTAAGCAAGAATCTCAAAGATAAAATGTTTACACCAAGCTATAAACCCAACTTAATGACTTAATATAATCCTAAAACAAATAGTATATATATAATTGTAATTGGATTTAATTTCATTTATCTGTGATGTAATTTTATAATATTCATAATATAATTTTATAAATATATCAATTTTTATAAAATATATTACTTATAATTTATGTTACGAAATTAAAATATTATTTATAATATATAATTAAATCATAAACCCTAATATATATGAACTCTAAACCCTAAATTTTATATACATATACAATAAAACATCAGCAAATTAATAATATTGGGGCCACATAATTTTATTAAATACTTTAGTTAGTGTTATTTAAAATTGAGGATGAATCGAATATGATACAATGTCTTTACAACTAATCATGCAAAAAGAAACACTCATAACGACAACTCGTTACAATTTTTTGTTACAGTACGAGAATGCAACAACGGAACTTTTAGATGTAATATGAAAAATTAAGGTTGAAATGGAACTAAGGTTAAATTTTTTAAGAAAAAAAGCAAAAAACACTAAAATTATATTTTATTAAATTATCTTCGTTATATTTAAATTTATATAAAGATCCTCTGAATTTCTTTTTGAATCAATTACAGTGTTATAGTAGTATCTGTTCTAGAGTATACTTTTAACCATTGGATATTGATCACTGTACTAGCATTACTGGTACTTAAACCCGTGACCTCTAAGAACAACAACCGTTCTTTTAACCGCTGAGGCTAGATGATTCGTGCTCTTTTAAAAATTATTATCGTATAAAATGGAGCCTAAATTAGTGACCCATTGTTTGTGTCCCAAGGCAAATTTTCGCCCAATTTGACTAATCCCAAAGCAAACCCACATACATATCCAAGTCAAGTCCAAGCCGACCTAAAACATGTGCCCAAACCAAACCCAAGTTATTGATTGATTCATTGATTGTATACTTATATTATAATGTGACTAATCTAAATATCAGACTTGATGAATGGCAAATCCTTGAATTTATTACGGGTCTATACATGAGATTTAGATAATTTTGTCATCATATCATTATGTGCATTGATTGATTATATATAAAAAAAATAGTTATAATACAAGTCATCTAGCCTTGGTGATTAAAGAAACGATTTTTTTTAGAAGTCACGAATTTTAGCACCAGTAATATCAGCAGGGTGATTAAGTAATTAATGTCTAATAGTTGAGACTCGAGAGTATACTCTATAACAGATACTACTGTAATCAATGTTAATTTTTGGCTAAATGACAGAAATATTGTAAAAAAATTATTTCCCAATATATTGTCTTTTCTAAATTATTTCTCAAACTATTGATGTTTTTACAGTAAAAATGAAGTCGGATTCTAATGAATCCGACTTTGAATAGTGATTTATTTTTTAGATTAAAAAATTAAAGTCGGGAGTAAGAGGATATGACTTTGAATAGTAAAAAAAATTAAAAAAAACACTAAAATCGGTGACAAGAGACTCCGACTTTGAATAATATTTTTTTTTAAATTCGATCATTATTCATAATCGAATTCTAATAAATCTGACTTCACTAGTACTATTCAAAAAGTTTAATACTTTTAAGAAATAATTTTACAAAGTATAATATTACGAGAAAAACACGTTGATATTACTTAGGTGGTTAGAGTACAAGGAATATTGTGGTAAATTGGTGTTGTTGGGGGTTTGATTTTTGTCACCGAAGTCTTTTCTTTCCAGTTAAAACTGTCATCATGGTGCTGTCTTCAAGATCGTAATCTATGGATGGTCTTTCAAGGAATAGATATCAATAGTTGCCACTAGTAATGGGACCGAGGAGAGATCAGCATTTTATTCGGTTCGATCAGGTTCTGATTTGATCCGATTTGATCGGGTCGAATTTTTTATGAAAAAATCGAGATGGGATAAGTTGGGTCAGGTGATTTTTAAAGTGACATTAAGTTGGGTTCGGATTTAGGGTGTAAAATATCTGATCTGACCCGACTAGAGATTAAATATATAATTTTTTTATAATTTTTTAGGAATATTTATAATAATGGTTCTTTATCTATATATTTTTTATAATTAGATCCTTAAAATTATTTTTTTATTTTAATTTAGTTCTTAAAATTATATTTTTTTATAATTAAGTCCTCGATTTTTTTATAATTTAGTCCTTAAATTTATTTTTTATAGGTCAAGTCGAAGTCAGGTTTAGGGTATTTATTTTTTAATCGGGTCGAATTTTTAAAAAAAATCGGGTTGGGTCAGAATCGGGTTTAAGGTAATTATGTTCGGGTCGAATCTTTTGAAGAAAAAAATTAGTCGAGTTAGAGATGATTTTAAGGTATTTGTGTTTGGGTTGGGTCGAATTTTTTGGAAAAAATCGGGTTGGGTCAGAGTCGGGTTTAAGGAATTTATGTTTGGGTCGGATCTTTTGAAAAAAAATAGTAGAGTCAGAGATGGTTTTAAGGTATTTGTGTTTGGGTCGGGTTCGAGTGGACCGAAAACCCGACCCGACTCGTGTCCATCTCTAAGTCCAAGTGAAAATGCACGACATTTTTAAAAAAAATTTATTACGTCTTTTTTATATTTTATTTTAAAAATTATTTAAAAATAAAAAATCAAATGCTAATCTTAATTTATATATTTTAAGCTCTAAATCCTAAAAATATATTATTTTTCTAATTTTTTAAACTTAAATTATAATCTATAATGTTCCGTAATCTGAGAAAATGCACGACATGTTTTCTACAATTGGTGATTAAAAAGACAATTTCTGTATTTTTCGTGACTGGAGGCATGGACACGACGCCGGGCACGACGAAATGTTGATGTGGCAGTTTCTAGAAGACTCTAGAAGATTCTGAAGACAGTCCAGTCAGCGTAATCTTAGAGAATTCTGGAGGCGGTTCAACAACAAGATTTGAGAAGATATTTTGTTTTTAAATTTTAAACTCAAGAATTAGCTATTATCTTTTATTTTATTTTATTTTATTTTGAGTTGGTTTGTTATTTTTAGGTTATTAGTAGCCTATAAATACCTTCCATAGGTAAGGCTTTAGGAATCACCTTTTGTCTTTGAATTCTTGTCTTGTTTCTTTGTTATTCCATAAAATTTCTTTTCTTTCCTTTATTGTAAGTCTTTTTAATATTTTGCAAAAACATGCGAAGTATAATAATTGATATCATGCTTAGCTAATTTTCTTCAAGCCGAAAGCTAACAATGAATCAATTAAATGCGTGAGAATTGAATAGTACTTAATTCCCTTCGGGATACATTCTTATTTTTCTGTTTTATTAGTTTGGCAATCGGTCTTACTTACAAAATTAAAACATTTTCAAACCAAAAAGAGCTCGTTGGTCTAGATATTTTAATATACAGTGGGAGGAAGGATTTGCCTGTGAAAATTTTGACTTCCTGTGAGCACACTTAGCGGCGGTCCGCTAAGGAAAAATGAGATCGGATTCGATTCTCGATGAGACAACATAATCTGAGTCGGGCCTTTCCAGTACTTAATCTAACTGTTTTAACGACAATAGTTGTGGTTAATCCACTCAAGAATCATCTTTCAAAGATAGGCTTGGAAAGATCGGTTACAAGAGAGAATGAAAAGTTACAATGGGTTGGTCCTTGTAGATTGTAACTGACATGAATCCCGGAGTAAAAATCCATTTCAATGATCGACAAAATTGAGACAAAGTTAACTCGAGACGATTTCTTCATTGTCATTTCCAACCACAATTTATTTTTCTCAATCTTTATTTTTCATCACAGTCTTATCAAACCCCCTTATTTTAATTAATTGTTTGTAACATCCTGGACTTGAATCGATATAGAATTACATCAGAAATTCCAAATTCTCGGTGGATCGACCCTCGTTACTATACTATCATTACTTAATTAATTTAAAGAGGAATACTTTATTTTTGATGAGTAAAACAATGCTCGTCAATATTCATGTATTAGAGGAAAGTTTAATGGGTTTTATTCTTAGGGTTTAATACTAATATAACGCGGAGTTCGTCGAAACGGGCTTTCCTCGTTAATTTCGGATATAGGAATGTTGTAGGCACGTTTCTGCAATAAAAATGACAAAAGATAACAAAAATTATACGATATAATTATTAGTAATAAATTTAAAAAAAATGAACAAAAATGACATAAAAAATATAGATATATAGGTGATAAATTTGGCGTTTCGGAAAGAACTTCAACGACAACAACGATGAAGACTTCAAAACGACCGGTGGTGGAAAACGCTAAACTCAAAATAACTCGATCAATATGTTGAATGAACCCGAATCGAATTTGTTTAACACCGTAGGACTTGGACCCGCTAAATATTAATTTAGGAACTCAAAGTATCAAATGACAATCAACGAATTGAGTGCCGAATAGTTCTAAAAAGAACCGAAAAGAGAAAGAACTCTCGAATAAAATTTTTATTCATTCAAATTTTGTAACCTTTCTTACATAGTTTAATGACATTTATATAGGAAATAAATAAAATAAAATAAATAAAAAATAAAATAAAACAAAGGTGTCGTTTCAAATATATGGTTAATATAAAGGATTTCAATATTTGAAATCATCTTGAATGGTGCATTCTCCTCCACATATTTGAATCATGTGTTTTTTCACTTAATTAGCACATGGTAAATGTGCTTTGTCATTTGAATTGAAATTCAAATGTAGGAAACGGCACATGCTGAAACAACCGAATGGCGTGACACATGTGTTCCTATATTGCTTCACCCGAACGGTGGCATCAACCGATCGTTTATATTCCTATATATAATAAATAAGTTAGATACATACGTAAACATATTTAATAAAAAGAATAATCTAATATTTCACTCAAATATAACAAATAAGTTATATATATATAAAATAAGATGTCATATATCAACATGCAACATATTATAAACCCTATGTTCTAAGGCATAAATATTATCGAATAAATTCGGAATTAAAGCACAAGTAAGGAAAAAGCTTCCCTGAAATATTTTGCCTTAGATCGAGTAATTGGTCCTAAAGGCAAGACTTTTGGATCAGCATCAAGTACCGCTGAAGTTGTGCTCACATCATCCTTCTCTTCTTGAAAAGGATTTATCCTCAAATCTGTAGAATTGTCATAAGGGGTTAAATCAGAAACATTAAATGTGGCACTTACATTGTATTCACCCGGTAGATCCAATTTGTAGGTGTTGTCATTCACTTTCTCTAACACCTGAAAAGGAACATTTCCTCGTGGTAACAATTTGCATCGTCGTTGGGCTGGAAAACGTTCCTTTCAAAAATGAACCCAAATCCAATCACCAACTTCGAAGGTGACTCGCTTCCTTCCTTTGTTTGCTTGTTTTTCATACTGCTGAGTCCTTCGTTCTAAGTTCTCCTTTAATTTTTGATGCAACTTTTTCACATATTCTGCTTTCGCTTTGCCGTCTCTATTCACCACATGTTCTTGTGGCAAAGGCAACATATCTAGAGGAGTAATAGGATTAAAACCATAAACAACCTCAAATGGTGACATCTTAGTAGCAGAATATACAACATGATTATATGCAAATTCAACATGTGGCAAACAATCTTCCCAAGTCTTAATATTCTTTTTAATGATGGAACGAAGTAAAGTAGATAAAACTCTATTAACAACCTCAGTTTGTCCATCACTCTGGGGATGACAAGTAGTAGAAAACATAAGTTTCGTACCTAGTTTGCTCCAAAGAGTCCTCCAGAAGTGACTCAAGAATTTCATATCCTTGTCAGAAACAATTGACCTAGGAATAACATGTAAACGTATAACATCTCTAAAGAACAAGTTAGCCACATTAACAGCATCATCAGTCTTATAGCATACAGTAAAATGTGCCATTTTAGAGAACCTATCAACCACAGCAAAAATATTATCTCCACCTATCCTAGTTTTAGGTAATCCCAATACAAAATCCATAGAAATATCAGTCCAAGAGGAATCAGGAATAGGTAAAGATAAGTATATACCATGTGGTGAAACCTTCGATTTTGCTTTCTTACAAGTCACACAATGTTCACAATATCTTTCAACGTCTCTGTACATCTTTGGACAAAATGGATGCTCCTTCAATATTTGTAACGTCTTGGTGACTCCAAAGTGTCCGATCAATCCACCTTCGTGCGTCTCACGAATCAAAATATCACGAATAGAACCCTGTGGAATGCATATCTTGTTTTCTTTGAAAAGATAACCATTGTGCCTAAAAAACTTTCCAACAACACCTTTCTCACAAGCATTAAAATTATCTCGAAAATCAGGATCATCAAAGTACAACTCACGAATATATGAAAAAAATCAATGTGAATCAAGATAACTCAATAATGCATATCTACGTGATAAAGCATCAGCTATGACATTGTCTTTACCCTTTTTATAACGAATGACATAAGGAAAAGACTCTAAAAATTCAACCCATTTAGCATGTCGTTTATTTAATTTATGCTGACCTATAATATATCGCAAGGCCTTATGGTCGGTGTGGATCACAAACTCCTTAGGCAACAAATAATGCTGCCAAGTCTCCAAAGCCCGAGTTAGTGCATACATCTCCTTGTCATAGACATGATAGTTCGATGTTGCTCCACTAAGCTTTTCACTGAAATACGCAACGAGCCTCTTTTCCTGTGACAAAACAACACCTATACCAACTCCAGAAGCATCACATTCAATTTCAAACATTTTATCAAAACCAGGTAATGCTAAAACAGACGCTTTTGTCAAACGATCTTTAATTTCCAGAAAGGCGCCTTCATGTTCTTTACCCCAAGAGAAGATTGAATTCTTCTTTATAATCCCAGTTAAGGGAGCGGTAATAGAACTGAAATGGG
The DNA here is from genome assembly GCA_035048815.1 of Abelmoschus esculentus. Classification (NCBI taxonomy): domain Eukaryota; kingdom Viridiplantae; phylum Streptophyta; class Magnoliopsida; order Malvales; family Malvaceae; genus Abelmoschus; species Abelmoschus esculentus. Next base: position 3,976,653 of record JAUCBN010000038.1, read on the forward strand.
GAATAAACCAACGGTAAAAACTAGTTAAACCATGAAATGATCTAACCTGATTAATTGAAGTCGGTCGTGGCCACTCCTGAATCGCCTTACTCTTCTCAGGATCAACTTCAACTTCCTGAGAATTAACAATAACCAAGAAATGTAAGCTTGTCAGTACAAAACACACATTTCTCCATATTACCAAACAACTTCTCTTCTCGCAAAGTCTGCAAAAACAGCTCGTAAATATTCTACATGATCAGGTAAAGTCTTGCTATAAATCAGGATGTCATCAAAATATACAACACAAAACTTACCAATAAAAGATCGCAGAACATGATTCATCAATCGCATAAAAGTACAAGGTGCATTAGTACCAAAAGGCATCACTAACCATTCGTACAAACCTAGCTTCTTCTTTAAGGCTGTCTTCCACTCATCGCCTTCTCGCATGCGAATTTGATGATATCCACTCTTCAAGTCAATTTTGGAGAAGATAGTCGCTCCACACAACTCATCCAGCATGTCATCAAGTCGAGGAATGGGATGTTGGTACTTGATTGTGATCTGATTAACTGCTCGATAATCAACACACATCCTCTAAGTTCCGTCTTTCTTCGGTACTAACAACACTGGTACGGCACACGAACTCACTCTCTCGAATATAACCTTTGTCCAACAACTCAGAAATCTGTCAATACCACGAATAGGGGGCACCTAGAATAAAATCAATCTGGTGCTCAATACCACGAATAGGGGGCAATCCCTTAGGTGTTTCATCTGGAAACACATCCTTGAAATCCTACAAAAGAGATGAAATCGAAGCAGGCAAATCACTAGGAATCTCAGTCAATAAACAATTATCTTTAAATAATAAAATAAGTACAGAAAGCTGAGAGGAAAGATATTTCCTGATTTCTTTGCTGTTCGCATACACATTCATCTTCTTTTTCCCTCGCGATTCTTCGATATTTTTTCGCAACCTCACTTGGTCTTCTTGTACTTGACTCGGAGTCAATGGTGCCAAGGTGATCTTCTTACCTGCATGTACAAAAGAATAATTATTTGTGAAACCATTATGTATAGCCCTCTTATCGAACTACCACGGGCGTCCTAACAACAAATGGCTCGCGTCCATCGAAACGACATCGCAAAGTACTTTATCCTTGTACTTTTCAATGACAAACGAAACTATAACCTGCTTGGTCACTCTAATCTCTCATCCGTCATTCAACCACTGTAATTTGTAAGGATTAGGGTGCTTTTTCGTTTTCAAACCTAGCTTGTCAACCATAATAGAATTAAAAACATTAGTGCAACTACCACTATCGATAATCATAACACATACCTTGTCATTAAGGAGACACCTTGTATGAAAGATGTTCTCTCACTGTTGTTCGTCCTGAATTGGTTGAGTGTTCAAGATTCTCTTGACAACAAGTGCTTCTCCGGTGGCAAAAGTCTGCACAACAAGTGAATCTGATCGTCATCCTCAGACTCAGACTAGATCTCGCCATTTTCCATCATCAACATGGTCCTGCGATTTAGGCACTGACTGGCGACATGTCCTCGTCCTAGACACTTGAAACACTGAATATCTCGTGTTCGCTCTTGTGACACCACTGGTTGCTTACCACGCCTATTTTCAGCAACGGGGGATTTAGGCTTGCTGGTTTCGCCTTGTTCACGAATCCGAAGTGGCGTTTGTGGTGCTTGCTTCCTAGTAGTGTTAGGAGTGTACAAAGGGTTAGAATAAGATTTAAATAGAGTATTACCTCGATTCGAAGACTTCCTTCTCTGCTGTCGTTCCACTTTTATCGCCATTTGTACCATATCATTAACCTCGACATAACGTTACAACTCAACAGCGTTGGCAATCTCGGTATTCAATCCTGCTAGAAAACTTGCCATGGTCGCTTCTCAATCCTCCTCGATATTTGCACGCATCATAGCCGTCTCCATATCCTTAAAATAATCCTCAACGCTCCTATTTCCATGTTTCAAATTTTGCAATTTTTGAAACAAATCACAATGATAATGATTGGGAACAAACCTCTTTCGCATTATTCGCTTCATCTCGTTCCATGTCGCAACGGGGCCTTCATCAGAACGCCTTCGGCTAAGCAATAACTGGTCCCACCTTATCAGGGCATAATCAACAAACTCTGTTGCTGCTAATCGAACCTTCTTCTGTTCCGAGTAATTATAACACTCGAAAATATGCTCAACTTTGCTTTCCCAAGCCAAGTAGGCATCAAGATCTTAACATCCATGAAAACAAAGAATAGAAATCTTAATGTTAGTCAAATTATCGTCTACCTGTTACACACGTCCTTGTCTAGGAGTATGTTGTCTCGGTGACGGATCGACTTCATTTTTGTTCAATATTTCATGAACAGAGTTGGAACTTCCATCAAGCCTATCCATCCTCGATTGTAATGGCTCTATGGCAGAAGCCATTACTCGTTGCATCATTCGTTCTAAGGCTTGCATTTGCGGAAATGGTGGATTCTAATTAACGGTATTATCATCGGAACCTGTCATGTTTAAAATAACACTAACAAACAAACAAAAAAAATATTATTATCAGTTAGTGAAAATAAGTAGAAGGTCCTCACAGCACACACAACAAAAAGTCTCGCAATAGTCACTCCAAGAAATAGTGCGCTCAAATTTTAGCACTCAACGCTCGTGTTTCACTCAGGAGAATACTTGAATGACTCTTTTTGTCTCCACTTCTGATCTCACACGCTCAATTCCTTTTTTCCCTTACACTTTCTCGAAAATCAGCTCTTTAAAGAATTAATTCAACGTCTCGAAACTCGTGATAATGGTGTAGCTAAATGGACAATAAATAACAACAAAGATGACAATAAGATGACACGAAATAAAGAAAGGCAAGTAAGATGGAAAATAAAATAAAAGAAAGAAAAATAATAAAAACAAGGAAGATGACACTAAAACGAACAAAAGATCAAAATGAAAAAGGTAGAAAAGTCTTACTGCAAAGACGAGCTTACAACGTCCCTATCACCGGACAAACAGGTAAGTCCGCTCCGGTGATTTCCGAGTGCATTGAAGTTATAATTCAGAGTTCGTACAAAGTTTCTAATTATACAAAGACACACTACTAAATACATATATAGATATAAAATAAACACATATAGATAAAAAATAAAATAATAAAAAAAGAGAAAAGAAAAAAAATTCTTTCGAATCTGATTTTTTTAATTTGAATCTGTTTTTTTCGAATCTGTTTTTTATTCGAATCTGTTTTTTTATTCGAATCTTTTTTTAATATGTTTTTTTATTCGAATCTGTTTTTTTTAATCTATTTTTTTATTTGAATATGTTTTTTTATTCGAATCTATTTTTTTATATTCAAAACTGTTTTTTTTAATTTTTTTTTTAATATTCAAAACTGAAAAAGAAAAATATATATATATTCAATACAAACTTACAAGACTAGACGTGCGTAAACTTACAACGAATCCAACAACTTATGCTCTGATTACCACATAATATAACGCGGAGTTCGTCGGAATGGACTTTCCTCCTTAATTTCGGACCTAAGAATATTGTAGGCACGTTCTTGCAATAAAAACGACAAAAGATAACAAAAATTATACGATATAATTATTAGTAATAAATTTAAAAAAATGAACAAAAATGACATAAAAAAATATAGATATATTGGTGATAATTTTGGCATTTCGGAAAGAACTTCAACGATGACGACGGTGAAGACTTCAAAACGACTGGTGGTGAAAAACGCTAAACTCAAAATAACTCGATCAATATGTTGAATGAACCCGAATCGAATTTATTTAACGCCGTAGGACTTGGACCCGCTAAATATTAATTTAGGAACTCAAAGTATCAAATGACAATCAACGAATTGAGTACCGAATAGTTCTAAAAAGAACCGAAAAGAGAAAGAACTCTCGAATAAAATTTTTATTCATTCAAATTGTGTAACCTTTCTTACATAGTTTAATGACATTTATATAGAAAATAAATAAAATAAAATAAAAAATAAAATAAAACAAAGGTGTCGTTTCAAATATATGGCTAATATAAAGGATTTCAATGTTTGAAATCATCTTGAATGGTGTACTCTCCTCCACATATTTGAATCATGTGTTTTTTCACTTAATTAGCACATGGTAAATGTGCTGTCATTTGAATTGAAATTCAAATGTAGGAAACGACACATGCTGCAACAACCGAATGGCGTGACACATGTGTTCCTATATTGCTTCAATCGAACGGTGGCATCAACCGACCTTTTATATACTTATATATAATAAATAAATTAGATATATACGTAAACATATTTAATAAATAGGATAATCTAATATTTCACTCAAATATAACAAATAAGTTATATATATATATAAAATAAGATGTCACATATCAACATGTAACATATTATAAACCCTATGTTCTAAGGCATAAATATTATCGAATAAATTCGGAATTGAAGCCCAAGTAAGAAAAAATGATTCCCTGAAATATTTTGCCTTAGATCGAGTAATTGGTCCTAAAGGCAAGACTTTTGGATCAGCATCAAGTGCCGGTGAAGTTGTGCTCACATCAAATACCCATTGGAATTAGGGTTTCTTCTTATGTCTATAAATATAAATTTTTGGACAAAGCTTTTTATACAACCCTACTTTGAAAATATAATAAAATCTCTCTTTTGTCTTTCATCTTTGCTCTTTGTTCTCCTATTTTATTTTTGTTATTTACTTTATCAACAACACGTTATCAGTACGAGACTTTAACCAACGAAGGTTTCTTTACCTATTTCTAAGTGTATGCAAGTTAACCAACTGCAATAGACTATCAATCGATGCATGTATGCATGTTGCTCGAAACGAGAGGCTCCCGCCTCCCGTCGCATGTAGTTATGCAGGTTTTGTTTTTCGATCTGGTCTAGAATGTTGCTTCATTTGGAAGTAACACTGCCAAAGGGTGGAATGGTCTAAAGAGGGGGTCTCATGGGAGCACAAGGGAAACAGCAACAAGCCCTGATGATCTTACGGTCCTGAAAGGGGAACTAGCTACCTCAACGTTTGGCATCAGTGCCATTACTAAAGTGAAAAGCTTGCTGAAGTCGAAGAGGGTATTTAAAAAGGTCTGGTCAAGCAAAGGAAGGCATGATCAGATTCGTTCATATTCATCAGAAGCTCATGGTTCAACTAAAATGGAAGAAGGTAAGTCAACACCATCCAGAAATAGGAGGCATTAGTAAAGTCAAGATTTTATTTTATTTGTGTTAACGGCATTAGTAATTCAAAAGCTTATGTTTTATGATAATTTAGTAAAAATGAAACATGTTTATTTTGCTTATGAAAGTATAAAGAACTTAAGATGTGTCTTGTGTATATATATAGGGTTAGGATTCGATTATATTGTGTAAAACTTAATTATTTTTATATCATTTTGCACCGTTGGATGATAGTAATAAATGACTAAAATTGTTTCTTTATTTTGTTTTCTGCGATAATCTTTGCATTTTCTATTGTTAGTCCCATACATCCATTTATCTTTATCAAACGGTCCAAAAATATGTAAAATTTTTAATTTTTTTATTAAGCCTATAAATTTTAAAAATTGAAGAGACAAGAATTTTATTTTACTAATATTTAAACTAAAAATAACCTAAAAATCATTATACTAAAAATTCGGAGAGATGCAACGTCCCTTCTTAGCCTATTAATGCCTTCGTCCCTATACATAGGGATAGAATCCGATTACACAATATAAGTGAATCTAACCCGGCTTAGTACCTCTCTTGTCCCACTACTTTGCCCAGATTTTCAGGTTGACCCTTTTATTATTCTTTATATCAATTTTGATAATTAAAATAATCTAAAAAAATTATTTAAGGTTTAAATTTATCATTTAAAATATCATAAAATTCTAAAAAAGTTTTAAATTTATATTTTTTAAAGATGTTATTGTGTTTAATTAAATATATATAAAAAGTTTGAAATTTATATAAAAAAGTTGGATGATTAGAAATTTCTAAAATGATTTGAGTTATTCTGAAAAAATAAAAAAGTTTTGGATTTTTGTACACTTTTAGGGGTTGTTACTTTTAATGATTTTATTTGAATTTTTTATTTTTTAATAAAATAATATTTTTAATTTTTAATTTTTAATAAACAGGGGTCAAAACTTTTCTCCTCTATTTGATTTTTTTTTTAATATTTATCTTTTATTATTAAATATTTATATTTTGTCTTTAATTTCAAATTTTAGTTTCGTCCCTGTTTACGTATAGTGAATGCCAAAGAGCAATATGAACACTAGCATAGAGTCTACTCTCTATTTTTATAACTTTATAGATATTTCAAGTAACAATTTACTTAGTGGTTGTCTTTTGAATTTCAGTTGTATTTATAATAAGAAAAAACAAGAAAAATAATGTGTTTATCATGATTTATTAATGATATACTAAATTAATTGTTTAAAGTAAAGATATATATTTTCAAAGTCCATTTTAAAATATTCCCCTAGAGCTTTGAAAATATCTGAGACAACTCTACTTAGATGATTAATCAAAGTAGTCCAATAAATACATGATAATGGCTTATCAGATGAACTTACATATCTACATATGAACTTCTTTCTTTTTGCCTAAGAAAAGAACCCAGAAAGAGCAATAGTGCAAAGAAATCAGTTCATGCATGCTCATAGAAGACAACTGGTTCCGAAACTGCTTAAATTAGAAGCCAAACCTGGCTATATTCGGTCGGCTCTTGTTTTGTCCGTTGCCGCCTCGACCCGTCGGAGAAGAAAAAAAAGGCGAGCTTTTGGGTGAAATGTTAGCATTCAGGGTGAGTAGTTGAAACAAGATCAGTTTGATACATGATTTAGTTGTACTATATGTGTCCTCAAGCTACAGTCTTTGACCTGATGAAAAGATTCATTCCAATAAGCCATATGAACAGATGATAGCTTGGGAAACTAAGAAAAATGCAATATTTTCACCTGAATGGCTGCTAATGCGGACAGATAGTCCTTACATTGTTTGAGCAAAACCCTTTCTTTCGTGGTCTCACTCGCGAGTTTGGTCACTAAAGAATTCATTTCCTCGACCTGCAATGGACGAATCATGTTCAGAGAATCCGGTAAACTATATGCCTTGGTTCGGAAGTTTTCCAACTTGCAAGATTAATGTCTACAAGATTGAATTAACGAATTTTTACCTTAGATGATAGTCTGCAAATTGAAGATGTGATTGCCTGCGTGACGTCCCCTGCTGAACTAACACCATTCTTCAGATTTTGGATATCTGTCTATTACAAGAAAACGAAGGAAGCTAAGGGAAGCAAGAACAGCACATTAAACCTCACCGATGGTTATGAAACGGAACCGATAATAGATCATATATCAAAAGGCAAGGGGGAAAGAGAGGAAAAGGAAGAAACTTACTATTGCTATTCCGACAATTGGAAGACGAAGAGTACTTGCCTTTAAACCTTCAGTCACTCCTAGCAAAGAACTAGAGTGGTCTCTTTCGAGGAGCGTCCATGCCTCTAAATGAGCTATCTACACATACAAATTGTAAAAAAGTACGTATATAGACGTTAACTACATGTACAGTATGATTAATCTGAAGAACTACAAGGAACTGGTTAATAACAACTCAATTCTCTTTAGCATGACCGAGTGTCGCAGATCTGATGTTGTCATCTGAGCACTACAAAGATATTTCTGATGCAAAAAGAAGCAAAATTGGGTTCGGGCAAACAAGACTTGTTAGAGACCATAATGTCAAATCTCTGCCTCAGCTCACAATTATTGTTTTCTAGGCCTAGTTCTTTTCATATGAAGCTGACTATGACACCAAATGATTGATAAAAAGAACACTTAACCATTCCTTTTCATATTTCTAACACGACCATCGAACATTCGAGAACGAGATGGACAGACTGGAAATCTATACCTCTGCACTCAGCTTCTGAGTCATGAAAGTGGCATCCGCTTTTGCATTTGTGAATCTCCATTGCAAGTACCAGTTATAAAGAAGCCTTAAAACACGAGCATCAACTATCCGATCTTCCCTGTTCTTTCCTCTCCGAATATCAACAGAAAAGCACAGATTCGAAGGGGTATTGATAGAATTCCCAATCATCTGATCACCAACTGCATTTCTCACCCGAGCAGAACTTAGCCCCCTTGAAGGAGAAGTTGAAGGTGTCCAAAGCTTACTGGGAGAAGCAGGTCTTGTCCACAAAGAACACATAGCACCATCACTAGAAAACCTTTTTGACTGACTAAACTTGGTTGAACCTCCAGTTCTAGAGCCAGGGCTTGCACAAAAAGGTGAACCCGGGTCCTGCAACCGCCTTAGCCAGCTGTTAGTTTCCTGCCAAAACCTCAAGGACACTCCAATATTACGTGCAAACTCCTCCCTTTCAGAAGACCACTTGCTCCACATTCTTGCATACCAGAATTGGAGCTCCCAGAGGACACACTATCCATATCGGATGCAGTGAGATCGCAAGAGACGGCATTCAGCTTAGGCTTATCTTCTTTTAACATCTCAACAGCACCTCCAAAATCCAAACTCAACCTCCTAGCACTGGGACCATCAAAAGAAACTCTCCTAGTCCCACTACTACTCTCTTCAAGCATTGCACGGGATTGAAACACCTTCCTATCAATGTCATAATTCAAACTCCTAGACAACGGATTCGAACCTGAATTCCGGGTCCGGGCTTTTCCCGGATCCACCGGCTTCGAGCTCTACACCTTTCAGGAACAGCTGTCCTAATCAAATTGGAACCCTCTTGAACTTTTATCTTACTAAAGGGAAGTGAAAATGCCTCACCTTGAAACGAAACGAGTAAGCTTCTCCTAGAAGTAATCATCATCTTGTTAGCAGCAGGCAATTCAATAGCATTAACATTGTTTCGTAGTGACAATTGACCTCCGAGCCGCCTCCGGTCGACTGATCGAGACCGTTTCGGAAGCAAAGACACGATCACTGGAGCCGGTTTCGAAGTAGAACTAGCAGTCGTTGTTGCTGGTGAAGATGAAGGAGACAAATACCTTGAAAAAACTTTTTTGCCTTTGGGTTTTCTAGTAACAGTGGAGCCAATACTCTTCGTTGTTGGGTTTTCTTCAACGGAGTGACAAAATGCAGCCGCCATTATCAGACACTGCAAAGGAACCTACTATCTCCTCTACATTGGCAAAGAAACTGTGTATTTAGCAGCAATGAATCTTCATTTTCATGGCTGAAAACTGGTAAACGAACAAGACTTTGTAATTTTACATGAAAATGGAAGAAAACTCATAAAGGGTTTCTGAATGATTCTGCATTTTACATCAACAACAGTGAAACTGACTTGAAAAGTAAGATTTGGGAAGAAAATAGAAAGATTCAGCTGGGGTTTTCTCAGTTCTGGGTTTTTGTTAATCTTTGGAAGGAAGTTGATTGATTAATTATAAAATTCTTTTCTGAATCCAACGAATCAAATTTTACCAATTTCAATATATGCTGGAAATATAATGTCACGATGAACAATATAGAAATCCGTATAGAAATGATGATGATAATAACAATAAGAATGCTAATAAACTTGTTTTCTGTTTAATTAACTAGTAGTCATGTCAATTAGATTACTCACTCTAATTGTTTCTTATAATTTTTTTATATTCGATAATCACTTCACTCAACTTTTTTATTAATCTTAATAATTTATAAGGATAACTGGATATTTAATATTATTTTTTTATTTTGATACTTTAGCTATTTTTTTTATATAGAATGATACCCAATGTTTTATTTTATTTTTATTTTAGTATTGTATCATTAAAATATTAATGACAAACTCATTAAGAGAGAAAAAAAATCATATATGATTAACTATTATATTATTTTTTTCTCTTCTAATCAACATGCTACTGTCACGGACCGCACCATAGGGCCCGAGACTAGCACAGACCAGGTTGCCACAAAAGCACTACAAAGCCTTTTGGGCATCTCAACACCAACCCAATCACTCACTGGAGCCCAAGTAGGAATTGGCTCAACACTTGGTGATGAAGACTTATCCAAATCAGATTTGGAAAGTTATCTTTAGGATTCTTATCCTTATCTCTTATCCCTGTAATTTAGGCAACTAGCTTAGATTAAGGAATGTAGAGATAGTGTTGAATCTGGACCTTTGATGGATTTCATTTGTAACCGTCGGATGTAAGGGGCTTCAAGTATAAATAGAGGCCTTCCCCACCTCATTTGTCACTCACTTCTTCATTGAGGAATACAAAGAGCATTCACTCAAAATCTCTCTAGCCTTTGCCATTTCTCTTCTTTCAATTGTTCTTTTCTTTCCGCAAGGTTCTTAGCATTCTAGCTTTGAATGTTTGAGGTTTACTTAGGCGATTTACTGGAAAAAAAAACGCGTCTAAGGCCGCACGCCCCGAGAAGCTGAGTTCTACGGACGTGACAAGTGGTATCAGAGCGAGTTGTTCAATCGAAATGGCGCCACAAAGTGTTAGCGAGGTCCTAGCAATTGACCGAGAGACTCATGCAGGAGCTGCGGGGAAGAAGCGCGAGAGTTCCAGGGACATCATTGCTACCTTGGATAAGAGGGTTGCGAGACTGGAGGATGCCTTGGGCAAGTTCCAGGAGACCCAAGATGAGGCCGAGGAGCGCCTCGAGAAGATGGAGTCCCAAAATGACGAAATCTTGGAGCAAGTTTAGTCCATTGTGGATGAGAAACTGACCAAGCAAGATGAATCCCTTCAAGTTGCAATGGAGGCAATGAAGAAGGAAATGATGGGGGAGATCAAGAAGCTCAATGCCGAGCTACTCCTCTATAAGAATGCCATTGTAGGTGGCATGGTGGCTGAAGCGACTGCGCCTAAGCCCAGGATCGATGTGCCAAAACCCAAAGAATACAAGGGGGCGAGGACTGCTCAGGAAGTGGACAACTTCATCTGGGGGCTAGAGCAGTACTTTCGTTTGATGGGCATCAAGGATGAAGCTACTAAGGTGAATACAGCTTCAATTTATTTGGTTGATGCCGCCCTGTTATGGTGGCGAACCAAATGTTCCGAGTCCAGTGATGGGGACATTCCAGTTGAGACATGGAAAGAATTCCAATCGGAGCTTAAGGAGCATTTCTATCCCAAGAATGCTGACGAGGAGGCTCGCGACAGACTTCACCAATTGAAGCATGAAGGCTCAATTCAGGAGTATGTCAAGAGATTTTCTGAGCTCAAGTTGCAGATCAAAGACTTGAGTAAATCAGAAGGGTTATATCTCTTCAAATCCGGTCTTTAGCGATGGGCAAGAATGGAGCTGAAGAGGATGGTGTGCAAGATCTTTCAGAAGCGATGACCGCTGCAGAATCTATTACGGAATTCGATAAGAAAGATTCTTCTAAACCAAAGCATAAAGGCAATGGTAGTGGAGATAAAGATAAGTCCGCAAAGAATGGTTCCGGAAAACCGCACAACAGAGCGGGAGATAAGCAAATCCGGGCCCAAAACGATAAGGGCGAATTTAAATGCTACAACTGCGATGGTAAACAATTAGCCAGAAATTGCCCACAACAACGAAATGAGAAGGTTGCTGCCATCCAAGAGAAGACTGGAGAAGGAGAAGAGGTTGTCAAGCTCAACTCCATCATCAGTTCCATGGAATTCAAGAAAGATTCTAAGGAGAAGGGACTCATGTACGTAGACGTCTCTATTGCTGGGCAAAAGTTGAGTGCACTCATAGATACTGGTGTCTCAGAATTGTTCGTGTCCGAACAAGTTGCCAAGAAACTTGGCCTTCGTGTGGAGAATGCAAGTGGATTCATCAAGACCGTGAATTCCGAACAGACTCCGATTGCGGGGGTAGCAAAAGGAGTGAAGCTCGAGATTGGTGGCTGGATCGGTAAGGAAACGATCAAAGTAATCCCTCTCGATGAATTTGATTTCGTGATTGGTCTAAGTTTCCTGGACCGAATTAAAGCGTTCCCTGTGCCATTTGCAAATTCTTTACTAATTCTTGACCCGAGTCATCCATGCCTTGTTCCGGTGAACCGAGAGTCTGGAATTGGGGCCAAGATGTTGTCAGCAATCCAGTTCAGCAAAGGGGTACGCAAGGAGCAACCAGTTTTTCTAGCGTCATTGGTCCATGATGAGCCAATCAAGGCGAAAGGAGTTCCACTTGAGGTGGAACAAGTGTTGGCAGAATTCCGAGATGTGATGCCTGCCGAGTTGCCCAAAACTCTCCCACCGAAGAGGGAGGTCGACCATAAGATTGAACTTGTGTCGAACGTGGAGCCACCAGCCCGAGCCCCCTATCGAATGGCTCCGCCCGAGTTAGAGGAGTTGCGTAGACAATTGAAGGAACTCCTTGAAGTAGGCTATATCCGACCGTCTAAGGCACCATATGGAGCACCGATGCTATTTCAGAAGAAGCATGATGGAAGTCTTCGAATGTGCATCGACTACAAGGCTTTGAATAAGCTCACTGTGAGGAACAAGTACCCGATCCCACTGATAGCAGACTTGTTCGACCAACTTGGTGGTGCAAAGTGGTTCACCAAGTTAGACTTACGGTCAGGATATTGGCAAGTAAGAATTGCAGAAGGAGATGAGCCAAAGACAACTTGTGTGACACGCTACGGCTTGTACGAATTCCTAGTGATGCCATTCGGCCTCACAAACGCTCCCGCCACCTTCTGTACTTTGATGAACAAGGTACTACAACCCTTTCTGGATCAGTTCGTTGTAGTTTACCTGGATGACATTGGCATCTACAGCAAGGACCTTGGGGAGCATGTGAAGCACTTGAGGCAAGTGTTTAAGGTCCTGCGAGAGAACGAGCTCTATGTCAAAGAGGAAAAGTGCTCGTTTGCCCAGATGGAGGTCCTTTTTCTAGGCCACATAGTCGAAGGTGGCAAGATCAGGATGGATGGGGCCAAGGTACGGGCTATTGAAGATTGGAAGCCGCCAGCCAAGGTGACCGAGCTGAGATCCTTCCTTGGGCTAGCCAACTTCTATCGAAGATTTGTCAAAGGTTACTCCAAAATTGCCACACCCTTGACCGAGTTGTTGAAAAAGGACAAGGCGTGGGATTGGAACACTGAATGTCAGGAAGCCTTTGACGGACTAAAGAAGGCTATGGCGAGTGAGCCTGTGTTGGTGTTGCCTGATCACACCAAGCCTTTTGAGATCTACACCGATGCATCTGACGTAGCCATTGGTGGAGTCCTTATGCAAGAAGAACATCCAGTTGTATATGAGAGCCGGAAGCTGAATGAGACCGAGCAGAGGTACACGGTCCATGAAAAAGAAATGACAGCAGTAGTGCACTGTTTGCGCATTTGGCGACACCACATACTTGGGTCAAGGTTTGTGGTTTATACAAATAATGTGGCTAATAGTTATTTTCTAACCCAGAGCAAGTTGTCTCCAAAGCAGGCTCGATGGCAGGAATTTCTTGCAAAATTTGATTTTTCCTTGGAGTACAAGTCCGGGAAAGTAAACACAGTTACCGATGGATTAAGCCGGAGGTACAACATGGAGACCATAAGTCTACCGAAGGGACAATTGCTTGAGCGCATCAAGGAGGGACTATCCCAGGATCCAACAGCCAAAATGCTGATCAGTTATGCCAATGAAGGGAAAACCAGAAGGTTTTGGCTCGAGGATGATTTACTATATGCCCGAGGACACCGTCTGTATGTGCCACAGTTTGGAGAATTGCGCAAGGAGATCATGAAGGAGTGTCATGACTCTAAGTGGGCTGGCCATCCAGGAATGACCCGGACGATGACACTTATCAGCGAGCACTACTACTGGCCACGCATGGGTGAAGATGTCGAAGCCTATGTGCGGACTTGTCTTGTGTGCCAACAGGACAAGATTGAGATGAAGAAGCCTGCGGGATTATTGCAGCCTTTGCCAATTCCCGAGCGACCATGGGAAAGTGTCTCCATGGATTTTATTGTCGGTTTGCCCAACACTAACGGACTGTCAAACATTATGGTTGTGGTTGACAGGTTTTCGAAGTATGCAGTCTTTATTCCAGCATCCAAAGTGTGCCCATCCGATGAAGCGGCTCGACTTTTCCTAAAGCATGTGGTGAAGTACTTTGGAGTGTCAAAGACAATCATTAGTGACCGGGACACGCGTTTCACAGGGAGATTTTGGACGGAGTTGTTCAAGCTTTGGGGATCAAGCCTGAACTTTTCTACGAGCATCCACCCACAGACCGACGGGCAAACCGAACGAGTGAATGCATTATTAGAGATCTACTTGAGGCACTATGTAAGTGCCACGCAGCATGACTGGCCGAAGCTGTTAGATGTGGCCCAGTTTTCCTACAACTTGCAACGGACCGAGGCGACAAACCAGACTCCTTTTGAGATCGTGAATGGGCAACAACCGTTTACACCCAGCACGATTGTTTCTAAGTACCAGGGGCCTAATCCAGCAGCACACAAGTTTGCCAAAGAGTGACAAGAAAATCACGACTTAGCCCGAGCTTGTTTACACTAGGCGGGGAAACGGACCAAGAAGTGGGCGGATACAAAGCGGAGGGACGTAAATTTCCAGGTTGGTGATTTAGTCCTAGCCAAATTGACCGGGATCTTGCGCAACCCAGCCGTACACAAAGGGCTTGTGCGAAGATATGAGGGTTCTTTCAAAGTTGTGAAGCGAGTAGGCACCATGGCCTACAGGATCGAATTGCCTTCGACCATTTGAGCTCATCCAGTGTTTCACGTAAGTTTACTCAAACCATACCATCAAGATGAGTTAGACCCAGATCGAGGTAAGTCACACCGAGCGCCAGTCGGAGTGAAGATCTCCTACGACAATGAGGTTCGAGAAATCCAAGCGGAGAGGGTCATACGTCGACCAGGCCATAGACCGAGGCACGAATATTTTGTTCTTTGGAAAGGACTCCCCGACAATGAAGGCAGTTGGGAGCATACCGAGGCTCTTTGACAATTCAAGAACCAAATGGAGTAGTACCATTCCAGTAGGGTGACGAGGGCATCACCAGATCCAGTGGGGGAGAATGTCACGGACCGCACCATAGGGCCCGAGACTAGCACAGACCAGGTTGCCACAAAAGCACTACAAAGCCTTTTGGGCATCTCAACACCAACCCAATCACTCACTGGAGCCCAAGTAGGAATTGGCCCAACACTTGGTGATGAAGACTTATCCAAATCAGATTTGCAAAGTTATCTTTAGGATTCTTATCCTTATCCCTTATCCCTGTAATTTAGGCAACTAGCTTAGATTAAGGAATGTAGAGATAGTGTTGAATCTGGACCCTTGATGGATTTCATTTGTAACCGTTGGATGTAAGGGGCTTCAAGTATAAATAGAGGTCTTCCCCACCTCATTTGTCACTCACTTCTTCATTGAGGAATACAAAGAGTATTCACTCAAAATCTCTCTAGCCTTTGCCATTTCTCTTCTTTCAATTGTTCTTTTCTTTCCGCAAGGTTCTTAGCATTCTAGCTTTAAACGTTTGAGGCTTACTTAGGCGGTTTACTGAGAAAAACGCGTCTAAGGCTGCACGCCCCAAGAAGCTGAGTTCTACGGACGTGACACTACAGTGACTAAAATTATAAAACACAAATGACATGTTTACGAGAAAAAAGTGACATAATAGTCTATTATATGTGATTTTTTCTGTCTAGCATGTCATGTGTGTTTTTCTTTTCTTTTTTAATTAATATGTTATTGATTTTTAATGGGTGCAAATCGTCTACCTCTTCCTCATGCCTTCATTTATGTCTCAACTTCAAATTAGAGGGTTTAGGGTTTTAGTTTAGGGTTTTTGGTTATGGTTTAGAGAATTAGAGGTATAGTGTATTTTTTTGGTATATGGTTTACGGTTTAGGATATAGAAAATAAGGGTTAAGGTTTAAAATTTAAAATTTTAAGTAAATTTTTAAAGGAGGCAAAAAAAGAGACGAAAGATTTTTACTCTTTTTTAATGGTATATATCAAAATAAAAATAATATTTTTATTATTTTACGAAAAATAGACAAAAACAGGAAAAAAGGTAAAGACGAATATTAAATATGTAGTTATTTATATGTTCATATTTTTTTCTTTAACCATTTGGCAATGTACATACATTTGCATGCAAAAGTTACTCAAACTTAAATCTTTACTTATTTTTTTATCTTGTATTAATTTAAATGCTAATATTAACCTCAAACATATAATTATTTCTTTGCTTAATAAAAAATTCGAATTTATATGTCTTGTAAGAACCCACATAACAAATGATTTTCCATAAATTAATCGATCAAATTATTGCTTTAACAATAGATTTTTTTTAACTTAGCAGCCATTTTTACTTGAAAAAATACTCTATAGATTTAATTGGTTTTTGAAAGGAAGACACCCACAATGTTTTGTCTAATTTGGGTTATTAATTATCTAAAAAATTATAATTATTAATAAAAGATATTATTAATCTAATTTAAATTAAATATTTTATAGGTCTATTATAAAAACGGCTTTTTCAAACTTATTTTATTTCAAATTTCAATTAAATCAACTTTTCAAGTGATTACAAACTTAGAAAAGAGAGTATTTTAAAATGTGCTCGAATAATTTTGAATTATCGTAATTATTTTTAAAATTGCAGTTTCTTAGGATAAAAGGGGGGAAAGCATTTATAAAGGGGTATTTTAAGAATATTTTTTTTAGTTTAATTTTAATATCTGATTTATTAGACGACTAATTTATATTAAATTTTATGAAGATCTGTTACGAGAACAATCCTCTCGATTCAAGTTTTTTTAGAACGTTAAAATTCGAACCTTTGAATATTGTTCGTAGACATTTTTTAAGAATTTTAACATATATAACTTTTCCTATGAACTGGGAAATTTAATTGGTTACCTAAAAGTTCTCAGCAGCATGTGCTTGACATTCATAGTCCAACCTTCCAAGAATGGACCACAAAATCAAGAATAAACACAAGAAAACAAAGAATACACAAATCATGTGGGTGAGATTCGATCGAGTCGAGTCAAAAAATTCAAATTAATCAAGTCGAGTTTATAAAATTTGATCGGTTTCGTACCTTTGCACAGGTCCATGCTAAAATTGAATTGTTCACAATATATTAACTAAAAAGTGGCTTCAAGAAACTCGAATTTTCGCTTCAAATTTATGGGAAGATGCATTAAAATTCCATTGATACAGGTGAATGAAAGTAAAGAAGAAACGGATGCAGGTAATTAAGAACTAAATGCAAGTAATTTTACCTGAACATACTAGTTTCTCTAAAACTGTAAGCAGTCATTGTTCTTAACCGAACTATTCCGCCGTAAAAGCTAAAAAATTTGACTTCTTTATTTGTCTGCAAAAACACTTTTGAAACGGTTTCAACATATCTGAAGGGTAACAATATTTCCAGGCTAAAAATAGAAGATTAAGATATACTTTTATTTCTCTGCATGTATCTGTATGATTCCTCAGGCTCCTGCAAGAATTCAGAAAGTGCCACTGAATTAGAATTAGCATTTGGAAACAAACATAATCTCATTAAGATAATATTTCTTAATTGATTCCAAATTACAGTGAATCAAAGATAGTGACTTAATTGATCACTCATACTTAAATGATTTCAAGAACTTCCATAAACGGGTGATTGAAAAAAATTTTGAAAGTACATTCTAGGATTGGTTCTTTGAAAAGACTTGGTTCTTAAGCGTGCCTACTGCACCACCTCTCTTATCATAAATTACCTACCTAGTGCACTGTTTATTATTGTTCTTTCTATTAGTTATTAATTCTACAACGTTTGATTCGACCAAGGTCTTGAATCAAAGCATAGAAGAAAGTTGTTCTATACCCTCATCAGAATAGAATTTGTTAGTAAAAGTAACATTAGTTACTAATTCTACAATGTTTGATTCGACCAAGGTCTTGAATCAAAGCATAGAAGAAAGTTGTTCTCTATGTCAAATTTTTAAAGTCTATTTTGATGTATGTTATGAAATACACAGTGTTTAAAATTGACTTAAAAATTATGAAGGTCATTGGACCATAAATAGAAGATGTCAGTGCTAAAAAATTCTTAGTGGTTGATTCCAAATTATAGTGAATCAAAAGTAGTGACTTAATTGATCACTCATACTTAAATGATTTCAAGAACTTCCATAAAAGAGTAATTGAAAGAAAATTTGAAAGTGCATATCTAGGATTGGTTCTTTGAAAAGACTAGGTTCTTAAGTATGCCTAGTGCACCACCTCTCTTATCATAAGTTACCTACCTTGTGTACTGTTCACTATTGTTCTTTCTATTAAAATTGTGTGAACTTTTGTTTTAGGGTTCTAATTTACTAAAATCCTACCGTTTAACAAAAGTTGAGAATTATAAACCCTAAAACAAAAGTTGAGAATTATAATTTTATTTTCGATTTTTAGTCTTTGACTAAATTTCTAATATTTAACAAATTTATAATATTTTGATATTGATGTGTGGCACAATTAGTGAAATTCATGAGGAAGAATTTCAAAACGTGACAACAAAGATGTTGTATATTTGATCATGATGAACTTGATCAAAAGAAAATCCTTCTAGTGCTAGAGAGGATGGGGTAAATATGGTTACCATCTTTTGCTAAGAAAACATTTCTGTGAAATATTTCTAGAACAAGTATATTGAAAGTCAAAAAATGATTTCAAACCGCAAATTAGGCGGTGTATCTCAAGAAGCTAAATTCCGTGAGAAAATGCTTCAATTGTAATGAGATATGCAATAAGTCTTTGGAATTTATACTTCCAAAGGAGATCTTGTCATAATAATTGATCTGACGAAAAATTATTTGATGGAAATTTATTATCTTCATGATAAAAAATTTAGTTTTCTTAAAAGCAAAGCTGATATAGGGAAATTCTCCTTATAAGAAGGATGTTGAAACCCAAATTGATTAATTTGAGGAGAAAATCTAAGTGAGTAATGTGCCTAACATGTGGGAGAGTTGTTCTATCAACTAAGCGCGAGACATCATATGTGTTATGGAAGGAAATAAAGTCTTCCTATAACCTTATAAAAATGTAGGGGCGTCACACCAAGGTAATATTTCATTACTAAAGAAAATGAAAATAAGTGGACTGTATTTTCATTGGCTATGTGAAACATAGCAACGAATATCAATTTTTATAGAAAAATATGATAATGAAAAACAAAGACTCATTCTTTAAATGCACTTTCTAGAGAAGTTGATCCAAGTTTCGTAAAACGAACTATGGATATGGGAAAGAGTCCACATGTTCAATAAACGGTTGAAACAAAGATATTGTCATGATGAAAAATAAATGTGACAAATGATGGTATGTCAAACCTACTAGGATATATGATCCTGTGTTGATGACGTACAGTAAAATGGTAAATATACCAAAGAACTATCAATTTAAGATTGATATGAAAAATATGAGATGGATAGATTTGATTTTGAGGATCCAAATCAAGCAATCACTTGAAGGTATCATATTGACACAGTCACAATACATGGAAAAAGAAGTTATCATATACAATCTAAGAGGATTGTATTAGACAAAGTAGTGCTTTCACTGTGAGCAGTTTAAGCAAATTCACAAAATAATCCAAGGTCAAACCCTAGATAATAATTGTGAGAATTTTGAGATATTTCAAAGATACTCAAGATTTAAAGTATTATTCTATAAAGATTCTTCGATATAAATGAATATGTTCATAATGAATGAATAAGTTTTCAAGTGTTTTCTCAAGACAAACGTTTACAACCAGATTCAAAATAGAATCTGAGTTTGAGATCCAGATAACTCTAAAAAAAGTCAAATGACATTAAAATATCTTGAAGGATACTCATGAATGGCATGAGAATGTGCCAAAAATATGTATTGGTAGAGCACATAGCTTTATAAGCAACGGTAATTTGAGACATATGTATCCTCAATATAATACTATTAGACAATTGATCTCAAATAGAGTTAGCGCTACTAATTTGATAAAATCAAAGGATAACATTATGGATCCATTAACCTAAGGGTTAAATTGAGATCAAGTTGAAAAAAAATCTGAAGGGATGAGACTAAAGCCCATGAAAAATAAAGGCGCTATATAAAGGGAAAAACCTACCTAGTTGACTGGAGATCCCAAGATCTAGGTTCAAAGGGACAACCTAATTGCATAGACCTGTGGAGTCACTGTGGGGTTCCTCTCCCAAGTCCATTCCTATGATGTGAACAGTGACAATAATTTAGTAAAGGTTAAGCAAAAGTTTTTAATGATCATTGTGTGCTTCAGTGTACCTAACTACATAAGTCACCTATGTGAGAGTGAAGTGGGTCCTCTTCAAGGAGACTATTGGGCATAGTTCTTTCAAACTCTTGCAGAACTAAAAGATATCCACGGCCATATGGACATAAACGTGAGAGCTAAAACTCTTATCAGAAAGATAAATGTATGAAGTATGTCATCATTTACACCAACGACTGACAGTTCAAGGACATCACGTCTACTGATTAGATAGTAAAATAAATATACTTTCACAAGGAAAGGTTCAAAGGAGGAAACCTACCTATCATATGCATCTATCAATCGCAAAGCCTATCACCACATCTAGCCAAAATATTTTGATAAAATCATCAATTTCATTCATGTGTGGGATTGTTGGAAAAAACAGTGAGAAATGACTAACTTTGAGTCATATTTTAGAATAGTAAACATGGAGATTCGAATAAGAAATTTATTGTTTCTTATTTTACTCCATGAGATCTTTACAATAGTATCTCATATGCTCAAAATAGTTGAGTGATGAATGAGAAATTGATACTTAAAGTAAGAAAGTCGTGAATAGAGTGAGGAATGAAACCCTATTATCCCACATGAGTGGGATAAATGAAGTGGGAAGTGTTTATATACACTTACCCACATACTTGTCATCGAATGACTTAACTTTTGTATTAGGATGCACGACATGGACGTTGCAAATGTTCGTGCTAGTTGGGCCATTTGGGAACTTACGGATATTTTACCCGTTGTGATTAAATTTTTTCCTTAAATTATTTTTTTAATATTCGAGAAGAGATTGTATTTTACTTAAATACAACTTAAGAATATTAGATAAGATAAAATTGACTATTTATAGTAAATTTGAATTTAATTCGGATTAGAATTCTCACTGGTTTTAACATATATTTTTCCTATAAATAAGAATTAAACTCTCAATTTCTAAACACACTCAAAAATCATTTCTACTCTCTTTTTTTTTCTGGTGACTGGCGAAGACAAGAAAAGCAAGGGATCTCTACAACTGTGCTAATGTTGAAGATTCTCTTGTTTTTGTATCTTGGGAGACACTACCAATAAACTCAAGAACCTCAAAAGTGTCAGAAAATTTGTCTTAAGGAAATTGTGTTCGTGCAGACCTCAACACGATTCCTACTTATCGTTTCCAAAATCGGTTTGATCTAAAATATTTATTTATTTTATTTCATATTTTTAGTTTTTTTATTTTGTTCGTTAAATAATAATATTTTTTTATTTTATTATTATTTTATTTTCTTAGATTAACAACGTATTTTTCTAACATGAAGTTGATTGATTAATTATATAAAAATTATTGTATCCAATGAATCAAATTTTACCAATTTCAACATATAACGAAATATAATATCATGATGAACAATATAGAAATCCATTGAGAAATGATTCATGATAATAACAATATTAATGTTAATAAACTTGTTTTATGTTTAATTAACTAGTAGTTAAACTTAATCATGTCAGTTAGATTATTCACTCTAATTGTTTTTTATGTTTTTTATTTTCGATATATAGTTTGACTCGATTTTTTTTAATAATCTTAATATTTTATAGGAATAACTATATATTTATACTCATTTTATTAATTTTTTCTGTTTTAGTGCTCTATCTATTTTTCTAATAAAATAGTACCTAATTTTTCATTTTGTTTTTATTTTAATATTTTTCTGTTAAAAATTTAACAACAAATTTATGAGATAAAAAGTTATATATGACAAATTGTCACATCATTTTTTCTCTTAATCAGCTTGTTACATTGATTAAAATTATAAAAAAATATAGCATGTTGATTATGAGAGAAAATGATACGACAATCTACTATATGTAATTTTCTATTTAATATCTAGAACATCGTGTATTTTTTCCTCTTTTAGTCAATATGTTATTGATTTTTTAATGATGGATACCAAATTAAAATCAAAATGTAAATTAATTATCACTTTACGAAAAGAAAAGGTAAAAATCAAAATAGAAAAAAGAATAAATATGAGATATTAAATATATAGTTATCTTTAATTTATATATTGATATTTTTTTCTTAAACATTTGATAAGTACATACATTTCTAGATAAAATTGTTCGAACTAAATATTTTTTTCATCTTAATATAAATTCGAATATTGATATTAGTCTTAAACATATAATTATCTCTTTACTTGATAAAGTTTTTAAAGTTTTATAGGTGCCGTAATCAATGATTAAGTTAATTAAACGATTAAAAGTTAAGAAACATGTAAGATTTAATTGTTAAGAAACCGACTTTCCATACATTAATCAATCAAATTATTGGTTTAACAGCAGATTTAATTTTTTTTTTTAACTTAGCAGTCATTTTTACTTAGAAAATACGCCATAGATTTAATTAGTTTTTAAAGGAAGACACCCACTATATTTGGTCTAATTTGGGTTATTAATTATATAAAAAATATAATCATCGATAATACACATTATTCGATTAATTTAAATTAAATATTTTATAAATCTATTATGAAAACGGCTTTTTTAAACTTAAAATTTGATCGAACAACTTCGAATTATTGTAATTATTTTTTAAATTGATGTTCCTTAGGATCTAAGAAACAAAAAGAAAAGGAGGAAAGAATTTATGAAAATATATTTTAAGAATTTTCTTTTTAGTTTAATTTTAATATCTGATTTATTAATCGATTAATTCAGATTAAGTTTTGAAGAGGTCTATTACGAGAACAATCTTCTCAATCCAATTTTTTTCCTTTCAAAACAACAAAATTTAAACGTATGAATATTGTTGGTAGACATTTTTTAAGAATTTTAACATACATAACTTGTCCTTTGAGCTGGGAAATTTATTTGGTTACCTACAAGTTCCAAGCATGTGCTTGACATTTATTTTCCAACCTTCCAAGAATGGACCATAAAACCAAGAACAAACACAAAAAAACAAAGAAAACACAAACCATACAAAGAAAGTTCTAAACAAATACAAATAAAAAAATAAGGTATTCAAAATTAAGGGTGAGGTTCGATCGAGTCGAGTCAAAAAAATTCAACTTAATCAAATCGAGTTTATAAAATTTGATCGGTTTTGTACCTTTGCACAGGTCCATGCTAAAATGGAATTGTTCACAGCTCAAATATTCGCTTCAAATTTGTGGGAGGATGCATTGAAATTTCATTGATACAAGTGGATGAAAGTAAAGAAAAAACGGATGCTGGAAATTAAGAACTAAATGCAAGTAATTTCACCTAAACATACTAGTTTCTCTAAAACTATAAGCAACTATTGTTCTTAATTGAACTATTTCACCAGAAAAGTTAAAAATTGACTTCTTTTTTTGTTTGCAAAAACACTTTTGAAATGGTTTCGGCATATCTGAAGCATTATTTGATTGTGGGATGCAAGAGTAACTGTATTTCCAGGCTAAAAATAGAAGATTAAGACATACTTTTATTTCTCTGCATGTCTCTCCATGATTCCTCAGGCTCCTACAAGAATTCAGAAAGTATCACTGAATTAGAATTGGCATTTGAAAACAAACATAATCTATTGGTTTATTACTAACATGAAAATATAAGGACAACATCCCCTTATAAGGATGGACCGAGGGGTCGCACCCTGAAAATTTCGAAATCTCATACTATTTACGTATTTTCTTTATATTTTTTATAGATGATTTAAGTTTACACTGATGAACATTTATAATTTTACACCTTAAAAATTTTTAATATAACTTCCTAACATTTCGGACCCCTTACTACACGGAACAAACAAGGGGATTGAGTTGATCTTTAAAGTTCAAGGGACTATTCGGTTAAACTTACTAACCTAAAGAGAGTTATGCTTAATTTTATGCACATATCCCTTTGCAATCTAAAATTGAACCCCCAAATCACATGACTGTGTCCACCATTGTTTCTTTCATGTTTTCCTAACAAATGAAGAGTTCCGTTAACAAAAGGCAATAGCATCTTACTGCAAAAATCATAACTAGGATAAACAGCAGTAAAACTTCTCCAACAATTTTCATTAAATGAAAACAAATAAGGCTGAATACAATTATCATCTTTATCAAGCCCAAGTATAAGTAGTTTGTAATCATTAGTTCTCGAATTAAACCCAAACCCGGAAATCGAAAACACAGCTTCACTAACGATAATCAGCGGCAAAGAAATGTACTTTCGAATCGAAGGGTTCCAAATAACGAATTTCAAATCACAACCATCGAATCCAAGGGGATAAAATCCAGCACAAATCAAACCATTGCAAGAACCAATCACTCTAGAATGATACATGCTACAAATGGGAAGGAATTGAAGCAGCTTAAACTTATTCTTTTATAGTTAGGGGTGTGTAAAATCGGGTTCGGTTAATCTTTTATAAATTATTTCGGTTAACCGATAAATTCAGGTTATCAAATTCTTAACCCTAAACCGTATCTACTCAACCGGTTAACCATTTAGTCGGTTAACTAAAAAATTCGACTCGGTTTGATTCGGTTAATAGTTTTTTTTTTTTACTTTGTTCATAAATTTAAACATGTTAAAAATTACATACTTTTAAAAATAATACTATGAGTAATATTTCAAACACTTTACAATAAAACATCATTCAATAAAATATTATAAACAATACTAGTTCATAATCTTTTAAAAGTTAAAACATGCCAGAATTATGAAAACAAATTGCATATGTGCAATGTTTGCACTTTGCAATTTGCAGGTACTAGAAAGTGAGGAGAAGAAAAAGAGTTCGAGTCGGTAGAACATAAACAGAATAAGGCTAAGGATTTTATTTTTATTTTGGGGAAATAAATACATATATTAAATGATAATATATTACTGGTCGGTTCGATTACCCGAAATTTTATAAAACTGAAAACCGTAACCGAACTGGTATTCAATAATTAAAAAAATTAAAACTGAAATTAATTTATTCGGTTTGGTTAACCAAAATTTTGGTTTGGTTTTTTGATTTTTAGGTCCGGGTTCGGTTTTCTTACACACCCCTATTTATGGTATCGATGGTTTTCTCTTTCAAAAAAGATATAGCAAAACTCACCTTAAAACTATTCACCAACAAATAATTTTTATTCGGTTAGATGACTCCAATTACATGCTTTGAAAGCAACAAGTTCTTTTTACGATAAAAAATCTAGCATTGCTTGATCATGCTGATGGAAAAGTTGTTATTCCTTCTCGATGCCTCGACGAGGGTGGTGTCAAGGTTCCCAATCCGAAGTATGTCACATACAGGCAACAAGATAGTGTCTTGTGTTCTTGGTTTGTGTTTTTGGTTTCTTTCCTCTATCAGTGCATTTATTTTGTCTTCTTTGATGAACTGCAGTTGAGATATGGGATAAGATAAATCAACTATTTTTCGCTTTCTTCTTCTACCAATATAATATACCTTCATTGTTCTTAAAAGAGTCTACGTAAGCGTGATCAGACTATGCATGAGTACCTAGCCCAGATACAAGTGATCTGCGACAACCCTGGAGTTTGTGGAAATTCTTTGACTGAGACGATGCATATCTCAATTACTCCAAGTGCATGTATGTTTCTTAACTCGAAAACTTTTTTAGATCCGAGAAAGTAATTGTTGCAAATGGAATGAATACTCATATTGTTAACATAGGAACTGTCTTTTTGCAATCGGTATAGACTCTTGTTATTGAATAATCTATTATATGTGCCTGTAATTAAAAAAAATATATTCTATTTTAAAGTTTACTAAAGATAATAATGTATCCTTGAAATTTTATCCTGAGTTTTATATTGTAAAAGATCTTGTAACTCACCAACTGATTTTACAGGGTTAGAGAGTGATGGGTTTTACAAGTTTGCTTCTTCTCTTACATCACCATATGTTTCTGGTTCTTATTCATGCACTATTAGCGATTGTCGTAATGATGTTTGTAATTCTTGTGTAATATCTTTTAAAGGAGAGATTATACCGTGAACCCTGTTTACCACGTCGTTCATGGTTCAAATAATTAAGACCGTTGATCTTTAAATAACCACCTAATAACTACCCATCCACTAAGTCCATGAAGGAAAGAGATGATGATTCACTTGGAAAAAAATTAAGATCAACGGTCCTGATTACTTGGGACCATGGATGACGTGGTGAACAGGGTTCACTGTATAATTTTTCCTTTTGAAGATACTTTTGAACTTTGACATAGGAGGTTAGGACATCCATCCAGTAATGTTCTTGAGAAATTGTTTAAGTCTTGTAATGCATTTTTTTTTTTGAGTAATCTTATAATGCATCTTGTTTGAATAATAAGACATTGTTCTATGAAGCTTGTCAACTTGAAAAGATTCACAAGCTTCCATTTCAAAAATCTACTCTTGTATGTGATAACCTCTTCAACTAGTTTAGATAAACTT
Organism: Abelmoschus esculentus; assembly: GCA_035048815.1. NCBI lineage: Eukaryota > Viridiplantae > Streptophyta > Magnoliopsida > Malvales > Malvaceae > Abelmoschus > Abelmoschus esculentus. The sequence goes on from JAUCBN010000038.1 coordinate 4,003,324, forward strand.
ATGAGACCTATCCCTTTTGCGGTCACTAATTTTATTCGGGTAAAAATCCGATTTAATTCTCGTTTCAATTCTAGTAACGGACTTTAATTTAATTGTTAAGTATAAAATTTCAAAAAAAAATAGTATAATTGTACATAATATTTTCTAAAAATCCAAAAAAATAATATTCATATATTATATTTATATTTGTGTATATAAGTTATTTCTTTGTTAAAATATATATATATTATTATTATCTTCTTTAAAAGAAAAAAATCAAAAAATATTACATGATATTTGTTTTTTTAACTTACGTTTCCTTTCCCTTTTATTATTATTTATCATCTTTTTAAGTTTTATTTTCATATTATTTATTTTATTATTATTATTATTTATTATCATATTTTTATATACATGACAGTAAATTGTTAATTTAATTTTTAACATATTTATTATCATATTTATTTTATTATTTATTATATTTTTAATTTAATTGTTGTAGTGCCCCACCCGCGCGTCACGCTCACGCGCGACCATTCGAATGCCCGAAGACTCCTCGCCTCCCCGTTATTCGATCACCGCCGGTCACGTTTTCGGTGGTCCCCTCTCCTTCGGTGCTCACATGCAAATAAAACAAATCATCACAATCATACAATATTTTAGTAGAATTTTGCAGAAAATCAGAGGCCAATAACAAACAAATTTCGGCAGAATTTCAGAGGCAACACCAACGCATAACAATTTCAGAGCAGCAAACGTACAAGCACAGAGCAAAAACCAATAAGAAATTATAGATTTCATTTTTCTTTTTTCATATTCATGTAAAAATCCGGTTATTTAAAACGGAACCAAAGATTGTAACGGGGTTCCCCTATCACAAAAAGCAATAGAAAAGAAGAACTATTCGAGGTATCCCTCGGTTTTTTAGTGCTCTTATCCATCATTTGCATTCGAAAATATAGGGGAGGATTTCGTTCTTACCTTCGTTTTTTAGAGTTGTAGGCTTCCTTGTGCCCTTCTTAGAGCTCGGCAATAAACCCAACAACCTTAGGGTCTCTGGTGATGAGCCGATACCAGACGGAGGGTCGTTCTTTCAATCTCCAAAGTGAAAGAGTTGTTTTTCTCTTCGGTTTAAGTTTCAAAAACAAGAGGGGTCATTGGATTCGTTTTTTTATTTGAAAATAATTGGGTTTTGGGTTCTTTTTTATAAAATAATAGAAGCTTGGAGTTTGGTTTCGAAAAGAAAGGTTTTTTTTATCGATTTTGGTTTTGTCGGCCACCGCCAACGGTGGCCAAAATCTGGAAATCACGACCAAGTTCTGAGTTTGGTGCGGTGGTTCTCTGGAAAATCGAAGAATATTTGAATGTTCTTCATTTGTTTGTTGGGTTTGGTTGAAGGAAAACATAGAGAATCTCACTTATTTTCGAAGGTTTCGGTTTGAAAATGAATAAAGGAAGTGATTTTTAATTTTTGTTTATGTTATATACCTGGTCCTTGTTTTAAAGATGGGTTAATACTCTTTTAAAACCCTCCATCCCATGGGAATCATGCCCGCAATCCTCCCTTTTCCCTTTCGTTTTATAATTTCGTCCCAATTTTAAGATTAATCACCTTTTAATATTGGTTTTATCACAAACAAGTCCATCCTTGTTTTTATAAACCCTTCCTATGGTCTTTTCTAATTTCAAAATAGTGTTTTGAGGGCCTATAGATTTTTAGATCATTTCGATCGGGTCGCTATAATAAAATAGATTTTTATATAAATTTATGTATCTTTTAATATTATAAATTATTAATTAAATAAAATTATAAATATAAAAAAACATGATCGCTCAATCATTGTGCTATGATTACTGGTACCCAAACCAAACCCACGTACATATCCAAGTCAAGTCCAAGCCGACCTAAACCATGTGCCCAAACCAATAGTTATAGTTCGAGTCATCTAGTTTTAGTTGAGACTCAAGAGTATACTCTAAAAATAATATTATTGTAATCACTGATTTTATATATATATATATATATATTTGAAGAAGCAAGAGTGATTTTATATATATATATATATATATAAGACAATATTTATGGGACAGAGGGAGTATATTTAACATCGATCGTTCAATCATTTTGCTAATATCGCTAGTACTCGAACCCCTGACCTCTAGGAACAACAACCATTCCTTTAACCACTTGGTCTAGAGGGCTCTTGCCATTGATTTTATATTAAAAATTTAAATTCGGGAGTAGGAAGATCCGACTTTGAATAGTAAAAATTTTAAAAAAAAAAATACTAAAATCGACGGCAAGAAGCTCCGACTTTAAATAGTATTTTTATTTTTTTAATTTGATCACTATTCATAGTCGGATTCTAATAAATCCGACTTCAATGACACTATTTAAAATTTAATACTTTAAAAATTAATTTTACAAATATAATATTATAGAAAAAATATTTAAACAATAATATTTTTGTCATTTGATCATACCTTTAATAAGAATATGTTGTTTTACCGCACATAAAAAAAAAAAAAAACTTACGTAGAATAAATTCTACTCAAACTAAATTTTATATTCTTTTCTGTATATCTAAAAGATAAGTTTTACGAAAATAATCAGTCCATAATAAATAAAACTTTACAATAAAATTTATATCATAACTCGAACGAATATCATTATTTTCTTACAACTATTTGTTTTACACATTTTACTTTAAGATAATTAAACTAATGTTTTTTCTTAGGGAATAGACAAGGTAAATATTGTTAATGATGATTACAACCCAACAAAAGTGAAAAAAACACATTGATATTACTTGGTTAGAATACAAAATTGTCATCGTGGTGCTGTCTTCAAGATTATAATCTATGGATGGTCTTTCAAGGAATAGATATCAATAGTTGCCATTAGTAGTGGGACCAAGGAGGGATGGGAATTTTATTTGGCCCTATCGGGTTTCGATTCAATCTGATTCGATCGGGTTGAATTTTTTTGATAAAAATTGGATTCGGGTCAAATTTGTTAAGATGATTTTTTAAAATGGCATCAGGTTGGGTTTTAGGGTATAAAATATCCGACCCGACTCGATTTGACCAGGGATTAAATATGTAATTTTTCTATAATTTTTAGGGATATTTATAATAATGGTCCTCTACCAATCTATATATTTTTATAATTAAATCCTTAAAATTAAATTTTTATTTATAATTTAGTTCTTAAAATTATATTTTTATAATTAAGTCCTCAATATTTTTTACAAATTAGTTCTTAGATTTATTTTTTTTTCTATAAGCGGGGTCATAGTTGGATTTAGGGTATTTATTTTTGGGTCGAGTCGAATCAAATTTAAAAAAAGGATCGAGTTAAAGCCAGTTTAGGGTGTTTGTGTTCGGGTCGGATTCGGATGGATTAAAAATCCGACCCGACCCGTGCCCATCTCTAGGACCAAGTGAAAATGCATGACATTTTTTTATAATTTTTTTCTTTTTTATTACGTCTCTTTTTATGTTTTATTTTAAAAATTAAATCTCAAATGTTAATCTTAATTTATATATCCTAAACTTTAAATCCTAAAAAATATTATATCCCTAATTTTTAAACATCAATCATAATCTATAATATTAAACCTTAAATTCACTATTTTAAAACGAAATATCAAAAAATATAATAAAAAACAGATAATTTTTTCTCGTAATCCTTTAAATTATCAATTGTGTAAAAAATTGTCTTTTAGTTTTGGTCGTGAGAGAAACATTTTTGTCATCATTCTTTAGATAAAAATTACTAGGGATTTTGTTTTTCTGGATTAGGTAAAATCAAGAAAAATAAGAATTCCAGGGGTGTTTTCGAACAATTTGACTAATACAGGGACAAAGTTAAAAATTTAGTTTGAGAGGTTAAAATTAAAAATATATATATGTAAGAACAAATAACATGGGTCATTTTTTAAAGGACGTCAATTTATTTTAAATTATTTTAATTTTATTTTAATATTATTTTATATTAAATTTATAAAAGATCCAAAAATTTTGAGTGTCATACGGCACCGTTCAAGTTACATTATCATCAAATCATACATGTATAAGTTGAAAGGCTAATCTAGGGGTGTAAACGAGCCGAGTCGAGCTCGAGTAGTGCTAAGCTCGGCTCGGCTCGTTAAGATTTCGAGTCAAGTTCGAGCTTGAGTAATTTTAAACGAGCCTGAAATATCTAAGCTCGGTTCGACTCGTTAAGAACTCGAGTCTAGTTCGAGCTTTTTTCGAGCTTAATCGAGCCAAGTATTGACTGATCTTTGACCGTGTTAGACTCGAGTAACTCTTATCTCTCATGTCTCATTTAAAGTCTAATAGAGAAAAAACTTGATACACAAGATGTATAAACTCAAACTTGTTAATTTTAGTTTTTAATATCTTAATTTAGGGTTTAACACTTATGTTTAAGGTTTAAATTTTAGGGTTTTAAGTTTAGAAATTTAGATTTTAAATTATAAAAAAACAGTATATTTATGTTTTCGAGTCGCTCGTAAGCTTTTCGAGTCGAGTATCATGTAGCTCGACTCGTTAAGAACTCGAGCCGAGTTTGAGCTCGATTTGAGTTCAATCGAATCGAATTTTGACCAAACTTTGATCGAATCGAACTCGAATAACTTACGATCTGTCTCGTCTCATTTACAGGCTAATCAATCAATGCTCTGACAAATGTACATAATTTTATTGTGATCGTCCTCCATGTTTCTCAATGTAGAAGGAATTAAAAAATTATTTTATTAGTAATTTTATTAAAAAAATAAATAAATTTCAATGATTAAGTTTTATTTTTAAATTTTTATGGTCATTAATATTTTAAAATTTTTAATTATTTATATTTAATCCCAAATTTTATCAATTATTTTATTTTGTACAAAAATTATCATACCATGTATAAAGAAAGTCGGAATCCAATTATTGATTTATGGACAGATGAATCAATTTACTTATTATTATAGTTGAAATTTATTTTATGGGGTTTGTGAATTATTACTCCGATAAATTATATAAATGGTCATCAAAATTTTAAATTATTTTATAATTTAATAATTAATTTTTTAAAAATTATAATATGGTCACTAAATTTTTAATTCATTTTCAGTACAATCATCAACATTAAAAAATAATGATATAACACCTTAAAGTCGCCTTAAAATTTTCAATTATATATATATATATATTCAAGGTAATTTTTTTAGTTTTTGTGTTCTTCAAGGTGTACAGCATTTACCAAGCTTCATCATTCTCCTCTAGAAAACAGTGTCTTGAGTGGAAAAGGACATAAATTTTGAAGGAAAACTTCAGGAGAACCAGACAGATGAATGTGGAAACAGTAGAAAAAAGCCTAAAAAGTAAGTAATGTAGAAGCTGTAGAATTGTTATATGGGAATGGTTCAGTGCTTGTGTTTCTTCAAATGGTGAAAGCATCGATGATATAGAATTCGAAGTCTTGTACTGGTTTCGGAAGAAAAACGAAATAAAATAAACATGATTCGAGATCAAAGGGAAACTAATCCTGCAAAATTTTCACAGCCCCTCTCATTTCTCAAGATCCTTCTTTTATGTATGATATAGTAATAGTATTTTGTAATTTTTATGATGGCAAACTCCTCCCATGTATACTTTATGTATCTGCAAAATTCATGGTGGCTATAGTCTCTATACATCATCTTTCCCGGGTTTGTGGATACGGACTTTCCAGCTTATTCCTTTTGGATTTGGCATCTTCATCATCCTCCATGCTATCAGCTCCTGCAGCGGAGTTCCCTCCGGTGTTTTTGGGTAGCTGGAGTGGTCCTTGAGGAGAACCAGAGTGGGAACTGCTTCCCTTCGAGGACTCTCCGTAGTGATCTTGGCACATCCACAGACCATTCCCCAAAACAACAACAGATTGATTTGCAGGTCTGGTAGTGGAAGGCGAAAGTCTTCTCGTGTGAAGTCGGTATTTCTGGAAAGTCAGCAAGAAAAATATCCCATTCCCATCAAATACTCATCCATAAAAAACCTTTATACAACCATTAATCTCTAGAAAAGATCAAGATATTAGACATTTTTTTTCACTCCTCTTATGAGATCAAACTACCTAGAGAAAAATATGAATCTAAGAACCAACCTGCAAATGACTCTTAACTTCATCATTGGTCAAGCCCTCTACTTGCATAAGTTCCCTAATCTGCTTAGGAGTGGCCACTGCAAAAGAAATCAACAAGTTCCATTCAGAAACTTCAAAGTAAAAGAATCGAAAAATGAATTGCCATGAAAAGAAAACGCTACAATCCCACGATCAAAGCAGAAAGATTAACACTGCAGAATCACTAGTTCTGTAACAATCTTTTATCCTCCATGGTCAAAGATTAATACAAATATTCTTAGCCAGATGTAACCTATAGTATACTTTCCATCTCCAAAGCAAAATTCGATAGAGCGATGCAGAAACAGAAATTGCTGCAAAGAAGTGATGTTTCTTTCAAATCCAATCCTTCCTCCGACCAAACTTCTTAAATCATATCTAAGTTGACTAGAACAATAAACAATCTAACTCAGGGCAAGAAAAAAGAGATCTAAGTACAACAGAATACAAATTGTCACAATCAAAGTACATTACCAATTTAACACTTTGCTCACCTTGAGAGCCTCCTAATTGCTGCAAAGCATTGACAAACCGGCAATGCAAATCAGGCGACCAGCATCTCCTTTGCTTCCTAGCAGTCTTCTGTTGGGACAACGGCTGTGGTACAGACCGAAATTTGGACTGAGCATTGCGAGCAGAAGAAGAAACCGCCCTGCTACAACTTGTCCTTGATCCCGTTGAACATGATTCATCTTTCGTATTCTTGATTCCAGGGGTCAAAAGTGTTAGTGGTATCTCCTCTTTCTCTTCCTTGCTCACAGCAAAACCCAAATCTGCCTTGAATGGCATACATGCTGTCGCTCCTCCCCTGTTTTTACATCCTTGAGATGAGTCACCGACGTTTCCCACCTGTAAACCAAGAAACAATATTCAATCTTTAGCAATTATATTTCGTTATAAACTACACTTCTTAAGCTTAAATGTGGTTTGATCTTCTCTTTTTTACTTTGAAGTACCTTAGTATCTAGTTTTCTATCAATAGAACAACAGCCATCATCATCATCATCAGTGTTCCAAAGCTGAACAGAACTCATCCAATTTTTCTTGTCCTTATTATTATTATTATTGCAGTTGCTGCTATTGTTAGAATCTTTTTCCTTGTTGTTGGTGATTAAGACACCATCTTCTTCACTTTGATTACTTTCCTTCTTGTTCTTCAATGGAATAAATTCTTCTAAAACTGGCTCAACATTTCTTGACATGCATTGCACTGTCTCCTCTTTCAGAACTACAATGGCTGCAGTCAAACAGAAAATCAAAACGGCATTCAACACATTGATTGCAATCTCAAAACAACCAAAAAAATTTTAAAAAAAATCCCAAAACAAAGCTAAAGGAAAACGCGTTTCGATCAGAACTCGCAATCCATAGCAGGGTTTCTTTTCTCTCCAGAAAACGAAAATCAAAAGAGAGCCCATTAATAAGCATAAAAAAGGGTGTGATTCAAATGGATTGAAGAAACGAACCATCGCTGAGAAGGAGCATGCAAAGAGGAAGTTCACGTTTAAAAGCGTCGATCTTTCTCATTTCTTCTTCCAATCGTTTAACAAAAGCATCGAGTTTTGAAACTTTGTCAGAAACGTTTCCGATTAGTGAAACCTCCTTGAGGAAACCACTGATCGTTTTGGGTACAAAACTGGGTCTAAAATCCAAGCTCAGTTCTGGTGGAACCGAACCCATTTTCGATCCTTGGTTGTTTCCTTTCCTTCCTATTCTGGGTAAAGAGAGCGATTTCTTAATTTATATATCTATAAATAATATTGTGTATGTGGAGAGTGAGGAAGAAGTGTTTGTTGTTTGGGGAGAGGGAAAATGCCAGAAAATAAATCTGGGTTTCTTGGGATTGGAATGGAAATTAAGAAGGTGAAGATTCTGTTTGCGATTTTAAGGTTATATAGTCACTTTCAGGTCGTCGCATATCTCCTACTGGATATTAGTATTCACTCCATCATTTCTCCGAGTTGACTCACATTTATTATCCTGGCCAACTCTGTTGTTTCTTTTTTTTCCTCCTATTTTTAAATAAAATAAACTTTTAGAGTAAACAACATAAATGGTCATTGAAGCTTGACCAAGTTTTTATTTTCATCACTAAAATTTGAAAAATTACATCTTAAAAAATATATCATACCCTTAATTTTTGAACCCTAATTATAATCTTTAATTTTAATCATAAATCCTAAACAAAGTAATTTAAAGTGAAAAATATCAATAAAGACACAATTCTGCGATAGACGATTTGCAAAATTCTTGTCTTGGAGCTTATAGGGGAGAAAGAAACTGTTTGATGAACCGGTGAATCCAGGGACAGAGTTGTGTGGGGGTGAGGAGGGGCAATCGTCCCTCACTCGAAGATTTTTTTTTTCATTTTTGTCCTCCTATTTAAATTCTTTTAAAAATTGATTTTTATGAATTTGCCCCTTACTTCTAATTATTTATGTTTTGCCCCCTCAAACCCAAATCCTGGCTCCGTCCCTGGGTGAATCTACCTTTGGGTGAAAAAATTATTGGGTGAACTCTGTTCACCACGCTATCTGTAGTCCTGCAATCAAAATCGTTTATCTCAATTTTTTAAGTTGAATCATCACCTCTTTCCTACATGTAATTAGTGGGTGGGTAGTTATTAGATAATTATTTAAAAACGAACGATTCTAATTGTTTAGACCATGGATGATGTGATGATAGGGGTGAGTATTTCTTGAGTTGATCGACGTTGAATAATGGCCAAGAGGGGGGTGAATTGGATATTAAAAAGTTTGGTAGGAGATTTTTGGTATAAATTGAGAAATAAAGAACACAATGATTTATAGTGGTCCAAGCTTCGAACAAGCTCTACATCCACTACCTTAGCTCCCACTAAGGATTTTGAAACCAATTCACTATTGAATTCAACCTTTTTCTAGGTTCAAGGGATAACCTTTACAAGCAAATCAATTTTCTACCCAAAATTGATTTAGACCTCACAAGGTGTTACAAGAAATTTGGTTTGGCTAAGAAGGATTCTCTCACAAGAAATAATAGCCCCAAATACAAACAAACTCTCCCCAAACTTAAATTACAACTGATCAAAGTGAAATACACAAGTTGGGAGGCCAAAATATGCAATGAAGTGCTTTGAGTTGGATTTGTGTGCTTGGATGTTGCTTGAGGTTCAATAGTCCTTAATGCTGTTGAAATTGCTTCATTTTATACCATCTCATTGATTTCTATCCGTTGTGGTTGTTAGGAACATAAATATGGCCGTTTGGACTTCAATTTCCCACCATAAATACACTCTGCAGCAGGCGGTATCGAAACACGTACTACCTGTTTCAAAATAGACCAAGAATAGAAAGAGTCGTGCATTAAACCAGGGGGTATCGAACCATGCTTCGATACCTTTTTGAAACTGTGAAGGCTGGTATCGAACCATGCTTAGGAACAGGCTAACCACCAATCAAAAAATTAACTACCATCAACGGTCAAAACATTTAATGCAAAAATAGCCGTTGGGATTAAGGGTGGTATCGAACAAGAGTTCGATACCATAGGTCTATTTTGATAGATTTTAAAATACTTAAAAAATATGCACGAAGTGCTTTGAACCATGCTTCGAAACAGAGGCTGACAGTGAGCTCCTTTGTTTCGAATGGTGGTTCGATACATGTTCTTGAACACAAAAATATGACTTTGAAAATCCAGGGGTATCGAACGGTGTTTCGAAACAGAGGCTGGCAGTGAGCTCCTTTGTTTCGAATAGTGGTTCGATACCTGTTCTTGAACAAAAGAACATGGCTTTGAAAATCCAGGGGTATCGAACCATGGTTCGATACCGTCGTTCAAAAACACTTAGAATTTTTTTTTAAAATCTTTGTTTGACTTGAAATGAAAAATATTGACTTAGGGACTTAAAATTATTTCAAAGAATAGTCCTTCTATTTAATTGTTATATCAAAATCAAATTTAGTTTTACAATCTCCCTTTTTTTGATATAACAAAACCATTTAAAGATTTTTAAGTTTAAGTCAAAATTTTTGGATTTAAAAACACTTTGAAAACTTTTAAAGACTCCCCCTTAATATGTGCACGATTTTTAAATACACTAAATGGTGGTTATCCTAAACTTAAAATCATAAAAATTCTCCCCCTTTTTGTTAGATCAAAATCAATAAACTATAAAGCAACATAAGACATTAAGGAGAAAATTAATAAACATAATCCATAGCATTAAATATTAAAAATCTAAATCCAACAAAGTAAACAAGATAACAAGGAAATAATAATAATAATAATAGGTGCATATGGTCTAATTATGAATGCAATAAAAGCATAAGAAAACATAGCTAGTCCTAAAAAGCCAAAAATAGCAAAGCATAAACGAGGGGCTCTAATCTCCCATCTCATCATCATCATCCTTGTCTTCGTCCTCTTCGTCTTCTTCTTCCTCGTCATCTTCATCCTCAACATTGGCATCTTGGGCATCTTGGGCGTTAAGTTCTTGAGTATACCGAAGAGCTTCAATAGAGATACGCAATGCATGGCCTTGAGTTTCTAGTCCCGTCAATTTAGTATTGATAGAGTCAAAACTAAATTGAAATTGAGTGGACATAGAGTCAAGACGACCATCCATAGAATCCAAGCGAGCACTCAATGAACCAAAGTTGTCATTCAAAGTACCAAACTAAGCATCCAAATTATCGAACCGAGTAGTAAGGAAGACCATCATGTCAACACTCAGAGCAACTTGATGAAGAGGCTCGGGGTCAATGGCAGGAGGAAGAGGAGCACCACGAGACCATTCACCGTTACCGGAATAAACAAAGTGGGTACAGTGAAGAGAAGTCTCACCAATAAGTTTTTTCAAAGACTTTACCCGGTCAAAAGAACAATCAATTTGCAAATGCAAGAAAATGGAACTTAAAATACATGCATAAGGAAAAGATTGGACAAGAGGGGTGGCTCGGTTTTTAACATGCCAAACAATTTTTGAGAAGACAATTTGGGCGAGATTTGGTCTAACACGTCACCGAAAACATTCTAGCCAAAAACTATCTACTAGACGTATACGAGAATACTTATCATTGGATGGACGAATCCACCACGAGATGATAAGATGAAGAAAACGATCATGTACGTCAAGAGTAGATGCGGCTCCGGTAAATTGGCCTAGAGATTCCTCATCGGTTTCACCCTCATCCTCAAGGCCAAAAACCTCCTCAAGAGTCGAGACATCCATTTGAAAAAGTTTGCCCATAAGAAAAGACTCGATGGCTACAACCTTGGTTTCGTCCATAGGATCAAGAAGGCATGTGGCATTAGTGTAAAAAATTAGGACGAGAGTAGGAAAAAATTTACCAGAGTGGGTAAGAAATTGCAAGAACTTCCATTGAAAAAGAAGATTGTAGTATCTGAATGGAAACTTAATGGAGTTCATGAAATTGACATCAACCCTACGTTCTTGTTTAAGAGGGATATGGCGAAAGAGGTTGAATTGGTTGACCCGTTGAGGTGTATCTAAGCATCCTGTGAGGACTTCTTGGACATCAACACAAGTAGAGCGTGATGAAGAACCAGCCTCGGTACGAGAACGTTTCTTTGGTGCCATAGTCTAGATATATCACGAAACGATTTGATTAGTTTGATAAACATGTATGCTATATAATCAAATTCAATCCTATGAAGTAATCTAACAATTCAAGGTATTTGAAAATTTTATCAAAAAATTAGAAAATCAAACCAAAAAAATACGAAAAGGATTTATATTCGATTGAAAAAAAAATTGTATTTTTAAAAGAAATTGTAGGATTATGAAAACCCATACAATAGACAATTTAAATATATTCAAAAACTAATTTTTAACAATCTAAATACAAACGAAAATAAGGTTTTCCGAAAATATACCTTGAGTGTAGATTAGGATGAATCAAGTGATTGTTAAGCACCGTTTGTTGATATGATGAAGTCTTTGATGCGTAGATTAAAATCCCTCAAAGAAAACGTGAAGATTTTGTGTTAAGAGAGGCGGATTTGAGGGGATTATAAAGAGAAGGTCGACTAGGATTTGAAGTTTTAATTTTGGAAGTGTTTTAGTGTGATTAAAATTAGGTTTTGGGTGTTTTAAACCAAACTGTCGCCGCGTGTTTCGAACCAGGTATCGAAACAGGCTTGTTTCAATGCCAGTTTCGAACCAGGTATCGAAGCATCGTTCGATACCTGTTCTTCCCAGACACTTCCCAGATTAGATGATGAACGGGTATCGAAACATGGTTCGATACCACCGAGGAAAGCTTTGCATTTAGGCTTCTAAAAGTACTAGAGATGAGTTTCTAAAGCTCCTAAAAGCATGCATATGATGTTATGACATGATTAAATGCATGAATAAGTTCATTCTCCCTCTAGCAAAATGCATGGAGACATCAAGATAAAAAGAAAAACATAAGCATGATATCAAACAATATTCAAGCAAAAATGCATAAAAATAACACTTAAGAGGTCAAGGTAGGCTAGTTAGACCTAACTCTCTTCTAAGGGTCCAAAAACGCTCCTTATCCAAAGGTTTCGTAAAAATGTCCGCTAATTGATTTAAGGTGTCAACAAACTCTAAAACAACATCATTTTTAGACACATGATCTCTAATGAAGTGGTGTCTAATTTCTATGTGCTTAGTTCTAGAGTGTTAAATGAGGTTTTTGGTAAGACATATGGCACTAGTATTATCACACTTAAGAGGTATGGTGTCTACCTTAATGCCATAATCTAAGAGTTGTTGCTTCATCCATAAAACTTGAGCACAACAACTCACTAAGGATATGTACTCCGCTTCGGTGGTAGAGAGAGGTACACTATTTTGTTTCTTTGAGAACCAAGATATGAGCATACTACCTAGAAATTGACAAGTTCTGGAAGTACTTTTCCTATCAATCTTACAACCACCATAATCCGCATCCGAATAGGCATGAAGATCAAAGGATGATACTTTAGGATACCAAAGACCTAAACAAGGGGTGTCTCTAAGGTATCTAAAGATTCTCTTAATGGCAACTAAGTGTGATTCTCTAGGACTAGCTTGAAACCTAGCACACAAAAAAACACTAAACATAATATCCGGTCTACTTGCGGTAAGGTAAAGCAAAGAACCTATCATTGATCTATACAATTTAGAATCAACACACTTTACCTCCTTCATCCTTGTCAAGCTTAGTAGATGAGCTCATTGGAGTGGCTTGAGGTTTCACATTCTCAAAGCCAAACTTTTTGAGCATATCCTTGATGTATTTTGCTTGATTGATGAAGGTGTCATCCTTCCTTTGCTTAATTTGGAATCCCAAAAAGAATGAGAGATCCCCCATCATGCTCATCTCGAATTCACCTTGCATTAGCTTAGAAAATTCCCTTTGGATGGATCACCCAAGATTTCACCACTTTTGACATAGCTGAACTCCCTTGGGTAGCTCACTTCCTTTTCTTCAAGTTTTACATTTCCAAGAGCTTCTATTTGAGGATCTTGTGCTTTCTCATTGCTTGGAATCCCATCCACCTTTGATGCTTGTCCATCATCAATGGTTTCAATGATTCCTACATCATCATCATCACAAGAATCTTTCCTAGGAAGGAGGTTATCATCGAAAACCACATGTATAGATTCTTCTACAACTAAGGTTCTTTTGTTGAAAACTCTGTAAGCCTTAGAATTTAAAGAATAACCAAGGAAAATAGCTTCATCATTTTTTGCATCAAATTTACCTAAATTGTCTTTTCCATTGTTCAAAACAAAACACTTGCACCCAAAAGGGTGAAAATAACTAGTGTTAGGCTTTTTAGATTTTAAAATCTCGTAAGGAGTTTTCTTTAAAATAGGCCTAATCATTACTCGATTTATGATGTAACAAGAAGTGTTTGTGGCTTCCGCCCAAAAGTACTTAGGTAAATTGTTTTCACAAAGCATGGTCTTAGCCATTTCCTCTAAAGTTCTATTTTTCCTCTCAACTACCTCATTTTGTTGAGGAGTGCGAGGACCCGAAAAATTGTGGCTAATACCATTTTCATTACAAAAATTTTCAAAACCTAAATTTTGAAATTTGGTTCCATGATCACTTCTAATATGAAAAATTCTTTGATCAAGATCATTTTGAGAAATGTTTGAAAATATGATGAATTTTTCTAAGGCTTCATCTTTAGAGATTAAAAATAGAACCCAAGTATATCTAGAATAATCATCAACAATAACAAAAGCATATGATTTTCCACCCAAGCTAGTAGTCCTAATAGGTCCAAAAAGATCCATATGGATCAATTGTAATACTCTACTAGTTGAAATATCATTAATGGACTTAAAAGAAACTCTCTTTTGTTTACCCTTAGCACATGCATCATAAATTTTATCCAATGAAAATTTGAGCTTAAGTAAACCTCTAACTAGATTTTGGGAGGCAAGTTTCTCTAAAACACTTATGCTAGCATGACCAAGTTTCCTATGCCATAACCATGCATCATTTTCATCACTAGCAACTAAGCATGCATGAGATAAGTTTATGTCATCTAGATGCACCATGTAAATATTTCCTATGCGATGACCTATGAGCATTGTTCTATTGGGTTCTATGTCAATAATTTTGCAACCATTTTTATCAAATGAAACATAGAAACCTTTATCACACAATTGACTAATGCTCAATAAGTTATGCTTAAGACCATTAATAAGTAAGACATTTTCAATAAGAATAGAGGAGTGATTACCAATAGAGCCTATACCCTCAATTTGGCCTTTGGAGTTGTCACCAAATGTCACTACTCCACCCTTTTTGAGCTCTAACTCCTTAAATCGTCCCTTGTCTCCGGTCATATGCCTTGAGCATCCACTATCAAGGTACCACATATTTTGACTTGAAGCTTTAGCCTTGAAGCAATGCTCAACCTACAAACAAAAATTTAGTTTTTCACTTTTGGTACCCAAATCATTTTGGGTCCATGAGAGTTAGTCCCTAAAAGCTTGGTTCCCTTAGGAATCCAAGAGGCAATGACATTTACATTATTATAAACAATGAGTTCCTTAGGAACCCAAACACTCCTAATTTTTCTATGTCTAAAATGCCTTTGAAAACCTTTTTGTTTGTGGTTTTGAAAATTCTTTTTGACATGGTTGGGTTTTGAAGAGCTTCCTTTTTTAAAAGTTGAACTCCCAACCACCTTAATTTGTTCTTTAAGCTCATTCACCACCTTGTGGCGATTTTCACTCAAGCTTGAAACAAGGTTGTTTAAATCAATATTTTCTTTTTAAAAAATTTTAAATCATCATTTAAATCAACAACCTTTTCTTCCAAATCCAAAATCGTTTTAGTCAAAGAATCATTTTTCATTTCTAAATCGGAAATGGTTTTCTTGCTTTTCAAAATGGATTCTTTGAATTTTAAAACCAACTCATCATACACATCTTGTAGTTCATCATAAGATAAATCATTACAAGATGGTTCAAGGGTTACCTTAGGCTCATCAAGAGCCATGAGACACAAGTTGGCCACCTCATTTTCCTCATCGGATGATGACTCCTCATCACTCCAAGTGGCAACATGAGCTTTGTGTTTCTTCTTCTTCTCAAAACCCTTCCTTTTGTATAAGGAGCAATCGGTCCTAATGTGACCGAGCTTCTTGCATTCATAGCAAATAATTTGATCTTTCTCCTCTTCTTTGTTCTTTGCTTTGAAGTCCCTCTTTCATTAGAATCTTCGATTCCTATTTGCCCTCATAAGTCTTGTGAATCTTTTGGCCACCATGGTCAATTCCTCTAGCTCTTCTTCTTCACTAGTGTCCACTTCTTCTTGTGACAATGAAGATTTAAGAGCAATCCCTTGCTTCTTTTTCTCTACTTCCCTCTTTTCTATCTTTACCTCTTCTTTCTTTTTCTCTTCTTCTCTTCCTTTCTTCATGATCTCATGGGTAAGAAGAGATCCCACAAGAGCATCTAGCTTTAGAGTCTTCAAGTCTTTGGCTTCAATGATAGCCGTCCGTTTGCTATCCCAAGACTCGGGAAGAGAGTAGATAAGCTTCCTCACAAGTTTCTCTTTCGGAATAATCTCACCAAAACCCTTGAGACCATTGACAATCACGGAAAATCTATCGAACATTTTGGTGATGTCTTCATCCGACTCTATCTTGAAATTTTCATAGTTTAAATTGAGAAGACCAATCTTTGTTTCCTTCACATCGTTGGTACCCTCATAAGTTGTCTCCAAGGAGTCCCAAACTTCTTTGGCACTTGTACATAAAGATATCTTGGAGTAGATGTCGGGGCCTAAAGCACAAAAGAGAATGTGAAGAGCCTTATCATTTGTGGACATTCTCCTTCTTTCTTCATTGGTCATCTCGTTCCTTTTCTTAGGTACTTGCCGATCTCCTTCTTGCTTCATAGGGATGGAGGGTCCATCTTCGATTATATCCCAAAGGACATAATCATTGGAGTTGATGAATAGCCTCATCCTATTCTTCCAATAAGGATAGTTGTGCCCATTGAAGAAGGGTGGCTTGGTGATGGAGTGAGACTCGTTCCACGAATCGGAAGTGGAGGCCATTGGATTTTTGTTGTAGAGATGATCAACAACCCTTGGATCTTCTTTGGTGGAGGTGAATCCCTTCAAAGATCTAGCTTTGATACCAATTGTTGAGTTGATCGACGTTGAATAATGACCAAGAGGGGGTGAATTGGATATTAAAAAATTTGGTAGGAGATTTTTGGTATAAATTGAGAAATAAAGAACACAATGATTTATAGTGGTTCAAGCTTCAAACAAGCTCTACATCCACTACCTTAGCTCCCACTAAGGATTTTGAAACCAATTCACTATTGAATTCAACCTTTTTCTAGGTTCAAGGGATAACCTTTACAAGCAAATCAATTTTCTACCCAAAATTGATTTAGACCTCACAAGGTGTTACAAGAAATTTGGTTTGGCTAAGAAGGATTCTCTCAAAAGAAATAATAACCCCAAATACAAACAAAATCTCCCCAAACTTAAATTACAACTGATCAAAGTGAAATACACAAGTTGGGAGGCCAAAATATGCAATGAAGTGCTTTGAGTTGGATTTGTGTGCTTGGATGTTGCTTGAGGTTCAATAGTCCTTAATGTTGTTGAAATTGCTTCATTTTATACCATCTCATTGATTTCTATCCGTTGTGGTTGTTGAGAACATAAATATGGCCGTTTGTACTTCAATTTCCCACCATAAATGCACTCTGCAGCAGGCGGTATCGAAACACGTACTACCTGTTTCGAAACAGACCAAGAATAGAAAGAGCCGTTGTGCATTAAACCAAGGGGTATCGAACCATGCTTCAATACCTTTTTGAAACTGTGAAGGCTGATATCGAACCATGCTTCGGAACAGGCTAACCACCAATCAAAAAATTAACTACCACCAACGGTCAAAACATTTAATGCAAAAATAACCGTTGGGATTAAGGGTGGTATCGAACAAGAGTTCGATACCATAGGTCTATTTTGATAGATTTTAAAATACTTAAAAAATATGCACGAAGTGCTTTGAACCATGCTTCGAAACAGAGACTGGCAGTGAGCTCCTTTGTTTCGAATGGTGGTTTGATACATGTTCTTGAACACAAAAATATGACTTTGAAAATCCAGGGGTATCGAACGGTGTTTCGAAACAGAGGCTGGCAGTGAGCTCCTTTGTTTCGAATAGTGGTTCGATACCTGTTCTTGAACAAAAGAACATGGCTTTGAAAATCCAGGGGTATCGAACCATGGTTCGATACCGTCGTTCAAAAACACTTAGAATTTTCTTTTAAAATCTTTGTTTGACTTGAAATAAAAAATATTGACTTAGGGACTTAAAATTATTTCAAAGAATAGTCCTTCTATTTAATTGTTATATCAAAATCAAATTTAGTTTTACAGTATTCGATCGAATCGAGTCAAAAAATTTCGAGTTATACGAGTTGACGAGTCATATTTTACAATTGAAACTATATTTGAATTTTTTTTGGTTCGAGTCGAGTTTAAAAAATTTGAGTCGAATCAAGTCGATTTTTCGAGTTTCTATAAATATTTAATTGTAATTATTTATCATGTTATAGTATGATTTGATTCTAATTTAAACGACTTTCTCTAGTCATATAAGATATTTTTTTTCATATGTAGTAATATTTCTTTATATTTTTATATATAAATGTATATATCATTAAAAAACTGATAGACTCGTCTCAAACTTAAAAATTAATCCTTTAATTATTAAAAATTTTGAGTTATTCAATTTCTATTTTATAATTTGAACTTTATTTAAAAAAATTTCGAATCGAGTCGAGTCTATAAAATTTCGATTTCGGTCAAAACGAGTCGAATATTTTTATCTCAAATCGAGTTATTCAACTTTTTCAAGTCGAGTCGAGTTTTGTTCACCCCTACGTGATGAAAATGGTTCACTAATAATCTCTCCTTAGCCTAAAATAAATTTACCCCATAATATATTTTTGGGCTCATTGACACCATTAACCATTAAAATATTTTTTGTCAAGTTACACCTTAATTTTTTTAATAAATGTTTTATATCTTAAATTTTAAATTATGATCTCATTCGCCGCATAATCATTATTTTACTATAGATATTATCTAATAAATAAAAATATTATAAAGTTATAACATAATATTAAATTATATATATATTAGAAAAAATTAAAGGTTAATTTTATATTATTAAGAACTAAACTGAATAAAAATAAAATTTGACAGACTTAAGTTATTTTTTTATTAAAGTCGAAGACATTTCTTTGGTCAAAATTTCACATAATGTGTTTTGATTGATATTTTTAACGATAGTTAAAAATTAAATAATATTTTAAAATAAAAAAAATAAAAATTTTAATAAACAACTCAATAAAACATAGTATGAACGAGATCCACTGATTGACCTATTGATTAAGGATGCTCATTATGCTTGATCTTGTACGAGTTTGAATCCCGGTATGAAAGAAGATATAATCTCTCTACTTAATAAAAAAACATGCTCAGTTACAATTTAAAGAAAAATTTTAATAATTATTTATATATATTAATTTTTTATTTATAAAATTATTTTTTAATTTTATTAGTTAATCAAATCATTTTTTAAAGATTTTTTTTATATTTAGCTAGGATAAAACTGTTTTTATAATTCTTTTATCCAAAACTCTAAACCAAAAACTCTAAAAAAATTTAAATTAAAAAATTTCATTTAATTTTTTATTATAATTCTTTATTTAATAATCATATAAATTAATAAATTTAATTAATTAAACCTCTAAAAATTGTTTAAACCTCTGGGCTAAGATCGCATGGGCTTTAAGTTTCAAATAATGGAGGATTAATTAGGGTTTTCAAATTCTTACTGGACCTGGATCCTAAAACGGATCCGACATGGGAGATAACTGCGTTGAGAAAAGGCGAAGATTGGGAAGAATCAAAGGGCTGGAAGGGAAGGCGTGAAGTGGTATAATCGGCGAAGATGGAAGTGGAAGTAGACGAGAAAGACCTAAAATCGGCGGGTGCCGAGCTTTTGAAAGATGGAAGGCGTGGTATACGTATCCATGGATGGGAGATCGAGTCTCGTAAACGCTCTATTCTCAATTCCTCGGCTCTTCGACAATGGGAACAAAACCTCCATACGTCTCACTTTCCGGAAATGATTTTCGGTGACAGTTGTTTGGTTCTTAAGCACCTCCGCAGCGGCACCAAAATTCATTTCAATGCATTCGATGCTTTGGCCGGCTGGAAACAGGAAGGTCTGCCTCCTGTTGAAGTTCCTGCTGCTGCTAAATGGAAATTCAGAAGGTGGAATTGTTCCATTCTTCCTTTTCACCTTTAATTTTAATTGTCAATTGAGTTTTTGATTATTTACTTTATTTAAGTGAAGCAAAATTGATTGATTTGGTGTTGCAGTAAACCCTTCCAGCAGGTGATATTGGACTATGACTATACGTTTACAACTCCTTGTTGTGGAAGTGAAACGATTGAGCTTGATTCAGCCAAGGTCTGAGCTTTTTAATTTCTTTTAAATGTAACTTACTTTGAAACTGTTTTCGATTAGGGTTTAGTTCATTTTTGTACGGAATTTTGAAATGATTGTCTTTGAGAAATTATGAGTTCTTATAAATTTTTATCTTTGTTTCTTAGAGCTAATTTGATTTTTAAAATGAAGATGATGATATTGACATTTTAAATTATGATCAGGATGGAAGTGGGGGAATTTCAGGGGGAAGCTCAGGTCTCCATTGGGAAGATTGTAAAGAGCAGATCGATATGGCTGCACTCACATTAAGAGATCCTATTCTGTTCTATGATGAGGTCGGTTTCTTAGATTATAATATTAATAGTATGAAAGATGACACTGTATTTTATGTGCTGTTCTTGACATTCTTATCTTAGAAGTTACATTTTTTTTTTTGAAAAAGAAAAAAAGGAGTTACAAAAGTAACCATTTTTTTCTGCAGGTAGTTTTATACGAAGACGAATTGGCTGATAATGGGGTGTCACTTCTAACTGTGAAAGTGGTAAATGTTGAATTTTGAAAGGATTGTAATCTGTTATCTGTATAATGCTAGAATGGAAGAGAACTGATTACATTATTTCCTTTTGTCTAGAGAGTCATGCCTAGTTCTTGGTTTCTACTCCTGCGATTTTGGGTAAGTGGGAAGACTACCAATGCTCTCATTAGGCAAATATATGTAATTGACATTTTCCCAGCAGTATTTTTTTCCCCATTACATAGCCCCCCTTTTATTTTCCTCTCCCTTCATCTTGGAAGAAGTACTGAGCTTGTTTCATTGGGGTGCCTGAAAAACCTTTAAGAAAAATGCTGCTACAATTTATTTTTCTTTCAACCACTTACGTGGTTTTCTCTAACAGCTTCGAGTTGATGGAGTGCTAATGCGATTAAGGGACACCCGGATGCATTGTGTTTTTGACGAGACCACTAACCCTGTCATTCTTAGGGAACGATGTTGGAGGGAAGGCACATTTCAAGCTTTGTCTGCTGTAAGTATATAATCACTCAGTTGTTCACTTTCTCTCAGTTTGTTTGTTGAAATAGATATTTGAAGTTTTATTCTGTTAATATTTTAAGGTAACACATTAAACAAATTCATCACCTAATAATTGATTAACACATATTTTTTTGTTTTTATTTATTTATAAAATAAACTGAAAATAAAATAAATTAAACAGTATTCTAACATTTTTAAAGATCAAAAAATAGTCCTAAAATCTCTAAAATTCCTAAACCTTGAACCCAAAATTAATGCCACTACCACCATCGACAGCCTTGCCGAACCCTTCCACCGTCATGGTCGGAGACCACCGCCCCTATACCCCAACCACCCATTGTTAACCGGAGTGAGTGGTGTCAATCGGATGACGAAGGATATAGGCTTTAGTTGTTCGAGTCCGATTGGCATGCCTTTCACCAGTTACCTATGATGAGTGGTTTGGTGAAATGGGAGGTGGCCTTAGGACAAGGCGGTAATGGGGTCTGGTGAGGCTATCGACTACAATAGTGGCGTCAATTTTGGGATCTTGATGTTTGAGATTTTAGGAATTTGAGACTTTTTTTTAAATAATTTTTATTTTTTTAAGTGTTTTCTTTTTTCATTTTATAAAAAAATAAAGACGTGTTAATTTCTAATTGGGTGATGTATTTTTTTGAACTATGTTATGTTGCCTTAAAACAATAATATAGTGAAACTTTAAGCGTCTATTTTAGAAAAAAAAAATAGATACCTATCTCAGAAAAATGTATAGTTTGAGAGCCTATTTATGAGTTAAACCTTCTAAAAATTAGAAAAAAATTAAGTTGGGTTATAGTAAAATTATATTTTAGTTCCTAAAATTATATATTTATATTGTTCCCCCCCTCAAAATTTAATTTTTTTTAAATGACCTCTCATTAGATAATGTTGAGAAATAATGTTGAGTTTGGCCACTGACTGCAACTTTAAGTAGTTTTTCTTTATTTCTCCAAACCAGTCGCATTAGAACTTATTTAGTGAAATTTTTTGTCCTACATTAGGTAGCTTTAAAGTTATACTATTTGAAGTGGCTATTTTCCCTTCTCCATTTGGTGTGAGTTGGGGTGGGGTTACTTAATCATTAAATTCAAGCTCAAGTGAACTGTTTCTATGATATTTGAATTTAAATCTTGGAGAAGCAATTTGAATGCACAATATAAATGTTTAGCAATATTCCCCTGACAGCCCACTCTCATGACTTGATAGGTTATTAGGTATCATCATTGTCAGATTTTGTGTTTACCTATCAAGAAATGTGTTGAAAATAGCACATTAAATCATATTTACATCGTATTTACGTGTATTATAAACAAAAGCTCTTTCTTCCTTAATCTTGTGTCATGACATTGTTTTGCTTCTTGATGTTTTTTTCTATTTTTGTTGCAGAAAGGGTATCCTACTGATTCTGCATCATACAGTGATCCCAGCGTCATCAGCCAAAGGCTACCTGTCATCATGCATCAGACACAAAAGCTCATAATCTCTGGTAACTTGTAGACTGTAAATTGCCTTGAGCAAAGTTCCATTATTTGAATCTGTAGTCTTCACGAACTTGATCCAATCAGTTGGATTCCATGAGCAAAAAACCACTGTTCATGCATTTCATGTACCGTTAACAAGCAAATTTTATTATGTGATTTTGGGAGTAATCAAGAATAAGAATTCTGTATCTATTATTTGATTTTGGCATCATCATATTGAGATTGAATATATTCATCGTTCGGCAAATAGGACAACTCATGCTTTAGCTCATTGAGCTTTTAGTGATCAGGTATGTACTTTTGTTTTTTAATGTCTTAATTGTATTGAATGAATTGTAATTGATGATGCTATTAATGGTTAAATTTTAATGGGTACTCTTTTCCCCCTTAGGAGTTGATATTAAACTTTCTAATGATAACTGAGGTCCAAATTTCTTTCAAAAAAAGAGGTGTAGGTGTGTCATAGTTTCATATTTTCTAGCATCAAGCAAAGTAGATAAACAAGGTATTATCTGGTATGGTGTTTAGCTATTAGTGTTAGAGTTTAGGCACCTCTTACAAAAGAGACATAGTTTTGGTACTTCCTTTATAATTAAATCTTTTACAAAGACATGCCATTTTCCTTTAAAAGTTTAAAATATATCACTTAATTAACATTTTGTTAGATACATGGCACTCCGCTTACAAAGCATAGTTGATTTAACCTCGGGCTCAATTTAAGATTAAGATGATCTGAAAGCATAGTGGATTTAACCGCAGGCTCAGGCTCAATTTTTCAAACATTGCATCCCCCGCAGTAAGTGTAACACTCAGACGAACGAAGACAGTCGATACATAATCGTACATTACAACAACAACATTTCTGACAAGCGGTAATGACATCGATCGGAAACTTCAGTCATAACACATTCAGAGGCCTCTTTGTCCAAGGACCATGAAATCTTTATTAAATTAAAAACGTAGCTAACATCATCTAAAGGATCCTGTAAAACCCCTACAGTTTCTTCAATCATGATTGCACTTGTTTCATGGCTGAAATAACTTCACCAATAGACACAAATTCTCGCCTCTTCTTCAGGAGCGTCTTGGCCAATTCAAGCGCACGTCGCTCGCAACCTGCTCTTATGCTGGCTTCTTTAATCGATTCAAAATCTTCAACATGAGCAACACCAACAATTCTCCTGCATGTTTATTAAAACATAAAAGATCCAGAATATATCATGGGAAGATTTTCTACAAGGGTTATTCAAAGACATACTATAACTGCAATGGGATGCAAATGCAAGATGACAAACTGTCGGGGACAGACCGGGAATTATGAGAGCAAGTACTGAAGAAAAAGTAGAGGACCTGGTAGAAATCCTAGACCTCACCTTATCATCTTAGCAGCACCAAATCCAAGTGTATCATGGAACAATTCTTTCATGTATTTTTCTTGTACAATCTTCTGAAGCTCAGGGTTGTTATAAATTGCAGGAAGATAAGCCTCCCCAGAACCATTCTTGTTTTCATCCCAAAGTGCAGTGAACTTCCGGTGGAAAAGATTCCACGTATCCTCGATTGTCTTCAATAACCACTCTTTGTATATCTGCACAGCAATAGGAAGTTCATCAGTTCTATATAATATAAAATGAACATTGGAAGTCTTTATATATATATAATTGATGCTTTGTAGCCTTAAAAGCTATATGCATGATGCATGCATATGCATGTACCCACAAACATACAAGCAACTCCCTTGAAAGTCACATTTACAAAGATCTGTGAGCCTCAGGATCCACATTTCTCATTCTACACATCACCAATCAATTTATTAGGAAAATTTGAAGGAAACCAACAGAAAATACCAACTAATTTCAAGACACAAACATTCACTTCATTTTATTTGATTTCTTCACATTGATCAGTATTCAACTTCCTAAGCTCAATAGTCGGTGCTAATATTTTTGATACTATAAAACATTTCCGCGACATTGCTGATAACTTGCCAAGGCAATATGTCCTACAGACCATGAAACAAAAATTTTATCTTGAGCTACATCTAGTGATACAATAGAAAATATATATTTTAAACATAAAAGTTGCTAGATATGATAGAATTGTCATTGAATAGTATGACGCAAGTAACTAAACAAGATTTAAACTCAAAGGAAACTTAGCTTCCAGCACATATTAAACAGTAAGCACAAAGATGGAACTATGACTAAAGATGACAAACTGAAAAGACAAATATACAGGAAGTTCTCATTAAACAACAAGAGAGGAACAAACAGCATACTTTTCTGTCATTCCCTTGACCAGCATGTCCATCTTGTGCAAAGAAAGCTAGAATCAAGTTTCCAATAAAAGCACCAATATCAAATCCCATTGGTCCATAGAATGCAAACTCTGGATCTATGACCTGAGTAGAATCTTGGGTAACCATCACAGAACCAGTATGGAGGTCTCCATGAATAAGGGCCTGAGCTCTTTCACAGAACCTACATAAAGGGATGTTTAATAACTTGAAAAATAACCCATATAATTGCAGTAAGTAGCATTAAAAAGAAAAGCCACCATACTTGGATTTCAATTCAGCCACTTCAAGCTTCAATAAATTGTCCTCCCGGACAGCCTCGGCATCACGATCAAGATAAGGTGAAGTCCAATGGTTATATTCAGATACTTTATATGGATCAGAAAAAACAACCTGCTCAGTGAGCCTGCACAGTTCCACATTCCCACAATATTCAGCCACTGCACAACATTAAATGCAGGTAAATTAGCATCATATCTGTAAGCTTCTAAAAACCATCAAATTAGACAATACCATTTTGTTTAAGCTATATACATATATCTATGCATATTTATATATGTATATGCAAATTTATATATACTTGCTCCAAATAGACCACTACAGGCAAAATGATAAAGCTGATAATTGTGATTTTTTTCTAGTTCAACGGAAATGGCTCCATCTAGAGATAAAAGGATATAAGTTTTTACTAAAATATATTCTTATAGCTGCTAAAATTGCACTAAGGATTGATGAAATCATGTTCAGGGAGATATGATAATTAGGAATATATTAATAAACGCCAGAGTTAAACATACCCCTCCCATTTCCTCAATGAATTATATATATTTCCTATTTTCCTTATGATCCTCGGTATATAGGCGTCACGGGGGCAATCATTTGTCTGATATTACATATTATAATAGCACCACCATCAAACTTACACAGCTTTAATACAATTATAACCACTTCCACAACTCCCAGCAGTTGGGTATTTTTCTTCAAATCAGATGCTTTAAAAGGTGCAACCAAGTATTCCAAAATGAAGTTTAATTAGGATAGAATAGGGGTGAGCAAAACTCGACTCGAAAAAACCGAATAACTCGACTCGACTTGAGGCGAAAATACCCGACTTGTTTTGACTCGACTCGAAATTTTATAGACTCGACTCAAAAAAATTTCAAATAAAGTTCAAGTTGTAAAATGGAAATTCGAATAACTCGAATAACTCGAAATTTTTAATAATTAAAAGATTTATTTTTAAGTTTGAGATGAGTGACTCAACTTTTTATGATATGTACAATGATACATAAAAATATAAAGAAATATTAATATATATGAATATATATATATATATATATATATCTTACAGTTGTTTAAATTGGAATTAAATTGAAATCAAATCATAAATAATTACAATTAAATATTTATAGGAACTCAAAAACTCAATTCGACTCGAATTTTTAAACTCGAATCAAACCGAACAAATTTCAAATAAAGTTTGATTTGTAAAATATGACTCGTTAACACGAATAACTCAGAATTTTTT
Source organism: Abelmoschus esculentus (assembly GCA_035048815.1). Lineage (NCBI taxonomy): Eukaryota > Viridiplantae > Streptophyta > Magnoliopsida > Malvales > Malvaceae > Abelmoschus > Abelmoschus esculentus. The sequence continues at coordinate 4,029,790 of JAUCBN010000038.1, forward strand.
GACTCTACTCGATCGAATACTCACCCTTAGTACAGAATCTAAATTAACATCAAGCCTAACTTCTACACCCCAAATGTACTTGCAGAGACAGCATTCATACTGCACCAAAACCGAACTCAAACCATAAAAACACCGCAAAAGAAAATGCATATGAATCTGTTACCTGCACGTTTGTGCTCTGTGGTTGATCGAAATAGAAGAGATGTGAAGAAAAGTGTCCTGGCCATGTACTCTGACATATGTTCCGCCAACAATGGATATTGAATCCCAGCAATCAACCCTTTCCTCAAGATTATATGTGGAGGTTCCAAATATCGCATTCCAATCAAAGACATGGTACGGTCAAAGTGATACACTTCAGGAACATGTTGAGGGCATAACCCACCATGTTCTTTCAACGCAATCGCTTCAAAATATGCTCGTTCCTTAGTCATCGGCCAAGATTCCCCAATACATCGTATATACGGAAGTGCCTGTATCCCAATTCCAATTACAAACCTTGAGCTTAAACCAGAAAAACCCATTTCATATTTCAACTATTTACAGGTGTAACAGAGAAAAAGAGAGTGAAACCTGCTTGATTACAAAAGAACCAGACGGGGCAACGACGATGTATACGAAATTAAGATTTCCATCCCCAACTTCCTTAATCTCTAAACCATCGTAGCCATCACTGATCTTGGATGACAATGACGGGGTGGCTTTAATGTATTCGATGAGGGAGTTCTCGTTTAGAGGCCTGAACTCAGAAAACGCCATGGATTTCTTGGCTTCCTTGTTTGAGACAGTCCTTTCTCAGAGGTTTTAACAGGTGAAGAAGAGATATACAAAGATTCTTCAAGGAGATAACTTCACTTCCAATTTTTAGGGCAAACTATACCAAAAAGTCAACTATAAAAAGGATTAACTACAAAATTAAATTCGCAAATTATATTTAAAAGTTTTTATTTTGGATTAAACTTTTTTAGTTAAAATAAATATTTAAATTTTATTTTGGATAAAATAAATGTAAAAATATTAAAATGATAAATTTTTAGATAAGAACAATCAATTTACGAGAAGAATAAACATTAAAATGATATTTTTTTTAAATGTTAATAGGTAAAAATTTTAAATTAGAATTAAATTAATAAATTATTTAATTTTTTAGGATTAAAATTATTATCATATTATATTAAAAAATATGCAACCTACGTGATTATAATAATATGTTAATTAAGTGATATGTTTTAAATAATTTTTAATAAAATTTTTTAATTAAATAATTTATTTATAACTTCTAAATATATTTATTATTAAACCATGGTTAAGTTACTTTGAACCAAATTTACCCCTTTTTATACTCTGCGTAACTTAAACGTTGGACTGTAGAGAAGAAAAATTGGACAATCGAGGTAGACTGATTCCACATTTCAAATGAATTTGGACGTGTTTACGGCAATGTTCACGTGTAGCGGAGTAGTTCAATTTAGTACCAATTACTTTTATGAATCCTAGATTCTTATTTTTAAATTAAATTTTAAATTAAATCTACTTGAAAAAAATAAAGTTTAAATTGAGGGGTAAGATATAAATATTTAAAAGTAGGAGGATAAATTTATAAAAAAAAAAATTTAAAAAATTAAATAAGAGGACAAAAGTGAGAAAAAATTTCTTCGAGATGGGTGCGATTACCCCACCTATCCTATATAGTTTCGTCCCTGATTGTAAGTATATAAAATATTTTTCTTTATTATTACTACTGATATTTGTTTACGATAAAAGTGATCTTCAATTTTAATTAAATGACGAAAAATTTGTCACAGACGATTTAAAAAAAAACGTATTACAACTAATAAGTATCGATTTTTTAGAATCGTTAAATGAGAATCTTATTTAAAACTTTTAATTAAAAAAACTCACAAAAATAAAAATAGTTATTGCCGGTAAGTATCGAAATTTAGTAAGTAATATCGAAATATTACTTGACTTATATGGATAACAGTTCTTGTTACAATTTAAAATATTATAATTATCTAGTAATAAAAGTAAATAAGAGTGGGGGAGGTACAATCAAATCTCTTGTGTAGCTTGAGGGTATCAAGCTTTTTATTAAAGGTTGTTAGTTCAAATCCTCTCGAGAGTATTTAGTATTTTTTTATTTTTTATTTATCAAAACAACGTCGATTTTGAGTCTCGTATTAACGCGATTAAAATGATAACATTTTGTTGTGACAATTAGAGTTGATTACATTTGATTTGTTTGGATATAAGATCAATATGTTATGAATATATTTATTCATGGTGGATATCCATATATTAAGTTAAAGTTTAATGAGCTTTATTATTAGGGTTTAATACCCACTGAAATTAGAGTTTTCATTTATGCCTATAAATATAGACTTTTGGACAAAGTATTGTATACAACCCTAATTTAAGAATATAATAAAAGTCTCTCTCTTTGTCTCTCATCTTTGTTCTCCTATTTTATTCTTGTTCTTTACTTTATTCACAACACGTTATCAGCACGAGACTCTAACCAACGAAGGTGTTTGTCATTCGAATCTTGAAGGAATTATTGAAAAAAATTGTTACTAGCATAAATCAAAGATAAGTTCTTCTCCCTCAACTATATTTTAATTATCGATGATTTTTCTCTCTTGATCTTTGATTTGATTTTTAATTTATTAAAAATCTTTAGTTGTTTGGTATTTGTGTAGCGATAAAGTGGCTCAAATATCGTGGTTCTTATTGACAATTCCCGAAAAAGATTTTAACAAGATATTGGTAACTAAATCTACCATATAGTGAAAAGTTCGGTATGTTTTACTTATTTAATTTGAGATTTTTGTCTTTATTATAACCAATATTTGTTTATTTTATTATTACGATGAAAGTTTATATTTTTAATCATGTTCAAAGTATTACATGATATTGGAACAAATATTAAACCTTTAATTAATTAATATTTGTTTGTTTATTTTATTATAACGCCTCGTATGAGGATTAATTTTTTTGTTCCTTGTATATATCGTAAATATATTGGTTGATCTATTATTATTTAATAGTATGAATATTATAAAGTTTATATTTGCTTAAAAGCAATACTAATTTTATGTCGAAAAAAAACTCGACTATAAACTTCTCCTAAGTTCAAGTTACGAAAATCGTCTTGATCAAAGAATTTTTATGGGAGGCATTCCCTGAAGTGAATGCATGCATGGTGCTTATTCCATGCAATTATTGGATTTATGACATTCCTTGAAGTGAATGCAAGCATGATGATTATTCCATACGATTATCGAATTTATGTCATTCGTTGAAGTGAATGCAATACAAGCATGATGTTTATTCCATGCGATTATGCAAGCATGATGTTTATTCCATACAATTATATAAGCATGATGTTTATTCCATGCAATTATACAAGCATGATGTTTATTCCATGCGATTATTGAATTTGTTTCATTCCTTGAAGTAAATACAAACGTGATAATTCACTATATGGTTAGTGAATAAAACTCAATTATGTGCCAGAGTATCACTGATGAGGATATGTTAGAAAAATATACTTCACTTTTCACACATTAATGTTGTCTTACAGACATAATATCGTACAAGGGTTTTAAATACCTATCGGTCTCCGTTTCATTCCCTAAAGTGAATGTGATATTTTATAGCGAAAATAATAAATGTCACATTAGTAATTGTTATCATTATTGAGATCATAAAATAGACATGGATAAGATGATTATTTTGAGAATACTTATATCCACAAGAAGTGGAATTATAAAGATGAAAAGAATGATAAAGATCATATTAAAATCTTTATGTTATCAATGCGATGCCATTGATCTCGTACTTGTCAAACGCCGAAGTATTATGGACTTTATCCATAATCATGAATGATAAATTAAAGAAAATATAAACAGATTTTCTTTGTGGTGAAAATAATGGCGTTATTGATCCAACTCAATTGGATTTTGATAATTTTCTCATAATCCTTCAAGAGAATAATCTATCATTTATTTTATTTCCTTTAGATCTTTTATTTATTTTATTTTATGTTAATTTATTTTTATTTATTATTTATTTATGTTAACTTACTTTATATATTATTTATTTATTTATTATGTTAATTTTTTTCCTTAAAAGAATATGATTACTTCCGGAATAAAATATCCAATAATTTATAATGATTTATGTTTAGCAGAAAATGCAAGTACTCATACAATACTTAAGCATAAGAAATATTTTCCCATTTAAATACAAGGGAAATATGACTACTATATCTCAAAGTACTAAAATATCAGTGCTTCGGAAGAGCTCTTGAGAGCTTATTTTTGATCCGATTTGATATGATGTGCTATTTTTTAATATTTTTCCATTATTCGAAGTGAATGGTACAGAGCACATATTTTTCATTTCCCGAAGTGAATGAAATAAAGCATGTACTAAAAGGTGTGTGATTATGCATATTTTCCTATTTTAAATGCAAGAGAATAGTATGAGTACTATATCCAGAAGTACTAATATCACAGAAAGCTCCGACTGAGTAAATATGTTATTTGCCAAATGAGACTTTATCTCATATTTACAGTGCATTATGCTCGTTGAGCAAATATGTTATTGCCAAATGGAACTTTATTCCATATTTATAGTGCATTATACTCGTCAAAATCGCAAAGAGATATTGAGTTTTATTTATAGAAATATATTGAGAATATTAGTCAAGGGGATACCGACTATCTCAATATTATGAGTATAACTCAAGGCAATAATGAAATATTGACAAAATTACATGCACTGTCATCCATATTATACTACATAAGAATTAGTACAAATTGAAGCTCATGTTATTGTAAACTAGATGTTTACTGATTATTTTATTGGACATGACCGGTTAGACTATCCCGGTTTAATTATGATGCGAAAAATTAGTGACACTTTCATGTGGTCATTTATTGAAGAACTAGGAGTTTCTTCAAGGTAATTTTTCTTGTGATACTCGCTATAAAAGTATTTTGATTATTCAATCATCAACATCTAAGATAGAGTGCTATTAATTTTCTGTAACGGATACAAGATGATATATATAGGCCCATACACTTTTATTAAAGACCATTTAGATGTTTTATAATTTTTATCGATGCATCGACTAGATGCTTATGTGTATCCTTGTTATTAACCCGCAACTTGGTATTTACGAGGCTACTTGTTCAGTTGATAAAATTACGAGCACATATTCCAGATTATTTTCTAAAGACAATTAGTCTTCATAATATTGATGACATGTAATTTTACATGTAGTATTAGAAATTCGCATCAAGCCAACAAATGATCATAAGTTCTCCCCATTATAAATGATTTTTGGTCAAGAACCAAATATTTCTCATCTCAATTTTTTTGGGTGTGCGATATATATTCTAATTGCTCCACCACAACACACAAAGATGAGTTTTGTTGGGAATATATATAAGAGCTTCTGATAGAGGATTTATTTACAATATGATTTATTGACTATCATTTTAATGAGTCAATTTACCCAACATTAGGGGGAGAAAATAAATAGCTAGGGAAAGAAATAAGTTGAAATGAATTATCATTTTCTCTTTTTGATCCACGTAATACACAATGTGAACTATAAGTTCAATGGATAATTCATTTAGCAAATCAATTGCCAGATGATTTTGCTGACCCTAAAAGAGTGACTAAGTCATGTATACCAGCTATGAATGCTCCGATTAAATTTGATGTCATGGAAGGACAAACTCTAGTTGCTAATGAGTCTAACTTACGCTTAAAACGTAGTAGACAAGTAAGTTCTAAAGATAAGAGATCCTCGAAAAGGAAAATGAACTATATTTTATGATGGTCTGATCGAGGATTCAATGATTATGAAAATCTCTAGAAGAGATTAAATGGTCTCCAACAAAGACATTGACATGATTCAGGTACCTGACAATAAAGAGATCTCAATAGATTATGTCATACATGATAATAAATAGAACTAAAATTAAATCGATGTCGTTAATATATTTGCATGCAATTTAGCACTAGAGATTTTATTTGATGATGTGGATTATGAATCATTGTCAATTGGACAAAGAAATGATTGGCCAACATGAAAGAGGCAATTGAGGCAAAACTAAAATATCTTTTCAAAAAGAAAAGTATTTGGGTCTATAGCTCGTAGATATAAACGAGCCTTTATGAGAAAGAGAAATCAAAAGGGGAAATCATGAGATATAAGCTCATTTGGTTGCACAAGGATTCTCACAAAGACATGAAATTGAATGAGGAAAATATTCCTCGGTGGTGGATGCAATTACTTTTAGATATTCTGACAATAAATGAAATGACTTAGTTTCGTCTAATAGATGTTGTTACGTCTTATTTGTGTGAGCCTCTTGATAAAAATATTTACATGAAGCTTCTAAAAGGATTTAGACTGCCAGAAACAGTTAATTCAAGTTCTCTAGAACATTATTCAACCATATTAAATATATTTTTTATAGATTGAAAGATTTAGGCATATTTGATATAATCGTCTCATTAAATACTTATTAGCATAATGCTATATGAATTGCTTAATTTCCTCGAACATTTTGATTAAGTGGATTAGTTCTGAATTTTTATTATTGTCGATGATTTGAATATAGTTGAGACTCGTGAAGAGATCTTCTTAAATCTTTGTGCATCAATCGACATACAAAAAAATGTTGAAAGAGACTTTACATAAATAATACATATTCATTGATCACCCTTATGGTTGTTAGGTCTCTTAGTGTAAACAAAAATTCTTTCTACCTCAAGAAAAGGGTAATGATATTCTTGGTCTAAAAGCACAATATATACATTATTTGATCTGGAAGTATCGTATCTTAGCTGGTCCAGAAATATTATTTAAGTGCTACGAGATCATTACCTTTAAATAATTGTTATGCATGAGGCAAAGCCAAAATATGTATTTGGCTAAAAATATCCTGAAGATATATGAATGTTTTTCACAAGATAAGATGCAAACTATCTTGTAAAGAGATAATACAAAATTTATATCTCAATGTGGATATATCAAATATGATAAAACGAAACATATTTCTTTAAGTTTCGTCCCTCATGATTTTTAGATGAATATTATTCAATGAATCATTTCAAGCAATGATTTAGAAGATTTATCCACTAGTGTATGATCTACTTCAACATTTGAAGTTTGTATTCAATATTGAATTATGAAGATTCAAAGGTCTTATGTGATATTTTCATGAGGGGGAGTAAATATGTGTTACACTCTTTTTTCCTTAACCAAGGTTTTGTCCCAATGGGTTTTCCTCGTAAGGTTTTTAATAAGGTAACATGTTATGCGTATCAAATATGTGTGTACTCTTTTTCCTTCACTAAGAATTTTTTTTCCCACAGGGTTTTTATCTTAGTAAGGTTTTAACGAGGCACATTATCTCTATGGATATCCAAGGGGAGTGTTATGAATATATTTATTCATGATGGATATCCATATATTAAGTTAAAGTTTAATGAGCTTTATTATTAGGATTTAATACCCATTGGAATTAGGGTTTCCATCTTATGCCTATAAATATAGACTTTTGGACAAAGCATTGTATACAACCCTACTTTGAGAATATAATAAAATCTCTCTCTTTGTCTCTCATTTTTTTCTCCTATTTTATTCTTGTTCTTTACTTTACTCACAATAAAATAATATTTATAATGTAGTGGTAGGAGAATTCACGTAGACCAAAGGAAAATAAATTAAAAGGAAAATACATTTTTAATATCCTACATATACATGTGTTCTTGTTTTAGTACTCCTAGATACTTTTTGACAAAATAGTACTCAACATTATGTTTCAAATTAATATCCCGTTATTAAAAATTATCCGACATAATGATATGATATTTTTTTATTATTTTTTCTTTTCTCCCTCCTAATCAATAGTTCATATGTCACTACCTCATTAAACATAAAAATACCAAATTTCGGTGTTTTATAGTTAAGAAAAATCAAACTCATACTCTATAGAACCAAAAGCTATAACCAAACTATTAAGTCAACTAGCTTTACTAAATACATTTTCAATTATATATTTAACTTATACAATATTCTTACAGAAATTTAAAAACTCCGTTTAAAAGAAATGATAATAGATCAATTTAAAAACGATTTCTGCCATTTCTTGGTGGTTGTTAAGATTGATTCAACTTTGTTGAAGTCTGAACTGTATATTGTATTTAGTCTTTCCCTGTCTTGGCATGTGCAAAGAGAAGCATTGGATGTTTAAACCTGGACCAAACTCACTCTGTAGGCAAAGACAAAATCATGTGAGCCCTAGCCTACACTTTAAAATAGACTTATCCTTGCACAGACTAGATTTTCTGAGTCTGGTTCAATGCATGAGGTTTCTTTTATGTCACACTTGGTATGAGTATATTTGAATTAAATCAAAGCTTGGATACAACTTCACATGGTCATTTGTTTGACCCATATGAAACTAGTAGAAAATAGGCATAAGGGAAATGAGTTTTGCTGGGTAAAAACCATCTACTCTTTTCTATATCTTATTTGAAAAATTTTAAAAATTTGAATTTTCAATCTTAACCTTTTTCTATATACTAAACCCTAAATCATGTACCCTAAAAATACACCTTACCCTTAATTTCCTAAACTCTAATCAAAACCTTTAACCTTAAACCCTAAACCTCTAATTTAAAATGGAGACATGAGCGGAGGTATAAAAAAATAGTAAATGATTTCCATCCAGTTTTCCCCTCTATATAAGCAGCCATATTGAGTAATAGACCTGTAGCTTATCTTAAGCTAAGGGAAGTAGTTATACAGTTAAATCTTTTTATTAAATCCGTTAGTTTTGGTTTTATAAGCATAATTGTTCATATAGTTAGCATCTTATTATTGTGAGTTTTAACATGGTATTAGAGTTAGGTCTTTCCTGGAGTTTTAAGCTTCCCTATGTCGCTACCATTCTTGCATAATCCTCCTGAGCCTATTGATCTTTTTGGCCTTCCAGTTGATGATGTCTCTCAAGGATTCTTCAACAAACAGATAAGTGTACGTCTTGATGACTCCAATTTCTTGTTGTGGTGTCAACAGGTGATCTTGCTGGTTCAGGGGCAAGGTCTTGCACACTTTCTTGATAACTTCATTTCTCCATCGGCACGGTTCGTAACAAATCATGATGGGTCGTTAGCTCACAATCCAGCTTACTATCGGTTCTTGAAGCAAGACAGTTCGCTAACTTCATGGCTCCTATCCACTGTAAGTATTTCCATCTTACCACATCTTGTTGGAGCCGAATCATCTTCATCTATCTGGAATACCATTATCCAGAGGTATTCTAAGCTTTCTAATACGAAAGTCATGCATTTACATTGTCGATTACGATCGCTCAAGAAAGGAAATCTGTCGATCAGTGAGTAAACAACTCTGGAAAAGAAATCTGTGATCTTCTTGCTATTTGTGGTAGTTCAATCTCTGAAATGGAACAAGTCACAACAATATTGAACGATCTAACCTCTGAGTTTGAGTCTGTAGTAGCAGTAATCTCTGCAAGCAAAGAATCATATTCTTTTGATGGTGCGGTTTTGTTGCTTATGGATGCTGCAGTTCGGTTGGAAGATCTTTTGAGGTTTGTAGTGGGTATCAAAAACACCACTGTTGAACCACTTTCCTCAGGTCATGAGCATCGACAATCTTTTGTCTACGCTGGATGAGGGGGCAATCGTAGAGGACGATCAGGTCTTGGTGGCCGGTTCAAGGCAAGATCCAAGCTGCAATGTCAAATCTGTGGTAAGCTAGGCCATTTAGCTGACAGATGTTGGCACAAGTATGATCAAGAATACCATCCATAACTTAAAGAGAAGGGTGAGGCTCATGCTTGCTGTTGTGATTCTCCAGAAGCTGGCTACAATCCTTTCATTTCAGCTGAGTCTACTAACACTACTGATACTCTTCAGGTTAACATGTTGGTGGCAGAACCAACCAAATGGTACATTAACTCAGGTGCCATGCACTATGTAACCAACAATTTTGATTTGTTATTTAATGAGTATTACTACACCGTTTAAGGAAAGGTCCATATTGGTGATGGTTCCACTCTCTCCATTCAGCACATTGGTAATTCTAGTCTACCTGTTCAATCTAAGTTGTTGAATCTTGATCAATTATTACATGTGCCAAACATTACTCGAAATTTGTTATCCGTCTCTAAACTAACCAAAGATAATCATGTTTATCTTAAGTTTCACTCTTCCTATTGTTCAATTAAGGATGAAAGAACAAGGGTTGAACTCTTGCGAGGATGACATGAAGATGGCTTGTACACATTTGACACAACAAATCCTCTCGTGAATACTCTTACATGTTCAGCCACTAATGCTGAATATTTGTTGTGGCATACACGTTTGGACACCCTTCAGCTGAAGTTGTTAGCACGGTGCTGAATAAAAGAAATCTTTTGGATAACAAAACGCTATGTCATGCCTGTCAGCTTGGCAAGAGTCACAAGCTTCCCTTCACCCCTTCTACCACTGTCTACACATCTCTTTTCGAGCTTGTAGAAATTGATGTGTGGGGACCTGCATCTACTCCTTCTGATGGTTACTCCTATTACTTGTCATGTGTAGATATGTACACACAAAATACCTGATTGTTTTTGTTGAAAAAGAAATCTGATGCTTGGAGCGTCTTTCAACAGTTCTACAATTTAATAAAGAATACATTTTCTACGAACTTGTTGTCGGTCCAGGTTGATGGGGGTGGTGAGTTTAAATTTTTAGAAAACCAACTTACATAGCTAGGTGTTCAATTGAGGGTAACATGTCCTAGTACATCTCAGTAAAACGGAGTGGTTGAACGAAAACATAGGCACATAGTTGAGACGGCTTTAACACTCCTTGTGCATGCTTCTTTGCCTCTGAAATTTTGGGCATATGCAGTCTTGAGTGCAACATATTTAATCAACAGGCTTTCATTTAAAAGTCTCGGTAATAAATCTCTCTTTCAATTACTTCATCACAAGCTACCCAATTACAAGTTTTTAAGGATTTTTGGTTGCTTATGTTACCCGTATTTGAGACCGTTTAATAAACACAAGCTTGAGTTCATGTCTCGTCCATGCATATTTCTTGGTTACTCGCCTATGCATCATGGCTATCTATGTCTTGACAACACAAGTGGAAGAATATTTACATCGAGGCATGTCGTCTTCAATGAAATAGTGTTTCCTGGTTACAATCCATCGTCATCTCGACAACCATCAGTTGCTGAACTATCACCACCTTTCAGCATGCCAGTAGGTTCCACATATGATAATGAGTCTCCAGCTCCAGACATAAACCACAGTCAGTCCAATGTCGCTGATGTGTTACCTACACCAAGTGGATCAAGCATGCCTTTTGTCCTAGCAGTAATGCAGAATTCAGGCCAAGCTAAAATCAATGCAACCTCAGAAAATTTAGGCTCCCAACAGAATCAACAAGCTTCAAGTTTGAATACCTCTCGGCATGACGTTATGGAAGTATCAGATGTCTCTATTTCAGAATAATCAGACTCAATAATAAAATTACCATAAAACCAACTTATTACATCCAGTAACAACTCAAAATCTGCACATGAAGAGTCTACATCTATGCATCAAGCAACCATAGTTTCCAGCCAACCTCAAGGTCCCGCAAATATGCACTCCATGGTGACAAGAAGTAAGGTAGGAATTTTCAAGCCAAAAGCTTATCATTTACAACTCAATGAAGGTGTTCCTGTTTCTGTTCATGATGCTCTCCAAGTCCCAGAATGGAAGCAAGTTGTTCTTGCTGAATTTAATGCTTTACTCGACAATAGCACATGGAAGCTTGTGCCTCTTCCACCAAATCAGAAAACTATTGGATGTAAGTGACTATTTAAAATCAAGTACAAAGCAGATGGTTCCATTGATCGATATAAAGTGAGGCTTGTAGCTAAAGGTTTCTCTTAATTTGCTGGATCTGATTTTCGGAAAATATTTAGTCCAGTGGTTAAATCATCCACAGTCAACCTTCTCTTGTCACTAGCAGTTACTAACAAGTGGCCTATTCGACAAGTAGATGTTAACAATGCGTTCCTCAAAGGGGATCTCACTGAAGATGTATACATGACACAACCAGAAGGATTTCAAGTGATTGCAGTAGATGGTAGCAGGTTGGTTTGCAAGCTAAAAAAGGTACTCTATGGCCTTCGACAAGCTCCTAAAAACTGGTTCACAAAGTTAAAATTATTTCTTGAAAGTATTAATTTCAAGTCTTCGAGTGCAGATACTTCCTTATTCACATATAATCATGAGCACGCATCAACATATATGGTAGTATATTTAGATAACATATTATTGACATGTGCTTCATCTGAACATATTGCACAAACTATAACTCAATTACATTAAAAGTTCTCTTTGAAGGACTTAGGTGAGTTAAACTTTTTTCTTGGCATAGAAGTCAAGCGTGTACACGGTGGTTTGTTTTTGTCACAAGTAAAATATATTGTCGAGCTACTGATCAAGACAAATATGAGAGATGTTTCAGCCGTACCTACACCTATGCCTATAAATTACAAAATAGCTAAGCGAGATGGGACTCTCTTACCTGATGCACATGAATACAAAAGTATTGTGGGATCGCTTCAGTACATTTGTCATTCTAGACCAGACATTTGTTACTCAATAAATAAAGTCGCTCAGTTCATGCAGGAGCCTACAAAAATCCACTGGGCAATAGTCAAACGTATTCTGAGATATCTTAAAAGTACTTTAGATTTTGGCCTTTGATTTTCGCCTCACAATTCTTATAGTATGGGACTACATTCCTTTTCGGATGCAGACTAGGGCAGTGATCCTGACGATAGGCGATCAATTTCAGGATACTGCACCTACTTTGGAACGCATCTTCTTTCCTGGTGCTCTCGAAGCAACGAGCCGGATCGAGGTCCACGACAGAGGCTGAGTTTCGGAGTCTAGCTAACGTAGCAACAGATGCTCTTTGGGTTAAGGCTACTCTGAATGAAATGAAGATTCCCGTGCTTGAACCACTAGTGATTTAGAGAGACAATACCAGTACAGTAGCTATGGAAGTAAATCCGGTGTTGTATTCCAAGACCAAACACGTAGACCTCGACATATTTTTTTGTTCAAGAAAAAGGTTATGGCTCAAGATCTTCAAGTCAACTATGTCCCAGCATCTAGTCAAGTGGCTGATATCTTCACCAAACCGGCTTTCCCGACTGTTTTCGAGGAATTTCGATATCATTTGTGTGTTCGAAAGTTTTTGAAACTTGAAGAAGCAAGAAAAATAATAGACCTGTAGCTTATCTTAAGCTAAAGGAAGTAATTATACAATTAAAGCTTTTTGTTAAATCCGTTAGTTTGTTAACCATGTGTGTTAAGGGTTCCTCCTTCCTATATAAGAAAGACAAGTATAAGAAAGACAAGTTACTGTAATCTTCAATCCAAGAAATATAAGCATAATTGTTCATATAGTTAGCATCTTATTACTGTGAGTTTTAACATTGAGAATATATCAAATAGAGCTGATTGATCTAGTGGTTTAATTATGTTTGCGTTTTTGTGTTTAACGAGGTGGTGAGACATGCTATTATTTCATTTGGAAGAAAAAATATTATAATAATGTCACGTGGACCGTTGAATAGGAAACAAGAAGAAAAATAATAAAAATTATCATATTATTATGTCTGTTAATTTTTAATGGTGGAATGTCCTTTGAAAACGTAATATTAGATATTATTTTTATCAAAAAAAAATTAAGATATTAAAACATGAACATAAGCATAAATAAGTATTAAAAATATAGTTATCCCTAAATTAAAAAGTTAAAATTCAAATATGCAAATTGCCATTATATTTTTAGTTAAAAATTTGGAGGTTGGTTAGGTACTATGCTGAAGCGGATTACATGAGTATGACCAGTGACGGATCCACTTGAAATATAGGGTAAGCTCAGTTCATTTTGAAATTTTTAAAATTTATATATTTATTTTTATTTTTTTTAAAAAAAATTATGAATTAATTCTTAAATTTTTTAAAAATTTATAAGTTGTGCTCATCTTAAAATTCTAAAATTTTATGTGCTTACCTTAAAATATTTTTCTAAATCTGTTACCGAGTACTAAAACAACAGCTGAAATAATCTGGATAAATGGACTGATGGCTTAACTTCAAGTAACAAATGTTGGACCAACAAAATTGTATTGCAATACAAATAATTATGAATTATGTATTTCATGAGAGAATCAAATATATAGAAATTGACCGTCAATTTTATAAGAGATAAGAAAGATTGGTGCAAACTAAATATATTGCATAGGCAGAGCAGCCTACAGATGTAATGGCTAAAGCTCTAGGGGATCGACGACACAGTCATTTGTGGGATGGTGTCCGCCGGAAAGGGTGCTGAGTCACCCTTCTCCGGGAGGGTTCTTCACTCACTGCAGGTGGAATTCGAGGATACGGAAATGTTTGTGAAGGGTGCATTGATTTGCCGGCCATTTTTCACAGAGCTGAGAAGTGGGGTATTGCAGTGGAGATTGAGAGGAAGTTGACAGTGTAGGGGTGTGAACTAATAGAGTTCGAGTAGTGTTAAAGATTTCGAGTCGAGTTCGAATTCGTGTAACTTTTAACAAGTCTGAGAAATTTAAGCTCGACTCGGTTCGTTAAGAACTTGAGTCGAGTTCGAGCTTGATTCCTGCCTAATCAAGTCAAGTGTTGACCAATCTTTGATTGTATCGTACTCGATTAGCTCGACATCTATCACGTCTCATTTAAAGCCCTATCATGAAAAAAAAAAACTAACACAAAAATTGTACAAACTCTAGCTAATTAATTTTAAGGTATAAAGTGTTAGTTTAGGTTTTAGAAGTTAAAATTTAAGGTTTAAGCTTATGTTTATGGTTTATATTTTAAGATTTTAGATTTAAGATTTTAAATTATAAAAATTCAAAATATAATACATTATATTTCCGAGTAGTTTACGAGTATTTTAAGTCATGTATCAAGTAGTTTAACTCGGTTCATTAAAAATTCAATCGAAGTAAAACTCGAGTTGAGTTTTAACCAAATTTTAATAAAATCGAACTTACGTAGCTCGCGATCTATCTCGTCTCATTTACGAGACTGAGATTCCTAGCAAGGGAATTGAAGGAAGGGATGAAGGGTCATGGTTCAAGGCAAAAGGCAATGGATAGGAAGAAAGCTGAAGCATCTACAATCCCTGATGGCTCTTCTTACATAAATTTTGATAAGATTTTAAACTGTATCAACTTTCAATCATGAGAATTATGATAGATTGATTTTATGCTTTTCCATAGTATTTATTTTCTAAAGAGTTATTTTAATATTCATCATATATGTCAAGAGTCCACATGATACAACTTCAGCTACAAAGGTATAAAATTCACATAAACATGGATTTTGAGTTCATAGATCAATTCTAGACAGAGTCCAGACTGAATGTTTGGTGGATGAGAAGTTGAGCCCCTTCAACCAGCCTCTTCACAACTTCTCCAGCAGGAAGAATTTCCTTTATGAGACCTACACTTTGGCCTGCATACATCACCATGCTCTCAATGTCACCTGTTGTTGATGGATTCGGAACTGTGCCGGCAAAACGTCGAATTTCTTTTTCCTATTAAACAACATCATCAAATCAACAGTAGCTTAAAGATTTCATTGATCACAAGATCATTGAAAATGTGATTATGCAACATTATTTCAATAGTTTGTAGTCTTAGATTCTCACCACACCGTGGATTATTGACCGACCGATGATAGGCTGATTAGACTCATTTTCTTCGGTAGGAAGGGATTTCCAATCACAGAAGAAGCGTGTTTGCAGGACACGGTGTGGTGCACCAGGCCACCTTGCTCGGCCAAACACATCGGTGTACTCGGTTTTATCTAGTTCAATCAGTTTCTGCTTGTACGTGGGGTGAGCATAGCTTTCATGAGTTGCGAGAAACCTGCAAAAACTAGATATGTAAAGAAAAACATATACAAGAGACTTCACATATTCTTCCAGCCTTCAACTCTAAGTTCAGACTTTTTGCATGATGCCACCCTAATCAAGAAATTATCAACTCAACCCACTCCATTGGCTTGGACCTAACCATGATTGCATAACTTCTTAACTTTCGATGCTTAAGCATGATTGCATAACTTCTTAACTTTCGATTATTGCAAACACTACATGGAGTTAAAATGAATTTGACACACAAAACAAGCAAACACGAAAAAATTCAATGGAACAAAGATGAGGGAGCTTCATATGCATCATGCATGAGTTAAACAAATCTGAGTACCACCCATCTCGGAAATGTCCACATTAGTGACATTACTGTTAATGAGCTTCTTATTTTACATTAATATAGTCCTAACCTTGTGCCCATGCAAATGCCTTTAGCACCAAGACTCAAAGCAGCAACATAACCTCGAGCATCTACAATGGCCCCAGCAGCGATAACAGGAATACCGCGGTCACCAACAAGATCAACTACTCGTGGCACCAAGGAAATTAGAGAATCCTGGAAATAATAAAACATCACATGAAATGTGAATTTGATGTTTCAGTTGGTCATTTTACAAGTTTTAGCTAAGGATAATAGTATTGAGTGTACAAGGACACAGTTGTTAATGTTCTTCAAGATAATTATTACTATACTAGCAAATAGCAATATGTTAAATTCAAGATATCCTCATACCTGTCCAATCACATGCCCTCCTGCTTCGCGGCCTTGGACGATGATTGCATCTACTCCCACGTCGATTGCTTTTTTTGCTTCCTCAAAACTCCCAACCTTCAATGGATGTACATTTAGCTCATGAGATAATCAAAGAGAAAGCAGAGTCTGGACATAGTCATACCTTTCAACTCCATCGGGAATAAGAAATCAACATCATCATGAGCCCTCAAAATTAGTGTTTTTAATTTCTTCTACTTTCCTCACAAATGAATGCATATTATCATCTTCAATTCAGAACTTTCCCATGTTATTCTTGCATACCATTACATGACAAGTTCTAGTTAACTACTGGAACATAGTAAAACCTCATCTCTGCCTATGCTAGTTAACTACTGGATCAAAGTTTTGGACCCCAAAAAGAAAAAAATAATGGTATTACTTCATCATACGTTCATAATTACAACTATATATCCCATAAAAGTTTAATGGTGTGGCATTGAATACATGGAATGCTTCTCACTTTCCCCTCCATCTATCTATATCAAGTTAACGCTAATACACTTAACAAAGCAATATGATCAAATAGGTGATAGACTGTTCCATTTTTTTGCCAGTTTTTGGTTGAATCTGGATTTCACAATCCAGAATAACACGCAACACATATTTACCTACGAAATAAGAAAGGGACAAACAATACTCACTTGAGGAACAACCTTGACCCCAGCATTATGAGCTTCTATCAAAAGCTCCTTTGAGCATTCACCCCAATACAGTTGCAAAACTGCTATCTTCTCTTCAAGAATAGCCTTTATATTTTCCTTGTGGGGAAATGCCAGAACGACACCAACCCCAAAGGGTTTGTCGGTTAACTTCCGAGTCTTCCTTATCAGCTCCTTTACGTATTCTGGTGATTCCTGGTACACCAAAGCATGGGAAAATCAATTGTCTGTTGATTGTTACAACAGAGTTAAAACCTAGAAAGTAACAAGCAGAACCCTTGTGCTATCTGGATTAACATAAAGATAAATAAATAAGAAATCATATTTGAAGTCCTTCCCTGAACTGAAAAAAACTATTTGGAGTTGGGAATATAAATATAAACCAAAACAGGACCTTCATTTTTCTACTTTTTTTTTCTCCTTAACCAAGAAAACACTACAAAAAATCATCCTTACACGTTCATTAACTGTCTTCATCTAAAAAGGTTTCTCAAGCAATACAAACCAGAAAAGGTCAGAAACCAAGCCTAGATTCAAAGCAAATATTTAAGTGAAAGTTAGACAACAGAGAGGGCAAAGTACTTAGCTAACACAGGCGATGCTAGACTTCAATATCTAACCAAGAACTCTAAAGTTGTAATCTTTACCAAACCAACATACAGTAAAGGATATACAAGAATTTAATACCCAATCAGGAGCTCTGAGAAGTCCCAGTCCACCAGAGTTGGCAACAGCAGCAACTAGCTCCGGACCAGCAATATCAGGTCCCAATGGTGCTTGAACTATTCCATACTCAAAACCCAGAATCCCTTTCCACCCCATGTCTCGATTCTGTACAACGGCGATTGATTTGATCAGCTTGAAAAGTATTTATATGTGCCAAAGGTTGAGTGCAGACTGCTTTAGTCAGGAGACACGAAATTGAACTTTGATACTACTAATTTTGTTGTTTCTAACGTTAAACAATGGATACTGCAATTATGAGTCATTTCTTTATATACAAAAATAGGAGAATTGGTGTTGCAGTGTCGCTAATGCGACAAGGAAACGTAAGCAACGACGTCTACACACAGAGGAAAATTTCATCTTTAATTGGTTTATGAACCATTTTCATCTTCTAGATACCCAATCATTAATTTATTTAATCCCAAAAATATTTATTTAAAATAAAATATATAATTTAAATATTTCTTTGATGTTTAAACCTTTTTATCGATTTAAGCGTAAAATTATATTATAAATTTTATTTATCATGTTATTTATAGTTTAACATTGACCGCTCAATCACTTTACTGGCATCATTGGTGTTCAAACCCGTGACCTCTAGAAAGATCAACCGTTTTTTTAATCACTTGAGCTAAAGAGTTCGTGCCTAAATAGATAATCTCTAAAACCATATATAATCAGTAACGGAGCTAAAATTTTTATATAAAATTATTACTTTAAAATTATGTTCATTACATTAATTATATATTATTAAAATAATAATTATTTTATACTTAAAAATTAAATGAGTTCGATTATGATATTTATTATAAAAATATTTGGCTCATTATACTTTAATTATTTTAATATGGTCAATTGCACCCTTAATCAATTGCAAAAATATTTAGAGAATTAATTAATTTTTTTAATTATGCAATTTTTTGTCCTAAAAGCGCCAATGCAAATCTTTGCCTATTTAATTGTCACGTGGCACAATATTAAAACGACAAATGTCACACTCTTAATGAGTGATCTTAATATATTACATTATAGGCTTAAATATACACTTGGTGTCTAAACTATGCACATTCTTTTAAGTTAGTATTTATAAATTATTTTTTAAATTAATACCTAAATTAAGTATTTTCTCTCAAATTAATATTAAATTTTATATATTCTAACAATTTGATCTGATTTTTATACATTCTAGCTCTTTATATTCAAAATTTATATCAATTTACTCTTTGTTATTCACTCAATTTATTTATTATTTTCTTAAAATTATTATATATTTTTTTGGTATAAAAGATTTTAAATGTAACTTATTAATTTATGATAAAATTTAATTATCTGACTAGCGTTTTGACCCTATAGTTAAGACTTGTTTGGTTTGAGAATATTACAAAAATATTACATTGATAAAAGTTTTAAATATAAATGTTAAATTTATTAAATTATTTTGAATTAAAATTAATTAATTAACCAAACTATAAAATAGAGAAATTGTATTATGGGTAAGTCTTATTACGTGTTCATGAGACCAACCACTAAAAAGCACACATATCGTCAATTTTTTCATATCATATTTTTTCCAAGTGAATCTTCACTTGGAAAAACTGTTTTTAAAATAAATTAACAGTAAATAAGAATGAAGATTCACTTAAGAAATATGACATGAAAAAATGATGAGATTGATGATTTTTAGTGGTTGGTCTATATGTATCTATGAGATCGAGTATGGAATTCTATTTACTCACTTTAAATTGAGTATCCGTTTCCCTCCCTTTCCTGCTAGGATTGGAACTCTTGTATTTTACATATCCATACGATTGAGTCCTTGGGTTTCCGAAATAGTGTAAAAAGAAGTGCTTCAAATCATTGCTATTTGACCTGGACCTATTCTAAAAAAGTTGAGGCATTTCGAATTGTTTGTTGACACGGACAAAATTAGGGAAAACCTCTGAAATTATTTTAATATTAAACCTTGGACGTGATGAAACTTACCCATTATATAATTTCTCCATAAAATGCAACCACTACTAACAAAAGCGGACAACTACTTGGTGCTATGTATCAATTAATTATTCGAAAGAAAATATTAAAATATTAAAAATAGAAGTATATAAATAAAATTAAACATAATAGGAAAGATTTATATACTCCTTCCTTATACACATAACATTTCAAAGTCATTAGTACTGGTTATATAGAAAAGATTAAAGTCTAAAACATGTAAGTTTAAGCTTTATTCAGTACTGGTTTACGTAGAATTTGCATGAGCACTAGCATGAAATCAATGGTTTTAAGGGTTAGGGTTTGGAAATGTTGGTGGAGCAGGGAATACTGGGAAAGTGCCAGGAAAACCAGGGGTTGAAGCTGGAACATTTGGAATGCCTGGAAATGTCGGCAACCTGTACTCCGGGTAAGGTCCGTTGAAAGGAGGGAAAGGGAAGCCACGGAATGGTCCAGGAGGCACGTTTGGAAATATGGGTGGCGCTGTGGTTGTTGTTGCCTGCAAAAGACGGCGAGCTTCAGCTACATCCATGGACGGAAATGACATTGACAGTGCAACGAGGAGAGCTAAAACAAGGAGACGAGGAGACTTAGCCATCACCAAGTTTACAGATTACAGACAGAGATTAATGTGTAGATATGGAGCCGGACATGGTCTGTGATTTATAGTGTTGGGGAAATGTTAATGCAAGAAGTTGGCCTCCGGTTTTGGTGAGGTTGGTTTCCATGAATGGCCTGTAATGCTTCACTGCAAGTTTAGTTGGACTTGGAATGGAGGCTGGCTTAGTAATAAGTACAGCTTTCAATGGCTTCAATTATTGTTGTATTTACTGCTGCTATGAGCCCTCCTATCAAGGTTAACCTAACTGCTTTCGAACAAAAATCATCGCAAAAATCGTCTGGTCCTAATCAATTCTTTTTTTATGTCTCAATTTAAAAAATATTTAAATATTAAATTTTAAACACTAATTCAAATTTTCACTTTAAAATATATCCTACCCATAATTCCTTAACCTTAAACCCTAAACTCACTATTTTAAAGTAAAGACACTAAAAGAGACAGAATAAAAAGACAAACGATTTACGCTCCCAATTTCCCCTACATTCATCCATGATACAACATTTTCAGTGTTCCTTACTATGATACATCCTACCTCTATCTTTCTAAACTATAACCTTAAACTTTAAAACTATTAATTTAAAGATAAGTACACAAAAAAAAACAATAAAAAAATCGACCATTTGTACCCATATGAAAAATACTCTCGGTCTATTTAGGATGAAAGAAAGAAACTTTGATTAATTTAACAATATAAATGAGAGAGGGTGGAAACGGAAAAATTATATCATGGATCATTCTCGTCACGTTATTTATAAGATAAACTAATTAAAAAATATTTATTTGATTATTTTTTATCTTATTTTTTTATTAAGTGAATTCACTTGATAAAAAAATTAAATAAAAAATTAAATAGATGTTTTAAATTGGTTGATCTATAGATGACATAACGAGAATGAGCACTACATATACATTTAAAGAAGAAAAATATTTATATAAAATGTCCAACATTTATGCACTAAACTGCATGCTCAATACAAAAGCAACGTCCATAAAATGTAATTTCTATTTACATATCAAATCTGCAAATCAAACACTTCCCAGAAGTGAAGTTATGCTTAAACCCAGATTAGATACAAAGTCAATCACATCAAATCTTAAACAAATACATTTCACGAAGAAGAAAAATAACAATGGCAGAAATTGGGGTCATGGATCATACCATTTAGAAGACTCAGCTTATTTAAGTGTCATTTAGTATTTGCCATCCAGTTAAAGTTTCAGTCATGTTGATCAATCCTCCATGTTTCCAAGCACCTTTAATGCAGAGGGCTCAAAATGCTGTACAGAGATGGTTGTTGAGCTTGATGTTAGAACACTCTTGTTGAATAGGACCAGTGGTGGTGCATAGCCTGCTTCTTTTCGGTTCAGATATTGTCACATGTGAAATTGCAACAGTTAGAGCATCAACCAGCGCTTCTGACCTTGTAGACAAACTATCAGATGATGAAAACAGGAAAGAATCATCATTGAGAAAGCCACTGGGCATTATCTTGCTTCTCTCCAAGGATACTGCAGGTGAGAGTACAGTCAGTTGTGAAGAAGCCGATACTTCATGGTTTCTTGATTTTATCTCAAAAGCAACCATTCCCGATGTTGCTGCAGTATGGAGCAATATCCATGGATGCCCTGGAAAATTGTCGGTGTAAATGCATCAAGAGACAAAACACAACTCAGGTATCCTAGCATTTAAAACCTTCTTCATAAAACGATAAATTAACTAAATAGGTAGATAAACTCTTCATATTTGCCCCATTTCCCATATGGATATATGCACATACTACAGTCATATCTGTTGTGTATGGTATCTGGGATTTTAATTAATCGCATGGTTAGCCGGTGGCCTAATAAAGTGGAGATCAGATCAAGATCCTGAAAGTTGACTTTGGAAGGCAATAAACCATGGATGCTTCAGTAGCATTTACCATTCGTGGGTGTATGATAAAATGTGAATACTACATGCAGCTCATTTCCTGTAAAACATCCAACGATAAAATATTTATAGAGTGGTTTACATTTATCTTTGGTAGATCAATGAAACTATTGTTGGCAGAGTTGGGCCCCAATGCATCAACTGCAGTATTTCCATGACTAGATATCTATACTACGAATAGGGATGTAAAAAGCTGACCCAACATGAAAACTCGCCTGAAACTTGTTCGAGTCAGAACTTGGTTTGACCCGGAGATGTAATGATCCGAACTTGATTTGTATCCGATTGTTGTTGACCCGAACCCGAGTTGGACCTGTTACTATAGTAACCGAACTCGAACTATATCCGATCGAGATTGACCTGAACCCGATTTCAACCTGTTACTGTAGACCTGAAACCCGACCTGTATCCAACTGAAACGAATAATAATACTTATTATTCAATTTCAAGTCATATGATTTTAACTAATTTCAGTTCAAATTAATAAACTTCATAAAAATTAATAATTTGTTAAAAATTGTTCAAGTCTAACATAATTTAAGTTCTAATTTTAATACCCAATATCCATCAGATATGATTTTAATTTGCTAAAACTAAGATTATACAACTTCTTTAAGCCATTGAGAACAAAAAACTGAGATCACTTCAAAATTAAATTTAAAGTACATTGTAAATTGAGAAATATAATTATTGTATTATTCAATAATGTAAAACTTACAAAAGAAACTTAATAAAAATTATAAATGAACATCATATACAAAATTTTATACAAAAAATTTAAATTATAGAATGTGAGCTCTCAAATCTTATAGCAAAAGTTTTACAATGCGATATGCAAATACTTTACTACCAGAATTATCATCATCGAGCACTAAAAAATCTAAAAGTCACAAACAAGGTTAATTATGGGTAACTTCTTACCTAAGAAACCAACATAAAATAACCAAGGGCAACTAACTAGATAAAAAAAACAACAGTTGTGAGAAACCAGCAACATTAATCCAATCACCAACCAGAAGCATTAATCCAATCAATAACCAGCAGCAGAGAGCAATCAACCACAGCAACAATAATCCTATGTTATAAGTCATAACTCATAACATACCAAAAAATTAACAGTCATAAACATCATAAGCATAATATAATAAGTCATATCATAAGCATACAATTAACAGTAAACATCTAAACATAAGTATCATACAATTAACAATAAGAATATCATAAGCATAAGCATCATAAGACATATCATAAGCATCATAATCTACCCTAAATCATATCATCTAAACATAAGTCATAAGACAATACCATTCATAAGTATAAGCATCATACAACTAACAGTAAGCATCTAAACATAAGTATCATAACATAAGACATATCATAAGCATCCAAAATTAACAGTAAGATAAAATTATAAGCTTTAAGATAAAATACCTATTTTCAGCTTCACAAAGTCTTTCACACAGTACCATTCAGCTTCGAAGAAATCCTGAAACAAAGTAAAAAAGAAATAAAATTATAAATTAATAAATATTGAAAAAAAACATTAAAAATTCAGAAGGTTTACCTTTAACTTGATTTCAATCTTCACTAAGACTTAGAATTGAAGAGTCTTGCACAACAGTAAGATAATCTTCATCATTTTCCTCCGGTTCAAAACTATACAACCAATTACGGGTTGTTTCAAAAATTTCAACATTTTTGGGTAGAAGTTTAGCCCTCAATTTGTTCAAAATTCTTCCTCCCATACTGAAGGAAGATTCAGAAGCAACAAAAATGATTGAAATGGCTAAAACATCTTTTGCTATTTGCGCAAGAATAGAGAAAGAAATAGTTTGTGCCTTCCAATACTCCAAAATATCAAATTGGCTATCCTTAAAACGTGGGATCAGTGGAAGATTAATGTGTGAGTCCACATCAGATTTTTCACTCCTTGAGGCAGCCAAATTTGCATCAAAGTTCTGAAAATAAAGGGTATTAACAGTTTTTAAAAATTTAAAAAAGAATAATATATGAACTTAAAAAAAAATTAAATCAGCTCACCTGAAAAAGATTAGACTTTTAAAAGTTGGAGGTCGACTAGAACTGGACAGACTTGTACTACTTTGAGAAGAGTTGCTTTGAACAGAAGAATTAGAGGAGAAATAGAGGACAAACTTTGAATAAAATATATATAAATTAACAAACTCATTATAAACAATACTCACCCTTCTGTCAACCTCATCCTCAACATAGAGGACATCATACAACTCCTTCAAAAGTTGTAACTTATATCTGGGATCAAGTAAAACAACAAATGAGAGAATAATTGAGTAATCAGACCAATACTTCTCATACAACTCAAGCATTGGTCCTGCCATTTTAGAAACACCCTCACAAGGATCATTGTGAGCATCACACAACAATTTCTCTATAGAAACAATATTAGCCAAGTATAAATTAGCAGTAGGATACTTGAAACCAAAAAACATATTAGTAATTTCAAAGAAAGGCTCAAGGAAATCACAGATTAATTGAGCAGTTTTCCATTCAAGATCAGTAATTATATCAAGGTCATTTTCCCTATTAACAAATAAGTTAATAGTTAACCTAGCTTCAAGTGCCCTACAAAGCATTAAGTAAGTAGAGTTTCATCGAGTAGGGACATCCAAAATCAACTTACCAGAAAAAGAAGAACCACAATCTTTCACAGCCAACTCAAAGCTGCAAAGTCTAGAATTAGAAGAGTCAATAAACTTAACAATTTCTCTTAATTTAATAACAGAAGAATCAATTACCTTCAAACCCTTTTGAACTATCAAGTTCAAAATATGAGCAGCACATCGAACATGAAAATACTTACCATTTCATGGGAGAGGAGAAATGGCATGCAAATCATCTTTCAGACGTCTAACCATTCTATCATTGGCATAAGCATTATCAAGTGTAATTGTAAAAACTTTCTTCTCAAGACATCACTCACATAACAATTTTTTTACAAACTTATAAATAGACTCACCATCATGGGGAGGGGGAAATCATCGAAAATTTAAAATTTTTTATTAAAGTTTCTAGTTATTATCAACATAATGAGCAGTAAGAGCATAGTAAGAACGAGAAGTGCAAGCAGACCATCCATCACATGTAAAGCAGATACGACTTGAAACAGAATGCAAAGAATCAAGTAACAATTTTTTATGTGTTTCATGCTTTAACATGCAATGTTTGGTAATGGTATACCTAGATATATCTCTAACAACTGGATTTAAATACTGATGCAAAGTCCTAAGTTTATCATTTTCAACTACACTTAAAGCATAACCATGACAGAGAATAGCCTTGGCAAATAATTCATAATATTTTTTTTGATCAAAAGAAAATTCAATACTACTACTAATATTAGAAGCAAGATAGTCTTTATAAGCTTGTCATTTTTCAATATGCCTTTTCGGGTTAGAGGTACCAACATAAGAATCAACTTTATATTTTTTATTTTACAATACTTACATTGGGAATAAATACCTTCTAGAAGCTTAATGAATGGGTAATGATCCCAAACAGGAGAAATTCTTCTTCCAAACTCACTGGTATTTCCACTAACAACCTTTCTCTTTGAGCTGCGAACAATTCAAAATCTCCCTCGTGTGCATCACCTTAAAACTAGAAAACAAAGTGTATAAAAACCAAGAAAATATAAAAAATTAATAGAAATTAAGATATAAAAGAGAGGAACATACCTCTTTCAGAATGTGGTTCACTTTGTTCAATTGGACCTCTGTCACCAGGTCCATGATATTCCAGTTCATATGAAAACTCATCCATAGTACTTACAAACATTATAGATTTTGTTAGATAATAAATAAATAAATAAATTAAAAAGGAAGATAAATAAATAAATAATAAAAAATATAGAACAAACAAACAACAATGATAAACATTATATATAAAGCATATTCAAAGAACAGAACCAAAAATATATCAGAATATGAACCATTTACAAATAATAGAGAACAAACAACAAAATAATAATGATAAATTCAAACTCAAAGCATAACCATTTTCAGAATATGAACCATGGCAGAACCTAAAAACCTAATATATAAAGAATATTCAAAGAAAGTACATAAACATAAAACTTAAAATAATGCTAATTTCAAAAGATAACAGAACCTAAAATATATCAGACTCAAAGCAAACAAATCCTAGTACCCAAACAAAGGTTTAATCCTTATACTTGGCGTTGTTAAACCAGTCCATGAGGTCCTTTAAAAACTTCCTTCAGCGCAGGTCGGGTAGTCTAGCCCATATAATTGGATTAAACCATTTACAAATAACAGAGAACAACCAACAAAATTAAAATGATAAACATAACCATTTTCAGAATATGAACCATGACGGAACCTAAAACCCTAATATATAAAGAATATTCAAAAAAAGTACATAAACATAAAACTCAAAATAATGTTAATTTCAAAAGATAACAGAACCTAAAATATATCAGACTCAAAGCAAACAAATCCTAAGACCCAAACAACAAAAAACAACCAACAAAATTACAGTGAAAGAACAGAGATAAAATTAAGACAGAAAATATAAGAATAAACAGAGATAAGAATACCAACCACATAAAAATATGAAAATATAAGAATAAACTGAGATAAAATTAAGGTATAAAATATAATAATAAAAATAAAAACTTACAGAGATAGTAATATCAAAACTTACAGACCAGATTCACAGCTACTAAATAAACAATGAAGAACCTGAAAAAACAAAAACATAATTAATATCTGAAATGAATTTGAAAAATGAAAAAAAGAAATATAATGAACTTACATAGTTACACAGAATACGAAGGGATAGAATATCTGAAAGGTTGAAGCTTCTAGAAGGGATAAGAAGCTGAAGGGTTTCGGAATTAGAAGAGTTTGGGATTTAGGGATCAAAATGGCTTAGGGTTTAGGGATCAGAAGGGTTTGAGGTTTAAGGTTTAGGGTTCAAAAGGGTTTGGGATTTAGGGTTTAGGGTTTAGGTTTAGGGTTTATGGGTTAAGGTTTCGAATTAGGGTTTAAGGATTGAGGTTTGGGGGTTGTGGGTTGGGTTTGTGGTTTCAGATTAGGGTTTGGGTTTGATCAAAGAGGAACAAGTTTAGAAAAGTTGGGATGTTTGTGGAAGATCTGGAATGGATTTCGAAAGAAAAAGGTTTGAGTTCTTGAGGAAAAAAGGGTTTTGATCGAAGAGAAACAAGTTTTAGGAGAGATTAGGTGTTTGTGGAAGATTTGGAAGGGTTTTCGGATAAACAATAGATGAACACTGAAGAATAAGTGATGAACTCTAAAGAACAAATTATGAATTCTGAAGAAATTTAAGTATTTCAATCGAAAAACTTGAAGATTTCTCGAAATTTGGTGTTTTTCCTAGAGAGAAGGCAGAGGATTTAAAGAGAGAAGAAGAGAGAAATTCGGGCAGAAATTCAAGAGAGAGAATGGATTATGAGAAATGAGGCTTTCGATCTAATTTTTTGGTTTAAATACTGAACGGATCGGGTTAAAAGATCCGCGTGTTTTGAAACGGGTCGCGCCTAACATTTGGGTTAAATACTGGATGTTATCTGTTGTGTTTTGAATTTCTTACAATTTCGTCTTAATCTGTTTAAAATTTAACTTTAACTTTTATTTTTTTCTTAATTTAGTCACTGTATTTATATATTAATGTATTTATATATAATATATAAATACTATATACTATATAAATACTATGTATAATTGTATAAATACTAGTATAATATATAGTATTTATATATTAATGTATATATACTATATAAT
Source organism: Abelmoschus esculentus (assembly GCA_035048815.1). NCBI lineage: Eukaryota > Viridiplantae > Streptophyta > Magnoliopsida > Malvales > Malvaceae > Abelmoschus > Abelmoschus esculentus. The sequence goes on from JAUCBN010000038.1 coordinate 4,058,309, forward strand.
ATATATACTATGTATAATTGTCTTAATACTTATATAATATATAATATTAATATATATTATAGTATTTATATAATATAGTATTTATATAATATTTATAATATTATAAAATATTTCTATATTTTATAGTATATATATATATAATAAAGTATTTATATAGTTGTGTATATTATAATATAGTATTTATATGATATGTACTTATATTATAAATATAATATTTATAATATATAGTATATATATAATATACACATATTAAATATGTATAATCATTAATATGTTATATATATAATATGCTAACATGCATATATTAATATGTTATATAACATACGTATTTACTATTTATATATGTAATATATGCTAATATGTTATATGTATATTATAATATATGTATAAATAGAATACATTATACATATTATATATATGTATAATATAATAATATAATATAATATTATATATATATTTATTATATATAGATTAAAAATTAATATACATATATGATATATCATATATATATATAATGTATATACGTACATACATATATATACATAACATACATATATATTATAATATTAATATGCATAATACATATAACATATTAATTAACATACATATATTATATATATATAATACATATACATATAAGTATATAAATATATAACATTACATTATTAATACATATATGTATAATGTAATTATGTAATAGTCTAAATGTCTAATACATATACTAAACTACATATATATATATATATATATATGATAATATGATATATTAATATATATACTAAACTAAATATATATATATTAACATGTATGAATTATGATAAATGTCTAATAGAGTAATAGTATAGAATACATATATTAAGCTACATATATATGATATATAATACATGTATAAAAATTAATATATATTAACATGTATGAATTATGATATATGTATAATATATTATAAATATACATAATACATATAATATATATATATTAATATATAATACATATAATATATAATATAAAAAATATATATATTATATATTAACATATTAACATATTAATATATAATATATATAGTATATAATATACATAATACATTTACTAATTATTATATATACATATACAATTATACATGTCATATAACATTAACATACATTATACATATACAATTATACATGTCATATAACATTAACATACATATGTCATATAATATACATAATTGTTATGAATATATTTATTCATGGTGGATATCCATATATTAAGTTAAAGTTTAATAGGCTTTATTATTAGGGTTTAATATCCATTGGAATTAGGGTTTTCATCTTATGCCTGTAAATATAGAATTTTGGACAGAGCTTTGTACACAACACTACTTTGAGAATATAATACAAATCTCTCTCTTTTGTCTCTCATATTTGTTCTTTTACTTTGTTCTTATATTTTACTTTATTCACAACACGTTATCAGCACGAGACTCTAACCAACGGAGGTATTTGTCGTTCAAATCTTGAAGAAGTTATTGAAAAGAATTTGTTACTGGTATAAATCAAAGATAAGTTCTTCTCTCTCAATTATATTTTAATTATCGGTTATTTTTCTCTCTTGATCTTTGATTTGATTTTTAATTTATTAAAATCTTTGGTTGTTTGATATTTGTGTAGCGATAAAGTGGATCAAATACTGCGATTCTTGTCGACAAATCTTGGAAAAGATTTTAAGAAGATATTGGTAATTAAATGTGCCAAAGGTTGAGTGCAGACTGCTTTAGTCAGGAGACACGAAATTGAACTTTGATACTACTAATTTTGTTGTTTCTAACGTTAAACAATGGATACTGCAATTATGAGTCATTTCTTTATATACAAAAATAGGAGAATTGGTGTTGCAGTGTCGCTAATGCGACAAGGAAACGTAAGCAACGACGTCTACACACAGAGGAAAATTTCATCTTTAATTGGTTTATGAACCATTTTCATCTTCTAGATACCCCATCATTAATTTATTTAATCAGAAAAATATTTATTTAAAATAAAACATATAATTTAAATATTTATTTGATGTTTAAATTTTTTTATTGATTTAAACGTAAAATTATATTATAAATTTTTTTTATCATATTATTTATAGTTTCGTCTACTAAAATTCAGTTATTTTTTTATGTCATCAATTCATTTATAATCATTTTTTTAATCACTCATTTCCTATTTACATAACATAAAAATTAAAGATTCAGCCTTAAAAAAATTAATACCGCAATATTTACTAGATAGAATTTTTTTTGAAAAAATTAATAGTGATTATAGTAGTATCTGTTTTAGAATATTTTCTCTATCATTTAACATTGATCGCTCAATCACTTTGCTGGCATCATTGGTGCTCAAACTCGTGATCTCTAGAAACATCCCGTTTCTAGAAACTTAATAAAAATTACAAATGAACATCATATACAAAATTTTATAGCAAAAGTTTAAATTATATAATGTGAGCTCTCAGATCTTATAGCAAAAGTTTTACAATGCGATATGCAAATACTTTGCTACCAAAATTATCATCATCGAGCACTAAAAAATCTAAAAGCCACCAACAAGGTTAATTATGGGTAACTTCTTACCTAAGAAACCAACATAAAATAACCAAGGGCAACTAATTAGATAAAAAAATCAACAGTTGTGAGAAACCAACAACATTAATCCAATCACCAACCAGCAGCATTAATCCAATCAATAACCAGCAGCAGAGAGCAATAAACCACAACAATAATAATCCTATGTTATAAGTCATAACTCATAACATACCAAAAAAATTAACAGTAAGAATAATATCATAAACATCATAAGCATAATATAATAAGTCATATCATAAGCATACAATTAACAGTAAGCATCTAAACATAAGTATCATATAATTAACAATAAGAATATCATAAGCATAAGCATCATAAGACATATCATAAGCATCATAATCTACCCTAAACCATATCATCTAAACATAAGTCATAAGACAATACCATTCATAAGTATAAGCATCATACAACTAACAGTAAGCATCTAAACATAAGTATCATAACATAAGACATATCATAAGCATCATAAGCATAATTTACCCTAAACCATATCATCTAAACATATGTTGTAATCACCGGAATTCGTCCGGGGAGTCGCCACCAATCGATTTTTTATACCGGTGCGATTGGAACACCAAAAGTTGCGTCTACGAACCAGAGTGAGTCCGAGAGTCTATTACACGTGAGGAAGGATGAGCACCCCCACAATGCCCGAAATCGGTACCTGTCGTTTACATAATATTTCATACAATCGAAAATATTAATTCGTTATTGAATCTGAAATAAAAATAGTTAGTAATTTTAAATAATGGTAATCATAATAATAATACGAAAATAATATAATAATAATAATAAATATATGACAATGATAGTAATATTAAAAAATAGGGGGCTAATCTGCAAAAATTAGAGACATTAGGGGTTAAAATAATATTATTATGGATAAAATTGAGAGAAAATAAAAATATATGTCTTAATTAGGAAAAATCAGTGACTGAAATTAAACCGAGAGAAAGCTGGAAGGCCGAACTGGAACGCGCTAGGAAAATAGAGGACCCTATGCGTGATTTCCCCATATATGCGGGTAAGGCTCCAGATCCGGGTCGGCTGAACGGGTCGGTCTTGGGGCTCCAATGTGAAACGACACCGTTTTGGGCCCGATGAACTGGCACCAAAACGGTACCGTTTTACAGGACCCATATATACCCATTTATAATTTTTTCCCCTTCCTCACATTTCTCTTCTTCTTCAGATAAGGAAAAGGGGAAGCTTTTTAGTTTTCTCTAGAGAAACGTCCGACCACCGCCTGCGGCTACCGGCCATCGCACCGGTGGTCGAAAACCTGCAAAAAGACCACCTTTCTGGTCCGTCTGGATACGAGGAACAAGGATGTGGTCTCGGATTTTCGGAGAAATGTCTCTATCGATGCAGATCTAAAGGATAAGTTTTGAAACCTAAATTTTTTTTACCTTTTCTTTTCTTCGATTTAGACTCCGATCTCTCTGTTTCTTCTCTCTATTTGTTTTGTTCCAATGGTTCGAATATTAGGCAACTACTATTGTTCGAAATATTTCTTTCTCGATTGATTTTTGGTGGCCGATTCTAACCGGTGTTACATCTGTTCTTTAGGGGTATTTATACCCAAATTTACAGATGTTTATATATATAAAAACATTTCTATCCTACTTTAGATCTAAGTATTTAGATCTAATCATTTTCTCTTCTTTTACAGGTTGAGAAGATGTTGGCGGTGGGCAGATCTGAATCTTCACGTGATCGGGGCTTTGGCCGGCTTCCTCATCGAATAGGAGGGCGCGTGACCACCACGCGCTATTCGAATAGCCGCACGTGGTGGCCACGCGCGGACAACTGGTGAGCACAATGACCAAGGGCGGCTGCTGCTGGTTAGGGGTTAGTTAGGGTTTATCCTTTGGATCAGATTAGGATTAAGGCTAATCCTTTTTGTGGGTCTGGGCTTACATTTGGGTTCTATTGGGCTTGTATTGCTGGGTCAAGGGTTAATGGGTTTGTAATAGTGGATCTGATGAATAAAATGGATTCTTTTACAACTGATGGGTTATTACAGCTGCCCCACTTTGCTCATTGTTGTGTAACGACAATAGAGCAAAGATAAGGAAAAACCCATTTTATCAGGTTTGGATTCAGGGTTCTTCTTTGGTAATGTTGTGGTTCTCTTGGTCACTGCCTCTTCTTTTGGGACCTTAATCTCGATGCGCTCCAACGTTTTCGTCTACAAAATCCTCAAAACTGACAATCTGTTGGAGAAGACGACACAACTTGAGTTGAAACGATGCTTTCATTTTTTGTTGAAGACCGGACCTAGCTGCAACACTGCCGGAGAAACAAGGTCTGGTACGAGCACTAATGTCTGATCTAGCTACACTGTCGAGGAAGCACGATCTGGCAAGTAATTCTGATGCTCGATTAAGCTGCAACACTAACGAAGCATAACCTATCTGGTTCATCTGTAACCTGACGTTAAGATGGGGAACAACATTCGATCTGCTTGCAACACTGTCGGAGAAGCGAGATCTGACGACGAGTTCTGTCACTCTTAAGCTACAACACTAATGAAGAGCATGATTTGTTTGATCCATCTACAACACTGCCGCTGAGATGGGAAATGCCATTTGATCTGCTTACAACACTGCCGAAGAAGCGAGGTCTGACGATGAGTTCTGTCACTCTAAAGCTGCAACACTGACGAAGAGCATGATTTATCTGATCCATCTACAACACTGCTGTTGAGATGGGAAATGCCATTTGATCTGCTTACAACACTGCCGGACAAGCGAGGTCTAACAACGAGTTCTGTCACTCTGAAGCTGTAACACTGACGAAGAGCATGATTTGTCGGATCCATCTACAACCCTGTCGCTGAGATGAGAATCATTCGATCTGCTTGCAACACTACCGAAGAAGCGAGATCTGATGGCAAGTTCTGTCACTCTAAAGCTGCAACACTGCCGAAGAGCATGATTTGTATGTTCCATCTACAACACTGCCACTGAGATGAGAATCATTAGATCTGCTTACAACACTGCCGAAGAAGCGAGATCTGATGATGAGTTCTGTTACTCTAAAGCTGCAACACTGACGAAGAGCATGATTTGTATGTTCCATCTACAACACTGCCACTGAGATGAGAATCATTTGATCTGCTTGCAACACTGCCGAAGAAGCGAGATCTGTTGACGAGTTCTGTCACTCTAAGCTGTAACACTAACGAAGAGCATGATTGGTAGCCGTTTACTCTGGGCTGGTTGTACTATCTCCTTGAGTACAATCGGTTGATATTGAACATGAGGTTAGAGTTCTTCAAAGGATTTGATTTCCTTTGACCATTCATGAAAATGGATTTTAAAGGATATTTGAATAATCCTCTTTTATGTATTTTTCCTAAATGCACAGGGATCAACGGATTTGACTTGCCTTTATCGGTAGTCGTTTGCCCCGGACTAACTGTACCATTTCCCTGGGTACAATCAGTTATTACCAACCCTGAGATTGGATTTGTTCAAAGGGATTGATTTCCTTTGACCATTTGTGAAAATGGATTTTATAGGATATTCGAAGAGTCCTCTTTCGTGCATTTTTCCCAAATGCACAGAGATTAACGAATTTGACTCGCCTTTACCGGTGGCCGTTTGCCCCGGGCTAGTTGTACCATTTCCCTGGGTACAATCAGTTGGTACCAATCCTGAGATTGAATTTGTTCAAAGGGATTGATTTTCTTTGACCATTTGCGAAAATAGATTTTAACGGACATTCGAATAGTTCTCTTTCACGACATACCTGTTGAGTAGAGATAATAAGTGCTAAGGATGAAGATTCTTACCTGCATTCCCGAGGAGTGGTTGTGATCTGGGTAGAGTTGCACTATTCTGCCAAAGTGCCTTGATGATGTCTCTATGTTTGCCTGTTCCCTTGCTTCCTGCCGGGACAAGACCTGAAATGCTTCCATAACTAAATTCAAAATATTAGGGTTAGAATTTATTGCATGTACGATGTATGCATGCATGCATGATCCTAGCATGAAATGCAAAATGCATATGATAAGGATTTTCCACAGAATTTGTTTAATCAACTGTCTTGATCGGTTGTTGTCACTTTGATAGCTGTGTCTTTCTCATCAGATAAAAATATCTGATCCTTATCTGTTTAGAGTGTGCTTATTTTGTTTCGAAGTGTTTTCTGACAACATTTCTCTTTTGGGTAAGACTGCTTCCAATCCCTATACCTTTTTAGGAAATTTCAGAAGCAATGTAGAAAACTTGTAATTTTATTAACAAAAGATTTTATTGATAACAAAATTCCAGGTAAGTATTGACAATAAAAAGGTACAAAAAAAGAAAGAATTGATGCCCTAGATATCTGACTATCAAGCTTTGCAAGGCTATCTTGGCAGAGTCTTCATGTGTCTAGGAGTCTTTAAGTGAAATACTTCTTGACTGCGTCTGAGTTTACTGGGTTAGGCAGATCTTTGTCATCCATTTCAGACAGAATTAATTCTCTTTCCGAGAAAGCCTTTTTTACAACATATGGCCCTTCCTAGTTCGGCATCCATTTGCCCCGGAAGTCTTTTTGTATAGGGAGAATCTTTTTTAGAACCAGATCTCCTTTTCGGAACTCTCTTGGGCGAACCCTTTTGTTAAAGGCTCTCATCATTCGTTTCTGATACATTTGCCCATGTCGAATAGCCTTTAATCTCTTCTCTTCGATCAAGGCAAGCTGGTCATGTCTGGCTTGAGCCGATTCTGCCTCGTCTAATTTTAGATCTGACAAAACCCTTAAAGAAGAGATTTCAACTTCTATGCGTAACACTGCCTCCATCCCATAGACCAGGGAAAAAGGATTTGCCCCAGTAGAATTTCTCGCTGATGTTCTATATGCAAACAATGCAAATGGCAGCTTCTCGTGCCAGTCTCGGTATGTTTCCACCATTTTTCCAACAATCTTCTTGATATTCTTATTGGCTGCCTGAACTGCCCCGTTCATCTGCGGGCGGTATGGTGAGGAATTATGGTGCCTTATATTGTATTGTTTGCAGACTTCCGTTATGGTCCTGTTATTCAAGTTCAACGCATTATCGGATATAATGCTTTCCGATATTCCGTATCTGCATATGATTTCCTTCTTGAAGAATCGGCTCACTGCTACTTTGGTCACATTAGCATAAGTGGCTGCCTCTACCCACATAGTGAAGTAGTCAATGACAACGAAGATGAATCGATGACCATTGAAAGCCTTGGACGAAATAGGCCCAATAACATCCATGCCCCACATTGAGAAAGGCCACAGAGATGTCATCACATGCAGAGGTGATGGAGGAACATGAATCTTGTCAGCATATATTTAGCATTTGTGGCATTTCTTAGCATATTCGATGCTATCACTTTCTATTGTAGGCCAGTAATACCCAAATCTCATGATTTGTCTTGCCATGGTGAATCCGTTGGCATGAGTTCCACAGACACCCTCATGTACCTCCTCGAGGATCATTTTGGCTTCGGCGGTATTTACGCATCGTAGCAATATCTGGTCTTTTCGTTTTTTGTATAAGATGTTACCATCTAAGACATAATCGATTGCCAGTCTTCACAGTGTCCTTTTTTTATTCTCTGATGCTTCTTTTGGATACTCACGATTCTTTATGTACTACAAGATATCGTGGTACCATGGGTGTTCATTGCTTTTGTCCTCTTCAACATTGTAACAGTAAGCTGGAGAGTCGTATATACTCATGCGTATTGACCTCATATCCGACGGTTTATTCACTTGGATCAGTAACGACAAAGTTTCCAGAGCATCTGCCATTTGGTTGTCCTCTCGTGGCAAATAATGAAAGGATATTTCATAGAATGACTTGATCAAGTCCAGGACCAAGTTCCGGTATTCCATCAACTTAGAATCCCGGGTACTCTATTCTCCGCGGAGCTGATAGATCACAAGCATTGAATCTCCGTATACCTTCAACTATTTAATCTTTCGGTTGATAGCCGCTCGAATTCCCATGATACATGCTTCGTATTTTGCTACGTTATTGGTGTAGTCAAAGTCAAGCTTGCTGGCGAAGGGATAACAGTCACCTCCCGGGGATACGAGTACTGCCCCAATTCCCTTTCCGGTAGCGTTGGAAGTACCATCGAAATTCAATTTCCAATGGTCATCATTTGCGCCGTCTTCCTCAACGCACATCAGGTCTTCGTTGGGGAAGTCAAAGTTTAGAGGTTCATAGTCCTCTAGAGCTCTGCTAGCCAGATAGTCAGCTATGACACTACCTTTAATGGCCTTCTGATTGAAATATACTATATCAAATTTAGACAGAAGAATCTACCATCTGGCCATTCTGCCAGTCAACGCAGTGGACTCCATCAGGTATTTAAGGGGATCGAGTTTTCAGATCAGCCATGTTGTATGATACAACATGTATTGCCTTAGTCTGTTAGTAGTCCAGACCAGAGCGCAATAGGCTTTTTCAACTGGTGAATATCTTATTTTACAATCCGTGAACTTCTTGCTAAGGTAGTAGATTGCTTTTTCCTTTCTGCCGGAACCATCACGTTGACCCAATACACAACCCATGGATTTCTCGAAGACCGTTAAACATAAGATTAACGGTCTATTAGGAACTGACGGTACCAAAACTGAGGGACTTGTCATATAAGATTTGACCTTGTCGAAGGCTATCTGACATTCTTCGTCCCATTCTCCAGAGTCATGCTTCTTTAAGAGTCGAAAGATAGGGTCACATTTTTCAGTTAATTGTGAAATAAACCGGGCGATATAGTTCAGCCTGCCCAGAAATCCTCTCACTTGCTTCTGAGTGCGCGGAGGTGGCAGCTCCTGAATAGCTTTAACCTTGTCGGGATCAACTTTGATGCCTCTTTCGCTGACTACGAAGCCTAATAGTTTCCCAGATGCTACTCCGAATGTGCATTTGGCAGGATTTAGCTTCAGCTGAAATTTCCTTAGCCTCAAGAAAAGCTTCCTCAAGACTCTTATGTGTTCGTCTTCAGTCTGCGACTTAGCGATCATGTCGTCTACATAAACCTCGATCTCTTTATGCATCATATCGTGGAACAGGGCCACCATGACTCGCTGGTATGTTGCCCCAGTATTTTTGAGTCCGAAGGGCATCACCTTGTAGCAGAAGGTTCCCTATTGCGTTACAAATGTTGTTTTGTTCATATCCTCAGGACACATGTTTATTTGATTGTACCCTGAAAATCCTTCCATGAAGGAGAACAAAGAGTGTTTTATTGTATTATCAACTAAAGTGTCGATATGAGGCAATGAGAAATTATCTTTAGGACTAGCTTTATTCAAATCCCGTTAGTCGACGCACATACGCACCTTGCCGTCCCTTTTGGGCACCGGGACTATGTTGGCTACCCATTCTGAGTACTTGACTTCTTGAAGAAAGCCAGCATTGTACTGTTTTTTCACTTCTTCTTTTATTTTCAATAGGACATCAGGCCTCATTCTTCGTAGTTTTTGCTGAACGTGTTTACAGTCCTCCTTGATGGGGAGTTTATGTACCACAATATCCGAGTTTAATCCAGGCATGTCTTGGTAAGACCAGGCGAAGACGTCTTTAAACTCTCTGAGTAGATTAACCAGATCCGTTCTAGTTTTAGCTGTAATACATGTGCCGATTTTTACTTCTTTATTTTCCACTTTTTCCCCCAGACTCATAGTCTCAACTGATTCCTTGTGGGGTTGGATCTGTTTCTCCTCATGTTCTACCATTCTTAGCAAATCAGGAGGCAACTCATAATCCTGGTCATCCTCAGACTCCGAAAGTTCTCCTAGACGCACTTCTTTCTCAAAAATGAGTTCCGAATTAGCTTCACTATTGCTTGATAGTTCGATATCTGAGGACCTGAAATAAAACCTTATTTTGAACAAAAATAATCAAGAATTTGAATTGTAGTTGGAAATAAATATTTGAAAACGAAAACATTTGCTAAAAATTTATAACAAAAAGTTTTATTTTATTATCGTAAACATATTTAGGACCTTTTTACAAAAAAAGGTTCTTATTACCCTCGGGCTAGGAGTAACAAGCATGATTAGAATATTACTCTGAAATTTCCCTAAAAACTGTGGGGATTTCTTCTCCGCTCCAATTATTCAGATTAGATCCAGGTGCGTACGGTGTGATTCCTTCCAAGGATGTTTCATTACTTTCTTCTCCAACGAGGGCATTAATGTCCAACTTGCCCATCAACTTTGTTAACTCTTTTTCTTCCATCTCCGGGTATATAATTCCTCCGAAGATAAAATTCTGAGATAGTGGAGGAAATGTCATGGGTTCCCAGCGAACTTCTTTCCCCTGTAGTCGAGCCTTTATTCTTTCTTGATTTTTCTCAATTTCTTTCCTTGTTTCTTCCGCAGTTGGCTTGTATCTCAAGCCAAAGCGGTCTTGTTTGCTGATGACAGTTGGCGTCCTGGCGCAACCTTGCAGGCGTCGTCCTAGCCCTCTTCCTACTCGGGCTCCTCACCCCATAGTCAGCTTAATGCCCATTCTTGTTGTCTTGGACAATCTCGGCATAGGGATTTTGTTTCCTTCTGCGACAAATGTGGAACTGACAAACTCAAAGGATCGGAAAGAATACTCAAGTGCTTTCTCGTCACTTTCCACATATGGTGCGTCACTTGTGACAAAGGCTATAATATCCTTCTCCGTATTAATTGTGATCAACCTCCCGTCATGGATGAATTTAACTTTCTGATGTAATGATGATGGCACAGCCCCCACGGAGTGGATCCATGGCCTTCCCAACAAACAGTTATATGTGTGTTTAATGTCCATTATTATGAAATCCACATTATAAGTGTTGGGGCCCACTTGTAGTGGTATGTCCATTCGTCCCACTACATTTCTTTCAGTCCCATCAAAGGCTCGTACGATGGTATTGCAATTTTTCATATGGGTATTATCTATTGGGAGCCTGTTTAATGTATTCAATGACATTACGTTCAGTGCGGATCCATTATCCACCAGTACCCCGGGTAAAGTATACCCCTTATAACGGGTGGTGATATGTAGTGCCTTGGTGGACCCCATTCCTCCCGACGGGATCTCATCATCATTAAAGTGGATAAAGTTATCTGCATTCAAATTGTTAACCAACCTGTCGAGCTTATTTACGGAGATGTCATTGGGAACAAAGGTCTCGTTGAGCACTTTCAGTAGTGTTTTCCTGTGAGCTTCGGAGCTAAGTAGCAAGGCGAGGATTGATATGTGGGCAAGAAACCTTCTGAGGTGTTCGACCATATTATACTCACTATACTTTAAAAACTTTAGGAATTCTTTCATTTCCCTCTCCTGTACCGGCTCATTGACTGATGCCTCAGGTTCTTGGAATACACTTCTTGGCGGCTCCACAATAAGAGCCTTTCCCTTTGAATCTTTGCTTTCCTTTAAACCATACTGGGTTTCACTTCTTGTGTGGAATGTCATATCATTTACTTCCCCCGCTCTAGCTTTCCGAGGGTCTTCATGTCGAGTGATTTGACAGTCATACTTCCAGGGAACTCTTTTTGGATCGTGGAAGGAAAATGGTTGCGACGCTTGAACAGTGAGCTTGGCTTTTGCTGACTTGCTTGTTTCTGGCTTCTTTGGTCCTAAAATTACCAGAAACGGAGTATTCTTAGTGTTGCCTGGTTCTGAAGCGCAAACCTCCGTGGCTTCAGAAGTATCCTCCTCAAAGAATTCTACCTCTTTGTTATCAATCAATCTTTGTACTTGACCCTTGAACTCTACACAGTCGTGTATCGAATGGTCCATCGCATTGTGATAAGGGCAAGACTGATGGATAGCTTACATTCTTCATGGTATTAAGCCTCTTTCTGCGATCTTTTTCCATACCCATTTTAATGGAGACTTCACCTCCTCCACATCGTGTTTTATCCTTCTATTATTTGGATCAATAATCGCGTTCACCCCGGGCTCCGCATGATTAGGTAGCGGATTCCCTGCATCATTGGTTCCTGTACCATTATCGAACCTTACAACTTCTATTTGCATGAGTTTCTCGATGAGCTTCTTGAAACCAATACAATCTTCGATTGAATGCCCCACTGCCCCGGCGTGGTATTCGCACTGGGTGTTGGGATTGTACCACTTCGGATATGGTGGTTGTACCGGTTTCATGTAGAAAGGTGACACCACGTGTGCATCGTAGAGGTTCTTGAAAAGCTCTCTATAGGAAATAGGGATAGGCGTGAACTCCCTTTCGGCCTTTTGATTCTGATTCTGTTTTTGTGTGTTCGAAGCTTTATGTTGCCATGTGGATGGCTTAGAATAACTGACATTATGGACACTAGAATCTCCATCTTCGTTATTCTTCTTTTTATAGTACGGCTTCTTAGGTGACTCTTCATCTTCCAACTTCCCACTTCGAATAGCTTTTTCTATCATTTCACCATTCATTATGATATCCGAGAAGTCCTTTGTTGCGCCTCCTAAAATTCGCCCAAGGAAAGGCTTTTTTAATGTCCCAACGAAGAGCATCACCGTCTCCTTCTTTGATAACGATGGTTGTACCTGAGCAGCTACATCTCTCCAGCGTTGTGCATAATGTCTAAAGCTTTCATCGTGTCTTTTTTCCATGTTCTGTAGAGTGACTTGATCAGGGGTTATATCAATGACATGGTTGTACTGTCACACGAAGGCCTATGCTAAGTCCTTCCACGAGCGAATATTTGTGCAGTTTAACTGGTTATACCATCTGGCTGTTGAGCCTGTTAAGCTGTCTTGGAAACAATGAATCAGTAATGGATCATTGTCAATGTATCCCGTCATTCGTCGGATAAACATAGTCAAATGCGCTTCAGGGCAGGTTGTCCCGTTATATTTCTCGAAGTCCGACATTTTAAACTTCGGAGGTAGCACTAGGTCGGGCACCAGACTTAGCTCCCTCGCTTCCTTCCTTGGGAGTTGGTCCATATTTTCCATTGCTTTGAATTTTTCTTCCAGCTCTTTGCAACGATCCTCGAGTTCTTTTTCAGCCCTGGATTTCTCAATTTCGTTGAAATCAGGCACTGTGTAGTCATTGAGATTCTGAATGACTAATCCTCATTGAAAATGAGCTTCATTCTGACTAGTTGATCCTTTATGAACTTCAGTTGGATTGCGGGTCTGAAGAGGAGTCCCCGAGTCATCGGTCGTTGCATTTGGCTCGATCATGATTTCCTTGTTTTTGTCTGACTCCTTTTTTGCCAATAAGTGTGCAATTCTGTCGAGTAATTCATCTTGGGTTTACGAAATGTGAACTCGCGTTTCCTGTTGCGCTTTGTCCAACCTTCTTTCCATATCCCGCTTCATCTCTTCATATGCCTGCTCAATCTTGGCCAATCTCTCTTCCATTTTTTTGGATCTGAATCGAGTGAAGTGTGGATGTTGGATTTGGTTTGGTTCCAGTATTACTGCATTGATAGCACTCTGGAACATTAGGACAATAATATAATATAATAGAATGATGTATGAATGCAATATAATATGATGGAATGTCTATGCAAACCAACACATTATATTAATATTCCCAAAACGTTTACAAAAAGTGTTGATTTTGGTACAACTTTGAAAAGGAAGCCCGTTTTAGAACACGACTTTCTATACACAAGGTGGCCTTGATTTACATATACTACTTGGCCTTCACTCCCAAGATCTTGATCTTTTTGAGTAGTGATGCGAGCTTCCTGCCCTTGCTCGATTCTGCCTCGAAATGCAGGCTAAGGACTTCAGCCTGAACTGCCAGCGCCTATAAGTATTCAGCAACTTCCCGAACTTGTACTAAGGCCTCAGACATAGTGTGATTTCTATCCTGGACTTGCTCCTGGGTCTCGTTAAGTCGGTTTTTCCACTGTTGCTCTTCCCAACGACGTAATTCTTCCAAATAGTTGATTTGTGCCTTGCTAGCTTGTAGGGCAGCTTCTATGTCTCTGACCTGGCTTTTCAGGGCTTCGTTTACTTCTAACTGAGTTGTCGAACCCTGATGATAACTCTGACAAGTTTCTTCCAAATTGTAGACCTGGCCTCTCAAACTATCGTTTTCAGCTCTGACCCAATTCAGCTCTTCTTGATCCATAATTTGTTGGCTCCGTATCTCATTGAACTTGCCCTCCCAATAGCGGGTTTTCTTCTTTTCTTCATGCATCTCTAGCTTCCAATCGGTGAAAGACTTTCTGAGATCAGCATATTTTGCTCACTCCTGGAGCTTTTTGTAGTCTCCTTACAGATCAGTTAAGTCCTCTTCGGCTTTGTTCTTCCCTTTCTGGATTCGTAGCATTTCTCGTTCCTGCGACTGAATGCCGAATTCTAACTGATTTCTTTCGTTCTCTAACCTTGAGAGCTGCATTTCCATGCTGATATATTTTTCTTGATAATCCTGTCTGGCAATTTCCGCTTCTAAAGGATTCACAAAGAGATGCTCCTCTAACGGCCTGGTGTCTTCTGAGTCTCGTGTCGGGACATCATCGTTGATCCTCTGGTTTCTCCATTGTCGATACTCTAGAGTGACCCTGGGTCTCTCGTCGAACGGCTCAATTTTTAACGGACGCTTCCATGCCTTTGTGATAGCGGCAACACCTTTTTTGTAGTCTCTTCCTCGATAAGGAAACTCACATACAACCAATCCTCTGGTCACCGGGATGAATTGTCGGGATTTGTACTATCGGGAGACCATCAACGGTGCGTATCCTGTTGCCCCCCAGATTCCAAGTAGAGGAACCCAATTATATCCCTCACAACTGAATACGATCTCCTGAGGGAAGAACCATCTTGCTTTCCATATGATATCCCCTTCACGTAGGTTACGTAAAATATTTTTCCATTGATCATATGGGATATTTTCCGGTCTCTGAGTATGCCTAATTCCCTTATTGGCGAGTAGGAGTCGAAGCATGCCTGGTAGGAGGATCTTTCTGGCTTCCAGAAATGGCTGTGGAACCAGACAAGCAAAAGTTAAGCACAACCAACAAATCTTTCCTCACCATTCCTTCGGCAAGCAGTAAGGGATCGGAAAGTCTCGGCAAGGATTGCAAGAACTGGAGTGACTCCCTTGTCGAGATGATCGAACAATCTCATCACCACATCGTCAATATATCCGAGTGTTTTTGGGAAGATGACCAATCCATAAATGGCCAAGGCGAACATTTTAACTTGTTTTTCACTTCTGGTCTCCACCTAGATCAGATCTCGGATGTTCCTCCAAGCAATGCATTTAGTTTCCCCTTTCTCTTTAATCTGGGACTGCGCCCATTGTTTATTTTTTCCGGTTAATTTCAACAACCTCTTCTTTGAATGCCGGTGAATCAGACGTTTTGAAGTACACTTTGTCTGGTTGAAATTTCTGGCACTGAATTAGAGCTGTATACTCTTCGATCGTTGGTGTGATATCGACATCTCTCATCGTAAAACAATTATACGAAGGGTTCCAGAATTGGGCTAGGGCTCGAAATAATACTTTATCAACATTTACATCAAGTAGATACGGCAAGTCTCCGTAATTAGCGAGAAACATATCCTTGGTTTCTTCATTCCATTGGTCCTAAATATATTTCAGCTTCTGTAACTGATTTTACGTTGTGGATATCCGTGTGAACTCCTTGAGGTTAACTTTTTCACCTTCCATTAAGTTATCCCCGTTCTGGTACTGAGATTCCTCTGACCATCGTCGGATTCAGAGATTGGCCTCTACCTTGTCTAGAAAATGATTTTCCATAGCTGGGCTGAGCCTTTCTAACAATTGTTCCGTTATCAACACCTTTTATTATTTTTAAAGGAAAATACACATGTAAAACAGTAGATAGAACAGAACAAATATGGTTAGTGTTGAAACAAATAAATATGATGCATGCTGTATGAATGAGAGTATAAATAAATTACATAAAGAAGCAATGAAAAATAAATAGCGAGAAATATAAATGAACGGAACCCCCCTTCTTGTTCTCTCTCTAAAAGGAACAGTCCTACAAGGTGACCTTCTAATCGGGCAGAGTTTCGGCATGACGGCTCTAAAGGCGGGATTTTTGGGGTAACTACGTTTGGTGTAGTTCTAGAAGGTACCCAAACGAAACTTATTATCCTACTAAGGATAATAAATTTAATTCAGGGGATACTTTTCTCTAAGTCTATGCGGAGACATAGTTCTCACGAAGACAGAGGGAAAAATATCGCGAAAGCAATTCACCATCCTACACGGAGGCATAACCTCACGAAGGAGTGGCTTTATGCTCCCACTTAATTTGGACGGGCCCAGGTTGAGGGCTTACGGAATGAAGGGTCCTGAAAAAGGATTTAAAAACATATTAGTAATGTATTTAAATTAATAATAAGAATAATAATAAAGAAATAATAATAAAAATAACTAGTGAAAAATAAATAAATAAAAGAAAATAATCGAATTTATATTTTTGATCGTTAAATAAAATGTAACCGAGTTGAGGCTCGACTCTCGAAAAATAAGTGTCACCAGCGGAGTCGCCAGCTGTAATCACCGAAATTCGTCCGGGGAGTCGCCACCAATCGATTTTTTATACCGGTACGATTGGAACACCAAAAGTTGCGTCTACGAAACAGAGTGAGTCCGGGAGTCTATTACACGTGAGGAAGGGTGAGCACCCCCACATTGCCCGAAATCGGCACCTGTCGGTTACATAATATTTCATAAGATCAAAAATATTAATTCGTTATTGAATCTGAAATAAAAATAGTTAGTAATTTTAAATAATGGTAATCATAATAATAATACGAAAATAATATAATAATAATAATAAATATATGACAATGATAGCAATATTAAAAAACAGGGGGCTAATCTGCAAAAAATAGAGACATTAGGGGTTAAAATAATATTAATAGGGATAAAATTGAGAGAAAATAAAAATATATGGCTTAATTAGGAAAAATCAGTGACTGAAATTAAACCGAGAGAAAGCTGGAAGGCCGAACTGGAACGTGCTGGGAAAATAGAGGACCCTATGCGTGATTTCCCCATATATGCGGGTAAGGCTTCGGATCCGGGTCGGCTGAACGGGTCGGTCTCGAGGCTCTAATGTGAAACGACACCGTTTTGGGCCCGATGAATCGGCACCAAAACGGTACCGTTTTACAGGACCCATATATACCCATTTATAATTTTTTTTCCTTAGGTCACATATCTCTTCTTCTTCAGATAAGGAAAAGGGGAAGCTTTTTAGTTTTCTCTGGAGAAATGTTCGACCACCGCCGTCCGACCACCGCCTGCGGCTGTCGGCCACTACACCGATGATCGGAAACCTGCAAAAAGACCACCTTTCCGGTCCGTCTAGATGCGAGAAACAAGGATGTGGTCTCGGATTTTCGGAGAAATGTCTCCATCGACGTAGATCTAAAGGATAAGTTTCGAAACCTAATTTTTTTTACCTTTTCTTTTCTCCGATTTAAACTCTAATCTCTCTATTTCTTCTCTCTATTTGTTTTGTTCCAATGGTTCGAATATTAGGCAACTAATATTGTTCCAAATATTGCTTTCTCGATTGATTTTTGGTGGCCGGTTCTAACCGGTGTTACATCTGTTCTTTAGGGGTATTTATACCCAAATTTACAGATGTTTATATATATAAAAACATTTCTATCCTACTTTAGATCTAAGTATTTAGATCTAATCATTTTCTCTTCTTTTGCAGGTTGAGAAGACGTTGGCGGTGAGCAGATTTGAATCTTCACGTGATCGGGGCGGTGGCCGGCTTCCTCATTGAATAGGAGGGTGCGTGTCCACCACGCGCTATTCGAATAGTCGTGCGTGGTGGCCACGCGCGGACAACTGGTGAGTACAGTGACCAAGGGCGGCGGTTGCTGGTTAGGGGTTAGTTAGGGTTTATCCTTTGGATCAGATTAGGATTAGGGCTAATCCTTTTTGTGGGTCTGGGCTTACACTTGGGTTCTGTTGGGCTCAGCCCACAACTAAACCTAATGGCAATCTAACCCTAACCACCCTAGCAAGCTGCCGCCACTGCTCCTACCATTACTGCAGCCACCGCCACGTGGCAGCCACGTGCCTCCCATATATTGGATCAAATGGCCGGCCACCGCCCACCGTCCTTGTCACCGACCTATAAGTTTCAGCAAGTATTATTAGATCTAATGTTGTAGATCTGAAATAGGATAAAAATCCCTATTTTTTTCATAAAAAATATGTATGAATCTGGGTATAAAACCAGATTCGATCCAATGTATTTCGGTTACAAAGGGGAATGAATGAAAAACCAAGCATTTTTGAAACAAAAATCCAAATCTAGAGCCCCAACAAACATTCGAAACATAAAAAAGAGGAGAATGCAAATCGAAAGCATATTTCAAGGAAAAAGGTAAAAAAGAAAGAAGGGTTACTCATCTTTGGTTGTAGATCTAGGCTCGTACAATATTCATATCGAAAATCCAACACCGTGGTTGAACTCAGCACGTCGAAAGTATTCGGAAAGTAGGAAACTTGTTATCTCCGGCAATCTCCGGCGGCGACGGTCGTCGCCGGCGCACGGTGCACCACCGCAGATTTTCCCTTTATCGGCGACTAGTGCAGAGGAGTGGAGAGACTTTACTTTTGGCTTGGGTAAAAATTGAAGAAAATAGGTTCAATATTAGTAAAAATGGGTATTTAAGAGAAAGCCAAAACGACATCGTTTTAGTGTCAGCTCTTAAATTCCAAAACGACGTTGTTTTGATGGTGTGACCCCTGGACCAGACCCGTATCCATACCCAAACCCGTGTTTTACCCAAAAAAGAAGGAAAATCACACTTCCAGACCCTGAAGTCTACGTATCCTTGTGTCAACACGAATTTCTCGTATTATAATCAATCAATAAATAAATAATTAATATAATAATAATATAATAATATAATATATATTATATAAAAAAAATATGAAAAAATATGAAAAAAACGAAAACAGAGTCGTGGGAGAACAGGGATTGTTGCGGCCGGTTTTTGAGAGGTTGATTAGGTTGTTGAGTTGTTTTGGTAGAGGATTTTAAGGGATTTGGCTAGGAGTTTGAGTGGGGGAAGGATTGAATTGAATCCCTTTAAATAGGGATTCATCAATCCGAGTAAAGGGGATTCGGATTGGAGGAATTTTTGGATTTGAACGGGAGCAATTCTGGAGTTGAATCGGCGGCTTGGGAAATCGTTGAAAGAGTGATCGATCGGAGTAAAAGGGCTACAGAGCTGAGTTTCATGGTTGCCGATTCGTTTCTTGTTTCAGTTCAAGTTTTTCTCTTTAGTTTAAGGTTTTTTTTTGGGTTTTAGGATAACTAAAATCTGTTTTTAGGGGTTTCGATCGGTTTTAGGAGTTTTAGGGGGGGTTCGGATGATTTTTGAGTGTTTTTAGGGTTCCGGTGACCTCACCGGCATCGAGAACGGTGGCCGGCGGCTTCTGGGCAACGGCCGACGTGTTTCACAGTGGTCAGCGAACACGCCGGAACGGCGCTACGCGGCGGCGACTTGGATCAAAAGGCGGCTCGGGAGACGGCATGCGGCCGTGTTCTTCATGTTCATCCGTTCTTGGCATGAACACCATGTTGTTCCAAGCGCTTTGATCCAAATTGGGGATGATTTCTGGGCATAGGTTGTTTCTCTTAGAGAAACTGAGTGGAGACCGAGTTGGGTCTCGGTTCAAATGACCGAGCCCACTCGGTTTGAACCCTTTTCGTTGCGGCACAAAACGTTGTCGTTTTGGCAGCTGGGTTGGGGCGGGTCGGATCCGGGATTAACCCGGATCCGCGTTCTTTTAAACTTTTAGGCTTAATTACACTTTAGGCCCCCCTAGGTTTTAGGTGTTTTACAATTAGGCCCCCTGATTCCTTAATTAATCCCTAAACCTTTATAGATAGTTCAATTAGGTCCCTAGAAACCTCAATTAGACCCCTAAACCCTTAGTTTCTTGCAATTAGGTCCCTAGAAACTTTCAATTAGGTCCTCAAGCCCCTAGATTAAACCCTTAAGACTTAAATTAATTAATTTTAGATTTAATTAGGTAAAAAAATTAATTTTAGAGGCTTTTAAAAATTAATTAAGTCTTAATTTAAGCTTTAATTAAAATTTTAACAAACTTTAAAATTATTTTGATCTAATTTAAATCTAGTACAAGTTAATTTAACCCAAGCCTTAAAAATTAGACTCTAAATAGGTTTAATTTAATTCTTAAAAAAATTAGAAAATAATTTTAATTAATTTTTTTAATTAATTTTAATTAATTTCTAGGAAGTAAGTTTTTAAGATTAATTAAACTAAATTAGGCCTAGTTTTGCCCTTAAACTTCAAAACACTCACCAAATTAGACTTTAATTAGGTTTTTAATTCTTAAAAGTTAAGAAATAATTTTAATTAATTATTTTAATTAATTTTATTTAATTTCTAAAGTTTAAAAATCAAACTCTTTAATTAGGTCTAGTTAGCCTTAAGCCTTAAAGCATTCACCCAACTTAGACTTTAATTAGGCCTTTAATTCTTAAAAAATTAGAAGATAATTTTAATTAATTATTTAATTAATTTCAATTAATTTCTAAAATATTAAGATTTAAAACTAATTAAATCTAGTAAACCTTAATTTCACCAAACAAACTTTAATTAAGTTAAAATTAAATTCTTAAAATTTAGAAGTTACTTTAATTAAAGTCTTTAATTAATTTAAATTCTAAGATAAGATTTAAAAATTAATTTAATTAAGTTTAAATCCAACCCTAATTACACCTTTGAACCTAAAATTCACTAAGTTAGACTTTAATTAAGATTTAGTTAAAATTTGAAGTCAAGAAAATTTAATTAATTAATTTTAATTAAAATTTTCTAAAACTTTAAAGTTTAATTTCACATTCAATTAAATCTAATCCTTTTTTTGTTCAAGGTTTGTTCTCGAGTCCCTTGTAATCTTCTTTCATACAAGTCCTTTTGTACTCATGTGAAGAGAAATTTTTGATGTAATATGATGTACCCATGATTATAATAAAAGTGATGAAGTTCCTTTATCTCGTGTACACTTTATTTTATGTTTTGCATGACATATTTTAGGAAGGTCACCTAATAAACTTAGGTTAATTAATTTAGTGTCTTTTCTAGGACTAGTCACTTAAATTAAATTAATTTAATTAGGGAGAAAATCTAGTAACATAACATGTGAATCTTATATCTCGGATACACTAAGGAGGTTGGTGTTTTGACATACTATGATGCTAACCTAGAGAGTGTACCTTGGCATCGAATTCATGTGTTATTAAAAACTTAGAATTTTGATGAAAACTTAGGTTTAGAATAAAAAATAGATAGGTAAATAACTAGTAAACGCTTGTAACTTAGGTTTTAAAAACTTAAGTAATGGAGCCTTTTCTAGGATTAGAACTTAAAATGAACAAGATAAAAAAATAATCATGCATTTTACTTTAGCCTTTTGAGGCGGAAGTTACATTCTTTTAAATTTGGGTGAGGTTTCCTATCTAGAGGACGTCTCGATCAACTCAAGTTTAAAAGTGGTGTAACTTCTAAATCAAAAGGATATCCAAAATTCAAATAATGTTCATTTAACAATAGAAAATTAAATTAATATCTTTCTTCTAAATGTCAATGTCACGTAATGTTTTTTAAGGTACCAATTATTGGGCGTGTGTAAGGATCGTCCTTACACGTAATCGGCTCCCGAACCCAACATTTTAAACGAATCTCTAGTTTATTTTTATGGTGTCTGGCCTACCTAAGTGGCCGGTGGCGACTCCAAGTCAAAATTTTCAAATTTAATTATAGATTTTTCTAAAATTTAAGTTTTTCAAGATTAAAAATGACGAAATTCGAATTTTTCAAAAACCAATCGCCGAACACTTTTTTTCATCCTAAAAAATCGCATTTTTTAAAGAGGTCGCGACAGCTTGGCGACTCTGCTGGAGACTTAAAAAATTATTTTTTTTAGTGATGCCTAATTGTTTTCAAACTTTACGTAGCATTTTGGCATTTTGGAGTTAGATATTAATTTAATTTTTTATTATTAAGTGAACATTATTTGAATGAGGATAACGTTTTACTTTTATATCTTGTCATTCATGCATAAGCTCTCGACCCGAGCTTTTACCCTTAAGTGGGAGTTAGATATTATCCGACGTGATGCTTTCCAGCTCCGAGTTTCGGATTTTTATCTGCTTCCGGTATACTAACCTTACGCATCGTGGGGTCTTCACCTCCGTTGTAAGGGACCTATACCACCGAATCGATGTCTTATCGTCGTAGTAGACGATAACGACAGTTCGGGAACCTAGTGTCTAGACCAAAAACCTGCATATAGAGTAGAAACCAACCCCTTCTAGAGCCAGACAGGAACCATAAGATAAGGCGATATGCTGCCGAAATGCCGCATGTTCTATGGTTATTTTGCGTATTTTAGCATGCTCTCTAGTTATTTTTATGTAATTTAGCATGTTCTATGGTTATTTTTACGCATTTTATCCTGTTCTTTGGTTAACTTTATTTGCTGCTTTATGGTTTTGTTTTCCAGCACTTTCTTTTTGTTTTATCTTCGTATTTTACTAACACTTTTCTTTTTGTTTTTTTCTTTGGCCCTTTATGCATTTATTTTTATTTGGCATATTTGCATGGGTATTAATTTGGAAAACAATAGAGTTAGAAGTGTCCAATAATGTCAGAAGGGATCATTATAGGCGAAGATAACACGGAAGTCTGGACTTGGTCCGAATCAGTTCAGCATGAGAAGGGTGACAGTTTGCCGATAGGGAGTGTCTCTACACTAAACGGGTATGTCAGAATGAGCACGAACTAAAGTCCTTACCTCTCCGAGGTCCAAGAGGTATGGGAACAATGGAGTGACGATATGAAGGATCAGTTCAAGAAGGAGTTTGGGGATATTTCCTTGTTAATGAAGGTCCCCGTTGATAGGCACTTAATGAGAGCGATGGTGCAATTCTAGAATCCAGCCTACAACTGTTTCACCTTCGGGAAGATAGACATGACACCCACGCTAGAGGAATACGAGGTTCTGATCAACTGTCTAGTGATTAAGTATGATAAGATCTATGTCAAGCCCAACAGCACTTTGGGCTTTAAGAAGAAGCTGATGCAAATCACCAGTAAGGACAAAGAGTTTTGGGACTGGAAGGTAACGGGTCACGAGGATCCAAGCGAAGAGAGAAAGAGAGTGAGCTGGAAGGTCTTTAAGGATTTGATAGCTTCGAGCAGCGAGGAGCCCACTAAAGCAAGAAGGTTGTACGCCCTTTGCATATATGGGTTAGTGCTATTTCCTAGAACTCCCGAGCACATAGACCCATCCACGGTCGGTTTGTTCGAGAAGTTGTCCAAGGGAGTAAATCCGGTTCCAGCCATACTAGCCGAGACTTATCGATCACTCACCGCGTGTAAGAGGGTCGGTGAAGGAAGATTTTGGGGATATGTGCGCAGCTTTTAGAGGTTTGGTTCAGAGGCCACCATTGGAGCTCTCCGTACAGCGTCCTAAGGTTCAGGACTACCTACTCACCTATCGAGGAGCACTTAAAGAGCTGTGTTGTGGAGAAGAAGACTGAAGCCCAGTGGAGTGAGCTTTTCCGAAATTTGACAGATTTGGACATCGTCTAGAAGGCTTGTTGGCTGAATAGAGGATCGACTTTTCGGTATCGATGCGGAGACTGCGACTGGATCCCATTACCAGGTATATGGGGTGGAACGGCTTATTGCCCTCTATTAGTCTCAAGGCAATTCGGTTCGAGACAGTTTATTCCATCTACAGCAGGGATGGCCAGTTTCGGTTTTTCACACCAGAGCGAGGGGTACAGATCTAAGTTAGCCCAGATTGTGAAGACTTGGGACTCACCTAGAAGGGTTCAGCCCTATAGAGAGTTTGAGATCATGGCCCGATACGACGAGTGGAGAGAATGAAGGGCGAATGATGGAGTCTTCCGAGGAGTACCGAGGGATGAGGGACCGTCTTCAAGCAAGGTAACCCTAGAGGCACCGTTAGCTTTAGAAAAACTCAAAGAGGACCGGGACTTGGATTCTCAGAGGCGAGATAAGAAGATCTATGAACTCACACAGGAGTTGAACCTTGCGAAGTACCATGTCCAAACCCATGAGAGGAGAGAAAAGGATATGGCTATTCAGATCGAGAAGCTACGTCAAGAGTTGAGGGAAGCGCAAGCAATACCAATATCCGGGGGGCATAAAAGGAAAAGGGAAAGTGTCGGGGACAGTTCTGACCGTTTGAACAAGGCTTTAAAGGAAAAGGAGGAGTACAAGAAGCTCTACGAAAAGAAATACCGTGAAGCGAAAGAAGTAAGCTCCAAAGCCAAGAAGACATCAGACAAAGACCGAGCGACGATCCACGAGTTGACAGCCCAAGTAACGCAGTTAGAAGAACTGGTGGCTAAGTATCACAACGAAGATAAGGTCAGAATGGAAGAAGAGAAGGAGGAACTTCAGCAAAAGATTATCTCACTTGAGGGCCAAGTACAAGAGTTACGAGAAAAGTTAGCCGACTTCGAGGGAGCTCTGAGTCAGAATGCCGGAGAAGCATGGAAGGCTAAGTATGAGGCAGCACAACGTACAGTCCAGAGTCAGAACAGTGAGTTAGTCAACTTCAAGGGTCGAGTCAGAACTATCGCATCCTATGTACAGATATTATCAGGAGAAGCGACAACTCTTCCGGACCAGCCAAACGTCGGGGAAATACATGGAGCAGCCATCATCCGCATACTTAATGAATTGACCAACTTAGGGAGTAGGGCCAACAGTTTTCTGTAGTTATCTTTAAAGTTGTAGTGAATCCTTTTTGCACAAACGGATGTTTTTAAGAGATTGTTTTTTGAATTTAATACCCGCTTGCATTCATGCATTCATGCATTCATACATCATGTGCATTATTATTAATTAAAAATAAAGTTTAATAACAATGATTTTATGGCAGTTACTTTTAAAAATAGCAAACATACTATACACGTATTCAACGCGTTCGCGCACCAAGAGACTAACAATGGAAGAGAGACTACAAAGATTAGAGGATCATCAGGCCATATTCGCAAATCGCTTAGATACGATAGAAACTGGCATGAAAGATGGCTTCGCTAAGATTCAGACGGATATTATCAGTCAGATAACCGATCTTTTGGGTACGAAGCAAGATGAAAGAGGTAAAGCGTCGATGGAAATGGGAGATGAAGCTGAAGGGCAGGTAGAAACAACAACTAGGGGGCAACCGGAAGTGCATTCAGTCCTGGGGAGAGTACAGTTCAATGCAGTAGGGACATCCACGAGTCACCCCGTGGAACTTGAAGAGTTTTCTCCAATACTGATGAAGTCCCAGATCTCAACTTTATGAACGAAGTAGAGAAGATGCGACAAGAAATGGAGAAGAAATATGTTGATCACTTCAAGGCTCTCGAAGCCAAGATCCAGCAAATTCAAGTCCAAGGGTCGGTGGATAAAAATACCGATGCGTTCGAGCTCAGCCTGGTCTCTGATTTGGTCCTGCCGCCAAAATTCAAAATGCCCGACTTCGAAAAGTACGACGAGACGTCGTGCCCAAGCGCCCACATGACGATGTACTATCGCAAGATGGCCGCTTTTAGCAAGGATGAGAAGCTGCTTATCCATTGCATTCAGGATAGTCTGACGGGTTCTGTTATCCGATGATACACACAACTCAGTCGGGAGAGTATAAAATCCTGGAAGGACCTTTATCACGCATTTATGGAGAATTACAAGCATGTGACAGAGATGAGGCCCACCAGAGTCATGTTACAGCAAATGGGGCAAAAGTCCAACGAAACATTCCGACAGTATGCCCATAGGTGGAGAGATCTGGCCTCTCAGGTGCAGCCTCCGTTAATCGAGCGGGAGATGACTCATATGTTTATAGAAACATTGAAGGGGCCGATGTATGAACGTATCTTCATAAGCATATCCATGCAGAGCTTCTCTCAAATAGTTGCCACCGGAGAGTTGGTGGAGGCAGCTATCAAAAGTGGGAGCATCGAGAATTGTACGGCCTTCAAGAGGATCGTCCAGAATATGATAAATGTCGGGGTTTTGAAATTTGATGAACCCAGTGTCTCAACAAACCCACTCCCGAATCATGGCGGACGGGGTGTGAACGCAATCGAGGAGGATCAAGCGAGACAGGTTAAAATGAGGGTGTTAGAAATCCGATCACCCTTAAAGTGGGTTTTTCAATAGCTGTTTGATAACGGGCTCATCTGTCAAAGGATGCAAGTGAAGGAATCTACCGAGGAAGGCCCATATTGCGAATTCCACCAAGAGCGCGGGCATACAATCCAGCAGTGTGATGACTTCAAGGCCTCGTTACAAAGAATGATGGATAACAAAAAGGTGGAATTCTTTACTAAGGAAGGTGGGCGGAAAATGATAGACGTATGTACGTCAGAGGATACCGGGCCAAGATACAGTGCGAGCAGGCCGCTAGTCATCTCAGCCCGACCAAGAGGCAACAACCCAGCCGGGTCAGCAAGTGCTCCTCGCATAGTAATTACCCCTCCGGCACCCTTCCCGTTTAAGGGTAAGCGAAGGGTCCCGTGGAATTACACCGCGAGTGTGGCCGAGCCGAGTGGTTCAAAGGCCGTCGAGGAGGTACAATCAGAGAAATCAGGAACTGCTGAGAGAGAAGAACCAGTGAATGAAGCGGGTCATTTCACGAGGAGCGGGAGATGTTACTCACCGACTCAGGAAGAGGATCAAACAAAACTTACGGAAAAGAAGAAGATCTTCACAGATCCAACTCCGAAGGTGAATGAACCTGTCACCGAGGAGCAAGCGTATGAGTTTTTGCGTTTTCTGAAGCACAGCGAGTATAGTATAATGGAGCAATTGAAGAAACAGCCCGCTAGAATCTCCATCCTCGACTTACTGCTAAGCTCGAAGGGGTACCGTGACGCCCTCTTGAAAGTGTTAAATCAAACTTTTGTCCCGAAGGACATATCGGTGAACAAATTGGACCGAATCGTTAATCACATCACCGCAGACAACTACATAACGTTCACCGATGATGAGATCTCTGATGGAGGAATGGGGTCTATCAAAGCCTTAAACATCACGACCCACTGCAAGGGTCATGTGGTGCCGGGAGTTCTAATCGATAACGGTTCAGCTTTGAACGTGTTACCCATGGCAACTCTACAAAGGTTGCCTATTGATGTCGCACACATGAAGAGTTATCAGAATGTGGTCAGAGCTTTCGATGGGACCACAAGGGATGTGTTGGGAAGGATCGAAGTCCCATTGCTGATTGGGCCGTCCGTATACAACATTGATTTTGTTGTAATGGACATCAAGCCCAGCTACAATTGTTTGCTAGGCCGATCTTGGATTCATTCTGCCGGGGCAGTACCGTCATCACTACACCAGAAACTGAAATTTGTAGTAGATGGCAAGCTCGTATGTGTCGGGGCAGAGGAGGACATCATTTCATCCGTCTCTACGGATACGCCATATGTGCAAGCAAATGAACAAGCTTTAGAATGTTCTTTCCGGGCCCTAAAATTTATCAATGCTGCATTCGTCGCCGAAGGTGCGACTTTCCCATGTCCAAAACTGTCAAGCTGTACCGAGATGACCGTCAAACAGACCCTCGGTAAAGGAGCCAAAGCCGGAAGAGGGCTAGGAAGAAGGCTACAAGGAAGCTTACGCCCGAAGCCCGTGGTCATGAAGAAAGGGCGAGCCGGGTTAGGCTTCTCGATTAAGGCATATTGGAACAAACATGGAAGAATCGCAGCCAGAAAGTCGACTTCTTTTAGTGCAAAATCGACTTCATCTCCCACGGGTTTGTGAATGTCACTGAGCAAGCAGAAAGGAATCGCCTAGAAGCTATCAGGTTACAGGAAGAGGAAATTTTTGGGGAAGCATTTAAGGGACTAATGGTATGAGGGATCTCCGAGGGCCCAAGGATGAATATGCTGGATAGGATTCATCCGTGCCTCCCTGGCGAGACTCTGAACAACTGGACTATATAGGATTTACCTGTAGTTTATAAAACAGAGTAATGCCATAAACCACCCTATACTTTTGCCCGCGAGTGTAGGGAATTTTCTGTAAAGGGCTTTTTCATGTTTTTCATTTAGCAAATAAAGATGCTCTTTCCCTTTCAACAATGGAAAACATCTTTCTTTTCTTTTATTCGCTTCATTCATTCATCCTTATTCTTCCCATCCAACTATACAAATTGTTCTTTGCAGGTTTCCGAACAATGATCACATGTATGATTCCGGGCCTAAACCCGAAATAGATTTAAAAAGGATCTCTTGTCTAACGGAAATCAATGAGTGTGAAGACAATGCAGACTACGAGATTCCTGAAGAATTGTTAAGGTTGGTGGAGCAGGAGGATAAGCAAATCGTGCCCCTCAAAGAAAAGATAGAAACTCTGAATCTGGGCATAGAAGAAGAGAAATAGGAAGTTATGATCGGAGCAGCATTCCCGCTAGGGGCAAAACAGAAGTTGATAGACTTATTGCAAGAGTTCAAGGATATCTTTGCATGGTCCTATCAAGATATGCCGGGCTTAAATACCGATATCGTGGTCCATAAGTTGCCTATCAGATCGGATTGCAAGCCTATACAACAGAAGCTCAGAAGGCTGAGGCCGGAAATGTTATTGAAAATCAAGGAAGAAGTGCAAAAGCAGATTGATGTAGGCTTCCTACAGGTGGCAGCATATCCAGAATGGGTAGCGAACATAGTCCCCGTGCCTAAGAAAGATGGGAAAGTTCGAATGTGTGTGGATTATAGGGATTTGAACAGGGCAAGCCCGAAAGACAATTTCCCTCTACCTCATATCGATGTCCTAGTGGATAATACCTCGGGGCATTCATGGTTCTCCTTCATGGATGGGTTCTCGGGCTACAATCAGATCAAGATGAATCCGAAAGACATGGAGAAGACGACTTTTACCACACTCTGGGGCACGTTCTGCTATAAAGTCATGCCTT
The DNA here is from genome assembly GCA_035048815.1 of Abelmoschus esculentus. Taxonomy (NCBI): domain Eukaryota; kingdom Viridiplantae; phylum Streptophyta; class Magnoliopsida; order Malvales; family Malvaceae; genus Abelmoschus; species Abelmoschus esculentus. The sequence continues at coordinate 4,087,847 of JAUCBN010000038.1, forward strand.
TTGGGTTGAAAAACGTCGGGGCCACATATCAGAGAGCTATGGTGGCACTCTTTCATGACATGATGCACAAAGAAATTGAAGTTTATGTGGACGATATGATAGCTAAGTCCCAAACAGAAGATGAACATGTGCAGGATTTGAAAAAGTTATTCCAAAGGCTACGAAAGTATCAGCTGAAGCTTAACCCTAATAAGTGTACGTTTGGGGATACATCCGGCAAGCTACTTGGTTTCGTTGTCAGTCAAAGAGGCATCGAAATCGATCCTGATAAGGTCAAGGCAATTCAGAGTTTGCCACCTCCAAAAACACAGAAAGAGGTTCGAGGTTTCCTTGGGAGATTAAACTATGTGTCTCGGTTCATCTCTCAGTTAACCGACAGGTGTGATCCCGTTTTTAAATTGCTTCGGAAGAACAACCCAGGTGAATGGAATGATGAATGTTAGGAAGCGTTGGATAAAATCAAACAATATTTGTCCAACGCGCCAATATTGGTGGCACCAGTTCCTGGGAGACCATTAATTCTTTACCTGACGGTGTTCGAGAATTCCATGGGGTACGTACTGGGGCAACATGATGATAGTGGGAAGAAGGAAAGAGCAATTTACTACCTGAGTAAGAAATTCACCGAATGTGAAACACGGTACCCATTTATCCAAAAGATGTGTTGTGCACTCGTTTGGGTTACTCGTCGACTCAGGCAATATTTGCTGTACCACACCACTTGGTTGATCTTAAAACTCGACCCTTTGAAGTTTCTAATGGAAGCACCCGCGTTTACTGGGAGGTTAGCCCGATGGCAAATGTTGTTGTCCGAATTTGACATAGTATATGTCAGTCAGAAAGCAATCAAGGGAAGTGCCATAGCGGACTTTCTCGCGTGTAGAGCCTCGGATAATTATGAACCTCTAAGCTTCGATTTTCCTGATGAGGATGTGATGACTATTTTCGTCGAAGAAAACAAAGAAACAGAAAAATGGAAATTATATTTCGATGGGGCAGTTAACGCCCTCGGAAGGGGAATCGGAGTTGTGCTAATATCTCCGGATGGGGTACATTACCCTCTCACGAGCAAGTTAGAGTTCTTATGCACTAATAACATGGCCGAATACGAAGCATGCGTCATGGGATTGAAGGCTGCCATAGAACGGAAAATAAAAGCCTTGAAGGTATACGGAGATTCAACTTTAGTTATTTATCAACTACGTGGAGAATGGGAAACCAAAGACACGAAGTTGGTAGAATATCGAAAGTTGATACTAGAATTAATTGAAGAATTTGACGAGATAACATTCGTTTACCTTCCTAGAGAAGACAACCAAATGGCAGATGCTTTAGTTACACTGGCCTCAGTTTTCCAAGCAAACAGACCGGAGGATATGATGTTAATCCGGATGCAGAGCTATGAAACATATGCTCATTGCGGCAACTTGGAGGAAGAGGATGGCAATCCTTGGTATTTTGACATTCTACAATACGTCAAGTTCCAAGCTTACCCATTTGGAGCTAACGACGTTGAAAAGAGAACAATCAGAAGAATGGTTGTTGCATACGTACTGGATGATGACGTCTTGTACAGAAAGAGCAGAGATCAAGTATTGTTAAGATGTGTCAATGCCAGTGAGGCAAGAAGTATCTTGGAAGAGATGCATGACGGAATTTGCGGAACGCATGCCAATGGTCTCTCGATGGCACGGAAAATAATGAGATACGGATATTACTGGTCTACTATGGAGGAGGATTGCATAGAATATGCCAAAATGTGTCACAAATTCCAGATCTATACAGATAAAATTAACTCTCCGCTAGTACCGTTACATACAATGAATTCGCCTTGGCCTTTTGCTGTTTGGGGATTAGTTGTAATTGGGCAGATTCACCCTAAGGCCTCAAATAGGCATCGCTTTATATTAGTGGCCATCGATTACTTCACTAAATGGATAGAAGCTGTCTCCTATGCTAACATCACAAGAACAACAGTTTGCAAGTTCTTGAAGAAAGAGATTATTTGTCGGTATGGTCTACCAGAGCGAATCATCACGGATAATGCTACCAATTTCAACAATAGATTGATAGCAGAAACCTGTGAGCATTTTAAAATAATTCATCACAACTCAGTAGCATACCGGCCAAAGATGAATGGAGCCGTTGAGGCAGCAAACAAGAACATTAAGAGGATCATATCCAAGATGACTGAAACTTACAAAGATTGGCATGAAAGGCCTTTTGCCTTGTTTGCATATCGGACTTCGATTAGAACATCTACCGGGGCAACACCATACTCCCTAGTATACGGTACTGAGGCCGTATTACCTCTTGAAGTTGAAATCCCATCTCTTCGGGTATTATCAGAGGTAAAGCTAAGTGATGCAAAGTGGATACAGATTCGTTTGGATCAGTTGAATCTAATCAAAGAAAAACGGTTGAAAGCTATCTGCCATAGCCAAATGTATCAGAAACGGATGATCCGGGCTTACGACAAGAAAGTTCAACCACGAGTATTCCGAGAAGGGGATCTAGTGCTGAAAAATATCTTGCCCATACACCGAGATTTTCGGGGAAAATGGATGCCGAATTGGGAAGGGCCTTACGTTGTCAAAAAGGCCTTCTCCGGAGGCGCACTAATCTTGACTGAAATGGATGGACAAGAGTTAGGCAAACCAGTAAATTCTGATTCAGTTAAGAGATACTACGCTTGAAGAAAAACAAAAAAGAGATAAAAAAAGAAAAAAAGAAAGAAAAAGAGAAAAGAAAAGGAAAATGAAGCGAAAACCCGAAAGGGCGCTTCACGAAAAAGGATGACTAAAAGAAAGGAGGGGTCGAGATGAAAACCCGTAAAGGGCGTCTCGATACCAACGAAGGGTTTGGGTCGAAAACCAGGAATGGCGGCCCAGATGAATAAAATAGGCATCCAATGATTCGTGCTTCTCAGTTACCAAGCAATATGGAAGGATCTTCACGTTTGCAAAGTTGGATCCTCATTTGAAAGATGGCTAGACGAGTAGCTCATTTTTGAATCTATATCTCGGGAAAAGGCCTGGATGAACGCATGTGATGAGCGTTTGGGAACTTGCATTTTGTTCCTTTCTTTTCCCTTTGAATTGTTTTGCCTTGTTTGTTATGTTGAATCTATGAGAAGCTTTAATAAAAATACTCATTCCCTTCATTTGAGCCTTCAATTTTGCCCAAAGCGTCATGCTAATAAATTAACATGAATGAATTAATACAGAAGATCTTTTGGCATTATTATGTTCCAAGATTACAGGTAAGATTTGTTTCTCCGGATTAAAATAACGGAGTACAAACATGTTCCGATTTTTAGACGAAATTTGTCTTGAAAGAACGCCTCAGAATAGCTTTTTAAAGAGGAAGCTTTACCCTCGCTATGTGAAACAAAAAACCTCGAATGCAGAAAAGAAGGAGAAGAGTCGATCAGCCCCTTTAGAGTGGCAAACTGACTGATAATACTTGCCTTTCAAGGCCATACTCATGCATCATAGGGTTAGGCATCCACATGGTAAAACATGCTAACTCATGCATTCAAGATATCTTTGTTGTTAATTTTAACAGGAATTTACAGATCAACAAAGCAATCCAGATCAGGACAAGAAAAGATTTCAGAGAAAAGAAATTCGAGAAAAGACATTTCAGAACTTGCATATCCATTCGTGCATACGGAGAATGGAACCCTTTTTGAACCTGCTTATCTATTCGAGCACTCGGAGAAAAGAACCTGCATATCCATTCGTGCATACGGAGAATGGAACCCTTTTTGAAGTTGCTTATCTATTCGAGCACTCGGAGAATAGAACCTGCATATCTATTCGTGCATACGGAGAATGGAACCCTTTTTGAAGCTGCTTATCTATTCGAGCACTCGGAGAATAGAATCTGCATATCCATTCGTACATACGGAGAATGGAACCCTTTTTGAAGCTACTTATCTATTCGAGCACTCGGAGAATAGAACCTGCATATCCATTCGTGCATACGGAGAATGGAACCCTTTTTGAAGCTGCTTATCTATTCGAGCACTCGGAGAATAGAACCTGCATATCCATTCGTACATACGGAGAATGGAACCCTTTTTTTTTGAACCTGCTTATCTATTCGAGCATTCGGAGAATAGAACTTGCATATCCATTTGTGCATACGGAGAATGGAACCCTTTTTGAACCTGCTTATCTATTCGAGCACTCGGAGAATAGAACTTGCATATCCATTCGTGCATACGGAGAATGGAACCCTTTTTGATGTTAAATCCTCCGGGTCATCAGTAAGTCCTCCGGGCATGATGTTAAGTTTGAGGAATTTCTAAGTAGGAAAAACTACCTCAGGCTTCAGGATTTACAGAATTCGTGTTTCTCGGTCTTTGCCCATCTCCTGCTCCGCAGCATTGAGCAAAGAGGGGCAACTGTCAACACGAATTTCTCGTTTTATAATCAATCAATCAATAATTAATTAATATAATAATAATATAATAATATAATATATATTATATAAAAAAATTAAAAAATATGAAAAAAACAAAAATAGAGTCGTGGGAGAACAGGGATTGCTGCGGCCGATTTTTGAGAGGTTGATTAGGTTGTTGAGTTGTTTTGGTAGACGATTTTAAGGGATTTGGCTAGGAGTTTAAGTGGGGGAAGGATTGAATTGAATCCCTTTAAATAGGGATTCATCAATCCGAGTAAAGGGGATTCGGATTGGAGGAATTTTTGGATTTGAACGGGAGCAATTCTGGAATTGAATCGGCGGCTTGGGAAATCGTTGAAAGAGTGATCGATCGGAGTAAAAGGGCTATAAAGGTGAGTTTCTTGGTTTTCGATTCGTTTCTTGTTTCAGTTCAAGTTTTTCTCTTTAGTTTAAGGTTTTTGGTTGGGTTTTAGGATAACTAAAATCTATTTTTAGGGGTCTCGATCGGTTTTAGGAGTTTTAAGGGGGGTTTCGGATGATTTTTGAGTGTTTTTAGGGTTCCGGTGACCTCACCGGCGTCGAGAACGGTGGCCGGCGGCTTCTGGGCAACGGCCGGCGTGTTTCGCGGTGGTCGGCGAACACGCCGGAGCGGCGCTACGCGGCGGCGACTTGGATCAAAAGGCGGCTCGGGAGGCGGCATACGGCCGTGTTCTTCGTGTTCATCCGTTCTTGGGATGAACACGCATGAACACCATGCTGTTCCAAGCGCTTTGATCCAAATTGGGGATGATTTCTGGGCATAGGTTGTTTCTCTCAGAGAAACTGAGTGGAGACCAAGTTGGGTCTCGGTTCAAATGACCGAGCCCACTCGGTTTGAACCCTTTTTGTTGCAGCACAAAACGTTGCCGTTTTGGCAACTGGGTTGGGGCGGGTCGGATCCGGGTTTAACCCGAATCCGCGTTCTTTTAAACTTTTAGGCTTAATTATACTTTAGGCCCCCCTAGGTTTTAGGTGCTTTACAATTAGGCCCCCTGATTCCTTAATTAATCCCTAAACCTTTAGAGATAGTTCAATTAGGTCCCTAGAAACCTCAATTAGACCCCTAAACCCTTAGTTTCTTGCAATTAGGTCCCTAGAAACTTTCAATTAGGTCCTCAAGCCCCTAGATCTTAAGACTTAAATTAATTAATTTTAGATTTAATTAGGTAAAAAAAATTAATTTTAGAGGCTTTTAAAAATTAATTAAGTCTTAATTTAAGGTTTAATTAAAATTTTAACAAACTTTAAAATTAGTTTGATCTAATTTAGATCTAATACAAGTTAATTTAACCCAAGCCTTAAAAATTAGACTCTAAATAGGTTTAATTTAATTCTTAAAAAAATTAGAAAATAATTTTAATTAATTTTAATTAATTTCTAGGAAGTAAGTTTTTAAGATTAATTAAACTAAATTAGGCCTAGTTTTGCCCTTAAACTTCAAAACACTCACCAAATTAGACTTTAATTAGGTTTTTAATTCTTAAAAATTAAGAATTAATTTTAATTAATTATTTTAATTAATTTTAATTAATTTCTAAAGTTTAAAAATCAAACCCTTTAATTAGGTCTAGTTAGGCTTAAGCCTTAAAACATTCACCCAACTTAGACTTTAATTAGGCCTTTAATTCTTAAAAAATTAGAAGATAATTTTAATTAATTATTTAATTAATTTCAATTAATTTCTAAAATATTAAGATTTAAAACTAATTAAATCTAGTAAACCTTAATTTCACCAAACAAACTTTAATTAAGTTAAAATTAAATTCTTAAAATTTAGAAGTTACTTTAATTAAAGTCTTTAATTAATTTAAATTCTAAGATAAGATTTAAAAATTAACTTAATTAAGTTTAAATCCAACCCTAATTACACCTTTGAACCTAAAATTCACTAAGTTAGACTTTAATTAAGATTTAGTTAAAATTTGAAGTCAAGAAAATTTAATTAATTAATTTTAATTAAAATGTTCTAAAACTTTAAAGTTTAATTTCACATTCAATTAAGTCTAATCCTTTTTTTGTTCAAGGTTTGTTCTCAAGTCCCTTGTAATCTTCTTTCATACAAGTCCTTTTGTACTCATGTGAAGAGAAATTTTTGATATAATATGATGTACCCATGATTATAATAAAAGTGATGAAGTTCCTTTATCTCGTGTATGCTTTATTTTATGTTTTGCATGGCATATTTTAGGAAGGTTACCTAATAAACTTAGGTTAATTAATTTAGTGCCTTTTCTAGGACTAGTCACTTAAATTAAATTAATTTAATTAGGGAGAAAATCTAGTAACATAACATGTGAATCTTATGTCTCGGATACACTAAAGAGGTTGGTGTTTTGACGCACTATGATGCTAACCTAGAGAGTGTACCTTGGCATCGAATTCATGTGTTATTAAAAACTTAGAATTTTGATGAAAACTTAGGTTTAGAATTAAAAATAGATAGGTAAATAACTAGTAAACGCTTGTAACTTAGGTTTTAAAAACTTAAGTAATGAAGCCTTTTCTAGGATTAGAACTTAAAATGAACAAGATAAAAAAATAATCATGCATTTTACTTTAGCCTTTTGAGGCGGAAGTTACATTCTTTTAAATTTGGGTGAGGTTTCCTATCTAGAGGACGTCTCGATCAACTCAAGTTTAAAAGTGGTGTAACTTCTAAATCAAAAGGATATCCAAAATTCAAATAATTTTCATTTAACAATAGAAAATTAAATTAATATCTTTCTTCAAAATGTCAATGCCACGTAATGTTTTTTAAAGTACCAATTATTGGGCGTTTGTAAGGGTCGTCCTTACACGTAATCGGCTCCCGAACTCAACATTTTAAACGAATCTCTGGTTTATTTTTATGGTGTCTGGCCTACCAAAGTGGCTGGTGGCGACTCCAAGTCAAAATTTTCAAATTTAATTATAGATTTTTCTAAAATTTGAGTTTTTCAAGATTAAAAATGACGAAATTCGAATTTTTCAAAAACCAATCGCCGAACACTTTTTTTCACCCTAAAAAATCGCGTTTTTTAAAGAGGTCGCGACACCTTGCATTTAATCTTTCAGTTTTATTTTCATTATGTTTTGGTCACTAATTTCATTTTTTTTGCCCACGGAACTTCATTTTTATTTGATTTGGCCATTGTTATGTTCTTTTTATTTATTATTGTCATTAGTATTATAATATATATTATTATTAGTTATTATATATTATTATTTATTTTCATGATATACTATTAACATAATATATATATATTATTCATTTCATATTTTGTTAACGTATTGTCATTATTATTATAATATATATATTATTAATATTAGATATTATATATTATTATTATTTATTTCCATGATATACTGCTAGCATAATATATATATTATTCATTTCATATTTTGTTAACGTAATATATATTATTAATATAATACATATATTTTATTAAGGTTATTATTTTATTATTAATTTTATACATAATATTATTTTTGTTATTAAATTATAAGGGATCACGAGTTTTAATTTAAAACCGAATTTATATTTTCGTTCGTATAAAATATTTTGTAACCGATAGGTGCTGATTTCGGGCGTTGTAGGGGTGCTCACCCTTCCCTACGCGTAACAGACTTCTGGATCCAGCTCTGGTTCGTAGACGCAAATTTGGTGTTTCAATCGCACCGGTAAAAAATGGTTGATGGCGACTCCACGGACGAATTCCGATGATTACAGCTGGCGACTCCGCTGGGGACTTTTTCAAGAGACGAGCCTAAAATCGGTTACATTTTATTTAATGATCGAAAATATAAATTCAGTTTATTTTAATTTTGTGATCTTTTTTATTTTATTTATTTTATTTAAAATATTTTCTAATATATATTTTAAATGTTTTTTCAGGATCTCTTCATTCCATGAGCTCTCAACCCGGGCTCCGTCCAATTAAGTGGGAGCATGAAACCAATCCTTCGTGAGCTTATGCCTCCGTGTAGAATGGAAAATTGCTTCCGGGATATTTTTTCCTCTGTCTTCGTGAAACCCGCGTCTCATAGACTTGAAGAAACGTATCCTCCTGAATTATATTCATTATCCTTAGTAGGATAATAAATATCGTTCGGGTACCTTCTAGAACCACACCGCATATAGTGAGACCTAGAAGCCTACCCTTAGAGCCATCATGCCGGACCTTTGCCCGATTAGAGAGTCACCCTATAGGGTTTTTCTTTGTAGAAAAAGAGAGTGGAGGGTTTCATTTATTTATGCCCTTTAATTTTGTTATTTATTTCTCGTTATTTATTTTTTGCAATATATCTGCTATGTGCATATTCATGCATCATAAAACATGCACGTTTATTATTTTCTAGTTCGATGTTAATATTTATGCATCCTCGTATTGCATTAGTTTTTGTTTTTTGCATTCACGTATTTAAATTTTAAAAGAGGTGTTGATAAAAGTACAACCATTAGAAAGGATCAGTCACGTAGAACTGTTTTCTTGATAAAGTGAGCGGCACCAGAATGGGTTCCGCTAGGGATATCAAAAGAACATAGCTCGAGATAGCTCGTATCAACCATGATGGAAGGTTCACCTCGACAAGACTCGGGATTATATTCGTACTTTTATTGAAGCCCTAAAATAAGCCTAAGAAAATGATAAAATATATGTGGATCCTAGTTGTTCAAGCCCAACTTTTATTTTGGGGCAAGAAGCCGACAGTGTTTTCCCTAAAAATCAAAATTTCGAAGATGGAAACTAAACAAGACCCACCTTATGTAGATAAAGCTTCGTTCTGACTCGAGCTTCCTTTTCAAAGTTGTACCAAATCAACATCTCTTTGCATCATTTTAGTTGCATCAAAGCATTACATATTGCATCAATTTCACTAGGATCCTAACACCAAGGGGGCATCCTCTCTTGCAGTAATTCTAAGCCACAACATCTTCATCTCGCCAAAAGTAAACCCGAAAGAATAGAGGCAAGATTAGCTAGGGTCGAGCAAGCCTACAAAGATATGCAGAAAGACATAGAGAGTAAGCTGGAAAAAATGCAGCTAGACACTCACGTGTACGTTTCACAGTCGCATGATAACCTGATCAGAAGAATGACCAAGATGTTGACCGAGAGGGATTTCGAAAGGCAGAAAGAAAACCCGAGTACAATGGTCAAAGGCTTAGCCCATGAGTCGATCGAAACCCTTACAGCAAAAATGGAAATGACCAAACAAGAGTTTGAAAGAAGATGCGTTCATCTGGAAAAGCGAATGTCATCAATAGAAAATGAAAAGAACCAGGTAAAGCTTGGGATACGATCCCAGGAACAAGAAAGGGAAAGGCTAAGGAATGGGAAAAATAAATGATTCTCGGAAAGTCTACGAAATTGAATGTTGAATTCATACCAACATAGTTACATTGGTAGGCAAATGGCGAGATTTGGGGTATTACGGGCCCACAATGAAAATAGATAGCATAGATCATGCTAAAGAGATGCCACTGATGCAACACGAATGCTGATAAAATCCATATTCTTCTATCATCTCTGCAAGCGATGACTTCCTCTTGGCCATTCTCTCTGTGGGGGGGCACGAACATCGTTGAATTTAGCTCGATAAGGGTTTCCAATAGATATTAAGTCATCTTCATGGTTTTTGATCATTTTGCCGAAGGGGTAAAAAGATATTCACTTATGCTAATAGTCGTGATCAGATCCCTAAGGAAAGAGATCATATGCCGGTGCGAAGCATCAGAAAGCTTAATGTATGATGATACGCTGAACTTGAACGATGTAACCGAAGAAGAAGCATGTTAATAATTCAACAAATGGCATCGCAGTCCCTCAAATGAATAAAGTAGTGGAAACCGCTAACCGAACATTAAGGAGAATATTGTTGCAAAAATGGTAGAGACCTATAGAGATTGGCACGAGAAGCTACCATTTACTTTATAAGCCCACAGAATATCGGATAGAGCTTCTACCAGGTCAGCCTCTTTTTCCCTAATATAAGGGATAAACGCTAGTACTCGTAGAAGTCGACATATCTTCCCCAGCGGAGTCTCCAACTGTAATCACCGGAATTCGTCCAGGGAGTCGCCACCAACCATTTTTTACCAGTGCGATTGGAACATCAAATTTGCGTCCACGAACCAGAGCTGGATCCGAAAGTCTGTTACGCATAGTGAAGGGTGAGCACCCCTACAACGCCCGAAATCGGCACCTATCGGTTACAAAATATTTTATACGAACGAAAATATAAATTTGGTTTTAAATTAAAACTCGTGATCCCTTATAACTTTATAACAAAAATAATATTATGTATAAAATTAATAATAAAACAATAACCTTAATAAAATATATGCATTATATTAATAATATATATTACATTAACAAAATATGAAATGAATAATATATATATATATATTATGTTAATAGTATATCATGAAAATAAATAATAATAATATATAATATCTAATATTAATAATATATATTATAATATTAATGACAATACGTTAACAAAATATGAAATGAATAATATTTATATATATATTATGTTAACAGTATATCATGAAAATAAATAATAATAATATATAATAACTAATAATAATATATATATTATAATACTAATGACAATAATAAATAAAAAGAACATAACAGTGGCCAAATCAAATAAAAATGTAGTTCCGTGGGCAAAAAAAATGAAATTAGTGACCAAAACATAATAAAAATAAAACTGGAAGATTAAATGCAAGGATATGCAGACTTCAAGGACTGGAAGTGTGATTTTCCCTCTTTTTCGGGTAAAACACGAGTTTGGGTATGGATACGGGTCTGGTCTTGGGGTCACAGCATCAAAACGATGTTGTTTTGGAATTTAAGAGCTGGCACCAAAACGACGTTGTTTTGGTTGTCTCTTAAATACCCATTTTTACCAATATTGAACCTATTTTCTTCATTTGTTACCCAAGCCAAAAATAAAGTCTCTCCACTCCTCTGCACCATTCGCCGACAGAGGGAAAATCTGCGATGGTACGTCGTGCGTCGGCGACGACCATCGCCGTCGGAGGTTGCCGGAGATAATAAGTTTCCTACTTTCCGAATACTTTCGACGTGCTGAGTTCAACCACGGTGTTGGATTTTCGATATGAACATCGTACGAGCCTAGATCTACAATCAAAGATGAGTAACCCTTCTTTCTTTTTTACCTTTTTCCTTGAAATATGCTTTCGATTTGCACTCTCCTCTTTTTTATGTTTCGAATGTTTATTGGTGGCTCTAGATTTGGATTTTTGTTTTGAAAATGCTTGGTTTTTCATTCATTCCCCTCTGTAACCAAAATACATTGGTTCGAATCTAGTTTTATACCCAGATTCATACATATTTTTTATGCAAAAAATAGGGATTTTTATCATATTTCAGATCTACAACATTAGATCTAATAATACTTGCTGAAACTTGCAGGTCGGTGACAAGAACAGTGGGCGGTGGGCGGTCATTTGATCCAATATGCGGGAGGCACGTGGCTGCCACGTGGCGGTGGCTGCAGCAATAGTAGGAGCAGTGGCGGCAGCTTGCTAGGGTGGTTAGGGTTAGATTGCCATTAGGTTTAGTTGTGGGCTGAGTTGTTTATCTTGGGCTTTGTTTGTGGGTTTGTCTGTGGGTTTGTAAAAATGGGTTATGACAGTTGCCCTTCTTTGCTCATTGTTGTGTAACAACAATAGGGCAAAGATAAAGAATAACCCATTTCATTTGTCATGGTTTTAGGGGTTCTTTCTGGTAAGGTTGGGGTTCTTTTGGTGAGGTTGAGGTTCTTTCTGGTAAGGTTATAGTTCTTTTTGGTAAGGTTTGGATTCATTCGGTGAGATTATGGTTCTTTTGGTAAGGTTGAGGTAAGGTTCATTCTGACCATCGCTTCTTCTACTAGAGCTTTGTCTTGACATACTCCACCTCCCTTGTCAACAAAATCTTTAAAACTGACGATCCGTTGGAGAAGACGATCTGTGCTTGACTTGTTGTATGAGGCAAAATATGTTTGTTCTGCCATGACACTGGTGATGTTGTCATCTTCGGAGGAAACTTGATCTTTGTTGAAACGCTGATGGAGCTGCAAGGTCCATAAATCTTGGTCCATCTATAGCACCGACTATGAGATGGATTATATTATTTGATACAAATAAAACACCGTCGAGGAGATGGTTTCTGACTTTTTAATTTAGCTTCAATATCGATGTTTGATCTAACTGTAGGACTGATGAGGAGGCAACGTCTTCAAGTCTGGTATTGGATTCGACTACGACATCAACTAGGGGATACGTTTCGACATTTGATTCCATTGTAGCGCTGAGGAAGAAGTGATCTTGGGTAACTTGCATTTTTCCCAAATGCACAGGGATTAACGGATTTAGTTTGCCTTTACCGATAGCCGTTTACTCCAGGCTAGTTGTACCAATAATCTGGGTACAATCAGTTGGTATGAATTATGATATTGGATTTCCTCTAAGGTTTTAATCCCTCGACCATTCGCGAGAATGGATTTCAATGGACTTTCGAATGGTCCCTATCAATACATTTTTCCCAAATGTACAAGGATTAACGGATTTGATTTGCCTTTACCGGTAGTCGTTTGCTCCGGGCTAGTTATACCATTACTCTGGGTACAATCAGTTGGTACCAAGGATTTAATTCCTTGACCATTTGTGAAAATGGTTGATATTTGATTTGTGATTTGCCTTCATCGTTGATATTTGTGCTTAATCAAGGCATATCCTTTTTATCGCTTTTCTTCTGTCATTTATGTTAAATCAGAAAACGGATCATGTCTTTGGTCATTTTTAGACTCAAGTAATTTCAGAGACATATCGCTCTTAAACATGAGTTTTGGATTTGAACTCGACATCTGAGGTCTGGAACCATTTGTTTGGTTATGATGCATAATTTGTTCAACACTCTTGTATTAAAAGAAAAAGTAGCACATGTATCACAAAAAGTTTCATTTCATAGAGATAGTAGACTTAGGCCCTTTTACAAAAGGTTCTTGTTACTTTCAGGCAAGAGTCACAAGTACGTTATGTACATAGCTTTTAAGATACTCCGAAAGTCGTAGGGAACCTTTTTTTATCGGTCCGTTTATATTAGTTGCAAAGTGGATACACCTTTCAGACAAAAAGGTTCAAAGAGGGAAATCTAAGGGTTCCTGATTGTGCTAGGTCCAACAGGGTCGTCAAATCTTACAACTTCCAGGTTCATAAGCTTCTCCACGATTTTCTTGAAGCCAACGCAGTCCTCAATGGAATGCCCCACAATTCCAGCATGATATTCACATCGAACATTATGGTTATACCATTTCGGGTAAGGAGGTTCCGATGGCTTTGCGTAAAATGGGGAAACTATGTGAGCATTATACAGAAGCTTATATAACTCGTCGTATGAGATAGGAATAGGGGTAAACTTCTTCTCTTCTGGGTTCGTCTTCTGATTTGACCTTGCTTTTTGTTCCGCCTCGACCGCCAAGTCTTTGTTGTGGTGCCCTTGTGAGTGTTTCTTCAGCTCAATAACTCGATCCTTCAAGATGATATTTTCGAACCGGCTACGGGCCAACTTTTCTTGCATGAGGGCTTGTTGCGTGTATGCATATTTAAATTTCCTTTCCCAGTGATCAGCTTTCTTCTGGGCTTCAAATTTTCGATCAGCAGGGAACTTCCCGATGCTCGCATATTTCACTGACTGTCGAAATTGTTCATGACCGCCTTGCAGATCTTCCAGGCTTTCTTCAACTTTATTTTTCCCTTTCCTTAGCCTTTCCTTTTCTTGTTCCTGGGATCGTATCCTAAGCTTCACCTGGTTCTTTTCATTTTCTATTGCTGACATTCGCTTTTCCAGATCAACGCATCTTCTTTCAAACTCTTGTTTGGTCATTTCTATTTTTGCTGTAAGGGTTTCGATCGACTCATGGGCTAAGCCTTTGACCATTGTACTCGGGTTCTCTTTCTACCTTTCGAAATCCCTCTCCGTCAATATCTTATCCATTCTTTTGATCAGGTCATCATGCGACTGTGAAACGTACACCTGAGTGTCTAGCTGCATTTTTTCCATCTTACTCTCTATGTCTTTCTGCATATCTTCGTAGGCTTGCCCGACCCTAGCTAATCTTGCCTTCATTCTTTCGGGTTTAATTTTGGCGAGATGAAGATGTTGTGGCTTAAAATTACTGCAACAGAGGATGCCCCCTTGGTGTTAGGATCCTGGTGAAATTGATGCAATATGTAATGCTTTGATGCAACTAAAATGATGCAAAGAGATGTTGATTTGGTACAACTTTAAAAAGGAAGCTCGAGTCAGAACGAAGCTTTCTCTACATAAGGTGGGTCTTGTTTAGCTTTCATCTTCGAAATTTTGATTTTTAGGAAAAAAAATTATCGGCTTCTTGCCCCAAAATAAAAGTTGGGCTTGAACAACTAGGATCCACATATATTTTATTATTTTCTTAGGCTTATTTTAGGGCTTCGATAAAAGTACGAATATAATCCCGAGTCTTGTCGAGGTGAACCTTCCATCATGGCTGGTACGAGCTATCTCGAGCTATGTTCTTTTGATATCCCTAGCGAAACCCATTCTGGTGCCGCTCACTTTATCGAGAAAACGGTTCTACGTGACTGATCCTTTCTAATGGTTGTACTTTTATCAACACCTCTTTTACAATTTAAATGTGTGAATGCAAAAAAACAAAAACTAATGCAATACGAGGATGCATAAATATTAACATCGAACTAGAAAATAATAAACGTGTATGTTTTATGATGCATGAATATGCACATAGCAGATATATTGCAAAAAATAAATAACAAGAAATAAATAACAAAATTAAAGGGCATAAACAAATGAAACCCTCCACTCTCTTTTTCTACAAAGAAAAACACCCAATAAGGTGACTCTCTAATCGGGCAAAGGTCCGGCATGACGGCTCTAAGGGTAGGCTTCTAGGGATCACTATATGCGGTGTGGTTCTAGAAGGTACCCGAACGATATTTATTATCCTACTAAGGATAATGAATATAATTCAGGGGATACGTTTCTCTAAGTCTATGCGGAGACGCGGGTCTCACGAAGACAGAGGAAAAAATATTCCGGAAGCAATTCCTCATCCTACACGGAGGCATAACCTCACGAAGGAGTGGTTTCAAGCTCCCACTTAATTGGACGGAGTCCGGGTTGAGAGCTCATGGAATGAAGGGATCCTGAAAAAACATTTAAAATATATATTAGAAAATATTTTAAATAAAATAAATAAAATAAAAAAGATCACAAAATTAAAATAAACTGAATTTATATTTTCGATCATTAAATAAAATATAACCGATTTTAGGCTCATCTCTCGAAAAAGTCCCCAACGGAGTCGCCAACTGTAATCACCGGAATTCGTCCGAGGAGTCGCCACCAATCAATTTTTTATACCGGTGCGATTGGAACACCAAAAGTTGCGTCTACGAACCAGAGTAAGTCCGGGAGTCTATTACACGTGAGGAAGGGTGAACACCCCCATAATGCCCGAAATCGGCACCTGTCGGTTACATAATATTTCATACGATCGAAAATACTAATTCGTTATTGAATCTAAAATAAAAATAGTTAGTAATTTTAAATAATGGTAATCATAATAATAATACGAAAATAATATAATAATAATAATAAATATATGACAATGATAGTAATATTAAAAAACAGGGGGCTAATCTGTAAAAAATAGAGACATTAGGGGTTAAAATAATATTATTAAGGATAAAATTGAGAAAAAATAAAAATATATGGCTCAATTAGGAAAAATCAGTGACTGAAATTAAACCGAGAGAAAGCTAGAAAGCCGAACTGGAACGCGCTGGGAAAATAGAGGACCCTATGCGTGATTTCCCCATATATGCGGGTAAGGCTCCGGATCCGGATCGACTGAACGGGTCGGTCTCAGGGCTCCAATGTGAAACGATATCATTTTGGACCCGATGAACCGGCACCAAAACGGTACCGTTTTACAGGACCCATATATACCCATTTATAATTTTTTTTGCCTTAGCTCACATTTCTCTTCTTCTTCAGATAAGGAAAAGGGGAAGCTTTTAAGTTTTCTCTGAGAAACGTCCGACCACCGTCGTCCGACCATCGCCTGCGGCTGCCGACCACCGCACCGATGGTCGAAAACCTGCAAAAAGACCACATTTCCGGTCCGTCTGGATGCGAGGAACAAGGACGTGGTCTCGGATTTTCGGAGAAATGTCTCTATCGACGCAGATCTAAAGGATAAGATTCGAAACCTAATTTTTTTTACCTTTTCTTTTCTCCGATTTACTCCGATCTATTTGTTTCTACTCTCTATTTGTTTTGTTCCAATGGTTCGAATATTAGGCAACTACTATTGTTCGAAATATTGTTTTCTCGACTGATTTTTGGTGGCCGGTTCTAACCGGTGTTACATCTGTTCTTTAGGGGTATTTATACCCAAATTTACAGATGTTTATATATATAAAAACATTTCTATCCTACTTTAGATCTAAGTATTTAGATCTAATCATTTTCTCTTCTTTTGCAGGTTGAGAAGACATTGGCGGTAGGCAGATCTGAATCTTCACGTGATCGAGCGGTGGCCGGCTTCCTCATCGAATAGGAGGGTGCGTGACTACCACGCGCTATTCGAATAGCCGCGCGTGGTGACCATGCGCGGACAACTGGTGAGCACAGTGACCAAGGGCGGTGGTTGCTGGTTAGGGGTTAGTTAGGGTTTATCCTTTGGATCAGATTAGGATTAGGGCTAATCCTTTTTGTGGGTCTGGGCTTACACTTTCTGTTGGGCTTGTATTGCTGGGTCAAGGGTTAATGGATTTGTAATAGTGGATCTGATGAATAAAATGGATTCTTTTACAACTGATGGGTTATTACATATGTTTAGATGCACAGAATCATTCATAAGCATAAGCATAAGCATTCTACAATTAACAGTAAGCATCTAAACATAAGCATCCAAAATTAACAGTAAGATAAAACTATAAGCTTTAAGATAAAATACTTGTTTTCAGCTCCACAAAGTCTTTCACACAGTACCATTCAGCTCCGAAGAAATCCTGAAACAAAGTAAAAAAGAAATAAAATTATAAATTAAAAAATATTGAAAAGAAAAAACATTAAAAGTTCAGAGGGTTTACCTCTAACTTGATTTCAATCTTCACTATGACTTAGAATTGAAGAGTCTTGCACAACAGTAAGATAATCTTCATCCTTTTCCTCCGGTTCAAAACCATACAACCAATTACGGGTTGTTATAAAAATTTCAACATTTTTGGGTAGAAGTTTAGCCCTCAATTTGTTCAAATTTTTCCTCCCATACTGGAGAAAGATTCAGAAGCAACAAAAGTGATTGGAATGACTAAAACATCTCTTGCCATTTGCGCAAAAATAGAGAAA
This sequence comes from Abelmoschus esculentus, assembly GCA_035048815.1. Classification (NCBI taxonomy): domain Eukaryota; kingdom Viridiplantae; phylum Streptophyta; class Magnoliopsida; order Malvales; family Malvaceae; genus Abelmoschus; species Abelmoschus esculentus. Next base: position 4,105,711 of record JAUCBN010000038.1, read on the forward strand.
GAAATAGATTGTGCCTTCCAATACTCCAAAATATCAAATTGGCTATCCTCAGAACGAGAGATCAGTGGAAGATTAATGTATGAGTCCACATCAGATTTTCCACTCCTTGAGGCAGCCAAATTTGCATCAAAGTTCTAAAAATAAAGGGTATTAACAGTTTGTAAAAATTTAAAAAAGAATAATATACGAACTTAAAAAAATTAAATCAGCTCACCTAAAAAAGATTAGACTTTTTAAAAGTTAGAGGTCGACTAGAACTGGACAAACTTGTACTACTTTGAGAAGAGTTGCTTTGAACAGAAGAATTAGAGGAGGAGCAGAGGACAGACTTTGAATAAAATATATATAAATTAACAAACTCATTATAAACAATACTCACCCTTCTGTCAACCTACATAGAGGACATCATACAACTCCTTCAAAAGTTGTAACTTATATCTGGGATCAAGTAAAACAACAAAGGAGAGAATAGTTGAGTAATCAGACCAATACTTCTCATACAACTCAAGCATTGGTCCTGCCATTTTAAAAACACCCTCACAAGGATCATTGTGAGCATCACACAACAATTTCTCTATAGAAATAATATTAGCCAAATATAAATTAGCAGTAGGATACTTGGAACCAGAAAACATATTAGTAATTTCAAATAAAGGCTCAAGAAAATCACAGATTAATTTAGCAGTTTCTCATTCAAGATCAGTAATTATATCAAGTTCATTTTCCCTATTAACAAATAAGTTAATAGCTAACCTAGCTTCAAGTGCCCTACAAAGCATTAAGTAAGTAGAGTACCATCGAGTAGGGACATCCAAAATCAACTTACCAGAAAAAGAAGAACCATAATCTTTCACAACCAACTCAAAGCTGCAAAGTCTAGAATCAGAAGAGTCAATAAACTTAACAATTTCTCTTAATTTAATAACAGAAGAATCAATTACCTCCAAACCCTTTTGAACTATCAAGTTCAAAATATGAGTAGCACATCAAACATGAAAATACTTACCATTGCATGGGAGAGGAGAAATGACATGCAAATCATCTTTCAAACATCTAACCATTCTATCATTGACAGAAGCATTATCAAGTGTAATTGTAAAAACTTTCTTCTCAAGGCACCACCCACATAGCAATTTTTTTACAAACTTATAAATAGACTTACCATCATGAGGAGGGAGAAATCATCGAAAATTTAAAATTTTCGATTGAAGTTTTCAGTTATTATCAACATAATGAGCAGTAAGAGCATAGTAAGAACGAGAAATGCAAGCAGACCATCCATCACATGTAAAGCAGATACGACTTGAAACAGAATGCAAAGAATCAAGTAACAATTTTTTATGTGTTTCATGCTTTAACATTCAATGTTTGGTAATGGTATACCTAGATATATCTCTAACAGCTGGATTTAAATATTAATGTAAAGCCCTAAGTTTATCATGCTCAACTGCACTTAAAGCATAACCATGACAGAGAATAGCCTCGACAAATAATTCACAATATTTTTTTTGATCAAAAGAAGATTCAGTACTACTACTAATATTAGAAGCAAGATAGTCTTTATAAGTTTGACATTTTTCAGTATGCCTTTTCGGGTTATAAGTACTAACATAAGAATCAGGTTTATATTTTTTATTTTAAAATACTTACATTGGGCATAAATACCTTCTAGAAGCTTAATGAATGAGTAATGATCTCAAACAGGAGAAATTCTTCTCCCAAACTCACTGGTATTTCCACTAATAACCTTCCTCTTTGAGCTGCGAACAATTTCAGAATCTCCCTCGTGTGCATCACCTTAAAACCAGAAAACAAAGTGTATAAGAACCAAGAAAATATAAAAAATTAATAGAAATTAAGATATAAAAGAGAGGAACATACCTCTTTCAGAGTGTGATTCACTTTGCTCAATTGGACCTCTGTCACCAGGTCCATGATATTCCAATTCATATGAAAACTCATCCATAGTACTTACAAACATTATAGATTTTGTTAGATAATAAATAAATAAATAAATTAAAAAAGGCAGATAAATAAATAAATAAATAACAAACATAGAACAAATAAACAACAATGATAAACATTATATATAAAGTATATTCAAAGAACAGAATCAAAAATATATCAGAATATGAACCATTTACAAATAACAGAGAACAAACAACAAAATAACAATGATAAATTCAAACTCAAAGCATAACCATTTTCAGAATATGAACCATGGCAGAACCTAAAAACCTAATATATAAAGAATATTCAAAGAAAGTACATAAACATAAAACTTAAAGTAATGCTAATTTCAAAAGATAACAGAACCTAAAATATATCAGACTCAAAGCAAACAAATCCTAGTACCCAAACAAAGGTTTAATCCTTGTACTTGGCATTGTTAAACAGTCCATGAGGTCCTTTAGAAACCTCCTTTGACACCAGTAGCATCGCAGGTCGGGTAGTCCAGCCCATATACTCGGATTAAACCATTTACAAATAACAGAGAACAACCAACAAAATTAAAATGATAAACATAACCATTTTCAGAATATGAACCATGACAAAACCTTAAACCCTAATATATAAAGAATATTCAAAGAAAGTACATAAACATAAAACTCAAAATAATGCTAATTTCAAAAGATAACAAAACCTAAAATATATCAGACTCAAAGCAAACAAATCCTAAGACCCAAACAACAGAGAACAACCAATAAAATTACAGTGAAAGAACAGAGATAAAATTAAGACAGAAAATATAAGAATAAACAGAGATAAGAATGCAAACTACATAAAAATATGAAAATATAAGAATAAACTGAGATAAAATTAAGGCATAAAATATAATAATAAAAGTAAAAACTTACAGAGATAATAATATCAAAACTTACAGACCAGATTCACAGCTACTAAATAAACAATGAAGAACCTGAAAAAACAAAAACATAATTAATATCTGAAATAAATTTGATAAATGAAAAAAAAAGAAATATAATGAACTTACACAGTTACACAAAATACGAAGGGATAGAGTATCTAAAAGGTTGAAGCTTCTGGAAGAGATAAGAAGCTGAAGGGTTTCGAAATTAAAAGAGTTTAGGGTTTAGGGTTTAGGGATTAGAAGGGTTTGGGTTTTAGGGTTTAGGGTTTATAGGTTAAGGTTATAGATTAGGGTTTAAGGATTGAGGTTTGGGGGTTATCGGTTGGGTTTGTGGTTTCAGATTAGGGTTTGGGGTTTGATCGAAGAGAAACAAGTTTAGAAAAGTTTGGATGTTTGTGGAAGATCTGGAATGAATTTCGAAAGAAAAAGGTTTGAGTTCTTGAGGATAAAAGGGTGTTGATCGAAGAGAGAGAAGAAAAGAGAAATTCGGGCAGAAATTCAAGAGAGAAAATGGATTATGAGAAATGAGGCCTTCGATCTGATTTTTTTTGTTTAAATACTGAACAGATCAGGTTAAAAGATCCGCGTGTTTTAAAACGGATCGCGCCTAACATTTAGATTAAATACTGGATGTTATCCGTTGTGTTTTGAATTTCTTACAATTTCGTCCTAATCTGTTTAAAATTTAACTTTAACTTTTATTTTTTTCTTAATTTAATCATTGTATTTATATATTAATGTATTTATTTATAATATATAAATACTATATACTATATAAATACTATGTATAATTGTATAAATACTAGTATAATATATAATATTTATATATTATATAGTATTTATATATTAATGTATATATACTATATAATATATATACTATGTATAATTGTCTTAATACTTATATAATATATAGTATTAATATATATTATAGTATTTATATAATATGTATATATTATATAATATTTGTATAATATAGTATTTATATAATATTTATATATATTATAAAGTATTTTTATATTTTATAGTATATATATATATATAATAAAGTATTTATATAGTTGTGTATATTATAATATAGTATTTATATGATATGTACTTATATTATAAATATAATATTTATAATATATAGTATATATATAATATACACATATTAAATATGTATAATCATTAATATGTTATATATATAATATGCTAACATGCATATATTAATATGTTATATAACATACGTATTTACTATTTATATATGTAATATATGCTAATATGTTATATATATATATATATATTATAATATATGTATAAATAGAATACATTATACATATTATATATATGTATAATATAATAATATAATATGATATATATATTTATTATATATAGATTAAAAATTAATATACATATATGATATATCATATATATAATGTATATACGTACATACATATATATATATTATAATATTAATATGCATAATACATATAACATATTAATTAACATACATATATTATATATATTAATATATATAATACATATACATATAAGTATATAAATATATAACATTACATTATTAATACATATGTATAACATATGTATAATGTAATTATGTAATAATAGTCTAAATATCTAATACATATAATAAACTACATATATATATATGATAATATGATATATATACTAAACTACATATATATATATTAACATGTATGAATTATGATATATGTATAATATATTATAAATATACATAATACATATAAAAAATATATATATTAATATATAATACATATAAAATATATATTAACATATTAATATATAATATATAATATACATAGTGTATAATATACATAATACATTTACTAATTATTATATATACATTATACATATACAATTATATATGTCATATAACATTAACATACATATGTCATATAATATACATAATACATTTACTAATTATTATGCATACATTATATATATATAGTATAATTAATAGTTGTATACATTATAATTTATAAATATATTATACATACATTATACATATATAGTATTATTCTATTTTCAAAAATAGTATTAGTTCATTTATAGTATTACTCCATATATAGTATTATTTCTTATTCTAGTATTATTTTAATTCCAAAAATAATATTATTTCATATATTATTAATCCATATATAGTATTATTTTATTTCCAAAAATAGTATTAGTTCATTTATAGTATTACTCCATATATAGTATTATTTCGTATTCTAGTATTATTTTATTTTCAAAAATAATATTTTTCATATATTATTAATCCATATATAGTATTATTATATTTTCAAAAATAGTATTAGTTCATTTATAGTATTACTTAATACTTCATATATAGTATATTTTCTACATATAATATAAATTTCTTATATAGTATTAATTTTATATAACTAGTATTCCATTTATAGTATAAATTATATACATTGTTTAAAATTTATTTTTTTTTTCGTTTTTAAAATATATTAAACTATAGTATAGCTATTTTGTAATGTATTAATTATTAAAGTTAGATTTTTAATACTTTTAATTATTATTTATTTATATTTTTTATAATTTAGTCCTTATAACTTACAAGTTAATTTATTTGAATTGATTATTATTTATTACTGGTTTTTGTGATATACTTTAATATTTCTAATTTTTAACTTTTGTAATTGAGTCCTTACTATACAAGTTAATGTTGATTTTTTTTTTAATTTCAAAATTAAATCTTTAATTTTATGGTATAATATTTATTCGTTTTTTACGTATTTATAGAAAATCAAAATTAATAATTTAAATTATTATGAATATAAAATCAAACGACATGAAACAAAACCGACTTGAAATGAATCCGACCTGAAATGCAACCGAACTGAAATGGACCCGACCTGAAATGAAACCGTCAATTATCCGATTTGGACCCGAACTGTTTGAACCCGACCTGAAACGGACCCGACCCGAAATGGACCTGCACACGACCTGAATCGAGTCAAAACATCAAATCAACCTGAAATGACCTGTATTTGATTTTACCCAACCTGACAGTACCCGACCTGAAACTCATCCGAGTAACTGTTTTTACATCCCTAACTACGAGTGCAGCCTTTATATGATTCAGGGGGTAAAAGGCATTTAGAACACACTATACTTACCTAATACTTCATCAGCAGTCAACCTTGCTGAAGTATCTCTTGTCAGCATACGGGAAACCAGGTCTCGTGGGTTGAGAGATGGACCTCCATACTCCGTTTTCAAAATCAAGGTTGCTGAATCCAAAGTGTCACCATGGAATGGAAGCACACTACTAACCAAGAGGACGTGAAGGAGGACACCAGCACTCCAGATGTCGACCTTTTCTGAATAATTGCCCGTTAGAACTTCTGGGGCAACATATGCAGGACTTCCTGCCACACCTATCAAGCTCTGGCCTAGAAGAAAGAAAGCAAAATGTTCATTCTGTCCAAACTACCAGTAAGTGACTGCAGTAATATAAACTGTATAAAACTTAAAATGGAATGGTAACATTGATGAAAATGCGATAATAACAAACCATTATTAGACATAGATTGAATGAGGCATTTCCTTTCAAACAAATTTCATTGTTATATTGTAGTCATTTCACTAAAAAGAGTGTCACCATGCTGCACAACTGATGGCATTATCTTAAAAACTTCATTCCTAGAGAGAAAACTCTGAATGTTCTATTTCTGCTGTTTATATAATTTTAACTTCAGTTGGAGATATAACATGCTAGTCAACATATAGATGAATAGTAAAAGACCAGAAATATTGGAAAAACAAAATTACCATTTGACATCCTCACAGCTAATCCAAAATCTGCGAGCTTCATCCGTCCAGAAGCAGTGAGAAGGATATTCTCAGCTTTATATCCCGATGAACGACACCCATATCATGGCAATATTTGATAACTAGAATCAGTTCCTTGAGTATATTAGCAGTACAATACTCCGAATACCGCCTCTCTTTAGCCATCTGATCAAGCAGCTGACCCCTAGAGCAAAGCTCCATCACAAGAAAGAAAGATTTCAAATCCTCATATACCGCCTTCAATGTCACAATACCAGGATGACCAGAGAGGTGTTGCACTATCTCCACTTCCTGATGCACAAGATCTTCACCTTTGGGTAATGTTTTGCATGCAAACTCCTTGCCATTCACCTTACTTCGACACAAAGCAACAGATCCGAACTTTCCACTCCCAATTGTATCACCCAAATCATAATCTTTCTCAATCTTCTTTTTCCAACCAAATCGAGTTGCTGGCTCAATACGCCCTAGTTTCCTCTTAAGACCCCTGTTGAGTGGTTCCATAGATGCACTCCCACAAGGTGAGGTAATAGCAATTCCTTTAACTACTCTCATAACAGAGTCAACAGCTATTTTAACTTCATCTTCCTTACACTTCTTTTTCTCCCTTGAATAGTCTTCCGGCGACAAGGACCTGTGATATGATGGCAACACTTCCGAGCCCTTCCTCTTCTTCCCAAGAGTCTCCATTAAACATTTCAAGTAAGATTACTTCCCAACATTTTTAAAAGTTAAAATTACATCCTCAAATCTGTCCACTTTGATTTGTGACAACAGCCTGATAACATAAGAAATCAAAGAAGTAATGAACCCCAAATGAAGAAGGAAAAAACAAAGTCATGCAAATATCAAATGAAAGAGATGATAAACGATCAGAGGAACCCGAACCAGTAGTTTCTCTGGATTACTTAAAATTACTAAGACAAATTCCTGAATTCTTTTTATCAAGTGTTCATAAACCATAGATCAGAGAGAGTCGAAGCAAAAGATAAAGAAGTTAACCGATCAAATCACAACAACTGCAGGAATTAGAGTTGTTAGAGAGCTAAGAACACTAAACCCATCACTCATCAGAAGGAAACACCAAAGAGAGAAAGAGGGTTTTCTCAGGAACCAAACAAATTTCTATTAAAACCAAGTACTTTGAAAGTTACCTTGATGGAGAGGAAAGGGCAGCAACCTTAATGGTGATGAAGTTTGAGTGAAAGGGAAAGGGAAATTTTCTACTATACTATTCTCTCACTCTGAGTGAACTTGTTTATCACGATTATTCATGATCCAAACAATCAGGATCGTTGATCTTTAAATAATCACTTAAATAACTATCACCCACTAAGTCCATATAGGGAAGAGGTGATGATTCACTTGAAAAAAAATTAAGATCAACGGTTATGATTAATTGGGACCATAAATGACGCAGTGAACAAAGTTCGCCTAATAATTTTTCTTGAGTCACTGAAAAAAAAGAAAAACACGTGAAAATAACCGTCAGTGACTCAGTGTGTCGACTCCACGGTGTCTGTCTGCTCTTTTGTCCTTCCCGCTTTTTTATTAACTGCCAACTCAACAGCTTCATTTGGTTCGGTTTCGGTTTAATTTGGTAAACTATTTTTTTTGATTCGGTTAATTTTAGTTTTTGATTTTTTCATATTAAGTTAATTTATAAAAAAATATATTTTATCTTGATAAAATAACTTTATTTTATAACTTTTAAACATTAAAAGATAAATATTTTAAGATATTTTTCATAAATACTTATTTAAATTTATTTTTAAGTAAAAAATAAAAAATAAAAATACATTTATAGTATTTTAAATATAAAATATATATTTTTACTTTATAAAAATAATTAAAAATCAAATCAATTTTGCGGTTAATCATACCCAGCACTACGTCTCCTCGGGTAATGTAAAAAAGCTGACCCAAATCCCAAAATCGATTAAAATTGACTCGAGTTAGAATTATTTATGAGATAAGGTGGTGGTGATTTAAAATCGATTTAAATTTGAAGCAATTTTGATTTGAATTTGATTTAAACTTAAAAAATTTAAATTTTAAGTTGATACATAAATAATTTAAATTCAAAATTAATTTGATAATATGATAACCGAATTTAATTCGTATCTGATCTGATACGACTCTAAACTTAAAATTAATCTGTAAATAGTTAATTAAATTAATATTTTTAATTTTTAATATTTATCAATCAATCATAGTAGCTTGTTGACATATTTCAACAAGATGGATCATATGGAATATATTTTGATACGATAAAGGTTTATAAAAATAGATGTAAAATATTTTTGAATTTATCAAATATTTTAAAAATAATTCAAAATCTATAAAACTTAAAAAAAATATATTAAAATATTTTAATTAAAAATCTATATTGAATATATCTTTAAAAAGATAAAATATAACTAATTTTTAGTGTTTCAATGAAGGTTTGATACCCATTTAGGAGTTTTTGAAATCATATGCGCAAAATAATTTTAGAATTAAAATTTGAACAAAAGTTTTTATTGGGTTAAGTCTTTCGGATGAAACAATAACTCTTAGATTATGATACTATTTACGTATCATCTTTATCAAATACGATAATGTTAAAGATATGCCAGAAAAAATAATGTAATTCAAATGTGTGGCGCAGATTCATAACATTAAGATTCAAAATTATCAGTTTAAAAATTGATCAAGAGGTACACTTCTAATTTTAATTTATTACTCTCGATAATTATATATAATAGATTATGAGTTAGATTTATATTAAGTTATATTTTAATTTTAATAATGTGTGACACTTTTACGATACAATTAAAATAAGATAATTTTATATAATTTTTATGATTTACACGGGTGTAAATTGTCTGTCTTTTTTCATACCTCTATTCGTGTCTCCGTTTTAAATTAGAGAGGGTTAGAGGTTAGGGTTTAAGATTAGGGTTGTGGTTAGGGTTTAGGGTTTAGAGAATTAGGGGTAGAGTATATTTTTTAGGGTGTATGGTTAAGGGTTTAGGATATAGAAAATAAGGGTTAGGGGTTTAAAATTCAATATTTAAAAAAATCAAAGAGGTATGAAAGGATATATGATAAGAGTCAAAGAATTTTTACTCGATCTATCTGCCTCTTCACCATGCCTCTTTCATGTCTCCCGTTGAAAATTTCTAAAAAATTAAATTTTAAACTCAATATTTATTTTCTATATCCTAAACCCTAAAAATTACACCCTATCCTAATTTCCTAAACCATAACCACAACCTCTAACCTCGAACTCTGAATCTTTAATCTAAAAGGGAGGTACGAAAAAAAAAGAAAAAAAAGGTAGACGATTTACGCCCATCTACATGTAATCATTAAACAACTAGAAACAGATTTTCCCCTTTACATTTCTAGTTTTGCATTTAATCCTTAAACAACAATAGCAGAATCATTCTTGTCTCACAAGGTTTACTTACAATTTACAATTGCTAGATATTGAAAACGTTAATTCAACAAGAATACTCTTTTTCCATACCCTCCTTCAAGTTCTGTATCTTCTAGTAGGGTTCACAAGATATCTGACCTGAAAGTAGATTTCCAGAAGCAGCAAAGGGTCAAATGCTTCTCACCGGAGGATTGGGGTCGCGGCTCTTGTTGTTACTCATCGGCAACGAGAATTTCCCGTGGTAAGAAAATGATCTTGTCATGAAAAGTGGCTCATCCCGACACATGGTTCCCTGCAAACTTTGGGTCCCTGCAACTCTCCTTGGAACAATCCTCAAGCTCGGTTCTTTCGGCCCTTCACCAAATTCATCATCTGAATTATCATGGGTGATCCGAGAAGCTGCCATGGAATCCAAAGAAACTGATCTGTTCATAGCTTGAATCCCATCCTCTGTTGTCCCCGAATCTTGACCTTCGTTTCCACCACCTATTTCCCTTATTTCACTAGTTCCACCATCGGTTCCTCTCTCAGTTTCTTCCATAACCACGACTTGGACTTCTTCACCTCCACCGGAACCTTCATTATTCACCTCGGTCGAAGCCGACGCCCCTCCTCGATAACCAGCGGCGGAAACAATCGGTGCTCGGCACATAGGGCAATTGGTATGCGATCTAAGCCAATTATCAATACAAACGATATGAAAAGCATGGCTGCACTTAGGCAACAGTCTAAGCGCCTCATCTTCTTGGAACTCATTCAAGCAAACAGAACACTCCGTTCCTTCAACAAGACCCTCACCTCTCTTATACTTACAAACCGCGATGGAACGGATGATGGAAGATTGCAAACCGACGGTGTTGATGTACCAGATGGGATGGTCAACGATGGGACCATGATCTTCATACAGGAACTCGTGGTGGGTTTCATCTGTTTCAGCCTCCGATGATCTTCTCCGAGCAGTAGTAGCCCGTCGTCTAGCATAGACATAGTATACCAAACAGCATAGAGCCAGAAAAGTGGTGGCCAGAAGCGTTGAAGTTACGATCAGAAACGTGTTGGGTTTCCTGGAATGGGAACCTGAATCTGGAAAAGGACTTGGAGGAGGGTAATCGACAACAGGTGGGATAGTTTGACAAACATCAGGACAGAACTCGTAACATGTTGAAACACAGAACTCGTAGCAAATACTACAGTCATTTACTGAGGTTTCATTGACAGATTCAGACATCAATCTTGTATTCTGGAAACCCATTTAGAGCAAGAAAACTTAAGTTCAAAGGAAAGAAAATTCAGGAAAGTTGAAGAAAGAAAACAAATGGGGTTAAGGAGAAAACTAGGGGGGTTGGTGGATTCAACCTACCACTTTAGTTTATTGAAATATTATACTAATGGAGGATAGAATATTTATATTTTTCTTTTTCTTTTCCTTTTTTTATTTTTGTTTTGTTTTTTTTCTACTTTATTGAGGTTTGTGTGGTATCTTATTTTGGGTAAAAATTCTCTATTTTTTTATCATGTCTTTAATTATGTTTCTAGGAGTGCTTATAGAGCGAGTCGATCGCAAGTTGGACATTACTCGACTCATGCTCGTTAAAAAATTTTATTATTCGACTCGATTTGTTACTCGTTAAGCTCGTTAAATTATGCTCGACTCGTGCTCATTAAAATATTTTGTTGCTCGACTCGTGCTCATTAAAATATTTTGTTGCTCAACTCGACTTGTTGCTCGTTAAGCTAAAAAATCTACCTTCTTTTTAACTAAAAGTATAACTTAATAATACCATATGAGGCATAATATTAAATTAAATTAATAAATTTAACCAAAAATACCAAAAAGAGTGTATAAAAATTTTTAAAATCTCAATTCAAAAGTAACATTCCATAAATACACTAAACTAGCATATTAAAAATTAAAGTAACAATTCACATATTAATAATTATTATTTAAATTTATTTTTTGAATAAAATTATTTTAAAATAATTATTAAAAAATATTTTAAAAAAAATTAACGAGCTATTCGCGAACTTATCGAGTCGAGTTAAACTTTGTTCGATTAAACTTGTTAAGGTATCAAGTCGAGTTAAACTTTGTTCGATTAAACTCGTTAAGGTATCGAGTCGAGTTCGAATTCGAGTGAAGCTAATCCAAATAGAGTATTTATCGAATTTCGACCGAATCGAGTTTGAGCAACTCACGAGCTGCTCAACTCGTTAAGCACCCCTAATGCTTCCTATTGAATTTAAAAAAAATAAATTTTAAACCTTAGTCCTTATTTTTATATCATAAACCTTAAACTATATACTTTAAAAAAAATACACTCTACCCTTAATTCACTAAACCATAACCATAACCTCTAACTTTAATCCCTAAACCCTACACTCTAAATCATCTAATTTAAAGCGAAGGCACGAACGAACCATAAGAAAGAGATAGATGACTTAAGCCCCTGATTTTGGACTAGCATAAACATGATTGAATTTACACGCTTGAGCCCCATCTCAACCCATAAAGGAAGGTGTTGATAAATTAAAATATTAGATATCAAATATATTTAAGATATAATTAAGTTATATAATATTAATTTTTTAAGATTTTATGTGTTTTTAGATCATTTGATGATTGAAATGGATGACTCAGATTAATTTTTTATTTTTTAAAGTGATAATCTTTTCATAACCGACTGTTAATCTGAATCATCTGTTTTAATCATTCAACGATCTAAAAATACGTAAAACTTAAAGAGTTTTATATAAGGTAACTTCATCTCATCATCCCTCTATGTATATTAAAATAGTTTTTATATTATATATGATTATATTGTTCATAAATACGGATAAATTTGAAGAAAAATTTAAGAATTAATTATATCGACAATTATCAAACTATTATCTCTTTTCTGTTAGATCAAATAGTATTTTTTAACAAAATCCTTAATGATGTTATGTTTTTTGTTTGTTCATTAGACAATAAAATAATATAGGGTGACAGAAAAAATAAACAAAAAATCATCGCAAATAATTTTTAATACGGTGATAAAAAAAATTTATAATATTAATAATGATTTTATTAAAATAATAGTTTAATAATCAAAACATAAAAAATAATAATTCAACGTCTACTAATATAATTTACTCAAAAATTAAAAAGATTTAGCGTATGAATTATATAATACTTTTAAGGAAAAAATTTGCGTTTAATATTTGATAAAATTATCTGATATACAACCTTATATAATTTAAGATAAAATCGTGTAAGTTTTAGTTTATTTAACTTATTTATTAAAAAATAACTCTTAATATTTTGTATTAACTTATATGTTTAAATTTACTTAATATTTTTATGGAATTTGGCAAGTTGGGTCAAATTGTCCTCAAATTTTTTGGTCCAAATTGACCCAAAAACTTGACAAGTTCAGTCAAACTGGTTTAACATGTTTAGTCAAATTAGCCCTTAAGTTTGTTTTGGGTCATATTGACCCTTGAACTTGATAAGTTAATAAACAAAAGTTTAGCAGTTGATCAAATTTGGGTCATATTTGACAAAACTTTTCAAGGGTCATTTAGAAGTTAATTTGATCAAATTTGTCAAGTTCATGGGTTAAGTTTAGGGACTATTTTGATCACATTTACAAATTTCAAGGGTCAGTTTATGTTTTGAGTGATTTTTTTTTCAGTACAACAATATTTCTTTTGTTGAAAATGGGGTCAGATTGGCATCTACACTTGATATAAAAAGGTTAAGGGTTGATTAAATGAAACTTGTCAAGTTTAAGAGCTAATTTGTCCAAAAACAAAAGTTCAAGGGACCAACTTTTTAAATCCAAAAACAAAAATTTAGGAGTCAACTTAATTTGGAAGAGTAGGCCAAAATAAATAGTGTTTCTTAGATCTCGCTATCTACAGGTAACGAGGTTCATATAGGCCGTTGAATTAAAAATTTATTGATTGTAACGGTGTACATATACCTCGCTACCCGCAAGTGACAAATTTAAGTGAAAGATATTAGAAGAATAGGTCAAAAAGAACAGTGTTTCATAGATCTCGCCACTTGTAGTTAGCGAGGTCTATGTACACTGTTAAAATCAATAAATTTTCAATTCAATGGCCTATATGGACCTTGTTACCTGTAGATAGCGAGGTCTAAGGAACACTATTCTTTTTAACTTATTCTACTAAATATTTTTCAAACACACCTAAAAAAATTCTCCAACTTCATTGTTCACCTAAATTTGCCCTCCCCAAAAATATATTATTAAGCAGTAGAATTAAAAAGAGAGCCTGTACATTTCAACATCAGGTCCCTCAACCAAAACACCAGAGCCTCATCACTGAAGTTATAGACTAGACATTTAAGCAATTACAAGCAGATCAGTAAGTAAGATCATATACAAGGAACTAACTTTAGTGGCAAAATACTAAGAAGACAAATGAAATTATAAAAATAAAAGATCAAGTTAAACATACAGAGACTATAATCAAGATTTAAGCATAGTAAAGTAACCAAAACCACCGCAGGCCATAATCATGTAAGTTAAAATAAGCACAGAGAGCCAGGGTTCAGTTTATAACCCATGATGGTTGCTCTAGAAAAAGCAACAAGGGTGCTTCCATGTTCTTGCAAATTTTCCATCAGCATAAACCTCCCAAGCCATTTGATTCCTGGGACTCATCGACCAAACCTAACTTTTCAAGAATTATTTTTTCTTGCTTGGCATCTACACATTTAAGTCAAGAAAACAAAAAACTTCCCTATCGAAAAAAAAAAAAAGTTTGAGGTTATGGGTGAAACATTGATCATGCATGCATAAATATTAAAATAACAAAGTGCCAAATTGCGGAGTTCCTGAATAACTCTTCAATTATAGCATCAGGATTAAAGGTATGGCTAAGTGGATGAAGTCTTTGGCATGTATGGATGCATGTCAGATTTTTGTCATGATGATTTATAAAGTAGGCAGAGTGTTGGCAAGGATACATTCCTGATCAGGATTCTCGGTGAAATTGGAGTGCAGGGCATTCCCTATGCTGTCTATAATGGCAGAGATAGTCATGGATGATTCAATGCATAAAATGGCTGCTATGGCATCTAATCTAGTGACCTCATTCCTGAACATAAGCCTTGCATGTGCTGCAACATTAAGAGCATCAAAATCATTATTGTCGACTGGATACAGCTGCAACATTGTGAACAAGAGAGCCGTTTGGACAAAAGTATCGACAGATAAGGATGTTGAATCAACATATTCTGTTAACATACCTTGAGCAAGGCGTATCAAGCTTTCAAGCATGCGCACTGTTGTTCTTGCTGCATTACCCATTATCGTTTGATCAAAAAGAATAAAATAATTCCTCAAAAAACAAAGTGAATAAAATAAATGGCAATTTTGATCTAGTAGAAAGGTTTTCTAAAAGAGGAACCTGCATTATGTGTAGCTGATCTCCTTTGGAGTTGATAATAGCTTGAGATAACATTTTCGGCCTCTTTTGTGAGCACTGGTTTGAAGTGTTTTTTTACGTAGCCAATATACCTGCAAGACATCTAGAAAAGCTACAAACTGAAATGATCGAAGGAGACATACGATTGTTGAGTACTTTGCTGTCCAGAATAAATTTGCTTCGAATACTACCTAGAAACCCCAACCAATCCTCTCCAGAGAAAATGGAAAAAAGAACAATAATGATAAGAGGATA
Source organism: Abelmoschus esculentus (assembly GCA_035048815.1). Lineage (NCBI taxonomy): Eukaryota > Viridiplantae > Streptophyta > Magnoliopsida > Malvales > Malvaceae > Abelmoschus > Abelmoschus esculentus. The sequence goes on from JAUCBN010000038.1 coordinate 4,121,523, forward strand.
GCTAATAGAAGATGTTAAACAAAAGTTTTAGAGAGTGATCCAATAATTCCATGCACAAAAGAAAGTTTTACCAACGAAGGATAGAAAGTGGCCAGATATTTGCTAAATCCTCATCCTGCTTTCCATTTTCGTATTCTCCCTGAAATTAAAATAAAAACGTAACATTAATAATCAAATCCCTTGTTATTTATTACGGTCGAAAGTCTATTAAAATGCCTGTACAACATTTACAGCTTTAGGAACAAATTACCTCACTCAGAATATGTGATGATACAACTGCATCCCATTCAGGGTTCTTTGTATCCAAGAGGACAAGGACAATATCAAATCTACTTAGTAAGGGACCAGAGAGTGCCGTGTTGACAGAGAGAGCTAGATTTGATTAAGAACAATGCAATATAAATAGAACTACAAGAAACATTTAGGGTAGATGGAATGAAACTAGAGATATAAAATGGCAGGGAAAGAATTATTTAGAAAGCAAAACTTCAATCAAACGAATCTCTAAATTGAAATGATACGTTGATCAGGATCATAGTGTCCTTTGGGATTTGTGGCACCAAAAACAATTGTCTTGGTACTAAGTGTAGTAACAAGACCAGCCTGAAAAATAAGAAAGATGCCAAAACTTATTTATTAGTTGTGCTTACACCAAGAAGCAAGTATACAAAGACATTAAAATAAATAAAAAGATGGATGCCAGATAACAAAATTTAAACAAACATGGAAAATCAACAACACGCGTAACATTTAGTGTAACTTGGTCAGCAACCAGACTGTGACATGTAGGAGGCAATGGCATCCACCATTATTAACTTCACAAAATTCAACTCTCAACTTCCCTAAAGTACTAAAAAAAGAAACCAGCAATGTTGGAAGAGAATTTTGGGCAAAGGTGGTATAGGCTCCATGCAAGATTAGGTTGATTAGCAAGCTTTGCTTCTTGTCCTCCAAAACGAGGTGCTTCACAGTCAACCAAAATATCAAGTAGACAGAAAAAAAAAAAAAAAAAAAAAAAACAGAAATGAAAGATCCCAATGAATATTGCAAAGGCTGCATAAACTAATTAATATTGATAGTTGATATGGTATTTATCCAAATATAATGCAGCAAAATACAATATTCAAGATGTTTTCTAACAAGCGAAAGAAAATTAAACATGTGAAATTGCAAAGACAGCATGGCACTTGAAGATGAAAATGGACATATTAAGGTTTGGAATGCATATTAAAGTTAATTGACGGTTCAATTTGTTGGAATAAATTGACTAGGAAGATAAATGGAAAATTAATTGAAAAGGAGAAAATTATTGGGATAGATATTGACCATAGAAAAATTCTAAAGTACATACATCACCCTAGGATAAAGTGGGAAACACCTCCGCTACTTTTTCTACATTTCAACAAGAATAAAGGATCCTTTTCCCATTGTACAGATCTTTTAGCCTTTCCTATCCCAAAATAAATAATAGGTATGGAATTAGACAACTGTAGGATTAATTATAACAGAGGAAAAGATGTTTTGAAAAGACATGTTAACCAAAATAGTGATTCGCACGAATTCAAACTAAAGTTATAATAATGAATGTGGCAAAAAATCTCTACCTTTGCAACACTTATAGTCTGCTGCTCCATTGCTTCATGTATGGTTGCTCTATCATGTTCTCTCATACTATATCCCACAGCACCACCCGAAAAAAGGAAGAAATACAATATAAAATTATTAAAAAGAAAGAAAATACAGATGAGTTAAAATACATGAATCATAACTGCCATCAAAAAGCTAATAATGTGAGAGGGCATAGTCCATGTATCATAAAGGTTAATATGCCTGTGTAATCTTCTTCAAGGCTGCTGTTTAACCTGTGTAACCATTTCATTTGTAATTTGGAAATCTATGTATGCTTCTTTAAGTTAACTCTTTGTTCCAATCCTATTTCTGGGTTGGTCCATTATCTTGTATATCCTAGTCTTTAACCCTTCAGAGGTCACAGTACTTATTTTCTATCAATATTAATTGTTATTTAGCTTTCAGAAATATATAGTTTCTTCATGAAAATGCAGGATCTTAAGTGACCAAAGAAAGCAACTTCAGTAGCAGCATCATATCTTCTATTACGTATTCCTCAAGATAATATATTCATGCATAAATATTTGATTGTATCATATGTTGATAGTAATACAACTGTGATGGCCTGTGTAATGTACAAGATGAAAAAACTGTTCTGCTCCCAGTGATGTTCTTAGGACTACCTATGAACGTAGAAAAGAAGGGCTTAAATATTACTGATTGTTCTTAATCAAATTCACTTGCTAAAAAGAAAAAAGACAGTCATGATGATTATTTAGAGGGCATACCTATCAAATTCGTCAATACAACAAAGACCTCCATCTGCTAGAACAAGGGCCCCAGCTTCTAACATCCACTCCCCTAGTTACCACATGTACAATCATTTATATCAACAGTAGCAACTTTTCTTAAAGAGAATCCAAAATTCCGAAAAGGGTGAAATGAAAGTTACCACCATCCTTGACAGCAGTAACAGTCAGTCCAGCACTAGTGCTCCCCAGGCCAGTTGTGATGACAGATCGGTTGCTTAATTTGGCAGCAAATTTCAAGAACTGAGATTTTCCCGTACCTGTAAAAAATTAATTGTATTTTTACATGACATGAATCCTAGTATTTAAAAAATGGAAAGATTTCACACTCTGAATCTTTGTAAATCATAGAGAAATTTAAGTTGTGCACACTTGAAGGCATGAACCAGTCCTTACATGCATATATGCTTGGACAAGTCCATATCTCAACTATTTGGCAAAAGGATTTGACCAGGAAGTTCATAATTACGGTCCGACTTTGGACAAGTCCATATATGCTCGAGGGTTTGAATAAAAAATGCAAGGGTTTTTAGCCAATTATAATTGTCTAGAACCAAAATATTGAAATATAGCGTAAGACATAATACTGCAGGTAAGTAATCATAAGCCATGATACGAATTAACTATATTTTCATGGTCCCAAGGAAAGATGTTCGGTTTCTTTCAAGGAATATGGCTCACTAAAGAGGTTCTCAGTTTAAACATGAAATTGCAGATCAATTTAATGGCTAAAGAAATGAATATTTAAGAAAGAACCCTATAACCTAACCTGGGTCACCGACAAGAAGCAAATGAGACTCTCCTCGAATTTTTGTCCCAGAAGCGTCAACATGTTGAACACCTCCAATCAGTGTTAGCGCGACTGAGATCAAGGAAGTAAGAATTCACTATGTTTTTCTCTGAAACTCACATATGTGACTACACATGCATGAATGTGTATCAAGAGAAGATATGGGGTGACAGAACACCTGCAAGTTTCACAGTGAAGAGTCCAAAAACTTGTGGGCAAATCCCTCGCAGAATAGCATTTCTCCCTGGGTGTAAATAATGGAAATAACTAAACCAAGTATGTAATCATATGAAAAGAAAAAATGAAACAAGACCCACAAAAAATATGGTAATAAACTGCTATATAAATTACAAAGAAAATATTATTAATAAATATGAAATTTCTAAAGAACAAATACATGACCAGCTATTCTTACCTTTCAATGGGGTGTCTCTAAAGTCTAACCAGAATTGCTTGAATTTCATAGTAACATCATCAGGAATACCAATGTCTAATTTCAGGTCATTAGTTCTCCTAAGATGAGAGAAATAAATTAAGAGAAAAATAAGAACAGTTATTATAATTTCCACTAAAATTATTTTAGAATAATTAACTGTATTATTAACTAGAATAAGAAAAATAGCTCCCAGAAATATGAAAACAAGAATTTGGAACAAATAACTGTTGCTAAGGAGCTCATAAACCAAAATTAATCTGTTGCTTAATGAATTGCAAACAAACAAAAGGCAGTTCAAGAACGTAGAACAGGTTAATAATTATCCTGATGTTATAAATACATTTCTCATGATTGTTCTATCTTTTGCTTTATCCACAGATCATATAGAAAGAAATGAGACTCATTACCATCGATTAGATGTTACGAAACACAATCCTATTTACAGAAATTAAATCATTCATCTTCAGCTAACAAACAACAGTTACTGGTATGTAGTTTCCAACATTTGCCAAAACGGATTCATTCCTATAATTAGGCATCATTTGCCAAAGATATGAGCCATGCTGCTGAGCAGAATCAATATTCAAAATGGAGATCTTTCAACCTCTCATAGAAATACTTAAAAAGGGCAGTGAATAGGGAAGTCGCGCCATGGGAAGGTCCATAACTTATTATCATTTAGGATCAACTAACTATTAGAGGTTTCTGTATAATATATTACTCAACTGAATTACATGACGTCAAAATTGTAAAAGGTCAGCATCCCCTTCAGTTGATAATCAATTTGGGTCTCAGACCAATTTACTATGGAAATGACTACATAGTATCAAATACATAAAATGTTTATGCCTTAAGAATTTTAGGTAATCTTCTTTTTTTACTCCAGTTATTTTTGAAACAATGATAGCAGCATTAGAGAAAGGTGACAAAATCAAGGGGTGATTCTTGTTACCTCACATGGTTGGCAATTAATATGGGATCAAGATCACAGCGCACATCTTTTAAATCAGGAGACCACTTAGCTGTCAAGATCCCTGTAACGATTACATCATCTGAAAAAGCACGAGTTATTAGCTCTGAGAAATTATAAAGTAAGAAAACAAAAGAAAATATGAAAATAAAGAAATAAGCAGGATGTATCTAAAATAGATTGCTTGGCATTACATCCAAATACTATAATGAAATGTATGGCATATTCAGGGCATAGAAGTGGCTAAAATAAGATATAATATTGTGGTTGCATTCGAGAAAGGGACAGGGAGAAACAACTGACAGCCATTTCAATAGCTTTTTCTTGAGTAATACCTAATTTCCCAGACTACTTTATGATAGGTTTAAGCAGAGTCAGCACATGTTAATGGCTGATTCATATTTTATCTTATCTGGCAATCTCTCAATTCATGACATCTAAGATACATGCAATATCATCATTACAGATTTGAGAATCCTGAAATGATTTTTAGGTACGTTTACACCTACATATGATGTACTGAAAATTAGATTTAAAATAAATTAAACATCTGCTACCTTGAACAAATGAAACTAATACTGGACAGAATCCAACAAAGATAATGTTCAGGAAAATGTCAAGAAAAATGGAAATTACTGTTTGCCTGCGGTACCTCCTGCTTTAACAATGTCGACTAGATCATCTTGGAGAATTACTAGAATTGAACGAGGGATTACACCAACACCCAACACCTGTGTACTTTCTTGAATTTTCATTTCCTGATAATCATGACAGACTGTGGTATTTTCTACACAGATGAATTTAGTGCCTTCGCAAGGGTTGACCCTCTGTTATAAACAAGTAAATCTTTACCAAAATCTAAAGTATGATCACATCAAAGACAGAACTTACAACACTAAATTGTAAACAAAAAAAAAATAACAAAAGGAACAAAACTCTTTCTTCCAACAGAAACTAAAGGAAGTTTGAAACTAACAATAAACCTGAGAGGGGCAGAGTGGTGGAAGTGTTATCTTGTTTCTTGTTTCAAGCTCGGGATAAAGAGTAAACCTAGAAACATTTTCAATCCAACTAAAAGTCAGCTTACACCTTGAAATATCATTGGGCTGGCTAACAACAGTATTTCTAACTATATCATTCTATAATCTGTACCATACACTAGAATAAACAAATGTATATAGCATGAACTAGAAATCAAACCTACATGTGCTTGCATTTCTTGCACTGATATGTCCTCTCCCCCTCGTACATCTTCACTGCTCCAGATCGAATTACAGTTCCCTTGAGAGTAAGAAGAATTCCTCGGTGTTTAACCCTCACACGCCCAATTCTTGGAAATGTCTCTATTCCACATTTAGACTCACCCGTCAATTGAACTTTCGAATCAATAAAACATATATGAAAACATGTGCATATAAGATCCGAGAACATAATATGAGCAGACCGGGAAATTCAAGAGGAGAGCCACAGACATTGAAACGAACATGAATGAATTTCTTTTCAATTCCTTTCTCATGTGATACCATGTTTTTCAACACTCTTTTCTGCACATAATCACATCAAACGAACCCATATTATAGTTGCAGTTTGGATGTGAAAAAAAATATCCAGAAAGATTGAATATTTTCCCATAAGAACATCAAAATCTTCATATCTCTAGATATTTTCCAGTTCTTGGTCCTAAGACTACATAAATTCTCACATTTTATACCCATTTGAAATTGATGCATAATTATAGGGGGCTAAAATGGGCAAAAAGTGTATGAACTATGAACAAAACCCCATATCCAACTTGCTCTTAATTCAGGAAACTATTTCACTAAGGGCACAGAAATTAATACTTTAGCATATATGTTTTGAGTTAGATGAAATTACATGAGCCAAAATTGCAGCTTGGTCAAAGAATCTCAAATAGTCAGTTGGGTTGGCGAAAACGAGGCGCGCTAGAGGAGGATCAGCATCCATCAGCCCGGCATAACTACAACAGAAAAAGGCAAGATGAAAACTTAAAGGGGAAAAAGAAGTATATAGATAGAGGAAGAGAGAAATTACTCTAGGAAAAGAGGGTAGTGAAGTTTGGGGTCAGGAGATAGAGTGATTGATCGGAGCTGCTGGGAATGGCAATGTAACAGATATTCCACTGCGGAATGCAGCCGCATAGGCACCTCCTCTTCCTTCCGCAAATCCATGGCTCTCTGATTGCAGCGAGTGGAAAGCTAATGGCGGGAAAACGGCTGTAAATGCATTAGAGGAGAGAAGTGTCCGCGTTGGGCTTGAGAAGAAAGCCGAAAGTGGGAAAAGCCCAATATAACCGGAAAGTTCAAAAAAAAATGTTTAAAAACGGTTAAAATGAGATTGTATTAAAATTTTGATATTGAATTCTGAAAATTTTTTAACGTGCCTTCTATATCAATATTGAAAAGTTTTTGTAGAGGGTTCTATCTTTTTTATAGTATTATTTGAGAATCTATATTATTCACACACTATTGACACTATTGACATATTTTTTTATCTTTACTTGTTTTGGATTTTTGTTCCTGTAATATTTTAGAAATCTATTACACATGCACTATATTATTGTTCTTTTTTATAATAACTTTTTTTGATATTTGGTCTATATTTCATGTGACTTTAGAATTTTGAAAAGTTGACATTATATTTTTTATGTACTTTTTCGTGACATTTTGGCCTTTATTTCTTTTTTGTTCTGATAATTGTGATATAGGTATTATTTTTTGTAAGATTAATAATTTTAATTGAATTAACTGAGAAGCTTTTTTTATCTTCTTCATCTGATTCGGAACTCAATGAACTTAACATTTCTGCCATTAATTTTTTGTATTCTTTATTACTCTTAGCTTGAGCTAAAACTGTACTTATATTTGATTTTACTTGTAAAATTTGTCGTGTCCTTGTCAGAAATAAGTAATTTGTAAAGATTCAAATTTTTGGTGAAAAAATCTTTCGAATATTTGGTGTCATATTTTTCATCATTGAATTTGTTCCACCATTTGGTCTTGAATGTTCTGAGTATGGGATATGTATTTTTGATTTGGTTTGAGTTGAAATCTTCAGTAAATTTTGGGGAAAAAAATTAGATTTTTTGTGGTAATATTTCATTAATTGGTCCATAAAATCTCCATCATTCTTTAAACCAGTCAGAAATTTTATAGGTAGAACTAAATTTAAAATATAGAAGTCAAGAATGTCTCATATGTGGGTTATTCATAAGAAAAACAAAGTTTTAGGTTGTTTTGTAATCTTAATAAAAAATGTGTACAATGGGTAATTTTTTTCAGAAGAAGAGGTTAAAAATTTTATCAAAGTTATTGGGTTTTCACCTCAATCTCTAGGTATAAGGATTTTGAGAATTTGGGCTATAGAATGAGTTATAAATTTTGGATATTTTGGATCAGTATAATATTTGAAACATACAGATTATGTGTGGATCAAAATATTCATATAATATTTTTGAATTTTTTAAGAATGTTATAAAATGACAACCATTAAAAAAGATGTTTGATTAAAATATGTAAAGGCTTATCAGGAAAATTATCCTCTAATGGTGCAATATATTCAATATTTTTATTTCAAAAATATTATGAAGTTTTTTTAGTAGATGTCTATGACAATACTACTTATTTTGGAAAAACATATTGAATAGATTATAGTTTTGAATTATTTATGAGAGATTTTGGTTTATATAAAATAATCTCTATTTTTTAAAATTTTTATTGCCTCTGCAATAATTTGTTTGAGAGAACTTTCATCCTTCATTTGAACAAATGTCATAGCAACTTTTAGAGATTGAGAAAGTGATTCAATCCATTTTTTGATCTCAGACGAGATTTTATTTAGATCTTGGACATCTTGGAGTGATGCACTGGATGACGATTTTGATGAAACATTTTTTCTATTTTGTTCTTGTATAAATATTTCTACCCAAGATTTGGTTGATTTTGTTGATATTGCATCTTGTAACTTGTCTTTTTCGTATCTTTCAATTTCGGGGACATTTTATAAGAACTCTCTGGTAAATAAATCGTATAGAGAATTAAATTCTCCTTTGATAAATTCAATATCAAAATTAAATATGCTTAAAATTATTTATCTTGTAAAAATTTATTTTCAGGCTATATTTTTAACATCCTTTTGTAAAACCTCTTTTGGTGATTTATGATCAATTCGTAAAAGAATTTTTAATTTAATAAATCGCTTTAAAATTTATTCCAGTGCCCTGATGTAAATTGAATTATTTTTTTTCTCTTTTATTTGTTTTAGAATCCCACCATATCCTATTTCAGATGCATCTGTCTCAACTATTTTCGGATTTGATGGGTCTACTAGATGAAAACAAGGTAGTCTTGTGATATATTTTTTAAATTTGAACCACAACACTTGTATGTGTGTCAGTCCATAGTTTTGGATTTTTCTTGAGCCATATAAAGGTTTACATATTTTACTTAAACCTGGGTAAAAATCTATTACATAATTTAAGCTGTCTAAACATCTTTGTAATTAAACTTTAGCAAAGATTTGATTCGGTAATATAAGAATTTCGATATATACAAAAAATTAATATCAAAAATTTTATATTTTTTATAAAAAAATTGAAATAACCTCTTTTTAGAGGTTTTTGACGTTTATCTTTTTAGAAAAAACACAATATAACCAAGAACTTGAGGCAATTATGTTTTGTCACAATTAAAAAACATATTAAAAATAAATTTAAAATTAAATTTAGGTATATAATTTGAGGGTTCAAAATATATGAATGATGTCCAGAATATAAGACTAAAGTTATAATTTAATATTCATGTAAGAAAATTATTATCATCCTTAGAATAAATAACTAAAAACTGACAAATTTTAATAAAACAGAGAAGATGATTAAATTTTATAATATTTAACAAAAAAATAGAGCAACTCATAAAAGAAAATCATTTTTTATTTATTAATTGAATTAAATAAGCACTTAAATTCTAAGTACTTTTAAAATTGATATTTAAATTATCTTTTAAGTGGAATAATATTTTACATTTTATTTTAAAATTCATATACAATTTTTTATTAACTATTATTAAAAATATATAATATCTGACTTTTTTATATTTTATTTTGTATATTTAAAAATAATATATTTTTTAAAATTTAATTTTTTTCAATCAAACTCTTAAATTATTTCTCACTCACCTTCTCATATCCTTCACACATATGTTATTTATCGTTTACCGTTCAAGTGTTAACTATTTGATTGTATGATATTTTTTGCTCTCTAATCGTTGATTAAAATTTAATTAGTATCTTTTTCTATTGTTGAATGTGCGTCAAGATTACAGTAATTAATTGGTCAATTTTAGACGAGAATAAAATTTTTAATAATGAGAATCAATAAAAATAATAGTGACCGTTAATAGTTAAATCAATAGTCAAAGCGAAAAAAATTAAAATCTAAAATCTAGATTTTAAATTTCTAAAGAAATTAACTGAAAAATAACATTTGTCAAAAAAATTAAGTGATAACTAAAAAATATTAAACATTTATAATATAACTCATATTTATTAAAAAAATATTTTAAGTACTTATTTGACTTGACTATCAAATAAATACCCAGACTATATTTTTTTTCATTTCCATTAGCTACGATTCTGGGAAGGCTTTATTTCGAGAAAGGTGGCAGTTAGCATTCCATGTTGTCTTCTCTTATTTCCTAAACACCCAAAAACATTAATTTGATCATTGGTCGAACTAAATTAATCAAAACCGAATTAATTAAAAATTTTAAAATCTTAACCGTTAATTGAACTAAAATTACCTTTAACCAAATCAACCGAACTAAAATTATTTTGGTTAATTAACTAAATTAATCAAAATTTATTGTAAATTTTAGTTAATTTACATAATAGGTCATTAAATTATACTAAAATAATTTTTTAATCACTAAAATTTTATTTTATATTATTTTAATAAATCATTTTATATTATAAAAAATTAATGAATATTTTATAATTTTTCAAAAAGTTAAATAACTAAAAATATATATAATATATAATAATTTCAGTTAATTAACTGATTTTGATCCGAATTAATCGATAACTAAATTTAAAAAAAATAATTGTTAACTTAATTTATCAAAAATTAACCAACCGAATTATCTAAAATCATTTCGGTTAGTTAATTCAGTTAAAACCAAATAATACCCACCCCTAATTTAAGATGGTGTTTTAGTTAATACAGAAACAGAATATTTGCATTCCTACGTTCAACATGCTTGTTGGCTGTTGCCCTCGTGTAGACAATACGAAATTTTATAGGAATCCCTTGGTTCACAGCATACAAAAACATCAGACGGAAAAAATAATAAAAGCACTAATAAACAATGTCACAAAAAGAGTTCTAATTTCAGCAACCTACTGCAGACTGCAGTACCAAAGATGTATGGATATTCATGTAGTCTAAAGTCTAAACATCAGTTCTCGAGGGATACCTGCAGACCATCCAACCTGTTTATAGGAACATCATGAGCTCAGGCCGACTGTAGATATTGTTCTGCTCGATACTCTGTTCGTCCTCTAGAATAGGATAGGATGCAACAAGAGCATCCTGAGCTCCAATATAGAGGGAATTATAGATCTTCCAATACACTTCCCTAACCTTACGAGCAGGATGGAAGAGACCCTGGAGACAATAGTTGAGCACCATTGCAGCACCCAAGGCTACCCTCATCCCTTCAATGGCCTCCATCACAGCATTGATGACATGAGGGGAAGTCTCAAAGATGTTGGGCCACACATAGTTAAGCAAGTGGACTAAAGCATCCTCGCAACCTAACCCTGCCACACCCAAAGCCATGTGCTTCACAGCTGAGGCTGCTGTTTGCCGGTGAACCAAATCTCTATCCATGAGGGCATCCTCGAGTAATGGAGTCACAGCATAAATGTAATCTTTACCCATTTCACCAATATACTCAAACAGAAAGGAAAGAGATTTCAAGACACCGTTCTGCACATTAAGTTCAGGCACACGGTACTCATTCATCAATGCTGGCAAAACTGTGAAAGGAGAACATGTCTCAGCGACAATTGCAATTGCCACAGTAGTACAAACACGGTTCTGGCGTTCTTGGACTTTGAGATTGTTTAATAGGGTAGCCAAGACATCTTGGGGGCCAATGGCTTTAGCAATATAACCAAAAGTATTGACAGTAGCTCTTCGAATACCCTTCTTGTGTGCTTTAAGCATCTCAAGAAGCTCAAAACAAATCCTCATCCACTCCCTAGCTGGTACAAACTCTGCACCTCGATCAGCTATTCGGCCAACCAGATCAATGCAGTTCTCCTGGACTTTCTCGTGCCTATTTTTCAGAATAGGTGTCAACCTTGGAAGCAAATCCTTGATTGGAGGCGTCATTTTTGTCATACCAATAACATTGACAATTGCCTTGAGGGCACCTAAAATAGATCCCAAAACTTCAGGGTACTCCTCACCCAGATACTCGTATAGAACAACCCCAAGATGGCCCATCAATTGTTCCTCTTGGCACTGTTTCATAACCACTGCAATTCTTGAAATGAGATCAGCTGCCTGCTGCCTGACCTTGGCACTCTTGTTATTCAGGCGCCATTTTATGGTACCACAGATCTGGGGAAGATAAGGTTTCACTCTCTGACCAAGTGAATTCACAACAGCACCAAAACCATTAAGCATCACATTGGCATCATCACTAGTCTGCTCTTGGAAAGCATAAAGAATACCATCAATCAAAAGTTCCTCCAACCTGGCATCAATATCAGATGCACCCAAGTTTGCAACCACCTTCTCAATTGTTTCCATTACCATTCGTCTGTAGGGTTCACTCTCATCCTTCAGATCCTCCACTATTCTCCCTACTATATCAGCAACACCTACTTTATTTGCCATCTCAACAGTTGTCTCAACAAGCTGCCTATAATTTCTCCTATCCAAAGCCATCCTTCTCACCCAGAAATTCCTGAAGAACTCAGGTAGAATATCATTCCTAATGTACTCAGCATCAACACCCTCTGTGCTCACACATTGCTTCACCACCTTAAGCACAATCTTCTTCATTTCTTCATCAGGAGACTGGAACTCACGGATAAGTATGAACATAACTTCTTTTGTATAGTAACTAGCATAAATTGCATCCATCAAAGGAATGATAAAACCAATAGCCTTCAAAAATGCAGCCAATACTTTACCTCGGTGAGACCTGATACCCTTCCACAATGGTTTTAAAACTGAGTCAAAGCTTTCAATGCCATAGGGGGCAGCAGCCTCTGCAAGAGCAGCAAGAGACAAAGCAGTAATTGTCCTCACCTTCTGATTCTCATCGTTCAAACCATGTTCTATGATTTCTACTAGGGACTTTAAGTGGGGAAGAACAGCACAACCAATCAAAATAGCAATCTGCTGAACAATCTTGATCCCAGTATGCCTAGCTTGCCATGACTTCTTACTCTGACACACAGCTTTCAGAAATGGCAGGAGTGCAGGAATCCCAAGCGCAGAAGCAACAACACTAAAAGCTCTAGCAGTTGTATTCCTAACATATTCATCAATATTGTCGATATCAGGACGCATTGCGGCAATCATAGTAGCCAAACCAGCTGCCTTACTGAGATTTGAAATGATTTCTCTACCCTCCACACGTGCATAATAATCTTCATCAATTAACAAGGGTTCAATAACAACAAGAATCTTGTGCACATAAGGCCTAACTAATTCGTCCAATTTATACAGCACCCTGTCAATAACCTTAACCAAGAGATGCCTCTCTTGATCTTCCAATGTAGGTTGCATCAGCAACGGCAGAATCCTGTTAAATAACGCATTAGCACCAAATTCCCTTGCCTTATCAGTGAGCTGCCTCAGAGCAGTTTTCCTCTGTGGTGGTGTTCCATTCTTTACCTTCAACAAAAGTTTCATGATCTTCCGTTCCTTCTGCTCTTCTGGAGACAGCTCATCTTCATTTTCCTCATTCAACAATGACCCAAAATACTGATAATCCTCAGGCTTCATAAATGGCAACCCACCAGGTGCTTCCTTAGGCACATCAAACTGCTGCCCTCGATTCTCCTCAGGAATAGCATAAAGAGGAGTTCCCATAGGAGTTGGAGTGGCAAGAAGCTTTCGAGCAGGTGTCCTAATTGGCACATAAGATGCAGGTGGTTCCAAAATCTTATACCCTTCTTGTGGGAACATAGCATCAAGCTCCTCATCAGTTAATGGTCGATTCCTCTCCTCAATATCCTTCTCCCACCTCAACAAATTATACTGCTCTGGAGTCATAGGCCCACGGATATTACTTGGAGTTGGTGTTTGTAAATCCGTACCACCAAAAGGAGTAACCCCAGGTGTAAGAGGAACATTTGGTGTAGCCCCAGCCATTGGAGTCGCACTCCCCATGGTTGCAGGAGTCTCATCCCACCTAGATCTCTGTCTTTTGGGAGTAGGAGTAACCAACCCCTTCGGAGTGGCATCCCATGTAACCCCAGCTGGGGTTGCACCAGGGGTAACTCCACCAGCTGGGGTTGCATCCGAATCAGCCAACCGCCCAGGTGTTGGTGTCTCATCCCATCTATTCCTCCTCCCAACTGATGGGGTCGCATCAGAAACTCTCCCTGGTGTAGGGGTAGCATCCCAACGCCCAATACCAGGAGTCGCATCAGGCAAATCCCAATCAGACGTTTTAGCCTTCTTTGCCGCAGAACTACCATCATCTTGAGACTGGTCCCATCTATTCCTCCTCTTAGGCACCGCAGCAGCTGCACCACCACTCTCTTTCTCCACCTTAGCTGCCTCCTCTTCCTCTTTCTTCTTCTTTGCTATAGCTCTTAATGTCTCTTCCTTCTCCCTCGCCAATGCCTGCTCTCTCATCACATCAGCATATGTCCTCACCGAGGGATCAGGGGTTTTCTCCCCAGCAGCAAACGCATCGTGTCTATCCGGAGAAATCACTTGGTTCAGCCTCCTCCTCCTATAATCATCTTCACGATCAATAATTTTCGCTGGTTTCCTAAAACCTAACGAGTTATCATCTTCTTCACCACGGGGCATCTCCTTGAGGAGTGATTTAGGGGCCGTATAAGAGGCGAGCTTCCTAGCAACCTCAGAATCCAGGGAATCAAGATTCGTATCATCGTCATCATTGACAGGTATGGAAGTAACATAACCATCCCTATCTGTTCCTCCATAAAGATCCCGGTCAAAAGTTAGAGAGGTAAGCGAGGCGAGTTCCTCCTCCTTTCGCCTCCTCTCCTCTTGGGTTTTCGCTATCTCGTCATCAATATCCATAACTAGGGTTTTTCCACAATTTTAGAGAATAATCAATAAAAACCTAGAATAAAAAAGAAACAAAAGATTGAACGATATACAGAAATGAAATTGAACGAAATATCCAAGATCGAAGAGAATAGAAGCATAGACTGACCTGAAGGCTATGGCTGTGGAGATCCCTGCCTGTGCTACAGATTTTTGAGACCCGACTGATTTTTAGGGGTTATTTATAGAGCGAGGACCGAGATGGATATAAACCGACTTGAAAATCCAAAAATGTCGGTCTGGGTTCTGCATTGAGTTAGATCTATGTTCGGATATTTTGGTCATTTTGATTTTTAGGGGCAATTTAATAAATTTTCCCTAATGAGGGTAAACCGATAATTTGCGGTCCTTAAACTTAACGAGACACCGGTGAGCAAATTTAGATTTGATTTAAAAAATTAAATAACTTAATTTAATATAAAAGTATTTGATTTATTTTAATTTGATTTAAAATTTTATAAATTTAAATAAAATTTAAGTAATAGAATAAAAAATCGAATAATTTAAATAATTTAAAATTTTAATAATAAAAGAATTTATTTTTAAATTCAAGTTAAGTTACTTAAAAAATTTATCATATATATAAATATAAAAAAATATTATTATATATAAAAAATTATATAAAAATATATATATCTTATATGATAAGTGAAAGTCGTTTTGATTAGAATCAAAACGTATTATAATATAATAAATGATTATAATTAAATTTTTATAAGCAATCTAAAATTTTACTCAATTTAAATTTTTTAATAAGGCTCGACTTAAAATAAAATTTTAAAGATAAAATTAAATTTATTAATTACTTTAATTTGATTTAACTCAATCGAACGTTTACCCCTCGACCCTCCGGAGTAAGCGTGCTAGAATTACAGATAAGAAGAATAAGAATTGCTAAAGCCAAGGCCGAAGCAGCCGAGTACCAGAAACTGCTTGCTACTAGGTTGAAAGAGCAGCGAGAGTGACGTAGTGAGAGTTTAGCAAAGAGGAGGTCCAAGCTCTCTTCTGCCGCTAAGCCTATAGTCGGGGTGGGTAATATCTGGTACTCGATCAATTTAAATAATATTGATCTCGATCTCGATAATTATTGATTTTTAAAAATTAAAATCAATCTCGGTCCTGGTCACCCAATATTCTAAATTTTAAGAACCGGTCCGTTACAAATGGAAACCGGTTCTAATACTGGGTACTCGATCAATTAGTTTATTCTTAAAAAAATTGAGTAATTAAAGAAAAAAATCTAACCACCAATAATAATATTAAATAATAAAATTAGAAAATTATAGACTTGAAAATTAAAGTTTTAAAACTAATCATACTCATAATATTCATACATAAAGAGAAAGTTTGATAAAAAAAATAAACAAAAAAAATAATATCGGATATTTAGTATTGGTCCCGATTCTATTGGGTACCCAACCGGATATCGAGTCTAAAAAATCAAGATCTAATTTTGGTACAGGTTATGATCGGGACTTAAATTTTGAATCCAATTCTAATTTCAGTAAAACTAATACCAGATAAAAATCTATCGAATCTTATCGTGTTCGGAACCAAGACCAGATAATCGAGATTTTTGACGGCCCCTAGTTGCAGCTTAGGTATGCATTTTTGAAGTATTTATTAAAACGATGGATCGTTTCGGCACTCCTTGCTCAGGGCATTTTGTAGTTTTTATGCTGCAATGCTCTCGAATCGCCATTCAGTTTTTGGATCTCATTTTATATTGGACGACTTTAGAACTTTTAATAGAACAGTGGATGTAAGGGTTAAAACGGGTAAATTTCCATAGCAGTCCCTGTACTAAGTGGCTGAGTGCATTTTGGTCCTTCCGTTTTCACCGTTAAAAGCCGATGCGGTAGTTAAATTTCTTTAAATTAATGAAATATTAATGATTTTTGAAAAAAATATCTCAAGTGGAAAACACTTAACCCTTGTACCCATACAATAATCCCAAATTCCCAATTCACCTATCTAGGTATGAGAATTTAATTTGAATTTGTTTTTATAGTATTGCTTTTTGTTTTGAATTTTAGATTCGGTTCGAACGATCGAGATGAATAAAAATATTTAAATTATTCAAATTAATATGTAATAATTTATAACTTAAATTTTATTTAAAGACTTTTCTTATTAATTTGTGTTTACGAAATTTGAGTATGGTTTTTTTTTTTACTTTTTATATAAATTTAAGGGTAAACTATTTGAGTGACCACTTAACTATCGGATGTGACCTACTTTGATCATCAAATTAAAAAATTTAAAATTTGGTCATTTAACTTATTGAATTGATATTTTAATCACCATAGTTAAAAAGCTAACAAAAGAGTGACAAATGGATGACGTGATAGTTAACGATAATTTATATTATATATATTATTGATTTTTAGATTCTCGAGTCTAACCCTGACTAATCCAGACCGTTCCATGTCGCACAGCTAGTTTTGGTGGGTGAGTCTTTCAGCAAGGATTTTCTACGTACACGTCTCGAATCTGAGACTTACTTAAGAGGAACTAAATTGTTTACCACTTGGATCAACCCCTATTGGTTTATAAAATATATATTTAATTCTTATTATTTATATAATATATCAATTTCATTTTATTTTAATTTAATTTAATAAAATTAATCAATTAATTGAATAATATGCGTCATCATTCAATTAAATAAATTTACTTTAATTTCTATTATTTAATATATATTTTTTTCAATCAGGTGATTATACATAAGAAAAAAAATATTGACCACTCTGACCAGTAAGGTAGGAAGTGGCTCCACATCGACACAAAATATCCTCACGCTGAAATTTTTTTAAGTAAACCCTATTCATCACGTCATCCATGATCCCAATTAATCAAGATCGTTAATCTTAATTTTTTTAAGTGAATCATCACCTCTTTCCTACATGTACTTAGTGGGTGGATAGTTATTAGGTGATTATTTAAAGATCAACGGTTATGATTGCTTGGACCATTGATGACGCGGTGAACAGAGTTCACTTAATAATCTCTACTCAGCATAAAACTGGTCACGTTTCCGTTCTATTTCTAATTTAACGCCGGAGTCAAAAAAAAAAACTCAAAATTTAATGGTTAAATTAAAATTTTAAAATTTGATGACTAAAACAGAAATACAGTCAAAGTTGAAGGACGAAAAGCCTAGTTTACCCTTGGCTAAAAGCACTTACCAGCGAGTGACGTTAGCTAGTGGTAGCCTTTTAAGGTTGAACCTTCTTTCCATGATTCGTTTTTGAGTAATACTAGTCGATGAATGCAGAAATGGAGAAACCTGAAGAGAAGAAAAGCTCAAAAGAAGGATCAATTTCTGGGTATAATTCACTTCAACACCTGTTGAGCGAAAATCTCAACCCTCAACTCTACCAGGTTTCTTTTTCCCCCAATCTTTTTAACTCAAGATCCAATCTTTTCTCTTGTTTTTTGGTAGATTATACCTTGAATTGTTTTGTTATTGTAAAGTAGATTTAATTATGAAAAAACATGATGAATTGTGGTTTGATCGGATCAAGTTTATGATGAGTAACAGGAAAGCCCGATTCAAATTGTCAATTCCGAATGGTTTGGTACTTTGGTTATTGTAATTTGGATCAGTTTTGCCACTGAAATGATCATTGCAAACACTTTGTCTACTGATCGTAGGCTGCGTTTGTGGTTGTGGTGACTGTGGTAAACGGCCGTTTACCGGCCACAGCAACCCCAAACAACTCCTGGTTTGGCTCCCAGTGGGCGTTTGTCCACCTATTTTAGTGCCTAAACGGGCATTTTGGTGAAGCCGGATTTTAGAGCTTTTGGCCTACGGGACTTTGGCGACTGTGCAACGTCTAGGGGTGTTCATTATTGAATATCAGATCGGATTTGTTTTTTCGGATATTCGGGTATTCGGATTGATATATAGTGATCTGTTTCAGGAAAAAACGTATATCTGATATCCGATTGTCAGATCGGATAATCGAATACCCGATTATCCAAAAATATAATTTGATTAAACTAATTTTTCGAATTTAAAAGTTGTATTTATGAAAAAAAATTGAAATTTAGAATATAATAAACAACAAATTATTAAATACAACAAGATTCACATTTATAAAAATTTTAATTTTTTTTTTGAATATAACAAGATTAATATTAATGAAATTTTGAATTTTTGGATTTTCGATTTTCGGATAATCCGAAACTGGAAATATTGTGATCGGTATCCGATTCGGAAAACTTAAAATTGCATCGGATATCCGGCCCGAAAATAAAAATCCGGATTGAATATCCTAATTTTCAAATCCGATCAATGAATAATCAGATCGGATTGATCGGATCGGATATTTTTGAACACCCCTAACTGCAACCCAGAGAGAGCCCTAGTATCTTACTAAATATCAAAATCTACTGATCTTATTGCCAATGAAAGTAACAATCTTTGGAATTTTATGTTGATTATGAGTTATTTACAGGAAGTCAGCCGGTTGCTTCTGGGGCTGAATTGTGGAAAAACACTTGAAACCATTGCTGTACCTGAATCAGCTAAATCCCTCTCTTCAAAACATGACTTTGACCTTCAGGTGCTTACTTATCCATCATCAATGCATTGTAAGTTGTAACAGATTCATCCATATAGAGATTCATCATCATAGGTCATCAATATTCGAAAATAAAATCCGCAAGGTTGGTCTGGCTGAAAATCGAGATACTCCTATAAAACAATCAAAGTGAAGGAATAATTTATGCTTGGACCGGAACTAGTTATTCTATGTCATAAATTGTTCTGATATTTCTATCTTCAAATATATTTACTCCCATTTTTCTTTCCAATTTCATATTCATACAGTTGATTTAATTAGGATAGTTTCGATGTATAATTTCCTTGAAAATATGTAGATCATCATTCAGGTTGCCCTTATCTAAAATGTTGAAAAACACTACATTAGCATGCTAGTAGCCTAGTCGTTATTGTCTTGGTCAAATTTTGTCATTTTCAATGCAAGTATATTCTAGAAGACGTGTTTTTCCATTTCAAATCATTCCAGGCTTTCAAATTTTCTGCTGACAAAGAGTTGTTAAGAGAACCCCGGGTAGTAAGGGTTGGTCTTATTCAGAACTCCATTGCTCTTCCAACCACTGCTCCCTTTCCGGACCAGAAAAAGGCTATCTATGAGAAATTGGGACCAATAATTGATGCTGCAGGTGCTACAGGAGTCAACATACTATGCTTGCAGGTATGGTCGGTTTTACCGACTAGTTCATGATTATTCTGAAAATCCCAATTGATGACTCATGGTGCAAGTCCAGGAAGCATGGATGATGCCTTTTGCATTCTGTACACGAGAAAAGAGCTGGTGTGAACTTGCAGAGCCTGTTAATGGGGAATCTACACAATTTCTTCAGGAATTTGCTTGCAAATATAATATGGTCATTGTAAGCCCAATTCTCGAGAGGGATATAAATCATGGAGAGACTCTCTGGAATACTGCTGTTATAATTGGAAATAATGGTAACATAATAGGCAAGCATCGTAAGGTAAATGCTGTAGATTATTTATGTTTCAACTTAAGTTTTAGAACTTTTGTTAATTTTTCTTAAATGTCTGGCTTCTGGCAGAACCATATTCCAAGAGTTGGGGACTTCAATGAGAGCACATATTACATGGAAGGGAATACCGGGCATCCCGTATTTGAGACTGTTTATGGAAAGATTGCTGTTAACATTTGTTATGGAAGACACCATCCTTTGAATTGGCTAGCTTTTGGTTTGAATGGTGCTGAGATCGTTTTCAATCCATCAGCCACAGTTGGTGAACTTAGTGAACCACTGTGGCCCATAGAGGTTATTCTTTGCACCATTTCTTATTCCACCTACCCTATGTGTTTCTCTTTCCTGGTATATGAACATGTTTTATGCTTCTTTTACTGATTTAGATTATGCTTTATTTGCCATTAAAATTCACCATGAGTCTGTTTATGTAATATTATTGATTGGAAATGAAATGACATTGATACAGATTCTAGTCTTTTACTAGTATTGCCTCTGCAACACTCTTCTACAAGTTGTTTGACATTATTATTCCTTCGTTTTACAGGCACGGAATGCTGCAATCGCAAATAGTTACTTTGTCGGGTCCATCAATCGTGTAGGGATGGAGACTTTCCCCAACCCGTTCACTTCAGGGGATGGCAAGCCACAACATTCAGATTTTGGTCATTTCTATGGATCTAGTTATTTTTCAGCACCAGATGCTTCCTGCACACCATCACTCTCCCGGTATAAGGATGGACTGATGATCTCAGACATGGATCTTAACCTTTGTCGGCAAATGAAAGACAAATGGGGTTTCCGAATGACTGCGAGATACGAGCTCTACTCGGATATGTTTGCCTGGTATCTGAAACCAGACTTTGAACCCCAAGTCATCACTGATCCCTTGTTACATAAGAAGTCTTCTTAAGTTCCAGGTAAGTGTTTCAGCTCATTGTGTGAAACTAATAAATCAAGACTAAAATGGATACTGTATTGAAACAACATTTCGAATCATTTACGAGAATAAGTTCTGGGTTTGTTTCGAAAGGATTTATCAAATTTTGACCACTCCACCTGCTTCCTTTTTAGTTAAGATGAAGAAAAAGGAATCTGGGTGCCTGTATATCTGGTTAAAAATTATAAAATGAAGTGGAAAGAGCACTTATAAGAAGAGGCATGCATTTATGAATTCTAGTCTAGATAAATTGGAACAGGATCATATTGCTGCTGTTGAAACTGGGAAATCTAGCTCTCATGTGTCTCCCAACTTTGAGTAGGAAACATTGAAATTTGCTCCAGTTAATGAGACCGGTAACCGGTTCTAGTTCCGGTCCTCGTACAGAAGAAACCGAACACCATGAGCAATATTGGTATAATGGCCAATATTGACATAAACATGGTGATCATGAAATGAGCAAAATTATCCTCGATATATTACCCTAAAACCTAAATCTTAACATCTAAATCCTAACTCTAACCCCTAAAATCTAACTATTATTATTAAATTCTAAACTTATAATCTTAGACCCTATAACCTAAATTAAATTCATAAACCATAAAACTAATTTTATCTATCGAAAAAATAAACCCTAAAACTACATTCGTGTATATGTTCTAGAATATAACACCATTTACTGATATTGCTGGTGCTCGAACCCATGACCTCTAAGAACTATAATTTTTCCGTTAATCGCTTGGACTAAAGGGCTCGTGCGAAATCATATGATTGTAGTTGTAAAATATCGTGATTATGATTTTTATCGTTTATCTCGTATTACCGTTAATGGGTTTATATACCTAACTAATGTCCAGTTATAATTATACCATGATTGTGAGTAGTATCGATACAATCCTAAAATATAGTACCTATAATGATGTTTTATCCGTGTTTTATAATTTTATGGGCAAATGGTTTAATTGTTTTTTTAAATAATCTTAAGATAATTATAAGGTAACATCTATTCATTCATATTCTTAATCATTAACAATACATATATTATAAACAAAGTAATTTGGATTCGTATATAAACCATAAGTAGAATCATTAATCGTGTACCTTACCCTAACCCGCCTTCCCAACTCTAAATCTTCTTTGGTTAATCATTTCTTAATCCCAGAATTTAACTTCAAATCTTTTCTTTAATTATAAACTTTTTAATAAATTTAATTATTATTTTAAACCTCGGTTCTTTAATTTATCTACCTAAGTTTCTCTATATATTTTTGAACCGTAATCTTCGATGCAAAAGAAATGGCCAATTCAAATCACCAGCCAACAACAATGTACGATGCTGGTGCCATGAACATGCAACGGAACACTGACGAAGAAGAAGACAGTGACGGTCCGGGCGGAGGTCGGAGGACGAGCCGATGGATAACCTTCAAGCACTCCTTAAATGGGGACAATTCCTGAGATCACTTTCAAGGAGATAACAGTCTATGATACAAGAAAAGAAACGAAAATTCACCTTAAAAAACGACATAATTCGATAATACTATGGAAACTTTATTGGTTGTCTTCACAAAAGTTGAATGTTTTTGACAAGGCAATGTGAACATTATTGTCATCAGGATTAATTTACAAGAAAACAGATAAATATTATCTGTAGGATAATTCAATACTGAAACATAATAAGAATAAAACAGCATATTCAACAATGCAAGTTTGCCTAGATAACATGTTAAAACATGAACCGTAACATACTTGTAAGGAAGTCAGTACACTATCAAGAATTTCGAGGCCGTAAATTCGAAAGATGGCCCTATATTCAACTAACAAGACACTCTGTTCCACCCTAATATGCACCCCTGCTCTAAATTGCTTCAGACTCATTATTTTTCTTGATGTATCGATGTCTAACATCAGTGTCCAATGCAAATTTGGGAATGGATACGAATACGATCCTCCAAGGACCAAGAAAATACATAGAAGACATTTAAAAAAATTAAACATACCTGTGCTTGACATATACCCATATCTGGCACTCCCAACAAAGTCCAAGTAACATACAACTTGCTTCTTGACACTCAATTACCGAGTAACAATAACATTATATTACGCGCAAAGATAAATGCAAATACAAGTTGAACACTGTAGATTCAAAGTATAATGATGCTTACTTCAGTAGGATCAGAAATGTCTAATGATGCTCAAGACAAAAGACGGATGATTTTAACAAACTTGCGATGATCAAAAGAGCTGTAAATGGGATGCTTCCCAGTAAGCAATATCCTGGCAGAATTGTACTACAATTTACATCATTCCATATGTATGTAGAAGTAAAAATGTGCATGCCATGCATTAGAATTCTACAACAATTACTCGAAACAAAGAAGCGACCATTCTTAATTGTACTATAAAATTAACATGGATCAAGCATTCAAAGCCACTCATTCGAGTTCCGGTCAATACCTACTGAGCAGCATCTTCCGGGAATCTAGCATCGAAAGGAGCCGATGTGTGTGCATGAGCTGCAGCACCACCTGCACTCCCCGAACCATGCTGCAACTCAATCACAAGCCACCGTACAGCTTTACTCATCTGCTCCAAACGAACAGCACTTATGGGAGGAAGTCCAGTTGACTGCTGTCCCGACTTCCCAGCCATAGAGCCGGTGGCTTCGTCAACAAGGCACTCGGACCCAATCCTTTGTTTTATAGACTCAACAAACTCCTCAGCTTGATCACAAGCCACTCTGAATAATTCCCATTTCTGTTTGAAATTCTCCAAAGCAGCATCAGTGGCAACCGTCTTTTGTGCAGCCGAAGATTCCTTCGTTTCTAGCACATTAGCTGCCGCAGCAACGAATTCTTGGTAGGCGTTGTTTAAGGAATCAACTAGGTTGTCCATTTACTCTCAATTTCTCGCAATCGTCAACAAAATAAGGACAGATCTAGTTCAGAGAAACATACCAGATTTTGATTTAGGGCAAACAAATCAAATTATAACAGCAACAGAAGAAATTTAATAGAATACTTCACAACTAATCGGGTGCGAGATAGTACCTGGAAATCCAATTGCCGTTAATTGAGAGAATCCAGACGGGAAAAATCACGAGATTTACTCCAGCCGCCTGTTGATTGAGAAACTACCGTAAAATTGGGTAATACAAATGGGCTGTCCTGTTGTCTGGCTACCTGATTCTTTCGGTTAATGATTTTTTGACCCGTGTTTCAGCCCATTTATATTAGGTATTTATAAAATTCGGATACCTGATCAATCGAGTAATGAGTATCTGATTGATATATACATATATATATATTTTTATTTTTATTTTAAAGTTTTAAAAATTAAATATTAAACATAAATTTTATAATTTTATAATATACGAACAAACATAAAAAAATTAGTGATTTAAAGTTAATTTTAGAATATTTATATATATTTATTAAAGTTTATCATTAAAATGATATTAAAAATATTAATATTATTTTTTTCAATATTAATAAATTAATAAAATATATTTAAAAATTTTAAAATTTTAAAATATATAATACAAACATAAAATTAATTTAAAGATTTAAATTTAATTTTATATACAAATATTAAGTAACATACAATAAAAATATATAATTTAAAATTAGTCGGGTCGGATATATGATAATTGAAAAAAACCGGCCCAAGTCTGGCTCAATTATTCTCGGGTCAAGTACCCGTCCCGGTCGGGTAAAACTTTTTCGAGAATTACCCGTCATTTTTTTAGAGTGATCGGATAATTGGGTCAAATAATTTTAAACACCCCTATTAATAGATACACAAATATTAATAACTAATAAATTATTAAAATAAGTATTGAATATAATTATGTTTTTATATATTATTTTGATTGCTTAAATGATAAATCAATTATCAACTATCATTTAATTATATATAATATTTTTATATAACCAATAAATCAAATAAACTAAGACGATAGACTATATATCAAACTAATATAATCCATTAATTACCAAACATGTCATGTACGACCTATGATAATTGATTGTTTTATAACATTTAAAAAGTTTGATGACCATTTTATAACGATTAATATTATATATTTTAGTTGCATTGTCAAACATTTTTTAAAACGTTAATTTTATCTAGCAGCTCAAGATCTATTTTATAAAAATAATCTAAAATATATTATTTATTTTATAAATTTTTTAAAATTGAATAATTAAAATAAATATTTTAAAATAATTTAACAACCCTTGTAATTAATATCATTGGTAAACTATATAAATAGTCACTGAATTTTTAGATCATATATATTTCGGTTATTATACTTTTAAAATATTTAATAAAGTCATTCAATTTTTTGTTCGTATTTAAAAAGGTTATCTAATTTTTAGTTCACATTCGATACGGTCTCTACAGTTATATTCTGTTAAATTTTGTTGTTAAAGTTACTTTTTTTCTCAATAAAAAAATAGATAAACTATAACAATCAACACTCAAGTTTCTTCTCACTCCTATCTTGATCACTAAAGTTTAAAATTTTTAATTTAATAACTTAACTTTTGAATTATTTATATTTTGACCACTTTCAAATGACATGGTTATATAATTGAAAAATTCAATTAATCATTAAAAAATCATGATTTTTTTTTTATATTAGATTTACCATATTACCATATTTCATATTTAACAAGCAAAGTAAAAAATATTACTTGAATAAAAATATTTAAATTATCTGATTTAATTGGTATAACATAAGATCGATAATTGAATAATTTAAAATTAATAATTAACCAAAATAATTTTTTAAAGATTAATCAAACTCGATTTCAGTATAAATTTTTAAAATAAATTATTTTGATTCGGTTGCTGTTCATAATTTTAAGCAAAATTAATTAAATAATCTTATCTATTATATATAATATTTTTAAACTTTATATGTTATAGTATCTTATAGTTTAATAATTTTGATACAATTCTGTTTTCTTAACAATAGTTCTAGTAAGATTTGAGGAAAAAATAACTTTAATAACAAAATTTTATATAATATCAAATTAAAGATCATATCGAATATGAACTAAAAATAAAATAATATTATCAAATACGTATTAAAAATTAAATAATCTTATTAAATATTTTAAAAATATAATAATCAAAATAAATCTTATTTAAAAATTCAATAATCATTTATGTAATTTACCCCAATATCAATTAAAATGGAAGGGGTTGTGGGTCATTGTCATATCATATGTGATGATTATTTTGGAACCACAAAATTGAACCAAACGCCTCGTTTCCGCGCATATTAGCCACCGAAAGCAACCTCGCTCTATCTTACGCTCCCTCGATTGCTACCAGACAACCACTCCATAAGTACTTACGTAGCTTCTCCCTCCTTCATTCTCTCCACAGCTTCGTTAAAATAATAATAAAAAAAATGTGATTTTCCATTATTTTTCTCAACTCAGAAGCCACAAAATCTGTTAAAAAATCTGGGATTTTCATTCTTTCTTTATTTACAAAGTTTACTGCTAAGAAAGAAAGGGAAGATATAATGGTTTGTCTGCAGATTATGAACCTTGTTTTCTTTCCTATCTCGATTTCTTCTGGTTTCAGGAAGAAAAATCTCAGCTTCAGTACATGTAGAGGCTTGCATGGCCAAAGATGTAGAATTCGTTGTGCTGGTGACAACAAAAGCAATGGTATGTCATCAAGTTTTTGAATTTATTTAGGCGGATTATGAATTGGGTGTTTTTGTTTTGGAGTAGGTGACGAGCCGCCTGAGTCACTGTTTATGAAGGAGTTGAAGAGGAGGGGGATGACGCCCACTTCATTGCTGGAGGATGTAAATTATGGGTTGACTGAGGAAATGGAAACAGGGGAAGAAATGACAAGTTTCTCTACAAGGAAGGTGGTCTCAAGTGATTACCAGAAGAGCTTATCTAATCAAAGACAACGCTCCATGGAATTGAATAGTGAAGGCCTTGAGGTTGGTGGATTTTATGTAATGCTTTTGCATTGTCTCTACTGTTAATACTCTTGTGGAATCTTTTTCATACACTTTCTTTCTTCTGTGGACTAATATGGTTTATCTTGGTAATGTGATTTGAATTATATACATTCTGAATTGTAGTGGTAGCTTCATAATCTTAACGAGCTAGATGTGGGGCATGATCTGCAGTTGTTTCCTTGATTGGATTTTGAAGGGAAATGAGAACCAACTTCACTTTAATTCTGAGGTTCATATACATTCAAGGTGGTTCTAGATATGTGCAATAGGAGAGAAAACTAAAATGTCTCTATAATCTATAGATTTTGAATCCTGTTATACTCGATTTTTATTCAAAAGTTAGCATACTATGCATACATTAAATCAACAAACGTTTATTTGTTTAAAAAGAATTGAGGGTCTCATTTTAATAAATCTTTTAATCACCCTACATGGTTTTTTATATGGTTGAAAGAGGTGGCAGTCTGGATAAGAAAAGGGATTTTGGGTTCTTGGACATGCTGGATGCTAGTTTTAGAAGTTACTGCATGAGCCTTGCATTGTTTTTACAACGTGGTCTTGTCATTTATTAAACATTTTGGAAGAAGAAACAACATCCTCCTCTGTTTTCAGATGTGTTCTTTCCACTGCAGTGACCATTATTTGAGTTGTGTTTAATCAAGTAGATTTGCCTTATCTTAGTTTCTTCCTATCAATTGACTGTCCTGGGATTACCAAGACCTTTTGTTTTTGTTCTTAGCCTTAAACATTTTGTATTCATTTATTTATTTCAGTGTGACTCAGCTAATCTCTCTGTACTTCAAACCATGTCAATGTTTATGGTAATTTAGTTGGTGAATTTGTGAACTTATGTTTGCATTATTCAGGGGCTAGTTCCACGGGCGAAACTGTTGCTAACACTTGGAGGAACTTTCTTCCTTGGCTTTTGGCCTTTGATCCTTTCGACAATCGCATTCTTTTCCGCTCTCTACCTCGTAAGTTGCCTTTCCTTTACTCCTGGATTTTACTATCATTAAAATGTTGCTGTTGCTCCAATGAGCTTACAGGAACAATCACCTTGTTCTTCAATTAAAAGTTTGATCATCCAATATCTTATATCTAAATCATTGCCAGCAGACTTTCATTCATGTGTTTCTGATGCTTTTTGCTTGGCTTTGATTGTTATAAAAATTACTGTCCTGAAGTATTTCGGATCGTCGTTCGTTCATGATGGAAGTGAGACACCTGTTTCCCTGCCGCAATACATAGACCCTTATGCACTTTTAGAAGATGAAAGGATTTCTGGATCAACCTCTCCTTTAAATTGAAGAGCAACATGCAATAAAAGCTTCTTAGGCTTATAAATTCCAGGTTTGTGTGGCATATTTCCTTCACCTCTGTACTTTTTTCTTTGTAAAATCCTCTTATATTAGCATCAACTTCTCACTCCAACTGAAACCTTTGTGCCTTTCCTACTGTTTTACACATCCTATTTCTTTGCCAACTTGGCTTGGTTGCTACCTTTCCAACAACAAATTCATGTCAATAATACTAGGATAATAGATCATATAAGTTACTCACTTGTGCAAGTATACATTGGAAACGTTGTAGCGCGTAAATTCTATGACATGACAATTATTCCGACGAAGCCGAAATTTAACTTATAATCACTATTGTCTTGTAATAAATGTACCTATATCATTTAGCTTATGAGGAATCATCTAGTTCTCATGTTCCCATACCCATATAGCATGCTTCTTATATAAGATGCAAATCATTTAACACATTCATGCCATTTTACATTTCTTATGAACCTATTAATCATGCTACTAATTTTGGTAATTCACAACATAGATTTTACTATAAGATCCAGATTTTCGAATCTATGTTGTGCGTTAACTCGAGCCATGGATGATTGATCTGTTAAGGTACTTGGGTCTTTTGGGCCAAGTTGGCCTTAGTTGATTGAGAATTGGACATGTATTGAGATAAGGGAACTTTAGAAAGAGGAAGAACTTAAAGACATGTATACCATTTTGTGAAAACATGGTTTCACCAAATTTATTTGGTTTTGTCTTCATGTAGGGACAAAGGGAGTGGCAGATGGCTTTGACCCTTTTCCCTCTTCACTTTCTCCTTCTTCCATCTTTACTGCATGCCCTTTATAATTATATCTTCAATTCAGAAAAGTAGAGGGGTTATTGATATATATTAGTTTGATTGTAGAGTAAATACAAAAGTATTGGTTTATCTCGAGTAGGGGTGAGTGTTTGATCGAGTTGTGTCAAGTTAAAATTTTTTGAGTTATTCAAGTTAACGAGTCATATTTTACAACTCAAACTTTATTTAGTTTTTTTATTTGATTCGAGTTTAAAAAATTTGAGTCGAGTCACGTTTTAAGTTCTTATAAAAATTTAATTATAATTATTTATTATATTAAGTATAAGTTAATTCTAGTTTAAATGACTTTCTCTAATCATATAAGATATGTACATATATTTCTTCATATGTGGTAATATTTTTTTATATTTTTATATATCAGTATATATCATAAAAAATTGAGGGACTCATCTCAAACTTAAAAATAAATCCTCTAATTACTAAAAATTTTGAGTTATTCGATTTTTCATTTTAAAGCTCAAATATTTTTTAGTCATGTCAAGTTTATAAAATTTTGAGTCGAGTCAAAATGAGTCAAGTGTTTTCGCCTCGCATCGAGTCAAATTATTTAGTTTTTTTAATTGAGTCGAGTTTTGTTCAATCCTAATCTCAAGGTCGCTAGACAAGGACAACACTGGCCATTTTTGTCGTCTCGTATGCTCTAATACTAAAAAAATTAAACTTTATACTTTAATTTTAAATTATAATTTTTTTTAAATAACTAATAGTGATTACAGTAGTATCTGTTCTAGAATATAATCTCCACTATTTGACATTGATCACTCAATCACTGTGCTAGCATCACTGGCGTTCGAACCCGTAACCTCTAAAAACAACGATCTTTCCTTTATATTATAATCTTTTAAACTAACCTTAAATATTAAATTCTAAATATAAGATAAGAAGGTGAAAAAGAAAATTTTCCATTTGGCAGGCAAAGATGATGCAAGTAAATGGAATTGAAATTTCCATGTACGAACACTTGTCACTCAATCTGTCAGCTTTCTCTTGGTATTAAATACATACAAATTCAAAACTTTTATTTATTACATGAAATCATGTGCATCCAAAACCCAGATTGACTGCCTGAATCAGATTTACAAGCTGGAAAGGATTTAAATATGATTCTTTAAGCTGCTTGTAAACACATGCATGGCGATAATAGACATGCAGACGTCTGCCCTGGGGAATGGAAACAAGGCTGCAGGTCGAGACATGAACAGAAATGATCTAAGTCGTATAGAAACAGCACAATGGCATTCTCCCCCATGGTTTGTTTACAAAGGAATTGAAGGTTTTGGATTTGGTGGTGGTTGGAACAACAATGGACGTTTTCTCCCATACTGACTTACATACCTTGTCCAATATGATGGCATGCAACTACTCTCAGGGGGCGGAGTTAGGAATTTATTTAAGGGGTGTCATTTGCGTAAATAATATTTAAGAGAAATTAATTATTTATAAAGGGTGTAAATTTATATATATAAGAATGTTAAATTATTTATAGAGGGTGTCAATTATAATTTTTTTAATTTCTTATATATAAAAATATAGAAAAACATAATTTTTTAAAAAATTTTAGGGTGTCTATTGATACCCTTTTTTTCGTGTAGTTTTGCCTATGCTCAGGGATATCAGAAGGGGTAAAAGTCTATTAAGTTTTTAAATTTAAAATTAAAAGAGACAAAAATCTTATTTTGATATTATTTAAACTAAAAAGGACTTTAAGTGTAATTATACTAAAATAATTTGAGAGGGAAAAAACCCTTGGTATACATAACTTCGTCACTAACTACTCCACTTACCGTTTAATATATAATAACAAACCAAAAAAAAAGTCCCCCATTGAAGTTTTTTTTTTCTTTCCAAACAAATAAAACCATGGAAACAATTCATGCCCAACCAAAAATAGTTTTGTTTTTTTTACTATTACTTTTCATATTTAAACTAAACAATTTAAAAGTAATTTTTCAAATCACTTTTTAAAAATATTTTTCTACCGTATTTTTTAAATGTAATGTCAAACTGATCCTAATTTCAATACCTATGGCCGGTTTCAAGACTCTTGAAGGTACTAGAAAACTTGATTTTGGAGAAATTATATTATGGGTAAGTCTCACCATGTGTCCATGAGACTAACCACTAAAAATCACCTATCTCATCATTTTTTTCATGTCATATTTTTTCTAAGTGAATCTTCACTCATATTTACTACTAATTTATTTTAAAAACAGTTTTTTCAAGTGAAGATTCACTTGAAAAAATATTACATGAAAAAATATAAGATGCATGTTTTTTAGTGGTTGATCCAATGATTGACATGATTAGACTTACCCATGATATAATTTCTCCTGATTTTAAAATTCAAACTCTATAATTCATATTTTGACTTCGAATATACCTTCCAAACATCCTAAGCATCAATCTTGAATCTCTAAACGCTTTCTAAACATCAAAATATTATTAATTAGAAACTTCAAATGGACATTAAACATGACAAAATGATTTTCACCATTAAAGAAGCTTTGAACAAACTAAGCACATTTAAATCATCAAACAAACCATGCATTAATCATATAGCATTTAGAGGGTAGATTATATTAGCTCTATCCAAAGTAATAATAGGGAAGCTCCCCCTAAGTTTCTTCAAGCTTTTCTTTTGACCTAGGAAGATCCACCAACTTTAATGAGAATTTAAACAAAATACATATGGCATTAAAAAGTACAATCTTTACAAGTTATAGTGTACAAACAAATAGACAATTACCTATGGAGAAGAAAATGATTAACAAAGTTCATCATTAACCTTAAGCTTGCCACAAGGGACGAAGCTGTATGGGGTGGGTGGAGCAATCGCCCCCCACCCTCGAAGAATTTTTTTTTGTCCTCCTATTTAAATTCTTTTAAAAAATGTTATTTTTATTTACTTCTAAACATTTATGTTTTGCCCCTCAACCCTAAATCCTGACTCCGTTCTTGCTCGTCACTAAATTCGAATCGATCCAAAACACAATTTTTAATGATTTTGAGCTTGAAACAATGGCCAAAGATGATAAGGTACTTCACTTGATTGAGGGACACAACTTCAGAAAGTTTTCACCTTGGTTTATAGTTTTTAAGCTTGAACATGGATGAAAAAGAAGAGATGGAGGAGGAGAAAGAAGAGACAAGGGAGGATATGAGGACAATGGGAACATAGATGGTTTGAGATTTGAGAGAATGAAATGATCCTGCCCATTAGTTTTAGTTCTCTGGTATAAAAACAAATTTAATTGTTTGTGAATGAAAACGGTTAATCACAAGCGATAAATGACTTGAAATGACATGACATACATGATAATGCACACTAACATAAAAGTGTCGTATAGATAAAAGTATTGACTTGAAAAAATGACACATCAATAAAAATAATTTTATAAAATTATATAAAATATAAAATTTTCTATTGACGTGTCACTCTATTAAGTTATTTCAAGTTGTTTATTATTAACTAATTATCAAGTTTCATGTACGAAAGGATTATATTGACCTAAAATAAAATATTAAACGTTAAAAATGTGCTTTAAGAGAGTATCTAATCAAACATCATGAGCATTTTTTGATATTATGCTTAAAGAATTATCCTTATTATTTGGGTCAATCCGAAAACCAATAATAAACCCAAATTTCTAGTCTTACATTTTTTTTTGAATTAACTAATAGTGATTACAGTAGTATCTGTTCTAAAATATAATCTCCACCATTTGACATTGATCACTCAATCACTTTATTAGCATCACTAATATTTGAACTTATGACCTCTAAGAACAACCGTTCCTTTAACCACTTGGACTAGAGGGCTCGTGCTTAATCTAACAAGTTTAAGTGAACTCTAATGGGATGCTTAAAACTCGAATCTGAGACACAAATATCGTCTAAACCTTGAATATTACGTATCAAGTCAAGATAAATATCAATTTGAAATTTATTTCTTCAAATTTAAATATCAATTTTAGAAAAGTTGACAAATTAAAGTACCAATTAATATAATAAACTATTAAAATATGATAGAAATAAGGCATGTGGGTATAGACCTAATGTTTTCACACCCTAAATCCCCATAGTTTGTATCT
Source organism: Abelmoschus esculentus (assembly GCA_035048815.1). NCBI lineage: Eukaryota > Viridiplantae > Streptophyta > Magnoliopsida > Malvales > Malvaceae > Abelmoschus > Abelmoschus esculentus. Next base: position 4,155,163 of record JAUCBN010000038.1, read on the forward strand.
TTTCTTGATCAACTTTCTGAAATTTTCAACTGAATACAAATTATATAAATCTGCATAGAAATTGAGGAAGAAATAGATGCATAAAAAAAACAAAGCAAGAGACATACAATTGTGTATGACACCAAGTTCGAGGACAGCTGCCAAGCAGACAAGGTTTGAGAGGAAGCAAAGCAGCATTTATATATTATGCAAACAAATTATTTTAAAAAAATTAAAATAATAGCCTTGTAAAAGAGAGCAAAGTATTAAATATAATGGGGGCATGTTCCTTTTAGGTAAGCAATATCCACAGGCAGGATCTTCTGTGCTTAAAAAAAGGGTTATGGAGATGCATATGTGTTATTCCGACAATAGCTTCATCTGTCCATTTCCTTCATCATCTCTTAGCCTTGATATGAATGCCCATCTCCTCTCTTATGTGCATGTTTAGGCCTAAAGTTCTGAGTTTTGAACCATGCTTGGAGACATGGGGTCTTGTCTGTATTCATGGCAAATGCATTTTCATTATTTGAATCTTGGATTTCTTTTCTTTCAAATTTCCACCAAACAAGAATACTCGAAGAGTAAATCAATGATGTATCATGCCTGCATGCACGGACGGACTCAGAATTTTATGTAAGAGGGTGTAAGCTATCAAGAAGTTATATTAAAATGTAGGGGTGTAAGATTATAAGAGTTTAGGGGTATAGAATTAGATTATCAATAAAGAAAATATATAAAATATAGGAGAGTTTAAAATTTTTAGGGAGAGCGACTGCAACCCAGTACCCCTAGGTCCATCCCTGCCTGCAGACAGGTGATTACCAGGAGCATTTGGGTTGGAATTGTAGATAAGAAGTAGTTTATTACAAGACAAGCATGGGATTTGGACAAAAAATTGTGATGTGGACAGATATGTAAGGAATGTCAAAAGATTAGGAGGCATAATAAAGCTTAAACTTTCATGGCAGTGGGAAAATCCACATTTGGAAGCAAGGATATATGCCAATTTGTAGCTTTCCACATGTATAAATTTTGTATGACTATTAGTTTCTTGTTTTAAAGTGAGATTAGTGTAATGAGGGGGGGGGGGGGGGGAGTAAAGCATTTCCCTCATATTATTTGATGAACTTAGGTGATCAAGTGGTCTGCAAGTTGATCTAAGAGAGCTTGGTGCTCCATTCAAGAAACATAATTTTGCTCTTCCTTGGTTGAAAAAAAACACAAAACAAAGAAATTTTATTTCCATGTTCTGCTCTTTAGCATGGAATTTGGACAAGAAAAGAAAGGAACAAGATGATGAATTGATGATCATCCCCTCTGAGATCTGAATCTTTTCATTCTTGGAGTCATAAACTCCATTGTAGCAGCTAGCAAGAGCAGGTTCCTATTCAGAAACTTAAAACTCTAATTTCTTTAAAACAACCTGTCAATGTAGAAACTTGCAATGAGTTGATAGTTCAAAAGGAAGAAGATGAAGAAGAAAATGGTTTACAATGTTGGAAAATACTGTCAAAAGAGAACCAATTGGAAGTCACTTAACTGGTGACCTTGTAGGTGGTTTCCGGATGGAGAAGGCTGTAAAAATCCAAACTGGTCGTGTAAAGCAGGTCCTCCCTGTAATAATTCAATGGTTATCAACAAGTTTTAATCACAGATTAAGAATGACCAACTATGAACTACCTGAACCTGAAACTGTGTTGCAGAGAACCCTTGGGGATAATGGAAGGCACTTTCCTCCATTGAAGCATGAGTATTGGTCTAGATATTTGTCAAGAAACACAGACTCAACAGTCAACACCATTACAGATAAGAGACTGATTCAGAGAAGATATGGGTGATATTAGTATTACCTTGGAGAAATTGATGAGGGGAGAGCTGGCAGTATCATCAAGTAAAGAAGGCAGCTGTTGATGATCTACCATCTGTCTCAGATGTTGCTTGTTCTTATGTGTTTTTCCAACATTTTTGTTCAATGTAAGAACTTTAGGCACAGTGTACTGATGCTGATTGTCATCATTGAAATAACCATTATCTTTATAGAAATGTGGAGGCCCAGAAGATGCATCAGAAACCATGGAAAGGTCTTCTTCTTCATCATCCACATCCACATCCACAACCTGTTCTTTACCCTTATGACCCTGCCTGTGTTCATCACAGAAACCACTCTTTCTACCATCAGAACCAAAGGATTGTTCCAAGTAACTAGTCCAACCAGATTCACACCCACTACTGCACTCACAGGACAAAACATCCATTCTTTCTTCCTTCTTCCTCTTCTGAGTTTCAAATCAAAACCAAAGGGCTCTTTTTAATGAAGTGAAAGGGATGAAAGAGAAGAAAACTCAGAAAAGGGTGGTAAGTGTAACTCAGAGATGGTGAGGTTACATGTGTGTCCTATATAAGTGTGTGGGTTGAAGTTGTAGTGAAAAAATGCAGAGAGCAATTAAGACAAGGAGGCTCAAATCCCAGACTAGTTTTGTCTTCATCCTCCCCATTCAGCCATTGATGTGAATGAATCAAAAGTGCCAGTTGGGTGGGTGGGTTCTAGTGGGTGCATGTAAGTAAAAATGAAAGAGAGAAAGGCCATTCACATGCTAGACAGCAAAGCACTGTATGTACCCTCTAATGAAAACTGGGCTCACATCCATTTTCATAGCCACACCCTTCACCATTAATATACTATCATCTCTTCTCTCTGTATATATAATTTAGGGCACAAATCTTCTACCTCCTAATCATAGTTCTATTAGTGCACTTTAAATTAATAGTTTAGGATTTAGGGTTTAAGATTAGAGGTTGTGGTTAGGGTTTAGGAAATTAGGGATAGGTTGTATTTTTTAGGGTGTAGGGTTTGAAATTCAATTTTCTAAGATTTATAAGTAGGAAGCATGATAGGAGACATAATAAAAAGGTAGAAGATTTTTACCTATAATTTAGACGGAAGCAAAATCCTATGTAAAACGGTGAGAAATTATAAGGTGAGGCTAAAATACGTCTTAGATAAATTCTTAATATTTTTATAAAATTTTGTGTAAGAGAATAATAATTTAGATAAAATCGATATTTTTATTGATTAAGAATTTGTGTGATTATACAAATTTTTATATTATAATATAAATTCTTATCATTTGGATAAAGATTTGTATCAATTGTAAATCGTTACAGTTACTAATAATTAGATAAAATTCTGTGTAGGAGAATAATAATTTAGATAAAATCGATAGGAAATTATAAGGTGAGGCTAAAATGTAATCCTACATAAATTCTTAATATTTTTTTTTAAAATTTGTGTAGTAATGGTTAATAATTAGATAGAATTTAAAATTTTATTAATTGAGTAAGAAATTGTGTAACTATACAAATTCTTATATCACAACCTAAATTTTAACCATTTGGGATAAGGATTTGCATAAATTGTAAATCGGCCATATTTTAACTACATCACAAGGGTGCCTCACCTTAAAATTACCCGTAAAATGGTGTGAACATTTAAAAAAATTATTTAAAAATTTAGACTTAGAAATTTAGATTATCATTAAAAAATTTAAATAAAATATTAAATTATATAAATAATTATAATTTCTATAATTATATCCGCACCACTCGCTCCATATCTGTGCATCGTCAGTCTTAGGAATCGGTAAAAAATCTATAGGAAGAAGATAACAATATAGTTATACTATTTCAGGTACCGTTAATAGAGGTAGACTTGCTCAGAATGATAGATTTGATAGAAGATGAATTCGAAACAAAGAAGTACAAGTACATGTTAGTTTTGGAGACCGGTAATTTAGATTTTAAAGTTTCGATGATGAAATTTCTTTAAACAGAATTGTAGTACTCAAAAATTACCTTCAATTTAGATTTAAAAATCTCTAATTAAAATTTTTAATATTTAGGGATTTTAGATTTATTTAACCCTAGTTTTAGAAAGTACTAAATTGAACTTTTGACCAAATTGAGAATCTTGTCATGAACCTTCAAAGTTTTATAATAATTGAAATATTCATTGAATTTTACTTGTTTTAATAAATACTCTGAGTTATTAAATATTATGGTATTATTATTTGGCATGCATTTATGGATTTTTAATCGGTTATTTTATTAATTGCCAAAATATTGTTTAAGCAATTGAGTTTTATAATAATTAAATTGTTTATTGAATTTTACTTGTTTTAAGAAATACTTTGAGTTATTGAGTATTAAAATCTACAATTGATTACATGAGAGATAAGTTTTAGTATTTTATTTTTTAAAATTTAATATTTTATTTATTTGAGATTTCATATATTTTTTTGAATCGGCTACGGTGATTATTGATCGCTCAATCACTATACTGATATTACTAGTGCTCGAACCCATGATCTCTAAAAACAACAACCGTTCATTTAAACCGAACAATCTAAACCTTTAAATTCTAAACTAAAACCCTATATCTTAAAATTAATTAACTTGAGTTTACACAACTTGTGTACCAACTTTTCCCATGATAAGACTTTTAATGAGACGTGACAAATAACGATCTATTCGAGTCCAACATGATCAAAGATCGATCAAGACACTTATACAATTGGGCTTGAATCAAGCTCGAACACGATTCGAATTCTTAACGAGCTGACTCGAGCTCAAATTTCTCAGACTCATTAAAAATTACTCAAACTCAAACCCAATTCAAAATCTTAAAGAATCGAATCGAATTCAACACTACTTAAACTCGACTCGTTTATACCCTTATAATCTTTTTCTCCATTATCATAGAGAAATCCTCTTCTCATAATTTTTTCTGTTTAAATTTTTCATGTAAATAATATTATTCTATATTTTATTGCTTTAAACACAATCAACATATTCGTTGTTTAGTTGTTATCTTTCGTCGTTGATATATACATTACTCACACATTGATCGTTTAGATTTATTTTTCAAACTATTGTTTTTGGGTAAAAATTATCTATCTTTTTTTATGTTTCCTTTGAAATTTTTTAAAAACTTCAATTTCTAACCTTAACCCTTATTTTCTACGTCCTAAATTCTAAATCCTACCTACACCCTAAAAAATACATCATACCTCTAATTCCCTAAATCCTAACCACAACCCCTAGCCTTCAACCCTGAACCTTAAACCCTAAATCGTCTAATTTGAAACGAAGACATAGAAGGAGACATAAAAAAGAGGTAGATGATTTTAGCTCTCTATTTCCACCCATTTTTATCCTTTTTCTCGTTAATAAAATGTCATTTATAGGAGATTATTAGATAAACCTTGTTCATCACGTCATTTATGGTCCAAGCAATCAAGACCGTTCATCTTTAAATAACTACCTACTAACTGTTCACCCACTAATTACATATAAGAAAAAAAATAATGATTCACTTTAAAAAAAATTAAGATAAATAGTTCTGATTAATTAAGATCACGTATAACATGATCGAACAAAATTCACCTAATAATTTTTCCCATTTATGTGTTTCCGACATGTCCTCTGTGTAAACGTTGTACTAATTACCGTTGAAACCATGACTTAAAGTGTTCATATTTTAAGCAACTTCTTGTGGTCCTCAGAGAGATGCACACCATACGGTTTGTACAGTTAAATTAAGGTCTGTGAGGACACTTTAGATGAAAGAATGCAACAGTGGAAGACAAAAAGTACAAAGTGTCTAGGGTTAGTGGTTTAAGCTTTTAATTCTTTCCATCTCCAACCTCTGCTCAGTTATATACACACACAAACCAAAACTTTAATGTCTTGTAAGGCCAATCCATTGGTACAATAAATGAAGATAGATGAAAAAAAAAACATTTTTTTTAATTATTTGAATTCGAATGATTCAAATAAGGTACTGTAAGAACTTAGTATACGAATATGTGTTAGAAAAGATAACCCTTTCTATCATCGACCTTTTTCTTTGTATATATTGATTGATCCATGTCCAGTATCGTAAATATTCATTATGAAACGATACTTTTAAATTTGTTTCATTCTTAAAATTAATATTCAAAATTTTGATATTAGTTAAAGGATATCTACTAAACCAATTGATTGTTGTTTGTATTATCAACTTTCTAAATATTATAAATGAAAAACCTAATCAACCCTCGTGGTTGCAGATGATGCGAGACTATTAATTATTAGATAGAGTCGATTTAAACATTTTCGCGTAAGAATCTGAAAGAGTTATCTAACATAAATTACTTTTAAAAACCTATTATTATAAAAAAAAAATATAATTGTCATAGTTATTAAGTCTACTAATTAACTCTATTAACCGTCAGACGAATCTGATCTTGTAAATTTATTATAACTTATCAAACATAGAATTAACATCGATCATAAGTTAAAACCGTATAAATACCCCAAGGGAAAAACAAAAAGGGATTAAAAAACGAGTATAAAGTATATGTTACCAGGGACGAAGTTATGATCAAACATTGAGAGAGACAAAGATCTATTAACCTTTAAAACTAAAAGGGAAAAAACCCTTATTTAACTATTATTTGAACTAATAAGAACCTCAAATATTATTATACAAAAAAAAAAGAAGGCTCTCATTACACACATACCTCTGTCTCCGTATGTTGCTTTCTTTATTGAATCTTCTGTATTCACATACTTTCGAACTAACGATCAATAATTTTAATTTTTCATTCAAATCAAAAGAGATGAATCATTTAAAACCACCGCAAAACAAATATCAATTTATAGTACCAATTATATTAAAATTATTATTATTATTATCATTAACGGTGGGGGTTTTAGACAAACGCAATAGGAGCGACCGCACAGGAGCCCTAAAAAGAGGGCCTCAAATTTTGATAAATTATATTCATTAGATGATGTTAATCTTGAAATTCATTGTAAAACTTTTAAAAATAATCTAAAAAATATGAATTATAATAGTTAAAACGTTATAATTGTTTCCTAAATTATAGAGTCTTAATTTTTATTCATATGACTACTGTTTTTGTAAAACCAATGGAATTTTAGACAGACGCAATAAAAACAACCGTACAAGGGCCCCTAAAAAAGATAATTGCTTCTAAAGGTCTTATTTTAATAAAATACATAGTACCTCCAAAATCGTTGAATCGACCCGATTATTATAACATATTGTATAAACGTTACCCTCTTCCTGCTTGTTGTTTTCAATTTCTCAGAATTTGTGCACACGTGTGATCACATGTGTTACTATACCAACACGAGCTTCTATATTCTAGCTTTAGAGTTTCTAGATATCACACACATGTTTGCACGTGTACACGGACTTCAAACGAAACGACTGTCTGAACCTTCGATGGTCACTTGCAGATCTTGGCTGCTGGTTCCAAGGCTTTTAGTTTTGGGACATGTTGGGTGGAGGAAAGGATCCTAATGACATAATTTTATATACTTTTAAACACTATTTGTAGACCTGATTACAAAGGACGAGTCAGGATCGAATATTGAGAAGGACAAAAGTTTATTAAGCTTTAAATTTAAAATTTGAGAGAAGTAAAATTTTATTTTATTATTATTTAAATTAAAAACTTTAAATATAATTATATAAAAAAATTAGAAGGGATAAGAACCTTTCTTAAACGACTTTATGCTAGGAAGTTTAGATTTCTTTCCTTTCTCTATTTTTTTATTAAAGACACATAAGATTAGGTGGAATTACTAAAATATTATTGTTAAATTTATTTATTTAAAAAAATATAAATTTTTTAAATTATTTCCAACGATATTATATATTACTATTCAAATAAGTAAACGGATAGATTACATCCGACTTTAAACAATGTTTTACTTACAAATAAAAAATCAGTAATATTGTTCAAAGACGGTGGGATTATAATTCGACTTTAAATAGTGTTTTACTTAAAAAAATAGATTATTTTTTGAAGACGAATGAATTACAATCCGACTTTTAGCAATTCCATTTTTTATTATCTTTGGGTAAAACACTATCTAAAGTCCGATTATAATTTACTCGACTTCTTATACATTAAAGTACCATATTGTTAGAAATAAAGTGGGGATTGTCATATTATTAGAAAAAACAATTTAGACAACAATATTAGGGTAAAAACACCGATAAGATCCATTTACACAATATGAAATTTTGTAGTTTTACATAATATTTTTATAAATTGATTGATGCGATTGAGCGTAAAAATAAGATATTTTTAAAAGGAAAAAAGATAAATAAATTCAGATTTAACTAAATATTTTCCCTATAAAAATAACAATGCATTCGAATTTTATTATATTATTTATGATGTTAATATAAATTCACATCTTAGTAACAAAATAATGTTTTTTTTACTTTGTTTTTCCACCACAAAATATGTTGGTGCATATACACACAAATGGAAGGTACTATATGCAACTTGGAAGCTGAACATTTTGTTAAATTTAAGGGCTTTCACTTACCCAACAAAGGAGTATAGGTTGACACCCATGGACTGTGTACATTGCATAGGTTAATGAGGAAAGAATTTGGTCCCAAAAGTCTTATGTTTTTTCAAGAGTGAAACTTGTATCAATTATTTGCAAAAACTTTATAATAATACAAGCAATGATTATTGTCTTAAGGGTTAAGAACGGTTGTTGTGTTGTTGTTTTTAGAGGTTATGAGTTTGATTGATCATCACTGTTATAGCATCGTGAAACTCATGAGCCGAGGCTACAGGTAGTGGGGGTTCTGGACAGGCGCGATAGGAGCGATCGACATGCCTTTAAAAATTAGGGCCCAAAATTTTGATAAACCACATTCATTAGATGATCTTGAAATTTTATGTCATAATTATGTCCTAAATGTGATAGTTGATTCTAGAATCGTATTGATTATTCATATTTCTATTGTTTTTATAAAAATAGTGAGGTTCTGGACAAGCGCAATAGAAACGATCGCATTGAGGCTTTAAAAAGAACAATTACTTCTAAGGTCACATTTTTAGAACTAGTAAAAATTATGAATAATTGCTCCGGGACACATTTTAATAAATTGCACAAGACCCCTAAAATCTTTGAACCGCCCCTAGTTGCAAGCTAGTGTAAAAGTATCACTATTACCAGCATAGTGAAACCTATGAACCGAGGCCACAGGTTAGTGAAAACTGAGGGGTTTCTATATCTGGTCACCTCCTGCGCCGGATTGTTTCAAAATCAATACTGACGGGGCTCGGAATATAGCAAACAGATCGACATCTTATGTTAGACTAATAAGGGATCAGTTTGAACAATGGTTGTTTGGTTTGTGGAGCTTGCTCGATCCTAGCAGCAGAATTGTGATGGGGTTCTTAACGAATTAAAAGATAAGTAAACCGTGTCGTGATATAGAAGTCTCTGCCTTAGAAACAATTCGTCCTAATGTGTGTACTCGCTATTTTAGACGATTGTCACCCGAAGGTTAACACGGTCGCTCCAAACAATATATACACAAAGTTTCGAGTAAACTACGACAGTAGTGATCGTCTGAACTGGAGTCGAAAGAAAAATAACACAGGCTTTTCAAAAAATACTCTCAAAATCTCTCAAAAAATGCAAAATAGAATTCTGATTGTTAATGAAAAATTAGAGGAAAAACCAAGCCAATCTGGCTAGTGATAACACACAAAGGACTCCCATGTTCTCTATCACTTAATATAAGAGTGGAGGATATCCTAATAAATACTCATTCACAAGGGCATTTATTATCAATGTGGGATCTAATCATTATCCACAGATGGTTCCTTCGGCATTCGAAGTCAGGTGTTTAGGACCAATTCAAAGATTTTGAGAGCCTTGTGCATTTTATTAAAATCAAACTTTTATTCTATAATCAATAAGATATATAATTTTTTTCTTCAACAACATTTTATCAGATTATCCTCTTAAAAATAAAAATTAAATATTAAATAACTAAAAATCAAATATTTTTAATTTTTCACCTAAAAAGAAATAATATTTTTCATATTTTAAATTTTATATAATTGTTACATCTACACATGATTATATATATTTGTATTTTTATAAATATTTAATTTATTTATTTTTATTTTTAATGTCCCTCTTCTAGATCTTGTATAGTCGTTTTTACTATGACTGTTATGTCGTAAATGTTAATCTGAATCGTGGGAAGGCATGTAAGAGCCCAGGTTGAACGAGAGATTATATCATAAGCCCGGCTCGTCACATTAGCCGTGGTCCCTAACCAATGAAAATCACCCATTTTACCACTAATCATTCATGTTATTAATATAATTTTCAAAAAATATATTTTTTAAATGACATAAAAAATAAGTAAAGATTCATTGTTGAAAAAAATGACTTAAAAGATAATGGTGAAGTGGATAATTATAATTAGATGAGATCATAGCTGATGTGATAATTCATGCTCATGATATAACTTCTCCGGGGTTGAACATACCTCAAATTCACATCAATCTAATAGGGAACGAAATAGATTCGACTAAGAAAAATCCAAGCTTTCGGCTTGAATTTTGTCCCATTTTGGATCAAGCAACGTATTCTATTTGACCTACTTTAGAGTTAACGACTTCAAAACTTAAGTGGTGGCTCACAAAGAAGGTTGGGAATTATCTCACACACGCTGCCTTAGCCGTTAAGTTTGAGCAGAGAGGAACCACATCTTAACATGGTAAGAAAATTCAACTATATAATCTAACCTCTCCTCAACTGATTCGTCTTCCCCAACTCTCCTCTCTGCCTCGACGTTTGGGTCAAAAGAAAATCAGATTCAGCAGCAAGACTCGTTGTTTCTCAACAAGGGATGAGTTACTACAATCAGCAGCAACCTCCTGTCGGCGTTCCTCCTCCTCAAGGTAAAACAAGCCTCAACCTTCACTCCATGATTACTTTTTTCTTCTTTTTTTCATGGTTTATTTGTGATTGAGAGATTTAGGTTACCCTGTCGAAGGATATCCTCCAAAGGATGCTTATCCACCGCCGGGATATCCTCAGCAAGGGTATCCTCCTCAATATGTTCAGCCTCCTCCTCAGCAAAAACGGAGTTCTGGTTTCCTTGAAGGCTGGTCAGCTCTCTCTCTCTCTACCCCGTGTGTCTCTGAATATTTCCTCGTCAATTCCAGACAAATCTTGTACAATTTAAGGTTGGATGAATCCATTTGATTCTGTCTTGCAGTTTGGCTGCTCTCTGCTGTTGCTGTCTTCTGGATGCATGCTTTTGAGGAACAGTCCACTACTACCCGCCAGCCCCCAGCCAGCGTAGGAAGGATGTCAACTCTCTTTATAATACTGATCATATTATAATATTACATCCTTTTGTTTCATCTCTATACTAGTCTGTACTTGTAATTATATTAATGTCAGTTATATAATATTTAGATAATTTTGATACTTGTAATGGTAATAAATACAAAACTATAAAAATAAATTTTAAATAATTAATTATTATATATTCTCATTAAGTTGTCTGATGTTTATTAACAAATAGGATGAGTCTATCACGTGCGTCGAATACCGCTGAACACCACTAGCGCTGAACATTGTTGAATACTATTAAACTAATTAATAAAAATTAAAAATTTAAAGGACTTAATGTATAATTAGTAATTATTTAAAACAAAATTTTAATTAAATTATTTTCTATAGGAAGAATTACACAGGTAATCATTCAACTACCATCATTTTTTTGTGTTGGTCATCCAACAAAATTTTTAGTGATAACCGTCACTAACATTTTTTTTATTCTCATTTTGATCGTCTTCCATTATATATTTAACGAAAATTATAAAATGACATGATTTAATAATAATTTTAGTTTCTAAAATTATTATACTATATCAATTTAATCCTAATAGAAAATAAATCATCAAATATTTGGATTAAACCCTAAATTTTTCATCCACCTTCTTTTTTCTTTACAACACTACTCTTGAAATTAATTAACCAACTCACTTTTTATTTCTTTTTTTTTGTGTGTCTTTGGGTAACTTATTAAGTTTTAAATTATAAAACACCATTTTAATTTTATGATTTGTTTTTTAAATCTAATTTAACTTTTTCGATTCTTTAAGTTACTCATATATAAGTCAAATTTGTACAAATATTTTAACATTTAACATATAAATATTAAAATAAAGTAATATCAATTGAAAAATTATTTCTGCAATTCAAAGATTTTTTAAACGTTTATTCTAATTCCAATCAAATTTATTGTATACAAAATTATTATTTTTAATACTAAACTTATAAAACAATAATTGGATATCAGTTTCTTCTTAATTTTAATCAAAGTTCAACTCATAACTATTTTTCTATTAAAAATCAGTTTTTAAAAAATACATTTTCGAACATAAATTTAAATTTATTAAATATTTTAATTAAATTATGTTAGTTACATTGATTGAATAGTAAAAAAATCAAAACAAGATTTGATGAGTATTGTTTGTATTATTATGCGGGTTTATATAAAAATATAAGAACTTATTTGATGAGTTTTTTTAATAAGATTAAATTAATATAATATCATAAATTTAGGGATTAAAGTTATTATTAAACTATGTCATGGTACAATCTTATTAAACATTTAATGTTTGATGACCAAAACAATAATAAAATAAAATATTGGTGATAATTTTGATAAAAAAAATAATTGAGTGACCAAAACAATAATAAAATAAAATATTAGTGATAATTTTGATCAAAAAAAATAATTGAGTGACCAAAACAAAAAAATGTGACAATTGAATGACCACCCTTATATTTATCTCAATAAAAATAATTTAATTAAAATTTTATTTTAAATAATTATTAATTATATGTTGAGTCCTTAAAATTTTTAATCTTTATTAATTAGTTTAATAGTGTTCAGCAGTGTTCATCATTAACGGTGTTCAACAGTGTTCGACGTCCGTCGTAGAATTTTTATTAACAAATATTATTAAATGAAATTATTTGTATTTATTTTGACATTAACTGACCATATCTTTAAGTGATTCATAGACTTTAGTTTGAAAAATTGTAAGTAAGTAAAAATCAATTTACTACTAATGGAAAATTTATTAATAGGTTTTGTTATATTTTTATCAATTTACTACTTTTGTAATAAACGTTTCGAAAATCTCTCTATCTTAGATTTAACACTTGTGGGTAAAAATTAGGGTAAACTGCAACAAAGGTCACTCAATTATGGGTATAGTTATATTTGGATCACTTAATTATTGAAAGTTATATTTGGATCACTCATTTAAGAGTAAAGTTACATTTGGCTCATCTAATTGTTAAAGATTACATTTGGGTCACCTAATTATTGAAAGTTATATTTGGGTCAATCATTTAAGGGTCAAGTTACATTTGGGTCATGTAATTATTAAAGGTTATATTTGAGTCAGTCAATTATAAGTAAAGTTATATTTGAAAAAGTATATCAATTTGATCTTTTTTCCCTTCTAAACCACATGAATACCATTGTTAATATTAGAGTATTTCATTTGAAATCATTAATTAATCTAATACACGAATTGATAAAACTTTTTTTTAAATATGAAGGGTGACATAAATGTAATCTTACCTATAATTGAGTAATCCAAATGTAACATTTATTAATTGGGTGACCCAAATGTAATCTCACATAATTAAGTGACCCAAACATAATTTTCAGTAATTGAGTGACCCAAATGTAACCCTACCCATAATTTAGTGACCTCTATTACGGTTCACCCTAAAAATTATCACTCTCCTTAAACACCCACAAGAGTGAGAAATTATATCATGGGTTAGTTCTACCACGTCATCCATGGGACCGACCAACGATAATCATCCACTTTATTATTTTTTAATTCTTAAAGTGAAGATTCACTTGAAAAAAAATAATATGGAAAAGTTGATGAAGTGGATAGTTATCATTGGTCGGTCCCATAGACACGTGATAGGACTGACCCATGATATAATTTTTCCACAAGAGAAGACCAACAAAGTTTTCATAAGACATATAGTATGGTACTAAGAGAGTTTGTTCTTAGTATCTAATCAAACATGGAACATAAAAGTCAAAGCTTGAGAAGGAACAGCATAATCATCCCTTTGAACGAAAAATTATTAAGTGAAGTCTGTTCATCGCGTTATTTATACTTCCTTGGCATGACATCAAAAGCCTGAAAATAAGCCTGGATGCAGAAAAGTCAATAAAGCAACATCCCATAAGCTCAAATCAATGAATCTCAAACAACCAATTAAAACAATAAACCCTCTTGTCATTTGGAAAAAACTTTTCTAAACATATGCTAAGATCTTCGAGAAGCATATCTTCATCTAGTTCTTCATGGTTAGCAGCCTTTTCTATGCTTCAGTAGCGTAAAGGGAAGATTGTCCTCTAGTTGAATTCCTCTACCTAATGTGCCAGCCATTCCAGCCTAATGTAAAAGCTTGAAGATATTATTAAGTTCTGATTAAATAAAATTTAATGTAAATTTAGAAGTTATAAAGGACCGTCCGGAGTTTAGTCTCGTGATAATATACTTGAGGTCGTACAACAATAACATTTCCTAGAATAATTGAATCAATAAGTTTAGCAGTTAAACCTCAAAAAAAAATGAACTAACTACAACACCCGAGACAGAATTAAGATTTGGAGTTAAGGGGACAAAACACAAATGTTTAAAAAGTAAGAGGACAAATTCATAAAAAAAATAAATAAAAAATCTTTAAGGTAAGGGCGATTGTGGATGACGTGATGCACATCTGTGATGGGCTGAGTGGCCGCCCGCGATAAGGGTATTTAACTAATGTAGGGTCGAATTGAAATTTGAGTTTATGGGTCAAGTTGATATTTTATATAAAAATCATGAGACAAATTAAAAATAAATCTTGGTTTGAATGCTATGGAATTTTGGTTTGGAATTTGTCTTTTACTTTCACTCACAAAAGGATAAGTTTTATGGTGACTCTAGGATCTTCTGTGCAGCTCAGGGAGTCAGGCCTTGAGCAAGGAACTAAGACATGTTTTAGTCAGCAGTCAGCAGATCAACCAGGACTAGGCAATTGAGGAAGACTTAAGACCCAACCAGTGCTGGTTATCTCAAGGCGTCTTGCTTTCCTTAGACAGTTTCATCAGGCAGGGAAAACTGGAATTCCCAGATAGCAGCTTTAGAATATTTCCATACATCAATTGGGTCGTCACAATGGCCTAAAAGTACGAGAAATTATATTACGAGTTATTTCCGTCATATTATTTATGAGATCAATCAATTAAAATTATTTATTTCATTATTTTTTTGCTTTATTAGTTTTTACACTTGTAAAGATTTACTTGATAAAAATAATGAGACGGAAAAAAATTAAATGAATGATTTTGATTAGTTGATCTCATAAATGACGTGGTAGAATGATCTATAATACAATTTTTAAAAAACAACAACCACCATTTCTCTGTTTCGAAACCTACCAATAGAGAAAGGCAATAGGATTGATCCTTGGCTTTTCTAACATTAGGTCGGTTAAAATTGGGCTAAAATAAGATAGAATAGAAATTGTTAGAAAAATTATAAGAATTTTGATATCAACTTTTCAATTTATATCAAAATTCTTATATTATTTTTTAAAAAAATTAGGTATATATAAAAAATTTTATACCGTCGAGAATTTTAATTTTTTTTAAGAAATTCTATATATATCGAAATCCTTATTTTTTTTTATAAAAAAGCGATACATACTAAAAAGTCGATACTAAATTTTACAATATTTATAATAATTTTGATTCTGTATTATTTTAACTTTATTTTAATTTATTTTATCCTAGAATTTATCCAATATATATGCTTTTTTATTTTGCAGTACTTCCTCATAAGCGTTCTGTCTTCCACTCTTCCTCCAAATTAATCAAATTTTAAATATGTGATAAAAAATTAGAGATTTAAAAATGTTATTTCAAATATTAAATTTTTACGTTTTGATCATTATTTCATAACTTTGTCAATTGAATTGCGATTCATTATTATTTTTTTAATTCAAGTTTTGAAATAAACAAACGAATGAGAATGATATCTATTAATAAAAAGGAAGATATTTTGATCCTTAAAAATTTTAGAAATTTATAATAAATTATTAAGGTTTGAAACTTTATAATTTAGTCACTAAACGATAAAATACTTCCTATTTGTTAATTTTCTCCATTAATAAGTCATAAATGGTCCTAAATTTATAAGATTATAAGTTTGATAGAAGCTTTCGGATTTAAAAAATGTTAATATTTAATAGTAAAAAAATATTGTTTTAGTTTTTTTTCAAAGGCTTAATTTAGAGTAAAAAAACTTTTAAGACTTAATTGATTTTTTTTAAAAGAAAAAAACAAAAGCTCCTTACACCCTTAAGTTTTTTTTATTAAGTACATATATAATTATCTTGAAAATATTAAAATTCAAATCTATATAAAACAAAATAATATAATTATTTTTAACTACTCAATCAAAATAAACATGTTATTCATTTCATCTCGCTTCGGTATGCATTATTTCAGTTTTCTTTAATTTATTTTATTAAATAGGTAAAATAATTTTATTTAATAATACTTTAATGCAGTAAATTATAAGGTTTAATAATTAAAAAGTTATTAAATTATATATTTTATTTAAATACGTTTATAATTTTTTATCGTTTTGGCCTTATCCTTTTGGGAATATATTTTGCCCTTAACCTATATCTTTTTTACAAATAGTTTATTTTTTAATTACCATGATAACTGGATCGTTAAAAATCTAACAACGATGACATGTCATATGCATATGATAATATATTTTAAATAACATGACATTTAACCTATCATATATATATATATATGAAATATAATTTTATTTTAATATAAAATATAAAATAATTAAAATTTAAATAAAATATTAAAAATTAATTAATTCTAAAATAAAATGCTACTAAACATTCTCAACCCTAACTACGATAGAATCAAAATCCTATCTTAAAAAATAATTAATTTCGATCAGTGTTCATATTTTTTTAATATAGGACTTTGATTTTATCGTAGTTAAGGTTGTGAATGTTTAGTAGCCTTTTATTTTAGAATTAATTATTTTTTAATATTTTATTTGAATTTTAATTATTTTATATTTTATATTGGAATAGAATTATATTTCATATATATATATATTTGATAGGTTAAATGCTATGTTATTTAAAATATATTATCATATGCATATGACATGTCATCATTGTTAGATTTTTAACGGTTCAGTTACCATGGTAGTTAAAAAATAAGCTATTTGTCAAAAAGATATAAGTTAAGGGCTAAATTTATCCAAAAAAAATCAAAACGATAAAAATTATGAACGTTAAGCGTTAAAATTTTCTTTATGCCTTATTTTTATTTTTAAAAATTTATGTTTCCAAAAGTACCCTGAAATTTTTTAAAATTAATCTTTAAATCCTAATTCCAACGGTTGTTGTCAAATGTCGACAATGTACACACCAAAATCGAACACGAATAAAAATGATAAGTGAACAACAGAGGTCGACTAAACAACGAATAACATATGGATCTTATGACGAGAAAAGATTTTATTTCGTCGTTGATAATATGATAAACAACTACTATAGGAACCAAATTTAAAAATCTAGAAATTTAAAATTATTTTAAGCATCTCGTGAAATTTAAGAATTTTAGAGAAAAAATTAAATTAAAATAGAAGCCGCACAAGATCATTGACAGGGACGGAACTAAAGAGGGATGAAAAGGGGTAATCGCTCTCCACTGTCGAAGATTTTTTTTCACTTTCGTCCTTTATTTAAATTTTTTTAAAAATTATTTTTTAAAAATTTATCTTTATTTTTAAATATTTATGTTTTGTCCCCTCAACCTCAAATTCTGGTTCCGTCCTTGATCTAATAGATAAAAATTTAAAATGATAACGATAAAAACATTCAACACTTAAATCGAAAATACTTTAAACTCGTATTCAACGAAAAAACTAATACTCATCATTTTTCTAATAAATTATTATTAATTATATAAAAAAACTCATCATTTTTTCTATTAAACCTAAATTATAATGATAACAAAAACTCATCATTTTTTCTAATAAATTATTATTGATTATATAAAAAATCGAACGGTGTATATGAAATGATAAAATTGAAGGTGTAGGATTAAAACAATGCCAGATTGCACCAGAACATAACCCTCTCCATCCTCTTAAACTGGAAGCAAAGCAAGGCAACCCTAGAAAATTTCAGTATTCCAAAGTTGTAAAGCAGTGCAATGTCTCGTCGAGACGGTCGAGATTCGGACTCTAGACGACACCGTTCTGGATTTGACCATGAACCCGGGTACTCCCTTTCGTTCTCCAAACCTTGATTTGAAACCAAATGTAGCTATGAATCGTATAACATTATCTGAATGCATTTCAATTAGGTTTCATTGTCCTTTGATTTCGTCTAAAGATTTACTGTGAAAATTCTGAAGAAAATGATTCAATTTTTGTGTATTTTGGTTAGTGCTAAGAGGCACAGGAGAGATGGGAAACCTCAGACCGAAAGAGTCGTGTCCAGCTCTGATGTCGGAGACAGGCCCGATCACGATGAGAAACAGCGCCGTCGGTTGCGAGATGCTGTGCCTCTTGAAGCGGCCCCGACTGCTCCTGATTCTTCTAAGATTGAAAGTGCAATCGTGAGCAAGGACTCTGATAGGAAAATCAATGGGCAACACGAAGGAACTAAGCATTCTTCTGATCCAAACGATGTGCCTCGCTCCCGTTCCTATTTTCAGGTTTTTATAATCTATTATGATGTCATTTCATCTTCACCAATTCGATTTCCAATAACAATTGTTTTCTGTAGGAAGATTGTGAACTAGCTGAAGATATGTCATTTGTTTGCACCGCCAGAGTCTAAGTGTTTAACTTTCAGTCCTACGGTCTTATAGTATATGTGTTGAATGGCATTGATCGTATTTGCAGTTTTGGGTTAATTCTCTTAATGAGAAGCTAATGTGGTATTCGAAAAGAAAATTACTTACTGTCATTGTATGTGGCTTTGGTTCATACTTAGGATCTGATGAAAGGCTGTTCTTGTAGATTTATTGAGGTTAAGAAATGTCCGTCTATGTATGAATGATTGATTCCCTCATCCTCCTATGGTTGTGATCCCATAGAAAATTTCTTTTATGGAGCAGGAGTCCGTCCTGGAACTGAATAATGATTGCTAGCTCAAATAAACAACCTGTTTTTTTTTTCCTCCTATTTAGTTTGTTTATTATTCAGAGTGCCTAGACCTTTTCTTCTGGGTTGATGCAGCAGAATTCTTGTTCGGCCCCACTTTTTGTGGTCGTGTATATAACAATCTTAGGCTTGCCTATGCATGTCTTATAGCAGCACGATGAACGTGGTAGCGCCACACAAGCTGGTAGAAGTTATGGTCGGAGAGCAGCTTCTGGTTAGTTTTTTCTTCCTTGGGCATAGTATTCTACCCCTTATACTTCACTTCATGTGATCATGTTTCCTTTTCATGTCAGCCTTCACATTCAAGTTATAAATTAACTTGTCAAAAGAGTTGTTCTAGGATTATATGTGTACATTGGCGATAGTGTTTTTGAGGAAGCTTTTCAGCATTCTTTCCTTATCAATTAAAAATTAGACTTCTCTTGAAATTAAAATTAGTCGGTGATTACATTATCTTTCCAGAGCGTGGGTGGTGGAGGGATGCAAAGGATCATCATAATGAAAGGGAAACTAAAACATTTGAAACGAGACGAAGAGATGAGAAGCCACAAGCCAAAGGGGATGGCAAAGATGATTGGCGCCATGACAGATTCTCTGAAATGGAGGCTGATCCTCCGCCTCAGCCACCACCTACCAGGAATCGACCTGCATTTAGCGAGAAGAAGATCCCAGCAGCAACTCAATCGACTGACCATGCAGAGAAGGAATCTGGAAAGTCGACCCATTCTGGTCACCATGCATTAGGTAGTGAAAGAAGGGCAGAAAGGGACCACAATCCCCGATATTCAGACAGACAGGACAGACTTACTGCTAGAGATCAGGCCACGAGCAGAAGAGAAGTACCCAGAGGTGGATTTGTATCCCATGAAAGGTATGGAGGTGGTGGTGGTAGCAATTTCAGGGGAAGAGATAGATTCAGTGGACGACAGGGGTTTCGGTCAGGTGGCCATCGTGTTGAGAAGTGGAAGCATGATTTGTTTGATGAGGCCAACAAGAGTCCTCCCAGAAAGAACAATGAAGAGGACCAGATCGCGAAGGTGGAATCACTCTTGGCATCTTAGAGCTCAAGTGCTATTAAGTGAATCTTTGATCTAATTATCGAATGGCTGCTATTGAAAACTTTCAGTTCCCCACCCCCGCCCCCTTCTTTTCAGTTATGTTGTATTTCAGGTACACAATTTGTCTTATCTGTTAATGATTGCAACTCTTTTTAGTAGTGGAATGATAGAATTTGAACAATTTGGCTTTCTTTGGAGGCTTTTAGATGCAGTTCGATAAATTCTTCAGGGCTCAGTACTATAAGTGTTATCATTGCTTTATATTTAGCCACACTGCATTAAGATTGTCCTAGTCACACTCGACTGCAATGTATAAGTACTTGTAAATAAACCACAAAGGGAACCAGCAAGAATAGAAGCAGTAGCTTTAAGACAATAGCGATGCATGGATCAGTACTCAACGCTGCGGAACTTGCGACGCACTTCATCCGTATTCGTAAGTAATCTACTCTTTCATCACTTCATGTCAGGTGTTAGCTTTCAACCACTGGTCTCCTTTGCCTAACATTTTCAATATCTGATCATGATGTAATAGACTAATGTTCTGCTATGTGTACTTTGATATGTATGTATGTATGTGTGAAGCATTGTATGATCTTCTAAGGTAAACTATGAAATGAAGATGGCAAGTTTGATACATGGCAGTTTATGAACTTAAACTAGTTTAGGTTTAAAATTATGTTTGAGGGAAGTATGATTGAAGTGTATATGTTGGAGTTTTACTTTAGTTCATGCTCATTAGGTGTTTAATATGTGTAAGTTGATGAATGTGTGGTTTGGTACCATTTGGGATAGGCGTTGAAGTAGTTTAAAAGCTGGGATTTTGTCATTACAGGTCATGGTTTGGAAATCATCGCTTGTGGTTTTGATACCTTTGAAAACATAACCAGTCTTAGTTTCGAAATCATACCTTAGGTTTTGAAACCATGTAAGAAGGGTGTAGTAGAACCTCTGACTGCACTGACGTTGCAGCAGTAAACGGAAGGCTAAACTCCTGGTTTGCATTCTCACTTTACACTCCTAGAAAATACAAGTAGTTCAAAATTCAAATATCATATAAAGTTGTCATGTATGGTTATCAGGCACACACAAAGGAAGCAATACATAGGTAAATGCTAATCTTTCCTCCATGGATATGCCTACTAAACTGTCGATTGCCCTATAAATCATATATCATATAAGATCAATAGATCACTAGATGTCTGTTTGAAATCTCTGCCTTGTATATAACTGCCCACATCAGTAGCAAAAAGAAAGGTGGAATTTAAATCCTACACATACCAACAGGAGGAGGTGATTCCTGTTCTCTTGTTGCATGGAGTCCGATTGTTCCAGAGAGCTTGGTGATGAATCCACAGATCTCAGAGGCCACACTGCTCAGTGCTCACATTTTGACCTGACCAATCCTATAAAAAGAACAACATAACAACACTCACTTTGTGCACATAATTTCCTCTAGATGTTGATAAATTGCAACCTCAATTAGGCGCTAGAACCAAATTTAAGAGGGAGGAATCAAGTAATTTACCTTGAACATGATTACACTAGCTATAATGGTCAGAGTTGTGAACATCACATGATATACTGGAGAAACAATTGTGGTATTAAATGTCTCCAAGGCCTAGAACAAAAAAACAAGTTTGAGGATAACCTATCTGATTTATCCCGTCCAATGTAAGCTTTATAGCAATTCCAATGGCTTTGATGCTTACAACCTGTGAAAGGACTGGATGATTCTTTTAGTGAGCATGATAACACTACAATGGTGCTATTCAAAACTGTCCATAGAAATTAGTAGGGACTAGGGGTGTTTAACGAGTTGAGCAGCTCGTGAACTGTTCGACTTGGTCAAAACTCGATAAATACTCGACTCGAACTCGACTTAATACCTTAACGAGTTAAATCGAACAAAGTCTAACTCGAATCGATAAGTTCGTGAGCATCTCGTTAATTTTTTAAAATACTTTTTAGTAATTACTTTAAAATAATATCATTCAAAAAATATTTAAATAATAATTATTAACGCGTGAATTGTTACTTTAATTTTAATATGCTAGTTTGATGTATTTATGGATTGTTACTTTTGAAGTTAGACTTTAAAAATATTTTATACACTCTTTTGATATTTTTGGTTAAATTTGTTAATTTATGTTAATATTAAGTCTCATATGGTATTATTAAATTTTACTTTTAGTTTAAAATAAGGTAAGTTTTTTTAATGAACTTAACGAGCAACGAGATGAGTTGAGCAACAAAATATTTTAACGAGCGTTAGTCGAGCACAATTTTAACGAGCGTTAGTCGAGCACAATTTTAACGAGCTTAACGAGTAACGAGTAGAGTCGAGCAATAAATTCTTTTAACAAGCACGAGTCGAGTAATGTCCAACTCGCGATCAACTCGCTCGATAAGCGCCCCTAGTAGGGACGTCTACATACCGTAATAAAACCCATTAAGGAACATATTCCCAAATAAGCTAGCAGGGACGGAGTTGTGTATATGTTGAGAGAGATTATTGCTCCTCTCAAATTTTTTGGTACAATTATATTTTTAATCTTTTTTAATTTGGTACAATTATATTTTTAGTTTTTTTTTTAATTTAAAGATTAATTAAATAAGGATTTTTTCCCTCTTAATTTTCTAATCTAAAAATTTAATAAATTTTTGTCGCTCCGAACATTAGATGTTAACTCCGTGACCGAAAACTATTACGTTTGTCTGCCCATAACGAGGTTCAAAATGCAAAACCAAAGCTAAAACTATTGAAAGTGTAGCTGCTACATAAATTAGAAAAGCTGCCAACAGAAACATGGGAAGATAATGAATTACTTGCGGCGAATGTTGAATAAAAATATAAAGGGAAAGACCATACCCTAAAGATTCATGTACTGATACTTTGTGTATCCGAATTTAAACACTCCTAATTATAATTAGAATATTAACTAAATAATTTAGTTATAATTTTTAGGGTAAATTATCCCAGTGACTACCAACTATTTGGGGATACCTATTTTGACCATCCAAGTAAAGAACTCGTCAATCAAGTACCCCTACCTATTTTGGCCACTACCGTTAAAATTCTGACGGAAAAGTTAACAGTAGTGACGTGACTGTTAATTAAAATCGATAAAATTACATATTTAATCCCTCTAATTTATTTATTATTTTAATTTAATCCTAATTTTAAATTAATAAATAAAATTAATTATTGTCCACTTGATTGGTGAATGATAAGCGGAAGAAATGAAATGAAAAGTTCTTTGCATGTAAGATTATTTGAACCCACATTCTATAGCTTAGCAATTACCATCAAATGAGTGAACCACTGGACCAAGTTACTTCTTATATCATGACATATTCACATATATTATTAAGTGATTAATGTTTAGTAAAACCCTAGAATACTAAAATTTTAAGTCGATTAATATTTAAATTAAAACATTAAATATTTAAATTAAAATAATAAAATATTTAATAAATAAATCAAAATAATTAAATATTTAAAATAAAAATATTAAATATTTGAATATTTTTATTTAATATTATTCGAATTAAAAATATTTGGATATTTGAATAAAAATCATAAATATTTGAATATTTTTTATTCGAATAAAAAATATAAAAATATTTAAGAAACAAAATTCAAATATTCGAATAATTAAAATCTAAATATTTTTATTCAAATATTTTTAAATTCAAATATTCATGATTTTTATTCACATATTCAAATAAAAAATATTCAAATATTTATGATTTTTATTGGAATATCCAAATATTTTTAAACAATATAAAAAATATTTTTATTCGAATATTTAAAATATAAATATTTTTATTTGAATATTTTTTAATCAAAATATTCGAATATTTATTATTTTTCAATTAATATTTTTATTTATATATTTAATATTAAAATTTTTTGAATATACAAATATTTATTCGTATATTAAATATCAAGTATTGTTTTTATTTTTTTATTAAAATTATATTCGAATCACTTAAAATATATTTACTCTATTCTATTTTCTCAAAGGATATAGTTTAAATACATCATGTTTCCATAACTTAGCATATGTGAAGGTTTGGTTTAGTGGTAAGTTCACTTGCATTTTATCCATTGATCATAGTTTTAAATACATCATGGGTGACACATGTCACCACCTGATTAGAGAGAAAAATATATTAAATAATAAATAAAAATAAATTAAAAAATAAAATTAATCATCCAATCCGGTGATAACACGAATATATTAAATACTAAATAAAAATTATGATTAAATTAAAATAATAAATAAATTAGAAGGATTAAATGTGTAATTTTACACATTTTAATTAACAGTCGCGTCATCATCGTTAATTTTTTCTGTTAAATTTTAACGGCAGTGGCTCAAATAGGTAGGGTTTCAAAGTTGGGTGGCATGATTGACGAGTTCTTTAGTTGGGTGACCAAAATAAGTATCCCCAAATAGTTGGGTGGTCACTGGGGTAGTATACCCTAATTTTTAATAATTGATTTAAAATATCTTTATCGATAATTGAATAATCTTTATGATAGTTTATTCATGTTTTTCTTTGTAGACAATTCCGTTGTTATAATCGATTAAGGTTGCATTTAGTATTGTGTTCTAAACCAGTTTTTGGACCAAAAACTGATTTAGAACACAGAAACAACGCTAAACAATTATTTTTTTAAAAAAAAATGCTTTTAAAAAGTGTTTTTCAATTCATACACAAAAGCTAAAATATTTAATTTTTATCGTTAAAAAATACTTTTTAAGAATCGGATTATAATTTTAACATTTATTTATTATATTTTATTATAATTTAATTTTTACAAATATATACTTATATTTAACATAAATTATTTTTTAGTTTAATATATATATATTAATATTATTTTTTAAAAAAATACTTTTAAAAAATACTTTTCTTAGAAAATACTTTTTAAAAGCATTTCTCTCAAAATCAATTCTAAAATTCAAAAATAATATTTGGTTTTCCTGTAGACAACTCCGTTGTTATAATCGATTGGCTAAACTACCGTTTGATAAGAGAACTGGGCGTTTGGAAGGCTCCATTGTATTTTTCTTCTTCTTTCAGTTTAATGAACTTCGTCTCGATTAACAAATTCTTGCAAAATTGTTCTCGAACAAAGAATCTGAAGGCCACCAAAATTTTTCATGGTGTTTTGCTTAAAAAAGGTTTGATTTTTATCTCTCCCTATATCCGAAGCCAACTGATTCTCACTTATGCCACATGCCTTGACAGAAAATCTAGCCTTGAAATCTTAATCAATTACTTCAAGTCCATGAACCCCAATAATCCATTGCCCTTTAATTTGATAATATCTGGGTTTTCAAAAAATGGGCTTGCGTTTTTTGCTCTAAAAACCTTTTCTTTTATGCACTCTAATGGCATTTCTACGGATACTTATGCATTGTGTAGTTCAATAACAGCTTCGTCGTCTTTGAGAAAAGTTGGATTTGGTAAACAAATTCATTCCCACGTGGTGAAATCAGGTTGGATTTCGAGTGTCTTTGTAGGCAGTGCTCTTATTGATTTGTATGCAAAATTGTCATTCATTGCTGATGCAGCTGTGGTGTTTGATGAAATTCCTTTGAAGAACTCTGTTTGTGCGAATGCTCTTTTATCAGGGTTCTGTGAGGCAAAGTTGTGGACTGAGGGACTTGCATTTGTTAGGAAGATGCCTGGATTGAATTTGGAATATGATCATTTCACATTATCGGCTATGTTGCGTGCATGTACCGGGCTTTTGGCTATTGATTTGGGGAGGCAGGTGCATGGATATTTGATCCGAAAAGTTTATAACTTGGTGGACGATGTGTTTCTGCAAAGTTCATTGGTTGAGATGTATGGAAAATGTGGGTTGGTGATGAAAGCTTTCCATGTTTTCAGTTTTGCAGGCATGAGATTGGGAAATAAAACAAGGGATGTTGTTCTTTGGACTTCAATGCTTGGTGTGTATGGAAGAAATGGACATTTTGAAGACGGGATTTTGCTCTTTAAAGAGATGTTGAAGGAGAGGATTGAGCCAGATGAGGTAGCATTCGTGACAGTCATCTCAGCTTGCAGTCACACCGGTCAAATACGCCTAGGCCTTGAGTATTTCGATTGCATGAGCCGCGTTTACAAGTTGATTCCCGGTCCGGAACACTGCAGTTGTGTGGTTGATTTACTATGTAGGGCTGGTGAGGTAGATAAGGCAATGAAGGTTGTGACTGAGATGCTTGAGAAGGGCCACAACACTTTCAGCATTTCCTTGTGGGTGTCTTTGCTTAGTGCTTGCAGTGATCATGGACATGTTGAGTTGGGTCAATTTGCTGCTAAAAGGGCACTCGAGTTGGACCCCCAGAATGTTGGAGTATATGTTCAGCTCTCAAATTTTTACGCCAGATTAGAACTGTGGGATGAGATTGGCCAGTTAAGAGAGACGATGAAACAGAGAGGATTAAAGAAAGATACAGGGTTTAGTTGGATCCAAGTCACCACTTGACTGGAGCAGCAACAAGGAAAAATCTAGTTTGTGGTGCTAGTTTCTCTTGAAAATTATATATCTTATTGATCATTAACAATTTATAAGATGCTTCGATTCTTGTAAGATTTGACAACCCGACACACACCTTTGATGTGTTCATTTTATTACTTGTGTCGACTATATATACTTATACTCCAAGCGAGATATCACTTGCGTCAAAAATAGGCCAAACTCCGAGCGAGATTATTTTATAGATCAGTTCTATCTCGTTATTTATGGTCCCTAACTACTAAAGAATAGTCAATTAATTTTTATTTTTCATATCATTTTTTTCTAATTAATTTTTATTTAACCACCAGTACTTATTTATATGACAATAAAAAAAATGAAGACTTACTCTTAAAAAAATGATATGAAAAATATAAAAAGTAATTGGTTACATTTTAGTGGTTAAGGATCATGGATGACGTAGTGGAACCGATTTATAAAATAACTTCTCGTCCTTAAGGCTCACACACCGTCGTAGGATAAATTATTTTAAACTGATTTTACCTAATAACGTAGAAGGAAAGTCCAAAATCTGAAACCAATTATTTTTTAACGGTGGGGTTCTGAAGAAGGACAATAAGAGAGATCGCACAGGATCAAAAAAAGAAAAATCCTAAAATTTTGATAAATTATATTCATTGAATAATGTTAACCTCGAAACTCATTGTAAAAATTTTAAGAATGATCTTAAAAAAAGATGAGTTATAATTGTTAAAACGTTATAATTATTTCTTAAATGTAACAATTATTTATAAATCTTATTAATTATTCTTATTATTGTTGTTGTTTCTATAGAACAAAACTTTTCAAAATTAAAGTTATTAAAGTTATATTTACGAACAACTATATCGCAAGAAAGACTAAATAAACTTTCTTTGATCGCAATCGAAAATGATATTTAAAAAAATAATAATATTAAAAATGTTGTAGATGATTTTGCTTAAAAACATTCAAAAATAACACTTTTTAATTAAAAATGTTTAATATTTAGATATTTATAAGTCATTTTTATTATTGGTTATACATTAAACATCCCATTTTAATAAATTACATTGATCTCCTAAAATCTTTGAACAGCTTTACTTCTTAAAGAGACTCCCATTTTCTCTATCCATCCCAAAGATAAAAACTTTCATTTAACATCATGGATAAGTTTATTTTCAAAATTTTTTGTTGAAATTTTCAAATCCTTCTCAATGGTTGATGATTGAGATTTGAGAGGGGCGACCCTAAACTTCAAAAAGTTTGTATCTATATTTTTGGGAGAGCTAAGTAGTACCATTTCAACTTGCTTATGTGCTCATGATTCCTTGATTTCTTTTTTATTTATTGCTCTTCTGGTTCTAGAGTCTAACCCTGACTAATCCAAACTGACCAGCGTCGCACATCAGTTATGACATCTGCCAGCTGATTTTACATCGGCATCATCATGCAGGGATTTGGATGTTGCCTGCATATGCTTACATCAAAGACAGTCTTCTTTGAATGCCAACAACATGGCTTTGTCACATGTATGGATAGTGACCATTCAAATCCCGGTCATTTTCCATCATCAAGGGCTCAACAACATAGTCTTGGCCATGTACAAGAAATCCCCACATGTTTATGCTAAGAATTTGACATGGACAGAAATTAACTAAAACTTCTGAGTATTTAGAGACAGATCTGCAATGCCAGCAATTATATTATCTAGTGGTTCATCTTCCAGGTCTTTCCATGCTGCTGAACCAGAAAAAGCCAATGGCATTGATTGAAAGGAAGGCGGTGTCTCAGCAGCAACCTTATTCAACTCTTTAATAAGGTCATCTTCCTCATCTAGAATGTTCAAATCCCATACCCTGAAGATATCCAGGGTTGATGAATTCATCTCCTCTGCAGATAAAATCGATTGAATTCCTACATCAACCACATTATCCTTTCCTTCTTCCTCCTTGTAGGTGGGCCGAAAAGGATCTCCTCGGAATGTTTCGGAAGAATCTTCCTGAAGATATTGCTGCTTAGTAACAGTCCTCTTTTTTATAGGAATATTGTCGGTGTTTGTTTCAATGCCTCCATTAATTGGAAGGATGAGACGATTGTCATCAGTTAAGTAATTGGCAGTCTCTTCCTCCTCGATGTAGGGAACTATACTGATTTCAGTACCACCTAGATTCCCATTACTTCCAGTAACTGAAGGGTCAAGTGTCTCGGGTTGGTCACGTATGATCTCCATCAAAACATCTTTGAAAGAAGTCCAATTACTTTCCAAAATCTCAGTATCTGTAACTAGACAAGAATTTACCCAAGCCAAATCCTCATCAGAAAGCTTCTCTTCCTGCAGCTGGGTAGATTCCAATGATTCAACAATAACAGACGAAGCAGAGCCGTCTCTTGTATCATCGTCTACATCCATAGCTACAAAAGTAACAGTCAAGTGTTAATAATGTCAATCACAGTAATCGAAGACGGTTACAACATACATGTCCTAAGGTTCATAAAACCAAAAATACTGCTTCAGGAGCAATGTAGACCTATGCCGCTTTCACTCGGTAAATGTCGAATTGTATGCATTGGATAATCTGCTTAAACATACTCATCCTGTAGAATTTATGAAACTACAAAACATTTAAAAGTAAAAACCAGTGCACAAAACCTATTCCCCAATATAATTTTTCATCCAACTATTCTTTGCATAAACAATTAAAGAATACAAAATTTCATGAACTAGAAAAAGGTGGCAAACACACGTTTTCTGCACTGCAATCTGATGTTTTCTGTTTGATTTCAAATTCCCAACTTTTCAAACAAACAAATTATAGAACAACGCAATAATCTGAACAATTTTGGCTCAATAGTACCAAAGGGAATCGAATTCAGAATGGTAAAAATCCCTCTTTAGAACAACAAAAAATTCAACCTAAAAGCTTTTCTCTTTCCCTTTCAATTTTAATTCCAGCGAGAGTTCGGAATCAATCTTTATGGGTTCAAACAAGAACGGTAAATCAAGAGAGCAAATTATAGAAATTATCGATGGGGATAAATCTTGCACAAAACATAAATTAAAGAATCATAACAATTACTATAAATCCCTAAAACTACGCATGAAATTTCCTAGTAAGTTGGATGAGATTAGGAAAGGGATAGAAAGCAATACACATACCAGATTGCAATTATTTAGAAAATCCAAAATTGTAAACCCTAAATTCTGTTGTGTAAAAGGAAAAGTGGGGATACCTCCTGAAGGATCTGAACTATATATACCGAGATATTATGATTTATAAATTTGAGAACCGTTGAATCCAATTATAGGTTCAATTAACCGCGTTAATTGAATTTGGTTTTAATTAATTTTTAATTATTTTTATAAGGTAAATAAATATATTTTATACTTAAAATATTATAGATATATTTTTATTTTGGCATAAAGATGAGTTTAACCTTTAACGTTTATAATTTTTATCGTTTTGGCCTTTATTTTTTTGTTGGGATAAATTTATCCCTTAACATATATCTTTTTGACAAATATCTTATTTTTTAAATAGCTTGATGATTGAACCGTTAAAAATTTAACGATGATACATATATATGAAATATAATTTTAAACGACATGACATGTAATTTATCAAATACATATATATACGAAATATAATTTTATTCTAATATAAAATAATTAAAATTCAAATAAAATATTAAAAAATAATTAACTCTAAAATAAAAAGGCTATTAAACATTCTCAATCCTAACTACGTTTGAATCAAAATCATATCTTAAAAATATAAACACAATTATATTTCATATATATATTTGATAGGTTACATGTCATGTCATTTAAAATTATATTCCATATATATGAATTATCGTTAAATTTTTAACGGTCCAATCATAAATCTAGTTAAAAAATAAGATATTTGTCAAAAAGATATAAACCTTGGGCTAAATTTATCTCAAAAAAGAATATGGGCAAAATGATAAAAACTATAAACGTTAAGGGTTAAAATTATCTTTATGCCTTTTATTTTTTTACATAAAAATAAGTTTTTAATAAATATTTATGAAAAATATCTCAAAGTTTTTACCTTTTAATGTTTAAAACTCATAAAATAAAGTTATTTTGTCAAGATAAAATACAAATTTTTAAAAATTAACGCTAATATAAAAAACCGAAAACCAAAATTAACTGAATCAAAAACTGACGGTTACTAAGATAGTTTACCAAATTAAACCGAAATCGAACTAAATGTACCTTTACGATCTGTGCCGAGGAAGAACACTAACGGGTTCTCAAGCGTCACTAGCCCATTTAGCATGGTATTTTGAGAGGATTTTTTTTATTCTTTCGGTTTTTAGAGTTTTGTCTCGATTAATTTTAGTTGATTTGTGTTAAATATTTAATTTTAATTGATAATTTTTTAATAAAAATCTCTATTATATAACGGTTTGAACTTGAAACTTACTTAAACGAAATAAAAAAAAATTAAAAGAAATATTTTTTAATTCGAAAAAAAAAATTGTATTTTTTCTTTAAATAGTGTTTCAATTCAAATATAAAAGTTAAATTTTATAATTTATGACTTTTCGACGTTAAAAATACACTTTTTTATTTCAATAAGTTTCACTATGGTTTGTTTAATTTATAATTTATTAATTTATATTTTTATCAATACATAATTATATGTTTCATAAATTATTTATGGTTTGATAATTTTATATCAATCTTTCTTTAAAAAAGTATTTAACTTTTATATTTAAAACTTCTATTAACGAAGCTTTTGTTTTCATAAAAAATGATATTAAGATTTTAAATTTATTAAATTAATAGAATATTATATAATTTTTTAGATTAAATTGTATTTTTTCCTAACAATAATTATATTCTCAGATTGAAATCAAACTGGAATGAGAATACAAATTATGGATACGCTGATCTGATACGTAATTGTCGCAGGATTCGTTGCCTGCAACTCCGTGTTGTTACATATGTGCATGGACCATTATGCCCTTCATCTTCCCCTTTTGACTCGTCTGGTCTGCAACCCTTGCTCTTTGATCCGCACAGCAGATTATAGTTTCAGGAAACGATTCGAAAGGAGTTTTTTTATTAGCTATGTTGGGGACAGGATTGGAATTAAGGAGAATACGAGGCGAAGATCGGTTCTACAATCCGCCCAAGGCGAGAAGAGAGAACAGGAATCAGCCATGGAGAGCTCAAGACGATGTTTCTGCGACTCAATCAAGGGATAAACCGGTATTTATCCGCTCTTCCGAACCGATTGTTTCTCCTTTCAGTAATTTAGAGAGGTTTTTGGAGTCGGTCATGCCTTCCGTCCCTGCGCTCTGCCTATCTAAGGTTCATTCAATCTCCTGCCTTCGTATTTATTTCGTTTAAATTAAGTTTCTTTTCGTTATAGATTCGGGAATATTTGGAAAAAATGCTATAATTTTTTGTAGATTTGAGTGTTCTCTGTAAAAACGAAACTGTGATTGATATTTGAAAACGTGGTATGGCAGACGACGATGAGAAGGTGGCAGACGCGTAACGTTGAGTTTGAGCCATATTTTGTGTTAGGTGATTTATGGGAATCGTTCAAAGAGTGGAGTGCATATGGAGTAGGTGTCCCACTAATTTTGAATCACTGTGATTCTGTTGTTCAGTACTATGTACCTTATTTATCCGGCATTCAAATATATGCCGATCGGATGAAGAAGTCTGCCAAGTCGAGGTAAATATTCGTTGCTAGCATTGAAGTTTATTCTGATTACACTTTGAACTTGTGGGATATTAGTATATCTGCATAGTTCTGTTTAATTTGTTTATTCTCTTTGTTAGAGTACATGATAGCATATTATTAAGTCCCCTGTTTAATGGTTGGTTATGGTTGAATGATTGGTATATTCCTGTGTTGAGGACTTATTGCTTGCTTTGAACAGAAATAATACTGTTCCAATGTATTTAGTTAAAGCATGATGCTTTTCTTGGAATGTAATTAACTGCAACCCTTGAATCTGAAAGTTCGGTTCTTTATTCACACATTATCTCAAATTTTTTATGGATTACCGGAATTTAGATGTTCTTTTGGTTTAAGCCTTCATTCCCTTGTGTTAAGGATGACAGGAGTATTTTAAACTTCGGTTATAGCATTTTTGGGGGTAAAGTGAAGATGAGTTATTCACTTGATGAGCCCTATCCTACCCTTCCCTTTGCAAAATCCTTTTTATTGTGTTCCAGTTCGTACAAAATGTCATGTGCACTGTAGAGTAACAGAGTGTTATGGTGACGATTTTGAAGTGATTCCACATATGTGCCTTAAAAGTGAATCAATTACTGTGTCTTAAGTAGAATTATGCGCTCCAGTATTGTTTGTGGGGATATCAACATGATGATCTGTTTTCTGTTTAGAATTTTTCAATAAGAAGGTTGTATTTGGAGTTGAAATGGGGAACACAAACTCATATATATATATATATATATATATATATATATATATATATATATATTCTTTTTCTGTGTTTGCATCCTCTCGTATTCTGCTCCAACTCCAATTAATAAATTTGACCACCACCCCCACAGCGTACCCTCTATTTTGTGCTTAGTATGTTAGCAGTTTTTAATGTTTTGGTTCTTGCATCAAAATTTAAAATTATAGTAAGAATATTTTATATTATATTCTATGATTATTGATTCAGTTTAAGATAGGCAACCAGGTGAGGACAGTGATAGTGACTTTAGGGACTCAAGCAGTGAAGGTAGTAGTGATTGTGAACCTGAAAGAGGAGCAAATGTTTCTAGAGAAAAAAGAAATCCCCACATGGAAAGTGAGATGTCTCTTAGGATGGATAGATTGTTCATGGCAGACCAGCAGATACATGAAGAAGACTTTTCTAGTGACGAGGGTGAATCTGCTAACTCTCGAAGTTGTCTGGTTTTTGAGTATTTTGAACAAGATACTCCTTATAGCCGCAAACCTTTAGCCAACAAGGTTAGTGTGCATTTCTCTTTTCTGCAGCAGGAAGTTTTTTAGTGTCATGATCAACTATTCTCTCTTGTGGTCAATTCCTAAACTTAATATGTGGGAACAGATTGCAGATCTAGCCTTCCGGTTTCCCGACTTGAAGACACTAAGAAGCTGTGATTTATTATCACCCAGTTGGGTGTCTGTGGCATGGTATACTTATCCTCTCTTTTTTCCCTTAACATTACATTTATTTTCAACCTTGTTTATGCATACTTTTTATTTTGAACTTTTTGTAGGTATCCAATTTACAGAATACCTACTGGACCTACATTAAAAGATCTAGATGCTTGCTTTCTGACTTATCATTATCTTCACACACCCATAGGAGGTAATATAAAATTTCTTTTTAGAACATTTCTCCCCCGGTATGTGTGAGCGAGGAAGTGATGCTAGGCTTTCTTGTGGAGTGGTCTTTCCCGGCTTTACTTTTTTAATTATGAACCTTTTTCATCCCTGACAAGTTTTGTGATTTTTTGTCAAATGGAGTCGAGTCTCATAATCTGTGTCTAACTACATGTAAAATTTCAGAATTAATTCTTAGCATTTTAAGAACCATATCTTTTCTACATCAACTTTCTTCTAAAGTTTACTGCTGTCCGAAACTCTTGCTTTGTTAGAACTCGCTTGTATTTTTGGTTTATTCTGTGGTAGATAGGGATATCACTTATAGCAACTTTTTGCAACTGAACATTTACTAAAATACAGAGTGCAAAAGCTGGTGTTTTATAGACTTAACATTAATCAGAAATAGTTTTTGGTAGCATCCATGCAATCGAAAAGAATTTGTCTTGTTTCTTTTATGTAACTTGTCATATTTCAGGTGGACAAAGTGCTCAGGCACCGGCTATGACACGTTCCAATGACATGGATGGTCTTCCAACAATGTCGTTGCCTGTTTTTGGTCTTGCTTGGTACAAGTTCAAGGCTTCATTGTGGACACCCTATGGAACAAGTGATTGTCACTTGGCAAACAGCCTCTTCCAGGCTTCTGACAATTGGTTGAGAAGGCTTCAGGTCAATCAGCCAGATTTCACATTTTTCTGCTGCAGGTGATATTCAGATTTCTCCGTAATGGTAGTATACCTACAAATACCAGAGGGTAAGTGCAATAATCTTCAAACGTCACCTACAAATTATAATACCTCAGTTTTGGAGGTCAAATCCGAAAGTGCAATCTGGGGTTTGTCATCTTTTATAGTAGAACTGGGAAAAAATGTATGACACAGAATACTTCGGGACGGAAGTGAAGTAAAGCTTTTGCAACGAGGCTTTAGTGGAATTGAACGGAGAAATTTCATCGTCGGAAGCCGATGGCTAAGCTTTATCCCCATTGCGAAGGTTTCCCTATCCGAGCTTCATTTTCTTTTCCCTGTTTCTATTTGAAATTATGGAATATGGATAAGTTACAAAAAAAGCAGGCCTTCTCGTTTTGTTGTGTCCTGATGATCAAAATGTAGGATTCCCGGTTTTACTTGGCATTAAAAGAGGATTTTGGTATCCCTTGATCTGTTTGTAATGGATCGGAATCTCCGATTGTATGCTCTGAATAACATTGATTAGCTCCGATACCGGTGGTGGTGGCGGCAATGCAAATGTACCAGATAGTGTTAAATCTGAACCTTTGGCAGGGTCTTTTGTTAACTGAATCATTCTTACATGTATGTTTTTGTTATCTGCACCGTCTCTAAATGCTCTATTATTTAAGGTCTAAAAAGGCTGACACTTTTAAAAGTAAACTGTAACGAAGGTCAGTTAATTATGGGTATAGTTACATTTAGGTCACTTAATTATTAAAAGTTATTTTTAGGTTACTCATTTATAGGTACGGTTATATTTGGGTCACTAGGTTATATTTGGATCACTCTTAATATTTGAATTTTTTTTATCAATTCGTGTATTAGGTTAATTAATAATTCAATTGAAGTACTCTGATGTTAATAAGGGTATACAAGTGATTTCGAAAAAAATGATCAAATTGATGTACTTTTTTAAATATGAATGATGATTTAAATGTAACCTTATTTATAATTAAATGACCTAAAAATAACTTTTAACAATTGAGTGACCCAAATGTAACTTTATCCCATAAATGAGTGACCTAAATATAACTTTTAATAATTAGGTAACCTAAATATAATTATTTATACCTATAATTAAGTGACTTTTGTTATAGTTTACCTTTAAAAAACAAGTGTTCGTGCCTTCTTTTTATTTAAAATTTTCATTTCAATTATGCTAAAGATTTGTAATTTTTTTTCAAAATTCGTTTACTTAGAATGTGAATTATATGTTACTGTGAGGAACCAACCAAAAAAAAACTTGTTCAACAACTTAAATTTTTAATTTTTTTAATAATATTTTAAGTTGGTGTATAATATTTTAAGTATCGATACTTGTTACTTTTGATAATATTTTAGGTTGATATAACAAAAATTTAATTTGTGTGTTCGTGTTTATCGTAATTGTAGAGATAATAAAATCTATTATGGGTGTAGCGGTCATAATATTTTTAAATTAAGATAATATATTATATTAAATAATAATTATAATTATTTAAAGTCATTTCTAATAATTTTTAGAGTATTTTTTAATATTTAGATAGTAAATTATTTAAATTAAATGATTAAATTAAATGAAAAATAAATTTTATTTTTTAAATTAAAAAAATACATTAAAATAATAAAATTCAAAGGTGATAGGACAAATTTAAATTTTATAGAATCATAGTTTTCATGATATATAAAGCGAAAACCAGAAAAGAGAATCAAACTCATAAAAAGTGGCTTAACGTTAAAACAAGGTAATATTATTTTTATATTTTGGCTGAGATTAAATGTAATATTTATTTTTCAATTTTTTTTATTTTAATGTAAATGATATTAAATTAAAAAAAAATAAGTGAGGGTCCATTTTAGTAGCATGAATAAAAGCTCGATATAATATTTGAGTAATGAAATAAAGTTCATTCGAGGTAAGATTTCGTGAAAATTTGATGTGACATTCTGAATATTTACACTCGAAGTAAGATTCGAGCATGTGTGTATCTTTTTAGTGTTGAGTAACATTGAATCTCACTTTTAGTTTGCTTGTGATATTTGAGATATTATGTTTGCGTCTCACATATATTTAGGTGTTTATGATAGCACCATATGTTTATTTATCTTTCTTTATTGCTTGTATTAGTTTATATGCTTATATTTATGAAAAATATTATAAAGTAGATGTGTACCACTGAATTTAGTAAGTTCAATGCTCAAAATCGTTATTTTTTGTATGTAGGTTAACCGTTATATCGTGTGATGAAAAGCACTATTTAACCAAAATTTTAATACAAAAATAATTTCAAAGTACAATATTTGAATCGGTCCGTAAGTTTCCTTTGAAAGACCTCTATTTACTCTCTCTTATTTCTTTGCGCGTGAAAGATTCATTTTAAAAAAGTTTTTTTAAGTGAATTAACAACAAATACGAGTGAAGATTCACTTAAAAAATATGACATGAAAAAATACTGAAATAAATGATTTTTAATAGTTGATCCACAAATAATATGATAAAATTTACCTATGATATAATTTCTCCAGCAAAGACAGTCGTAGATAAAAGGTGATAATGGTTGGTTAATGATTTTCCTAACATGTAAGGTATTTGGATTTTAATAATATGGACAGTTAGAACACGGAGAAATTATATAAATATTATTTTTAGATTTTTTAATTCAAAAAATATTGTTTTCACCCTATTATTTTTTATTATATTATGATTTATTGTTGAGTTTAGAAGATCGGTTTCTTTTAACCCGTCTTTGAACAATAAATTAATAAAAATAATAAACATTGTTCAAAGACGGGGAAAGCAATCAGTCTTTGAATAATATTTTTTACTCAAACATTGTTTCAATAGTGTTTTTTTTCTAATAAAACGAATTTAAAAAGAAAAACATTGTTCAAAGAGGGTCCTTTTCACCCCATCTCTGAACAGTGTTTATTATTTTTATTAATTCACTGTTCAAAGACGGATTAAAAAAAATCGATTTTCCAAACTTAACAGTAAATCATAATATAATAAAAAATAATAGGATGGAAACAATATTTTATAAATTAAAAAATTCAAAAACAATATTACAATAAATTTTCCGTTAGAACATATATGGACCGTGTTTATTTGGAAAAAAAATATTTTATTATATTAGACCGGACAAATTTGGTGTCTATAAATTATATTAAAAGTTTGATTCAAATAAAAAAAATCTTTTAGTATGTATGTCCCAAGCATATTTTTCTTTGAGATAATTGCATCCTCGTGCTATAATTCCCAAAATCATAATTAATACGATATAA
This sequence comes from Abelmoschus esculentus, assembly GCA_035048815.1. Taxonomy (NCBI): domain Eukaryota; kingdom Viridiplantae; phylum Streptophyta; class Magnoliopsida; order Malvales; family Malvaceae; genus Abelmoschus; species Abelmoschus esculentus. The sequence goes on from JAUCBN010000038.1 coordinate 4,193,236, forward strand.
ATAAATCGAGTAAAGTTTAAGTAATGTTAAATTTGACTTGATTTATTAAAATTTTGAGTTGAGTTCAAGTTTAAATAATTTTTAACGAGACTGAAGAATTTGAACTCGACTTAGTTCGTTAAGAACTTAAATCGAGTTCGAGCTTGATTCGAACCTAATCAAATCAAGTGTTGACTAATCTTTGTTCATATCGGGTTCGAGTAGCTCATTATCTGTTACGTCTAATTTAAAGCCTTGTCAAAAAAAACTTTGATATGCAAGTTGTATGAAACTCAAACTTGTTAATTTTAAGGTATATGATAATTTAGGGTTTAGAGGCTTAAGTTGTTCAGTTCAAGATTTAGGATTTAGACTTACGTTAGGTTTTAAGTTTAAGAATTTAAAATTTAAATTAAAAAATTAATATATTATATTTTTGATTAATTTAACTTTTGGAGTTGAGCATTAAATAACTCGACTTGATTTATTAAAAATTCAAATTAAATCAAATTATATCGAACTTTAATCGAATCTAGTTTGAATACCTATAAAAAAGAGAGAAGTGTTAGGTTTGGGCGTTTTAAGTTGCTTTCACCCGGAACGATCTTGAATTCTCTTCGAAGCCGTGTTGCTGCTTCCTTCATTTCATTTCCCACATAGAAAACGCCAAAAGAAAATCAAAGTCCTTTCTTCCTAAAGAGAAGCTTCTAGAGAGGAGGAAAAAGGGAAAACCAAAATTTCATTTTCCCGAGAAAAAAACAGAGCCCATCGATTTACGCTTTACGGTGAACACAAGGAAAGAAAAAGGGAAAATGGTGTCTGGTTCGGCATTGAGCGCAGCAGCCAAGCAAGCTGAGCAATTGAGGAAAGATGGAAACATTTATTTTAAGAAAGATCGTTTCGGGGCTGCCATCGATGCTTACACTGAGGTTTAAACCCTTTTTCTTCGTTTATTAATTTGTTACAGATTATCATATAATTGTCTTAAATTTTTAGATGGTGTATTTTTATTGGTTTGAAGGCGATTACTTTGTGCCCTAATGTTCCTGTATATTGGACGAATCGCGCTCTTTGCCATCGCAAGCGGAAGTATGTATTCAATCCTTCTATAAGTATTTTCATGTAAAAAAGGCTTTTTAGGGGGGGGGGATTTTAATATGTCTATTTTCTTGGTTTCATTTGTTTATTGGTATCACGCAGTGATTGGTTGAAAGTGGAAGAGGATTGCCGGCGAGCTATTCAGCTTGACCACGGTTCTGTCAAGGTAATCTCCTTTCATTTCCTGTTCCCTACGCTGATTCTTAGAGTATGCGCCTAGTTATCATGAAATTTCAAGCACTCATGACCTATCCATGTCTTGAAATTAGACTTCTTTGTTGACTTGGGGCTGTTGTTGTAATAGTAAATCATGTTTTAGCTGAACAGTAAATATGTCTCAGGCATTAAGGTGATTGAAGCATCATTGCCAATCTGACATTGAGTTATAATCCATACTCTAATTATTGTGTAAGGTTTTAAGGAATTGAGTCAAGTTTATTTGTTTACTCGACTTTCAAGTGACAATTTGAAATCCGAATATGGTTGGAAATTGAGATGGGTTGAAACAAAATTAAGGATACTACAATATGTTAGCCTTAAGTATAAACCAATCCCAAGATAATCATGTGCCTTCGGTTGTTTAACTAAATTTCCTATGCAGAATCTAGCTAGTTTAAGTCCTGCTCATTAGTGGCTAGAAGGAAATTATCAATTGGGATAAAAAAAAAATTCATTTTATTACGTATAGGTTTCACATGTAACCTTCTTTTTGTTCAAACTTGCTAACCTTTTTGCTACAAGTTTTAATTTTTTAGAATCATAGTTATGTTCATTTTCATATGTTCCTCGTTTGGTAATACAAAATTGTGGTTTGGCTTAGTTTATGTTCTATATGCATACCTTATCTTTTACTATTGCTACTATCTGGGTGCATTTACATTTGATTACTTGATAGGCACACTACATGTTGGGACTTGCCTTGCTTAAGAAGCAAGAATTAGATGAAGGGGTCAAGGAACTACAAAAGGTACAAATGTGATGATGAGTCTCTCTGTTTATTTAGAATCAAGATGATATGCAAGAAAGCCTTTAATTTGTTAGGGTTGAATTCTGGTCCGCTTATTGAATACAATTCAATTATTTTTCGTGCTTCATTTCTTGAATCAGATTAGTTAACATTTCATTCAGAGAGCAACCCCATATTTCTATCGTTGAAGCATTAATTTTATCATAATTAAGAGACTAAAGTGACATGCATATCAAACATAGGAACTAGATTGTATTTCAAGGCATATAAAAGAGCTTAACACTTCATTAAACATAATTCAAGGAGCTACTTGCTCAATTTAAACATAGAAAGCTATGTGGGCAAGAAATTAGAAACTTGTGATTCAAGGCAAAATCATATCGATACTAGTTGAGGGGCATCAATACCAAATTAGTTCTCGATGTTAAAAAAATGAAAATCATGGGTATTGATACCATCCTTGAGGCATAAAAACCAAAGTATGCTTCAAACTTTGGGAAATAACATTTTAAATGTCAGGTATCGATACCCTGCAATCTGGGCAACCAAGCTGAAACCTTCATGAACTTTATATGCTACTAGATAAGGCTATATGCCATTCTTTTCATACCAAAGCTTCCTGAACACCTCATGTACAAAGCAAACATCATTCAAGAACACTTGAACTAATGTGTACAGTAAAAACTTTACTATTGACTATATAAGCAGTTGCCTCACATATATGGCTGGGTTGTTTTGGGATTTACTTGTCTGTCTTGATGATTTCCTATAAGGTTTAAGCTAATGAACTAGGCGTTGGGGTTTGAAGCCTGGTTATTGTTTGCATTCCTAATATTTTAGGGTTATCGGTTATAAACCAATAATTTTTGATGCTGAATCAGAAGTTTTATTTTGCTTTTTTTATTTGTTTGAAAATCCTTATTGTACATGCACTCATGCCGTTTATATAGGTCCCAGAATTTCTTCACATTTGATGTTTGCTAAAAGAAAATTTGCTTCAACAAATTATCAAGTTGTATTGAGTTTTTATGCCTTGTATAATATATGTTCAAATGAACTTCTATTGAGTGTATCATTTGTTAATGCTAGCATCATATTCACCTCAAATTATCAATTTGCTTGTGTAGGCATTGGATCTTGGAAGGGGTGCAAATCCAAAGGGTTATATGGTAGATGAGATTTGGCAGGAGCTTGCAAAAGCAAAGTACTTGCTGTGGGAGCATGGATCTTCCAAGCGTTCATGGGAATTACAAAGTTTGAAGTATGTCATCCTTGTGAGTTTAGATGTTTGACTCGACGCCCGATGGGAATGATTACTTTGTTCTAGTTCTTTATGGAGAATTGTTCATAATGTTTATTTTTTGCTTCATGTTATTACATCCTTTGTTTTGCAGGGAGGCTTGTGAAACCGCTCTTAGAGAAAAATATTTCCTTGATGATTCTCAACCAGAAGGTTTCTTAGATGAGGCTAGTATTTCTCATATGAAACAACTGGAGGCTCTGAGACAAGTGTTTAGGAAGGCTGGTGATGCTGACATCCCTGGTGAGGTAAGAATGTGATTTTCTTATTATTTTATGTATATATACACACATGTATATCATGTCCATTTTCAACTATGCATGCAATTTTGTATTCTTTTGGAGACATGATGGAGAATTTCAGGTGCCGGATTACTTGTGTTGTAAAATCACACTTGATATCTTCCGTGATCCTGTTATTACTCCGAGTGGAGTTACATATGAGAGAGCAGTGATCCTTGACCATCTTCAGAAGGTAACTTGCTTCGGAAATATGTTATGTTTTTTAGTTATCTTTATATCTTCCTTTCCACTGAAAAATTAATCATTTTTCTTGGTGGAAACTAGGTTGGTAAATTTGATCCAATCACACGTGAACCGCTCGACCAATCCCAGCTTGTATCGAACTTCGCAATAAAGGAAGCAGTCCAAGCATATTTAGATAAACACGGTTGGGCTTACAAAATGGACTAAATAGTGAAATATTGTGGTAATTTTTCTGGACATGCTCATGATTTAGCAGCACAGAAGGTGCACATCCATTATTTTGGTACAAAGCATTGATGCTGGCTAAGTCTCTTTTTATGCAGGGTACAATTCCATGCCATTTACGTGTGCATGTGGAGGACCTGTAATCCTTTGAAAGTGTACAGTTACTGTCCTAAGAATTAAAGTTGTACATGTTTAATTATGACTAATTCATCCAAGTGTTTATAAACTACAGTGTATATGTTATGGACAAAGCACAAGTGACTATGCAACATTTTTATGGCATAATTCCAAGGTTGAAGGCTGATGCGCAGATGATAAAAATGGAGGAAAGTTGAACCAGTGGTTCAAAAGCAAAGAAACTGAGGCAAAGATTGTGTTACCTGTAAACGCCCAACTGCAGGCAAACTTGGAAGTTATTTCACCGCAAAAGAGAAATTTTATAATCATAAGGTTCCGAACTTAAGGATTTTGCACAATTTTTCAAACCCTAAAAAAACATATGCTTTCCATTGTCACTTCCCCGAGTACAATTAATCTGAATTCTGACTCCCTTCCGTCCAACCATGGCATCCCCCTCCCCTACTCTTTAGCCTACTGTGCACCAAAATCCCAAAGGTGAATCCTCGTGTCACTGCCCGCCGCGGCAACATGCCGATCATCTGCCACCAGGGCATTCACAGCCCCAATGTTTTCACCGAAGCTATACAGGTTTTGTCCATGCTCCATTTCCCATACCCTTATTACACCCGCTGCACACATTAGTGCGTGCCCCAAGTTCATACAAGTCATTACGCTCCCTTGTCGTGTGTTGAATCTGCATAGCTCTTCTAATGTATCGGCCCTCCTCACGATTGCCCTGCCACGGTTGTCCACCATGATGTACGCCTCATTGTTGGTGTCCAAGGAATTCACCATAACCCCTCTCCTAGTCTCGCGGTCCTGCAATGGAAACTCAGGGTTTCTCAAGTCTAAAACCATGTACCTATTACTCGTACATGCAACTGCCGTTTCCTGACTCGTCACCCTGACTCGGCCAAGGGTTCCAGTCAACTCCGTCAACATGTGCCAACCCCTCAATGATTCTTGGTCGGTTAAAGTTGTGTTTATGTAGACGAGATCTTCAGTATTAGCATCCCAAATGTGGATAGCACGGCCAGGTACCCCAGCATAAAGCCCTACCCACCAACGCCCACACCCGCTGAAATCCACCAATGAACCATCGTCGATGATGTTTCCTATGTGAGCTCTGCGAGCTTGGTGATGCCCGTCTATGATGGCCACGTGGATGTCCCCACCCAACGTGGCGAATATGACCCTGAGATCCGAGATGATAATCCCGGATACGGCGCGTGAGAAGCGACCAAACCGGTCCCCATGCTGAGGGTGGAAGGTACCAACGTGAAGGCGAGTGGCAAGGTCGAAGAGGTGGATGGTGCCATCGACAAAGCCGCAAGCGAGGTGAGCGTCGGAAAGGGTAAGGCAACGACACGTCAGACCATCAGAGTTGTCAACGCCGGTGGGAGCGAAATAGAGGGTCTCGTGAACCGATCTCCCAATACGAAAATTCCTACACGTTTGATGACGGTACATATACTCCTCATGCCAGGTGGTGTGCATGCGGTGGGTGCGGCCCCATATTACTCTTGTAAGACGGTGCCACAGAGGATCAGAATGAGATACAGCTTGCCACGTGGAACAAACCTGCATGCAAACAGATTTCACGTAAGAAACATAGCCAACGAAACTAGATTGCAAGGCAAAGTTGTAGTAAGATTGATATACTTATGGAAAAGACTAAAGGAAGAAACAGTTGAGTAAAACAGTGGTTGAGCAGCAGCAGCATGCGCGTCATAGAATTTTAATGACAAGAGAGTTGAAGCTGGAGCAGACAGTAGAGAGCGCAGATGTCAGCTGCTTGTAGGGTTCAGATGTCAGAAAATCACAGAGGTCTCAATAAAAAGATGACACAATTATAATCGTTTGAATCGACTTGTCTTTGGAGCTTAAGAGATCCCAGTTTCAGACACATTTGTTAAAAGGAGAGAATTTAATAGCCTTCCCAAGCTGACTTTTTCTGCTTTCTTTTCTTGGACTCCTACCCCATACTTCCACTTCTTCCCACATACCTGCAGCTCCATTTCTCCCTACTGAAGTCTGAATATATTTTATAAAGAAAGAATCCAAAACTTCTTCATCTAATCTGTGAATTAATTTTCATTTATGTTGTTGTTCTGACAAGTAATAAATACAACAGTGAATATCAAAAACCGAGAGAGCAAAAGGGTCTGAGACTGTAGAATCAGATTCTAACCAATCCTTATGAACACAAAGGAAATGAGCAAAATAGAAGTCAGCCTAACTGAGCCTCTAGGCTTTAAGCAAAATATGGGAAGACCCTTGTCTCTGAAATGACAAGGAGACATCAGTTTTCTTTATTAAAAAAATTGGGTTCCATGTGCTTTTTGGCATACAAACCTTTGACAGATGATATCTTTTAAAGCAAATACCCAGAAAAGCCTTCATCATTTGAGGGTGGGGGAGGGGGGGTCACTAGAAAATATAAGATGAATTTGAATATATAACATGAACAATGGTTCATATTAGAATCATGTAAGTCTCTTTCATGCTAGTTAAAGCTATAGGTATCATCCAACTTGTCCTTATCATGCTCCTGCACTAGGCACATGTTTGCATTAGGAAAATATAGAATCCATGGATTTATCATATAGTTAAGAAAGGTCGCCCGAGAAAAACAAATGGAAGGATTTCTAGACCTTCAGAAAGAAAAAGGGTGTTGCCAAGAAAGGGATTTCAAAACAAAAAGAGCCTTTTAGCTCTAAATCCATGAAAAGAAGATCCAAAAATAGACTTTTCCAAAGTGCTAAAAAGGAAATAAACGAGCAACCATTGCCTAAAACTGAAACTACAGCATTCGAAAGGGACAAACTTTTTAAAAAAATGGACCCCTCTTGAAGCTAATAAATCCAAGACATGGATACACTATATATAATCATTTACTCAGCTCTACAGTCATTGGATAAAGTTTCTAACTAGGGAGAGATCAAAGAGAAGGAACAAAATCAAAATTTGGGCAACAGAATCTGTAGAGTTACTGTACATTTCAGGGTTCAAAACGATATTTTTGACCTGACCATGATACTTTCTCTTCGCACAACTTCATATCTTGTTAATGCAGTGATGTTGCAGTGCCATTATAATGTCATGAAGATTGGTAAAAAGTCTAAAACAAGGATGTCAAAGAGCAAAAACTCGTTCAAGAGTACTTCAAAAACATACCCGAAACACATTGGCAAGTGCAGCAGCAGCAGCAAGGCGGCCAACCGAATGAGAAGCATCCATGGCAAGTCTTACAAGAAGATCTTCGATAAAAGGCCCAGGCCAGATTTCGTTATTTCCATCTTCAGAAGAAGACGAAGATGATGATGATGAAGGAGAAGACATCAAAAATAGGTGATGGAAGCAAGAAATGAGCAAAACAAAAGAAAGGTTAGATAAAAGACACCAACTGAGGAACCCAAAAGAGGTTGTCTGATGTTCTTTGATTTATATTACGAGGATTTTCACATACATAAGTTGTAAACACACATTATACACATATATCAACCAGTATTTATACGTATAAAATACATGTAACAAAGTTGGTAAACGTTTTCTACCCTGCAAAGACGGCGAGGAGATAGTTTCAGGTCACAGGAGAAACTGATGGATTTTTCGATTCGCCATGGTGTTTTCAGGTGCTTTTCTAGGAGTATCTCTCTTTTGTCCATTTGTTTCTTTTATCCTCTGTTATATAGATATGTATATATAAATTCAAGGCGTGTTTGGAAGTGATCAGATAGAGTACAAAGAGGAGCCGCCTCGGATTTGTTAATTGACCTACTCTCGACTAGTGTGGATGAAAAAGCTAGTCACAACCTCACACCAATCCTAGACAGTAGCTACTTCAGGCTCGCTGGGAAACTGCAGTTTCAATGCTTAATGCCTCAATCTTTACTTGAAATCTTTTGCACTGGCATCCCAAGAGATTGACACGGTTGGTTCGGGGTTTTGATTCATTTAAATTTGATTTAAATAAAAATAATTTAAATCTGATCTGATTTTATTTGAATTTATTTTTTAAAAATTGACCCGATCAAAAAATAAATATTTTAAACCTGACTTGATTTGACTTATAAAAAATTAATGTTATGGACTTAATTGTAAAAAAATAGAGGGCTTAAGTAGGAATGTAAAAATAGTTACTCGGATGGGTTTCAGGTCGGTTATTGTTAGGTCGGGTAAAATCGGATACATGTCATTTCAGGTTGCTTTGATGTTTTGATTCGATTCGGGTCGGGTGTAGGTCCATTTCAAGTCGGGTTCAAACGGTTCGGGTCCAAATCGGATAATTGATAGTTTCATTTCAGGTAGGGTAGATTTTAGGTCGGTTCTATTTCAGTTCGGTTGCATTTTAGGTCGGGTTCATTTCAAGTCGATTTTATTTCAGGTCGAATTAATTTTGGTTTTAAATTCATAATATATAAAAGGCATAAAGATAATTTTAACCCCTAACGTTTATAATTTTTGTCGTTTTGGCCCTTATTCTTTTTTTGGGATAAATTTAGCCCTTAACCTATATCTTTTTGACAAATAGCTTATTTTTTAACTAGCTTGATGCTGGACCGTTAAAAATTTAACGATGAAATATATATAGAATATAATTTTAAATGACATGGAATGTAACCTATCAAATATATATATATATATGGAATATAATTTTATTCTAATATAAAATATAAAACAATTAAGATTAAAATAAAATATTAAAAATTAATTAATTCTAAAATAAAAGATTATTAAACATTCTTAACTCTAACTACGATAAAATCAAAATCTTATTCGAATTGTGTTTATATTTTTATTTTAGAATAAATATAATAAAAAAATATAAACACAATTCGAATATAAAAAATATATAAAAAATATAAACACAATTCGAGTAAGATTTTGATTTTATCGTAGTTAGAGTTAAGAATGTTTAATAATCTTTTATTTTAGAATTAATTAATTTTTAATATTTTATTTTAATCTTAATTGTTTTATATTTTATATTAAAATAAAATTATATTCCATATATATATATATATTTGATAGGTTACATTCCATGTCATTTAAAATTATATTCTATATATATTTCATCGTTAAATTTTTAACGGTCCAGTCATCAAGCTAGTTAAAAAATAAGCTATTTGTCAAAAAGATATAGGTTAAGGGCTAAATTTATCCCAAAAAAAGAATAAGGGCCAAAACGACAAAAACTATAAACGTTAAGGGTTAAAATTATCTTTATGCCTAAATAAAATTATTAAGTTTGATTTTGTAAAAGTAAGTAAATAAACTATAGACTTTTGGTTAAATGGTTGATCATTTATTTTGAATTAATTATTTAATATCTAACGTCTTTTACTAGCATGAATCTCATTAAAAATAAATATTACGTAGTAGACTTAACAAAAATATCATATAATGAATAATGATTCATATCTTAAAAAATAAAAATTATGCTAGATTATAAAAATTAAAAATTAATAAGGAATAAATATTGGACTACAAAGTCAAAGAATAAAATTTTAAATTAAAAAAGATTAACATTAATAAAATAAATATTATCTTGTTAATATATTTCAAAAATAAAAATATAAAATTTAGACTATATATAGAATTTATATTATAAATGGAATGACAGTATATATAAAATTTATATCATATATAAAATTTATACTACATATAAAAAATATACTATATAGAGAATAATATTATATATGGTCTAATACTATTTTTTGAAATGGAATAATACTATATATAAATTATACTACATATGAAATAATATTATTTTTGGAAATAAAATAATACTATATATATAAACTTATACTATAGAATATATAAATATAATATTATATATATAATAAATTAATAATTTAATATAAGTATGTATATAATATATATTAATAATTAGATGTATACATTAATATATATTATATGTATATATAATTATATATTAATAATTAGATATATCATGTATACATTAGTATATCATATATGTATAATATATACATAGTACATTAATATACATTAATATATGTTTACATAGTAATTAGATGTTATGTATGTATAACTAGATATATTATATACTCAGATGTATATATGTATTATGTATATGTATATAATATACATTACTAATTTAGTATAGTATACTACATTAATATATTAATAATTTAATATATGTATATGTATTATATTTATATATGTATATGAAATTATGTATATTATATATGTATATATTATATGTATACATTAGTAATTATATATGTATATATTATATGTATATATGATTAACCTCTAAACAAAAAAATGGAAGTTTTCCCTTCATTGTTTTATTTTATCGTTAGCTTCCTCCTTCAGATCAAAAAACAAAAGTTTCCTATCTTAAACTAATTTTTTTCATTACTTTAATAGTGATAATTATTTTTTAATAAATATATTTTTTAATTTAAGGATTATAATATAGTTTAATATATATACTTAAATGTATTAATAAATATAGTACTTTATGTATTAATTATATATAATATAATACATATTTTACGTAATATATTTTAATATATATAACATATATAACAATATATGTATTTAATTTGTTTATAAATTAATGTATGTATATGTATATGTATATGTATATGTATTTAATTAATGTATGTATATTATTAATTATTTACGTCCAACACTAATCCCTTAAGCTTAAGTTACTAAACTAGTTCGACCAATTCTCCATTCACTAAACTAATTTACTACGATCAAATTAAAATAATTTTAAAATATATAATATGATTTTAATCAAATGAAGAACGAATCGAATAAAAAGATAAAATTTAAAACTTATTTTTTGAGTGATCATAACCAAATTGAAATAATTATAAAATAAGGTGTAAAGCAGCGGGAGATTCGATTTTTTAGGCTCGACATATATAAAAATATGCGAATTTTTACCCGATCTAAAGTAGTGTCAAATGAATATCTAAATCTAACCGCTTTTTTTATATATTTTTAATTGATTAGATTTAATCAAAGTTTATTATTTGATTATATATTGTAATAATAATATTGATCTACCAAAATTTACTATATATATTAATTCCCTCCAAAATTTTGTTTTTTCCTCTTTTTAATATAATAATCAAAACCTATTTCTATTTTCCTCTAAAATTTTAAGTGACTTATTTCTCTCCAAAATTTAAATTTTCTCTCTTTTTTATCAATTGTGTTTTTTTTTTATCAATTGTTTTGGTTTAATTTAATTGAGTTATGATTTATATTAATTTAATAAAAAACTACATTCAATTTTAGAATTCTTTTAATTATGTTTATAATTTATGTTTTTATATTTTAATTTAGTTTAATTAATCCTAAATTCAATAAGTTAATTTAACTTGATTAAATATTAATTTAAAATTATAATATTTAATAAAATATTAATTTAAAATTATAATTAAAATTAAACACATTAAAGCTAAATAAAATAGTAAATAAATTAATTTAATTAAACATGTAATACTAAATTTTAAATTTATTAAATATAGATATACTAAATTATATGTCATGTAAATATTAAGTTTTCTTAATACTAGTTCAGGTCAATAACAGGTCAGGTAAAAAACAAGCCAGATCATTTATCAGGTCGGGTTCAAAACAGGTCGGGTAAAATCAGGTCTTGGATCGATTCAGTTGGGTAATATCGGTTATCTGTCAGGTCAGACTCGGATTCGAGTTCGTTTTAGTCGGATGCAGGTCGGGTTTCGAATCCACAATAATAGGTTGAAATCGGGTTCAAGTTATTCTCGGTCGGATACAGTTCGGATTCGTTACTACAGTAACAGGTTCAACTCGGGTTCAGGTTAACAACAGTTGGATACAGATCAGATTCAAGTCATTACATCCCCGGGTCAAACCAGGTTCTGACTCGAACAGGTTTCAGTCGGGTTTTCAGGTCGGGTCAACTTTTTACATCCCTAGGCTTAAGTATAAAAATATATATTTTAAAGATTAAATTATAAATAAAAAATAATTTTAAGGATCTAATTATAAAAAAATATAAGAAGAAAAATATTATTATAAATATCCCTAAAAATTAAAGAAAAAATATAATTATTCTCAAGTCGTGTCAAATATTTTATACTCTAAACCTGAACTCAATCTCCCCTCAATAAAAACCGATCTAACCCAAATATAATTTTTTATTAAAATATTTAATCAAATCAAATTAGATCAAACTAAAACCTGACCGGATCGGATAAAATATTATCCTTACTTTCCTATTTGAGTACCCTTTGGTTCTCCTCAAAGATAACAATTATTATATAGTCATAAGAGCACCATCCGAAATTATTATCATAAAAAAATAATAAATATATAATAACCATAACTGTATATATTATATTTGTAACAGTAATAAAACACCATAACTATAAATACTGTAATCGTAATTAAATCTCTCGTCTTAACTAGTTCAGGGTTTTTTACTCTAAATTACTTTATGGAACATCTGTGGAGGTATTATGATAATTGAAGTCAGGGAAAGCCATATTTTTTCTTAGGTCTGAGGAGTACAAATTTTCTGTCTCTAATAATATTTTATTTTATGTTTTTATTAAAAAATCATAAAAATTAAATTTTAAATTTAATTTTTTATATCGTAAAACATTAAATTCTACACTTTAAAAAATACATCATACCTTATTTCTTTAAACCCTAACTACAACCTTTAATATTGAATTCTAAATCATATCTTAAACCTACTAATTTAAAATAAAGGCACAAATAAAAATACTAAAAAATAGACGATTTGTATCACGTTCAAGTGTAAAAGACTTGTCTGTTTTTATTAATAATGTGTTTAAATTTTTGCTGGAGCACACATTTTTTCCTAATAAAAATCTTCCGCCTCTTTATCATGTCTTTATCCATGTCTCCTATTGAAAATTTAAAAAAAATAAATTTTTAATCTAACTCTTATTTTCTATATCATAAAAACCTTACACCCTAAAAATACATCATGCCTTTAATTCTCTAAAACTTAACCATAACTTTCAAGAAAAAATAAACCCTAACCATAACGCCTAATATGAAACCCTACACCTTACACTCTACACTCTAAACTATCTAATTTAAAATAGAAGCACAAATAAAAATATAGAAAAGAGGTATACGATATACAATTATTTCTGCTTTTATAACACATATCGGGTGGGGGGTCTCTGGATTTTTGAAGTCTCATTGTTCTTATGACTGAGTAAATGATGACATGGCTCGTCTAGGGATCGATGATGTTCTCCGACCTTGACGATACTGCTTTTGGTTTATTGTGTTCTCATTCATTGTATCCTATGAATTTATTTTAAAAAAGTTTGTGTTGGAAGGGTTGATGGACACTCGATACAATTTATAATTTTTATTAATACGAACTAATATAAATACAACACAAATACGATACTAGCTTCGGCTAGTTTTATAAATATTTCTTTCAAAGCTTTGCTAAGTTTTTTTCTCTCTAATTTCTCTTCTTCTCACTCACATTTCTTCTTTGCTCACTCACTTGTTCAAGCTTATAATCTAACGTTATATTTATAGCCTAATTTAGCCGACTAAGTGAAGCCATGAATTCTCCAATGCTGTCGTCTTTGTCATTTCAATTTCAACATTATCCTTTGTTTAATTGCTAAGGATTTGGCTTGTCAATCTTGAATATGCCACCAAGCTTCATTTGGTTGCTTCCACGTTTCCATGAAGCTTCAAAATATTGCCACGTCAATGTAAGAATTCAAATCAAGTTTGAATTCTAACACTCCCTCAAACTTGATTTTCTCGTATTAAGCTTTTCGTTCTTTAATAACATGCATGCTTCAAATTTTGATAGTTCATTGTCAGCAAAAAAATAAAAAATAAAATATTTTCAGTTTTATAATCTTTGTATTTTCTGGTACTTTTCTTTTTCTCATAGATCTCCAAACTTCAGTTGATTGTTCTTCAAGATTCTCTGTTCCGTTGTTGTTGCTACTTGATGGCAACAATTCAATTGGATTTTGTTGAGGACTTTGATCATCACTTTGTCCGTCTTGAATTATGAAGTAATTATCGTTTTCATCTTCATTAAAAAATAGTCTTTCAATTTTCTTTTCTTCTAAGCTCCATATCCAATGCTCTGCTTCATCAAACACGACATCTCTTGAGATTGTCAATTTCTTGGTTAAAGGATTATAGAGTCTATAAGCTTTACTTCGTTTATCATAGCCGATGAAAATGCATTTTTCTCCTGGATCGTCGAACTTCTTTCTTAGTTGCTCAGGTACGTGGGAATATGTGATGCACCCAAAAATCTTGAGGTGATCAATTCTTGGTTTTTTACCGCTCCATGCTTCGTTTGGCATCATGTTCCTCACACTCTTTGTTGGGTAACGATTCAATAAGTAAACTGCACATCGAACTGCTTCGGCCTAAAAATTTCTTGGTAAATGCTTTTATTTTATCATGCTTCTTGCCATGTCGAAAATGATGCGATTCTTTCTGCAACTTCATTTTGTTGAGGCGTGTATCTAACTGTCAACTGATGAATGATGCCATGTTACTTACAAAAATCTTCAAATGACTTTACTGTATACTTACCTCCTCTATCAGATATGAGTATGTTTAAGTATTGACCGTTTTGTTTTTCTACCATTGCTTTGAATTTATCCAATGTTTTTGACTTTTGTTTAAGAACATATACCCAACACTTTCTGCTATAATCATCAATAAAAGTGAGGTAATATCTGTTTCCTCCAAGTGATGGTATATCGAATGGCCTAGCTATATCAGTGTGAACTATCTTCAATGGTCTTCTTGCTCTCTAAGATTTGTCAACTTCAAAACTTTATCTGTGTTGTTTTCTTTTGATGCATGCCTCACACAATTGATCTGAAGCATTGATTCTTGACAATCCATTCACCATTTTTGTTTTCGATAATAACTTCAATCCAGAAAATCCAAGATGTCCATACCTCAAATGCCATAACCATGAATCGTAATACACTTCACGTTTCTTGCCTCGATGTCAATGGTGAAGAGACGATTCTTCGTCATATTAACTTGAGCAACTAATTCTCCATTATTATTCTTAATGAAAAGTGAATAATTCTTCATCTGCACTTCATATCCCTTTTCAAGTAACTGGTCAAGGTTGATGATATTGCTCTTCATAGCTGGTACATAGTAAACATTTGATATATACTTCTTTTCTCTATTTTTCTACGTACTCATAACTTTGCCTTTGCCTTTGCCTTTGACTTTTGCTTCTGAATCGTCACCAAAAGTTACTCGTCTAAGGATCGTTTCGTCGAGCTCCACAAATAATTCTTTTCTACCAGACATGTGATTGCTGACACAATTATCAAGATATTAAATATTTTTCTTTGGTTCATCATTTCTTTTAGTGAGGAATACATAAGATTCACCATTGTTTTCTTCTTCAGCTGCTACTACATAACTTCTTTCATCCTGATTTAGGGATGACCTACACTCATAGCTATAATGACTATATTTATGGTAATTATAATATTGTACCTGCGATTTGTTTCTTTGTTGAAATCTTCCTCTGTCATGTCCTCTATATCCTCGTTCATGACTTGATGATTGATAATTTTTATCTTCTTGATTGCTAACATATGAACGACCACCACGTCCACGTGTTCTTCTTTCACGGTATCCACCATAGTTTCCTCTACCTCGTGCATAGTTACTGTTAGCTCCGTCTTCATTGACATGCAATTTGCTTTGAAGGACTTGTTCTATATTTTTATTTTCTTCATTCATCTTCATTTTCTGCTCATGGGCTTGGAGTGATCCCACAAGCTCACCGATCGTCATTTGAGTCACAAATCTTTCGATTCTTCAATTGCAACAATCACGTAATCAAATTTACGTGCCAACGATCGTAAAATTTTCTCCATTACTCTAATCTCGTTGAGCGCTTTGCCATTTTTTTTCATTTAATACGGCTTTCACACGGTTAACATAGTCATCTATGTTTTTCTTGTTTTTCATTTTCAACGTTTCAAGTTCAATTCTGAGTGATTGAAGACTTATCTTTTTTGTTTTTTCAACTCCTTGGAGTGATTTTTGCAGAGTTTTCCATGCTTGCTTTGCGTTTGTTGCTTCTGCAATTTTCTCGAAGTTGGATTCATCCACTGCATGAAAAATATAGTATAACGCCCTTTGGTCTCTTCTACGAGCATCCTTTAGTGCTTTTTTCCCCTCATTTGTCAGAACCACTTCTGCTGCTGTATTTTCTGGCTCGATGTATCCTTTGACGATGATGTCCCAACAATCTAACGAACCAAGTAATGCCTTCATTTGAATACTCCAATTTTCATTATTCGTCTTTGTCAATCTCGGAATTTGTGGTTGGATCATATGTTCCATCTTCTCGTGACGTGAATTTAAACTCGAACTCTGACTCTAATACCACTTGTTAGAAGCGTTGAGAATATAATTTATAATTTTTATTAATACAAACCAATACGAATACAACACAAATACAATACTAATTTCGGCTAGTTTTACAAATATTTCTTTCAAAGCTTTGCTAAGACCTTTTCTCTCTAATTTCTCTTCTTCTCACTCACATTTCTTTCTTTGCTCACGCACTTGTTCAAGCTTATAATCTAACGTTATATTTGTAGCCTGATTTTAGCCGACTAAGTGAAGCTATGAATTCTCCAATGTCGTCGCCTTTGTCATTTCAATTTTAACATTATCCTTTGCTTAATTGCTAAGGATTTAGGCTGTCAATCTTCAATGTGCCACCAAGCTTCATTTTGGTTGCTTCCACGTTTCCATGAAGCTTCAAAATGTTGCCACATCAATGTAAGAATTCAAATCTAAGTTTGAATTCTAACGGTTTGTACGTTGGATTTAGGATATAAACGAGCCGAGTTGAATTCAAGTAATATTAAATTTAGTTCGGTTCGTTAAAATTTTAAGTCGAGTTTGAGCTTTATTCGAGTTTAATCAAGTCAAGTGTTAACTAATCTTTGATTATGTTAAACTCGAATAATTCTTATCTATCGAGTCTCATTTAAAGCCTAATGAAGAAAAAACTTTGATACATAAGTTGTGTAAAATCAAGCTTGTTAACTTTAGGTTTTAGAGTGCTAATATAGGGTTTAAGACTTATGTTTAGGATTTAGATTTTATGTTTTAAATTTAAAATTTTAGATTTTAAATTATAAAAAATAGTGTATTTGTATTTTTCGAGTAGCTCGTCAGCTTTTCAAGTTGTGTATTATATAGTTCGGCTCAGCTCGTCAAGAACTCAAGCCGAGTTCAATTGAGTCGAGTTTTGACTAACTCGAGCTCGAGTAACTCACAATTTGTCTCATCTCATTTACAACCATTTGAAGAGTAAAAATCTCTTATCCTCTAATCGTACTTGATTTCATACTTTCTATTTAAAAATTCTAAAAAAATAAATTTTAAATCTTAACTCTTATTTTATATCCTCGATCTCAAATCCTATATCATAAAAATTACGTTATACCCATAATTCAATAAATTTTAACCATAACCTTAATTTAGACCTTAAATTTATTATTTTAAAATAAATACTAATAAAAACACAATTAAAGAATAGCCGATTTGTATCGATAATTTTCTTGGTACATTCCTTGACTATGATTCATCATCTACAGTTTCTTTGGGGGTATAAGCTTTACCCATGGGAAATTCAATTGCTAATCTCGACTAGAGATGCGTGGGTATTACGCGCTTGTGGGGAATGAACAGTTGGACGCGTGGTGCGTTTTGAAGCTGAAGTTGAAGAGTCAAAGGGTGGGACAGGTGAGAAAGTTGTTTGTATTTGATCTGGGCCGTCAGATCTAACGATAAAAATACGGCTGTGTAAAAACAGGAACACCAAAATAGCTTAGGGTTTATTCTATATCTTAGGATTATCAAACCCTATATATGTATATTTGTTGGATTTAATTTATAATATATAATAATAATAAGCACGAATAGTCTAATTCAAGTGATTAAAAAAATATTGTTATTTTTGTAAATTATTGGTTCGAATACCAATGATACCAGTAGAATGATTAAGTGATTAATATCAAATAATAGAGGCATCCATGATGTATAGAACATATCGCATAGACGATAATCTTAAAATTAACAACTTTAAAGATTTTTTGCATACATAACATCTCGAATTTGAGACTTGCTTAAACGAAACTAAACTACTTACCGCTTGAACCAACCCTTGTTGGTACTATTTTTTTGATTAGTTGAAATTGTACGATAATTATATCGAGAAATTAACAATTAAATGAGACGGTTATAATAATATTTTTTTTAATTAAACAGTTAACTGAGAAAATCAATAAAAAAATAACTTTATAATGATATTGAGTTATTAATTTTTTTGATATTCTGATATTGAGTTATATTGAGTAGTAATAATATATATATAATTAATATTTTAATATAGCTTATGATATACTTAAAGCATATTTATTATTAATTTTATATTATTTTTTAACATTCATTTAACCCATAAGAAAAACAGGGGGAACTAAAATTTGGAAAATAAAAGCTTCGTAAAATATAGCTTACTCAAAATTTTTAATTTTAAAGATTAGATATTTAATTTTGGGTGTAAATTTTATCGATTTTAGTTTAGGTTTAAATTTTATAAATTTTAATTTTAGAGTTTAAGGTTTAAATTTTTAGATTTACGAATACAATTTTAAATTTCTTTAATTGATAGCTTAAGCTAGTAATAAATATATATTATTTATAATACTAAATGTAAAATAATTTATGATTAATTGATTAATAATCGTACCAAATAAATTGATTATCTATTTAAACGGTAACCAATATAAACAGAACAAAAATAATTAATAAAAATTTTAAAATTTTTATTTTAATAATCGTACTACAAACTTTTTTAATACAATCAACGACCCATAAATACCTCAAACCAAAATCAACCATATTTAAGGATCTTATAAACATCGTTAGCTCTCATGTTTGATATAGTCGGGAAATTTCATTTTAAAGTAATTATTTGATAATTATCTCACTAATTACATCTAAAAAAGAGATGATAATTCATATTGACAAAATATAAGATAGACGAATCTGATTGGTTGTGATAACGAAAAACGACGTGATGAAAAGAGTTTATGATATAATTTCTCCAATATTATCATTGTAAACGTTGCAACAATTTTATCGTATTTTCTTCTAAAATCTTTTCGATGTAGTAGTTAGCATTGCGCGATAATTTAATATATGATCCCAGATATGGATACTTAATTTATGAAGAGTAGAAATCTCCTGCTTCCCTAATCATGTTTTCTTTTGTGCTTCACTTTAAAAAGTCTTTTAAAATTAAATTCTAAATACTAACTCAAACTCTTATATCATAAACCCTTAACCTTATATCCTAAAAATACATTATACTCTTAGTTCTCTAAACCCTAATCACAATGTTTAACTTTGAACCATAAATCTTAAACTTACTCGGACACTAAAGCCCGGAATGAAATGAATCAAATGTGAAGAGAGATTATTAGGTGAACCATGTTCATCACGTCATCCATAGTCCAAGTAATCAGGACCGTTAATCTTTAAATAACCACCTAATAACTACTCACCCACTAAGTATACATAAGAAAAAGGTGATGATTCACTTAGAAAAAAAATCAAAATCAATGGTCCTGATTAATTGAGACCATGGATGACGTGATCAACATGGTTAACCTAATAATTTTTCGAATGTGAAAGATATGAAAATGTTAACTAAGATAACCGACGCGTTTTCTTTTTAAGACCAACACTTCGTCTTGTTCGTCATTTCCAATTATCCTTGTTGCAGCAACTAGCCAACTACTCACTCTCAATCCCTTTGCCTTTTAGTTCCCGTTTGGAGCTCAAAAAGGGTGGTAAAATCAAGGGCAATAAGACCAGATTAAGTTCAATTATGCCGCAGTTGGTAGATCGTAACCCTACTGAGGAAACGCCTTTATTGGGCATGAGAATGCAGACACACTCTACTCTAACTGCAGATAGTAACGCAGCGCTTCCGACTGAGCTCGGCGTTTTCTTTTCAACCTTTTCCTTAACAGATCCCTTGATTGGATTCTGCTTAAGTTTTTGTTTCCGATTCTTAGCCGCTGCCGCTGCTGTTGCCGAATTCAGCTGACCATATCATCGACATAGAAGATAAGGGAAAGGAAGGTGGTTCAAGTACAAAGGTTAGAACCGGATGTTACAGAACAGATTTTCTCTTTTTTATTGCTGCAAATAAGCCTGCAGGTTTCTAACATTGCTGCGTGAGTCAATTCTTCTAGATCATGTAACCAAATTCCCTTTGTTTTGGGTGATAGATTGCAACATCATATTCATATGTTAATGTGGAAGATTACTTGGTGACTGACGTTTTATTTAATAAGTAAATATTTACTTTAGGTGGGATTTGGGAAGTCTTAATGTAGGGATATAAATGGGTAGAGTCAAGTTTGAGTAATAATGAGTTCGGTTCGATTCGACCCGTTAAAAATTTAAATCGAGACTAATATTGATGAGTTGAACTCGACTTGTTAAGAATTCGAATTCAAATCAAGTGTTGGTCAAACTTTGATCAAATCAAATTCAATTAGCGATTGGTCTCGTCTTATTTACCACCACCACCAAAATAACAAGTCAAACTAAATTATTATTATTATGATTATGATTATTTTTTTTGAAATATTTAATAGTATTATTATTGTCTAATAATATATGTTTTAGGTAACTTTAACTTTAAAAATTTTAAAAAAAATAGTAATTCGTGAGCTTTTTTAGATTTAGGTATATAGCAAAGTCGGTTCAATTCATTAAAAAATCTAGTTGAGCTCAAATTAAATCTAATCAAATTAAATCTTAACCGAAATTAATAAAATTAAACTCAAATAACTTATAATTTTTTCGTCTTAGTTGTAACTCAAGTCTTAGAATAGGGACATTGAGAGAGTACAAAAAAATATCGAGTTATGAGAATATATGTACCAGATTATTTGGTGCAAATATTCAAGTTTGTGACCCAAATTTAATTAGACTTTGGCTCAGGGTAAGAAAAAATAATCTGCATATTTTTATTGGTTAATATATATAGTATGAATTTTAATCATAAAATTCATCTTGAGAATGTAATCAAGTACTTAAAGCCAGGGACAAAGCTATGTTTAACGCGGGGAAAATAAATTTTTGATATAATTGTATTTAAGGTCCTTTTAATTTAAATAGTTATAAAATAAGGTTTTTATCCTTCAATTTTTAGATTTAAAAGCTTAATAAATCTTTTTTTCTCTTAATGTTTGATATATTTCCGTCCTTTTACTTAAAGCCAATTTATATCGAGGGATTAGGGTTTGTCTTATAAATATGTTATGAATTAGGGTTTTGAAGGACTGAAGTAAGAGTAGAAATCTCTTGCTTCCTAAAAAATTGAATTCTAAACCCGAACTCTAATTTTTGATATAATTGTCTCTTTTCATGCTCGAGGAGACATGTCTCCTGTTAAAACATCTTAAAAAATTGAATTTTAAACCTTAACTCTAATTTTTATGTCCTAGACCTTAAATTCTAAACCCTAAAAAATATATTTTTCCCTATTTTCCTATACCCTAACCACAACCCCTAACCATGAACCCTAAATCCTAAACCCACTAATTTAAAATAAAGACATCAATGGAGACACGATTAAGAGGTAAACGATTTACATCCATAAAATAAAAGAAACGTAATTCGTAAATAAATTTAATCACATAAATTCATTTTTATTCGCTCGTATTCTTTCGACATTATAATGCTTTTCTTCATGTTCTATCGTTAGATTCGGATCTTGCTCATTGCCACCATTGTGTTAGAGATTCTATCTTCATCTTTCGAGCAGCTTGCCTCTGTGACCAATCCAGGATATGCTTTGGCAGCAATGGTCCTGGCTCTCATAGGTTTGCTCGTATCCACGATGGAGCTAGCTTATAAGGCTGGAAAGGAAAAGGCAGAATGGAGATGGGACATGGCAAAACTATGGTTTTATTGTCCGACAGAGTCTCCACCTGGTTACAGACGTTTCGGCATCTTAGCAGAAATCTATGGACTGGTTTGTGCCATACTTCAAAGTCTTACATCAGTTCTGGCTTATGTCTGTTACACTCAGCATTCGGACAATCCTATCAAGCTGTCGTTTTGGCCAATTCTTTTTGCCATTGTTCTGTTGCGACATCAATTTATGAAGGGTTGAAGTCTGGAGGTGTCTCTACGTACTGCATGGGATTTAATTTTGTATAATGAGTGACCACGTGATTGGAAATTGTAATAAGGTCCAGGTTTTTCATGTTTATCCAATTTTTTTTTTTTTTTTATGTTTTTGTTTTCATTACAGTAATGAAGGGTTAGGGGGTAAATCGTCTACCCATTTCCCATACTTTTATTTATGCCTTCACTTTAAATTAAAAGTTTAGAGTTTAGGGTTTTAGTTTAAGAGTTTTGGTTAGGGTTTAGGGAATTAAGGGTAAGATATATTTTTTCGGTATAAGGTTTAGGGTTTAGAATATAAAAAATAAGGGTTATGGTTTAGAATTCAATTTTTAGTAAATTTTCAAAGGAGACATAAAAAGAGGCATTGAAAAAAGGCAGAATATTTTTGTTCGAAGTGTATCCTATATATTGATTTTTGGGTGCAAATCGTCTACCTC
The DNA here is from genome assembly GCA_035048815.1 of Abelmoschus esculentus. NCBI lineage: Eukaryota > Viridiplantae > Streptophyta > Magnoliopsida > Malvales > Malvaceae > Abelmoschus > Abelmoschus esculentus. The sequence goes on from JAUCBN010000038.1 coordinate 4,216,123, forward strand.
TTCTCATGCCTTCATTTATGCCTCCACTTCAAATTAGAGGTTTAGGGTTTAGGGTTTTAGGTTAGGGTTTAGGAAATTAGAGGTAAGGTGTATTTTTTAGGGTATAGGGTTTAGGATATAAAAAATAAAGGTTAGAGTTTAAAATTTAATTTTTTAGTAAATTTTCAAAGAAGACATAAAATGAGACATAGAAAAAAGATAGAAAACTTTTGCTCTTGATTTTTGGGTATTTATTGTTTGATTTATAAAAGTTTTTGATATATTTATATATTTGTGTCACGTTTTAATTATTTATTAACATCGAAATGAATCATACCATCCAAAACTGGAGTTAAAATTTGCAGTCGGAGGATCAAACATAAATATTTAAAAGTATCGAGATAAATTTAAAAATAAATTATTTTTTAAATAATTAAATAGAAAGAATAAATAAATAAATAAATTCAGGGGTGGCCGTGGGAACGATTCCCCTCCACCCTAAATAGCTTTGTCCCTAATACAATCAGTATAAAAATTGTGATTTTTGAGAGAATTTATGACAAAATTTAATTTTATTCAAAGAAATGTTGGTCTAAATCAATATTTTTGAAAGAATAGAACAATTCGTTAGAGATTTTATGATAAAAAATCGTCAATAAATTACTAAGAAAATATTTAAAATTCATTAAATTATATATAAAATATCATATTTTATGTTCCCGACGGATAATATCACCCCCTCAAAAAATAAATTACTAACAGAATACTTAAAATTTGTCGAAAAATAATATACATAAAATACAATATTTCATGTTATTGGTAAAATAGATGATATATTCTGTCAAAAATTTTAATTTAATTTTTTGAAAAATATTGTAATTCCCTCCGAAATATAATAAAATCTTACAAACCAAAACTTAAGCTAACTGATATCATCCAAAACTTAAGTAAACCCTTAAAAACCAAGAGGGAAAAATTATTTACACTGAGTTGATTAACCTAAACCCAGAATAAATAAATGATCGAGAAGCTAGTTTCGAAATCTCATCTTCTTTCTCAAAAATCTCTTCGATTTTTGCAGAAATTTTCTCATCTTGACTTTGATTTTTGATTATCTTCTTTCGATTTTCTTCTTGTCGTCGTTTGTGTGGTAGTAATTACTGTCGGTGTCTTCTTCGCGTAGTTGAATCAGCTGTTGAACCGCAGCAGCCATGTTGGAGTCCATTATCGATCGCTTTTGCGATTTAACAGAAGACTTTGAATCCGGCATTGGAGATCAACCTCTATGTTGCACTAATGCGGATATGGGGACGGATACGGGATGAGGATGAAGACAAAAAACGATAATTCTCAAAATTATAGTATATGAATACGGTAAGGATATGATAAATATAAAATAATATTATATATAAAAATAAACAAAATTGATGAGCACTCAAAAGTTCTCATTTTCATATCATTTCCTCACTCGTTTATTATCAATAAAGACAGAATTAAAGGCAATAATAGGATATTTCTGGTTATTTTCCACATCTCAGCATCTGAACACTAACTTTATGAAATTATCTATTTTTTGACATAAAACATATACATTTAACAGTTTTCTTTTTTAGGCAGAAAACTAGATCATAGAAGGGCCAAAGAAGAAAATAGATGCTGAATTGCAGACGAAGCACCCGCCACGGTAGCATTCTGGAGGCCGCCGCACCAGCGTAAAAGACAACAATTGGTGCTCAACAAAAAGAGTAAAAGATAACGAACTCAACGGATAAAGAGCAAGAGAAAGAAGAAAACTCAGTTAGGAGGTCAAGCCCATGTTAAAGCCAACCGCGAGAAAGAAGAGATATTTTAAGAAATAAGATTAAATTAATATAGTTTAATTAGAAATTAGATTTCTTTCTCGTTTAGAACTCTTTCCTTGCATGGAAAGATCAACTTAGGGCTTGGCCTATATAAGGCACTTATTAGGTCTAGGTTTAGTGTGGAGTCGAGATAGATTCTCACATTATTATACCTTTAGCCTCCTCCTCCATCATGTTCTAAGTCTTTCGGAGGTCTAGATTGTTTGTGGAGTAGTCGAAAACGAAGGTTATGTTATGTTTGATATTTATTAATGCAACACATATTTCATAGTTTATTCTCTCTTGGTAGTTATTCTTCTTGCATATGAGCTCGAAAGAGAAGTATGTGAGAAAAACTCATTTGCCTAGCATCGGGAGATATAGGTTCACGAAACGAGAGAATACGGTCTTTGCTCATGGACATTGATTAATCCGTCAAGGATTTCATCGACTAATAGGATGCCTGTGTTTGGTTGTTGTTTGCCCTTAATTCACGTCGGGAGGTATCATCAAGACGTGAGTTTCAACAATTCTCTTCGCTCAGGGATAAGAAAGAAGACATACAAGGATGCTCTGTCGAACTATGGAATGTTGAATTGTCAACAAGGCATAACCCCGCCTAGGCAGCTGCGACGACCCTTTTGCGATCCGCCGAGGCGACAATTCAACCTATTGTATTAATAAGTGAATACTTAACATAACTGGATTCTCCACTACAAAACACTCAATCTAGCCTCGCCTTTATCTTATTATTTCGTTAATTAATTTTATGCTTTTATAATTATCTTAATTATAATTCACTCTTTCAAATTACTTGTGTTTTTAGTTTCCTTAGTGAAGTTTTAAGAAGTAGCAAGGTTGACTCAGTCCTTGTGGGACCGACATCTTAAATACTATAATCTGACAAAGGTAGAATTAGTAGGACTCCATAGCCTCTATTAAAATTATTAATAAAATCTAAAATAAAAATAATATTACTTTTAATAAAATACTTATAATTACATAAAGTAATTAATATCTATTCATGAATAATATGATTTATTTTCATAGAAAATAAAATAATGCAAAACATATATAGAGAGATTTTATTATAAAAATATATTTATATTTTAATTATAAAATATTTAAAGTAACCAATAAAAATAAAATACTACAAGTAAAATAGTAAATAAAGAGTATACTATTGTAAATAAAATAATGAAGAACTAAAACAAGAATAAAGAACATGAATGAAAGAACAAAGAGAAGATAGAAAGAAAGATATTTGTATTGTTCTCAATATTGACTTGTGTATAATACATTCACAAACTCATCTATTTATAGGTATAAAAAGTACATAATATATTAAACTCTAATTAATGAAGATAATATTCTTAATTATAGAGTTCTTGTTATGATAGACATCCACATAGATAAATATTCATAACACTCCCCTTGGATGTCTATGAAGATAATGTGTCTCGTTAAAACCTTACTAAGATAAAAACCCTGTGAGAAAAAAATCTAAGTGAAAGAAATAGAGTACACACATATTTGATACACATAATATGTTGCCTCATTAAAAATCCATTGGGATAAAATATTGATTAAGAAAAAAGAGTGCAACACGTACTTACTCTCCTCATGAAAACATCACATAAGATTTTTGAATCTTTATAATTCAATATTGAAAATACTAATTTTTAAAGACTACAAGGGATAAAAATATGGAGTAATATGTTTCGCTTTGTAATCTTTGATGTATCCATCTTTCAATTGAGATATACATCTTGCATTATCTTTGCATAAGTTATATAGCTTTGCATCTTATCTTATGAAAATAAATCACATATTTTCTTGATATGTTGGTTAATGGTTATAGTCTTAGCCAAACACATTTTTTGGCTTGCCTCATGTATAACAATTACTTCTACAAAATTTGAGGAGGCATCAATGAATGTTTGAAGATCTAGAGGTAATAATCTTCTATATCTATCTTAACCAACTAATATATAGTGCATCAAAAAATATATTTATCATTATTCACATCTAACAATCTTATAATTATTGGGTACTCAATGGATATACTTTATTCATACTGAATCTTGTGAAGATTTTTTCAGTGTGTGTCTATTCATAGACAAAAGCTCATAATTAAATACTTGATCTTTAGATCGAGATAAAACCTCATCTCAATATTCTTTTTCTCAAATACTTTCATTAAATACTTTGAAAGCTCTTCATGAGTTTTCAATTTGAAGTTCTTTAGGAGTCATAATGAATCTTGATCCAAAACTCATTTATAAAATATATAAAAAAATCTGATCATTCTTATAGTATTTTCTCAATTAGTACTTATTAAGGCTATTATACCAAATACACCAAAATATTCAATAAGATATCTAAACAAATTTTCTCAAAAATTTTCGAATGCTTCTAGCACTTTAAATCCCTCAAGGATAAATATTGATCAACAAAATAATTAGAAGCATATAAAGTATTTCAAAACTGTCAAATTAATTGCATTCACCATGAGGTAGTTAAAAATTCTTCATTGTTCAAGTAATGATATATCTCACGACTATTTATTTGTAACTCACTTGTATTACACCTTTAGGTATTTGGACTGTTGGTCCAAAATATCATTTTTGGAAGCTTAAAATATTTTTCTATGTTGGCCAATCAATATCTATAGATTTATATACAAGATCCTTGTTTTCTTTATTTACTTCTTATAGAAGTATTCTATGTAAAATTGTTTGTAAAATTATTATCGATAACTTTTTAATTTCTGGTTCCATTCTTTTCTCGTATTGACATAAATCACTGAGATCTCTTCAAGATTCTAATCTTTATTTTAGGTACCTGAAACTCTAATAGAGTTTATAATTAGTTATGTATTGGTTTTCTTCAAGAGCACCTGCCTCCAATATATGATCATCTCATATTCGTTTCTATTTACGAGAATTTTGATCATTGGAACTAATTTCAACTATCATGCTTCAGGCATGATTTACGTTAATTCACTCTAACATATAATTCAAATTTAGAGCATTTTTAGCTGATATATGAGACTTGATTATTATCATTAGGTTAGTAAATATGTTTGGCAATTGACATATAATAATATGAATTATCTTATGAACTTTTGGTTCATATACAAGGATCTAAAATATGATAATTCATTTTATTTCTTTATCCAGTTGATTATTCTTCCCTTGATGTTGAGAAAAATCGTCTCATAAATGATTCTGCAATTAATATTTATGAACTTAAACATAAAAGAAAAATGTATGGCTTTTGACTAAAAACCAACCATAATGGAAAATTTATTATAACTCGTTAGTTTGATGCGTATAAGTGTTGCTATGCGAAAATACCATGTGAATTTTGTGTTCTCATAGTTTAGAATTAAAGAGGAGGCATCCAACAAAAAAATTTTCTACACCGTTTTGTTCATAATCAGTAGGCTTTGTAACTGATATAACCTAAAATATAAACTCACCACCTCTAACAAGACAAATAGTCTTAATGATATAATTTGAATCTTTTCTAATCAATCTCACAAACTTTTAGTTGTAAGTTTATTATATATATGTAGATGCATCTACTAAAATCATATAAAAAATTTTCACATTTGTGGATATATGAGCTCATATTTTTTTAGATATGCAAGACATGTAGTCTCAACTTTAGTACAAGAACTTCAAGTCTTTTGGTAAGTGAGATCTTAATCCATTCTTTTCAGAATAAGCAACACAATAACTTTAGGTTCTTTTAGTAAATGAAATTTAATCAATTCTTTTAAGAAAAAGCACCACAAGAACTTCAGTTTCTTTTAATAAATGTACATATAAATCTCAATTATTTTTCGCATCATTATTAATCAGGATGGTCGAATTGATCATGCAAAATATATGTATACATATATCTCTGAATTTGTAAAATTTTGGTTTACCATAATATGTGATTCAATCTCATTTGTACATGTATAGTGCCAAAAATTATTCCATTGAATAAGAATTTATTTAGCTCTTTCAGAGCTTTCAATGAAAATTAATTTTTTGGCTACCATAACTTATATTCACATTGACTTATTTCGTATGTCAATTGATAACATATGTCATCTATAATTTCCAAAAGATTATATCCACTTTTGGTGTTGACGATATCATTGTATTTAACGGTAAGTATTATGATATTCACAATTATGCACTTTTCATAATGTGCTTTCTCTTAAAAATGCATTGTTCTTCTGAAACATCAATACTTTTATGTACTTTGAGATATAATATTCACATTATCCCTTGCATTTAAATGGGAAAATATATCATATGATTCTGCTAAGTATAAATCGTCACCATTTTTTTTTCAGATTATATTTGTGACGTAATCATATTTTCCAAAGAATAAATAAATAAATGTTACTACAATATTCAAAATAATTAAATAATATTAATAAAATAAAATAAACATAATAATTATTCTAAAAAGAATATGATAAAATAACCATATATTCCTAATAAACATAAAGTAAATATGAAATTAATTAAAAAAATATCAAATATTCTTTTTTAGGGATATGATGAAATCATCAACTTCTATGTTTGTAATATCATAATTGTCTTGGCCACTATCGGAAATGCCATACTCATTTTTGTGAATATCATAATCATCTTTGTCATTGATATAAATAAAATTTGTTTCAACTTCTTTTCCTTTACCACTTATTGATTGTTGGTAAAGGTCCACAAGATGCTTTGGCGTACGACAAGTACGAGTCCAATGATTTGTGTTGCCACATTGATGACACATAAATTCCTCTTTCTTGGACTGATCTTTTGCACCATTATCATCCTTATTGTTCCACATGCGGTGGGTATAGTTACTTTTAAAATGAACACCTCGTCTATGTCCTCGACTGTGACTATGACCACGCCCACGTCCAGAGCTATGACCACGATTAATGGTGTAGTCTTTCTTTCTTCTGTTATAGAATGTCGCATTCGCTTCAGGGAATGGAGCGGAGCCAATTGTGCGATATTCATGATTTTTCATGAGTAGCTCATTATTTTGCTCAGCCACGAGAAAATAAGAAATTAACTCAGAATAATTTTTTTAAAGCCTTTTTCATGATATTATGTCTGAAGGACAACATTGTTGGTATGAAAAGTGGAGTGTATTTTTTTTAACATATCCTCATCAGTAATATTTTGACCACATAACTTCAATTATGAAGTGATTCCAAACATAGCAGAGTTATACTCGCTTACTGATTTAAAATCTTGTAATCTCAGATGCAACCAATCATATCGAGCTTTAGGCAGAATAACGGTTTTCAGGTGGTCATATCTTTCCTAAGGGGAGGTGACGGCAAAGAAGTATCATGGCTCTGGCCTTATTTTGAGCAGATTTTGCATTCCCCTCTTTAATAGTATTTCCCAGACCATTTGCATATAGATGTATTTTAGCATCTAAGATCCAGGATAAATAATTCTTTCCGGAAATACCAAGAGCCGCAAACTCAATTTTTGCAAGATTTGTCATTGATATGCTATAAAAGACAAATAAAAATTTGATCAACTATATATATATATATATATAAACAAAGATTTAATCCTCATACGCGGCGTTGTTAAACCAGTCCATAAGGTCTTTTAAAAAACCCTTCTTTAAGACCAGTAGCCTCACAGAACGAGATGTCCAGCCAATATACTTGGATTAAATTATCAAAACAAATAACATGTTAACTAACAAATATATATACAGATCTTTGAAGAAACTTGAAATAAAAATCTTTTGAGCAAACTCGTGCTGATAACGTATTGTAAATAAAATAATGAAGAACTAAAACAAGAATGAAAGAACAAAGAGAAGATAGAAAGAGGGATATTTGCATTATTCTCAATATTGACTTGTGTACAATGCCTTCACAAACTCATCTATTTATAGGCATAAGAAGTACATAATATATTAAACTCTAATTAATGAAGATAATATTCCTAACGATAGAGTTATTATTATGATAGACATCCACATAGATAAATATTCATAACACATACAAAAGTTACTTGTAAAACTGAAATTAAGTTTAAGATTAATTCTTTAGTTTCCTTGAATTAAAATCGATATTTAAAAATATATATTTATGGTCATCAACTATTATCTATTATATATTTTTCTAAAATATTCAGTTACTATAAAATAACCATTATAAATAAATCTTATTCTTTATATTTATTTATATTAAAATTAGTATTAAAGTTAACTTTTTAGTCTAAATTAAGTATTGGAACGCAAGACGCCCTCAAATATTTTACGGAAACGTACCGAGGATTTTGATTTCGAAGATGCGAGACGTCCTCAAATAGCCGTCTCCATGCTTCCTTGATCAACCTAAGGTTTGAATTTTTCCTCTGATTTTGATTTGTTTTTTTTCTTTTGTTTGCCCGAAGAGTTTGAGTTACATTGTAAACGAAAATTTTGATTTCAAGAGACTGGGTGCAGAGAACGTCTTAACTCTTAAGGATACAGCTTCGTCCAGCTAGCCGTTTGGAACAGACGTTTTGTGGATGAAAACTGAAGCGTTGTTGAACGGGTCTTTTAGAATCGCGTTGCTACCGTAATTCGAAGGATTTTATATTGCGAACAAGTGTTTTCTCACTTTAATTTTTTTTAGTTTTTATGGAAAAAAACGAACGTTGCGCAAAAATTCCGTTCTAAACGTGTAGCTAAACGAAGCCTACGTGTTATACAGGGGTGTTGATTATTTGATACCCAGATTTTAGGTAACAAAAAACTGGATACTGATTTCTTTAGTATTAACTTTTCGGTTTACATCCCGTCTCATTTATATTAGGTACTTATTATTAGATATTCATAAATTCAGATATTCGATCAATTGGATAATTGGTGTCTGGTTATTTTTTTAATTTAAAAAATTAAATATTAAATATATAAATTTTAAAATTTTATAAGACATAACAAAATATAAAAATTAATAATTTAAAATTAATTTAAATATATTTAAGTTAATTAACAAGTAACCGGTTTGCTCTAGCGTAACGAGGTGTTATACCCTCAAATAAAATTAAAGATTTAAATTTGAACGATGTAGAAAAAAAATTAAATAAAAAATCATTTTTATATTAATCTTTGTATAACTCGATTCGAATTTATTAATTAATAAGTATAATTAAAAGAACTGAAATTAAATTGGATCGGCACTCGACCAAGTCAGAGCGAGCCCCAATTGTAATGTTATCCATCCACCAACAAATTCAAAGCCTCTCCACCACAAAACAAGAATCAATATATCTCCTTGCTCCTCAGATTTCAGTTGATTTTCAGCAATCGCCGATGTTCATACTCCATGCTTAACACAATGGCTACTCTCCACTTTCCTCCATCTTCCTCTCGGTTCCTTTCAAAACCCATTTCTCTACCCATCCCAAAACCATCATTTTCCATTCATTTCCCTCTTAAACCTCTCGTTTCCTTCCCCAGACCGGAGCAACTCAAACGAATACATGGGATTGCTGTAGCCACCGATTCAGCTCAGACAGCAGTTGAGCTACAAGACGACCCTGTACAGGAAACTCAGAAGCAAGAACAAACAGTCAGGCTTGTTCTTCCAACCAACGATTCATCTGATGAGCTCCTTAGAATTAGACACACGGTAATCTTGATCAGTTTTCTTTTCTGGGTGTTGCTTTTTTATCCCATATGAACATTGTTGGTGCTATTTCATTTCATTGAATTCGATTTCAGTGTGCACATGTAATGGCAATGGCGGTTCAGAAGCTGTACCCAGAAGCAAAAGTGACAATTGGACCCTGGATAGATAATGGGTTTTACTATGATTTTGATATGGAGTCTTTGACAGATAAAGATCTCAAGAGGATTAAAAAGGAAATGGTAAGTAAAGTAATGAAATTTATTTGAAGAACAGAAGGGGTAAATGATTTTCCATTTGGGGTATGGTTTTCAGAGGGGTAGGGAAATTCATTTGTTACATTGAAATCTGTAGGACAGGATCATCAAACGAAATTTACCGCTTGTAAGAGAAGAAGTTTCAAGAGATGAAGCTCAGAGAAGGATAATGGCTATAAATGAACCTTACAAGATGGAGATTTTGGATAGTATTAAGGAGGATCCTATCACTATCTATCATATCGGTAACACAAATTCCCTCCTTTGAAACATTCCTGTGGACTTTTGATTTTTAACACTTGTTATTAACATAGTATGCTTCTTATTGTTTATCAATTATATGAATGAGGTGGTTAAGCTTTTCAAGAAAAAAATCTTGTTGTAATTTTCAGTTTCCTTAATCTTGTTGTAGTTTTTGAACTTGATCAGTGTAGTGTAGTTAATCTTTATACACAAAATCAGTAATATTTCTTTTTTCTTTTTATCATTTTTGTTGACTAATACTGATTTCAGGGAATGAATGGTGGGATCTTTGTGCTGGACCTCATGTCGAAACTACGGGAAGGATAAACAATAAAGCTTTTGAGCTTGAGTCTGTTGCTGGTGCTTACTGGAGAGGGGATGAAAAGAAGCCTATGCTACAGAGGATATATGGAACTGCATGGGAAAATGAAGAACAACTGAAAGCTTACCTTCACTTCAAAGAGGAAGCTAAGCGCCGGGATCACAGACGTATTGGCCAAGATCTCGATTTGTTTTCGATACAGGTAGGTCTTCTCTTCTGTATGGTGCTCCTACTTTTTTGGTAGTTGATAACTTTAAAATTGTTCTTCATTTATGAATCTTCCATATGTTCACAATGGAAAATGTATGTCATACAGGAGGAGGCCGGCGGAGGTTTAGTCTTCTGGCATCCGAAGGGTGCCATTGTTAGGCACATTATAGAAGATTCATGGAGGAAGACACATATAGAGCATGGTTACGATTTGCTATTTACTCCACATGTGGCCAAGGCTGATCTTTGGAAAATCAGTGGTCATCTGGACTTTTATAAAGAAAATATGTATGAACAGATGGATATTGAGGATGAACTTTATCAACTGCGACCAATGAATTGCCCTTACCACATATTGGTATACAAAAGGAAGCTTCACTCTTATCGAGACTTTCCCATAAGAGTTGCTGAGCTCGGGACTGTTTACAGATATGAGTTGTCTGGGAGCTTACATGGCCTTTTTCGTGTAAGAGGCTTTACCCAGGTAAAGTATACATCTCATGGATCTTAGGTGCACGTGTTAAAATATATCTTTACTTATTTTCTGTTCATGCTGTGTTGATTGAATTGCAACCACATTTGCAGGATGATGCACACATTTTCTGTTTGGAAGATCAAATAAAGGATGAAATCAGAGGTGTCTTAGACCTGACGGAAGAGATACTTTTGCAGTTTGGTTTCAGCAAGTACGAGGTGAATCTCTCAACTAGGCCGGAAAAGGCTGTGGGAGATGATGATATTTGGGAGAAGGCAACAATAGCACTTCAAGATGCTTTGGATGATAAAGGCTGGGCTTATCAGATTGATGATGGTGGTGGTGCTTTCTATGGTCCGAAAATTGATCTTAAGATTGAGGATGCTCTCGGAAGAAAGTGGCAATGCTCAACCATCCAGGCAAGTTTCGGACTCTTTCCCCGTTCTCTGCTTTTCTTCTAAACTTCCTGCACCTTCTCTTTCCATCCATCTCATGCGAGTCTTAGCCTAAATGTACATTTGTAATTTGGTAATCCGTTTTCTCACTTGACAGGTTGATTTTAACTTGCCAAACCGATTCGACATTACTTATGTCGACTCAAACACAGAGAAGAGACGTCCGATCATGATCCACAGGGCTATTCTTGGATCCTTAGAGCGCTTTTTTGGAGTCCTTATAGAGCATTATGCTGGTGACTTTCCTTTGTGGCTTGCTCCAATACAAGCTCGAGTTTTACCAGTTACTGATACACAGGTATACTCGCTTCGGATTTCATCAGCACTTTATCAAGTGTGTACTATTGATGCATGCCAAATCTTCTCAAAAACCTTGCATTTGTACAGTTTTCTTAAAAAAATGTCTTTTTCACAGCTTGGATTCTGCAATGAGGTGATCAGAAAACTCAAAGCCAATGGCATCCGCGCTGAAGTTTGCCATGGCGAACGTTTACCAAAACTCATCAGAAATGGTGAGAAGCAGAAAATTCCCCTAATGGCAGTTGTTGGTCCAAAGGAAGTCGAAACACATAGTGTCACTGTTAGATCTAGATTTGGTGGAGAGCTTGGTACCATGAGGATTGATGAATTTATCAGTAGCATCCAGCAAACCATTAAAAACAGAACATCACTGTAAAGTTGTTATACCATTACCAGGTATAGATAGTTCAGTCTTATTTATTTCATATCAGGGAAATAATCAAGCAATACACAATGTAAGATTGAAAATTTTCATGTATATGAACACTTCTTTCATTCTGTTTTTTTTTTTTCTTTCTTTTTTCTGGGAAGGAAACATCATTCAACTGCAGGTTAACAGATTTCAAAATGTGGAGCTTAAAAATGGAAATCCCAAGCTGAAATGTTCCGAGTAAAAATTTTTCATCACTTTATCATACTTTTATTCATGCCTTCTGTTAAAATTTTTTAAAAATTGAATTTTAAACCTTATCCCTTATTATACCCTACCTCTAATTTCCTAGACCCTAATCATAATCCTAACCTTAAACCCTAAACCTTCTAATTTGAAGTAAAGACACAAATAGAGACATAAGAAAGAGATAAACGATTTGCATCCGAAACGTTGTTCCTTGTCCACAAAACTAGCTGTTGTTGCTTATGTTGTAATGACGATGAACACATTTTCTGAGCACTTGAGCTTTTACCTCCCAGAAACCATATACATATTGTGAACGTAGTTTATAACTATCTTTTATTTGATTTTGCATATGATCATGGTTTGAATTGGATAAAGAAATGATTGTTAGCTCTTAAAAATTACGGGTTTGAACATCAGTATAATTCCAATATAATGACCAAACTCATGTACAACCACTCTCTCCAAATATTTATGGCCTGTTCACCTTATCAGCATTCAGCAAGCACAACACAATATATTCAACTTGGTTTGGCTTGGTTTTAACAGGGGAGTAAATGGACATAATATTCGATAAATTGTTCGTTTATTTAGTTAAACGAATATGAATAAGATTTTCATTGTCATTTAATAAATGAAAAACACAAAGGTGTATCCAATTCGTTTATGTTCATGAATAAATTCATTTATTAACTCATTTATAAGCTCGTTTATCAGGATTTTTCTTTTTCTTTTTACATTTTAAATATAAAATTAGGGACTAAAGTGAACATATAATGAATTTTAGAGTTCAAATTGTAAAGTATGAGGAGCTCAGTTCTAGTTACATAATTTCTTCATTTTCCTCATCAAACACGTTGGCAAATGTTAAATTAACATGTTGGCGAGCATTAAACAAATATGTTCATGAACACCTTCAAAAACTAGATAAACGAACATAAACATAATATTAAAAATTTAATCGAATACAAACTGAACATAGATACCTTAAAAATAAATAAATAAACAAACATGAACATAACATTATTCGACCAAGCTCAAATCATTTAGGATTTTAATCACCTACTCATGATGACCATCCTATTTGAATCCCATCGTTGCACTCCATGTCCATAATCTTCTACAACAATATTTCCCAACACTTGCGTTCCAAGAGACGTTTTGATGCCATTGTCCTTCTTCTTCTTCTTCTTCTTCTTCTTCTTCTTCTTCTTCACACAACTAGACAGAAGACATGATCCGAAAGTAAATCATAATCAAAATGGAGGAAAAAAGAATAATCTCTTCACCTGCCATTGTCATTGAAAGTACATGTTGTGATAACCCATTTTCAGTATAACAAAGTCCATTTTATTAATTCAAAACCCAAATACAAAACAAATCAATCCATCAGCCCAAATACCCAACCTTTACCCAATACACAAAACAGTACCCAAACCCAATTAGATAAACAAACCCTAATTGTCATCTAACCAAACTAACCCTAACTAGCCATTGAAGAACCCAGCCGTCGGCCGCCTCTCTTTTCCAGCTGGCCGCGCGTGTCCGCCACGCGCGGCGAATCAAAACGCGCGTGTCCGCCACGCGCGGCGAATCAAAACGCGCGTGGCGGTCACGCATCCACTCATTGGTTTCCGTGGACGGCCACCGCTTCATCTCTGCTCCACCGCCTTAGTCTTATCTCACCTGCAGAAGAAATAAAGGAGATTAGATTTAAATCTAATCAAAACTTTTATGTATTTTTTATACATATAATCTGGGTATAAAACCCAGATTTGAGAGCTTGTAAGAGGGTCAGTTTTTTCGAACAAAAAAGAAATAAAGAAAGAGTGTATTCGGAGCAAAAAAAGAAGCAAAACAACACTTTGACATTCGAGTATTAATCGAAACAAAGAGAAGAGAAATCGGAGCAAAAAAATTTTAAGGTTCAAACTTATCTTTGTTAGATCTAGGCTTCCATGAACGTTTTCTCGGAAAACCACCACCGTCATCGTAATCCCCTTGTCGAGATCTATCAAAAAGGTTCCTCCTTTTTAGTTTTCAGCGACCGGCGACGGCGGCTAGTGCGGTGACCGACGGCGGCGCTTCTCTCCGACGACCGGTGGGTATTTGAAACAGAGAACTCTTCTCCATGTGCATCCCTCTGGTGAGAAAGAAATGAAGGAGGAAGATGAGTATTAGGAGAAGGAGGCATATATAAAGGGGCCAAAACGGCACCGTTTTGGTGCCGGATTTAATGGCCCAAAACGGTGTCGTTTTGGCCATGTTACCCGTCGGATCAAACCGATCGCCCGACCCGGACCTGTGTTCAACCCGGATGAAAGGAAAAATTACACGCGTAGTCCCTGCGTGTTTCTGTATCCTTCACTTCGGTCTTTTAGTTTTCATATTGTTTTAATTTAGTCACTGTTTTTATGTATTAGGCCTTTTTTTTTAATTTGTTCAATTTAACCCCTGATATCAATGTTTATTTATTTTAACCCCCGTAATTTCTGTTTTCTTGCAAATTAGCCCCATAATGTTTTCATTATTATTATTATGCTTATTTACTTTACTATATCATGTTAAAAATATGTTTATTCATTTACTTTATTACTTTATTATTATTTATTTAATTTATAACATAAATATAAAAACATTATATTTATATTAATTTATTTTAATCTATTATTATCACTGTTATTATTACGATTATTTTATTTTTTCCTACTTAATTATTTTAACGTTATCACTATTTCAAATATATAAATATTACATTTTGATATAGGTTATATACATATTATTAATATAATTGTTGTTATAATTATTATTGTAATCTACTGCCATTACTGATAGTAGTAAATTTATATATTTATATATAATTTTTTACTTTCTTTTATTATTATTTTTATTTATATATTTTATTTTGGTTTGTATTATTACGATTCGATTAAAGGTTTTATTATATTTCTTTTTCGTAGAATATATTATCCCGAGGTATTCTATTAGGAGTAGCATCCCGTTCTTCGGGTGTTATCTCTTTTGAATCATTATGGATATTAGGATTTGCATTTTAAATTAAAATTAATTTAATTCAATTTTTTTTTATTTTCTTAAAAATTATGATGCAAACCTTTAGATACCAATTTTTGGGCGTTATGAGGGTGCTAATCCTTCCTAAAATGTAACCAACTCCCGAACCCATCTCTGGTTTTGTTTCTTGGTGTTCGATCCACCTATTTGAACGATCGATGGTGACTCCAACCGATTAACCGATTTTTAAATTAAAACGGTATTCCAATAAGAGTGGCATCCTGTTCTTCAAGTGTCATCTCCCGGAATACCGAATTTTTTAAATATTCCCGCGGATTTTTAAATTTAAATAATATTCCAATGGGAGTGACGTCTTGTTCTTCAGGTGTCATCTTTCGGGATACCGAATTTTTAAATCCTACCGAACTTTTGAACCTTTTAACCGTTTTTTAAATATTTTCAAAAAAAAAAAGGGGGTCGCTACAGATGGCGACTCCGCTGGGGACATTTTTAAAGGAGTTAAGCCTTAGTCCGGTTCGCATCCTAATTTTTAAGAAAATATAAAATTTTAATTAAATTAATTTTTAATTTCCATTTGCATTAGATTAAGAACCCTTTAAGTGAAATAATTACTTCGCTCCGTGGGGTCTTCACCTCCGTATAATGTCGTAATTCATTTCCGGAATTTTGGTCCTTATATTTCGTGGGGTTCACACCCCCGTATAATTAAGGGCCATATTCCCCCGAATTGATGTCCTCAACGACAGTTCGGGTACCGCTTACTTTAGAATTAAAAACGCATATAATGAACCTTAGAAGCCTACTTGATCAAAATTACGATGTTATGCTGCCCGTTTAAAATTACCTTTTAAGTCTTCATTTGTCTATATTTACCCTGTTATATTGCGTTTTTGTATACATTTATTTACTTGTTTATTATTTAACTTTATTTCTAATTTTGTGAATTAATTATACTAACGCATTTCTTTTTCCGTGTTTCTTTTCTTTTCTTTTCTTTTTTTCTTTTCTTTTTGTATTCATTTTGCATATCATTTCATACATAGGTGTTTGATTCAAAGGTACATTCAAGAAGACGATCAATTATGGGTGAGAGATTCTGTATCAACAAAAGTGCTAACGCTACAGTATGGGGGTGGTCTGAACGCCTTCAAATGGAAAAAGGAAATAGCTTATCGGATGATCATGCCTCAGAGATTGTGGAGCCTACCTTGATTGTTTCAAAACAGAATAAGCTCGATGAATTGAAAGAAATATGGCAAAACTTTGATCCAGATGGAAAAGAAGCATTTTAACAAGAATTCGGCGATATAGCACTCCTATTAAAGGTCAAGACCGATGCCTGTATGTTCCGAGCCCTGACTCAATTTTGGAATCCCGGGTACTGTTGTTTTACCTTCGGAAAGGTTGATATGACTCCCACCATTGAAGAATATACAGCTCTGCTAAATTGTCCAAGGCTTAAGACAGAAACGGTTTACCTCAAACCGAGAGATCCTCCATCTTTTGGCGAAAGCTTGATGAAGGTCACCGGAATAAGCAAAGAATAGGTCCGAGGTAAAATTGTAAAGAAAGGCAAAACCGATTGCATCGCTTGGACACATATTCATGACGTGATCCTCCGTCATCCAGATCCGCCTAAGAAGAGGTATTTGCTAGCTTACGGCATCTATGGTATGGTCATCTTTCCAAAGGTTCTGGGGCACATAGATTATGCAGTAACTGATCTATTTGACAAACTCGGGAAGAATGTCAACCCGGTACCTGCAATTCTGGCCGAAACCTTTCGATCACTGAATGCTTGCCGAAAGATGGGTGAAGGTAGGTTTCTGGGATGTGTACCACTGCTTGAGGTTTGGATCAGAAGCCATTTATGGAATGTGAGGTTTTCTTATCAGATGTGCCTTACTACCTTTTCACCGTTAAAGATGTTTTTGGAAGAATACGAAGCAGAAGCTATGAACGGGGACCAGTGGATAACGGGATTTCGAGACCTTCAAGACTATACGATCAATTGGAAGGTACCATGGCTGATCATAAGCGAATTTCTCTACCGATGCGGAGAATATGATTGGGTACCTTTACCAGGCATTTGGGGTGGAATCGGGTATTGCCCGTTACTCATCTCTCGGCAATTCGGATCAATGCAATTCATCCCGGTAACCCAAGGCTTGAAGGAGTCTGACTTTGCATACCAAGGTGATGGTTATAAGAAGGAAATTAGGAAAATGAGTAGGGCCTGGAAGAATCTATACATGGTTGAAATTTATGATGCACCATTTACTTCCAACTATGACCAATGGAGAGTTACCAGAATTAACGATGTTATCTCATGTGGGAACCAGCAGAATGTTCGCTCGATGGATCAACACATGGAAGATGCCCCTTCTGATTTAGAGAAAGCTAGGTGAGCACATGAGAAAGAGATCTGAGCTTTAGAAAAACGTATTTCAGAGTTGGAGTCCACAAGTTACCTGACATTACTCGACGTGGAAAAATATAAACAGAAAGGAAAAGATGTTCTAAAACAAAAGGAGATACTGGAGAAAGATCATGAAGAGTTGAAAGAAGATTGGAAGGAGTTGAAACAGAACCTACGCAGAAACAATTTGAGTGCCACCGCTAAGGAGTTAACTGGTAAACTTTTGAAAGAAAGAAAGAGGGCTGATCACTATGCCCGAAAATATGAAGCAAGTCAAAAACTGGTTGGAGATAAACTTCGAGAATTAGAAGCGCTTACCCAGGAATTAACTGCCAGTCAATCCCATAATCAAGAGTTGGTTTCACAGAACGAAGATTACAAAGTTCAAGTCATACGAATGGATGAACTTTTGCAAGGATATTATGACCAGGACTTTGCCGCAGGCTTAAGTATCACGCAAAATGAAAATAATTTGCTGAAAAATAAGGTCGCTGAGCTCGAGAATGCCCTTCAAGACTGTAGAGAAAGATTGGTTTCCTTTGAAGGAGCGCTGCAGGAAGATAATAGCCGAATAATATATGGGTTGCAACAAGCTGGACAGCTGATTCACGATCAACGCCGTGCAATGAGGGAGGTCATGCAGCAAGCACGAGAAGTGGCTCATTTTATCCAGAACCTTGCAGCAGAAGCTTATGAGCTTAGGGAACATGTCAGTCCGGAGACTTAACTAGGATTTCGTGTCCACGGGCTACTACAGCAAATAGAGATCTTAGCATAGAGGCCAACCGCTATCTGTAATTAGTGTTATGACTACTTTTGTAATCGGGACCTCTTTATCTTAATGAAAATCTTCCTGATGTTACTTAAGGATCAACACCTTCATTGCATTCATTGCATCATAACATTAAATGACATATATTTGAATATACTATTAAAGGAAGTTAATTAATCGTGTGCATATCATGATAGAATCTTAATCCAACTCGCAATCATTTCACACCGTTACGGTACACGTTTGAAGACTAAGATCATGGAAGATAGAGTGTCCCAATTGGAACAAGGACAGAAGGATCTCGAATCTCGCATTGATCAAGCTGAACAAAGTATCAATTGAAACATTAGTCAGCAGATTTCCCAAGTTCAAACAACGATCCTGGCTCAAATTACTGCCTTATTGCGCAAAGGAAAAGCTGCAGAAGACTTTGCCGAGGAACATGAAGATACCATTACAGCATCTCATGTTAAGGTTCAAACTGAAACATCGGTACCTCAGAAGAGGATATACTTCAATACTATGGGAGCATCTGCTAGCTAGTCGGAAGGAGCGACCGTGAAGTATTCGATTGACCTGGATGCAGTACAGGAGGAGGAAATACCAGACTTGGATTTAGTGGAAAAAATCAGAACTGAAGTGGAAAGTAAAAGCGAAGAAAAGTTTCGTCTCTTTGCAGAGCAGCTTAAGGCTTCCTAGGAATAAGTGAAACGGGAAATGAGGCTAATGACTTAATCCTCGTATCAGATTCAATACTCCTACCGAAGTTTAAGACGCCAGATTTTGATAAGTACGACGGAACTACATGCCCGTCGGCTCATATCACTATGTATTGCAGGAAAATAGCACCATTTGTAAAGAATGAAAAGTTACTCATCCATTGCTTTCAGGAGAGTTTGACGGGGTCTGCAATGCGATGGTATACGTAGCTCAACCGAGACCACAATAAGTCGTGGAAGGAACTTTCTAAAGCTTTCACTGAGCATTATAAACATGTGTCAGACATGACCCCTAGTAGGGCTATGTTAGAAACAATGGAGCAACGTCAGAATGAAACTTTGCACCAGTACGCCCAGAGGTGGCGCGATGTTGCCGCACAGATCCACCCGCCGATCTTGGAACATGAAATTACTCCTCTGTTCGTAAATACTTTGAAGGGGGCACTATTTGATCGCCTAATAAACAATACTGCTTAGAGCTTTGCTGATCTCATCAGAACAGGTGAATCGATTGAGATAGCGATAAAAAGCGGAAGAATTGATACCGGGGATAACACTCGAAAGTCCTACCGAAGAAAGGATAACGAAGTAAATACCGCAAGTGCTTATAATACTCTCGTAAATTTCACCATCACTCAACCGCAGACTTCCACTAGAAACGCACAGAATTCGAAGAAGAGAGATGAGAATGCTCCAAAAAGGGAAAGGGAGAAGATCTCTTTTACCCCTTTGCCAATACCCTACACTGAGTTGTATGCTCAGTTATATAAAGCAGATCTGGTACGACCATATCACGTTACTCCTTTCAAACCCCCTTTTCCGGCTTGGTATGATGAAAAGGCCTATTGTGATTACCATGCTGGTGTACCGGGGCACTCTACAAAAAATTGCATCGCTTTCAAGAAAGTTGTTTAGAATCTGATTAATACAGGAATTCTGAAGTTTGATGACCCAAGTGTAGCTTCCAATCCTCTACCAAATCATGGAGGACACGACGTGAATGTAATCGAAGGTGAAAATAATAGAAGAGTTAAAAGAAGTGTGACGAAAGTGAAGTCTCCCTTGAAATGGGTCTTTCAACAGTTATGCGAGGCAAATATGATAGAGAGGAAAATGGAAGTAAAAAGAGAAGATTGTAATCCTTACTGCGAATACCACCAGGAAGTAGGCCATGAAATTCAGAATTGTGAAGAGTTCAAACTCTTGATTCAAAAAATGATGGATAATAAAGAAATTGAATTTTTTGAGAAGAATGGAGAGAGAAAGTTGATGGATGTATGCGCATCTGAAAGTTCAGATAGCAAGTACAGTGCTACAAGACCATTTGTGGCATCAGTAGGAAGAAAGGAAGGCAATGCCTCCCACATGGGAAAAGGGAAGTCGCCCGTGTTGATAATCGCGCCTCCTGCCCCTTTTCCTTTTAAAAACATGCAAAGAGTCCCGTAGAATTATGCTGCCAATATTTCCACGCCCAAGATTCAAGGAGAAGAAGTATCAGGTGGAGGAAACTCCTCGCAAAAAGAGGAGGTTAAAGAAACAGAAGATGTCAATGATGTGGGGCATTTTACAAAGAGTGGGCGGTGTAACCCACTAGAGACCTCGAGCTCTGTGGAAGCTGAGGTAGGCAAAGAAGGAAGTGTTGAGCCTCAGAAGATTTTTGGAGAAGATCCGCCCCAGAAAATAAATGAGCCGGTAACTGAGGCACAAACGCATGAATTTCTGAAATTTTTAAAACATAGCGAATATAATATTGTGGAACAGCTTCGACGACAGCAAGCAAAAATTCCCGTGTTAGAGTTACTATTGAACTCGGAAAAACACCGCGAAGCACTAATGAAGGTGTTAAATGAAATGTTTGTACCTGATGATATTTCTGTGTCTAAATTGGACCGAATTGTTGGCCATATTGCTGCGGATAATTATATCACGTTCAGTAATGACGAAATTCCTAATGGCGGAATGGACTCTACCAAGGCGCTAAACATTACCACACACTGTAAGGGGTATGTGTTGCCCAGCGTGCTCGTAGATAATGGATCAGCATTGAATGTACTACCATTGGCCACTCTACAGAGGCTACCGGTAGATAGTTCACATATAAAGCCGTGTCATAGTTCGGTAAGAGCCTTTGATGGAACTCAAAGGGATGTGGTAGGAAGAATCGAGGTGCCCTTGTTGATAGGGCCAACTGAATATGTAGTTGATTTTGTTGTTATGGACATAAGGCCGACGTATAACTGTTTACTTGGAAGGCCGTGGATTCATTCGACCGGGTCTGTTCCTTCATCGCTACACCAGAAGCTGAAATTTGTTATTGAAGGCAAGTTGGTCAGTGTTAATGCTGAAGAAGACATTATCGCCTCTGTAACTGCTGATACTCTATATATTTCACCTGATGAGGGTGCAATGGAATGTTCATTCAGAGCATTAGAATTTGTAAATGCAACCTTCGTTGCAGAAGGGAGTAAGATTCCAACCCCGAGGTTGTCTAATAGTACTAAGATGGCTGTTCGCCAGACTTTGGGACGAGGAGCCAGAACAGGAAGAGGCCTGGGGAAAAATTTACAGGGAACCCTCCATCCAAGAGCAGTCATTTTCAAGAAAGATCGGTATGGACTGGGTTATAAGCCCAGTATGTTCAGAAGAAAGAAAGAAAGAATGAGGGCCAAGCTGAAAAGAGGATTTTCTCGAGGAAGACTTTTGATGTCTCCTGAGAATTATTTTGTATCTGGTGGGATTATTAATGCTGAATAGGGTGTCCAAGAAGTTAACCAAGAGAATGTGGGGCTCTACAATAAAGAAATGTTTGGCAAGTCTTTAGAAGAAATGTTCATCAATATGGTATCTGATGAGGAAGGTACCAACAAGTTTTTAGCTGGGATTCGTCTTTGTGTGTCGGGAGAGTCACTTAACAACTGGAGTATGGTAGACCTGCCTATAGTTACTAGGATTAAAGTAGAGTAGTGTCCTGAACTAACCCTTCTGCTTTTGCCCATAAGCATTAGAGATCTTTTGTAAAAGGGTCACTATGTTAACCTACTCTTATAATGAAAAGTATGTTTTGTATGTACATTAAATGGCAAACTTTTCCCAACTCTCACTTTTTATGCATGTAATTTACCCAATTCTTTTCGCATACAAATAGCATTCATTTTTTGTCAAATATATATATTTGCCTCTTCATATACAGGGATCTTGCAATTGACTATGTGAATGACTCTGGATCCGACCTTGAGGTAGACTTTTCGAAACCCCTGTGTTCGGCAGAAATAGATGGAGACGCAGATTACGAAGTCCCTGATGAACTAATAAGATTGATGGCAAATGAAGAAAAATAGATCTTGCCCCACCAGGAGGAATTGGAGACTCTCAATCTAGGGACTGATGAAAATAAGAGAGAAGTAAAGATCGACACTACATTCTCATCTCAGACTAGACATGATTTGATAGCCTTGTTACAGGAGTTCAAGGATGTGTTTACTTGGACCTATCAGGATATGCCTGGATTAAATACCGATATCGTGGTGCACAAGTTACCGACGAAGCCTGAATGTAAGCCCGTCCAGCAAAAGCTTAGAAGAATGAGGCTTGATATGTTGTTGAAGATCAGGGAAGAGGTGAAGAAACAATTTGATGCCGGTTTTCTGAAAGTGGCAAAATACCCTGAATGGGTTGCGAATATAGTCCCTGTGCCAAAGAAAAACAGGAAAGCACGCATGTGCGTTGATTACCGAGATCTTAATAGAGCCAGCCCAAAGGATAATTTTCCTTTGCCTCATATTGATACCCTGGTTGATAATACAGCGGAGCATTCTTGGTTCTCATTCATGGATGGTTTTTCATGGTACAACCAGATAAAGATGCATCCGGAAGATATGGAAAAGACAACGTTTGTGACAGAATGGGGAACATTTTGTTATAAAGTAATGCCCTTTGGACTCAAAAATGCTGGGGCAACTTATCAAAGAGCAATGGTGACCCTCTTTCACGATATGATGCACAAAGAAATAGAGGTTTACGTAGATGATATGATTGCTAAGTCTCGCACAGAAGAGGAGCATGTCCAAAACTTACAGAAGCTATTCTAGAGATTGAGAAAGTATCAGTTGAAGCTCAATCCCGCCAAGTGCACATTTGTAGTAACATCCGGGAAACTCCTGGGGTTTGTGGTTAGTAGAAGAGGCATAGAGATTGATCCGGATAAAGTAAAAGCAATTCATGATCTTCCGCCACCTCAAACACAGAAAGAGGTTCGGGGATTTTTAGGGAGATTAAATTACATATCTTGGTTCATTTCTCAATTGACCGACAAATGTGATCCCTATTTTAGACTACTCCGAAAGAATAATCCAGGAGTTTGGAATGAGGAGTGCCAAAAGGCTCTTAACAGGATAAAAAAATATTTAACGAATCTTCCGATCCTAGTGCCACCAGTACCGGGTAGACCCTTGATCTTATACTTGACAATTTATGAGAATTCAATAGGATGCGTGCTGGGGCAACATGATGAGTCCGGAAAGAAAGAAAGAGCCATTTATTACTTAAGCAAAAAGTTCATGGATTGTGAAACTCGACACCCACCCATTCAGAAGCTATGTTGTGCTTTGGTGTGGGCTGCCAAAAGACTCAGGCAATACATGTTATACCATACAACCTGGCTAATATCTAAGCTGGATCCGTTAAAATACTTGATGGAAGCACCAATGTTAACTGGGAAGATGGCTCGTTGTCAAATGTTATTATCTGAATTTGATATTGTCTACGTGAGTCAGAAAGTGGTAAAAGGAAGTGCTATCGCTGATTTCCTAGCGAGTCGAGCTTCAGTAGAGTACCAGCCGCTGAACTTTAACTTTCCGGACGAGGACCTAATGTATATTGCAGAAGCAGAAGAAATCATTTTAGAGGAGGAGTCATAGAAATTGTATTTCGACGGAGCATCTAACGCACTAGGGCATGGAATAGGTGTAATGTTGATATCTCCAGATAATGTTTATTATCCCTTCACAAGCAAACTAGAGTTCTTTTGTACGAATAACATAGCCGAGTATGAAGCCTATGTTATGGGATTGTATGGAGCCATCGAGAGAAAAGTTAGAGTCCTTCAAGTCTTTGGGGGATTCATCCCTGGTTATTTATCAGCTCCGTGGAGAGTGGGAAACAAGAGACCCCAGATTGATCAGATACTACGATTTGATTCAGGAATTGATCAAAAGGTTTGAAAATATTAGTTTCACTTATCTTCCGAGAGAAGACAATCAGATGGCAGACGCTCTAGCTACTCTAGCTGCCATGTTTAAAGCCAGTACAAAAGCGGAAATGCAGCCTATAAAAATGCCGACTTTTGAAATGCCAGCTTATTGTTGCACCTTAGAAGAAGAAGTAGATGGTAAACCGTGGTATCATGATATTCTGCAGTATATCAAATGCTAGACTTATCCTGAAGGAATAAGCGATAATGATAAGAAAACCCTCAGAAGATTGGCAGCGGGGTACGTTTTAGATGGAGAAGTTTTGTACAAGAGGGGCAAAGACCAAGTGTTGTTAAGATGTGTTGATGCCCAACGAGCTAAGGAGATCCTCGAAGAAATGCATGAGGGTTTATGTGGAACGCATGCCAACGGCTTCGCGATGGCTCGTAAAATTATACGATACGGGTATTATTGGCTGACTATGAAAGCAGACTGTATCAACTACGCCAAGAAGTGCCATAAGTGTCAGATATATGCTGATAAGATTCATTCTCCCCCGTCACCGTTACACACCATGAATTCACCATGGCCCTTTGCAATGTGGGGAATGGATGTCATTGGGCAGATTCATCCAGCAGCATCCAACAGACACCGCTTCATCTTGGTGGCAATCGATTACTTCACCAAATGGTTAGAGGCTGCCTCTTATCCCAACATCACGAGATCGACAGTTTGCAAGTTTATAAAGAAAGAAATCATTTGTCGATATGGTTTACCGGAGAGAATCATCATCGACAATGCTTCCAATTTGAACAATAAAATGATCACAGAAGTGTGTGAGCAATTCAAGATAACGCATCACAACTCCACCACTTATCGTCCTAAGATGAATGGGGTAGTGGAAGCAGCAAATAAAAACATCAAGAAGATCATAGCGAAGACAACGGAAACTTTCAAAGATTGGCACGAGAAGTTACCGTTCGCTTTATTTGCCTATAGAACGTCGGTATGTACATCGACAGGGGCAACTCCGTACTCTTTGGTGTATGGTACAGAAGCAATATTGCCTATAGAAGTGGAGATTCCATCACTCCGGATCTTGAATGAAGTAAAGTTGGATGAAGCTGAATGGGTACAGGCTAGATATGATCAGCTCAACCTCATTGAAGAAAAGAGATTGAGGGCTATCTGTCATGGTCAGATGTATCAAAGAAGGATGATACAGGCCTATAACAAGAAGGTCAGACCCAGAGAATTTCGAGAGGGGGATCTGGTATTGAAAAAGATCTTGCCCATACAGAAAGACTTCCGTGGGAAGTGGATGCCAAATTGGGAAGGGCCCTATGTAGTTAAAAAGGCCTTTTCTGGAGGAGCGTTAATCCTAGCAAAAATGGATGGACGCGAACTGAGTAACCCAATAAATTCAGACTCAATTAAAAAAATATTACGCTTGAAAAAGAAAAATGAAAACAAAAATTGAAAAAAGAAAAAAAAAGAAAAAAAAGAAAAAGAAAAAAGAGATAAAAGAAAGTTCAAGAGGAAAACCCGAAAAGGGCTTCTTGAAACCGACAAAGAAATCGAGTTGAAAACCCGTAAAGGGCGGCTCGAATCCATTTTGGAATTGGCATCCAACGGGTAAACCCTCTCAGACTCAGTGACAGGACCAGAGGCAAGGAAGCTATTATCAATACGGATCCATATGTCATTCATACAGTGAAGTGTTTAAGACTTTGTATCGTTTTGTCATCTTTTGAAAAACTTCATGTTTGCCATGATATTTTGAATATAATATATTTATATTACATATGTCTTTTCCATGAATTATCATTCGTTTTCCAGGTTGACATTGAATTACATCAAACAAAAGATTTCTTGACATTACCTTGTTATAGTTTTAGCCTATAAGGTGCAGGTGAAGAAGGAAAAATTAATCACAAGGAGAATCACATGGAACAAAAAGCATTTACGCGAAAATTCTGAGATGCTTAAAATTGTAGAGCACACCAGAATGGGACAATAACAGGCTATCCCCATTTGAAGACCAACTCATCAGTAAAAAAGAAAAAAAAAGAAAAAAGAAAAAAAATGATGAAAGAAAAAGAAAATAAAAAAAAGACAAAAGAGAAAATGAAAATGAAAATTTCGAAGACGTTGCCAGAAATAAAAGCTCAAGAAGATACCCAGGAACAAGTTGACGTTTGAAGTTTGAACTCTTAATGTGGGAATAGACGATCCTATTATAAAAAAGGAAAGATTGAAGATGAGAAAACCAAGACCTGATCAAATGCGAGGATCACAGAAGATGCGAGGATCGCGAAAGAGATTAAGATATCATCATTCATGCATCATATAGTGTAGGCACCCGTAGGGCTAGGTGCATGCTAACCTGCATTAAAGAATATTTTATGGTTTTCTTTTCCACAGGGATACACGAATTAGAAAAGAGTCAAGAGCAGAAATGCAAAGAGCCTACAAAAGCTGTTAAGATTTACATCAGAAAACAAAGCATCGACAAAAAGATTTGCATAGAAGAACTCATGATTGCTAAAGTGAGGTTACAAGAAGAGTTAGAAAACTCAAAATTCAAGAGAAGAATCAACCAGAAGATTCAACACAAGAAGAACCCTTGAAGCAAACAAAAGATTCTCTGGGAGCAAGAATCGATGATAAGAAGGTTCTATATAGGAAGAACTTTTGAAAAGTCAAAATGTGAAGATTCTATGAGAACAATAATCTCTAGCAAAAGGTTCTATATAGGAAGAACTCTTGAAAAGTCAAAACGCGAAGATTCTATGAGAGCAGGAATCTCCAACGAGAAGTTCTATATAGGAAGAACTCTTGAACTTGAAGACATGAAAGATTCTATGAGAGAAAGAGTCTCTAGTGTGAAGTTCTAAAACAGGAAGAACACTTATAGTCGAAGATGAGAAAGATTCTATGAGAGAAAGAATCTCTAGTGAAAAGTTCTACGACAAGAAG
Source organism: Abelmoschus esculentus (assembly GCA_035048815.1). Classification (NCBI taxonomy): domain Eukaryota; kingdom Viridiplantae; phylum Streptophyta; class Magnoliopsida; order Malvales; family Malvaceae; genus Abelmoschus; species Abelmoschus esculentus. The sequence continues at coordinate 4,243,586 of JAUCBN010000038.1, forward strand.
TACACTTGAATTGAAGACCCAAAAGATTCTATATAGGAAGAATCTACAACGAGAAGTTCATTACAGGAAGAACTCTTGACTTAAGATGCAGAAAGTTCTATATAGGAAGAACTTGCAACGTCAACAGCTGAAGATGAGAAGACAATGTAGGAAGGATTTGCTGAAGACAAGAAAAACTCTACAATAGGAAGAATCTGCTCATCCGAGGTGCTTGATAGAAGAACAAGCAATGGAAAAGATGCAAGCTCGAAGTCTCAATTTTGAAGAATTTTGTTCTTGAGCAGTAAAGAAGATCACGAGAAGGTCAAGAGAGAGGCGGTGGTCAACCAAAACCTTACCCAAAAGAACCACAACCTTACTGCAAAGAACCCAAATCTTATCTTCAACCTTACCAAAGAGAACCCTGAAACCATACCTCGTAAAATGGGTTATTCTTTATCTTTGCTCTATTGTCATTACACAACAATGAGCAAAGAGGGCCAGCTGTGATAACCCATTTTCAATATAACAAAGTCCATTTTATTAATTCAAAACCCAAATACAAAACAAATCAATCCATCAGCCCAAATACCCAACCTTTACCCAATACACAAAACAGTACCCAAACCCAATTAGATAAACAAACCCTAATTGTCATCTAACCAAACTAACCCTAACTAGCCATTGAAGAACCCAGCCACCGGCCGCCTCTCTTTTCCAGCTGGCCGCGCGTGGCCGCCACGCGCGGCGAATCAAAGCGCGCGTGGAGGTCACACACCCACTCATTGGTTCTCGTGGACGGCCACCGCTTCATCTCTGCTCCACCGCCTTAGTCTTATCTCACCTGCAGAAGAAATAAAGGAGATTAGATTTAAATCTAATCAAAACTTTTATGTATTTTTTATACATATAATCTGGGTATAAAACCCAGATTTGAGAGCTTGTAAGAGGGTCGATTTTTTCAAACAAAAAAGAAATAAACAAAGAGTGTATTCGGAGCAAAAAAAGAAGCAAAACAACACTTTGACATTCGAGTATTAATCGAAACAAAGAGAAGAAAAATCGGAGCAAAAAAAAATTAGAAAAAAAAGAGGTAAAAAATTTTAAGGTTCAAACTTTTCTTTGTTAGATCTAGGCTTCCATGAACGTTTTCTCGAAAAACTACCACCGTCATCGTAATCCCCTTTTCGAGATCTATTGAAAAGGTCCCTCCTTTTTAGTTTCCGGCGACCGGCGACGGCGGCCGGTGCGGTGGCCAACAGCGGCGCTTCTCTCCGACGATCGGTGGGTATTTGAAACAGAGAGCTCTTCTCCATGTGCATCCCTCTGGTGAGAAAGAAATGAAGGAGGAAGATGAGTATTAGGAGAAGGAGGCATATATAAAGGGGCCAAAGCGGCACCGTTTTGGTGCCGGATTTAATGGCCCAAAACGGTATCGTTTTGGCCATGTTACCCGTCGGATCAAACCGGTCGCCCGACCCGAACCCGTGTTCAACCCGGATGAAAGGGAAAATTACACGCGTAGTCCCTGCGTGTTTCTGTATCCTTCACTTCGGTCTTTTAGTTTTCATATTGTTTTAATTTAGTCACTGTTTTTATGTATTAGGCCCTTTTTTTTATAATTTGTTCAATTTAACCCCTGATATCAATGTTTATTTATTTTAACCCCCTCGTAATTTCTGTTTTCTTGCAAATTAGCCCCATAATGTTTTCATTATTATTATTATGCTTATTTACTTTACTATATCATGTTAAAAATATATTTACTCATTTACTTTATTACTTTATTATTATTTATTTAATTTATAACATAAATATAAAAACATTATATTTATATTAATTTATTTTAATCTATTATTATCACTGTTATTATTACGATTATTTTATTTTTTCCTACTTAACTATTTTAACGTTATCATTATTTCAAATATATAAATATTACATTTTGATATAGGTTATATACATATTATTAATATAATTGTTGTTATAATTATTATTGTAACCTACTGCCATTACTGATAGTAGTAAATTTATATATTTATATATAATTTTTTACTTTCTTTTATTATTATTTTTATTTATATATTTTATTTTGGTTTGTATTATTACGATTCGATTAAAGGTTTTATTATATTTCTTTTTCGTAGAATATATTATCCCGAGGTATTCTATTAGGAGTAGCATCCCGTTCTTCGAGTGTTATCTCCTTTGAATCGTTGTGGATATTAGGATTTGCATTTTAAATTAAAATTAATTTAATTCAATTTTTTTTATTTTCTAAAAAATTATGATGCGAACCTTTAGGTACCAATTTTTGGGCGTTATGAGGGTGCTAATCCTTCCTCAAATGTAACCAACTCCCGAACCCATCTCTGGTTTTGTTTCTTGGTGTTCGATCCACCTATTTGAACGATCGATGGCGACTCCAACCGATTAACCGATTTTTAAATTAAAACGGTATTCCAATAAGAGTGACATCCTGTTTTTCAAGTGTCATCTCCCGGAATACCGAATTTTTTAAATATTCCCGTGGATTTTTAAATTTAAATAATGTTCCAATGAGAGTGACATCCTGTTCTTCAGGTGTCATCTCTCGGGATAACGAATTTTTAAATCCTACCGAACTTTTGAACCTTTTAACCGTTTTTTAAATATTTTCAAAAAAAAAGGGGGTCGCTACACATGTCATTGATTTTCATATTCTTCTACATAAGGGCAACAGGGTTCTTCAGTATAGGATGTTTGATGTACGAACTTTGAGTCTTGTAGACAAATTTTTATTTCTCGTTCGCGGAGTTTAGCCGTCTTAATCTCAAATCCAACTCTTCCATTACTTCCATTTCTTGCTTTTTCCTTTGCTTTGATATTGTGTTTGTCATCATGAGTCAGATCTCATCGAAGGCCACCTGCGGAGATGTAAAGAAAGGTAGAGCTTCATGGTTTATGAAGGAAGAATGATACATGTTTACATACACCAAGACCATTAGGGGTGATAACAAGCCGAGCCGAGCCTGGTCAAGCTCGGCTCGAAAATATTGGGTTCGGGCTTGAGGCTCGGGGAGATCAGAATTTTGGGTTTAGGCTCGGCTCGAAAATAATATTATAGGGCTCAGCTCAGGCTCATCAGGCTCCGCTCGGATCGACTCATAATAAATAATTTTATTATATTTTTATAAAAGATAAGATCTCATTAAAAAACTCTTTCCATAACGAATGGAACGAAATTCAATATTGAGAAATGAAAAAAAAATACTCAATTGTTATGAATATTATCTATATGGATGTCTATCATAATGAGAACTCTATCATTAGAAATATTATCTTCATTAATTAGAGTTTAATACATTATATACTGCTTATGCCTATAAATAGATGAGTTTGTGAAGGCATTGTATATAAGTCAATATTGTGAATAATACAAATATCTCTTTATATCTTCTCTTTATTCTTTTATTCTTGTTCTTTATTCTTGTTTTAGTTCTTCTTTACTTTATTCACAACACGTTATCAGCACGAGACTCTAACCAACGGAGGTATTTGTCGTTCGAATCTTGAAGGAGTTATTGAAAAGAATTTGTTATTGGCATAAATGAAAGATAAGTTCTTCTCTCTCAATTATATTTTATTTACCGATTATTTTTCTCTCTTGATCCTTGATTTGATTTTTAATTTATTAAAAATCTTTTGTTATTTGGTTTTTGTGTAGCAATAAAGTGACTCAATTACCATGGTTCTTATTGACAATTACCGGAAAAGATTTTAATACAATATTGGTAACTAAATCTACCATATATTCAAGTTAGTGGAAAGTCTAATATGTTTTATTTATTTAATTTGAGATTTTTTTATCTTTATTTATAACCAATATTTGTTTATTTTATTATTACGATAAAAGTTTAATCATGTTCAAAGTATTACATGATATTAGAACAAATATTAAACCTTTAATTAATTAATATGATCTTTATTATGTTAATTAAATCTGAGTATATTGACTGGACATTTCGTTCTGCGAGGCTACTGGTCTCAAAGGAGGTTCTTTTTAAAGGACCTTGTGGACTGGTTTAACAACGTCGCGTATAAAGATTAAATTTTTGTTCATTGTATGTATTGTATATATATATTGGTTGATCAATTACTATTTAATAGTATGAATATTATAAAATTTATATTTTCTTGAAAACAATACTATTTTTATGTCGAAAAATTCGACTATAAACTTCTCCTAAGTTCAAGTTACGAAAATCGTCTTGATCAAAGAATTTTTATGGGAGGCATTCCTTGAAGTGAATGCATGCATGATGCGTATTCCATGCAATTATTGAATTTATGACATTCCTTAAAGTGAATGCAAGCATGATGATTATTCCATGCGATTATTGGATTTATGACATTCCTTGAAGTGAATGCGATATTTTATAGCAGAATGAATAAAAGCCACGTTAGTAATTGTGGTTGCGATTGAGGTCATAAAATAAACATAGATAAGATGATTCTTTTGAGAATGTTTATATTCACCAAAAGCTGAATTATAAAATGATAAGAATGATAGAGATCATATCAAAATCTTTATGTTATCAAAGTGATGGTACAAACCATTGATCTCGTACTTGTAAAACAGTGAAGTATTATGGACTTTATCCATAATCATGAATGATAAATTAAAGAAAATATAAAGAGATTTTCTTTGTGGCAAAAATAATGGCGTTATTAATCCAACTCAATTGGATATTGATAATTTTCTCATAACCCTTGAAGGGAATAATTCATCATTTATTTCCTTTATAAATTTTAAAAGGAATAATTGATCTTTATTTTATTTTGTTTAATGTTAATTTATTTATCTATGTTAATTTACTTTTATTTATTATTTATTTATGTTAACTTACTTTATATATTATTTATTTATCTGTTATGTTAATTTTTCCTTTAAAAGAATATGATTACTTCCGGAATAAAATATGCAATAATTTATGGTGATTTATACTTAACAGACAGTACAAGTACTCATAAAATATTTAAGCATAAGAAATATTTTTCCCATTTAAATACAAGGAAAATATGAGTACTATATCTCAAAGTACTGAAATATCAATGCTTCGGAATGTCTTTTGAGAGTTTATCTTTGATAGATAACTGATTTGATATAATGTGCTATATTTAATAGTTTGTCATTTCCTTAAGTGAATGGTACAAAGCACATATTTTTCATTCCCCAAAGTGAATGAAATAAAGCACATATTAAAAGGTACATGGTTATGCATATTTTTCCATTTTAAATTCAAGGAAATAATGTGAGTATTATATCCGGAAGTACTAATATCACAGAAGGCTTCGACTGAGCAAATATATTATTGCCAAATGGAACTTTATTTCATATTTATAGTGCATTATGCTCGTCAAAGTCGCAAAGAGACTTATTGAATTTCAAAGATATTTGCAGAAATATATTGAGAATATCTATCAAAGGGATGTTGATTATCTCAATGTTACGAGTATAACTCAAGGCAATAAGAAAATTTTGACAAAATTACATGCATTGCCATCCATATTGTACTACATAAGAATTAGTACAAATTGAAGCTCATGCTATTGTAAACTATATGTTTACTGATAATTTTATTTTGTATGACCGGTTAGATCATCCCGGTTCAATTATGATGCGAAAATTTGCTGACACTTTTATATGGTCATTTATTGAAGAACTAAGATTATCTTCATAGTAATATTTCACGTGATACTTGCTATGGAAGCAATTTGATTATTCAATCATCAACATCTAAGATAGAGTACTATTAATTTTTTTGGAACGGATACAAGATGATATATATAGGCCCATACACTTTTCTTAAAGACTATCTAGATATTTTATGATTTTTATCGATGCATCGACTAGATGATTATGTGTATCCTTGTTATTAACCCGTAACTTGGTGTTTGTGATGCTACTTGCTCAGTTGATAAAATTATGAACATATTTTCCATCTTATTTTATAAAGACAATCCGTATTGATAATGTTGATGATATGTAATTTTATATGTAGTATCACAAATTCGTATTAAGCCAACAAATGATCATAAGTTCTCCCTATTACAAATGGTTTTGGGTCAGGAACCAAATATTTCTCATCTTAGATTTTTTGTGTGCGATATATGTTCTAATTTCTCCAACACAATGCACAAAGATGAGTTTTGTTGGAAATATGTATCGGATTTAAATATCTTGAGCTTCTGATAGGGAATTTATCTATAATTCGATTTATTGACTATCATTTTAATGAGTCAATTTACCCAACATTAGGGGGGGAAAATAAATAGCTGGGGAAAGAAATAAGTTGGAATGAATTATCATTTTCTTTTTTTGATCCACGTGTTACACAATGTGAACTATAAATTCAATGAATAATTCATTTAGCAAATCAATTGCCAGATGATTTTGCTACCCCTAAAAGAGTGACTAAGTCACGTATACCAGCTATGAATGCTCTGATTAAATTTGATGTCATGAAATGACAAACTCTAGTTGCTAATGAGTCTAACTTATCCTTGAAGCGTAGTAGACAAGTAAGTTCTAGAGAAATCCTCGAAAAAGAAAAAAAGCTATATTTTATGATGGTCTGATCGAGGAATCAATGATTATAAAATTCTTTAGAAGAGATTAAATGGTCTCCAACAGAGACATTGACATGATTCAGGTACCTGATAATAAAGAGATCTCAATATATTATGTCATGTCTGTTATAAGTTGAACTGAAATTAAATCGACATCGTTTATATATTTGCATGTAATATAGCACTAGAGATTTTATTTGATGATGTGGATCATGAATCATTGTCAATTAGGAAATATAAACAAAGAAATGATTAGCCAACATGAAAGAGACAATTGAGGCAAAACTAAAATCTCTTACAAAAAGAGAAGTATTTGGGCCTATAGCCCATACATTGAAATGTGTAAAGCTTGTGGATATAAACGAGCCTTTGTGAGAAAGAGAAATCAAAAGGAAAAATCATGAGATATAAGCTCATTTGGTTGCACAAGGATTCTCACAAAGACATAAAATTGAATGAGGAAAATATATTCCTCGGTGGTGGATGCAATTACTTTTAGATAGTCTGGCAATAAATGAAATAACTTAGTTTCGTCTAATGGATGTTGTTACATCTTATTTATGTGAGCCTCTTGATAACAACATTTACATGAAGCTTCTAAAAGGATTTAAACTGTCAAAAGCAGTTAATTCAAGTTCTCGAGAATATTATTCAACCATATTGAATATATCTTTTATGGATTGAAACAATTTAGGCGTATTTGATATAATCGTCTCATTGAATACTTATTTAGTATGATGCTATATGAATTATTTAATTTCCCCCGAGCATTTTTATTCAGAGATTTAGCTCTGAATTTTTTTTTATTATGGTGTATGTCGATGATTTGAATATCGTTGAGACTCGTGAAGGGATCTCCTTAAATCCTTGTGCATCAATCAACATACAGAAAATATATTTAAAGATACTTCACATGCATAACGCATATTTGTTGATCACTCTTATGGTTGCTAAGTCTCTTAATATAAATGATCTACCTCAATATTTGAGGATAGTATTTAATATTGAATTATGGAGATTCAAAGATATTATGTGATATTTTCATGAGGCGGAGTAAATACGCGTTGCACTTTTTTTCCCTTAACCAAGGTTTTGTCCCAATGGGTTTTTCTAGTAAGGTTTTTAATGAGGCAACATGTTATGCGTATCAAAGATGTGTGTACTCTTTGTCCTTCACTTAGATTTTTTCCCACATGGTTTTTATCTTAGTAAGGTTTTAACGAGGTACATTATCTTTATAGACATCCAAGGGGGAGTGTTATGAATATTATCTATATGGATGTCTATCATAATGAGAACTCTATCATTAGAAATATTATCTTCATTAATTAGAGATTAATACATTATGTACTGCTTATGCCTATAAATAGATGAGTTTGTGAAGGCATTGTATATAAGTCAATATTGTGAATAATACAAATATTTCTCTTTATATCTTCTTTTTATTCTTTCATTCTTGTTCTTTATTCTTGTTTTAGTTCTTCTTTACTTTATTCACAACATCAATTTATTTTTAGAGATTACTTTTATTGTATATGTATAATATAATTATTCCAAGCCTGTTCACGAGCTTTTCGAGCTTAGCTTGGTAGGTTCGGTTTGGCTCATTAAGGTCTCAAGTCGAACACAAACCCGAATTATGCTCATTCAAATTGAGCTTTTATCGAGTCGAGACCGAGTAACTTACGAGCTGATCTGACTCATTATCATCCCTAAAGACCATGTCAGTAAAAAAACTATAAAGAGAAGGCGAAAATAGGGCCAAAGGCAATATAAAAGATTACCATGTTCAATTCAGATTAGGACAAACTCATCATTTCCAATCAAACATGAAAGATCCACTTATAAATTTAAAAGTCATAGATGTGAATGGTGGTTAACTATGTAATGGAAAATACATATAGAAAAGCAATGAAGTTGAGCCGGACCGGTTCGATTTTTATACATAAAGTCCTAGAACTAGTTTTCCATACTATGTTTAAAACCTATTTATATGTTCTTAGGAATGCTATTAAACCCGTTCTTGAGATTTTAATGACCCTAGGGCAAACATAAAAATATAGACCTTTAATAATAAATATTAAAAAAAATAATTTTCTAATAAGAAATATTAATAAAATTAAATTAAGTACATTTCTATTAACGAATATTAGAAAAAATTAGGCCCCTAATAACTAGTATCGATAAAAAATTAATCCTTAATAAATATGAGAAAATAAATTTTAAGAGTAAACCTCTAATAACAAATATTGTGAAAAATCTAACTTGTAATAACAAATATTGAAAAACTTGGAGCATAATAACAAATATATTAAAAAATAGTTCTCTTATAATAAATATCGCAAAATAAATTTTAAAATTAGACTCCTAACAACAAGTACTAGAAAAAAAATCATGGTTCTAATAACAAATAACGAAAATAAATAAATTTTAATAATATATATTAATAAATATTAAAAATATTTTCTTAGAGATTTATGATTTTATAACCTCTAAAACTATCCCTAAATTTATATCATTAATCCTAAATTAAATTATTAACTTTTTAAAATTAAAACATTTATAAAAATAAAATAAAATATTTCTACCAGAATATTAGTAATAGATGAAAGAAGTGCCGTAGGAAAATGGACCCACTCTTGGCCATGTCCAAAAAAAGCCCTCTTAAATAAAGCCTAAAAAATGCCCCTGAATATTAAATCGTTGGATTTACACGGTTAAATCGCAGCCATCCGATTGAGACTGGAGATGAAGTTGGTAACCGGTTCCAATATGAATTATCCGGTTACCCATTTTATGTATAGTTCAAACCCAAAACCTCGATCGTTTTTCTGCTTCTTCTTCCCAGCCCTACACCCAAATCATGATACCCCTAATTTTGAGTTATTTGGTCGGTAATCTTCTTCCCCAAGAAGCTGCCATTGTTATTCCTCTTGTAAGCACACTCCTTACGTTGAAAGGAAGGCCTAATTTCAAGTAACTTTCATCCATTTTTTTTTGAAAATCTTCTAAATAGAAATTATTTTTTCTGGTTAGGGTTAGTTTAGGGTTTCATATTTTGGTTATAATGTTTATTTTCTGATGTTATTATACTTTCTTTCCCTTTTTCGGTAACACTAAACCCAAATCTTGGTCGAAGCTTTTATTAGTTATTTCCACTCAGCATTTGTTCGTACGTTCAAAAGAAGACCGAATTTCAGATAAGTTTCATCTCTTTATTTTATTTTGAAAATCTTTTAAGTAGAGTTTAATTTTTCTGGTTTAGGGTTATTTTAGGGTTCCATGTTTCTGATTGAATTTTGGTATAATGTTTTTTTGCTTAGTATTTCTATTTTGAAGCCATATTTGAAAGAGTTTCCAAGTAAATTAGGAATTTAGATGATATTCTCTTACTTTGAAGTTCCTATGCTCCTCTCAGTGAATTATTTTCTTTAAAACCGTAATTTTATAATTGTTTGTTCAATAAAGAAAATTCAATTTAACTTCTAGTAGAGTTGTTCCCGGTAATGTGAATAAAATGAGATGAAAAAAGGAAGTCACTTCAGGATTATAGGAAGTAGGAACTTAGGTTATTCAAAACTTTCAGACAATTATTAAATGCTTGCTTCATTTGGTACCTAGAAATGGAAGAAAACAGTAGTAACTAACTAATCATTTACAGGGTAAAAAATTATAAATTTGTTTCGTATGTGACAAATAATAGACATTGTCACTTATGGTATTCTTATGCTTCTTATCAACAATACTGATCTTACAATTTAATAAGTGACTTTTGTCCAATTTAAAGAGTTTTGGAAATAGGTGTTACAAAGTTAATCTGCTAGAAAGAATTTATGTAAATAAAAATAGCTCAAGCTTCAGTAAACTCCTCTTTAAAACGATTGTCTTTCTAACAACAGTCCAATATCCAATCTTAAGAATTTGTATTAACACAAATGTCAGTGTTTCTAATTGAAATTTTGATCTTTCTATAAGGGAACTAGTTGACCAACTTACATGTGTTGCAACCCAATTTTAGTCCACTACGTCAAGTTAGAATAGTGTATTGAATTTTGTTCAATGCCCTTCAACTTATACGATAGAGCATAGGAAAATTGAATCATGGTTCATACTAAATAATTCTCATTGTTTAAACACTTGTATATATGTTGAGTTCTACTACAAAGCCAAGGTTGAATGGTCTACTCTATTTAATAGGTCCCAAAATATGAATTCTAGCAGTTACACTTGTTTTTTTTCTAGAATTTGATTTTTCTTTAGGAAATGGCTATCCAGGTAAAGTTTAAGCCTACTAACTGTGTAAGTCGAGACTTGTATGAGTAATTTATGTTCTTTATCTTGCAATTTTCATTTCAGTTACAAAGTTTTAATTTATTCAAATTACATCATTAAATTCTATTATTAATAAAGTCATTTATATTAAGTCCTTAACATTATTATAATCTTGTATATATGAATTTTAATTATATTATTACTTGAGTTCTCTCGTTATAGTGTAGTAGAGTAACGATCTTCCTTAACTTGTGATTAAATTATTTGAAATTAAATTCATAGACCAACAAAAAAGTAGATGGCGCCTCGTGGCGATGGCGATCTAGATAGTGTAGAGGAGATACACAAAATCTTATCACCATATCTGCAGTTCTAGTAAGTTAACTTTCAATGCACATGACATCTTTGAGCTTATTATTTTGTTCGTGTATTTTTCTATACTGTAACTCTAAAATTATTCTTGTACAGTATCAGTGAATGTTCACGACTAAAAGAGGAGAAGAAGAAGAAAATCAACAATGATGTAAGTGAGATAAAATGAATACGATTTTGTGTTCTTTTTAATTTCTTATGTTTACTTGTCCTTTGAAATTAATAATTGTTTGATTGGTAAAGGTGAGGAAAGCACTTGATTTACAGTGGGCTGCAATGAGTGATATTGAAAAGAAACCTTATATCGATAAATTCTCTGCATACCTACTTAATATAAAAAAATAAGAATATCATAGAAATCAATTATTGACAACTATAGGAAGATATTCATCATTCTACAAGCAAAGTAGTATAGACAGAATTATATCAAGCATTGAAAAATCAAACCTTTGAAAGAAACTTGGATATAATCCTAAGCCAAGTTAACCTTCCAAAAGAACGAATCCATGAACCAGTCTCACAGCATAGATACTTAAAAATAAACTTGATGACTTGAATAACTCTTGCATAGATAGCATCACCATCCACATCTACAACCTGAACATAACAAAGGAGATGTTTTACACTGGAATCGATGTGTTGCTTTCAAGTAAAATGTTGTTTACATGGAGAAAGCATTAAGTAAATGTAATTCATGTTTCAATGAACATATCAGCTAGCTTCATTTTCTGAAGATGTGTACTAGTTAGTCAAATTTTGTTTCAAGTATCAACCAAGGATTTGAAATATTGGTAGAGAGCATGCACATTGTGATCTTGTGAAGGTAAGATCTTTAATACTGCTTCTGAGATTCCTTCAGAACCTTGGCTTACATCTTCTACAATTGTTACAGGTGATTCATAGTTTGTAGCTGGAGTGATGACATGCTTGATTATCAAATCAGCTGCTTTGGTAAGACTATAATCCAGAATTCCAGTAGCCTAAAAATAACAATATCATATCATCGTAGCAAACTAAACAACAATATATATCAGTATTAATTGACCATAAAAAACTTAGACACTTAAGCAAGAAACATACAGTTTTTAATATTATCTATCTTCATAAGCTCCATCAAGAAAACAAAATGATAAAAACTTGTCTAAATATAAGATTTAGCTGGTCTATTCTATAAGCAAAAGGAACATAATGAAAATCTTACATCCATTGCTTCTATAACTGTACGAAGTTTAATCCCATCCATCTTATCAATAGATAATATATGCTTCACTTTAATTGTTCTAGAATCCTGCTCGAACCTAACTGTGTTTTTCATTAACTTGGAAAACAAGTCTTGCACCTACAAACCCAAATCCAATTTCTCTAAAACAACAAATCACCAATAAAATGAATAAAACAAAAAGAAAGAGAAAAAACGCTAAAGACATCAAAAGATTAAACGTCAAACTTAATCTATTTTTGTCTCTTAGTTTGCCTCTTTACTCAGTAACCAAACATAAGTTTACCTCATCGAATAAATCCACCCATTGTTTCCGCAACAAACCATATACGATAGGCTCTCCTTCTTCCTCATCGCCAATCCTCAAAGCCTTCTTCAACTCTTTAACTTCCTCAGCGACGAATCTGAGCCCTCCATTACTCAAAGCATATCTGACGCCTTCTAACCTCTCGCAATTCGCCACAATTATCCTCAACAACCCTAACATTTCCTTCTTCTCCCTAGCCTCCTTTTTTGTGCTCCCAATCTCACAAACCAAGTTACGGATCTTGACATTGAAGGGGCGGTGGGAGATCGAGGAGAGAATATCGGGTAGGATATCAGATATTTCGTTAGTCTTGTAAACGGAATCGTTGCAGTGTGAGAAGAGTGAGGCAAAGTCGTGGCGGTGAGAGAGGAGGTAAGAACGGAGTTTTGATTTAATGTGAAAAGAGTGAGATTCGAGGCGGCTGATAAGGACGCGGAGATCCGGAGCAGAGAGTGGTGTGGAAGTGTCGGAGAGGTCGTGGCCGGAGAGGAGATCGTGGACGTTGATCTGATCAAAGAGTGATTCTAGAAAAGGCTCATAAAAAAAACTTAAAAAAGCCAAACCAGATTATTCGATCAATTTAGTACATAATAAATTTGAAATTTGGGTACACAATTTCTTACCGAAACTGTAAGCAAAACGGTATATACATAAATTCTTAAAAATAATGTAAGAAAAACGGTATATACTTAAAATATTATACCGTAAGGATTTATATACATACACAATTGCTTACGATTATACACAAATTGCTACAAATAATTGTAAGTATTTTTGTATATACATAAATCCCTACAAAGTATACAAAAATACTTACAAAAACCGTAAGGAAAAAGGTATAAACACAAATCCTTACCACTTAAAATCATGAGCTAAAGGAGGCATCCAAGGGTAAGGATTTGTGTACATACACAATGTGAGATTATATATATAGTATTGGTAGGAATTTGAGTTAGGAACTATTACTTAGAGATAATTTTAGTAGAATTAAAAGTCTTAAGTTAATAGGAATTTTGGTAGGAATTTGCTCATGTAGCTAAGCTAAATACAATTAGAGTTTTCTAGAGTTTGGCAGTAAAGAAAGACTGGATGTTGCATCAACTTGACATTAAGAATGCTTTTCTTAATGGAAAATTGGAAGAAGAAGTGTACATGAGAGTACCTTCGGGTTGAAGTCGATAAAAGGTGATCAGAAAGTTTGTAGACTTAATAAATCCATTTATGGTTTGAAACAGTCGCCTAGAGCCTGGTTTGACAGATTCACCAAGGTGATTCTGAAAGCTGGATACAAACAATCCTTATCAGATAACACACTCTTCATTAAGATAACCTCTAACAATAAAAAGGTTATTTTAATAGTGTATGTTCACGATATAATTCTGACAGGTGATGATGAGGAAGAGATAAGTCACCTGAAAAGGTTATTAAATACAGAGTTTGAAACAAAAGACCTAGGAAAACTCAGATACTTTCTAGGCATGGAGGTTTCTAGGTCGAGCAAAGGTTTAGTAATAAATCAAAGAAAGTATGTTCTTGATTTACTTAATGAAACTGGGATGCTAGGATGCAAACCAGTTGATACTTCCATGGAAGCAGGATTAAAATTTAGTAAAGATGACTCAAGCCATAAAGTTGATAAGGGTAAATTTCAAAGGTTAGTGAGAAAGTTAATTTATTTATCATTAACCAGACCAGATATTGCCTTTCCAATTAATGTTATCAGTCAACACATGACTGATCCAAGGGAGGATCACATGGAAGCTGCAATTAGAATTTTGAGATACTTGAAAGGGACACCAGGGCATGGACTGCTATTTAAAAAGACTCAAGAAAGTTCTATTCAGATTTTTTCAGATTCAAGCTGGGTAGGTGAACTGACAGAAAGAAGATCAACTAGTGGTTATTGTTCCTTTGTTTGGGGAAATCTAGTGACTTGGATAAGTAAGAAACAAACAGTTGTATCTAGAAGCAGCGCTGAAGCAGAATATAGGGCTTTAGCATTGGGAATGTGTAAAGGAATTTGGTTATTAAAGCTATTGAAAGAGCTAGATGTGAACCAAGAGGAAAAGTTTGAGATTTTTTGTAATAATCAGTCTGCCATACAAATTGCTCGAAATCCAGTTCATCATGATCGGACGAAACATGTAGAGATTGATAGACAATTTATCTCAGAAAAGATTACTAATGGGACAGCTTCTTTATCCTATGTTCCTACAGAAGAACAAGTGGTAGACGTGTTTACAAAAGCATTACCAAAAGTTTCATTCGACAAGTTTCTATTCAAGTTGGAATATACAATATATATTCTCCAACTTGAGGGGGAGTGTGAGATTATATATATAGTATTGGTAGAAATTTGAGTTAGGATCTATTACTTAGAGATAATTTTAGTAGAATTACAAGTCTTAAGTTAATAGGATTAAAAGTCTAAAGCAATTAGGACTTCTAATCCTATTCAAAGTCTTATTCTAAAGCCTATAAAAAGGCATTAGCTTGTGTAAACAAAATCATTCATTCAACAACAGAAAATCAATTATGTTTCTTCTTCCGTTTCACAAAAAGCTTAAATTTTCTTTTTTTCTTTTTTCAACATTATTTTATTTTTTCATAAAGTTGGAAGTTGATTTTCTACACATAATTTCATACAAGAATACACAATATGACACCCAAATGGTAAGGATTTGTGATTGTATACAATTCCTTACAAAGTATACACAAAGGCTTACGAAAACCGTAAGAAAAACGGTATGTACAAAAATCCTTACGACTTCAAAACCATGAGCTAAAAGAGGCATCCAAGGGTAAGGATTTGTGTACATACACAATTTCCTAAAAGAATACACAATATGGCACAAAAAGGGAACATAAATCCTTACAAAGTATACACAACGGCCTACGAAAACCGTAAGAAAAAAGGTATGTACACAAATCCTTACCACTTCAAAACCATGAGCTAAAGGAGGCTTCCAAGGGTAAGGATTTGTGTACATACATAATTTCCTATGAGAATACACAATATGGAACCCGAATGGTAAGAATTTGTATTTGTACACAAATTCTTACAAAGTATACACAACGGCCTACGAAAACCATAAGAAAAAAGGTATGTACACAAATCCTTAACACTTCAAAACCATGAGCTAAAGGAGGCTTCCAAGGGTAAGGATTTGTGTACATACACAATTTCCTACGAGAATACACAATATGGCACCCAAAAGGTAAGAATTTGTGTTTGTACACAAATCCTTACAAAGTATACACAACGCCCTACGAAAACCGTAAGAGAAAAGGTATGTACACAAATCCTTACCACTTCAAAACCATGAGCTAAAGAAGGCTTTCAAGGGTAAGGATTTGTGTACATACATAATTTCCTACAAGAATACACAATATAGCACGAAAAGGGTAAAGATTTGTGTTTGTACACAAATCCTTACAAAGTATACATAACGGCCTACGAAAACCGTAAGAAAAAAGGTAAGTACACAAATCTTTACCACTTCAAAACCATGAGCTAAAGGAGGCTTCCAAGGGTAAGGATTTGTGTACATACACAATTTCCAAAAAGAATACACAATATGGCACCCAAATGGTAAGAATTTGTGTTTGCACACAAATCCTCACAAAGTATACACAACAGCATACAAAAACCGTAAGAAAAAAGATATGTAAACAAATCCTTACCACTTCAAAACCATGAACTAAAGGAGGCTTCCAAGGGTAAGAATTTGTGTACATACACAATTTTCTACGAGAATACACAATATGGCACTCAAATGGTAAGAATTTGTGTTTGTACACAAATCCTTACAAAGTATACACAACGGCCTATGAAAACCGTAAGAGAAAAGGTATGTACACAAATCCTTACCACTTCAAAACCATGAGCTAAAGGAGGCATCCAAGGGTAAGGATTTGTGGACAAGCATAATTTCCTACAAGAATACACAATATGGCACGAAAATGGTAAGGATTTGTGTTTGTACATAAATCCTTACAAAGAATACACAACGGCCTACGGAAACCGTAAGAAAAAAGGTATGTAAACAAATCCTTACCACTTCAAAACTATGAGCTAAAGGAGGCATCCAAGGGTAAGTATTTGTATACATACACAATTTCCTACAAGAATACACAATATGGTACAAAAAGGGTAAGAATTTGTGTTTGTACACAAATCCTTACAAAGTATACACAACGGCCTAAGGAAACCGTAAGAGAAAAGATATGTACAAAAATCCTTACCAATTCAAAACCATGAGCTAAAGGAGGCCTCCAATGGTAAGGGTTTGTGTACATACATAATTTCCTACAAGAATACACAATATGGCACGAAAAGGGTAAGGATTTGTGTTTGTACATAAATTCTTACAAAGTATACACAACGGTCTACGAAAACCGTAGGAAAAAAGTATGTACACAAATCCTTACCACTTCAAAACCATGAGTTAAAGAAGGCTTCCAAGGGTAAGGATTTGTATACATACACAATTTTCTACGAGAATACACAATATGGCACCCAAATGGTAAGAATTTGTGTTTGTACACAAATGCTTACAAAGTATACATAACAGCCTACGAAAACCGTAAGAGAAAAGGTATCTACACAAATCCTTACCACTTCAAAACCATAAGCTAAAGGAGGCATCCAAGGGTAAGTATTTGTGTACATACACAATTTCCTACAAGAATACACAATATGGCACGAAAAGGGTAAGAATTTGTGTTTGTACACAAATCCTTACAAAGTATACATAACGACCTACGAAAACCGTAAGAGAAAAGGTATCTACACAAATCCTTACCACTTCAAAACCATGAGCTAAAGGAGGCATCCAAGGGTAAGGATTTTTGTACATACATAATTTCCTACAAGAATACACAATATGGCACGAAAAGGGTAAAGATTTGTGTTTGTACACAAATCCTTACAAAGTATACACAAACGCCTACGGAAACCGTAAGAAAAAAGGTATGTACACAAATCCTTACCACTTTAAAACCATGAGTTAAAGGAGGCATCCAAGGGTAAGGATTTGTGTACATACACAATTTCCTACAAGAATACACAATATGGCACGAAAAGGGTAAGAATTTGTGTTTGTACACAAATCTTTACAAAGTATACATAAAGGCCTACGGAAACCGTAAGAAAAAAGGTATGTACACAAATCCTTACCAGTTCAAAACCATGAGCTAAAGGAGGCTTCCAAGGGTAAGGATTTGTGTACATACACAATTTCCTACAAGAATATACAATATGGCACGAAAAGGGTAAGGATTTGTGTTTGTACACAAATCCTTACAAAGTATACACAACGGTTTACGAAAACCCTAGGAAAAAAGGTATGTACACAAATCCTTACCACTTCAAAACCATGAGCTAAAGGAGGCTTCCAAGGGTAAGGATTTGTGTATATACATAATTTCCTACGAGAATATACAATATGGCACCCAAATGGTAAGAATTTGTGTTTGTACACAAATCCTTATAAAGTATACACAACGGCCTACGAAAACCGTAAGAAAAAATGTATGTACACAAATCCTTATTACTTCAAAACCATGAGCTAATGGAGGCTTCCAAGGGTAAGGATTTGTGTACATACACAATTTCCTACAAGAATACACAATATGGCACGAAAAGGGTAAGGATTTGTGTTTGTACACAAATCCTTACAAAGTATACACAACGGCCTACGAAAACCGTAAGAAAAAAGGTATGTACACAAATCCTTACCACTTCAAAACCATGAGCTAAAGGAGGCTTCCAAGGGTAAGGATTTGTGTACATACACAATTTCCTACGAGAATACACAATATGGCACCCAAATGGTAAGAATTTGTGTTTTCATACAAATCCTTACAAAGTATATATAACGACTTATGAAAACCGTAAGAAAAAAGGTATATACACAAATCCTTACCACTATAAAACCATGAGCTAAAGGTGGCTTCCAAGGGTAAGGATTTGTGTACATACACAATTTCCTACAAGAATACACAATATCGCACGAAAAGGGTAAGGATTTGTTTACAAACCCAAATCCTTACAAAGTATACACAACGTCCTACAAAAATCGTAAGAAAAAAGGTATGTACCAAAATGATATCGAATTTGTGAAGGATTGTTTCTACAACTATCTGAAAACTTATGAACATTTATAGATTATAAGAATATGGTATGTATACCCTTTAGAATGTTATCTAAAGGTATTTACCAACAATAATTGTTTTCCCCTTGAAAATGCTTAAGGATTTTTATCGTAGGTTACTGTTTTAACTTACAAAAAATTGTCGAGTTGTCAATAATTAACTTTTATTTATTTAAAAATTATGTAAAATATCTAAGTTTAACACCGCGTAAATGATATATAATGATATATACATACCAATCCGCTAGTCTAATAGGGTAAAACATTTGATCTCTTAAGCAATATCATAGCACTACCACTCTACATAACTTTCTAATGAAACGCATAATCCATATCATTAAACATGAAATTACTATCCAAATAAAAAATAAAGAAAAGTACTTAAACATGAAATGAGTATCCAACTAGAAAGTAAAAAAAGTACTTAGATATAAAAAGTTGAGTAAGTTTTGCAACCATAACATGATATTGTAGCAACCCCATCAGATGACATAGCTATTCGTCCGCCCCGTCGTATTCATCATCAGCAGCAGCAGCAAGATTTAGAGCTCTAGAACCCCATCAGGTTACAAATTCTAACCAATTGTTTACAATATCAAACATGTGAGCATAAATAAAGTATAAGAAGAATAATTGGAAAGTAAACCATCCATATATAGATGAAGTCATAATCAAATGGATACGAATATTCAAAGTCAACAAGTTCATAATACAATCACAAAAGTTTTTGTTTTAAATACTTAAACCAAGCACAATTAAAGGTTCACAGGACAGTTCGAGTAAATGGGTACTTATTTTATGTTTCTAGTTCTCATTCGAAGCACTCGAATCCCTTTACCACTAACCTTCGACACCGCTTCCACTTTTGTCTGACCCTACAAGTTAGTAAGCAACATAAGTAACGCACAAGTTGATGAAGGTTAACGTATATTCATATATTAATTCAAATGTAATACTTTTCATTCTTTTACCTTTTTCGGTTTCAACCCACCAACAATGTCGTCTTCTTTAGATGGGATAACCACCTCCTCCACCAATTGTATACAATCACCACTAATTGTATTTTTTGGCTTGGACTCCTCAAATTCTTCTTTATCCTTCATCGATTCTTCTTTATCAAGGCCGAGGTCAAACTTTGCATCTATTATACGCAAAGCCCTCTTCATGTACATCATATTTGCATTCAACCCGACAATTTGATCAATAAGGCTTTTACATTCAACAGTGAGATCCTTTAAACTCTTTTCAATTTTATTTTCCTTCTCAAAACGACAGTTGAGAGTCTCTTTGATCTCACCCATTTCAGAAATCACCTTCTCCAATAGCTCCGTAACACGAGTTGTACTACCCTCTTTCCTTTCACCTTCATTTTTATCCTCATAAAATTCATCATCAAAAGCAAGTACCTACAAACATTCAAAATATTTCAATTCATGATATTAAAAACACTATATAATACGTAATTTAGGTGGAGACTTACTTTCAGTTTTTTGGAGGGTCTTTCTCCCTTAAGTCGGTTGAGAATCTTTGCTACCTCCTTCGTCCCCCAAGCATGAATTCAGGCACGACCATCAGAAAGAGCATATCCTCTACTTGGAATGCCGCTCCAATAGTCAAATAACCGAACCTGTAATGGAAATAAATAATAAGATTATAAACTAAATCAAGCTTTCAAGAATAAAATCTATTAAGTAATACACTATAAATGAAGAATAAGTGAATAATATGTTACCTCAAGGATAACAATGCAACCAGTCATATATGCCAAGCTAGCACGAAATTTACACTTGGCTACTCCATCTAGTAATCTCTCATAGGAATATTTACACCAATTCAATTGGCCCCTCAACCCAAAGTCACACAATAATTTAAAATGTTCCACGAAGGGAACAAGTTTGGCATTAGGGCACAAGAAAACACCTATAATGTATAGAAGAACTCAAGCTTTCAGGTCATCTCCTTCAAAAGCTCCACTAATTATCTCACCCAAAATTTCTTTATAGGTGACCTTCAAACTAATTTTGAACTTTTTAGCTTGTTCTCTACCATCCAATTTTTCCGTGCTCTTCTCCACATCCAACCCTTCATTCTTTAATCCTAACACAACTTCGACATCTTCTAGCATAACCGGAATCTTGTGTCCGTTAAATTCCATTGTAAAGACATCAATATCAAAATTTTCGGCTAAATTGCGACATAAATCTCGATGAATTGCACGGGATTTCAAGTCGAGTAAAGGCTCAAAGCCTAAATCTTTAACAACAGCGTCGAGCTTGAGCTTATGCATCTTTTTGAACAGAAGACACAATTTTTTCAAACTACACCTTGACGACAGATCCTACAACATTCAATAGAACAAAAAATAAAAGTTCCTTATACTAAAATATTTCATGTTAGGACATGTATCAACACAAAACAATCTTTAAATCATGAGGAATATACATTCACATACCCTTTTGGCTTCTTTCTTCTTATCAGAATCCTTCAACTTGCCTTTTGATATCCTTTTTGATTGAGCAAACTTTTGCTCATGATATTTTATTCCAGTTGTATATACAACGATATTTAAAAAGGCACCAGTGAAGCGCGCCTAGGCGCTAAGGCGAGGCGAGGGTGAAGCGCCTAATTTGGTCTAGGCGAGGCAATTTCAATGATGCGAAGCAAGGTGTGCCTAAGGCGCTTTAGGCGCCAAAAGGCGTCGCCTTTTTCATTTTTTCCATTTTTATCTTTTTTTAAAAAAATTATTATGTTTTACATACTAACTTGAGCTAAAAGTGGAGACCACACAAAAATAACATCAATCAAATGAAATTTAAATTAATCTAATCAAATTAATATGTAATTTAAGCTTAAAGCATATCACATCATATATACAAATATTAATGGTTGACTGAAAGGGTAGAAGAAAATGCTCAAAATGAGTTTGTATTCAAAGAGGATGAAGGTCTTATTTGGGGAAACATTATGACTGTTGGATATCAAGAAAAAAAAAACACAAGGAGAAAAAGATAGCAATTAAAGTCAATCTTTTAGACACGATGAACATAAAGAACATGACGAAGACTATCATCTTTTGATGGAGATGACATGGAAGAAATTTTGGTAGATAAAGATGATTATATATAATATCAAATTATATTACATCTTTTTGAGATTATTATATAACTACCTACCTAACTTTGCCTATTTACATATAAGAAATTCATAGTACATTACAAAATATTATAATATTACTCTTTTTTATTAGAAGATTAAAAAGGTAACTAATGAAATCATGAACTTTTGTTGAACATGTAATTTTTTTTAAAGTTTTAAATTTTCATTGGATAGAAATGTCGTTGTATGATGAGATTAAGTACCTATTTTAGTTTTATGTGTCCTTAGAGACTATTTTGCATAACCAACCTATAATTTTAATATTCTATAATTTTCATAAGAATTACAAAGTCTTTATAATTTTTTTTCATCCAAATTTCTCATATATTCAGCCTAATAACTAATAACAAATTATAGAGCGCCTTACTTCAATAAGGCACTCACCTTTCGCCTAGCGCCTCGATTATGGGACCTTTATCGCCTTAGTGCGCCTTACGCCATTTTTAACACTAATATACAGTACAACCAATATCATATCATATATGCTTATATTTAGAACATGAATTTGGCATTACTGCAAACAAACTGGAGATATTTTACTAGGGGCAGCTCAGGGTACAAAAGTTGTAGTACTTGTGATTTAGCTGCTGATTCATCTTTTAATTCTGCCTTTAAAATTTAAGCATGGCTTGATTTGCAGGCATTAATTTTCGCCTTACAGAGATGAGATGGCTACTATTTAGTATTTAGCGTCGGATGGTACAATCAATGGTTATTATTGATGAAACCCTTCCCTTCAGGATATCTGAGATGTTTGTATGATTAGTTAACAAATTTATATACATATATCTCTTCTTATTCCAATCTAGTTTTATGATGAGTTTGTGTAGCAAAAGCGCTTTAATGGCTGACACTAGACTGGATCAGTTTTTTTCTTCTTTTTTTTGTACTCAAAGGTCGGGATTTAGAATCTGCTATAGCCCTAACATAAATTATGAATTATCTGTATAACCTAGCCTAACCTTGCCTTCATTAACTAGTATTTATTTAGATTTTAAAATCTGTATAACCTTGCACATGTAAAAGTTGTAAAATTTAACTTTTTTGGAAACTAATAATTTTTTTATTGAGTGTTTAAATGGAAGTAGAGTTATTGATAATTTGGCTAAATCTTATTAATATTTCTAAAAAAATATTAAAATGGCAGTTTAGAATTCCTTTCTTGTCAGTTCAAAAGTTACTATATGATTCCATCAAAAAAAAGTTTCTGTACATATATGTATATATTATTGATTATTTGTTACCTTTTATTTTTACCACTATATAGTATTTAATTTAGGCTCATATAAGTAGTTTTACAATATAATTTGCCGACTTGTCACTAATTTCTTTAGATGTGTGAAGCTTAATTATTGGTAAAGGTGTATGAATATAATTATTTTAGAAAATTATTTTGATTCACAGTCTGTGTAAATTTTGTTTATACAAGCCTATCTATTTTAGGGTTGAGGGTTAGATTTTGGATTAATATAGAATTTAGGGTGTTAGGGCTTGAGGTTTATATATTAAATTTTATAGTTTAAATAAGAAGGGTTGTGCAAAGTTTTTATACACAACTTGTGTGTTAAAATATAACTCAATTATTTTTATGGGAACATCAAGCAGGGCATTAACACCCTAATGGAGCTATCTGGAATTGCATTGTATTTTACATTCAGGCCTTGAGAAGCTCAAATACATTTCTTCTTTCATGGGCTGATCAAACCCTTTAAACTTTTTATGGACATAATTAACTCTAAAAGAAAGCAAACAATTAATAAATAAATAAATAAAAGGCTATATCTGTGGCTATATTGTATGACCAAGTGATTTTGTCTTCTAAACTATGTACTTTGGCTTCCAAGATATTTTGGTTTGTATAAACACACCACTATTTCTGTAAAGGACCACCGACCATGTAGGCCTATTTTCTTTTTGGCTTTGTAATAATTGAGGTTGGAATCTTGCTTTAGGTTGTCCCTGAAGATGCCTCTAAACTTGCCGACTTTCAGAAGATAATCAAATGCACGTCAGAATTTGAGATTTCTTTAAGGGAAATGATGTTCATATCGGCATCTGATAGCAAAGATTACATGTTGAGCAATTATGCTGAAAATGTTGAGGTTCACTTTGCATTTAGGAAGAAAACAGAAATCCTTGGAAGAGCTAGAAATTTACTCCTTCGGTGTGATTTCTCTGTTCCTCAAGTAAGTTCCTAACAATAAAACTTTTGGGCTTCTATCTTTGATTTATTTTTCATAAGTAATTTTTCTATAGGATTACACTTCCAAAGGAACTCTATTGAAGAATGATGGAATGACTATAAATTCTCCCGAACAAGTTGTTGATTTGATTTTTTTCATCTGAGAGGTGTGTGGTATCAAAGGCAGCCTTCCAACTGATGGAGCTAGTACATCAGACACTTCAGGCAAACCACTAATTTTCCTACTCTTCTTGCAATACTTTTCTTACCCATTGCAACTTCAAAGTCTGGGTTCCTTTCATGTCTGGACAGACCTAATTTTCTTACAGATGAAAGATTGTGAAGCTTACTTTACTTCCTGCTCTTTGTAGTTTAATATAAATTTGTAGGTAAATGCCATCTCTAATGTATGGATCTTATTTACATTAACTGAAGTTATTTGCAGTTGCTCATCCTATGCATTTTCATATCTACTGGCATGAAGTATGCATGTAAATGTCAGGACATGATCCTTCCTATCACAAATCATGCAGGATGTTTGTTTGTCATCCACAAGAGTTGCTTTGGAATTCTATCATGCTGCAAGAGATTCTATACTTCTTTATGAAGCTGTTATTCCTGTCAAGGTTTGTATTTGAGATTGTGAAGCTACTTTGCCTTGTCCTTTAAAATTATTAAGACACATTATCATGATTGTTGTGAACGTTTGTGTTTATACTTTATAGACATGATAGTGTGTGATTCCTGGATGTGCACACTGAAAACTGGTGTATGCCTATAAGCATGCTCATCCATGCTAGGGTAAAAAGCATTATGAGCTACCCAAATTTTTATTACGTTCCGATATATGTGCATAATCATCTGATTATTCAAGAGACCAGAGGTTTGGAGCCCAGAATTGTAGTGCCCATTTAATTTGTGTGCCTTTTATACGCCTTAACTAAAATCCTTGAAGTGTTTTATACCCATGTATGGGAATTTGTAATCCCAATCCCTTTATCTTAAATTGACTTGCCATGTTTGCATATCCTTAAATCTCTTCTTCACAAAATATCTGTGATCTGTCAACCATATATCATCTAGACTATCTTTGCAGATCCTTGATAATTTCCATTATTTGGTCCCTGAAATCTCTCTCAATATTTGCATAAATAGATTTTTTGTTCTTTTTAAATTGGACAAGGTTCTCACTTATAAACAAGTAATAACATTCTTAATCTTGGAGCAAACAATCTATTAGTTTATGAGATTCCTGGTTTTTGCTCTTGCCATCTAATTAGTTGGTTGTCATGTGCACCCTGTAATTGACCTTGACTTTACAAATCTTTTCTAGCTCTCAAAGAAATGCCATGAATGTTTGTCGCATATTTGTCGCCCACTTTCTGTCATTGTGCTTCACTTTGAGTGCTGTATAAGCTAGGTATATTGCATATAGACGTGTTGCTGGGTTTAGTGTACTGTGACTATTGTTTGTAACCTTTATTTTTCACTTGTGAAGCTAGAAAGGCAGCTTGATGGTATCAACCATGTTGCTATTCTTGTGCACAATGATTGTCTGTATTTATCTCGGGAGATACTTGGGCTTGCATTTGAGGTATGTAGAATGTAGACTTAATTATTACTTGCTTGAGGAAAAGTAAAGAAACAAAATGAAATGTGCATATATACTATTTGGACATATCTATGCATATTCGCAAATCTGCAACTAGGCAAAAACTCTAGAAATCCCTGTCCTTAATTCAAGTATCATATGAGCCCTTATCCTTGTATTGTAATCAGTTGAGTCCTTAATTTATAATTCACAATTAATTGAGCTCTTACTCGAGGGAAACATTGAAATGATTAACTCCTTTTTCCCTGCTGGAAGAGAGGCATGGATGATATGGAATAACAATGCCACGTTGTAATATTTATCCCACGTATCTTTCCATGTCGCAGACGGCAGTTCAATTGATTGAAATAAAAAAGTTACATTCTCGTGTGATAAATTTAATTGAATACGATGGCTTGTTTCGTATTTTATCCTTTCCCTTCATTTTTAATAGTGAAATAGATGCATCTTTGCTATTATTTTAGTGGTTGTATTTGTTTAATCTAAGGTTCCTTTGCCATTCCTTTATTTTATTCTTTATACATGTTAACTAATATATTTGAACCTACATGTCAGTACCGTGCAGACTTTCCAGATTCCATTAAAGAGCGTGCTGTATTTGCTGATATGGCTCCAAGATTTCATCTCATGGCTGAAGAAATACTGCAGAGGCAAATTCAGATTGTTATTTTCAATTTGAGAGAGGTAGGTTTCCTCTGTATCTTCTGTCAATCTGGTTTGCCTGAAAATTTTGGAGGAGGATGACATAAATTCGATTGTATTGTAGAGTTCAAGCTGGAAGTGTCTGTAGGCTTAATTTACTTTCTGAAAGCCTAAGTTTGGGTTCATCCCACCCGTTTATTTTATGTTTATCATTAAAATCAAAATTATTATACTGATGTTTTAAATATTGCAATGGTAGTTTAAAATTGAAATTATATAGAAACTTAGAAATTGAAGCTCGCGGCCAGCGGCCAGCCTAAGATGGGTGAGGTCCAAGCAAGCTGCCCTCGTCTTGGATAATTCAAGTTAATCCATTATTAAGTTGATTAAAAAATTGAAGTTTCTATATAGTTACAAGGTTGCAACTTACAGGGCCACACTTTTCATCATAACCCTGTTAAGTTAAAGTGTAGGTCCACATTTTGTTTCTTTTTTCACCACTTGCAAATTTGGGTCACTGCACCGATGCTTGCAGCCCTTGCATACAACATGTTTAAATATTTTATTGTTACATTCGGAAATATCCCTAAATTTAAATGCTTTAAAAATGTTTTCATCTCACTAGAACTAAGTTCTCTTGCCTATTTTTGCTTTTAATTTCTCTTAATTTGTTATTGCAATTTTAAATCTTGTTACGTTAATTGTTTACATGTCCAAAGTACAGTACGAGGAAGCCATACAAATTTGTAAATTTATGGATGCATTTAATGAAGTTGGGAATGGTGACACAATATATTTGATCAAAAAAATGAATAATGGTTGAATTATCACCAAGAAAACTGCGTCAATTCTAATTTCATTAGTATCCCTGTTTAGGGTATTATTTGCCTTTGTGGACGACCTTTTGCTGATGTTTCTCTTTGTTAGGCTGTAGATGGTGCTGATGGATTTCAAAATACCCATCAAATGCAGCAATTTGAATCTGCAAAATTCAGCATAGGACAGGTACTGATTTTTTATTTTATTGTTATTCCTCTAGGTCCTCCGTCTTCTTGTTATTCTCTTTCTTTTTCAACTAACAATGAAGCTGAATCGTTGATAATCAGGTTGTTTTTATTCTTTGAGAAAGTACATATAATATGGGAGCCACTGTTAAGGCCTTCAACTTATAAGAGAAGTATGTGCGTGGTTTAAGAGTCTGTCTTATCTAGAATAACAAAGGACATACTTTTGCTTGATGATCTGGCTGCCGATGAAACATTACAGGTCTGATCGATCACACTGTCTCCTACTCTTTGTGGCTTTTCCATATTTCAGTTAAAATTTCTTAACCATCAACTTGTTGAACAGCTGCGAAGACTATTCCATTTGATGCTGGATAACCTATCCTTGTTATTGAAGTCTCTGAATTCCGTCATTGGTTCTAGTGGGAAGTCGGAAGATTCCAGCCGTCCTATTGGTGATATCATACCATCCTTGCGAAAAATTCGCAAACTAGCAGGCATGTTTTTCTCATATCCTTAGATCTCTTGATTAGGGTCGTGTGAAGCTTGAGTTCAACTTGAAACCCAAAGTTCAAAGTTAGACTTGAGTTTGATTTTAACTTTTAAAGCTTGATATTGCTGAAATCTGAACTGCTTGAGCTTATTTGATTAGGCTCAATTAAGCTTATTTATCTCTTAAAAATGAGCTTGATACACATGCTTAACATCGAACTCAGATTTTTTTTCCTATGTTCAAGCTCGAGTCCGATTTGAGACTTTCAGATGCTAGTTTTTTTTTTTAAAAAAAAAGAAGCTCAATTAGTTACATGAGCTATGTGAGTGAAGATCTATGATACTTGAATTTGACTTGTAGGATAGCTCAAAAGCTCAAGTCAAATTTGAGTTTTATTTAAACTAAGCCTGAGAAATTTGAGTACAAGTATCTATACTATACTATGCTATGCTATGCTATACAAGAATTGATCTGTTTCAATATATTGTATGGCCTTGACTCTTGGGGTGTTATCTCATTGGGGAAGAGTTGAATAGAGATTAGTGTTTAAAAGTAAAATCTCGTAACTGAATTTGGCTCTTTTCTGTTTTCTTTTTGTATTTCAGAACTGTTGGATCTGCCATTAAAATCGATCATGTCTGCTTGGGAAAGTGGTGAACTTTTCAGCTGCGGTTTCTCGATACAAGAGGTACGAGTTAAACAACCTGTTTATTTTAGGTATATCGATGAGTGTCTTCGTGACGATCCCGTCTCTTTTCAGGCGAAAGATTTTATCAGAGCAATCTTTGCAGACTCAACACTGAGAAAAGAATGCCTATGGCGTATAGAAAATGTGAGTTTGTATTAGGACTTGTTACCTTGGACTTTTGTAGGTCCCTCTCTATGCCAATGTTAAGTGGTAATTTTATTGGCAGTGTTTTCAACTTTTTTTTTTGCTTCATCATATTGTAAATTATGATTAGGTAGCAAAAGATAGCTGTGGTGAAGTTTAAGAATAAATTATATTTTTAATGTCTTATGTTGTATTTGGGAAAATTTTGAGATAATTCAATTTAAAATTAAATTTTGAAATATAGAGGATCTTTAATTATATTGAATTTTATGTTAATTTTTACGGTGCGCATGGCATGATGTTATATGTACATGATGTTTTCCTAAAAATGCAGGTGACATTTTTCTCTCAAATTATCGATTATAGGTAACATTTTACTACTTATAGTGTAATTTTTTGTTTAAATTTCAAAATAAATTATAAAAACCCTATTTTTTGAAATAAAAACCTCTAAAACTTATATTATTTCTCATACAAATTAATTGTTTCAATAACTATGGTTTGAAATCTTATGTTTAAAAATATATAATTAGAAATTAAATATAATTTGATTGATACTATTATCAATATAATATATAAGATGATATAAGATCGAGCATATTTAAATGTTGAATACTAACTAACAACTAACAAACCTTGCTTCGCCCATAACGCAAGTAGAGGCCATAGTCGTGAAGAAGCTGTACATATAGCATTGCCTAAAGTGATAGATGTCGTGAGCTAACTTAACCTCTTGCACTTTTCATACCTTTGATTTCGTTGGGGAGTTTTCAACTTTGGAATTTCATTATTATTAATAATAATACCGAGAGCGGAGCAAGAAATTTATTTAAGGGTGTTATTTTTTGAATATATTTAAAGGGTATCAAATTATTTATAAAGTGGTGTTAAATTATATATATTTTTAATTTTTATATATAAATTATATAAAAATATGATTTTTTAAAATTTTGGGTGTCAACAGACACCCCATCATTACATGTGGTTTCGCCCACTGGCGAATGCACCCTTTATAAATAGGGTGGGCCTGTGCCACCCTGAATTTTTCAAAGTTCGTATATTTACTCTTAATTTTTTTAATTTTTATGAATTAGTCCTTAAGTTTTTGTAATATTTAAACTTTGTGCCCACATGAGATTTCGAAATTTCATGTTTACCCATCCTTAAATGAATTTTTGGATCCGTGACTGGCTCCGCCTATAATAACACCAATACTCTCTCTGTAAACAGATCCAGAGATTGCTTGCATAAGAACAACATCCCATGAAAATGGCAAGAAAGAAGAAAGTAAATACATTTTCCATGTGAGATCTGAAGTGTAGTTTTGTAGTATTTAAGACCAAACTCAGTTTAGACTAAGAAAACAAATCATGGGAAACAAAGCAGATGGTGAGAAGAGGAGGAGGAAGAGACAGAAGTGGGTGTGGGTGATCACAAAGTATACCAGATTGCTGGTAAACAAAATGTATCCATCTTCATCTGTTACAGACAAGACAGGTTCAGTTTCATCCCATGGAGCTGTCTACTGTGAGGAGCTCTTCTTGGCAATGCCAACACAGAAGAACAAGGGTCATTGTTGTCGGTTGGATCCTTTTGTATCAGCTCAGATTGCAGCTCAGAATCACTTCAGTTTCAGGCAAAATATGAATCTGTAAAACTACTGAGACATGCTGGTGCAGGTAGTTCTTCCTACTTCCATCTTTGTATTTTCTTTTTATTCCTAAAATAATCTCAAAAGGATGGAAGATCACAATCTGGAAGATGTGAAAAGAAGAAAATCAATAGAAATTTTATCCAAATATTACTTTTTTTTAATGTGTCACTTCCTGCTAACATATTTTAATAATATAGAGGAAGTTATTGTCATGCTTTCTTTAAAAGTTTTCTAAAAAATTTTAACTTTTAATCCTAATCCTAAATCATAAACTTACGTCTTACAAAATATATCTTACCCTTAGTTCTTTAAATCCTAACCATAAACCTTAAATTTTAAACTTCTAATTTAAAACGAAAACATAAAAAGATGTATAGGAAAAAAGTTGATGATTTCCACCCCATTTTAAAGTACTCATAATACCATTTCAAGAAGGAATTTTATTTATTTGTAGGGTATAGTTATAAGAATTAGTTACATAGATATGAATTGTAATTTCACAAATTTTTATAAGAAATTTTAAATTCACTTACAAATAGATATCTCATAATTTTATAAACAAAAAATAACTGAAAATATTACAATTATATATATTTATCACATAAATGTATTATTCTTTTAATTAGGGATGAAGATAGGATTTAATGTAGGAAGAGACACGAGTCTATCTAACCTTCAAAATTTAAAATTAGAGGATAAAAATCTTATTTAATTAACATTTAAACTAAAAAGACAAAAAATGCAATTATACTAAAAAAGAAATTGAGAGGATCAATAACCCTTCTCATTTTATATATGTTTTTGTCTCTGCTTTCGATCCAAAATCAAATCTTTAAATCTAAATTTTCAAACACAACTTTAAAAAAATTAAAATTTTTATAGATATATTGAGTAAAATTTTTACACAAGTATATATTTTTTAAAAAATTAAAATATAAATTTAGAATCTTAAAAATCTAAACCTTAAATCTTAATTTTAAATAATTTTTTTTAAACTCAAACTAAATCTATAATTTATAAAATTAGATGATTTATAAACCCTAAAACCTACCCAAACATAGCATGTGAATTGAATAACTTCCTAAAATATTAGTTCAATAAAACGATGTAAATGAAAGAATGTTTCCAATATAATTAGTTGTGTGCATTATTCGGTTTTAACCGAATTAAGCGACTGAATCAAAATTATTTCGGTTAATTCGGTCGGTTAATTTTTGTTAAATTCGGTTAACGAGTTTTTTTTTTTTAAAATCCGATTAACGGTTAATTCGGTTTGAAATCGGTTAATTAGCTGAATTAATCAAAATTATTATATATATTATATATTTATTTTTAATCATTTAACTTTTAAAAAATTATAAAATATTCATTAATTTTTTATATTATAAAATGGTCACAAAATTTTTATTAAATTAGTATAAAATAAAAGTTTAGTGACTAAAAAATTATCTTAGTATAATTTAAGGACCTATTATATAATTTAATAAAAATTTAAAATAAATTTTGATTAATTCGGTTAATTAACTAAAATAATTTCAGTTCGGTTAATTCAATTAAAGAAAATTCGATTCAATTAACGGTTAAAATTTTTTAAATTTCAATTAATTCAATTCGACCCCCACCAAATTAATGAATATGCACCCCTAAATATAATCACAAAAGCTATCATATTTGGGTTGGCATCCCATGATTCTAAACCAACTAAATTGCGCAGCACAAAAATAGTCATGCAAGAGCAAGAGCGGCATCAATAAATGTATGAAAATCATGGAATTGTTGTTTTTTTATCTGTTCTTTTAAAAGAAAAAGGCTGCATTGCACATTAGGGTTAGTTATAAAGTAACCTCTTATTGTGGATATCATGATAACCTCCAACAATAGAGGCTATTGTTAATTACAAACCAATTGATTTAGAAATAAATTAGATTTGTACCAACCATCTAGCCTCATTGGTTGAAGGAATAGTTGTTGTTCTTGATGGTCACGAGTTCGAGTACCAGTACTGTGAGCACAGTGATCACTTTAGAACAGATACTATTGTAATCACTGAGTATGAGTCGTAGAAGAACCTGACAATGATCTCAGTGTTATACATATCGATTTTATAAGTTTTGTACCTATGTATAAATGATGATGAACATCGAAGAATAAACGATTCAAGAAAAAATTGATTATATATTACATATAAGGAGTTTAATTTATTTAATTATTTTAAATCAAAATTAAATTAATAAATATATAAATTTTGAGCACTAAAATTATTATTATACTCAACTTTAGATGATCTTTTTATTTTAATGGGAGTGATTTGATTGTATCTAACGTTTTAATTTAGTGATACAATTATAATTTTTAATAATTAAATAATTTAAATATAAATTTATTAATAATTAAGTGATTTCTAATATAATTTATCTAATAAAAAGTTATTTTATAAAATCCGTGGCGCATGGATCTCGCATTCTGAGCACTAACGTACCCCAAAGCATATTCTTTAGAATATACTCTTTGAATTGTCTTTAGAAGGTACTCTTTATTCTCCACCTCTCTCTCAGATAATATTTTATTTTTATAGTC
The DNA here is from genome assembly GCA_035048815.1 of Abelmoschus esculentus. Taxonomy (NCBI): domain Eukaryota; kingdom Viridiplantae; phylum Streptophyta; class Magnoliopsida; order Malvales; family Malvaceae; genus Abelmoschus; species Abelmoschus esculentus. The sequence continues at coordinate 4,276,654 of JAUCBN010000038.1, forward strand.
TGTCAATTTCTGATTTTCTATACTTTTCATATTACATTTTGTAATATATTCTTTTAAAATTATATTATATAATTAGGACGAAATTAACTTTGATTTATTTCTTTGATCGGTGATCGACAATAAATCTTAATATTGATTGTTGATCACCGGATTTATATTACCTTTTTATTTTTAATTTTAATAAGAATCTCTACTTTTTATAACATGTTTTTTTTGTCCTTGGGACACGTTTTTTTTTCTGTTTTTGTGACATATTTTTGTTTTGTGGTTTGATTCATCTGTTTTTGTGGTATGTTTCAACATACCTTACGATCGATTGTTGTTTACATAAAGATTTAATCGGTGTTAGTTTCTGATTTATGGTTTTGTCCGTGGTCACTTGGAAAGTTATATTCTCACTCGATTAATGGTTGTTTATCGATGAAAACAGTCCTAGGTAGCGATACTTTTTACATGACAGTTTGGATCGTCTACAACTCATTCTTTCTTTATGCGTTTCGTTTGAACAGATTCAGGAAGCTTCTGAATTTTATTGGTATGTTTATTTCTATAGAAATTTTATTTTCTTTGTTTTTTGGTTGTAAAATTTCTTGGATTGTTTAATCCAATTTTTTTACTTCTTAAAGACAACATAATTATAATTTTTACCACAATATTTATTATCACAATCTCATTAAAGCACCGATATAAAATTCTATCACACTTATTTCAGAAGTAAAATATATATATTTTTATTTTAGAAGTAAAAAAAAAAATCTATTTCAGAAGCGATTATGGAACAATTATTGTTTCTGAAAATCACGAATTCGAATACTAATAATACAATATAATAATTAAATAAATAATATTTAATGATCTAAAATATATTTTAAAACAAATATTATTATAATCAGTGATTCATAAAAAATTAATTAACTTTAATAATAGGTTATCTATCAGTACAATCTCTCATTAAAGTACTAATAGAAGTGTATAACCATACAACTATATACTTTTATTTTACCAAGTATAAATATTTTAGAATAATTTATGTGAAAATATATTTTGAAAAATAAAATTCGTTTATCTTTCTGTGTATTTCTATATATGTTTCATATATGAATATATCACATGTATTATTAATAAATCATAAATAATTAATAAAATAATAAAAAAATTATTAAAATCATAGGTGAGTCATATAAAAATAAAATATATAAATTTTATTCTTTTTATTATGTTTATACATTATCTAGAAACGTCTTTATTAATAATAATTTTTTTAAATAAAAATTAATTATTTCTAATACTTTCACAATATTTTTATAAAAAATAACATTTTCAAACCAAGATTATCTCCGACAATTTTAAATTAGCAAAATTTTGTTTTATTTTTAAAAAATATTTTAAAAATATGATTGTAATTTTATAAAATACAAATAATAAATTCTTGAAAGTTTTTCGACCCAGTTTTCTTCCATGGCGTCTTCGTCTTCTCTTTCTGTATTAAAGTTTCTCCTTCTCACTAAAAGGAATCGAATAAATAATAAATAAAAAAGTTTTGGTTATTGGTTATATAAGGAACCCATCTTCATCTTCATCTCCAATCTCCATCTCTCCATCCTCTTGTAAGTTTTAACCACCATCTCTTTTGACTGTCACCGCCACGGCGCCACCGTAGTAGAAAAAGAAGACCCGCACATTTTCATTCATGACAGAAACCTGTCGTAGCACCAAACCAAGCCTAAACCAACAACCAGCAGGTGGCCAAGTCCAACAGATGTGCTGCAGAACCCTAGAAGGTGTCACCACCGCCGTTGACCCCCACATCGGCATGTCGTCCAAGGTGGTTGTCCCAGCCAAGTTGTCAGATGAAGTTAGCTTGATTCCTCCATTGAACTTTTCCATGGTTGACAATGGCATCTTCAGATCGGGTTTCCCTGATCCTGCTAACTTCTGTTTTCTTCAAACACTTCACCTCAGCTCCATCATGTGAGACCAAAGTTTCTTCCTTTATTATCAAACTTTGATCCATTATTATTATTATTATTATTATTATTATTTATGTACTTTGAGTTCAAAGGGTACCCTTTGTTTGCTTTTCTTTTTGTTTATGTTAGATCTTTGTGCCCTGAACCATACCCAGATGCCAACACTGAGTTTTTGAAGTCCAATGGGATCAAGCTTTTCCAGTTTGGAATTGAGAGTTACAAGGTAAGTATTTGGGTTTCAAACAAATCTTACGGGTGCAATTCGTCTACTATTTTTCATATTTTTATTTATGTCTTCGTTTTAAATCATAGATTTAAAATTTAAGGTTTAAGGTTAAGAGTTGTGGTCAGGGTTTATGAAATTAATAGTATATGTTGTATTTTTTAGAGCCTAAGATTTAGGGTTTATGATATAGAAAATAAAGTTAAGGGTTAAGGTTTAATTTTTTAAAAATTTTCAATAAAAAACATAAATGTAGGCATGATATAGAGATAAAAGATTTTTGCTCTAAATCAACTTACGTTCTTAAAGTTTGCTTTGCATTGAGACCAAATGTTGTGCATAGGCTTTAGGCATACACTTTGATGATTGATTTTTTCACCAATGATTCTCGTGAAAGTTGTTTACCTTTTAATTGTGTCTTTATTGATGTCTTATTTTAAATTAGTAGGTTTAGGGTTCAAAGTTAGGTGTTGTGGTTAAGGTTTAAGAAATTAGGGGTAGAGTATAATTTTTAAGGTGTAAGATATAAAAAATTAGGGTTATGATTTAGAATTCAATTTTTTGAGATTTTTTAACAAAAGACATGAAAAGATAAAAGATTTCTACTCGATTTTCAAGTTTAGTCATTTAATTAGGAGATCTTATACATTTTAAAAACTACAATTTATCATTCATGGCTAAGTTTGGTTACGATAGGTTTAGGGTGCGGCTAAAAAACGATACACTCATTTCATGCAGGAACCATTTGTGAACATACCTGAGGACACAATTCGCGCAGCTCTAAGAATTGTCCTTGGTAAGACAAGCTTTTAACACTGTTAAACATCATCTCTAGAATTTTAACTGTGGTAATTCATTGGCTTCAAGGCACTAATTTTACCCTCCCTGGCCCCTGCATTGCAGATGTTAGGAATCACCCAGTTTTAATCCACTGCAACCGAGGGAAGGTATGTGCCAGTGCATGTTGGTTTTCCCTTACCTAGTCAGTCCAGCTGAGACTTATAATCTTGTTTTGTCGTCTTATTTTACAGCACCGAACTGGTTGTCTGGTTGGATGCTTGAGAAAATTGCAAAGATGGTGTTTATCATCTGTGTTTGATGAGTACCAGAGTTTTGCTGCAGCCAAAGCTAGAGTTTCAGACCAGAGGTTTATGGAGTTGTTTGATGTTTCTAGCTTGAAAGCATCTGGCAATGTCATGTCCTTGCTTGAAGAATACGAAACCGCTTGTAATTGAACAACGTTTGGTTTCCTGTTGTTTGCAGTGGAGACTGCTTGGTCCTGCAGACAAATAATTAGGACATATAGGACTAGAAGGGGATGAGGTATGGAATTGCATTTTGTCTGCAAATTTCTGTTTTCAAGAGCAATAAAACACACAGGGAGAAGAAGAGATGCCGATCGGCGATCGCGATGTTCGTCGTGTGTCGGATATCTGTTCCCATGTTTTTCTTCTCTTCTTGTTTTGTCTCTGCCATGGCAGATGTAGCAATTAGCAAAGTAGATATAAGATCTCCATGTTTCTTCTGAAACTTAGTGTTATCTTTGTCCACAGTTTTTGGACAAAATTTGTATGTCAACTTGAATCAAGTTATTATCATGAATAAAATTAATCTCTTATTTTTTATTTTTCTTTCGGTTTTTTGAGTTTTGTCATGACTAATCCAAATCAATTCATGTCGAACATTAAGGGCATTTAAAAATACACGACCCGAATTACACGACCCGTTGACATGCCTACCCACCTAAAAATTACCGGCTATTTATAATGAAATACCCGATTTTTTCGGGCCGGGTACCCGACCCGTATTTTTTCTCGGATAGTTGGGCCGGGTCAGGGACAAAATTTTTTAAGAACCGGGTACCCGACCCGATAATTTTAATAAATATATATTTTTAAATTTTAAATTATATTTTTATTATATATTTTTTATTATTTTTCTCTAAAATTAATTTTAAATCCTTAACTTCTTTTTATACTTGTATTATATACTTTTAAGTTTTAAATTTTTATAAATATTTATATTAATTTATCAATATTAGATTTAAAAAAAAATTATGATCGAGAATAATACATTCTTTTATCGATAAACTTTAATATATGCATATATTTAAGTATTTATCTTTAAAACCTATCTCAAATCAATAATTTTGTGTTTGAAATATATATCATGAAATTTTAAATATTTCTTATATATTTTTTAAAAAATAAAATTAAAAAAATATATAAAAAATTTAAACCGGATACCCGGTACCCGAATTTTACGGGTACCCGAGTTTTATGGGTCGGGTCTTGGGCCGATGTTTTGGTACCCGAAAATTATGGGTACCCTAAATTTAGGATACTCAAAATTTTGAGTACCCGGTTATGAACACCCTTATCAAACATTTAATTTTAGTGAGTTTTCAATAAGAATTTTCTGCGTACTCAACACCTCTTATGTATCCGGCTAATGATTTTATATTATTGTATTATTATCAATAAAATAAAAAATACCTATTACTACATGTATCCTAAAACAATTACCGGAACATACGAAGGAGTAAAAAAAGGATGAGTATATAACGTTCAAAGAGTATCGTTAAACATAGGGATGGGTACGGAACTTCAATACGATGGACTTCGATTTGATCAAATCAGATTAGATTTTTGGGTAAAAAATTTAGGTTCGGATTGGTTTTTTACATGGTAATCTCAGGTCAGGTTAGATTCGGGTTTAAGATAAAAAAATTTTTGACTTGATCCGATCCATGACTACTAGTATAATTTTTTTATATATATTTTAGGAATATTTACAATAATAGTTCTTTCTCTATATATTTTATATAATTAAGTTTCTAAAATTATTTTTTTATAATTAGATTCCCAAATTTTTATTTTTCTTATAATTAAGTCCCTAAAATTTAAATTTTTTAATAATTTAGGTCGGACCGAATTTTAAACTTAAAAATCAAGTCGGATCAAGTTATATTTTTTACCCTAAACCTAGATCGAATCAAGTGACGGGTATGATTCTTCAGGTTGGATACGAGTGGATTAAAAATCTGATCTAACCCAACCTGTGTCCATCTTTAATTAAATATCACTAATGATGAATATTGTTAAACATTATTAAATTAATTTATAATCTATTATCGTAGAGAATTGTATTTTTAGTCTAAGATTTTTAACTATACATATATGCATTAGTAATATACTAAATTATTTTCTCCAAAAAAATGCATAGATTTATTACTTCTATGATTAGAATACGAAAAAAAATGACATTAAAATGTTGTCCAACTTGAGATATATGGTAAATATAATATTTTTTTTATTTTATTTATTTTTTCTCTTTTTAATGACATTTCAATTTATGTGTCAATTTCATATATATTTAAGACCAAATTAAGTTTGGTTAGAATTCAAAACTCAATTCAAAACATTTATTACAATAATAATAAATTTAGAAACCAAATATAATGTACGTTTTAACTTTTTTTCTTCTTTGAATCACATTTCAAGTCGTTACGTAAATATTAATATAAATGAGAAATTATATAGTTTATTTTTTATGTTATTAAAGAGATTAATCAATTAAATATATTTATTTTATTATTTTAATTTTAATTTTTATTAATATTTATTATAAATTAAATTTACAAATAAAATTTATCAAATTAATTTATTTATTAAAAAAATAAGATTAAAAAATTAATAAAGTAAATATATTTAATTGATTGATCTCATAATTACCGTGATAAATATAATTTCTCAAAAAAAATTTAGTACTCCATGAAATTTATTACAATATATTATTACAAAACATCTATTAAATAATAATAATATTTTTTTAAAAATAAGTATAACATATATTTAAATCAATAATCGAAAGGATAATTTAAAATAGTCAATTAAACATCACTAACACAATACACAGTTAAACGTTGTTAATTTTTTAATAATTCTTAAATAATTGTCGAGAACCTTAAAGATTCGAGATATAATTTATTATATTTTAAAATGAAATTAAAAAATATTCTATGAATTATTCATACCACTTCATTAATAATCATACCACTTCATTAATAATCATACCAAACTAAGGTTTAAATCTTTATATCTTAAAATAAAAATAAAAAATATATAAATTTTAATTTACATAATAAAATTATATGTAATACCAATATACTATTGTAATACCAGCAATATCAGTATACTCTAAAATAGATATTACTATAATACCAATAATATTAGTAATACTAGTATCAAAATAATTACTTTAAATCTTAAAATAAAAATAATACCAATATATTCTAAAATAAATATTATTGTAATACCAGTAATACCAATATCAAAATAATTATTTTTAAAGACCACGAGTCTGAACACTAATAATACTAATAAAATGATTGAACGATTAATATTAAATAATTAAAAATATATTTTAAAACAAATATTATTATAATCACCGTTAATTGATTAAAAAAAATTCTTATAGAAAATTCAATAAAAGACAATCACCTAATATTCCCTAAATTTTAGTTGTATTCGCCTAGGAATATAATTCCAACGCCTAATGTATTGCTTATCTGTTGGTCTAAGCATCTTCCTTAGTAACGTTAATTTTGGCCAAACCTAAGCTGCCTCTTTATGAGAGAATGAAATTAGGGTTTAAATTCGTTTCAAAATCAAACACTTGTTCCATTCAAGCTTCACTACCCACTTTTCCTTCTTCAAGTCCCTATTTTTCTCGATCTTTCCCTCCGGTTTCCAGAAATATCACTTTTACAGGTTTCCTCCTTGCTGCTCTGTATCTGGTCTTTACTCAAAATATGCGAGTTCAGTTTTTTTTTTTTTTTTATCAATTTGTGGATATGGGTTTGTTGAAATTCGTTTGGGTTCACTGTCTGCAGGGAAAAAGAAGCTATCTTTGTGGGTGCAGAGAGTTGGATATACGACCGAGACGCAGGGAAGTGATAAAATGGAGTCAAGCAGGGAAATTCAAGAACTTAACAGGAATCTTTATGCAGCTATAGAGCCTTATAGCACAGGTTTTCTCAAGGTTTCTGATGTTCACACACTTTACTGGGAGCAATCAGGAAACCCAAATGGCTATGTGAGTATCTGTTGATTGTATCCATCAATTAGGAATGCAATGAGATATTTTTTTTTACCTTAGGTTTTGTACCCTTTTCTTTCATATGTTGCAGCCAGTTGTATTTCTTCATGGTGGACCTGGAGGAGGAACATCTCCTAGTAACAGAAGGTTCTTTGATCCTGAATTTTATAGGATCATTTTATTTGATCAGGTGACTCTTTGTTCCTTCATGTTGAACTCTTAAAATGTTTCTTGTTTTAACCTCTAATTATAAGAGCTATATATATACATGTATTGCTGCAGCGTGGTGCAGGAAAGAGTATTCCCCATGCTTGCTTGGAAGAGAATACGACATGGCATCTGATAGATGACATTGAAAAGCTAAGAGAACACTTGCAAATTCCAGAATGGCAGGTACTGTTATACTGGTTCTTCATTGCTTAACCAATATCAGGTTTGGTTTGCAGGGATGGAAACCAAGATTTGGGTTTTGGGGGGCAAATTCATAAATAAACCAGCTTTTAAAAAATGAAAACAAATCTTTGGAGGTGGGGGGGAGGTTGCCCCTTCCCACCCCCATATAGTTTCGTCTCTGGTTGTAGTTGTAGGCGACTTAACTCTACTGTTTTGTTCGGCTTTCTGCTTGTTCAGGTCTTTGGTGGTTCATGGGGAAGTACACTTGCTCTTGCTTACAGTGAATCACATCCGGACAAGGTACAAAATTTTGTTGCTTGAAATTCTTGAAACATACAATCTGATCAGCAGCAGTTCCTATAGTTCCTTCACTTGTCTTGAATTGATAGCCTCCCTCTTTTATTTTAAGGTTACTGGACTGGTGCTAAGAGGGATATTCCTTTTGCGGAAGAAAGAGATCGATTGGTTCTACGAAGGGGGTGCTGCTTCTATCTATCCTGATGGTATGTTCCATATGTATTCTTTGTTGCTCTATTTTTTTAAGATTAGTCGATAAGTTGGTAATTTTTCCTTTCCATACATGGAAAGCTGTTCCGAACATTTTAATGAATTTCAAACTGATTAGTAGTAACTGATTAAACTCATTTTTATGTGCATTGTTTTGAGATGATTTTGTTTTATATTTTTCTTATGAATGCCTGATTAAATATTCAAAATTAATCACTGAATCGTTAGTTTTTTGTTCGAAATATGCAGCTTGGGAACCATTTAGGGATCTTATTCCAGAAAATGAGAGGGACAGTTTTATTACTGCTTACCACAAGAGACTAAACTCTGATGATTTGGAAATACAGGTAAGAGGAGTAATCTGGTTTGGATGCATTGGTTTCCTTCCTGTACCCTTATTCATCAAACTGCTACTTTCGAGCGCAGAGTGCAGTGTTTTTTATGTTAAAAAAAGGGGGGTTTGTTCTTTGTTAACTCTCTGGTTAACTTCTAGTATGCAGCTGCTAGGGCATGGACCAAATGGGAAATGATGACTGCCAATCTTCTACCAAATGAAGAACACATTAAGAAAGGGGATGATGATCAATTTTCACTGGTAAGACATATACCCTAGGAGACCTCTAAACAAGATTGCAAAATTTTAATGCAAATTTGATGCATGTCTATTCTTTGTTGTGTTTAGGCTTTTGCAAGGACCGAGAACCATTACTTTGTAAATAAAGGATTCTTTCCTTCCGATTCGTTCTTGTTGGACAATGTTGACAAAATAAGGCACATTAACACTACAATCGTACAGGTATGTAACATTTACCAGCCAAACGTTGCACACAAGACGATCCTATACTTGCTCAAACGATGTTTTTTGGTTCAGAAAGTTCCAAAAACCGATGAATTTCAACACTTTGTGTGCTTAAGTACTATTTAAATTCTATTGCTTCGCTTTGTCGGTTTGGTACTTGTAATACCAAAAGAGTCCCCATGCCATCTTACCCTTAAACTTTTCCAGTGTGCTATATTTGACCTGAATTAAGATCAACCTTTGTGTTATACCCCTTGAACCATTTGAACAGGGAAGATATGATGTTTGCTGTCCCATGATGTCAGCCTGGGATCTCCACAAAGCATTTCCAGAGGCAGATTTCAAGGTAGGAACTAAAATATCTCTTGAAGATGATGTTTTACATGTTCGGTATCTGTTCGATCTGCATTTGCAATGCCATTACTCTACTTTGTATGCTTGTTTTACAACCTCTGATAACCTTCTTTCTTTGTGTGGTCACAGGTTGTTCCAGATGCTGGACATTCAGCCAACGAACCAGGAACAGCTGCTGAACTTGTAGCTGCAAATGAGAAGCTGAAAAACCTTAAAATGAGAAGCTGATGAATGCATGTGCTTCATCTTTGTGTGGTCTAAATCGTCTTTTTTTAAGCATATATTAAGAACTGTAGGGAAATAATCAAAACTGGAAAAAAAAATACATTCCATTCTCACAGAAAGATGTACCTTAATCTTTTATCAATTTTGTTTTCTAAACATCAGATGAAGTGAATACTGATATTATACCAGCTGGATGATCTGACATTTTTGAATTAGGGGTAGGGGTGAGTATTCGATCGAGTCTAGTTAAAAAATTTTGAGTTATTCGAGTTGACGAGTTATATTTTATAACTTAAACTTTATTTAAAAATTTTTCGATTTGAGAGTTCAAAAAATTTGAGTCGAGTCGAGTAAGTTTTTTAGTTTTTATAAATATTTAATTGTTATTATTTATCATATTATAGTATGATTTGATTCTAATTTAAATGATTTTCTTTAATCATATAAGATATGTATATATAAATATATTTCTTCATATTTTTTATATGTAGCAATATTTTTTTATATTTTTATATATCAATGTATATATCATAAAATATTGAGAGACTCGTCTCAAATATAAAAAATAAATCTTTTAATTATTAAAAAATATTTCTTTATATTTAGTTTAACATTGCTTTTGAATAATTTGGTGAAAAAATATTTAGGTTATTTGGTTTAAATACGAGAATAGTATTATTGTTAAAAAATATATTTTAGAAGATAAAATATTTATTCAGATATTTTTTAAAATATAAAATGATTGATGATGAAACAAAATTGAGTAATTTCATCTAAAAATATTTTTAAAAAACTTAAAAACTTTAGTTTTTAAAAGGTATTTTTTTAAAATTAAATTAAAATTAATTATTTTTAAATTAAATTGAAAAATAATTTTAACTTGAAAAATGATTAATTTTGTATTGTATTTGATCTAAAATCAATTTTGACTTTAAAAATACTTTTTAAAAATATTAAAAAAATCAAACCTATAAGGATTAATCAGATCATTATATAAAGACTATTTTAAAATAACCATTCTAATATAATTTTCTTCACTTACAACGTTAGAATTCAGACCACGAACTTTACTTAAAAGATTTTACTAAGTCAACGGATTGTTGATTGTTATCGATCTATTATTAAAAGTTGTTTTTTTGTTTATTTTCGAATAAAAAAATAGAGAACAATTATTAATTCTCTGTCCCAAATTCTTGGTTTGTACAATTTTATCCCATAGGATAGTCCATACTAATATTTCACTTAGATGCACAACTAGATTTTTCATGGTACATAAAAGGCTAATCAGTGCATTTTTATATTCTATAAAAAAAAAATGAATAATTCTTGTTAGGGGTAAATATTCAATCTAGTCGAATAATTTTTTTTGAGTTATTCGAGTTGACGAGTCATATTTTATAACTCAAACTTTATTTAAAATTTTTCGAATCGAGTCAAGTTTTCGAGTTCTTATAAATATTTAAATATGATTATTTATCATGTTATAATATGATTTGATTCCATTTTAAACTATTTTCTCTGATCATATTTTTCATATGTAGCGACATTTTATATTTTTTGTATATCAATGTATATATCATAAAAAATTGAGACTCGTCTCAAACTTAAAAATAAATAATTTAATTACTAAAAATTTTGAGTTATTCGAATTTCCATTTTACAACTTGAACTTTATTTGAAATATTTTTGAGTCTAGTCGGATCTATGAAATTTCGAGTGGAGTCAAAACGAATCAAGTATTTTCGCCTTGAGTCGAGTTATTCAGTTTTTTCAAGTCGAGTTTTGTTGACCCCTAACTCTTGTATTAAATATGATGTAATTCACCCATCCATTCCAAATTAAAGTAATGAGATCCAACATGAGACCAGCCCCAATGACCCATCACCTAAACTCAAGCATCCTTTACTGAATATTTTATAACCAGAACTATCCAAATTTTCATAATTCATCCTGTAATATTGGTACACCAAAGCAACTTGTCTCAGAGCTAAATGATTCAACCTACTATTTTCTAACATGAAAAAAAAGGTACAATACAACTACCTATCCATTCGAAGTTCATCGTCAACTTTACGACCGATCTCTTCCCGTAGGGTCTTCACGGCTTCTAAAACTCCGTCCTGAAAATGAATCAAGTTTCAGATAATCACAGTACCCCCAACATAACCAAAAATTGAAAAAGAGAGTAAATCCACAGAAAATAGATGCTTCAATGGGGTTGGTTGGAAATGGGTGGGAAATTGGCATTTGGGCAGTTGATGTGTCTTAAACAATACGATTTATAGAAACTACAAAGTTCTTTGAAATGTTGATCTGCCGTCCAAACACCGGTTCTTCTCGACCACGGATCTTTACACAAGATGATGAACCATTTGCTGCCATCAGTTTATTACTGTTAATCTGTTATTGCTATAGCCAGGCTAGTATTTTATGCAGTTTCACCAAGTAAATGCTTGATGCATAAGTGAGAGGAATCACTGAAGTAAATGGGCTGACATTCATATATGGAGAGTAGGCAACCAATCTTTTACCATCTTTCTACATAATTATTACAGATCGAATATTTATAAGTTTTGATTAAATGAATGGACAGTAAAAATGTATCACAAAGGCAAGCATTACCTCAGAAGCAATCCTGTTACTTAAATCTAATGCACGTGCTTTGATTCTAGGAGATAATGCATCATGTATTGCTTGTGACAGTGCATTTGCTGCGACCTTAATACTTGTGTTACTAATATTTTCTGGAACGAGGTGGTTTCTTCTCAATGGTTCTGGAGCAACTCCAAGCCAAAACATTTTATCTGCCCAGTAGAACTGATCCAGCATAAATGGACATATAATCTGCCATGCGATGACAGTTATGTTTGAGATGAGAAGTAGGGAAACAATAGGATGGCAAACACTATAAACAATATACACAATACAAATGTAAGCTACAGACACGTAAAAAAAATGCATGTAGACTCGAAAGAACTTATATGAAACGGCCGTTGCATCCCATATAAGATGCTCATCACCTTTGTTAAATGGCTATCACAAGTAAAAACTAGAATGCTCAACAAAAACTCTGCTGTAACAATAATGGAGAGCTGCAACGCAACTGACCTGAGGGATACCAGCATGTAGTGCTGCAGCAGTAGATCCACTGCATTCCATTGAAGAAATATAATGCAACTAATAAAATGATTACTGCTTTGCATTCAACTGAAATAATATGTCCACATAAAGAAAATAAAGACAAGGGAAAGTTTCTCACCTCCCTCCATGATGAATTGCAGCTACACATTTCGGGAACAGCCAATTGTAGGGTATCATACTAATTTTACAACAAGAAAATTTAACATAAAATGTTAGGTTTTAGAAATAGTTATGGAATATGATGTTTAAAAATAAGTCCAAAATGCTTATCATCCACGTCTTTGTTACACCTGCGGTTACTAAGGTGCACACCCATAGAAGCAAGGTTGGCGATCAGATCTAGTACACTGTTATTTTTTATGCATTGATGGTCTCTAGTAATTATCCTTGGTTATTGTGTTTGTTGATACCGATTTTGGGCGACACCAAAAAAGGAGGTGAAGATGACCGTCTAAGGAAGGAGGAGTGAGGATGGATGGTTCACCTGTCGTGGGAGAGGAGGAGAGCCATGAGAGACGATGGTGGACTGTGGAAAAGGGCAGTTCACCCTTGGTTGACTTGGGGCCGAGAATCGCAAAAAGTGTAGAATGGTGTAGGGTTGTTGGAGAGTCATCCCATTGTCTTCAGTCTTAGGGGTATTTATACCTTTTGGAGTTGTAAATAGAGTAATGTTTGATGGGACTGCAGGCCTAGTGTGGCTATTGACGGGCAGGCAGGTTGTAGCTCAGCTATCAGGCTATGAGCTCAATCGTACTTGATAGTAGTCCTGGCACAGTGGTCTCCGGAGCTTGTTGGTTCAGGGGTGTAGAAGACATCTCAGGGCTCCGTGATTCTTGGAGCGAGGTAAAGAGATGGGACTTGGTGGTTTTAACTGTCGTGGGATAGGCAAAGAGACACAGTCAATTTCCGGAGGCATCCAGTGGAGGTACAACAATGTTCAATTTACATTTGTTAAAATTCCTAGCAATTGCCAACAATTATTTCTGAAGGTCGGAAAACCTGGGCAAGTTTTTTTGGTTAGCTTTTTGGAGGAAGAATTGTCGCTTGAAGTACCTGTGTAGCAAGAACTATGTATGTAATCTTCCAATGACAATAAATGTTATTGAATTATTCTCCAGTTACCTAAAATTAGGGGGAAATGGTCCCTCATAGTAACTTGTAGTGTGTAGCAAGAACTATGCATGTAATCTGCCATTGGCAGTAAATGTTATTGAATTATTCTCCAGTTACCTATCAACTTCAAATCTGTATCGTTAAGATCTCAAGAAGTTGTGAATTATAAAATTTAGTTTTCTTGTTATTTTCTAAATTAACAAGTTATCACACGTTGTTGACACCTGTAAGCATATATCTTAGGAAGCCACCTGGGGTGAATCAACTTACAGCTTTGTCTCCCTTGGGGATTGTCTAGGTCCAAGACCCATATAAGAACCTGTTTGAGAAAATATTTTGAGGTTTCTCACTCTGATTTTCCACTTCCCCAAGTCATGCCTCACATATTAGTTGCTTACTTTTGGATTTTGTTGCACTGAAATAACTAAACCCTCAAAGCTATTTGGTTATAAGTATATGCTAATGGGTCCTAGCTTCGGTTTTCATGTTTGATTTGTTCATCAGCTTTGTATTAGAAGTTTGATCCTCTCCATAAGGACAGCCTTTATTAGTGAATCATCTTTTAATTCCTTAGCCTATTGTCCCAAAGTTATCACAGCTCCTATCAGTCATTCAAGTTCAATTATCATTTTTATTCTGGTATCCAGATGAAACTAAAAATACTCACCCTGAAAAGCAAAAGAGCCGGCTATCAAAAAGAGAGAACCCCTTTTGAATTGACCACCTTTGGTTTGAAATAGAAGATGCTTCATAGGCAATTTCCTGGACTGCTGCATCTAATGGTTCATAGCCAGCAGTAAAAAGGATGAAACTGTGACATGTAACCTCTAGAACAGTTCGCAAAACTTCTAGAAATGCTCGAGGATTCTTCATAAACCCCATACTGCAAACAGAAAATGAACACTTAGTTCAGGAAAGAGACAGAAAAGACACTTTCAAGCTATTATCCATTCATTTCCTGGATCCATACACATTACAATTCCACCATATCATGAATACCAAACTATGTTCTGTCATTATTTTAAATTAAAACAATTAAGTTGCACAAACACCAATATACCGAGATAACACAACAGCTGAGAGAGATAAAAGGCACTTTCTGCAGACAGCTAAGATATTAGACAAAGCTTGTGAACCTACCTTCCAATAGAACTCAACCCAATAAAAATTGGTGGCCTTGACAAAGAGTTTTTTAGAAAATATTGTAACTCGGCATGCGCTGAACACAGGTCATCTGTGGTTAGATGCCCTGAGGAAGGCAATGATGAAATTTCTCCACATTCCAGGCAGGAAAATTGCCACTCTACAGGGAGGAACCAAAAGCCACAAACCCGAGTTTTTGATGGCCAATAATCTGTTAACACATTGATATCATGAGAAATCCAGATATAAGGGAGAAGGAACAAAAAAGGTACAGTGTTACAGATGAGTTTGCAGAATCAACTAGTTACCCGAAAAATTATCACAAAAGCCTATCCAACAAAATTCAGCACATATAAAAAATGTCGTAAGTTTCATGAAAGGAGCCTGAACCAGGAATTGCAGAAACTTAGGAGTTACCAGGACACTCAACAATTTCTTTGCTAAACCCATACCTGTGACATATATAAAAAGAGTTTTTTAGAAAATATTTACCTTGACTCAGTTGGATAATAAAAGTGAAGCATTATTGAAATTAACTTTTCGATCATTCAATAAGTCATTTAATTTATAAACTTCCTATATGAAACAACTAGACTTACAAAAGTAAGGGAGATGGTGGCCTATCATGCCAAGTAGGAAGTCCTGTTACCGGATCCTGCTTAGAACATCAAACACTGTCTTAAATTAGGTAGTTTTTAACTACATAATAAGTAAATGAGCTCCAAAATAGAAGTACTAACAGTAAAGGGATATGGACTCAGATTCAAATCCTCACTTCTCCATGACTCCCAATTTTCACTAAAAAGTGGCCACATCCAATGAATTACATCTTTCCAACAAACCTATGTTCATACACAATAAGGTGTTAATATGCAAGATGCATCTTCAAACATCTTAACAAGAAATAATAAATAGAAGAAAAAAAAATCATATCAGAGTGCAAAGGGAAAATCAGTTGATTTGTCAAACAGTTAATTTATATAATTCAACTACCTTATCAGCAGGAGCTTCTTGGAAATATTTGTACAAAAGAGGAAATTGTTTTCTGAAATGATTCTCAAAGAATGAAGGTGCACTATACAACAAATTGTAAACATAACAGATTATATAAGTTACAGATAGTTATATAAACCCAGGTCCGCAAATAGGCAAATGGAGAAATCATAGCATAAACTAAATTCTCTACTAAGATCTTTACTGGTCAAGAAACTTGCTGAAAAAAAACATATATAATAACTTGAACTTGAGACACTGAAAATCATTCAGGACTTGCCTCATTCAGCTGATTAAATTCATTGGACAAACCCCAACAAGTGAAAGCCATTTCCAGGGGAACTATTGTAGGGCTTTTGTAGAGAAAGAGAAATAATAACATATAGAACTCAGTTCTTAAGATATAAGATAAAATTCATTCATTTACCAATAAGGAACGACATAAGGCGCAAGAACAACACAACGGACACAGAAAAGTTCTGCAAGGCTCCACCCTTCCTGAAAAACACAAAAAATGCAACCTTAAAAAGAGATCGAATCATCACACTCATAGTCTTAAATCTCAATAAATAAATCACATCTAAAATGTAAATCTAAAGTGTCCACTTAGTAAATCAGTTACAGTAGCTATCAACTTATCAAGCAAATCGAAATTAACTTAATTTCTGTCCAAAACGAATACCAAAGCAAAGAAATTTATCCCAATAAAATCACCCTCCAAGCATGGACCGTCACCAAGTATTCTTTCAACTGCCGAGTAGCATTCTCTTCTGTGCTCTTTTGTAATAATATTTTTCTGCTCCGAAAACTCTAATTCCGGCGAACCTGACAAATTAACATGAACTCACAGAAACAGTAATAATATGGAAATAAAAAAGGAAGCAATCGAATTAAACCTGTCTCATCATCAATTCCACAACTAGAAAGAACAGGTGGCGAGGAAATTGGAACATAAATTACACCCCTTTTTGCCAAATGTGAACTTAGATTCTATAAGAAAATGAAAGAAAAATCATTGTTTCAGCTAATTTTGCAGCAACCCCAAAAAAACCATAAGTACACTGTTCATTAACCGGTAATTAAAACTGGAAATTGAAAAAGGAGCACCTCATGCGCTGAATGAGTGATAAAAGAGACGTCGTAACCATTCTGGTCCGTAGCAAAAGCTGCAGCAATGGCCTGGAATCACAAATACATAAAAGAGGGAAATTAGAATTTGTTTTCTTTAACGGAAACTGAATCGATTTAAGAATAACAAGTCTTATTACAGCTATAGGGTAGACGTCTCCTTTGGTGCCGAAAGCCATGAACACGGCGATAGGTTTCTCCCTCCACGTCTTCTTCCCCCTCTCCATTGAGGTTACAGTGTTTCGTGAGCTCAAAGAGAATCGAGGAAGCCCCGAAAGAAATAAAACAAATGATAAACTACTACCGTGGGTCACCCAAAGGTATACTCATTTTCATTATCAAATTATTAAATTCCTTAATCAAACCATTAAATTTACATATTTAAATTTTTTTAATTTAAAAAAAAGTATATATTTAAAATTCAAACAGAAAAATAAGGAATCGATGAAACAGTTAATAAAAATTAAAAAATATTATATATTTATTATTTATCTATTATTTAGTGTCATTATTTAGGGTTTCTTTATTCTAGCTTTTTAAATTAATTTTTTTACCTTAAAATCTGTAAAAATAATTAAATTTATTTTTTAAAAAAATAGTGTAAAAAATTTGTTTTTTTCAAAAATAACTTCTCGAACCTTGATTTTGAAAAAAAATATATTTTTTTTAACTTTTACAAAATCAATCAAGATTTTCTACCATAATCTCAAACTAAGTCTTAATTGGATAAAAAATATTTCATGTCATGCAGTGTCCCTTCATGTAAAAGGCTTTATCAACCTTTAGCTTGATTTCATCGTTAAACCATTATACTACGAGGTTGGTATTGAAATGATATTTAAAAAAAAAATCAAATTTACCAATCACTATTAAAGTGGTATTAATATAGTTATCGATCGTTAAAAACTCACACTTACTCCCTGTTAAAAATAATTAAATAATTATATTATTTTATTATAATAAAATTATGATTAAATTTAAAAAATGTATGAATAACAAGGAGTAAATGTATAATTATTTCATTTTATTTTTAACTATCACGTCATCAATCGTTAGTCTTTAACGGTCGGTGACTATATTGATATCATTTTAATAATTGACTAATAGATTTAACGCTTTTTAAGAAATAGTGACCGTTTCTATATCAATCCTATAATACGGTGATTATGTACGTAGTTTATTTTTTTTAATACTAAATTGCTGAATAAAAACTCATGACTTATAATAGACTAATTTGTTATGGTAAAGGTTCATACACAATTGGTCTTCTCAGTTCTGAATCAATTTTAATTTTCAGGCCAAATTAGTCTATAAAGTTTGTAAAAGATTATAGATTAACTTATCATGGTAAAGGCTTTATCACCCTTCAGACCAATTGTATATGAATTCGGTAAAAGTTCAGCGTTCAATGCGATACAATGTTATGGTAGAATTACAGGATTACACAATTGCTTATCAATTCTGGACCAATTTTAATCTTTTACAAGTCTTATGGACTAATTTATAATTTTCAAAAATCAAGAGTCCTTATCTAAAATTATCTTTACTAATCTAAAATTAAACCTATTAACAATAATCATGTAAAGTTTCATTACAACTAAAGATCATTTATCTATTTAATTTTATTCTCAAATATTCAGTGATCAATCAGTAATGACTGTAAATTCATTTTAGTAATTTTTTAAATAAGAAATGTAATTAGAAACATTTTGAGAGGTTGCTTTGTTACAAAAATGATTTTTTTTTATTTTTTTATGTGGAAAAATTATTTTATGGATCAGTTTTATCCTGTTATTTATGGTCCTTAACTATTAAAAAGTAACCAATTAATTTTTATATTTTAAGAGTGAATCTTCACTTTTTTCTATTGTCATAATAGGTGATCAGTGGTAGTTCTAGACAGGCACAATAGGAACTACTGCACAGGGTCTCCTAAAAAAGAGGGTCCTAAAATTTTAATAAACTTTAGTAATTAATTGATGTCAATCTCAAAATTCATTGTAAAAATTTTGAAATACTCTTCAGAAAGATGAGTTATAATTGTTAGCACGTTATACTTATGTCTTAAATATGATAATTGATTATAAAATCTTATTAATTATTTTTATTATTATTGCTTTTGTAAAATTAATAAAGTTCTAAACAAGTGTAATAAAAATAACGGTATATCGATCCTTAAAAAAAATAATTATTTTTAAAAATAATATTTTTAAAATTAATAAAAATTATAGACGATTACTTCTAAAGACCGGCGCCAATGTGAGCTCTTGTGGTGGTCCTCTAGCTAATGTGGCGTGAATCTGAAAGGCTTAGAGGGACGTGTCTTGCACAAATAGGAACTCGAATTTTTTTTTTTTAAATAGATATGATAAAATAAGATTAAAATAAAATTTTATTAAAATTTTTCAAAAAGTTATAAAAATTTTGATATTAATTTCTTATATATATTAAAATTTTTAATATTTTTAAAAATTCGGTATATATTAAAATTTTTATAAAAAATCATTATATATATTAAAAAATTGATATTAAAATTTTTATAACTTTTAATTTATATGATTAAAATATTTATTTTTTTTAATTTTTTTGACGTCTCAAAAAAAATTAGATGGATCTAGTTTAATATTTTTTACATATTATTAAATAAATGAATCTTATTAAATAAAATTATAAATATTATGATAAATCAGAACTATGTAATAATTTTTAGATAAAAAAAAAAACATAGTCTCAATTAATGTTATATTTTATAAACTTTTGACTTTTGAGGATCAATTATTTCATTTACTTGAAACTTCAACTAAGATTTTCTCCCCCAAACCCCAACCTGGAAATCAACATGCATGAGAATCAGAAACTCATGATCTTACTTTCACTTATTATTTCCTTCTTCCCATCCACAGCTTTGGGATCGTCATCGGAACCGGCAAAGCACTTCGTGCTGGTTCATGGGTCTTGCCATGGTGCCTGGTCATGGTATAAGCTAGTTCCACTGCTAAAATCAGTCGGCCACAACGTGACCGCCATAGATCTTGCAGGCTCAGGGGTTGATCCTCAACAAGTCCACACTCTACCCTCCATCTCCGATTACATCAAGCCCTTAATGGAATTCATGGGCGTGCTACCTGATGAAGATAAAGCGGTCCTTGTTGGTCACAGCTTAGGCGGTCTGGCTATCTCCCAAGCCATGGAAAGGTTCCCTCGCAAGGTTTCTGCAGCAGTTTTTGTCTCTGCGACCATGCCTGGTCCAACACTCAATGTTTCTAGTCTCATGCAAAAGGTATGCAGGCAAGGATTTGGTGATTTCATAGTCAAATTTAAGCTGTTTTTGGTGTTGATGATGGAGATGGGAAACCTTTTTTGATTTTTTCTTACAAGGCATTGGGTGATCAAGATTCTCAAATGGACAACCGTTATACATATGATGATGGGGCTAGCAGCCCTCCGACCACCTTCACTTTTGGTCCGATGTTCCTCTGTTCCAAAGTCTACCAACTCAGCCCACCTGAGGTAAAGTATCATTTCAACTTGGGTGTGCAAGACTCGGTACCTCACCAATTTGAATAAATTGATCTCAGTCTTGATAACCACCGATTCTTAAAAAATTAAAATCAGTCTCGATTCCGGTCATACTGAATTCTAAATTTTAAGAACCAGACTCGTTATTAGTGGGTATTGGTTCCAATACCGGATACACGATCAATTAGTTTATTCTTTAAAAAAATTGAGTAATTGGAGAAAAAAAATTTCAATCACCAATAATAATATTAAATAATAAAATTAAAATATTGTAGACTTGAAAATTAAAGTTTTAAAACTAATCATACTCATAATATTCATACATAAAGAAAAATTTGATAAGAAAAATAAACAAAAGAAAACAAATATCGGATATTTGATATTGGTTCCGGTCCTATTGGGTACCCACCGGATACTGGGTTCAAAAAATTAAGATTCAGTTTCAGTCCTGGTTATGAACGGACCTAAATTTTGAATCCAGTCTCGGTCCTACCGTCCAATACCAGATAAAATTCTACCGGATCATACCGAATTCGAAACCGAAACCAGATAATCAGGTTTTAATTAGGTTTTTTTCTCAACCCTAATTTCAACCATATAACTATAAGAGTCGTATTGTTACTCAGTTCAAGAGGTTTGGTCTATTGGGGATCAGTTTTAGATTAAATATTTACTAATT
Organism: Abelmoschus esculentus; assembly: GCA_035048815.1. Taxonomy (NCBI): domain Eukaryota; kingdom Viridiplantae; phylum Streptophyta; class Magnoliopsida; order Malvales; family Malvaceae; genus Abelmoschus; species Abelmoschus esculentus. The sequence continues at coordinate 4,297,941 of JAUCBN010000038.1, forward strand.
CAAATGAATCCTCTCCTAACTTTTTTTTTTCCGAGTTTCAAGCTAGTTTTTGGAGTAAAAACTGATTTTAAGTTAAAAGTAATTAAAAAATATAATTTTTAAACTAAAATTGATTTAGTTTTTCAGAAACAGGAAATTTTAGCTTTTAGTTTTTTAAAAATTATTTTATATAAAATTACTTATATATCGAGGTTTATATCATAAATTCTTTTATATTTTTAAAATATATGTTTAAAATAGTTATTTTATCTACATAAAAGTACTTTTTAATGACAATATCAAATAGGGGTAAGTGTTCGAGCGAGTCGAGTCAAAAAATTTCGAGTTATTCGAGTTGAGTCATCATATTTTATAATTTGATTTTTTTTTGAAATTTTTTTGATTCAAGTCGGTTTTAGCGAGTTCGAATCGAGTTCGGGTCGATTCGATTTTTCGATTTTATGTATAAATTTTAATTATACTATTTATAATACTATAATATAGTTTGACAAACGGTTTTCTCTTTATATTTACATACATATTTATTCATATTATTTTTTATGTGTAAAAAAAGATTTTAAATTATTATTATCATCAATCAAATATCTTCGGTATGAATATGTAATTTTATTAAATTACATGCTTTATTAATAACTTTATTTTTATCTAGGTAAGACTAAACTAAACAAAAAATAGTGATAAATTAAATACAAAAATTAAAAACAAATAGTACAATATAAAAAGATACAAATAAAAATTCTATTAAATAAATTAAAAAATAATCTAAAACGTGATCAAATTATAAAAAAAGAAAATTAAAATATATATAAAAAAAGAAGGGAATCAAAATAAAACTACATGGATTAAATGTGCAATTAACCTCTATAAGTGTAACACCCGACCCGGATGTCACACCCGTATTTCAAAATTTCATTTAAAAGTCCAACAAGTAAACAAATCCAAGTCCAACTTAATTCATAAAATTCAAAAAGAGTTAAAACACAAGCCCAAAATAGTTTAAGAAACCGAAGCTCCAAAATATTATAGACCATTTAAAAACATTCGACCCAAATTAAAATAACAGAGTTACAAATTACAAATAGGGTTTAACATAGTACTAGCCCACTATCTAATAAATATACTCTGACAATACGGTCGATGCTGAAATCCAAACCTCGATAGTGCATGAGTACACAACCTAGCTCATTCAAGGAAGCATCACTAAACACCACATAATCCTTTCCCAGTTCCGGTTGCGTCAAGACTAGTGCTTCTGTCAGATAAGCTTTCAACTGCTCAAAAATCTGTTGTCTCCTCTTATTCCACACAAACGGAACTCCCTTCTGAAGTAACTTGGTCAAAGGTGCCGCTAAGATCGAAAAACCCTTAATAAACCTCCTATAGTATCCGGCAAGTCCAAGAAAGCTACGAACTTTCAATATATTCCTCGGTAGTTTCCATTCCACCACAGCTTGGATCTTCTGTGGATTTACTCGGATACCATCTGCTGCAAATATGTGGCCAAGAAACACCACATCTGACAACCAAAACTCGCACTTACTGAACTTGGCGTACAAACGCCTATCCCTCAACACCTGAAGAACCACTCTTAGGTGATAATTATGCTCCTCATCTGAGCGTGAATACACCAAGATGTCATCGATGAACACAACCACAAATTGATCTAGATACAGCTGAAAAATCTGGTTCATCAAGTCCAAAAAAGCTGTAGGTGCATTCGTGAGCCCAAACGGCATCACTAGAAACTCATAGTGTCCGTACCGCGTCCTAAAAGCGGTCTTTTGGACATCCTCATCCACCACCTTCAGCTAATAGTACCAAGACCTCAGATCTATCTTAGAAAACACACGGGCACCCCTCAACTGATCAAACAGATCATCGATCCTAGGTATAGGATAACGATTCTTGATCGTGACCTTATTGAGCTAGCGGTAGTCGATGCACATCCTCATCGATCCGTCATTCTTCTTGGCAAACAAAACCGGTGCTCCTCACGGTTACACACTCGGTCTGATAAAACCTCTCTCAAGCAACTCTTGGATCTGCTGCTTTAACTCTCTCATCTCTGTCGGTGCCACACGATAAGGTGCTATAGACACCGGTGCCATTCCCGATAACACCTCTATCCAGAACTCTAACTCACGGTCGGGAGGTAACCCAGGCAATTCCTCCGGAAACACATCAAGATACTCACAAAATGTCCTCAAGCTCTCCAACACCGGACTCTCAAAGCTCACATCCACCACGTGAGCTAAGAAAGCCTCACAACCCTGTTGGATCAACCTTTGAGCTGTCATGCTGACACTACATTCGGTAAACATGGGTTTTTCTCAACCCTCACCACAAGCTTAGAACCATCTGCTACTTAGAGCTTCAAACTCTTAGTTCTTCACCCCAAACTTGCATCGTGTTCGAACAACCAATCCATCCCAAGGATTGCGTCGAAATCCTGAAATGACAAGACCATAAGATTGGCCGGGAAGATCGATCCTTGCACCTCGATCGGACACCTCCGATAGACCTTATCCACCAACACATCCAACCCCAACGGGCTTGTCACACGGACCTCTATCTCAAGATCTTCCGCTGGTAACCCCCACAACTGAGATATCCCACTACGGACAAACGAGTGGGTAAAAACCGGGTGTAGAAAACAAACTGAATGTACCTGAGATCACATCTGTCACAACACAGTCCTCTTGTGCCCTCACTGTATACTATCTCGTTGGTGCTCTAGCAGTGGACAGAAAGGTGCCTCCTGAAGCATGGGTAGCTCCGCCACGAGAGAACCCACGACCCCTTTGAGCCTGAAACATAATCCTCTGAGCCTGACCGGGAGGAGACGTCATAACCTCAGGATAGTCCCTCACTAGGTGATCTAGGGACCCACACTAAAAACAAACTCTAACATTGCCTCAACACTCTCCTCGGTGGCTCCGACCACAACGCTTGTAAGTCTTAACACTGACTCTAGCATTCCTCTGTAAACTCTCTAGACCCCCAACAGAGGAAGACACAGACTGCCTCCTACGTCCTATAGACTCTGACCTTGAACCCTGATTCGATGCTCCTCTGTTCTAGTTCCAACAGTTCCTACTCCTACCAGAGTGGGACTGAGAGTTACCCGCACGACTCTGACTAGCTCCAACAGAGACTCCTTGGACAACAGGCGGCCCATAGGTCAAACCCTGAACCTGCTCAAGGGACTTAGCACTGACAGCTAACTCTGAAAACACCGTAGGTGGTCTAGCAGTGAGATAAGTTTGAATCTCCTTCCTCAGACCTCTCAAGAACCTCTTACAATCTTATCTTCTCGGTAGCAACAAGTTCCGAGGCATACCGACTCAACTGAAGGAACTTCTGCTCATAAGCAAAGACCGAATGGTTCCCTTGGATCAAATGGGTAAACCGCTCCTTCAGGGTGTCGATGTGGGTCTCACCCACATACTTTCTCTCGAAATCCTCAAGAAAGTCCTCCCACTTGGGATGGTGAGGATACCAGCCCTGCTCCACTGTCTCCCACCACTCTCTCGCGTTGCCTTTCAGAAGCGATAACACACACGATAGCTTATCCTCTGATCTCAGCCTTATCTGTCTCATGATCCACCTTGTGTCGTGCCACCACTGATTCGCTTGTATGGGATTATTCTGTCCCGTACCAAAGAAGTCAACAACACCCTTTCTTCGCACCCTCTCAACTGGTGCCTCACATGGCGTAGAAGACAGCTTTGGTATAGCTCTCACTATCCGACGCAGAGTACGGTTCAACTGAGCAAAGTAGTTGACCCCTTGAATAACTACATCATCCGATGACACCTCCTCATCGGGCTCATACTCATAGTCGGAATCTCTACCTCGAGAACCCCGGCTCTCCTCCTGATCTCTCATACGTCTGGACATGCTTAACAACTTCTATACAACAACAACCACAAACAGGATTACATCATCAAAATTTCAGCTTTAAAAGTACTATATCGACTCGTGGGTAAGTACTAGTCTGACACCTATATAACATACTAGACTCCCCCGGGTCCTCCTGATCTCTCATACGTTTGGACATGCTTAACAACTTTTACACAACAACAACCACAAACAGGATTACATCATCGAAATTTTAGCTTTAAAAGAAGTACTATATCGACTCGTGGGTAAATACTAGTCTGACACCTATATAACACACTAGACTCCCCCGGGGACTCCTAGAACCGAAACAACCTTGGCTCTGATACCACTAAATGTAACACCCGACCGGATGTCACATTAGGCCTCCGGCCCAAAACCCGTATTTCAAAATTTCCTTTAAAAGTCCAACAAGTAAACAAGTCTAAGTCCAACTTAATTCATAAAATTCAAAACGAGTTAAAACACAAGCCCAAAATAGTTTAAGAAATCGAAGCTCTAAAATATTACAGACCATTTAAAAACATTCGACCCAAATTAAAATAACAGAGTTACAAATTACAAATAAGGTTCAACATAGTACTAGCCCATTATCTAATAAATGTACTCTGATAATACGGTCGGTGCTAAAATCCAAACCTCGATGGTGCTCCACGGGATCAGCTTCACCTAACCTACGTACGAAAACACATTTCGAACGCTGAGCCACACAAACTCAGTGGATACGCCGAACTCGGCCAACATCATGCATATCAAAAGCAGTAAAGCATGGCATATAAATCTCGTACATGATATGATGGTCTAGCATGCTTGTCTATCTCATGACATAAATAAATGTATACTATCACACACAGCATATACAATCACATAAGTCCACACACAAGAGTGAGGCCCGTATCCACACAGCATTGGGATCCTACACTCAGTATTGAGTCCGCTCTCAAATTCTATGCGTGAAATGTTATATCGGACATCTTCGAACGAGGTCGCCCAACGTTCAGAAAGGGGTAAAGGCCGCCCAACCAACCCCATGCTCGGAATGTTACATCAAACATCTTCGAGTGAGTCCTCTGAACACTCGGAATAAAAGTCTTCAATCATCACCCGACATGTTACATCAGATGGCCTTCAACGTGTTACAACACTTATGGATATCCAGATTTCCAACACACAAGGACTCAGACCATACAATGATCCACCTAGGATCTTATCACAACAAAATATATATTAAACCTTATCATACTTGAGCCTTTCGAGGTTATAATTATCAATCTTAGTTTAATAGTTCATTTCATAGCTTATAGGTTAATAGAATTATTTATTAGGATCATCGGGCCCCAAATCTCTACTCAAACTTGACCGAAATACACAGGGGTATCAATACCCTTAGGTAGGGTATTGAAACACCCAACATCCATGCCCACCCAAAGAGGGTATCGAAATAAGAGTATCGATACCAGTATCGATACCATTTGACCAATTCAAAAGTCAACAAAAAGGGAAGGGTCATTCCGATATAGGTATCGATACAAAAAGTTATTAGAAGGCTCGGTATCGAACCATGGTTCGATACCCCTATACGAAAAGCCAAAATTAACTTAAGGTTATCGATACCGGTAGCCCGTGTATCGATACCCCCTACACGAAATGCAGGTCTGTACTTAGAATTTCTAGAGTTTCATCCCCAACCCTCATCTAATCGATCCTAAAGTGTTTCAAGTCAATATTATGAGTGTTTAAAGTATTTTAACTGTAACTTCCTAATTTTAACTTAAGGAGTACGGTAGGTTAAAATTGTTTCTTTTAAAATTTTTATGTCAAGTAATTTTAAAAAGTGATTCAAAACCAAATTTATAAACCAAAAGATAAAAACATAATTAAAAAGTAAACACTCTGATTTAAAAATGGATAAAAAAATTATGCATGAAGTTTAAAAACATCTTAGATCCCTAGTAATCCCAAAATAACTAAAATAAAAATGGTTGTAAATAACTGTACTGAAAAAAAAAGTTGTCCGATAGAGATCTCCAAGTACCAACTCTTAGGGCCAGATAACTGAAAAAAAAAGAAATTAAAAGAATGAGCTACAAATCCCAATGTGTCTCTAAAGTGCAGTCAAACATCATAGTATCACTCAATTCACAATCACAATTATAATCAAACTTTTCGTAGTAAATAAACACAAATAGTGATGAATGCAATGTCACAGAGAAAGCTATGTCACAGAGAATGCAATGTCACAGAGAATGCAATCCCATACTCCAAACGCCAAACACAGTGGTGGCAAAGCCAACCGATCACAGTGGATGTAGTTCCCCAGAACCCCTCACCTCTTATTTCGCCAAAACACAGTGTGGTAAAACCACCTTCCTCCGTACAATCCACCCTATGCACATGTAATGCAATAAATGCGAATGATCTCAAATGTCTTATCACAGTCAATTGTATAAAAATACGAAACACAATTCAGATAATCTTATCACAGTATCACAGGGTATCTCAAGATCACAGTATCACAGGGTATCTCAAGATCACAGTATCACATGGTATCTCAAGATCACAGTATCACATGGTATCTCAAGATTACAGTATCAGAGGGTATCTTAAGATTACAGTATCACATAGTATCTTAAGATCACAATTTCATAATCAACAATTAATCGCAAAACATAAATAATCTAGCACAGAAAGAGAATACACATATATATTCATTTAAACACATGAAAACACGCATATTTAACGTGAGAAAGGAACACACATTTAGAAAAAAAAAGAAAACACATATTTAGCACAAGAAGAGATAGGTTGAATCTAAGAAGTTAACATTAAAAACTTTACCCTCAAAATCAGTTTAATTTATATTGTTTTATAATAACTTTAAAATATTTAAATACTTAATAATTCGTTAAAACCCAAAATTAAGATTATAACTAAGAATTGATGACTTGAAAAGATTTAAAATTCTCCAAATACATTATCTCAAAACTTATTAAAATAATATTATAGTCAGATGGTTCAAATAAAATATTTGAATGTAAGAAAAATATTTATATATACTAAAATAACCATAATTCTCAAATGCATCAAAGTTTCTAAAAATAATAATAATGATTAAAAGTTAGTTTTATATTAAATAATAAAATAACCAGATAAAATATAAGATTCTTTAGGTAACGTATTGCTTAAAGCCCAAAGATTTGTAAGAGAAAACTAAGATGAAGTAACCTAAAGAACTTAGCGTATCCCAAAGATAAAAACAACAAAACATGGTTTATAAAATCATTTCTCAAAAGTAATATTTTAGAAAAACAATGCAAAACAAGATATACACAAAACACAAATCACAAATCACAAATCACAACTACATACTCCAATCACAGTTCAATCCAAAATCATAATTTATCTGAAATCTCAATTTATTCGAAAACACATTCACGGGATTTAAAATCATACTTACTCGCAAAAGTGTGATACCTAAAACACAAGTATACAATCAAAGTCACAATACAAAATTAAACATACCAGTAAAACACAAATATCTTTCAAAGCATATTACAGGAAAGTATATTTAGGAAAAAAACATATAGCACTAGTAAGAGAACACACCTTAGCCAAAGCGACTCAAATTATTGAATAACATGGTTTTAAACTCGAACAGAAAAAAAGTGAGAACAAAGGCTTTAGAGATTCTCGATGAATTTTTTTTATGGTTTTCTCTTAGGTCATACTATGTATTTATAGGAGAAAAATTAAATGATTCCTATTAAAATTAAAATTCTATCAAATCACATTATGAATATAACAAATATAAAAATAAGGTTGTATAATTTCAAATGGACTTCTTTTCTTTATCTGAGACTTTAAATAATATATAATATTAAACAAAGAGTTTTGATAAAACAATAATTAAAATAAAATAATATTTTTAATAAAAATATTGAATACAGAAAAACTCTAAAAAATAATAATTAATCTCAATAAAAATAGAATTCAATTTAAAAGCAAATTAGTTATCCAAAAGTCATCAAATTTCAAAACACCACTTTAACTTTTAAGCTTTTAATTCACATTTAAAACTTTCAAAACCTTATAATCTTATCTCAAAAATTTTCCCTCAAATTTAGAAAACCAGTTTAAAAACCTCAAGAAAAATTAAGGTTTCAAAATTTGGGAATCTGAAAACTAGGGTTTTTAATTAGGGATTTTAAAATTAGGTTTTTAATTTAGGAATAATTTTTGGGTATTACATTAACACCATTTTCCAGCTCTTAATCACATTAATACAAATTTCACCATTAAAGGTTCCAAAGCTCAAAACCAAACATTCCAAGCACAAGGTCTACATGTATACAACTACCGTGATATGCATAATGAAAAGAAGAGTTGGGAGTACCAATCTTGAGCTACAACAGCAACAAACTCGAGCTCCACTTCCACGTAAGCTTTCACCTTCCCAAGCTTGAAGATGGGTCCTCCACTTGTTTCTCTCCACCAAAATTATCCATTCTTACCTTGTTTTAAAGATCCTTGACAATCCTACAAAACTTTCTCTAACACCCAAACGAGATTCTCAACCAAAACCGATAAAAACCTTACCTTTTTTGTCTTCTCTTACCTTGCTTCAAAGATGAAGAAGATGAAGAAAAAGGAGAAAGATGAGCTCACTCTGCAGGAGAAATTAACTCCCCCAAATCCTCTCTTTGTCATCTAGTTATGCAATTACCAAAGTACCCTTCTGAACAAAACCCAACTAAAAAAACAACTCAGCCCATCAACTCAAGGCCTAGCAAGGCCCAAACTATTCAAACCCGGGGCCTAAAACCAAAGCCTAACACTCCGGGTTAACCCGACACTCGGATCCGAATCCGGGTCATTACAATAAGTACTAAAAATTTTGAGTTTTTCGAGTTATTCGATTTTCATTTTACAACTTGAACTTAATTTGAAATTTTTTCGATTTGATTCGAGTTTATACAATTTCGATTCGAGTTAAAACGAATCGAGTTTTTCATCTTGATTTGAGTCGATAAATTCAATTTTTTCGAATCGAGACGAATTTTGCTCACCCTTACACTCGTGTTTTAAACCAAACAATCCAAAACTGCTTTTTAAATTACATTTTCAGAAGTTAAAATTTTTAGCTTTTAGTTTTTCCAAAATAACTTTTACGTAAAGTTATTCATATATCCTCATTTATTTTTTTAAAATATATATCTAAAATAGATATTTTATCTACCTAAAAATGTTTTTTAACAACAATATCAACAATCATATTTTAAAGCAGACAAACCCAAACTATATTTTAATGTCACATTTTTATTGTATTTTTAAAAATAATGTTATCATTATGCTTCTAAATCAAGTATTCAAAACGCAAAAATTATTTAGAAACAGTGGCGGATACAGAAATTTATTTGAGGGTGCGCACATATGAAATTTTAAAATCCCGGGTGGGCATAAAGCTTAAATATTACAAAAACTTAAGAATTAATTCATAAAATTAAAAAAAAATTAAGGGTAAATATGTGAATTTTGAAAAGTTTAAGGTGGGCACGGACCACCCTATTCAAAGCATGGGTCTATCACTGTTTAGAAACATATCGAACTTGGTAAAATATTCATAATTTAGATCAAATTTTTATTTAAATACTTTTAAGTGTTGCATTATAAGTTTTTGAAAAAAAATTACAGGATTGTACATTGGCAAGTATGTTGATGAGACCGATACGTTTGTATAGTGAAGAAGACATGTCAAGAGAACTCGTATTCTCCCAGGAGAAATACGGGTCGGTTAATCGGGTTTTTATCATTTTGGAGCATGACATGGTCTCCAAGCAAGATTTTGTCTGGTGGATGATCCGGGAAAACCCGCCCCATCAAGTAGAAGTTATCGGAGGATCCGACCATATGGTCATGATGTCCCAGCCTATACAACTGGCTAATCTTCTAGTAGACATTGCTGAAAGATATGATTCAAGAATTTCAGAATAAACTATTTCAACGATAAAAGGTTTAATTATATTTTAGTCCTTAATATTTTATCGTTTTTGTCTTTACTCTTTTTTCTAAGTAATTGAACACTTTGGTGATAGATCTCCATAACTTGTTCGAATAGTGGATCGAGATCAAATTAAAAAATTTCGATTTCGAGTCAATCGAATAACTTAAAAAAATTTAATTTCGAGTTTAAATTTTTAAAGTTCGAGTTACTCAAAAAATCGAATAACTCAAAAATTTTCAGGGTCTAATTACATATTTAGTCTTTATAATTTTATTTCAATTTTATTTCAGTCACATCTTTTCTTTTTTTATTATTTTATATTTTTTCTATACAATATGATCACTTTCTATATTTTTTTATTTAATTTAATAAATTTTTTATTTATATTTTTTTATACTATATAAATTATGTTAATTATTTTATATTTTTTAATTTGTGTATTTATATTATTTTATTTAATTTGTCGTTATTTTTATCTCGTCTCGTTTTGATCTTTTCTAGATAAGAAAAAAGTTTCTAACGAGACTCGTAATTTAATAAAATGAAATATTCATACCTAAGGTATTTTATAATAATAATAATAATAATAATAATAATAATAATAATAATAATAATTCAAAATCTTATTTATACAAATAAAAAATAATATGAAAAAAATATGTATATAGATATAAAGAGAGAGTCGTTTAAATTAGAGTCAAAATGTACTATAATATTATAAATACTATAATTAAATTTATACATAAACTCGAAAAATCGAATCGAATCGACTCGAACTCGCTAAAACCAACTCGAATCGAAATTTTTTTTAAAAAGTTCAAGTTGTAAAATATGTTGACTTAACTCGAATAACTCAAAATTTTTTAATTCGATTCACTCGAACGCTCACCCCTAATGGAGTAAATGTATACGAAGAAAAGATTATACTCGAAAAGAGATTAAGGATTAATATTTATAGTTAATTTACATATAATCAATGTGCTCCTCATTTACAAGAAAATATTTTTTTTAACATGTCATATTGTTAAAATAATCTAAAATAAATTTTTAAAAATAAATTTATTTTAAAATTATATTTAATTTTGAGAGTTAACAGAAGTCAGATATTCAATTTTTTATCTTTCAAATTTATTAATACTCTAATTGAATAGGTAAATAATCTCTTATTGTAATGAAACTTGACATGCTTAATTTTTTCCTATTGAATTTTGTGTTAGCAAGCTTAATTTTTGGAAAGGACTATTAAATTATAGAATTTATAGTTTAATATCTAATATTTACGAAAGTTTAAAATTAATCGTAAATTAAAAATCACAATATTGTATTATCGGATATCAAATATGTCAGAGCATCTAGGGTGGATAAGATCGGGTACCTGACTAATTTTAAAAAAATATTGTCGGTCTCGATAATCACCGGTCCTGAAAATTGAAACCAGTCTTAATCCCGATTACACCGGGTCCTAAATTCTAAAAACCGATCTTGTTACTGGTGGAAATCAGTACCAATACCGGGTACCCACTCAATTAGTTTATTCTTAAGAAAATTTGAGTAATTAGAAGAAAAAAAAATTCAAACACCAATAATAATATTAAATATTAGAACATTGTAGGCTTGAAAAATAAAATTTTAAAACTAATCATACTCATAATATTCATACAAAAAGAGAAAGTTTGATAAGAAAAATAAACAAAAGAAAACCAATACAGGATATTTAGTATTGGTCCGGTCATATTAGGTACCCACCGAGTATCAGATCCAAAATATCAAAATCCAGTCTCGATCCTGATCACGATCGTGACCTAAATTTTAGATTCAGTCTCGATCCCACCGAAACCAATACTAAATAAAAATCTAGCGGATCTTATCAGGTCCGAGACCAAAACTGAATAATCGAATTTTTTACCAACCTCTAATAACACCGATCATCATATAGTCTATCAGTTATATAATCTTAACCTGATTCTTTACTAAATTAAAAAGAGATTACATTTATGATATCAGAGTTAGAGTTTAATTAATTCTAAGATTAAATTAAAATCTATTTCATTCTCATAATTTTATATGCTATCTAAGAGTTATTTATCGTGTATAATTTGACTCACGGACTAACCCGATCTCTTTTCTTTTATATTATAGAAATGTTTATTTTTAATAAAAACTCATATAGATAAGAGTTATATGAAATATGGCTAGGGGTGCTTAATGAGTTGAGCAGTTCGTGAGTTGCTCGAATCTAACTCGATCAAAGCTCAATTAATATTTGACTCGGATTAACTCGATTCGAATTCGAATTTTACTCGATACCTTAATGAGTTGAATTGAACAAAGTCTAATTCGTCTCGATAAGTTGGAGAGCAACTCGTTAATTTTTTAAAATATTTTTAATAATTACGTTAAAATAATTTCATTCAAAAATAAATTTAAATAATAATTATTAATGTGTGAATTGTTACTTTAATTTTAATATGCTAGTTTGGTGTATTTATGGAATGTTACTTTTGAATTTAGACTCTAAAAATGTTTTATACACACTTTTTGATATTTTGGTTAAATTTGTTAATTTAAGTTAATATTAAGCCTCATATGATATTATTAAATTTTACTTTTAGTTAAAAATAAGGTAAGTTTTTAATGAGTTTAACGAGCAACGAGTCGAGTTGAGTAACAAAATATTTAACGAGCACGAGTCGAACACAATTTTAACGAGCTTAACGAGTAACGAGTCGAGTCAAGCAATAAAATTTTTTAACAAGCACAAATAGAGCAATGCCTAACTTGTGATCGACTCGCTCGATAAACACCCCTAAAGCAGAGCAGATTGTACTAGTTTCTCCCGTTGTTATTTTATTTCTTCGGATCTTTATTGACAAGTTATTTTAATCTTGAACTTATACTTTCACTGAATAATTTTATAATTTTAAAATCGTTAAATAATAGTTTAAATAACATACTAAACATATTGAATAAGAAACTAAAATATTCTGATGAACACAAACGTGAATCTGCCCTATCGTTGTTAGATGATTAGATACTCTATTGGTGGGAAATTGAAATACGAAATTTCAATAAGTAGGGGTGTTCAAACAATTTGTTAGATCAAATTAATTAATTAAATCGAATGAATTTAGTTATACAGTCAGCCACCGAACGTTGCTTGGTTTGTGAGTGATTAAAGTTTTTTAAAGTTTAGTTAACAGTTAATTAACTGAATTAACCAAATTTTTTATATTACATATATATTTTTATGCTTAGTCATTAAACTTTTAAAAATTATAAAATGATCATTAAACTTTATTAAATTAGTAAAAAATAATTGAATTTTTTAAGTTATTAAAAAAATATTTTAAAAATTTTAATATTTATCAAAAATTTATATTATATAATAAATCAATGATCAATTTATAATAATTTGATAAGTTTAATAGTTGTTGTATAATTTTTGAAAGTTCGGGGAACTTGAGAGATTCCACCGTGTGTAGTGGCGTTGCCAAACTTGAGAGTCTTGAATCTCATCGAAAACTCGCTATCGGGAAAATTTTAAGAACAAACAGGAATCTCGAAAAGCTCATTGTTTTAAACTTAGCGGATAATAAGCTAACTGGCAAAATCTCAATCTCCATTGTTCAATTGTCGAGCTTAAAACACCTCAATTTAAGCAATAATCTCCTTGCTGGCGAGATTTCTGCCAACTTTGGCAACCTCAAGATGTTGAGTCGCGCGCTACTGAGTCGAAACAAATTCACCGAAATCACGTAATAAAAAAAGTTAATTAGGGGAGCCACGTAACCAGTTCATGTGGATCAAACGTGAGAAAAAATAAGTTTTTAATTGGCCAAATCATCTTTTTGTTACCCATTAACGGTCTCTAACGTTGGAGTGATCATATGTTTACATTCTGAAGACGTATGTGACTATACTGATTGATTTTCAAAATGAGTGATTAACTTGTACCGTGCTCAAACATAAGTGACTTCCGCAGTAATTAATCCATATTTAAAAAATATAAGTGACTATAATGGTTAATTTTTAAAAATTAATGACTAAAACTATACATAGTAAATCGTAAGTGATTATTTTAGTAGTTTATCTAATAAAGAATTATAAATATAAAATACTAAATTTATAATTATACAATTTTTTATTTCAATAGTAAAAATAAAAATAAAATAATAATTTAAAAACTATCTAAATAATTTATATTTTTTATTATGATAAATCAATACATTATTAGTGTCTAACGATAATTAATACTCATGTGATTAAATATTTAAAAAACAAAAATATAGATATAAATAATTATAATAACAATTATTTTTTAAAATTAATAAAAAAATGTAAACTTAATAAACATGAGTGACTATTCTAATAATTTACCCTATAAAAATACAGTTGACTAATAATTGAGTAATCTAATTTCCTAGTATTATAATACGATAAGGTGAACACAGAGTGTGTGGCAGTTCCGTCCCTCTCACTCCCATGGACAAATTCCCGGCGTTGCTCCTCCCATTTCTGTGTCTCTTTCTCTCTGACGATGTTGCTTCTACCGGAAATTCGTCCGATCCTGGCCTGACTTCCTCCGCCGACTCTCTCTGCGCCCAGATTATCGAGCCCAATGGTTATTTCTGCTCCGAATACACCGTACTCTCCCTCTCTCTCTAGTATTATTCTTGTCGAGGTTCTTTTGGTGGCTAATATATGGAAAAAAGTAATGTAGGTTTGAGCCGTAAAAAAGCAATCGAAGCAAAATATGCATTTTTTTCTTTTGTTTCCAAGCACACGGGATTTGTTTTTAACTTTTAACCTGGTTTCCGTTGTCTATAATTTTTAGAATTTTCTGCTGTTTTTTCATTCCCCGTTTGGAAAGTTTGTTTATTAGTATTTATTTTTAAAAGTAAATCTTCTTCGTTAAATTTGTGGTATAATTTGTTGCAGAATTTGCTTACTTTAAGTACTTTAGGGTTTTGTAGTTAGATATTGGTTGCTCCCTTGTTTGCTAGCTGAAAGTAATGTTTCATTTTAATTTTCCGGTTTGTTGCTATTTTTGTTTAGGTTCAAACCAAGGATGGTTATTTATTAGCTCTCCAACGCGTTTCATCTCGTTCTAGTGATCTTAGAGCTCATCAAGGTCATCCTGTTTTGCTTCAGCATGGATTATTCATGGTAAATTCCCCATTAATCCGAAATATCTTTTGCAAATAGGCAGGGTTCACATATTCTGACTTACTATTTAGCTGCTACCATGAATCTTGTTCATGTAGGGTCTTGTAATGTGTCTTGATCCTACCAAGTTCTCTATTTATTGCACGCGTGTATGAAAAAATCTCTGTTCCTTTTTTTTATACTAGTGAGAAATGCATGCTGAAAGACTGTCATTTTTTGTGTTTTTATTGAGCAAAAACCTTGATCAAGTGGTTGCTGCAATAGATAACAAACTAAATGAGTTTGTTTTGCTGTCTGTTTCTAAGATTATATGTGCTTGAGGGCTATCATTTTGTATATGCTTGAATTTCATTTACAGTTGAGCGGATTTTGTCACTGAAAGAATTCTGCAATTCAAAACAGGCAGGTGATGCATGGTTTTTGGATTCTACTGAACAGTCATTGGGCTTCATCCTAGCAGACCAGGGTTTTGATGTATGGGTTGGAAATGTTCGTGGAACACGTTGGAGTCACGGACACATATCTTTATTAGACACAGACAAGGTAGGGAAACTCTATACTTTATGCCTCTTTCTCTTCGCTAGAATTCATCTTACAGTGTTTATGGATTAGTTGGGTTGTTTGTAATGTGGAAAACTTCAACAGTCTACCTTAGAAATTGGATGCACAAACATTGATTTTTTTTTTCTCCAGTTTGTGCATCCAACTTTAGTTGGCTGTGCATGTTTTATGAGTTGATACTCACACGGCTTATGTTCAATGTTTGTGCATCTTTTGTTTAGTGTAACCCAACATTCAATTTGCATTGCATGTTGTACAATTTGCTGGTTGAAAAAACATACTCAACGTTATCCTCTCCCCTCCCTTCCCCATTATATTAAGGAGTCTTTTTCCTTTATATCTGGAGTTTATATTATTTCCTCCCATTTTGCAATGTGGCTTCTAAATCTATTGACTTCTCCTGCAGGAATTTTGGGAGTGGAGTTGGCAGGAATTAGCTTTATATGATCTTGCAGAAATGTTGCACTACATATATGCTGTTACAAGCTCCAAAGTCTTTATTGTTGGACATTCACAGGTCTTGGATGCTTTATAAATTATAATATACTTAGTGCATTGTTTTCCTCGCTTTTGCTTGTTACCATTTTAGGTTACTCATCCTATGCATTTTACTGACAGGGAACAATAATGTCTTTGGCTGCTCTCACTCAGTCGGATATAGTGGAAATGGTTGAAGCTGCTGCTCTTTTGTCTCCAATATCTTACTTAGGACATGTCAGCGCACCACTTGTACTTAGAATGGTTGCAATGCATCTTGATCAGGTATAACTTGTCACCGTTGTTTTACCTAGTAAAATTGGTTATGGCGAATGATGTTCTTAGACATTGTTTTCTGGCAGATGGTTCTTGCTTTGGGGTTCCATCAATTGAACTTCAGGAGGTTTACTAATGCCTATATCACTTTAGTTTTTATGGTCCCCCAATATCTTCTTCATTGTTATTAAAGTGTTGATAAACCTTTTTATTGATATAGTGGCTTGATTGAATTACAATTTTTTATTTTAACAGCAGCAATGTGTTGCTTAACCTTGTGGAGTCTTTATGTGATGGCCAAGTGGACTGTACTGATTTTCTAAGTTCTATTACAGGTACTTTTTCTTCTTCACACAGACATACAAATATCAGTATACACATGCAAACAAATATGCACAATTTTTTATGGTTCAGGCTTTGTTAATACTTCACATTCGATGCTACACTTGAAAGTTGAAATTTTCCTTAAAAGTGTGTCATTCGGTCTGCTTCTAGCACTCATTTCAGAATTCAGATTTAACATAGGAATTGTGCTACATTGATCTGAACGGGTAATCTCCATGGCTGGGTGTTAAAGTTTTAAAGCCATATAATATATAATAGTCATAGAGGATTGTATTCTTGTCCCCCCTTGAAGTCTGGAACAGATATCATTTGTTCTTGCTAGGATTTCATATATTTGTAGGCTTCAGAGCAACATTTAAATTTTGACTATATAAAAAAGTTTAATATGCATTATGGAACCAAAAGAATTGGTAGTTTGGTACAGGTAATGAAATTGTTTGAATCTTACTTTTAATGGAAGGGGTTTGACAAGACAATTTTTCAGGGAAAAATTGCTGCTTTAATATAACTCGCATGAACTTCTATCTGGATTACGAACCACACCCATCATCTGTGAAGAATTTACGCCATCTTTTCCAGAGTATGCTCCTTTATACCTTCTTTCACCAACCTGAATGGGCTTACCTTCCTAAATATCTTCTTGCATATATGTTACATTTCATTTGAATATATGTTAATTGAATATGAATTATCTCGCTAAAGCATTTGTTCTTTTTATTTGGCAGTGATCCGTCAGGGTACTTTTTCCCAGTACGATTATGGAATCCTGAAAAACTTGCTGACATATGGACAGATTAAGCCCCCAGCATTTGATCTTAGCAGCATTCCAAAATCATTGCCACTATGGATGAGTTATGGAGGGAATGATGCCTTAGCAGACATAACCGATGTGCAGCGCACTCTTGAGGAATTATCGTCCAAACCAGAGTTGCTTTATCTCGAGAACTATGGTCACATAGACTTCCTTTTGAGCATTAAAGCAAATAGAGATATATATGACCATATGATCGGTTTTTTCAGGTCGTTGGAAAAGCCAAGTAGTTATTAAAGCAACTGCCTTCGATGTTCCCTCGTATAACATATAGTATTCATGTGTACCTACCAAGATATTGGTCTACATATATATTGTAAAGTTCGCCTCTATTTCCTATTCTTCTACAGCTTCACGAACATTAAGGTTTCAGACAGGAATTACTATATTATTATGAGCCATGAAGTATTTGGTGCAAGGTCCACAACTAAAGTGGCGACCTATGCTTACTCTTTTTCTTCTTTTGTAGTCAATTGTGCATATTTTTACACTGGTAAATTGACCCTTTCTCTTGAATTGGATGTTAAGGTAAATCGTTTTGACAGGGGTGGCAAGCTTGTTTGAAGAGAAATATTATTGGAGCCTGCACTGTGAAGAAACCTGGGCTGAAGTTCTTCAGTTTTACGATGGAACTGGGATCTTAAATGAGTTTTATTTGTGAAGGTGGTTGTTCAAGAAGAGCATCGGGCAAGGGGTCATCTCGGAACATCAAGAACATGAGCTTCACTCATCTTCTACTCCATGGTTGGTATGTAGGGAAGGACTCCATCACTTCTTGCATAACCGATATATTGATGGTTCTTGGCTTGCATCTAATTGCTCCACACATTTAACGCACATGCCATGAGATTAGCCTTTGCATACCTCTTTAACTGTCCTATATCCCTCTGGGTTTTATCCACCATAAGAGAATATTAAGGTTCTATATGTGACAAAGGAGTTTATGGTAGAGGAGTCTAACCCTATCTTACTGTCTTATTTTGTAAAATATGATTTAACAAGTGCAAGCGAAGTTGAGATACGATTTTTTATGACGTTCTTTCTATATTCGATGATTCTTATAACCATAGAAACCTAGAACTCTTGATACTAGTTTATAGTACCAAAGATATATTAGTGTCGAACGAAGTAAAAAAATAACAAATAAAACAAAAAATAAATCTTGTTATTTTACGTAAAAAAACAAAAGAGAAAAATCACAAACTGAGGTGGAAAAACTTTCATTAGGTAAAAAATAAATTACAACTTAATTGCAGCTTAACACTTTGTAAATACCTTCATTTAGATGTTGTATCTTATCTTGGAGAGATTATATCATAGGTTCGGCTCGTCATAAAAGTCACTCATTTCACACCAATTATCCATGTCATTAATATAATTTTCAAAAATTATGTTTTTTAAATGACATAAAAAAATGAGTTGAAGATTCATTAGTTGAAAAAAAATGATTTGGAAGATAGTAGTGAAGTTGGTGGTTATAATTGGATGGGACCATAACTGATGTGTAATGATATAATTTCTTCTTATGTTTTGTTTAAAACCCTAATTTTTAGTATCTAAAACACATTATACTTAAATTAAGTTGGCGGGTAAAGTTTAGGCATAAAGATAATTTTTACCCTTAACGTTTATAATTTTTATCGTTTTAGCTCTTATTTTTTTGGATAAATTTAGCCCTTAATCTATATCTTTTTGACAATTAACTTATTTTTTAACTATCATGATCATTGGACCGTTAAAAATCTAACAATGATGACATGTCATATGCATATGATAATATATTTTAAATAACATGACATCTAACCTATCAAATACATATATATCTATATATGAAATATAGTTTTATTCTAATATAAAATATAAAATAATTAAAATTTAAATAAAATATTAAAAAATTAATTCTAAAATAAAAGGCTACTAAACATTCTTAACTCTACCTACGATAAAATCAAAATCATGTCTTAAAAGATTAATTAATTTTGAACTGTAATAAGGATCAAAACGATAAAAATTATAAACATTAAAGATTAAAATTATCTTTATGTCTAAAGTTTACGGTACAAAGAACATCGACAGATATAAAAATATTTATAAAAATAAATATAAATTAAAAGATTTAGAGCGAAGTCACCCATCCTTTCATGTACATCCGCCATGATTCGGAAGGTAGGAGTGAACCAAGCTCGTGAGGCTAGTATAAACTAGAGTTGAAGAAATAATAGGCTGAATGAGCCCATCCTTGGGTAAAGGCTTAGAGCCCATTTAAGCAGCACATGATCCGACCTGTTTTCATCTTCTTCGGACTGTTCACTTTCTCCGTTTCTGTTACTCAGATTTCTTGTTTTTTGTTTTCGTTTCTCCCTCTCCTTTCTCTCTAAGATCAATTACAGAAGAAACGAAAAACAGCGATCGCTCGCCCAATGGGAGGTTCCAGCCTTTCACTTCACACATCAGTTCATAAAGCGCTTGGTGGTGGCCAAGGTCTCCCTCTCTCTTCTCTTTCTATCTATATTTGCAGCAGCGTCTCCGTTTCATTTCTCGATTGATCTGTTTCACTTCCATTTACGAGTCCTGATCATTTCTATAGATATATTGTTCAGCAACTCGTTTTTTTTGTTTACGTGATTCTGACTATTTTTATTGGTAGTAGCTCTGTTTCTTGTTTTTGGGTCTGCGTTTAATGTTATTTATGCATTTCCGGTAGTTGCTGATGTTCTACTGTGGAGAAAATGGTGTGGCGGAACTGTGATGCTAGTCTCGGCAACGACGATGTGGTACTTATTCGAAATTGCTGGTTATAATTTCTTAACTTCCATGGCCAACGTTGTATTGCTCCTTGTTGTTATTCTCTTCTTCTGGGCCAAATCTGCTTCACTTCTCAACAGGTATCTCCCTTTGTTAAAGGCACTTTTAATCTTTCATTTACTAACTGGGGCTACCCATTGCATGGTTTGGTGAGAAAAAAGGGGAAAAAGTGTTATTTCGTTGTTATTAGAACAAATATATGATGATTTTATAAGAAGAAAATGGAAGTGATTCTGATTTCATATGCAGACCTTTGCCTCCAGTTCCTAATATGGAAATTTCCGAGAAAACTGTCAGAATGATTTCTGATGAGTTACATGTATGGATTAATTGTGTATTGGCAATTGCACATGGCATTACTATTGGCAGGAATTTGAAACTTTTTGTTAAGGTTAAGGTTTTAGTTTATACCAGTTCTTTTGATTTATGTACAACTTTATTTGTCCTTAGATTGGGAACTTTTAAATGTCTGTTGCTCAGGTTGCTGTTGGTTTGTGGTTTATATCATTCATTGGTAGTCTATTAAACTTCCTCACTCTGATCTATGTTGGTGAGTTATGTGACCCTTTTTTCAGTTCTATAACACTGATGGTTCCGTTGATTTTATTCGAAAGTTCTAATTAGTTGGATGTTTTCGCAGGAGTTATTCTTATCCTATCGGTTCCGTTGGTATATGAAAAGTACCAGCATCAAATTGATGAAAAGTTTTCTGTAGCAGACAGAACCATTCAAGCGCAATACCGGAAAATTGATGAAATGGTCTTAAGTAAGCTTCCATTGCCCTCAAACAAGGAAAAGAAGAGGCGGTAGGTATGTTTTTTTTTATTTCTCTTTGCCTCTTGCATTACTTCAGTCTAAATGACTAAGATGAAAGCATCTTTTACATTGATTGTGTTGCATTAATTTAGATTATGCAACTCTTTTATTATTCTGTGTTGAAAGTTGATACTGATTTGTTCATACCATATGGAAAGTATTACTCCTGAACTGCACATTTCGTGACCAATGTACCTTCCCTGGAAAAGTTATATGTAACAGCCAAATCATAGAATTTGTCTTTGGGGAAGGCTGTTGCTCTGTTAAATTTAACGTTTTTGCGGGGAGTTCACTGTTTTTGTATTTAATTGCTAATCTTTTCTTAGTGCCTCATCTCAGCAATTCTCTGCATGTGATTCCATCCTGTTTTTCCTGTGAAACCCTGTTTATAATGCATTTATTTTACTAATTCTGAATTGGTTTCTTCAATTGTATTTTGTTCTAATAAGTAAATGAATGCCCTTTATACCTTACTAAATGTGATCTGCTAGTGTATATAACAGTCTCTAATGACTAATTGAAAGATCTTGATTTGAGAGAATTAAGTATGAACAAGGAATAAACATTGTCCTTGATGTCATTAATCTGATCTTCATAATATTCCATGCTATATAATGTTATTCAAACATCGTCCTGACATTTTTATCCAGTTCCATCTTAAAGTTCTCATATCTTAGATTGGGAAGAAGCTCAATCTTGGTCTCCTTTACTTTATTTGTCCCTTCATTAGTAACTTCGAGCTTGTCCCAAATCTCACAAACAATAGTGATTCTGAAACTAGTGAGCTTTAATGAACAGAAGAATAAATGTCTCCATTCTCCACTAATTGCTGTCTATGTGCAAGTGATTCTGAAACTGTGTATTGGTGTTATGTATCCATCTAATGAACAAGACTGGTTACTATGGTTGGCCAATCTTCTTGAACAGCTCGACAGTAAACTATGGTTGAGTTTGGTAGTTTCAATCTGGAACTTCTGCAACAACAAAGTCCACAATAACACATTACAAATAGAATTGGAGCCTAATAGGAACCCGTACTGGTGCATTTACCTTCTCTGGTAACAGGACTTCCCCAGAATCTCTTCTGCATCAGTGAGTTGTTGGTCTCCTCCAATTGATGATCTTGTTAAATTAAATTTTAATGCCAGCTATAATTCTCAGATCAAGACTTCTGTCTTTGGGATTATTGCTTGCAATGGAGAGGCTCTTTTGGTGGATGCAGCCTGCAGAATACTATAATTCTATTTAGAAGGGAAGACTTTAGGGGAAGGAATGCTCCTGGTGGATCTTGAACTCGAAACTTAAGGAAAAAGATTGATAATAAATGAACAGTTTTGAACAACTGACTACAACTCTTGTTCATATATTTTTCTATCTTAATATATAATAAATTTAATATAATTATAATACTTATTATATTATTAACTTGTTTAATTCATATATAGCATGTTCCCATAAGCCTAAATAAATAATCAAATTATTTTATTTCTAACTGCTGGCTCAGCCGAATAGAATTTTAGTTTTCATAGGGATCAAATGCCACTCATATGATTTATTTATTTCACTCAATGACACATATATTATCACCTTATTAACTGATAAAATATAAAACTAAAATAATATAATAAATATTTAATATAAATTAATAATTATATAAATTCTTATTAATTGTCACGTTAGTTTTATATTTGATTATAATTATTGGTAGTTAAAATAAAAACGCTTTAAAATTAGATAATTTGGTATGAAATATTTTACTTCAGTGGTTATTGTTTCTGAAGGTTATGGGTTCGAACATTATTATTACAACACAATAATTGAGCGATAAATTTATTATTTAGATAATTGAAATAAAAACAATCTCATATTTTGACAGTCACTTATGTAATTTACCCTAAAAATATTACCATAATTTTTTTATCCTCGAACATTAAAAATAACGATGCATATATACAGGTGGATTAAATTATGACACATTTAATACAAAATCAAGAAAAAGGAAAAAAAGAGAGAGAAAAAAAAAGTCAAGAACCGAAGCTGAGTTTAGAAGGTGGAGCTGGTCAACCCCAATACCCGGAGAAGAAATGTTCCGTTTACGTTACTTCATGGCTCTACAAAACCATGAATTTCGCGCCAAATTTTCCGCTTCCATGAAACAGCTTAAAAAATGAACTCTTCTTATATAAAAACAAAGTTTCCCTTCACTTATTACTAAGATAATTTCGTTTTTTTTTCATAATCAAATCCCAGTTTCTTAAGAAAAAAAGTAGCTTCAATATCTTTATCATCACCCCATTTCTTAAAGTTTCAATTTTTAAAGATTCTCAGAATTTCTCTATTATATTGGCATAGGGGTGATGTTATTTGGCAGCAATATAATTTGAAAAGAACCAAAGGAAATTGCTAAAAAAAATAATGTTTTGGTACAAAGTTTAGGTACTAATTCAATTGTCTTCTTTTGTTTATCTGTATTCATTGATTCAGAAACTTTGCTACTCTGTAAAACCCTAGCTTACATGCCTACAACTTGTATATGTTCCTTTTGAGTTTGGGTTTTATTAGATTGCAGAATATTTACTGTAAAGTTCTTAGTGTTGTGGGTGTTTATATTATTAGGTTGGTTAGTTTTTTTCTTTAATTCAGCTTGAAAAGAACATGCTTAGTGGTAAGAAGAACAATGTGTTGGTTGGGATTAAAATAGATAGACAAAGTAGAGATTTGCTTAATTGGGCTCTCGTAAAAGTTGCTGAACCTGGTGATTCTGTTGTTGCAGTTCATGTTTCTCGTTGTCCAGGTGAGTGCATTTTCGATTTTATGTGGTTTCTTGATCATACTTTTTGTGCCCTAATTTGGAATCTGTCAATGTAGATCATGCTTTAGAAGAGAAACTGTTGTTAGAATCTTATTTAGAAGCATATGAAGGTCTATGTTCGTTAAAGAAGGTGGGTTTGATTCATAATCAGTGGAAATAAGAGTCTGTCACGTGTTTGATTGAGATAAGATTTTTGATGCTTGGGGTTTCAGGTTGAGCTTAGAATCCAGATTTGTAAAGGAAGATCGGCACGGGAAGTTTTGATTCGAGAAACAAAGAACTATGCTGCTGTGACTCTAGTTGTGGGTGTAGGCAAGCATGGTGCTCTGGGGTAAGGACAGTTGAAAGACTCTAATCTGTTTTGGTTGTTCAAATTGGTTTGATTCTTTCTGATGGAAAGCAGATATCATTTCAGGGGTTGGACTGCCGTATCTCGATATTGTGCAAAGCAATTGCCATCAACTATCAATGTTTTGGGCATCAGCAATGGGAAAATTGTTTTCACAAGGTCCAACAATAATGAACTACCAGGTTTGATTTTAACAAGAAGAAAGAAATGGTTTCTAGATTTCTACCTTTTTCTTCAAGAGTACTAATACATGTTACTTTTAATTGTTTCAGGTGTTGAAGGAGATTCGAGATCAGGTTTTTGTCCGAGTGAACATGTTGGTGCCAGAGACTGGGGAGCAGAGTATGGTGATTCTGAAGTAGGGTCTGAGATATCCAGTTTTGATGGGATTCAAAGCTCGAAAGATGGATTAAGAACCAATAGTGATGATTCTAAGAGTAAAGCATTTAGTGTTATTCATGAAGGCACATATGTCTCTTCAGGCTCCAATTCTCTTTATGCTGGAGATAGTGTGGACTATAAGCCTGGCTGGCCCCTTATGCTGAGGGGTAGCAAGGCAACACCACAAGCAAAGCTCGAGAGGAGTATATCCGTTGTCGATTGGGTTATGAACTTACCTACTCGTTCCCCGCATCATAGTCCTCGATTATCAAACAACAAAGAACTTGAGTCGAGTGGCAATGGAGATAGCAATGCTACCAGCAATTCCTCTATGCCATATGAGTTGCAAAAATGCTTGGAGACACCCCAGAGAAGAAATTCATCTGATCACCAATGGTTCAATTATGAGGTTTTGAAAGCTGCAACGGCGCAGTTCTCATCAGGTTTTTATCCTTGATGATTCTGTTTTACATTTTATGATATAATTTTTTGGCTAACATTGTGTTTCATTGCAGAGAATCTGATTGGGAAAGGAGGGAGCAACCGCGTTTACAAAGGGATCCTCCCGAATGGCAACGCAGTTGCTGTTAAGATTCTCAAGTCATCAAAAGATGCAAATAAGGATTTTGCCAATGAAATCGAAATAATCTCCTCCTTGAAGCATAAAAACATAAGGCCTCTAGTTGGTGTCTGTGTCCAAGATTATGATCTAATATCGGTCTATGAATTCTCATCTAAAGGAAGCTTAGAAGAAATTCTGCATGGTAAAGCTTCCATTGTTTTCCTTTGCTTGGTAAAAGATGCTTTCAACCATACTAATGCTTTCAACCATAATAGGGAAGAACAAAGATAAACATCCCTTGCCATGGGAAGTGAGATACGATGTGGCTGTTGCCGTTGCTGAAGGCCTAAATTACCTACATAATGAGCATTCTCGACCTGTTATTCATAGAGATGTCAAGTCTTCAAATATTCTTCTTTCAGATGATTTTGAAGCAAAGGTAATTTAAATGGTGTTTACTGAAATATTGTTTAGTTGAAAATTAAATGTCAAACTGGTTCAGTGCCACAAAATTCGATCAATATGACAGTTATCTGACTTTGGACTAGCAATATGGGGACCAACTGCATCATCATTTCTGATTGAAGCTGATGTTGTTGGCACATTTGGGTACTTAGCTCCTGAGTACTTCATGTATGGCAAGCTTAGCGACAAAATCGATGTCTATGCGTTCGGTATCGTTCTACTTGAATTGTTGACAGGTAAAAGACCCATAAGCTTTGACAATAACAAGGTCCAGCAGAGTTTGGTCATGTGGGTAAGAGTCTTTGTCTGAAACAATGATATTCCAAGCTATTGAGAAGTGCATCAATTATACTGTAAGTCCTTAAATTTCAGGCAAAACCAATAATAGAGAGTGGAGATGTGAATGGCTTACTGGACCCTGATTTGCCTGGAAGTATCAATGTGGCTCAGATGCATAGAATGGTAGTAGCGGCAAGTCTCTGCATCACACAGTCAGCTCGACTCCGGCCGAAGATGAGCGAGGTAATCCACCTTTTCTATATCTCGCGGAAGCGTCTTCGAACATGTCGGTTTGAATTTCGTTTATAATTTGCATTATTTGTTTAGGTACTGGAGATCTTAACGGGGGAAAAGCCTATCGAAAACTGTTCTGCTACACAAAATGAGAACAAAGACATCCAAGAATATAAAACCGATGACGACGGCGACGATGAAGTTTATCCGAATTCAAGGGCAGATTTACATCTTGCAATGCTTGATATTGATGATGATTCTACATCATTTAGCAGCATGGAGCAAAGGAGTAACATTTCTATGGAGGAATATTTAAAAGAAAGATGGAGCCCTTCATCAAACTTCAGTTAGATTCTTTATTACATGTTTTGACATCTTGTTTTAAAACAAAGTATGTCTCAAAACCCAAATTTGGGATATGTTTGTACGTGTATAGGCAAGAGAAAACAAAAGGAAAACAGCTCCCAGTGTTGAGCTGTAATTTGGAGATGTAGATTCTTGTCGAACCATGATATAATTTGTCCTAAATAAAGTTGGCTTAAAAAAACGGGTAAAAATCGTCTGGCTATTTTTTATGAATTCTTTGAATTCTTTTTTAAAATTTAATTTTTAATTCTAACTCTTATTTTTTTATATCTAAACTTTATACCTTAAAAAATAGACTTACCCCTAATTCCCTAAACGCTAACTACAATCTCTAACCTTAAACTCTAAACCTTCTAATTTAAAACGAAAGAATAGAAGGAGACATGAAAAAGAGATAGATGATTTCCGTCCAAAAACCAAGTTATTGATTGGTAAAGATCCTCTACCTCGTTATTATGCTTCCGTCCATATCTCCTATTGAAAATTTTTAAAAAATTGAATTTTAAACTTAACTCTTATTTTTTATATCCTAAAGCCTAAACCTCACACCCTAAAAAATACACCCTACATCTAATTCCTTAAACTCTAATTACAACCCCTAATATTAAACCCTAAACCCTCTAATTTGAAGTGGATGTAGAAATAGAGGTATAAAAAAGAGATAGACGATTTGCGCCGATCGTTGATTTGTTGATTGAGTTGAGACGGAAGATTAAACATTAGATCGAATTGTGTGATCAAGTATATTACAAGATAAAAAGTTCTTTTTTTAATACAAAATGATGTGAATAATGTTCAATCAAATTTATTTCGACAGAACGAATCATATTTCAGCTGTATAACTATAATAGTGGATGTCTAAATGATATGTGCATGAATTAGGAGTTTGAACTCAGAAATATGAGTAGAAATTTTTTTATCTCTTTATCATGTTTTCATGCATATTTCTTGTTAAAATTTTTTAAAATATTAAATTTTAAACTCTAACCTTTTTTTTTATATCCTAAACTTTAAACCTTACACCCTAAAAAATACATCTTATCCCTAATTTCTTAAACCCTATCCATAACCTTTAATCTTGAATCT
Organism: Abelmoschus esculentus; assembly: GCA_035048815.1. Lineage (NCBI taxonomy): Eukaryota > Viridiplantae > Streptophyta > Magnoliopsida > Malvales > Malvaceae > Abelmoschus > Abelmoschus esculentus. Next base: position 4,325,633 of record JAUCBN010000038.1, read on the forward strand.
TAAACCCTTTAATTTAAAACAAAAACATAAATAAAAACATGAGAAAGAGATAGACGATTTGTACCCAAAACTATGGACGAGAAATAATATAAATGAGACAACACCTATGTGGTTATTTGAAATTGGAAATAAAAATAATAAGTGAAAGCATATTATTACGGACTGTCGGTCCATGATTGAGATGGATATATTTTCATAGTTAGAGAACGTAAATCTTTAATTTTAATAAACCGAATCGAATATATATCTGTAATAACTCATTTTTATCAAAAACACAAACCCAATAACCATGCAGCCCAATAACCCTATCCCAATATATAAATAAATTTGATAGCCCACAAAGTACCTTAATCCTAATGTGATAACTTTTTCCACTAATCTTAGCCGCTGTTGTCGTTACCCTTTCCTCTTTTTCGATCATCGGCGTGTGAAGACCACGCGCGACGCTTCGAATCGCGCGTGATGTTCACGAGCTCTCCTATTCGCTCTCACAGTCGATCACCGCCCAAGTCACATCTCTACCGCCCACTGACCTGCAAAACATCAAAGCAAAAATGAATCAGATCTGAAAAAGGAGATTAAGCATAGATATTATGTTTATTTTATATGTAAAATATCAGTATAAAACCCAATCGAAAATCATGTAATTTTCTTGAAGAAGATCGAAAAAAACAGTGATATTCGAATCAAACTCAAAAGAAAAATAGATCCCGTATAACATCTATTCAAACAAAAAAACGAGACAAGAAGGAAGAGATCTGAAGCAAAATCGGAAGAAATAAAGGTAAAAATAAAAAAGAAGAGTTTGAAACTTAGCTTTTAGATCTACACTTGTACGTGCTTCCAATCGGAAATCTAAACCCGGATTTACATTTCCCATATCGAATAATGTCGAAAAGGTGAATCCTTTTTTGATTTCGGTCGCCAGCGCGGTGACCGGCGGTGATGAGTGACGACGTTCTTCACCGACGTTGATAAAGATGAGAGAACAGAGAAAAGCTCTGCACTTTTTGTGGAGAACAATGAAGAAATGAGATGCAAAAAAAGGGGAAGGATACTTAATCATCGATCAATACGGCACTGTTTTGGTGCCAATCCTTAAAGGCCAAAACAATATCTTTTTGATCCTTTAAACCCGTAGGCAGACCCAGTACCAGACCCGGATCCGCTTGTAACCCGAAAAAATGAGAAAATCATGCATACAGTACCTGTGCTTTCATCATGTTCGCATTGCTGTCTTTCGGTTTGCATTGCTTTTAATTTTGGTCACTGTTTGTTACAATTGGGTCTTATATCTTTATTTTCATTCAATTTCAGTCCTTAATTTTATTATTTTAACCTATAATTTCTATTTTTTTTTTCAGATTTAGTCCCTATTTTTATATTATTACCACCCTATAATATGTTTTAATATTAATATTATTTATTTTCTTATTTATTTAACTAACGGTTTTATTTTGCAGGTTATATTTTGATAAATTATGGGATCACATTTTTAAAGTTAAATCGAATTAATATTTTTTGTTCATATAAAATATTTTGTTACCGATATGTGTAAATTTCGGGCGTTGTGGGGGTGCTTATCCTTCTCCACACGTAACAGACTCCCAGATCCAACTCTGGTTCGCAGACTTAATATTTGGTGATCCAATCACACCGTAAAAAAGATTGGTGGCGACTCTCTGGACCAATATCGGTGATTACAGCTGGCGACTCCGCTGGGGATCATTTTTCGAGAGCCGAGCCGCAAATCGGTTATATTTTATTTAATGATCGAAAATATAAATTCGGTTTATTTTATTTTTGTGATCTTTTATTTTATGTTATTTTAAAAGATTTACTAATGTTTTTAAATGTTTTTTCAGGACTCCCATTTCCTAAGCTCTCAACCCGGGCTCCCTCCATTTAAGTGGGAGCATGAAACCATTCCTTCATGAGGTTCCGCCTTCGTGTAGGATGGTAAGTTACTTTCGGGATATTTTTCCCTTTATCTTCGTGAGACCTACGTCTCCGCATAAACTTGGGGAAATGTATCCCCCTGAATTCTGCTTATTATCCTTAGTAGGGTAATAAGAATTATTCGGGTACCTTCTAGAATCGAACCACATGTAAGTGAGATCTAGAAGCCTACCCTTAGAGCTTCATGCGAAACGCTTCCCGTTTAGCTGTAACCTTTTTAGGCTTGAGTGCCTTTATATGCCATTTATTTACAGCTTTCTCATCTGTTTTAATTTATTCGATTTTTTTAATATGAACTAACCTTTTTCCTTTTTGATTGCATCATGACATATCATAATTATCCATTTTGCATTAATGGTAAAATATCATGATCATATTTTGACTATTGCATTTCATGAGCATGAAGTATTGATTCACGATTGGTTCTAAAGTTAAAATATATCGGGAGAAAATCTAGCATCTTAGATATTAATGCAACATTCAAAGTTGCGAGTAAATCCCGTAAATCTAATATTGTGGACACAAAAAACCATTTTTGAATCAATATCTTCATATATAAGATATGCATCTTGCATTTACATTCATACATTTCAAATTTTAAATCGATCTTGAGGATGTCCCGTGCCAACAACATCAGACGAAGCAAAGGTTGGTTGGCATAACTCCATAGTGAACATATGTGAAACCTCAATTCAGGGGAATTTTTTAGAATAACCTTTACATCTACACCATGTCTTTACAAGACTCCATGACCAGGGGCATTTTTTGACGAATTTCAAAAGGAAAGATTTTGCTAACTAGACTTCCATATCCCAAGTGACTGCACCAACATACAAACTAGACCAAGGGGTAACCTGGAGCTAACATGTAAACCAAGAGCAATTTCAAACGAAAACGTTGGGGCATGCACCTAGAAATATGGATCCAAAAGTTGATCAAACCCAAAGGAAAGTTGAGGCACCTCACATCGAACATTGTTCTGATCAATAGAGAGTCTGGGGCATCCCTTTGAGATGAGGAAAATCGCATTCATATACATTGAAGTTGTTTTGCATTTAAGTTCACACATACATTAAAAACATCATGCATTTAGATTAAGCATGCATAAATTAGGGGCATCCCTTAAAAAAGGAAAGAATCATATCATTAATATATTCAGATATTTTGCATTTAGATATCATGCTTTTAGATTTGACATGCATCGAGCATCAATTCAAGGGCATCCATGATGTATATATTTTTGCTTGTACATACAAACAGGTCCGGGAAAGAGACCAAACAACCTTAATCATGGGAGAAACAATATGATGACCAATCTTTGATCCTAAGAAGGCTAAATATGCAGAAAAGCACAAATTTTTTAGGTAATAACTCTAAAATTTTGAACAGTAACTAACGAAAGTTTTATTTTGGTTTAAGGTCATGACTACCCATTATGGAGTAACAGAAATAACTTTTTCCCAAGGTCACATCCATCAATGGTGGTGGGTCAATTTTGTTAGAATCTTGTTTTTCTGACGGTTATATTGAGGATTAGATTTTCGTGTAGATCTCATTTTTCAATATTTGTATTGATGGTACTTGTGAATCAAAACTATTTTGGAGAGAAAAGAAAACAAAAAGAAAAGAAAATGAAAATAAAAATGAAAAAAATGAATGATGAAAGAAAAACAAAAAATAAGGAAAAGTGAAAAATAAAATGAAAAAAATCGACAAAGACATGTGAAAACAAGACAATGGACAATTCAAATATCCTTCAAAAATCCATTTTCACGAATGATCGAAGGAAGATAAATCCTTTGAAAAAATCAATCTCGTGATTGGTACAAACTGATTGTACTCATGGTAATGGTACAACTAGCTTGGAGCAAACAGTTACCGGTAAAGATAGACCAAATTCGTTAATCCCTATGCATTTGAGGAAAATGCATTGATCAATTGATTATACCAAAGTAATGGTACAGCTAGCCCGGAGCAAACGGCTACCGGTAAAGGCAAATCAAATTCGTTGATCCTTGTGTATTTGGGAAAAATACAAATAAGATACATGATATCAATTTAAGACCTTTTGAATCAGATATTAGAATATTTTATGATTTGATTTTATCCCCGTTGATGGTGTGGCTAGATCCAAATCACTGAAGTTCAGTCTTGCTCCTCCATTGATGGTGTAGTAGGATCCAAATTGACGAAATTTGATCTCATCCTCGTTGATGGTGTGTCCAGATCCAACTCAATCATGCTTCTTCGTTGATGGTGTAGTATGATCCAGACTTGATCTTACCCCTCCGTTGAGAGAGTGGATAGATCCAACTCAGTCCTGCTTCTCCGTTGATGGCGTAGTAGGATTTAAATTGCTGAAATTTGATCTTGTTCCCGTTGATGGTATGGTCAGATCCAACCTAATCATGCTTCTCCATTGATGGCATAGTATGATCCAGAATTGATCTTACCTCTCCGTTGATGGAGTGGATAGATCCAACACAGTCTTACTTCTCCTTTGATAGCGTAGTAGGATTCAAATTACAGGTTTTATCTTGTCCCCGTTGATAGTGTGGCCAGATCTAACTAGTCATACTTCTCCGTTGATGGCATAGTATGATCCAGACTTGATCTTACCCCTCCATTGATGGAGTGGATAAATACAACTCATTCCTGTTTCTCCGTTGATGGCATAGTAAGATTCAAATTACAGATTTAATCTTGTCCCCGTTGATGGTGTGCCTAGATCCAACCTAGTCATGATTCTCCGTTAATGACGTAGTATGGTCCATACTTGATCTTACCCCTCTGTTGATGGAGTAGATAGATCCAACGTAGTCCTACTTCTTCGTTGATGGTGTAGTAGGATTCAAATTACAGATTTGATCTTGTCCTCGTTGATGGTGTGGCTAGATCCAACCTAGTCATACTTCTCCGTTGATGGCGTAGTATGATCCAGACTTGATCTTACCCCTCCGTTGATGGAGTAGATAGATACAACTCATTCCTACTTCACCGTTGATGGTGTAGTAGGATTCAAATTACAGATTTGATCTTGTTCCCGTTAATAGTGTGGCTAGATCCAACCCAGTCATGCTTCTCCGTTGATGGTGTAGTATGATCCAGACTTGATCTTACCCCTCCGTTGATGGAGTGAATAGATCCAACTCATTCATGCTTCTTCGTTGATGGCATAGTAGGATTTAAATTGTTGAAATTTGTCTTGTCCCCGTTGATGGTATGGCCATATCCAACCCAATCATACTTCTCCATTGATGGGGTAGTATGATCCAGACTTGATCTTACCCCTTCGTTGATAGAGTAGATAGATCCAACTCAATCTTGCTTCTCTTTTGATGGCGTAGTAGGATCTAAATTACTGAAATTTGATCTCGTCCCCGTTGATTGTGTGGCCAGATCAAACCTAATCATGCTTCTCCGTTGATGATATAGTATGATCCAGAATTGATCTTACCCCTTCATTGATGGAATGGATAGATCCAACGCAGTCCTACTTCCCTGTTGATGGCATAGTAGGATTCAAATTACAGATTTGATCTTGTCCCCGTTGATGGTGTGGCCAGATCCAACCCAATCATGCTTCTCCATTGATGGCGTAGTATGATTCAGACTTGATCTTACCCTTTCGTTGATGGATTGGATAGATTCAACTTATTCCTGCTTCTCCGTTTATGACGTAGTATGATCTAAATTGCTGAAATTTGATCTCATCCCCGTTGATGGTGTGGCTAGATCCAACCTAATCATGTTTCTCCGTTAATTGTGTAGTATGATCCAGACTTGATCTTACCCCACCTCTGATAGAGTGGATAGATCCAACTTAGTTCTTCTTCTCCGTTGATGACGTAGTAGGATCTAAATTGCTGAAATTTGATCTTATCCCCGTTGATGGTGTGGCTAGATCTAAATTACTGAAGTTCAATCCTACTTCTCTGTTTATGGCGGAGTAGAATCTAAGTTGTTGAAATTTTATCTTACCCATTTGTTTATGGTGTGGATAAGATCGAACCTTACGCTTCAGGTCCTCCCTTTTCGACTAAATCAAACAAGTTCTCCTTCTTCTATTGATGGTGTAACCATATCACATTTTGACCAGTCTTGTTTTACCGTTGATGGTACAATTAAATAAAATTTTGTATCTATGGATATTATATCTTTGCTAGAAAAATCAAAAAATAAAGAAAAAATAAAAAAGAAGAAAAAATAAAAAAAATATATCAGATCATGCTTGTTTATCGAATACAGCTGGATTGTTGCGTGTCAAAAGTGCGCAAATTATGCAAGTGAACACGTCGCAAGTAATAAAGAGATGAGTATATCAGATATCGTCTCCAAAGGGATTGGTCTACTTAATATGTCTTCTCTTACTTCTTACTCTATAAAAAGAATAAAATAAAGACAGGTAAATTTGGGGTTGATTAACTAAATAAAGAAAAACTAAATAAAAAGAGAATAAACAGTTTAAAAAAGTGGTCAGGATCCAGTTGTGTTGTATAGTGGATTCAATTGACTTATTTTTGTCTAATGCAATCGCTCAATACTGCCTCGGCAGTACTGCAGATTACTGCCTCGACAACAATGGTGCTCATCCGCCGCGACAATCTCTTGCTCTTGGGTGGACTTCACCAAAGTTCGACAAAGTATCCTTTGATGACTCCGTTTATCTCTAAGTCGAAGTAATATTGATGACTAGTCCTTGAGGATACCTCTCGGCGTGAATCAATTATAATCACTAACCAATCCCACACTTCTTTTAGCCGTTGAAACTCTTAACCTATCTCTAGGCCGAGTTAGTGTTTCCCGATTGGAAACACCATACTTATTTATTTCGTGAATCTAACTCTCTCGATATTAGATAAATGGATTACTCACAAACTTCTCTCTCGAGCTTGAATGCAAGAACAATGAATGACAAAGAATAAGCAAACCTTGATATCTTATTGCATTGAAAGAAGAAACAAAGTTCAATCTCTTCTCACTAATACTCTACAACTTTCACCTAAGCCTAAAGAAATAAAAACAAAGAGAACTCTAAATCCTAATCCGGCCTTTTAGTCTCTCTTCTATGATATTCTTCTCCTTGGACGGCTATTGCTTATATAGGATTGGCCTAAGGCAAACCTTTCCTAAGTAGGAATACAACTTGGAGTAAAACACAAGTTAAGTACATAAATAAAAATATTTGTTTTATTTCCAAGTTTATTCCCACTAGGATTCTTTTCCCGTGTAGCCTTTGACCTTGACTTTTCGTGTGTTTTCCAGTTCTGATTTCTATGTCTCTTGTCTTATAACGTCCACCTTATTTTTCTCTTCAGACCGCCTATAATATCAATATTTGCTTTCCCGATGCTACCGTGGCCTCAAAATGCTGCCGAGACGGGTGCTTTTCTGCATTTCAACTTCAGCTTCTAGCATCCATCTTCTTGTTTGACAATTCCTATGATGCAATTTCTTGTCTAAGAAAGAAAATCATCAAATGCATCTGTTTTATGCCAAATAATAGATAAATTCATGAAATTCGTATTCCGATGGCGAAATATAGAAAATACACAGAAATATCTATTATCGCCTCTAATTTTGTCTTTATTAGCAATAATCAAGTGAAAAAATGATATAAAATATGAAGACTTTTAGGCACTCATCATGGATCAAGTTTCGTAGATCTTGTCTCTTTGTCAATGTTGCAGTTAGATCAAGTTTTCTTCAAAGATGGTAACATCATGAGTATCGCTGCAGATCAAGCATATTTTGTCTTCTACAATAAGCCAAGCTTATTTTGTCTCCTTTAACGGATTAACCTTAGCTTTTGTTCTCTTCAACGGATCTCCTCATTTTGAAGATTTTGCTGACAAGAGCGGTAGAGTAGATCAAGTCAAAGCTTCAACAAAAGAAGCAGTGGCCAAAAAGAACTCCAACCTTACCAGAAGAATCTCAACCTTACCAAAAAAGAACCCCTACTTTACCAAGATAAACCCTGAAATTATACCAAATGAAATGGGTTATTCTTTATCTTTGCTCTATTATTGTTACACAACAATGAGCAAAAAGGGGAAGCGGTAATAACTCATTTTTACCAAAACACAAACCCAATAACCATACAGCCCAATAACCCTAGCCCAATATACAAATAAATCTGATAGCCCACAAAATACCTTAACACTAATATGATAACCTTTTCCCACTAACCCTAACAGTTGTTGCTGCTGCTGCTACCCTTTCCTCTTTTCTGGTCACCAGCGCGTGATGACCATGCGCGACGCTTCGAATCGCGTGTGGTGGTCACACGCTCTCCTATTTATTCTCGCAGTCGGTCACCACCCACTGACCTGCAAAACATCAAAGCAAAAGTGAATCAGATCTGAAAAAAGAGACTAAGCATAGATATTATGTTTATTTTATCATCTAAGGCTTTATTGATTTAACTCTTCTTGCATAGCCAAAATCCAATAATTATCATCTAAGGCTTCATTGATATTTCTGGGCTCTATGAATGAGATAAATTCAAAATGATTCATTAATCTAAGAGAAGAACGAGTAGTTACCCCCTTGGATGGATCACCCAAGATTTCACCATTTTTGATATAGTTGAACTCCCTTGGGTAGCTCACTTCCTTTTCTTCAAGCTTTACAATTCCTAAAGCCTCTATTGGAGGATCTTGTGCTTCCTCATTGCTTGGAACCCCATCCACCTTTGATGCTTGTCCATCATCAATGGTTTCAATGATTCCTACATCATCATCATCACAAGAATCCTTCCTAGGAAGGAGGTTATCATCGAAAACCATATGTATCGACTCTTCTACAACTAAGGTTCTTTTGTTGAAAACTCTATAAGCCTTAGAATTTGAAGAATATCCAAGAAAAATAGCTTCATCACTTTTTGCATAAAATTTACCTAAATTGTCTTTTCCATTATTTAAAACAAAACACTTGCACCCAAAAGGATGAAAATAGCTAATGTTAGGCTTTTTAGATTTTAAAAACTCATAAGGAGTTTTCTTTAAAATAGGCCTAATCATTACTCGATTTATAATATAACAAGAAGTGTTTGTAGCTTCCGCCCCAAAATAAGTAAATTATTTTCACAAAGCATGGTTCTAGCCATTTCTTCTAAAGTTCTATTTTTTCTCTCAACTACCCCATTTTTGTTGAGGAGTGTGAAGAGCCAAAAAATTATGGCTAATCCCATTTTCATTACAAAAATTCTCAAAACCTAGATTTTGAAATTTCGTTCCATGATCACTTCTAATATGAGAAATTCTTTGATCAAGGTCATTTTGAGAAATATTTGAAAATATGATGAATTTTTCTAAGACTTCATCTTTAGTACTCAAAAATAGAACCCAAGTGTATCTAGAGTAATCATCAACAATGACAAAGCCATATGATATTCCACCCAAACTAGTAGTCCTAATAGGTCCAAAGAGATTCATATGATCAATTGCAATATTCTACTAGTTGAAAAATCATTAATGGACTTAAAAGAAACTTAAGCTTAGGTAAACCTCTAACTAGATTTTGGAAGACTAGTTTCTCTAGAACACTTATGCTAGCATGCCCTAATTTTCTATGCCATAACCATGCATCATTTTCATCATTAGTAACTAAGCATGCATGAGAAAAATTAATGTCATCTAGATGCACCATGTAAATATTTCCTATGCGATGACCTATGAGCATTATTCTATTGGATTCTATGTCAATTATTTTACAACCATTTTTATCAAAAGAAACATAGAAACCCTTATCACACAATTGACTAATGCTCAACAAATTATGCTTAAGACTATCAACAAGCAAGACATTTTCAATAAGAATAGAGGAGTGATACCAATAGAGCCAATACCCTTAATTTGGCCTTTGGAGTTGTCACCAAAAGTTACTACTCCACCCTTTTTGAGCTCTAACTCCTTAAATCGTCCCTTGTCTCTGGTCATATGCCTTGAGCATCCACTATCAAGGTACCACATGTTTTGACTTGAAGCTTTGGCCTTGAAGCAATGGTAAACCTACAAACAAATATTTAGTTTTTGATTTTTGGTACCTAAACCATTTTGGTTCCATGAGAGTTAGTCCCTAAAATCTTGGTTCCCTTGGAAATTCAAGAAGCAATGGCATTTAAATTATTAGAAACAATGAGTTCCATGGGAATCCAAACACTCCTAATCTTTCTATGTCTAAAATGCCTTTGAAAATTTCTTTGTTTGTGGTCATGAAAGTTCTTTTTCACATGGTTGGGTTTTGAAGAGCTTCCTTTTTCAAAAGTTGAACTCCCAACCACTTTGATTTGTTCCTTAAGCTCATTCACCACCTTGTGGTGATTCTCACTCAAGCTAGAAATAAGGTTGTTCAAATCAACATTTTCTTTTTGAAAAAATTTTAACTCATCATTTAAATCAACAACCTTTTCTTCTAAATCTAAAATCGTTTTTATCAAAGAATCATTTTTCATTTCTAAATCGGAAATGGTTTTATTGATTTTTAAAATCGATTATTTGAATTTCAAAACTAACTCATCATACACATCTTGTAATTCATCATAGGCATCATAGAGTTCATCATAAGATAAATCATTACAAGATGGTTGGAGGGTTATAAGATGACTCCTCATCACTCCAAGTTGGCCACTTCGTTGTCCTCATCGGATGATGACTCCTCATCACTCCAAGTTGCAACGTGAGCCTTTTGTTTCTTCTTCTTCTCAAAACCCTTCCTTTTGTATAGAGAGCAATCGGTCCTAATATGACCAAGCTTCTTGCATTCATAGCAAATGATTTGATCTTTCTCCTCTTCTTTACTCTTTGCTTTGAAGTCCCTCTTTCGTTGGAATCTTCTATTCCTATTTGCCCTCATAAGCCTAGTGAATCTTTTGGCCACCATGGCCAATTCCTCTAGCTCTTCTTCTTCACTTGTATCCACTTCTTCTTGTGCACATGAAGCTTTAAGAGCAATTTCTTGCTTCTTTTTCTTAACTTCCCTCTTTTCAATCTTTACCTCTTCCTTCTTTTTCTCCTCTTCTCTTTCTTTCTTCATGATCTCATGGGTGAGAAGAGATCCCACAAGAGCATCAAGTTTAAGAGTCTTGAGGTCCTTGGCTTCAATGATAGTCGTCCTCTTGCTATTCCAAGACTCGAGAAGAGAATATATAAGCTTTCGAACGAGTTTCTCTTCCGGAATGATCTCACCGAAACCCTTGAGACCATTGACAATCATCAAGAATCTATCGAATATTTTGGTGATGTCTTCATCCGGCTCCATCTTGAAGTTCTCATAACTTAAATTGAGTAAACCAATCTTGGTTTCCTTTACATCATTGGTGCCCTCATAGGTGGTCTCCAAAGAGTCTCAAACTTCTTTGGCACTTGTACATGAAGACATTTTAGAGTAGATGTCGGGCCCTAACGCACAAAAGAGAATGTGGAGAGCTTTATCATTAGTGGACATCCTCCTTCTTTCTTCATCGATCATCTCGTTCCTTCTCTTTGGTACTTGTCGATCTCCTTCTTGCTTCATCGGGATTGAGGGTTCATCTTCGATTATATCCCAAAGAACATAATCATTTGAATTGATGAATAGCCTCATCCTATTCTTCCAATAAGGGTAGTTATCCCCATTGAAGAATGGTGGCTTGGTGATGGAGTGTGATTCGTTCCATGAATCGGAGGTGGAGGCCATTGAACTTGACTTGTAGATTTGATTAATACACCTTGGATCTTCTTTGGTAGATGTGAATATCTTCAAAGATTAGGCTCTGATACCAATTGTTGAGTTGATCAATCTTTGGAAGATGACCAAGAGGGAGTGAATTGGTAATTTAAAAATTTGTAGGGTAAATTTTCGTTAAAAATGCTAAAAATAAAGAACAAGGAATTTATAGTGGTTCAAGCTTCGAACAAGCTCTACATCCACTACCTTAACTCCCACTAAGGATTTTGAAACCAATTCACTATTGAATTCAACCTTTTTCTAGTTCAAGGGATAACCTTTACAAGCAAATTAATTTTCTACCCAAAATTGATTTGAAACTCACAAGATGTTACAAGAGATAGAGGATGGCTAAAAGAAATTCTCTCACAAGAAATAAATGCCCCAAATACAATTTAACTCTCCCCAAATTTAAAATACAAGAATCAAATGTAAGAATACAAGTTAGGAGACTAGGATATGCAATAAGTGCTTGGAGTTGGATTTGATTGCTTGGATGTTGCTTGAGGTTCAATATTCCTTAATGTTGTTGAAAAAGCTTCTTTTTATACCTTCTCATTGATTTCTAACCGTTGTAGTTGTTGGAAATATAAATAAGGACGTTGGAGCTTTATCTTTCCATCATAAATGCATTCTACAGCAGGTGGTAGCGAAATACGGGCTACCTGTTTTGAAACATACCAAGAATAGAAAGAGCTATTGTGCATTTAATAAAGGGTGTATCGATACATGTTTCGATACCAAATGTAACTGTGAAGTTCGGTATCGAACCTTGTTTCGATACAGGCTAACCATCAATCAAATTTTAACTGTCACCAACGGTCGAATCATTTGATAGTTGAAATAGCCATTGGGGATTAAGGGTTGTATTGATATCTGTATCGATACCTGTAGTCATATTTTTAAAATTTTAAAAATAATTAAAAAAAATCAACCAAGTTGTTTCGATACCTGTTTTGAAACATGTGTTGGCAGTGAGTTTTGGTATCGAACTCTGTTTTGATACTTGTTCTTGATCTCAAGAACAAGGCTTGAAAAATCTCAGGTGTATTGATATCTGTCCTTGTGGTATCGATATCTTCGTATGAAAACTACTTGTAAGGGTATTTCAAAGTTCTTGGTTTTGACTTAGAATTAAAACTTTGACTTAAGGACTTAAAAATTTATTTTAAAATAGTCCTTAAACTTATTTGTTACATCAAAATCAATTTTAGTTTTACACAAAGCCTCAGTATTGTTCAAATGACTGATTCTCCTCAGGTTGTCTCTTCCAAACCATTTTGCCCAACAACAACTCAACGAGGTAGAGTTCGATTTACCAGAACTCAAATGGTGTTGACATAGGTTCGATGAATATTTCTCTGGTGTTAGTCCTCAATCCTTGGTTCAGTCTCCAGCCCAGGAAGGTTAACTTGTAGTGAATATGTGTGCTACGAACACTAAGTGTCTGAATCATGGTGGTGTTGCTTCAGGATCAGGTACGCATCCTGATGTTACGACTGCAAATACAAGTCAATGGTTTGTGGACTCATGGTTCACTCATCATGTCACACCTGAAGCTGGCTTACTTGATGATGGTGTTGATTACACTGGCCCAGGTAAACTTTTTCTAGGTAATGATATGGCTTTGAATATTGATAGAATTGGTCAGTCTACATTATCTTCACACTCACGAATGCTGCATCTCAATACATTACTACATGTCCCTCATGTAATAAAAAAATTTCTCTCGGTGTTAAAGCTTGTTAGTGATAACAAGGTTTTCCTCGAATTTCATGCACACACATGCCTGGTACGAGATGAAGACACTGGAGCTATTCTTCTACAAGGAAAAGAAGTTGATGGCCTTTATAGCTTTTCTAGTTTATCTAAGCCTGCTTTTCAATTCAATAATTGTATTCTCACACCTCAGTTGAATTTAGTTTTTAAACCTCTTAATGTTTATGATCTTTGGCATCGAAGGTTGGGTCATCCTTCGAATGAGACTCTTGCTCTTGTTTGTAAGCAATGTGATGTTCAACTTCATGACTTGAGAAATGAGAATGAAAGTGTTTGTGTTGCATGTCAAATGGCTAAAAGCCATAGACTTCCATTTCATCCCTCTGAAATCATATACACGACACTATTTTAACTCGTTTTTACTGATCTTTGGGGACCATCACATATGTCCTCCCAAGGCTTTACCTATTATGTATCCTTCGTTGATGCATTCTCTCAGCACACTTGGGTTTACCTCTTGAAGCATAAGTCTTAAGCTCTTCTTATCTTTCAGTCCTTTAAGAAGCTTGTCTCTTCTCAGTTTAATGCCAAGATTAAGGAAGTTCAAAATGACTGGGAAGGTGAATTTAGGTCCTTGTCTATATTTCTGCTTCAGGAAGGTATTGTGCATCGAATTACATGCCCTCATACCTCTCAACAGAATGGAGTTGTTGAGAGAAAGCATTGGCATGTCATTAAGCTTTCTTTGACCCTCCTTGCTTAAGCTTCTATGCCTATGCACTACTGGTCATATGTTGTTACTATTGCAGTCTATCTGATTAATCGATTGCTTACCAAAGTCTTGGCAGGGCTTTCACCATACGAGAAGTTATTTGCTAAGGCTTCAGACTATAGTTTCTTAAGAGTTTTTGGATGCAGATGTTATCCTCATCTTTGACCTTTTCACACTCACAAAATAGAATTCAGGTCATCTCCATCAGTGTTCTTGGGCTATAGTCCCTCCCATAGAGGCTACTCTTGCCTAGATTCAGATGGTAAATTTATATTTCTCGAAATATGATCTTTGGTGAGTCATGTTTTCCTTTTTCAAAAAAGAATAGCTTTCAATCTATCAAGTCTACTCCAACAACCAGTCAGCAAGTTTCTCAGTCGATACCTTTAGTGGCAGACTGGTTGAACTTGATGAACTTGATGAACTTGATGAGCTCCATATGAGGAAAACTTCTGTTGTACCACATCCTGCCACTCCTACTCCTCCTGTGCCCACTCCAAATAATTCTTTTATTCAAAATGCACCTGATTCACATGAAATACCAAATACTTCTCCAATAAGTGACCATGAAGAAGAACTATTGGGCACTGAAGTTCCAGATTCTACAGCATGTCTGCCTCTCTAGATATTGATGACACTGAACGTGATCTATCTAAAGAACATAAGCCTGATCCACACTTAGCTCAAGCAGACAACAACAACCTCTCCTCTCCAGAACAGGTTCATATACTCATCACATGGTGACCAGAAGCAAGCCTGGAATTTATAAACTAAAGTTATACTATAATTCTGTAGTGAGTGATGATCTTCCCATTACAATTGTGATGCTCTTCAATGTCCCAAATGGAAAGCTGTTGTAATGGAGGAATATAAAGCTCTTCAACGTAATAATACTTGGACACTAGTGATGCTTCCACAAGACATGAGCTCAATTAGGTACAAATGGTTGTTCAAGATCAAAAAAAATGCTGATGAGAGTATCTCGAGATATAAAGTCAGGCTGGTCGTCAAAGGTTTCTCTCAACTTCCAGGGAGAGACTTCATTGAAACCTTTAGCCCAATAGTAAAATTTTTCACTGTCAATGTTATTCTTACACTTGCAGTAAAAAATAAATGGAGCCTAAGGCAAGTTTATGTCAACAATACCTTCCTAAATAAGGATTTAGAGAAAGATGTACGCATGGATCAGCCTAGTACATTTGAGAAATGTGCTGAAGATGGGGGAAAGTTAGTATGCAAGCTCAACAAAGCTTTGTATGGCTTAAAGCAAGCCCATCGCAATTGGTATTCTAAGTTACAAGCTTACTTGGTTGAAATAGGCTTTCGAAGACCCACACCTGATTTATCCTTATTTATTCAGAATAGGAATAACAATTATACCTACATCTTAGTATATGTAGATGACGTACTGATCATAGTCCATTCATTCTCTACAATTGATAAAGTAGTTGACAAACTTAGCAAGAAGTTTAGTCTCAAAGACCTAGGTGCCTTAAGCTATTCTCTGGGCATTGAGGTACAAAGATGTGGTGGCAACATTTTCTTAAGTCAAAAGAATAATGTTTCTGAACTCTTGGAGAGGTCAAAGATGGATAAAGTCAAAGCAACAACAATCCCTTTTTTATCTAATGTTAAACTCGGTAAAGAAGCTGACAGCCCCATATCAGACGCAAAGGGTTATCGAAATATTATTGAAGTCTTGTTATATTTGTGTCATACAAGACCAGACATAACCTTCTGTGTCAACAAGGTTGCACAGTTCATACATACAACATGTGAAGGTCATTGGGAGGCAGTAAAGAGAATACTAAGATACTTGAATGGTACTCTACACTATGTCTTGTCTTTCACTCAGGGAATTCAACTCTTAACTTAGTAGTATTTGTAAATGTTGACTGGGGAGTAACCTTGATGACAGAAGATCTACCTATGGTGGGTGTGTTTATCTAGGAAATAGCTTGGTTACCTAGAGATCAAAAAAATAAAAGAGTGTTTTCAGGTCTGCCATGGATGCCGAGTATAAAAGTATTGCAAATATTGTTGCAGAAGTCACTTGGCTTATATCTCTTTTGATTGAAATAGGATGAATCGTGGTGACATTCTAGTTATCTGGAGTGATGTTCCAGTGTTGTGTCTATGAACATGAATTCAGTTTATCATGCCAAGATTAAACACATAGATTTAGATGTTTATTTTGTTCGAGAAAAATTATAGCTAAGGTGGTTCAGATTAATTATATTCTTGCCACTCATCAAGTAGCTGATAGTCTAACAAAAGCTTTGTCAACTATGTACTTCATTGAATTTCGTCATAAGTTGAATGTAATGACATGTGATGAAGCACAAAGGCTGAAACAAAAGGAGAAGCAGGGTGAAAGTTGAATGAAAAAAAAGTTAGTTAGCAGGTTGTTTGTGCTGCTGGCATTGTATGAGTTGTCATAAGGTGAGCTGGATGTTGTTATTTCATGTTGTCAAGGTGTATTGATTTGTTGGTTGAACACAATAACTTTGTGTAGAAATTTACCCCATTGTTAATGAATCAATTATCCCTTTCTTTATGATTTGGTTACTATTCCATTGATAGTCTTTCAGCATTTATACTGATAAAACTCAAATCACCGTAAATACAAATTAAAGATTTTAAATCAGTAATAAACTTACATCAAATCATTAATATTGTAATTTTTTTATAGATTTAAATCTTTATTATTTATTATCAATTTAAAATCTTTAACATGTATTTATATCTATCTAAAATCTTAAACCTACAATATCATTTATTATCGGATTAAACTTATATCAAATCATTGATTTAAACGCCATAGGTGAATGGCGTTGTATAAAACTTAAATGTCACCTAATTAAATAATTATATTATTTTATTATAATAAAATTAGGATTAAATTAAAAATGTATAAATGATAGGGAATAAATGCGTAATTATTTTATTTTGAATTATCACGTTATCAGTTCGTTATTTTTAATGGTCGGTGACTATTTTGGTATCATTTTAATAGTTGACTGATAGATTTGACGCTTTTTAAAATATTATGATTATTTTGATACATCGCATAGTATGATGACTATCTGTATAATTTATCTAATTGCTATTTTAAGTCAAATCGAGTCTGACAAATTTTAAATTTAAATTGAGTTCAATAATATTTTCTAAATCGAATTTCAGCTTAAAAAATTAAAACTCAATAAATTTAAAGTTTAAAATTTCAAACTCAATGAACCCAATCATACTCCCAATTTAATAATATTTTTTTCAAACTAAATCAAATTCATACTCAAACTTTCAACAGCATGACACAAATACCAGATTATTAGATGAACAATTTTAATTAATTAAAATCATAAATAACGTAATAAAAAGGAGTTCCTACTACTATCAAGTAAGGTTGGACATGATTAATCGTAAAATCAAAAACCGAATTGAAGTATTGTGATTTATAAATTTATCAACCGTGGTTAATCGCGGTTAACCAAATCAAACCAAATTTAATTTTTAATTATTTTTATAAGATAAAAATATATATTTTATACTTAAAATACTATAAATGTATTTTTATTTTTTATTTGAAAAATATGTTTAAATAAATATTTATGAAAAATATCTTAAAATATTTATCATTTAATGTTTAAAATCATAAAATAAAGCTATTTTGTTAAGATAAAATACATCTTTTTATAAATTAACGTTAATATAGAAAAATCGAAAACCGCAGTTAATCGAACCGAAAATCGGTAATTACTAAAATAGCTTACTGAATTAAACCGAAACCGAACCGAATGCATCCTACTTTCAGGGGTGGGGACTAGCCTCATTATTTCTTACTGGACGAGAGGTGCACCTAACGCACCTACCCACTCATCAATCACGGTGTTCAACTGACTTGTACCAATAGACCCCTATTATATTGGAATTAGGTGCCCATCTTTTTATTGTTGTCAACTAATCTCTTCAATATTCGATTTTACTTTATGTTAAAATATTTTTGTGAATACTATTCTGATTTAAGTAGTCTTATTCTGTGATTCAACTAATAATTTTTCTATAAATATATATTCATTGACTTATAATGAATAAAAATTATTTGTCTCTTTATTCCGTCTTCATCCATGTCTCTTATTGAAAATATTTAAAAAATTAAATTTTAAATCTTAACCTTAATTTTCTATATCTTAAACCCTAAACCTTACACTTAATTCCCTAAACCCTAATTACAATCCTTAATCTTAAACCCTAAACTATACACGCTAAACCATTTAATTTAGAACAGAAACATAAAAAAAGGCATACGAAAGAAGTGAACGATTTGTACCCAAACCGTGTATCAGCTCTTTAAATATTTTAGACTAATCCTAACACGTTTCCGACATTTCTAGTCCTTGCTTTCAATATCTTGCTTAGCTGCCGCATGTTCACATCCATCACCATTGCTGATGAAATCTGGAGCTGTCTAGATGTTGCCAGTGAAGATATTTTCAGAACATGGGTGGAAACATCTATACAAATCATGAACCTTACAGACCAGTCATGGTCTTACCGACAGAAAATTTTAATTGGGTTTAATTTCCAACACTTTCTCTTAAAAACGACCTTTATTTTGATTTTTTTAGTTTAGGAAATGTATTAATTTTATAAAAATATTTATTTATTATTTTTCTTTTGAAATAAAAATTATTATATTTTTATTCTTCATTTGTTTTCGTATGTAAAAACAGAGTTATAATTTATCAATAAAAATACTCACATGATTTTTGTGTATAAACTTCTTCTAGAGACTCATTTAGGGATGCTGACTTTATATTCAATCAAGACAGAATCAGAATCGAGTATTCAGAGGGACAAAAGTCTATTAAACTTTTGAATTTAAAGTTTGAGAGGAATAAAAATTTTATTTTATTATTATTTAAATTAAGAAGAACCTATAAATAAAATTATACTAAAAAAATTTAAGAGGGATAAGATTCTCTCCCGCAATCAACGTAATTTCGTCCCTGTATCCGATTAATAAATATTTCATTTATTTTCTGCTTAACAATTGTAAAAAGTTTAATAGTATATATCCTTGTTATTAGGGGTGAGTATTCGATCGAGTCGAGTCGAGCAAAAAATTTTCGAGTTGACGAGTCATATTTTACAACTCAAACTTTATTTGAATTTTTTCGATTCGAGTCGGGTCGAATCGAGTCGAATTTTTGAGTTCCTATAAATATTTAATTATAATTATTTATCATGTTATAATGTGATTTGATTTCAATTTAAACGACTTTCTCTAATCATATAAGATGCATATATGTATTTTTTTCATATGTAGCAATATTTTTTTTATATTTTTATATATCAATGTATATATATCATATTCGACTTATTCGAAGTTCCATTTTATAACTCAAACTTTATTTGAAATTTTTTCGAGTCGAGTCAAAACGAGTCGAGTATTTTCGCCTCGAGCCGAGTCAAATTATTCGATTTTTTTTAATTAAGTTTTACTCACCCCTACTTACTACTGGAACGGATATTTTATATTTTTTTATAACTTTTAGCTACTAACCTTGTCATGTATTTCTTTATTTTACTCTTTATTTATCTTCCTCTTGTACGCTTGACACCGATTACTTTATATTTTTCTAATAAATTAATTATTTCATCGATTTTTTATTAATATAATTTTTTATTCATAATATTCTTCCATTTGTCATATATTTTTTGTTTTGATTAGCCGCTTTGATTTAAAAAAATATTTTTGATTTAATTGAGGTAAAATTTTTGTTTGATTTTTTAAATAAAATTTAAATCATAAAATAAAAATTCGAATGATTAAAACTTTTAATAACCAGTGAATTGTTTTTTAAGTTTAAGTCAAACTCTTTAATTTTTCCTCATATATATAGATATTAATATAAAAATAAAGAAATTTATGCCATATTTAAAATATATATAATATATATCTTATATGATTAAAATTTATTTAAACTAAAATCAAACCGTACTATAACATGATAAATAATTATAATTAAAATTATATAAAAACTCGAAGATTCAACTTAAATTTTATAAACTCAATTCAAATAAAAAATAATTATAAAATATAATATTTTAACTTAAATAATATAAAATTTTTCGAGTGGACTTAATCGAACAGTTACCCTACGTATACGCCGTCTCGTTTTAATTGTTGTATTTGAAAGTGGATCCAAATAGGAGGCGGGAAATTCGGTAATTGTCTAAATCGACGGCTTTAATTTAAATATTGTTGACTTTTCAATCTAGAACAAACTGTAAATAGTTTTTATAAATATTAAAAAAATTATAACCACAATTATATGGGATGTTCAAAAATATTTAATTAGGTTGATTTAATCTAATTATCTATTGATTTAATTTAAAATTTTAAATGTTTAATTTATTTTTTTATTTTTAGAATAAATATTTAATTCGATTTTAAGTTTTTTGGATATGATACGGATCATAATATTTTAAGTTTCAATAAAAATTAAAAATTTCAAATTTACATTAATATTATTCTTGTTATATTTAATAATTTAATGTTTATTATATTAAAAATTTTTAAAATAATTTTTTTTATAAATATGAATCTTATTATATTTAATAATTTACGTTTTTTTTAAATCAGCTATAATGGTTACAATAGTTATCAATTCTAGAGTATAACTCTAAACCATTGGACATTGATCATTCAATCATTGTGCTGTAATACTGATGCTTGAACCCATGACCTCTAAAAACAATAATTGTTCACTTAACTACTGAGGTAAAATGGTTCGTGCTCGAGTTTACGTTCAAGATGCTTAAAAAATAAATTATAAATTTTAAGATTCAATAGTCGTTAACAACGATAATCGATGATAATCGAAAGTGACAAATAACTGTGGAATGAAAAATTTGATCTAATTTAATAATTAAATTAATATTTTATCTAAAAGTCAAATAGCAAATTACTATTTTATCTAAAATTTAAAATTAAATTAAAATTCATTTTACTAGAATATCAATAACATATAAATTAATAATATATTGACCAAAATATAATAAATCAATAACATAAATGATCAAAATACAATAAATTGATAATATAAATGACCGTCTCGCGCGTACTCTGTTGCTTTCTCGATCGTCTCGCGCGTTACTAGTCGCGCGATTCTGTTCCTCTTTCGACCGATATTAGGCGATAACGCGAGTTTGTACAACTATAATAACTCGGCGGAGGAAAGGTTTCGATCGAACGATAATCTAGGTTTTAAGCACGAATCCTTTCGTCTCTGTAACGATGGCTCCTTTCTCTTTACGCAGCCGTCTTCAGGCTTCTGCGCTGAGCAGGAAACGTTCTAGATCCAAGGCTAAGCATGTAATTATACTTCTTGATGCAGATTTTGGTTTCACTTCTTAAATATGTTGTTAATTATGTAACTGATCAGGGTAGGATGAAGAACATGGAGGAGAGGTTCAAAAGGTTGAAATCAGAAATGGAGGAGATAAGCCAGGAGCAAAGGAACATCAGGGATGGGCAAATACAAGTTAAGGAGAAATTTGTAAGGATTGAATCGGAGTGCGAAGAATTGAAGAGGGAAACTAGACTCATAATTCAGCAAAGTGCGAGGACTCAGGTTAAACTGGCTCTCATGTTTCGTATCCTCAAAGCAAGGGAAGCCGGCGAGATGAGTACCGCCGCCACTCTCACTGAAATGCTCCGGTAGGTTTCTTAACTACTAGTATAATATTTCTGATACAAAGTCTATTACATGCTTCTTTTAGGTTAGTTTTAGCAGTGAATTCTCTTTATATAAGTCCAATTGAATGAACAATGGAATTTTAGAAAAATACTATTAATGTATTAGGGTAGTTTTTACTTTTTTGAATGTTACTGTTAATTGTTGAACCAAATATATATATACAGGCAAGATATATATGTATATAACACTGGTAATTTATTGAATTGAATGAAGAAATATGATGAGGATCTGGCTTTGGGAAACTGAAGGGTAAAAGAATGGATTATTTTCTTTTGAGGAGGAATGAAGAATTTTGCCATGTTATGGTTTCCCCTGGCTGCTTTGGTTCATAGTTCTTACATGAATTGCTGAAGCAATGACATTGATAATCTCTTTGAAAGATGCATGATTGATAACTCATTTTTACTTATGTCTCCACTCTCCCATAAGAATCAGATAGTTTCCAGGAAGTTAATTGCTTGCTGTGAATCACCATCCTCTGTGAGAAGCAATTCATACAAATCCTTTGTCAAATGGTTCTTCAATTATGGTACAAGTACTTGGTCCTAGTAGAAGATATTCTTGGCTATGGCTTTATTTTCTTTGAAGTTTCAAACTGGGGTTTGGGGGTTAAACGAGTGTTTGCTGAATCCAGATTTTCTGGCTGTTCCGAAACGGCCGTTTAGAGGAAAAAAAGCAGCGCAAGAGTAGACGTTTATTGCCAAACTAGATTGTTTGAGGTTGTTGTTGCTGGTGAACAGACGTCTACCACCCCAACGGCAACCAAAAACGCAGCCTATATCTAAACTAAAATTGCAGTATCTGGAAATACCTGGCTGCTGAATAGGAGCAAAGAGATGGCAATAATTTCCTTCAAATAATCCCACGTGTCTTGAACTCCCATAGATAGAAACGATTGTGTCATGATCCATATGAGCAAGTCCTGTAAACTGTCTTCAATCTTCATCATTTCATTGTGTATGATATTTCTTCTTTTCTTCTGCAGTGAAATAGTAGGAAGAGAGAGGGAGGAAAGGGAAGCTGACATCTGAATGTCTCCGACCGGCTTCCTCCGCTCTGCTGCCTGAAATAGTAAGGAATAAAGCTGTGTGACAACCAAGTGAGTGCCATCTTTTAGCATTTCCGTGTGTCATAAACTGCTACTACGTATGTTTCGTATCTATTTCTTTTCATGCTTGGTATGTTAACCTATCAAACTCTTTTCTGCTGCTCGTCTGGTGTTGAATATTACCTATGTGAAGACAAACAAATGATGTTCAAGTACAGTCATGGGTTTTAGCTCTTGCTGTTGGTTAAGTCTAACTATACGTTTGGTTGTAAAAATCAATGTAATCCCTATTACACCTCTTAAGAAGAGGTCATGCTACTTTTTATTAAATATGTTTGATTTTTCTTTATCCGAGTATGTATTATTTCATTAGGCGAAATTCGAGTGCCTCGTTAAGAAAAAATTAACCTAAAATAAAGGAAAAGAATATATCTATAAGTGACAGTCGAGTGAGTAATAACCGAAAATCATTGGGACCCGAATTTATGAGTAATAACAGAAAGTTTTATCACTGAAGCTTAAATAAAGATGGGGATGGAGATGAAAAATGGATATCTAAATTGTATTTGTATTAACCATAATGAGGATCTCGAAAAGATCCTTAATTTTTTACGAAGTTAAATTACTATAAGAGTAATTTATTTATTTATTAAAAAAAATCTAATATTTCATAACATGAGTTTAAAAACTATCCATAAATTCTATAAAAAATAATTAAAAAATATCTATATATCACTATAAATATAATTTAATCAAGTTTTATTTAAAATACATGTTGATCGATTTTTGATACATATTTGTAAAAAATATAAATATTTTAAACAAAAGATATAAAAATTTGAAAGCATATATTTAAGCAAAAAATTTAAAAAATATATCAAAAATTATACTAGATAAATCGGAAAATAAGTTTTATATTTTTTATAATCATATAAAAGTTTAAATTTATTCAAAATGAATAGTTCTTGATTTCAAATTTTAAATTACTAAAATTATAAAAAAAAAATATATTGCAGATTGTTTTTAAAAACGACAATAACTTTAAAAATTTATAATAAATTAAATGATTAATTTAGATGAGATAATTTATATAGTTAGAAAATTATTAAATCTGTCGCGACCATTTTAAAACCGAAAGTGTGAAAAATAGCCTGACGAATGAATTTTGTAGAAATCGACTTAATTGCTTTTAATTGTGAAAAAACCAAATTTTATTGAAAAAACATTTTGAATTTTAAAATTAATTTGGAGTCATCACCAGTCACTTTGGTAGGCCAAACACCATAAAATAGACCAGAGATTCTTTTTAAAACATCTTGGGTTCGGGAGTCAGTTACGCGTAAGGACGGCCCTTACGAGCGCCCAAAAATCGGTACCTTTTAATTACACGTGGCATTTCGGTATTTTGAATGATAATATTAATTTAATCCGTCATTGGTAAATAAATATCGTTCGAATAAGAATATCCTTTTGGATAAGAAAATACATTTCTTTTAAATACGAGCTTGAATAAGACGTCCTCTAGATAGGAAACCTTAATTCGTATTTAAAGAAATATAAGTTCTGCCCCAAAAGGTTTTAAAATGCCTGATCGATTATTATCTTGTCGATTTTAAGTTCTAACCTAAAAAGGCTCCATCAATTTAAATATTTAAATCCTATTAAATTATTAATTTCACCGGGTGTATTATGATAACATCCGAATGCACGAACACTACCATTTCGACACCAAACAAAATTAATAATTCTATTAGTGTTACTAATCTTTGCCTAATTAATTTTATTAAATTCTAACCCTAAAATATTTATCATTTTCTATGTTTCGATGACACGCTGAATACGATACCGAAGTACACTCTTGGTCAACATAATGCCATTTCATAATACTGACCACTTAGTGTATCCAAGGTATAAGATTAGAACGCCATTGTTACTAAATTATCTCCCTATTTAATTATTTATTTTATTAAAGTGACTAATCCTAAAGAGGCTCTAATTTAATTTAATCTAAGTGAAATTAAATGTCACATAAACATACATACTACATGACTTTAAAAATGCAAACATAATAAATAATTAAATACAACAAATAAATACAATAAAGTATACAAAAAGATGAAGGAACTAAGTTACTTTCGATTAAAACATGAGAGCTCGAAACAATATTGGGAGGTTCACTTGAAACAATAAGACTTACATAATAAAGAGCAAGAATTAAAGAGGCCAAAAAAGATTAAGCATGAATTAGACTTAATTAGATTATGGTAAATTAATTTTAATCTTAGAAAATTTAATTAAATTCACTTAATCATTTAATTAAATTAATCCTAAGTTTTAAAAATTAAATTATCCCTAATTAAAGTCTAAATTAAATTTTAGGCCAAGGGTTCAAATTAGGATCAAAATAGATTTAACTAGATCAAATTAATTTTAAATCCAACTTAGAAATTAAATTAAATTCAATTAAGAACCTAATTAAATTATTTCTAAGTCTTAAAAATTAAATTAATATCTAATTAACATCTAAATTAATTAAATTTTGAGTTTGGGGTTCAATTAGGGATTAAATTAAATGAAATTTGAGGTTTTAAAGGTTAAATTGAGGATATGGGACTAAATTGAACTACACTTCAAAGCTCGAGGGACCAAGGGAGTAATTTTTTTTGTTTTCACACAAACACTAAAAACCCAGAAAATTAACCCAATTTGGATCAAAACACTCAAGTTTGCTTGGTGTTCTTCTTTGTTCATCAAGAACAAGGATGAACACCAAGAACTTCAACCAAGAACCTCCATGGCTTCTACCCTCTGATCCAACGTCGCCGCACTCCGACGATACCGACATGTTCGCCGGCCACCGCACATAAAATCCCGACCGTCGAAGCTCTTTGCTGGTGACCGTTTCCGGTGCCGAAAACTTCACCGGAAACTTTAAAAACAATCTAAAAACTACCGGAAACCTCATTTTTCATGATCTAAACACTAAAACGCATCAAAATCGATCCTAAAATATCTCTTAGCCATTGGATTTCGCTCAAACAACACCAAATTCAATCGGATTCACTAGAATCTAACACCCCTCTCAACTTTAAACTAATCTTTAAACCTAAGTCAATCAAGTGAATTTCATTAACTAAGATTTAAGTGTTTGATCTAAAAAGTTTCTTTTTTATCCTAAACACACAATCTACAGTAATGAACCACAAAAATTAAACGTAAACCTTACCTCGAACGTGTTTGATCACCTTCCGATAACGCTTCTCCACTTCAAAACCCAAATTCTACTGCTTTGTTCTTCCTCCTTTAGCCCAAAAACAGGAAAAAAACTGATCCCCCCACCTCTCTGCCTTTGTTTTTCGTTCTTTTTTTTCCATTTCCCCTCAAATCATGTATTTGAAATGTAAGTAACCACCTTTCTTCTAACTGTCGGCCAACTCCCATTCCTTATCTCATTATTTTTAAGATTTTTATTTATTTTTTATTTATTTATTTTCTATTTTATTATTTATATATTATTATATTTACCTAGGCCTTAGGCCGAAATTCATGTATGACAGCTGCCCCTCTTTGCTCAATGTTGTAGAGCAGGAGACGAGCAAAGATTGAAAAGACATGAATTTCGCCCTAAACTTAATGGCCTCTGTTACGCTAACAAAGCTTGAAGTTGTTCTTTTCATTATGAAATTCTTCAAGTAAAATAACTGTGACGGCACCCGAGGCTATTCTTCTCATTATGAAATTCCTCGTATCCCGTGGAAACCTGGAGCTGTTCTTCTCATTATGAAATTCTCCAGGGTCTGAAGCTGTTTTTCTCATTATAAATTTCTTCAGACAAAAGATGATGGAATCCGAAGCTGTTCTTCTCATTATGAAATTCTTCGTATCCCGTGGACTTTGGAGCTGTTCTTCTCATTATGAAATTCTCCAAAGTTTAGAAAAATTTGAAGCTGTTCTTCTTATTATGAATTTCTTCAAACTGATCAAGTAATGGAAACCGAGGCTGTTCTTCTCATTATGAAATTCCTCGTCTCCAGGAAATCTGAAGTTGTTCTTCCCATTATGAAATTCTCCAGATCAAAAAGTGATGGAACCTGAGGCTGTTCTTCTCATTATAAAATTCCTCATATTCCGTGAAAGCTTGAAATTGTTGTTGTTGTTGTTTTGTTTGTTCTTTTCCAGAATCAATCTTTGTAGGTTTTTGAATCCTGTTCAAAAGAAATATGATGCATTATTAGTATGATCCTAATGTAGATATTTCTATTATGATGCATGAGTATTGCCTAGAAAGGCACGTATTATCAGTCAATTGTCATTCTGATGAGCCCAATTAACTCTTTCATCTTCTTTCTGCAGTCTTGATGATGTTCCAATTCTTCATCTCACATTAAGAGGCAACCTATGATGACAGTCTTCCTCATAAAGTTGTTTTGAAGCGTCCGTTCAGATTTTCACTTCGAAATTTTCCATTTATTACTCTTTTTGCTTCTTCTTTGAACTGATCCTTATATTAATTTCAGCCACTGTTTGGAGACTTTTCTCTAACATATTCACCATTTTAGGGTTCTGTCTGATCATATGAACATATTCATTTTTACTCTGTTATCCTGATTTGAAAAGCGAATATTACCCGTAACTTTTAAAACAAAATAATGATAAGAAATTTTTTGTATCTAAAAATTCACATGAATTCACTTTCACGATGCTTTGGAAAAAAAGAAAATCTCGGAAGAGAAAAAAGGAATATGTACTGAAGCTTTTAAATGTTTGTGACAAGCATAGAATTATAAATAGTCATGGCAAACAAATGAAAAGAGAAAATCAAGAAACATATGCAAATTCTCAACTGCCTATCACATGCGATCATCTGGGCCTTTTCTCGAAATATAGATTTAAAACAGATCTGCTCGTCTAACAGTTCTTCAAATGAGGATCCAACTTTGCAAACACGAAACCCCTTCTTAACTACTAGATAACTGAGAGGTATAGATTGTCGGATGCCTACTATCATACATCTGAGCCGCCATTCATGGTTTTCGACTCAAATTCTCCTTTGGTCTCAAGACGCCTTTTGCGGGTTTTCATCTTGACCCCTCCTTTCTTTTTATCATTCATTTTCTTATGAAACACCCTTTCAGGTTTTCGCTTCATTCTTTTTTCATTTTATTTTTTTTCTTTTTCTTTTTTCATTTTTCTTTTTCTTCATTTTTTCTTTCTTTTTTCCTTTTTATTCTTCAGGCGTAATACCTCTTAATTGAATCGGAATTTACAGGCTTATGAAATTCTTTTCTGTCCATTTCAGCCAAGATCATTGCGCCTCCGGAAAAAACCTTTCTGACAACATATGGCCCTTCCCAATTCGGCATCCATTTCCCACGAAAATCATGTTATATCGGCAAGATCTTTTTAAGCACTAGATCACCCTCTTGGAATTCTCGCGGTCGAACTTTCTTATCATGAGCTCGAATCATCCACTTCTGATACATTTGGTTATGGCAAATAGCTTTCAGCCGTTTTTCTTCAATCAAATTCAACTGGTCCAAACGAATCTGTACCCATTCTACATCATCCAGTTTCACTTCTGACAATACTCGAAGAGATTGAATTTCAACTTCTAATGGTAACACTGCTTCAGTCCCGTATACTAGAGAATATGACATTTCCCCGGTAGAAGTTCTCATCGACGTTCGGTACGCAAACAAAGCAAAAGGAAGTCTTTCATGCCAGTCTTTGTACGTTTTTGTCATCTTTGATATGATCTTCTTGATGTTCTTGTTAGCCGCCTCAACTGCTCCATTCATCTTCGGTCGGTATGCTACGGAGTTGTGATGAATTATTTTGAACTGCTCACAGATTTCTGCAATCATTCTATTGTTGAAATTGATAGCATTATCTGTGATGATGCGTTCTGGTAGACCATATCGGTAGATAATCTCTTTCTTCAAGAACTTGCAAACTGTTGTTCTTGTGATGTTAGCATAAGAAGTAGCTTCTATCCACTTGGTGAAGTAATCGAGAGCCACTAGGATAAAGCGATGCCTATTCGAAGCCTTTGGGTGAATCTGCCCAATTAAATCCATTCCCCATACAGCAAAAGGCCACGGTGAATTCACAGTATGCAATGGTACTGGTGGAGAGTTGATCTTATCTGCATAAATCTGGCACTTGTGACACTTCTTGGCATACTCTATGCAATCTCCTTCCATAGTAGACCAGTAGTATCCATATCTCATTATTTTTCGTGCCATTGAAAAACCATTGGCGTGCGTACCACAAATCCCATCATGTACTTCTTCAAGAATACTTTTAGCTTCACGAGCATTGACACATCTCAATAACACCTGATCTCTGGTCTTTCTGTATAAGACGTCGCCATCTAACACATACGTGGCAGCCATTCTTCTGATTGTTCTTTTGTCATTGTCATTAGCTTCAAGCGGATAAGCCTGAAACATGATGTATTGTAGGATGTCGAAGTACCAAGGATTACCATCCTCTTCTTCCATGTTGCAATAATGAGAATATGTTTCATAACTTTGCATTCGGATCAACATCATGTCTTTTGGTCTATTCGCTTGGAATACTGAAGCCAATGTAGCTAAAGCATCCGACATTTGGTTGTCTTCCCTAGGGAAGTATGCAAAAGTTATCTTCTCAAACTCTTCGATTAGCTCCAACACTAACTTACGATATTCCATCAGTTTTGCGTCTTTAGTCTCTCATTCCCCATACAACTGATAAATAACCAGGGCTGAATCCCCGTACATTTCTAAGGGTCTTATCTTCCTTTCTATTACGGCCTTCAATCCCATAACACATGCTTCATATTCTGCCATGTTATTAGTACACAAAAATTCCAGCTTACTCGTGAGAGGATAAT
Organism: Abelmoschus esculentus; assembly: GCA_035048815.1. Lineage (NCBI taxonomy): Eukaryota > Viridiplantae > Streptophyta > Magnoliopsida > Malvales > Malvaceae > Abelmoschus > Abelmoschus esculentus. The sequence continues at coordinate 4,355,479 of JAUCBN010000038.1, forward strand.
GCATACCATTTGGGGCAATCAACACAGCTTCGATTCCCCGCCCTAGAGCATTAACTACTTCAGCGAAATACAATCTCCATTTCTTGATTTCATCATCTTCTTCTACAAAAATGGTCATCACATCCTCTTCTGGAAAATCGAAATTCAGAGGCTCATACTCATCTGAAACTCTACTTGCAAGAAAATCAGCTATAACACTCCCTTTAACTACCTTCTGGCTCACATACAATATGTTAAATTCAGACAACAGTATCTGCCAGCGTGCTAATCTCCTAGTTAGAGCTGGTGTTTCCATCAGAAACTTCAACAGACCAAGCTTCGATATCAACCATGTCGTATGGTATAACATGTATTGTCTGAGCCGTCGAGTAACCCAAACAAGCGCACAACACATCTTCTGGATAAATGAGTACCGTACTTCACACTCGGTAAACTTCTTACTCAAGTAATAAATTGCCCTTTCTTTCTTCCCAGTATCATCATGTTGTCCCAGCACACATCTCATAGAATTCTCAAACACCGTTAGGTAAAGAATCAATGGTCTTCCAGAAACAGGTGCCGTCAATACTGGTGCATTTGATAAGTATTGTTTGATCTTGTCCAACGTTTCCTAGCATTCATCGTCCCATTCACATGGATTATTCTTCCGCAGCAGCTTAAAGATTGGATCACATCTATCAGTTAATTGAGAAATAAACCGAGAGACATAATTTAATCTTCCGAGGAATCCCCGAACTTTTTTTTGAGTTTTCGGAGGCGGTAAATTCTGAATTGCTTTGACTTTATCTGGATCAATTTCGATGCCTCATCTGCTAACAACAAAACCGAGCAACTTGCCGAATGTAACCCCAAAAGTACATTTGTTAGGATTGAGCTTCAACTGGTACTTTCGTAGTCTCTGAATAACTTTTTCAAATTCTGAACATGCTCATCTTCTGTTTGAGACTTGGCTATCATATCATCCACATAAACCTCAATCTCTTTATGCATCATATCATGAAACAGCGTCACCATAGCTCTCTGATATGTTTCCCCAGCATTCTTCAATCCGAAGGGCATAACTTTATAGTAAAACGTGCCCCACAGTGTAGTAAAGGTTGTTTTCTCCATATCCTCCGGGTTCATTTTAATCTGATTGTAACCCAAGAAACCATCCATGAAGGAGAACCATGAATACCCCAAAGTATTGTCAACCAGAACATCTATATAAGGCAAAGGGAAATTATCTTTCGGACTTGCCTTATTTAGATCTCTATAATCCACACACATTCGCACCTTCCCATCTTTTTCGATACCGAAACTATGTTTACCACCCATTCTGGATATGCAGCCACCTATAAGAATCCCGCATCAATCTGTTTCTGAACCTCTTCTTTGATTTTCAACAGCATTTCTGGTCTCAACCTTCTAAGCTTCTGCTATACCGGCTTGCGTTATGGTCTAATTGGCAACTTGCGTACTACGATGTCAGTATTCAAACTTGGCATGTCTTGGTAGGACCACGCAAAAACATCCTTGAACTCTTGCAACAGATCAATCAAATTTTGTTTTGCCCCAGGTGAAAATGTTGCCCCGATCTTGACTTCTTTTTTCGACTCTTCAGTGCCTAAATTCAAAATCTCTATTTCTTCCTTGTAGGGTATGATCTTTTTATCTTTCTTTTCCACCAATCTCAATAATTCTTCAGGAACCTCATAATCTACATTATCTTCACACTCATTGATTTCTGTTAGACAAGAGGTCCTTTCTAAATCTATTTTGGGATTAGGCTCAGAATCACTCATATGATCATTGATTGGGAACCTGCGAAGAAAACTTATATATTTGGAAAAGAATAATAAATGAAGGAATTAATGAATGGATAAATAAATGCATAAATAAATGAATAAAAGAAACTGAAAATGTTTGCCATTTGAGAAATAAAAGAAACATCGTTTTTACTAGTGAAAATACGTAAAAAGTTTCCTACAGAAAATCCCTTATACCCGCAGGCAAAGGTATAAAGTGGTTCATGGCATTACTCTGATTTAAAAACTATAGGTAAATCTTCCACAGTCTAGTATTTCAGAGTCTCGCCAGGGAAGCATGAACGGATTCCTTCCAGAAAATTCATCCTCGGACCTTCAGAAATTCCTCCCACAAACAGACCATCAAAAGTATGCCCAAAAATATCTTCCTCCTGCAGTCTAATTGCATCTTAACGATTCTTCTTGGCCTGCTCTGTGACATTCACAAGCCCATAAGAGATAAAGTCAATCTTTGAACTTAACGGGACTGACCTCTTGGCTGCAACTTTCCCATATTTCTTCCAAAATGCCTCTATTGAAAATCCCAGTCCACTTCGACCCTTTTTCATAACCACGGGTCTTGGGCGTAAGCTTCCTTGCAACTTCCTTCCTAATCCTCTTCCAGTTCTGGTCCTTTATCGAGAGTCTGATTAACGTTCATCTTTGTACAATTCGACAATCTAGGGCATAGAAACTTCACACCTTTGGCCACGAACGCAACGTTGATGAACTCCAAGGCCCTGAATGAACACTCTAACGCATCCTCGTTTGCCTGAATGTACGGTGTATCAGTAGAAACTAAAGCAATAATGTTTTCTTCCGCTCCAACACATACCAACTTTTCATCAATTACGAACTTCAATTTCTGGTGCAGAGATGACGACACTGCCCCGGCAGAATAAATTCAGGGTCTTTCGAGCAATTAATTATAAGTGGGCTTAATATCCATAACAACAAAATCCACATTGTATACAGACGACCCAATCAGTAGTGGTATTTTTATTTTGCCCAATACATCCTTCGTGGTTCCATCGAATGCTCTAACCACATTCTAGTAGCTTTTCATATGAGCAACATCCACAGACAACCTTTGCAAAGTCACCATAGGCAAAACATTCAGCGCCGAACCATTATCAATCAGCACTTCTGGTACTACATGACCCTTACAGTGAGTCGTAATATTCAGAGCTTTGATAGACCCTATTCCACCATCCAGGATCTCATCATCAGTAAACGTTATATAATTGTCTGCAGTAATATGGTTCACAATTCGGTCCAGCTTGTTCACTGATATATCCTTCAGAACGAACGTTTGGTTCAACACCTTTAGCAAAGCATTGCGGTGTCCCTCGGAACCCAATAATAGATCTAGAATAGAAATTCTAGCCGGCTGTTTCTTCAAATGCTTGACAACATTATACTCACTGTGCTTTAAAAACCTCAGGAACTCATGTGCTTGTTCTTCAGTAACTGGCTCATTCACTTTCGGCACTAGCTCTTCAAAAATCTTCTTCTTCTCGACATTCTTTCCCTTCTCTTCTTCCTTCTCTTGAACTGATGAGTAGCATCTTCCACTCCTCGTGAAATGACCCACTTCGTTCACTGGTTCTTTTGTCTCAACCTTGCTCTCAACCTTGGGCTTTTCTGGTTGTATCTCCTCGGTAGTCTTTGAACTGCTTGGCACGGTTACACTTGTAGTGTAATTCTAAGGAATCCTCTGAGTATCCTTGAACGAAAAAGGTACTGGAGGAGTAATCACTATACGAGGGGTCGGCTTTACCTCCCCTGATGAATTATTACCCTTTGGTCGGGTCGAAATAATCAACGGCCTATTCGCGTTGTATTTTGGCATGGTCCTCTCAGACGTGCACACGTCCATCATCCTTCTCTCTCCGATCTTAGCAAAAAACTCTACCTCCCTGTTATCCATCATCCCCTGTAGCAGACTTCTGAACTCAACACAAAACTGGATATCATGTCCCAATTCTTGGTGATAATCACATTACAGACCTGCCTCAATTGGTTCCTTCAACATCATCATCTCTTGGCATATAAGCCCATTCTCAAACAACTGTCTGAACACCCACTTTAAAGGCGATCTGATCTCTGATACACTCACCTTAACCTGCCTTATCTGGTCCTCCTCAATCACATTCACACCCCGACCACCATGCTTTGGCAACGGGTTCGTGGATATACTGGGTTCGTCAAACTTCAAAACCCCAGTATTGATCAGGTTCTGAACTATTCTTTTGAATGCAGTATAGTTCTCAATACTATGCCCCTGAACCTTAGAATGATACTCGCACTGAGCCTTCTGATCATACCAGTATGGATACGGAGGTTGAAGCAATAGGATGTAATACGGACGTATCATATCTGTATCGTAGAGCTGAGTGTATAACTCGGCATACGTTATAGGGATGGGCGTAAAACTTGGCTTCTCCCATTTCAAATCCTTCTTGTTTGAGTTCTGCGAGCTACTTGCTCCTCCTTCTGGCTTTGAGATCGTTATATTTCTCGGCGCCTCATATACAATGACGCTATTCACTTCATTTTCCTTCTTCTTGAAACTCCTCTTGGAACTATCGGACCCTTCTATCCTCCCGCTCTTAATGGCTGCTTCAACAAGTTCTCTCACAACGACAATATGGGAAAAACTTTACATTAAAGTATTGGTGAACAAGCGATCATACATCAGACCTTTCAATGTCTCCACAAACATATGGGTCATTTCGCTCTCAATCAATGGAGGTTGTACTTGTGAAGCCAAATCCCTCCATCTATGAGCGTATTGTCGGAACATTTCATTCGACCTCTGGCTCATTTGCTACAACATAATTCTGGTAGGCCCCATTTCTGATACATGTTTGTAGTTTTCCATAAAGGCGCGATTTAAATCTTTCCACGTTTTTATATTTTCTCGGCTCAGCTGTGTATACCATCGGATCGCTGAACCTGTCAAACTGTCCTGGAAACAGTGAATTAATAAATTCTCATCCTTATTAAAGGCAACCATCTTTCTGTAGTACATAGTCATATGTGCATTTGGACATGTCGTTCCATCATATTTCTCGAAATCCGGCATCTTAAACTTTGGCAGTAAAACCAGATCAAACACTAACCCCAAGTCAAATACGTCGATGCTTTTATCGGTCCCTTGTATCTCTTGTATTCTCGCCTCTAACGCTTTGAAGTGATCAGCATACTTTTTCTCCATGTATTGTCTCATATTTTCCACCTCATTCATGAAATTAAGATCTGGAACTTCCTCGACATTCGGAGAAACAAAATCAGCAACTTCAACCGGGTGACTTGCAGATACCCCGCTAAATTGAATTGTACTTTTGTAGATTGAACCTCTGGTTGCCCCATTATATGAGACGTAGTTTCCGTCTGTCCTTCCATCTCATTCGATCCTCCTTACGGTGCTTTACCCTTCTCTGAATCTTTTGGACGCATCAGAGCGGTCAACTGACTGATAATAATCACCTGAGCTTTGGTGATACTATCTTTCATAATATTCTTTATGTCATCCAGCTGATTCTGAAATTCTACACGATCGTCTTCTAACTTCTTTAATCTTTCTTCTGTTCCCATCTTTTTAGTACGTGACTGAGTTGAATATGAATGCGGAATGATTGCAACTTAAATATTCACTGCCATAGAACCCTTTTATTATTGACATTTAATTTTAAAATTAGCAAGTAATATGATACATGAATGCATGTATGCAATAAGGCATTGTATTCGAAGAACAGTATTTAAAAACATCCGTTTCACCTAAAAAGTTCATATAAAGGAAAGACAATCAATTATCCGCTTAAAGAAAACTGCTAGCTCTAATGCCTAGATTGGTCAACTCATGGAGCAAGCGTACAATCACTTCTCCATGCTCTTGCTCAATATCCGGCTGCTTCAGGAGAGTTGTAGCTTCCTTCGACAGTATCTGTACATAAGAGGCAATACTTTCTACTTGCCCTTTGAAATTGACTAACTCGTTATTCTGATTTCGAACGGTGCTTTATGTTGCTTCGTATTTTGCTTTCCATGTTCCTCTAGTGTCCTGGCATAAAGCTCCCTCGTACCTTGTTAATTTCTCACTCAACTCTTGGACCTTGTTTTCAAGAGAGATTACCTTCTGTTGTAAACCTTTTTTTTCTTTTTCCATCTGAACCTTGTCTTCATTGTGGTACTTGGTAATCAACTTTTCCAACTGCGTCACTTGGTTCGTCAATTCAAAATTCCTCGCTTGCTCGTTCTCTAGCTTCTTCTTGGCCTTGTATTTTGCTTCCCTTGCTTCGCGACACTTTCGTTCATAGATCCTCTTGTACTCTTTCTTTTCTTTCTCCATCCTACTTAGACAATCAGACAAATCTTCAATCTTTCTACTCTCGCTTCCTTTCCGAAACTTCTTCTTATGTCTTTCGTACATCTCTTGTGCTTGTTTCAAATCCTGGCTTAGCTTCTCATTTTGACTAATCAGCTCCTTCTCTTTTCTTTTATGTGTTGACTCTTGATACTTTGTCATATTTAACTCCTACGTAAGATCATAAATCCTTTTTTCATACCTCTGCGAATCTAACTCTCGATCATGCTTTAATTTCTTTATTACGGATGGTGCTTCTTGTGCTGTTCCACTCGTCGATCCGGTAATCCTTGGTATCTCCTGAAAGGACTTATCGTTCACCCTGTATGTTCTCCATTCGTCATACCCGGCCATAATCTCCAAACTTTGATAAGGTTGAACTTTCCTGAGTGTCTTCCATACCTTCAAAATTGTATAATTCCTAGATTTATACCCATCTGTTTTGTGTGCGTATTCGAAACCTGCCATTCCAGCTGTAGCAGGTATGAACTGCCTAGATCCGAACTGTCTGAAAACTAAAAGTGGGCAATAAGCTGTTCCACCCCAAACTCCTAGCAATAGGACCCAATCTAACTCCCCATATCTGTACAAAAATGTCGTTCCTCTACACAACCAGCAGGCCTTCCAAACGACATCTACGTCCGTCAAATTCTGAAAGAGTTCTTCCCACTGTCTCTCGTCCTTCTTCTCTATGATGCAATCTTTCAGATGCTCCGAAATGGGCGAATATGAACTGGTATACCTTAGTGCATGATATGGTGGATTCCAGCGGTGACCTCTGAACCAGACTTCTAATAATTGTGCACAACCCCAAAATTTCCCTTCACTTGATTTTTTGCATGCTGTTAAAGATCTGTATGTCTCCGCCAAGATTGCAGGAGTTGGATTCACGCCTTTAGATAACCTCTCGAAAAGCCCAACAGTGGATGGGTCTATGTGTTCCTGAGTCCTCAGAAATAACATTAATCCATAAATGCAAAGGGCATAGATTCTTCTAATCTTAGAGGGCTCTTCACGACTGTCCACTATCAACTCTTTCAAGACTTTTCAATTGACTCTCTGCTTATCCTCGTTCATATCTTTACTATCACGATTGGCGAGCTTCTCATCCCAAAGCTCTTTCTCTTTTCTTGTAACCTGCATCAACTTCTTCTTGAATCTTGAAGTATTGTTCGGCTTAACATAGATCTTATCTCTCTTGACCACGGGACTGTTGATCAAAATCCCATACTCCTCCAATGTAAGAGTCATGTCAATTCATCCAAAAGTAAAACAATTATATGTCGGGTTCCAAAATTGCGTCATTGCTCTGAGTAGTTGTCTATCTACAGGCACCTTCAATAGCAACGCTATATCCCTGAATTCCTTCTTAAACTATTCCTTCATACCATTAGTCCATTGATCCCAGATTTCTCGGACTTCTTGAAGACATGGATTCTAAGCTGTATTGATTCTCACATAACCTTTCATTACCGACACATTTTCCGGTGATAAACTATCTCCTTTCTCGTGTTGGACTTCCTCTGACCATGCCCAAACGTCCGTATTTTCTTCTTCAGCAATGAACACTTCAGACATTTTTGGATACTTTTAATTTTACTGTTTCTCGAATTTAATGCAAATGCAAATGATATGACAAATAAATAAACAAAATAGTAAAGGAAAAAACAAAACAAAATTCGTGTTAGTACAGTGAATACAAGAATTAAACAAAATAATCACAAAAAAGAATTGTGCTTAAAAATAACCAAAGAGCAGTTTAAATTGCGTAAAAATAACCAGAGAGCAGTTTAAATTACATAAAAATAACCAGAGAGGAGTTTAAATTGCATAAAAATAACCAGAGAGCAGTTTAACACAGAAATCCTAATTTTCTGCGGCATTTCGATAGCATACCGCCTTATCTTATGGTCCTTGTCTGTCTCTATTAGGGGTAGGTTTCTACTCTACACATGTGGGTTTAGATCTAGACTCGGGGTTCCCGAACTTTCGTCATCGCCTACTACGACGATAAGACATCGATTCGGTAGTATAGGTCCCTTACAACGGAGGTGAAGACCTCACGATGCGTAAGGTTAGCATACCGGAAGTAGATAGAAATCCGAAACTCGGAGCTGGATAGCATAACGTCGGACAATATCTAACTCCCACTCAAGGATAAAAGCTCGGGTAGAGAGCTGATGCATGAATGATAGATATATCACACAAAATGAAAATACCATCCTTATCCAAACGATATTTATTTGACAATAATGAATTAAATTAATATCTATATTCGAAATACCGAAATGCCACGTATAATTAATAATTAGGCCTGACTCACAAAAATTTTGTCTCCAGCGGAGTCGTCAAGCTGTCGCGATCATTTTAAAACCGAAAATGTGAAAAATAGTCTGGCGAATGAATTTTGTAAAAATCGATTTAATTGCTTTTAATTGTGAAAAAAATTTATTGAAAAAACATTTTGAATTTTAAAATTAATTTGGAGTCGCCACCAGCCACTTCGGCACCATAAAATAGACCAGAGATTCTTTTTAAAACATTTTGGGTTCGGGAGTCGGTTACGCGTAAGGACGACCCTTACGAGCGCCCAAAAATCGGTACCTTTTAATTACACGTGGCATTTTGGTATTTCGAATCATAATATTAAATTAATCTGTCATTGGTAAATAAATATCGTTCGAATAAGAATATCCTTTTGGATAAGAAAATACATTTCTTTTAAATACGAGCTTGAATAAGACATCCTCTAGATAGGAAACCTTAACTCGTATTTAAAGAAATATAAGTTCTGCCCCAAAAGGTTTTAAAATGCATGATCGATTATTATCTTGTCGATTTTAAGTTCTAACCTAAAAAGGCTCCATCAATTTAAATATTTAAATCCTATTAAATTACTAATTTTACCGGGTGTATTATGATAACATCCGAATACACGGACACTACCATTTAAACACCAAACAAAATTAATAATTCTATTGGTGTTACTAATCTTTGCCTAATTAATTTTATTAAATTCTAACCCTAAAATATTTATCATTTTCTACGTTTCGATGACACACCGAATACGATACCGAAGTACACTCTTGGTCAACATAATGTCAATTCATAATACTGACCACTTAGTGTATCCAAGGTATAAGATTAGAACGCCATCGTTACTAAATTATCTTCCTATTTAATTATTTATTTTATTAAAGTGACTAATCCTTTGAGGCTCTAATTTAATTTAATCTACGTGAAATTAAATGTCACATAAACATACATACTACATGACTTTAAAAATGCAAACATAATAAATAATTAAATACAACAAATAAATACAATAAAGTAAACAAAAAATAAATTATTTGTTTATGTTTGCATTTTTAAAGTCATGTAGTATGTATGTTTATGTGACATTTAATTTCACTTAGATTAAATTAAATTAGAGCTTCTTTAGGATTAGTCACTTTAATAAAATAAATAATTAAATAGGGAGATAATTTAGTAACGATGACGTTCTAATCTTATATCTTGGATACACTAAGTGGTCAGTATTATGAAATGGCATTATATTGACCAAGAGTGTACTTCGGTATCGTATTCGGTGTGTCATCGAAACGTAGAAAATGATAAATATTTTAGGGTTAGAATTTAATAAAATTAATTAGGCAAAGATTAGTAACACCAATAGAATTATTAATTTTGTTTGGTGTCGAAATGGTAGTGTCCGTGCATTCGGATGTTATCATAATACACCCGGTGAAATTAATAATTTAATAGGATTTAAATATTTAAATTGATGGAGCCTTTTTAGGTTAGAACTTAAAATTGACAAGATAATAATCGATCATGCATTTTAAAACCTTTTGGGGCAGAACTTATATTTCTTTAAATACGAGTTAAGTTTTCTTATCTAGAGGACGTCTTATTCAAGCTCGTATTTAAAAGAAATGTATTTTCTTATCCAAAAGGATATTCTTATTCGAACGATATTTATTTACCAATGACGGATTAAATTAATATTATTATTCGAAATACCGAAATGCCACGTGTAATTAAAAGGTACCGATTTTCAGGCCCTCGTAAGGGTCGTCCTTACGCGTAACCGACTCCCGAACCCAAAATATTTTAAAAAGAATCTCTGGTCTATTTTATGGTGTCTGGCCTACCCAAGTGGCCGGTGACGACTCCAAATTAATTTTAAAATTCAAAATGTTTTTTCAATAAAATTTGGTTTTTTCACAATTAAAAGCAATTAAGTCGATTTTTACAAAATTCATTCGCCAGGCTATTTTTCACACTTTCGGTTTTAAAATGGTCGCGACATGAACCGTTAAAAATCTAACAATGATGACATATCATATGCATATGATAATATATTTTAAATAATATGACATCTAATCTATCAAATACATATATATGAAATATAATTTTATCGAATATAAAATATAAAACAATTAAAATTTAAATAAAATATTAAAAAATAATTAATTCTAAAATAAAAAGCTACTAAACATTCTCAACCCTAACTACAATAGAATCAAAGTCTTATCTTAAAAAAATAGAATCAAAGTCCTATCTTAAAAAATATGAACACAGTTCAAAATTAATTAATTTTTAAGATATGATTTTGATTCTATCGTAGTTAGGGTTGAGAATGTTTAGTAACCTTTTATTTTAGAATTAATTATGTTTTTAATATTTTATTTGAATTTTATTGTTTTAAATTTTATATTCGAATAAAATTATATTTCATATATATATATGTGTGTGTGTGATAGGTTAGATGTTATGTTATTTAAAATAGGCATAAAGATAATTTTCACCCTTAACGTTTATATTTTTTGTCATTTTGGCCCCTATTCTTTTTTTGGGATAAATTTAACCCTTAACCTATATCTTTTTAACAAATAACTCATTTTTTAACTACCATGATAACTAAACCGTTAAAAATTTAATAATGATAATATATCATATATATGTGATAATATATTTTAAATGACATAGAATATAACCTATTAAGTATATAGAATATAATTTTATTCCAGTATAAAATATAAAATAATTAAAATTTAAATAAAATATTAAAAATTAATTAAATCCAGAACAAAAATTTACTAAATATTCTCAACCCTAACTAAACTAAAATATCTTTATAAAACCCTAAAACTCCGATTTAGATTAAAACTAAATACCTAAATTCTAAACTAAAATAATAAAGATCCAATTGATTATTATCAAAATCATTTATTTTTGATTCACCGGTAACAAACTATACAAAACTTTTTTCTTTTTAGATTATGCCCATACCTTTTTAGATAAAATTTTGATTTTACTATAGTTAAGGTTGAGAATGTTTAGTAGCCTTTTGTTTTAGATTTAATTATTTTTAATGAATAAAAAATTAATTTTTAATATTTTATTTTAATTGTTTTATATTTTTAGATTAAAATAAAACTATATTCCACGTGTATGTATTTGATATGCTAGATGTTAGATCATTTAAAATATATTATTACATATATGACATATCATTATTAAATTTTTAACGGTCAGTTATCATGATAGTTAAAAAATGAGTTATTTGTTACATAGGTCAAGGACTAAATTTATCCCAAAAAAATGAGGGCCAAAATGACAAAAATTATAAACGTTAAGGGTGAAAATTATCTTTATGCCTTTAAAATATATTATCATATGCATATGACTTGTCATCATTATTAAATTTTTAACGGTCTAGAAGATGATAGTTAAAAAATAAGCTATTTGTCAAAAACGTATAGGTTAAGGGCTAAATTTATCTCAAAAAAAGAATAAGGGTCAAAATGATAAAAATTATAAACGTTAAAAGTTAAAATTATCTTTATACCAATTAATTTATCAGTTATGTTTATAATTTTAAAGAATTAATATTGAGTATTTATTTTAATATATTAAATCTTATTTATTTTTAGGTGCAAAGATGAATAAAAATCATAAATATTCGTAAAAGATTAATATAAAAACAAAAAATTCTTAGAATATTTAATAAAGATTCTCTAAAACCATACTTAAAATTATTATAAAAAATAAAAAAATATAAAATCATATTCGTCTTGTATCATTGATTGTTGATGATGGAAAAAAAACACGATACCACAATGAGCAAACGCAAAAAATCCATGATACTAGAGATCGAGGTATACGGGGTGAAGAGGGATAATCGTTTTTTTTATTTTTTATTCTTTATTTAAATTTTAAAAAATTAAATTTTTATAAATTTATCTATTTATTTTTAAATATTTATATTTTATTCTTTTAACTTTAAATCCTGACTTTATCTCGACATAAAACTACCACACATAATCAATTTTAATCACTATTTGATATCCCTCGCTCCACTTTGATTTTGTTATCATTTTTTATTACTCTTTCGATTTCAGTATCTTGTCATAATTAATCTGGACCGATCTATATCGTGCACTTAATTTTGATGAATAAATCTATTAACAAAAATTAATTTTTACATACACAATATACCGTTCTTAAGACTTATTTAAGTAAACCTAAATTGCTTAAAAATTAGGCTTCACCGTAGCTTCATTATATTCCATAACACTCAACGGACCCATATCACAATATTGAAGTGCGTAAAATGTCTTCATTAAATATTTATTTACAGACATAAAAATATATCTAATGATAAAATAAATTAAATACTTTTAATAAAATATTTAGCACGATAAATATTTATAACAAATTATTATATACAAAGAAATAACCCTATAAAATAAACTCACGTACTAAAATTAAAATTGTAAATAAAATTGAAAAATGTAGAATAATAAAAAGAACCATGATGTAAGAAAAAGAACCTATTATGTTTTTTCGATGTCTCTTATTAAAAATAAAAATTATTTTTTTAATTATATTTTTAATTTTATATCATAAACTCTAAATTTTATATCTTAAAAAATATATTACTCTTAATTTTTTGAATTATAATTATAATCCTAAATTTTAAACCTATTACTTTAATATAGAAATACTAATATAAACACAATAAAAAATACGTGATTTACACCTATAAAAATATAAAATGACATAACAATTATCATATTAATTTTTTGTCAGTATTTTTTCTTAATCAGTATATTAATAATTTTTTAACAATGAATGTCAAAAAAATAATAATAATAAAATATTAAATATATAATTATTTCTATTTTAAAAAATACATTTTTACGGGATTAATAATTAAGTTACCGAATTTTTTCACGCTAATAATAAAGCAAGTAATACCAAACAGACAAGAACATCGGCGATTAAAACGTATCCTATTCATAAAACAATAAATAAATTTAAAAAATCTATGTAAATTCTCCAAACTACCCTCAATGTTCCAACTGACAGGTCTCCCCTTCCGACCATCTCCAAGCTTTCATCTTTCAGAACTTTCCAAGCGTTCTTTGAATTCTCTGAAACCCCCAATTATTACCAGAAGAAAACACCATGGATCTAGCCCCAGAAGAGCTTCAGTTCCTTTCCATACCAGACATACTCAGAGAATCTGTCTCAATCCCTGAAAGATCCCCCAAAGCCTTTAATCTCATAACCTTAGTTCTCATCTTCCCTCTCTCTTTCGCCATTTTAGCTCACTCCCTTTTCACCCACCCCATATTAAACAAGCTTGAATCCCACCCTTTAGGCAACCCTTCACAGACTAGTCACGAGTGGACACTCCTTTTAACCTTCCAGTTCTTTTACCTCATCTTCCTCTTCGGTTTCTCTCTTTTATCCACAGCTGCCGTGGTTTTCACAGTCGCCTCTCTCTACACCTCGAAGGCTGTCTCTTTCTCTTCCACCATCTCAGCCATACCCAAGGTTTTTAAGCGCCTTTTCATAACCTTCGGATGGATTGCTCTCTTGATGTTTGTTTACAATGCCTTGTTGATTGTGTTTCTGTTCATATTTTTCCTTGCCGTTAATACCCAGAACGTCGTTTTATCCTTTTTAGCGTTCATGTTGAGTCTGGTACTATTCATGGGTGTTCACGTTTACATCACGGCGCTATGGCATTTGGCCAGCGTGGTATCAGTGCTCGAACCCATTTACGGGCTTGCAGCAATGAAGAAAAGCTACGAGTTGTTGAAAGGGAGGGCAACTATGGCTTGCATTCTAGTTTTAGTGTATTTAGCAATCTGTTCTGTGATTGGAGGTACCTTTGGGACCGTGGTGGTGCATGGTGGGGAACATTATGGGGTGTTTTGGAGGATTGTGGTGGGGGGATTCTTGATCGGTGTTTTAGTGATCGTCAACCTTGTTGGGTTGTTAGTACAGAGTGTCTTCTACTATGTTTGTAAGAGTTATCATCATCAGTTCATCGACAAGAGTGCTTTGCATGATCATCTGGGTGGGTATCTTGGGGAGTATGTTCCTCTCAAGAGCAGCATTCAAATGGAGAACTTGGATACTTGAAATATTGGCAAATCAAGGGTAATTTCTTACTCTATGAAATGCTCCTACTGTTCATCACATACTTGTTCTCCTCCCTATCCTTTTTGTGTTTCTGCAATAAATGTTTTAGCATGTATATGCAACTGTCTTTCTGATGTTATGAAATGATAAATCTTGTATATTAGACTGCAAAATATGTGGCTCTTTCATTTCACCTGTGTTGCCTTCTAGGATTCTCTCAGGATCATGTAATGGGTGTTTGCTTCCTAATTCCATATATTTGTGGTTTGTCTAAGCTGAGTGGAAGCTATAGGTGTGAGAAAAGTGTTCACTGAAGATGGCTAGTTCATGGTTTAGCTACCCTGTGAATTACAGGCTTTTGAGTTCCCCTTCACATTCATCATCTTATACCTTTGAATAGTCTATAATTAATCTTTGTTTTATAAGTATTTGACTTAAATCATTGTGTAATCTTTTTTTTAGAGGTCTTGTACGATCGTTACTGTTGCATATATATACAAATGCCAACCCTTTTTTATTTTATAATTTGGTTTCTCATGTTGATGTTCTTCTGGTTTGAGTAAGCTGTGGTTTTCTGAGCAATGTTACTGGCATGATTAGGGGTGTTAATGAGCCTAGCCGGCTCGCGAGCTACTCGGATTCGATTCGGTCAAAACTCGGCTCGAGTGAGCTTGACTTGGGCTTGGATTCGGCTCGGGATTTAAGCGAGCCGAGCTTATCCAAGTTCGGCTAAAAAAACTCGTGAACAGGCTTGTAATCACTAATTTTATCCGGTCTAAACTTGTGTTCTAATTTTAATTTTAATTCGAATAAAGGGCTTGTATTCGGTAATCAAAATGCAAAAAATAGCACTTGTATTACTTTAATTCTATCAACTTGATATTTTATAAATAATACATATATAGTTATTTTTAGTCCTTTTATTATTCTTTTATTATTATTATTATCTTTACTATTATTATTTTATCTTTTTAGTATTATTGTTATTGTTATTATTATTTATATTATCATCTCTACTATTTTATTCATTATCACTATTAATATCTTTGTTTTTTTTATATATTATTATTATTATTACTATTATTATTATTATTTTTATTATTTCGTTATTATTATTATTATTGTTTTTGTTTTTATTTTTCATCTTTTTATTTATTATAATTATTATTATAATATAAATAAATAAAACATAAATAATCAAGTCCAGAAAGATAATAAATAATGTGACAGTCCAATACAAATATAAAAGCCTGTAAAATGTATTACATAAGCCCATATTAATCTAATTATACGCCTGCTTTACAAAGCCCGTATGATTTAAATATATATTCAAGCCCAATGCATTAAAATTCCTGAGCCCAGATCCGGTCAGAAAACCCTAATCTAATTTATGTTGATCCTTTGCGCAGCCTGATCTAGGTCGTTGGATCTGATTTTGATCCAACGGCTCAGATCAAATAAGAGAACATTCTGGAATCGCCACGCGCACACGCGGCCAGGAGGAGAGCTCCCACGCGCGACTGTTGGGATACCCGAGTGACCTTTCGATCCTCGCGTGCAACACACGTGTGTCCTTTCGATGCCCAAACAATCCCTTCACATTCCGGCGCTCCTTCACCGCCCGATCGTCGCCGTCCGTTCATCGATTCCGACCGGTCGTACATGCGAAAACAGCCAAAAGAAAGGGTCAGAATTCGTACACTAGAGAAACAGATGTCATGGCAATACACGAAGGATAATGGCTAATAATGCGTCAGAACAATCAGAGCAATCCGGCCAAGGGTTTCCAGTACACAACGAACAATTCAGCAAAAGACAGAGATCCAAAAAATAAAGATAACCTTTTATTATTTCTTTTTCCTCTCGGAGGTTTCATGTAATAGGGAGGCTATAAAGAGAAAAACAAAGAGTTGTAAGGTCCCAAAGACCATCATTCGAACAAAAAAGCTATACAAGGTATATTTTCAGCAATCAATCAAAAAGAAATTTTTTTTTTACCTTTGTCTTTCAGCTTCTTCAATCTTTAATATCATCATCTCCTCTCTTCGTCTTGCATGAAATGAAAAGGGGGTCTTCGTTTTCCCTTCGGTTCCGAAGCAAAAAGGATTTACAAATCTTGTTTTTTTGAGTGGAAACAAAAAGGTTTTTTGTTCTGAGAAAGGAAGAATAAAGGCTTGGTTTAGGTCTCGAAAAGGGATTTCGGTCGCTATTTTTGGAATCGTCGACCACCATAAACGGTGATCGGATTTTGGAAACAAAAAGGGGGGGTTTCTGGGTTTTGTCTCAGAATACCAAGAACATCCATGTTCTTTCTGGGTTCTGAAGATCAAAACAGAGGAGAAGGTTATTTTTTCTCTTGGGTGTTCGGTGCAAAGTGGATCAAAGGGGAAACCCTTTTGTTTTTTTGTGTTTTATAGTACTTAAACATTTTAAAAAAGGGCTAATCGTCTCATTAAAACCCTCCGTGCCTTTGAAATCCTCTCCCAGGTCCCTAACACTTTTCCATATTTTTCTATTTGGTCACCTTTCAATTATAATCAATGTTTCAAAATTGGTTTAATTGAATTTTAACCCCTCCTTGCTTTGGCATTTACTTCCATGCCATCCCTCGTTTCAAAATAACGATTGGAGGGCTTCGAAGTTTCTATTTTTATTCAATTTAGTCACTTCCAGTGACATTTTTAAGTCTATATTAAATGTTTATTTCTTGTTTGAATTACATGTTCATTTTATATGGTTTTAGGTTATGTGACATGCATTTTTATTGTTATCATGTAGTATAGTTATTTACATGCCTTAGTACATTTACTTGCTAAGTTTCGGATCTACTCATGCTATGCATTTCTATACTTTTTAGGCTTGTAATATGTTATGCACATATAGTTCTTGTTGTATTTTGTTTATGTCATTTTCTTATGCTTACACTTTGCTTTATTTAGTTACTCATGCATTTTGTTTAATATTTCATTCTATGCATACGTCATCTTTGTAAACTTTACTTGCTTACATATGTTTGTATTTTATTATTCATGAGTATACTTATGTCACATTTATCTCATTTTTGTTGTATTAGTAATTTACTATTTATCTATGTTTTTTATGTGTATTATTTTATATCTTATCTTTTGTACCTTTCATTGTGTATAGTTTATTTGTAATCTTTTTTTCATTCTATTATGTTTTTTGTTTTCGTCATATTCCTTTTATGTACTTATCGTACCATGTCTTAATTGTTTGCATAGGTTTTGTTTATATTTATTTGTTCATCAGTCACACTATTGTTCTTCAAAATTTAAACATCTTATTTCTTTGTATCACTATTTATGTCCTCTTGCGTTCGTATTATTAGTTATATCGTTGTTTTATTTTGCTATATCACATTTTACATTTGTTAATTAATGAATTTAATTTTGAACATCTTTATTCGGTCGTAACGGGCCCGCGTTCCAATACAATGGTCGCGGTGTATGCGTTGCCTTCGAATAGAGACCCGGTAAAAATAAAATTGATTCGAATCTTTGAACAAAAAATAATCTAAATGCCACTCTAATTCAAAAATATCCAAAAATTAATTAAGCAGTAATTTATTTTAAAGGTACCAATTTTGGGCAGTTTTCAAACGCTAAACCTGTTTTTAAACCGTAACCGACTCTCGAACCCAAACACTTTGAATCTCTGGTTTTCCGGTGTCCGGTCTACCCAAAAGTGACCGGTGGCGACTCCAAAATTTTTAAACAATCCCAACATTTTTAATCCCTAATTTTAATAAGATTCTCAGTTTTTTAGGATTTCCAAACCCCGATTCCTAAATTTTAAACCCTAAATCTAAAAGTTTCATTTATTAGCCTAATACCTAGTTTTTAAATTAGTGACCCCTATTTTCATTTACACCCAATATTTAAACATTATTTTTTAAAGGGGGATCGCTACAGTTGGCGACTCCGCTGGGGAAAAAAATTTTCAAACGAGTCAAGCCTTGTTTTTAAATACCGCTTAATTAATTTTGGATATTTTGAATTAAGGTGGCAATTAACTTATCATTTGTTTATTAATTCGAAGTTATATCATTTCAACCCGTCTCTTTAAGTAGGGGGAAAATACTAAGGCTTTCGTAAGAATATTGTTCCTTCGTAGGGGCCTAGTAAAGTACCTTCGGGGCTCGATTACCCTATGTCTTCGTAGGAATATTGTTTCCTCGTATGGGCATAGCGAAAGGGTCCTCCCGAATTAAACTCGATTGAGATGAGCCTATAATGGGTGATGATCGGGGGCCTTGCTACTCTTAGAAGAGGACAGCAAGGACAATTCGGGTACCTTCTAGAACCAAAATTGCATTTAGAGAACTAGTAAACCCACCCCATTAGAGCCATGCGGATAGCCTAGGTGAATTAGGTATGATATCTAGATTTTGTTTATCTTGCTCTTCTTCTATGTCATTTGTTTACATCATTTATTTGTACTTTTGTTATTTATGGCATCCTTACTAACACATTTCCCTTTTCTTTTTGTTTGTTTTGTTTTCTTTTGTTTTCTTTTTTCTTTTTTTTGCATTCTTTTTGCATTCCTTTTTAAAGGTGTTGATTCGAGTGGTTTGCCCGCTTTGAGAGCTTTCATTATGGATAAAAGTCTTCTAGGTGACCAAGATAAGAACTCAGTAATCCGACACTGGTCCGAAGTCAATCAAAAGGTCTTTGGAGACAATCAACCAAGTGAACGCATTATGCCCGGGTACACGTATGTTAGTTTACAACAAAATGATTTGTATGAGCTAAAAGAGATATGGGAAAGTTGGGAAGCGAGAGTACAAGACCAATTCCGTGAAAATTATGGGGATATAGCTCAGTTGATATATGTTAGAATTAATCAGCCTTTGCTCAGAGCCGCTTTTCAGTTCTGGAATCCCGCTTTTTGTTGTTTTACCTTCAATAGGAACGATTTGATGCCAACAATAGAAGAATACACAGCTTTGATAAATAGAAGAAATGTCAACAAGGATTGGATCTACTCGAAGCCTCCTAAGTCTCAGAATTACCATTCGAAGTTAAGTTCTCTAGCCGGAATGAGTGATGCGTCGGTTAAAGGAATAATTCAGGTTCGGGGAGAAAGTATTGCATTTTCATGGGAGAGTATCCGGGACATAATACCAGTACATCCGGATGAGGAAATGAAGATGGATTTGTTTGCTATAGGCATATACGGATTGATTATTTTTCCTCGAGTATTGGGCAATATAGATGTGGCCATTCTTGACTTATTCGATCGTTTAAAGAAGAAGGCTAATCCGGTAATGGCCATACTAACAGAAACCTTCATTTCTTTGAATGCCTGTCGGAAGCATGAAGAGGGACGTTTCAGAGGGTGTGCACAGCTTCTTCAGGTATGGATACAGAGTCACTTTTGGAAGGAGTCAACTCAGGTCTTGTCCGGTATATTTCAAGGAAGTTTCTCCCCGGTGCGAGAATATTTAGCTAGAGAATGGCGAGAGGACCTCGATAAAAGAAAATGGTCGGAAATCTTCAGGAATCTGCGGGATGATGATATTGTGTGGAGAGTTCCGTGGATGGGTCACGAATTTCATTTCCTTTACAGAATCGGAGACTACAATTGGGTCATGATGATTGGCTTACACGGAGGAATTGCCTGTGCACCTCTTCTGGTATCTAGACAGTTTGGATCTCGCCAGTTTGTTCCCTTTACGGCAGGTTTGAGTGAAGCCGAGTTCCCTTTTAAGAATGAGTATCGACCTAAGGTTCAGAAGATAACAAGGGCGTGGGGCTACTGTTACCGCATTCGAGTAGAAGGGAGTAATCAAGGAATGACCACTCCGGACTATGATCTTTGGAGACGTATCAGGGTTAACGACAAAATCCCGATATCCGACCATGAGCCTACAATGACGTTGGAAGAACACATGCGCATCGTCCCTTCTGAAGCCGATATACTAAGGAGTGAGATGGATGAGGTCAGGAAACAGATGGAGGAAATGAAGGCACAGTATGCGGAAGAACTATACAAAGTAAGTTTGGATCTCGATGTCAAGGATGGGACAATTAAACAGCTAAAGAAGAATAATGAAGACTTGAATGAGAAAAATGCCCTCTATCAGAAAGATACCATCAAGCTGTATACTAAGGTGCAAACTGCTAACCGAAAGAAATTTCTCGCCGTAGAGAAGGAAAGGATGAACGGGATTCGTATCCTAGAGGAAGAAAAGGAAAGGGGTAGACAAGCCGTGAATAGGGAAATAGAGATCCGAGAGGCTGAAATTGAGAAAGAAAAGAGGGATGGTAGAAGGGCAATCAGTCAAGAGAGGGAAAGGTACCGGGAAGAGAAGGAGAAAGGAAAACAAACTGTAGCGTGGGAAAGAGAAAACACTAATGCATGGAAGAGAAGGGCTCAGGAAAATAAGAATCGTTTTTGTGAGATGCAAAATCTGTATGTCTCTACTTCTGAAACTTTGAAACAGTGTCAAGCTCAGAATGCTCTGTTGGAACACAGGGTTGAGGATTTGGACCGCTCTTTAGAGAAATATGTGGCCAGAAATGGGTTTTTGGAATTACAGCTCAGTCAACAAGAAAATGCATCGCTTCAAGCACGGATAGGAGAGTTAGAAGCCAAGGTTCAAGACTATTTGGGACGACTAGTGGTCCTTGAGGGGGCTGCACAAGGAGGAGACAGTTATTGGTTGCATCGTCTTCGTGATGCTACTCGCATGATACAAGATCGTGATGATTACAACACCACTCTAATGGTGCAAGTACAAGAAGTGGCCCAGTATGTGAAAAACCTAGCCGCGGAAGCTGAAGCCTTGACACCCTTTGTGACACAAGACATGAAAGAAGCAACCCGTTTCGCTCAATTACTCAAAGCAATTCAAGATTTAGGAACTAGGGCTGATGCCTATCTGTAGTTTTTATTCCCCTTTGTAATGAAGACTTTTTAGAATTTAATGAAAGTTGGTTCAAGGACGATCACTAAATGAGTCAACACATTTATTTGCATTGCTTATCTTTTTGAAGCATTTCATCATTTGCATGCATCCATTCACGCATTTTATATGCATTAATCATGTATACAATTAAAATTAACTTAGGAAATGTTGTAAAACAGAATCTACAATCATTCCGCATCCATACTGCACTCGATCTCAAGTGAGGAAGATGGAGGAACAATTCAGTAAGTTAGAAGAAGATCTGAGAGCCCAGATAGAAAGATCGCAGTTGGAACTGAAAGAAACCATGTTAAAAGCTCAGCAAGATATGTTGGAACAGCTCACCCAGATGTTAGGACTTAAGCCATCAGATGATACGAAAGGAAAAGGAAAGGTGGAAAATCCGTTTCAAACTGGGGTAGAACAGGCATATTCTCCCATTGTTATCGGCTCAGCCCCTGCCCCACAAAAGGGAGCAACATTTAGTTTTCGAGCTGGAACATCGATTCAGAATCCATTGTTTGGGGCGGCTGAAAGTGATGAGAATGCGGGCGAAAACGTGCCTGATTTGGATGAACTTGAAAAGTTCAGTAGAGTAAAGGCAGAATTCTCTAAACAGCTTGAGGAGACTAGGAAAAGACCTTGAAGAAAAGCTCCGGGCTAGAGAAATAGAAGAGGATTCTCTTGGACTGAATGCGGGCGACCTTTGCTTAGTCCCCGATGTAGAAATTCCCCCGAAGTTTAGAACACCCGAGTTCGAAAAGTACGACGGCACAACATGTCCCACTACACATGTGACGATGTTTTGTCGAAAGATGGCCGGATTCACTAGCAATGAAAAGCTTCTCATTCATTGCTTCCAAGACAGCTTGATAGGATCTGCGGCGAGGTGGTATAATCAGTTGACCCACGCACAGATTAAGTCATGGAAAGACTTAGCAAAAGCTTTCATTGATCAGTACAAGCATATCATTGATATGATTCCTAACAGACTTATGATGCAGAATTTAGAACAAAAGAAAAGTGAAAGCCTTCGCGAATATGCTCAGCGATGGCGAGATCTCGCGGCACAAGTACAACCGCCACTTCGTGAAAATGAAATCGCTCCTATGTTTGTGGATACTTTGAGAAGAGTGCTGTACGACCGACTCATCAGCAATCCGATAAGTAACTTTGCTGAATTAGTCATGACTGGCGAACGCATTGAGGCGGCCATCAAAAGTGGTAGGATTGAGGGAGGTGAATCGCTCAAAAAGCAATTCAAGAGAAAGGAACATGAAGTAAATGCTTTCGAAACATGTCAGAATTTAACAATATCGCAACCACAACCGGCCAACAATACTCAGGGAGGCGGTAGAAGAGATGATAGGAAGCCGAAGAAGGAATTTGAGAAAACGACCTTCACCCCGATCCTAATCCCGTACAAGGAGTTGTACGCTCATCTACACAAAGCTGATTTGGTACGACCTTTTCATGCGACTCTTTTCAGTCCACCATATCCAGCATGGTATGACGCAAAAGCACACTGCGAATATCATGCCAGCGTTCCGGGTCATAACATTGAGAACTGTATAGCCTTCAAGAAGCTTGTTCAGAATTTGTTGAATACGGAAGTCTTACAGTTGGGAGAACCGAGTACCACAAGTAACCCACTTCCTAACCACGGGAATCAGGGGATTAATAGTATTGAGAAAGAATCCCATAAGAAGGCCATATCTATGGTATCAGATATACGATCCCCTTTGAGATGGGTGTTCCGACATTTGTACATGGCCCGTTTGATAGACCGAGGGATGGTAATTGTAAAAGAGGGATGTGGTCGATACTGCGAATACCATCAGTCTAGTGATCATGACATTCAGGTTTGCACGGAATTTCGGAGTAAGGTGCAAGCACTCATGGATACCAAAGAGATTGAGTTCTTTGCAAAATGTGAGGAGGAAAAGCCAGAAATTTGTATGACAGATATTCCAAGCAACAAGTACACAGCTCAGAGACCCTTTATCATCAGTCGTAGGGTGGACGAGGAGGGGTCTTCTAGCCAAAATGCTCCGAGACTCATAATCTCTCCTCCCTCGACCTTTCCTTTTAAAAGCGCACAGAGGGTACCTTGGAATTACGCCGCTAATATCACTACACCCGGAAATCCAGGAGTGCAAGGAGCCCTTACTCCGGAAGAGGGGAGGCCAGTTCAGGAAGGTGATACATCGGGCAGAATCCTGAAATAGTGAATGAAGTGGGGCACTTTACGAGGGGCGGGAGATGTTACTCCCCTCAGGAGGAGAAGAAACCCGACGAACAAAAGGGTAAGGGCAAACTCGTTGAGCCAGAGGTAGAAAAAGTATTCGGGGATGATCCTCCCTCGAAGATTCTCGAGCCCGTAACTGAGGCCCAGGCCCAAGAGTTTTTAAGGTTCCTGAAGCACAGTGAATACAATGTGGTTGATCAACTCCGAAAACAACCAGACAGAATCACGGTGCTCGACCTGCTACTGAATTTAGAAAAACACCGAGAAGCATTGTTAAAGGTGTTGAATCAAACTTTTGTAGAACAAGACATCACTATCAAGAAGCTTGATCAGATTGTGAATCACATAGCTGCCGATAATTATATCACTTTTAGTGATGATGAAATCCCAGAGGAAGGAAGAGGCTCAACTAAAGCTCTCAATATCACAACTCACTGCAAGGGGCATGTTTTGCCCGGAGTGCTTATCGACAACGGGTCTGCTCTCAATGTTATGCCCATGGCTACTTTACAACGGCTGCCTATTGACGGCTCTCATATGAAGTTCTGTCAGAATATTGTCCGGGCATTTGATGGTACTCAGAGGGAAGTGGCCGGGAAGATTGAGATACCCCTGCTTATAGGCCCAGTTGAATATGTCATAGAGTTTGTGGTTATGGACATCCGACCGTCATACAATTGCTTATTAGGGAGGCCGTGGATTCATGCAGCCGGGGCTGTCCCTTCTTCTCTTCATCAGAAGCTGAAATATGTGATGGAGGGAAAGCTTGTGACAGTCAACGCGGAAGAAGATGTTGTTGCTGCGGTAACTTCGGATGTTCCCTATGTGCCCCCTGTTGAAGATGCCCTAGAATGCTCCTTCCGGGCCTTGGAATTCATCAATGCCACTTTTGTGGCGGAGGGAAGTCGGATTCCAACCCCGAGATACTCGAATTGCACTAAGATGGTGGTGATTGAGACTGTCGGAAAAGGGGCTAGGAAAGGGAAAGGACTCGGAAAGAACTTGCAAGGATGTCTGAAAGTCAGAAGTGTTATTGACAAGAGGGACAGGTTCGGGTTAGGCTTTCACCCTACCTATCTGCAAAGGAAACAAGAAAGGAAGAGGAAGGAAGAGCAAAGAAGAGCCCGACTCAGAGGAGAAGATATCCCGTGGAAACCCATAGTCAAGACTGATCTCAAGAATAGTTTCACCTTCGGAGGAATTGAGAATTCTGGGGAGAAAGTGCACCAAGCCAATTTAGAAGGACAGAAGTTTTACGAGGCTGAGCTCATGAGTGAAATCTTCGAAATGATGGATGTAAATATGATCTCTCAGAATGCCAAGGGAAAGTCTGCTCTGTTTGCCATTCGTCCATGTCTCCCGGATGAAAAGCTCAACAATTGGACCAGCGTCGATCTGCCTGTAGTTGTTAAGAATGAATCAAAGTAATGTCTAAAAAACACCTCTCATTCGCTTTCGCCCAAAGCAATGGGATTTCTTTGTAAAGGGCATCTATGTTAATCTGCATTTCAATGAAAATAGAGGGCTTCATGCTCTTTTTCTCAAATGGCAAACAATCTTCTTTTCATACATTTTGTTCCTTGTATTTTTTATTATTATTTCTTTATTCTTTATTTGTAAAATATGTATACTATTTCCCAACATAGGAAATTTAAATTCTTGCAGGTTCGATAATATCGACTGTATGAATGATACTGAACTTAATCCTATACCGAATTTCGAACAACCCGTACTTGTCGCAGAAGCCGAAGAAGAAGAAGAGGAGTTAGAGATCCCCGACGAGTTAATAAGATTGATGACCAGTGAAGAAAAACAGATACTGCCCCATCAAGAGGATCTGGAAATAATAAATTTGGGATCCGAAGAAGAAAGAAAAGAAGTAAAAATAGGCACCACTTTGGCATCAGACTCAAGGGAAAAATTAATTGGGTTGCTTTCAGAGTTTAAGGATATTTTTGCTTGGACGTACCAAGATATGCCGGGTCTAAATACAGATATTGTCGTACACAAGCTACCCACACGACCGGAGAATAAGCCCGTCCAACAAAAGCTCCGTACGTTGAGAACGGATATGTTGTTGAAAATTAGAGAAGAAGTGAGAAAGCAGTTCGAAGCCGGGTTCTTGAAAGTAGCAAAGTACCCAGAATGGGTTGCGAATGTCGTGCCGATGCCTAAAAAGGATGGGAAAGTACGCATGTGTGTAGATTATCGTGATCTCAATAAGGCTAGTCCTAAGGATAATTTTCCTCTCCCGCATATTGATACCCTTGTTGATAATACTGCGGGGCATTCATGGTTTTCTTTCATGGACGATTTTTCGGGATACAATCAGATCAAGATGTGCCCTGATGACATGGAAAAAACCACCTTCGTGACGCTATGGGGCACGTTCTGCTATAGAGTAATGCCTTTCGGATTGAAGAATGTCGGGGCCACGTATCAGAGAGCAATGATGACTCTTTTTCACGACATGATGCACAAAGAAATCGAAGTATATGTGGATGACATGATCGCTAAATCCAAGACGGAGAATGAACATATTCAGAATCTGCAAAAGTTGTTTCTGAGGTTAAGAAAATATCAGTTGAAGCTCAACCCCGCCATGTGTACTTTCGCAGTAACATCCGGAAAGCTCCTCGGGTTCGTAGTTAGTCGAAGAGGAATAGAAATTGATCCAGATAAAGTCAAGGCCATAAGGGACCTCCCGCCACCGCAAACACAGAAAGAAGTCCGAGGTTTCTTAGGGAGGCTGAACTACATCTCCCGCTTCATATCTCAGTTAACGGATAAGTGTGACCCCATTTTCAGACTTCTCCGTAAAAATGACCCGGGAACCTGGGATGAATATTGTCAGACAGCATTTGAGAAAATTAAGGAGTATCTAACTAAAGCCCCAGTCTTAGTGGCTCCCGTGCCCGACCGACCGTTGATTTTATACCTTACAGTTTTTGAGAACTCAATGGGCTGTGTGTTAGGCCAGCAAGATGAGTCAGGTAGGAAGGAAAGAGCAATCTACTATTTGAGTAAGAAGTTCACGGAAGGCGAATCTCGATATCCACAAACTCAAAAGTTGTGTTGTGCCCTGGTTTGGGCAACTAAAAGGTTGAGACAGTATATGTTGTATCACACCACCTATCTGATATCGCGGTCTGATCCCTTAAAAGCCCTAATGGAAGCACCGGCACTGACAGGAAAGATGGCTCGGTGGCAGATGCTTTTATCTGAATTCGATATTGTGTATGTAAATCAAAAATCCGTAAAGGGCAGTGCAGTGGCCGATTTCTTGGCAAGTCGGGCTGCAAATAATTATGAACCCTTGAACTTTGATTTCCCGGATGAAGATTTAATATCCGCCACAGTCGAGGGAGGAATAACTGAGACTGCATTGCCATGGAAGCTATATTTTGATGGGGCTTCTAATGCCCTCGGGCACGGCATAGGGGCAATGTTGGTCTCTCCGGAAGAAGTTCATTATCCGCTCACGAGCAGATTGAATTTCTTTTGCACTAATAATATGGCAGAATATGAAGCTTGTATAATGGGCTTGTACGCAGCTATTGAACGCAAGGTTCGTGTCCTTCAGGTGTTCGGAGACTCTTCGCTAGTCATTTATCAGTTACGGCAAGAATGGGAAACCAAGGACCCTAAGTTGATCAAGTATTATAATCTGATTCAGGATTTGATTCAGAACTTTGAAAAAATCAGTTTTGAATATCTACCGAGGGAGGATAACCAAATGGCTGATGCTTTGGCCACTCTGGCCGCGACTTTCAAGACAAACACGAAGGCTCAAATGAGGTCGCTAGAAATGCAAAGCATTGAACTGCCTGCCCACTGTTATGGAGTAGAAGAGGAGAAAGATGGGAATCCTTGGTATCATGATATTCTGCAGTACATCAAATCTCAAGTTTATCCAGAGGGAGCCACAGATGTTGATAAAAGGACTATTAGGAGAATGACAGCAGGGTATGTCCTCGATGGGGATATCTTGTACAAGAGAGGGAGTGATCAGGTGCTAATGAGATGTGTTGGTGCCCAAGAAGCTAAAACTATAGTAACAGAAATACATGAAGGCGTATGCGGGACTCATGCCAATGGTTTTGCAATGGCTAGAAAAATCATGAGATGTGGCTACTATTGGTCAACGATGGAAGGAGACTGTATTAATTATGCCAAAAGATGTCACAAATATCAGATTTATGCGGATAAAATTCATTCCCCACCGTTGCCGTTACATACTTTGAACGCACCTTGGCCTTTTGCTGCCTGGGGGATATATGTCATCGGACAGATTCATCCTAAGGCATCTAACGGGCACCGTTTCATTTTAGTAGCAATTGATTATTTCACTAAGTGGGTAGAGGTCGCTTCCTACGCCAACATCACGCGAGCCACGGTTTGTAGGTTTTTGAAAAAAGAGATCATCTGTCGTTATGGTTTGCCAGAAAGAATCATTACTGATAACGCCACAAATCTGAATAACAAGACGATTTCTGAGGTGTGTGAACAGTTTAAGATTATGCATCATAACTCTACCGCATACCGACCCAAGATGAACGGAGCAGTTGAGGCTGCTAATAAGAATATTAAGAGGATCATAGCAAAAACTACAGATACTTTCAAGGATTGGCATGAGAAGTTGCCCTTTGCATTGTTTGCTTATCGAACCTCAATACGAACCTCGACTGGGGCAACTCCATATTCACTAGTTTACGGTATGGAAGCAGTCCTACCAATCGAGGTTGAAATACCTTCTCTCCGCATTCTGAGTGAATCTAAATTGGAAGACGCTGAATGGGTGCAAGTCAGGATAGATAATTTGAACCTGATAGAGGAAAAAAGGTTGAACGCCATTTGTCATGGCCAGATGTATCAGAAGAGAATGATGCGAGCCTATAATAAGAAAGTTAGGCCTTGTGAGTTTCAGGAGGGGGATATGATGCTAAAAAGAGTTTTACCTATCCAAAAGGATTTCCGAGGAAAGTGGATGCCTAACTGGGAAGGACCGTACATTGTGAAGAAAGTCTTTTCAGGGGGAGCTGTCATACTGGCAGAAATGGACGGGAACGAGTTGAGTAATCCTGTGAATTCTGATTGGATCAAGAGGTATTATGCTTGAGAAAAAAAAAGGGTAAAAAAAAGAAAAAAAAAGAGAAAAAAAAAACGAAGGGTCCAGGGTGAAAACCCGAAAAGGGCATCTTAGGACCATAGGAGGGTTTAAGGTGAAAATCCGAAAAGGACGCCTTAGAACTGAAGGAGATTTTGAGTTGAAAACCCGAAAGGGCGACTCAAATATTCGCAAGGTCCGACACTTCGTTAACTCTCACGGGGGCTACTGTGATCAAGTCGGGAAGTGAGATCTCTGATGCGGTTGATGAGTTCTCGTATCATTCATACCTTCAATATTGTGAAGCCTGTTTAGAGTTTAATTCTCCTCCTTTTCTTGCATGTTTCGTGTTTGCCATGACTTTTGAAATACAATAGCTATATTAAATATTTCTATTTTGCATCATATTTATTCCTTTAGTATATTCGTAAATAAATCAACCCGGAACATCAATAAACAAAGTTTTTTCGAGGTTGCTATGATTTATCTCATCAGCTACCGGTCGGAGAGAAGCAGAGTCCAAATCAATCCGCAGTAACCAATAGAGATCATCGAAGATTCAATTTTACTAGGTGAAAACCCGAAAGGGCGCCTAAGAAAGATAAGAAGAAAGAAGAAAGAGAAAAAGAAAAAAGAAAGAAAAAAAAAGAAAAAAAGAGGAAGAAGAAAAAAAGAAGAAGAAGAAGAAAAAGAAGAAAAAAGGGGAGAAAAGAAAAAGGGAAAAGGGAGAAGAAAGTCGTCAAAGTAAAAATTTGCAAACGGGTGTCCTGAAAGGAGTAAATTTAGGAATCCCGTTGTTCAAGTCAGAAGATGGCTTGGGTCCTAACATAGGGAGCGATTACAGAGAAGATGTGAAACCAGAGGGGCCAGATCCGAATGACTTTCGTTTGTGACTCGAACATGCATCATGTAGAATAGGAGCATGCTAACCCGTACCATGTCATATCATATGCATTTACAGGAAAGAAGAACACAAGCACTTCAATGCTCGCCCACCACGGTATACGCTCGAAGAGAGGGACCGTCAGATGCTGCAATGATCAGAAATCAGAGCATCTCGAAGATGTAGATCCTACGGAGAAGGGATCAATATTATGTTTGCGATATACGCTCGAGGAGAGGGGTCGCCCATCACGGTATACGCTCGAAGAGAGGGACCGTCAGATGCTGCGATGATCAGAAATCAGAGCATCTCAAAGATGAGAATTCTACGAAGAAGGAATCAACGTTGATAGAATTTTAGATTTAGAGTTTCATATAGGAGAAACTCGGATCGAGGACTATTCCGAAGAGTTTTATATAGGAAAGACTCGAAATTTTTTCAGAAGTTGGCTCTATATAGGAAGGATCAACTTCTTCAACAGTTCAAGGCTAAAGGCCCATCGAGGGGGAACCTCCAACTTAGAACCTTTTAATTTGCTCAAAATGTCTAAATAATGGAATTAAAGTTCGCTTCTGAAATCCTTTTTGTGTGCAGGTGCTCTCGAGTTGGGATGTTGTTCACGGCACAGCAGATTAGGCGATCAGGGGATAAAAGGGCTATCAGAATCAAGGAGAAGGGGCTCTCAAATCAGTCTCCAAACAGGAAAGTCGGATAAAATTAGTGTTTTTCTATCTTTGCTTTATCATTGTTTTACAACGATAAGCAAAGAGGGGCAACTGTAATCACTAATTTTATCCGGTCTAAACTTGTGTTCTAATTTTAATTTTAATTCGAATAAAGGGCTTGTATTCGGTAATCAAAATGCAAAAAATAACACTTGTATTACTTTAATTCTATCAACTTGATATTTTATAAATAAGACATATATAGTTATTTTTAGTCCTTTTATTATTCTTTTATTATTATTATTATCTTTACTATTATTATTTTATCTTTTTAGTATTATTGTTATTGTTATTATTATTTATATTATCATCTCTACTATTTTATTCATTATCACTATTAATATCTTTGTTTTTTTATATATTATTATTATTATTACTATTATTATTATTATTATTATTTTTATTATTTCGTTATTATTATTATTATTGTTTTTATTTTTCATCTTTTTATTTATTATAATTATTATTATAATATAAATAAATAAAACATAAATAATCAAGTCCAGAAAGATAATAAATAATGTGACAGTCCAATACAAATATAAAAGCCTGTAAAATGTATTACATAAGCCCATATTAATCTAATTATAAGCCTGCTTTACAAAGCCCGTATTTAAATATATATTCAAGCCCAATGCATTGAAATTCCTGAGCCCAGATCCGGTCAGAAAACCCTAATCTAATTTAGGTTGATCCTTTGCGCAGCCTGATCTAGGCCGTTGGATCTGATTTTGATCCAACGGCTCAGATCAAATAAGAGAACATTCTGGAATCGCCACGCGCACACGCGGCCAGGAGGAGAGCTCCCACGCGCGACTGTTGGGATACCCGAGTGACCTTTCGATCCTCGCGTGCAACACACGTGTGTCCTTTCGATGCCCAAACAATCCCTTCATATTCCGGCGCTCCTTCACCGCCCGATCGTCGTCGTCTGTTCATCGATTTCGGCCGGTCGTACATGCGAAAACAGCCAAAAGAAAGGGTCAGAATTCGTACACCAGGGAAACAGATGTCATGGCAATACACGAAGGATAATGGCTAATAATGCGTCAGAACAATCAGAGCAACCCGGCCAAGGGTTTCCAGTACACAACGAACAATTTCAGCAAAAGACAGAGATCCAAAAAATAAAGATAACCTTTTATTATTTCTTTTTTCTCTCGGAGGTTTCATGTGATAGGGAGGCTATAAAGAGAAAAACAAAGAGTTGTAAGGTCCCAGAGACCACCATTCGAACAAAAAAGCTATACAAGGTATATTTTCAGCAATCAATCAAAAAGAAATTTTTTTTTTTACCTTTGTCTTTCGGCTTCTTCAATCTTTAATATCATCATCTCCTCTCTTCGTCTTGCATGAAATGAAAAGGGGGTCTTCGTTTTCCCTTCGGTTCCAAAGCAAAAAGGATTTACAAATCTTGTTTTTTTGAGTGGAAACAAAAAGGTTTTTTGTTCTGAGAAAGGAAGAATAAAGGCTTGGTTTAGGTCTTGAAAAGGGATTTCGGTCGCTATTTTTGGAATCGTCGACCACCATAAACGGTGATCGGATTTTGGAAACAAAAAGGGGGGTTTTCTGGGTTTTGTCTCAGAATACCAAGAACATCCATGTTCTTTCTGGGTTCTGAAGATCAAAACAGAGGAGAAGGTTATTTTTTCTCTTGGGTGTTCGGTGCAAAGTGAATCAAAGGGGAAACCCTTTTGTTTTTTTGTGTTTTATAGTACTTAAACATTTTAAAAAAGGGCTAATCGTCTCATTAAAACCCTCCGTGCCTTTGAAATCCTCTCCCAGGTCCCTAACACTTTTCCATATTTTTCGATTTGGTCACCTTTCAATTATAATCAATGTTTCAAAATTGGTTTAATTGAATTTTAACCCCTCCTTGCTTTGGCATTTACTTCCAGGTCATCCCTCGTTTCAAAATAACGATTGGAGGGCTTCGAAGTTTCTATTTTTATTCAATTTAGTCACTTCCAGTGACATTTTTAAGTCTATATTAAATGTTTATTTCTTGTTTGAATTACATGTTCATTTTATATGATTTTAGGTTATGTGACATGCATTTTTATTGTTATCATGTAGTATAGTTATTTACATGCCTTAGTACATTTACTTGCTAAGTTTCGGATCTACTCATGCTATGTATTTCTATACTTTTTAGGCTTGTAATATGTTATGCACATATAGTTCTTGTTGTATTTTGTTTATGTCATTTTCTTATGCTTACACTTTGCTTTATTTAGTTACTCATGCATTTTGTTTAATATTTCATTCTATGCATACGTCATCTTTGTAAACTTTACTTGCTTACATATGTTTGTATTTTATTATTCATGAGTATACTTATGTCACATTTATCTCATTTTTGTTGTATTAGTAATTTACTATTTATCTATGTTTTTTATGTGTATTATTTTATATCTTATCTTTTGTACCTTTCATTGTGTATAGTTTATTTGTAATCTTTTTTTCATTCTATTATGTTTTTTGTTTTCGTCATATTCCTTTTATGTACTTATCGTACCATGTCTCAATTGTTTGCATAGGTTTTGTTTATATTTATTTGTTCATCAGTCACACTATTGTTCTTCAAAATTTAAACATCTTATTTCTTTGTATCACTATTTATGTCCTCTTGCGTTCGTATTATTAGTTATATCGTTGTTTTATTTTGCTATATCACATTTTACATTTGTTAATTAATGAATTTAATTTTGAACATCTTTATTCGGTCGTAACGGGCCCGCGTTCCAATGCAATGGTCGCGGTGTATGCGTTGCCTTCGAATAGAGACCCGGTAAAAATAAAATTGATTCGAATCTTTGAACAAAAAATAATCTAAATGCCACTCTAATTCAAAAATATCCAAAAATTAATTAAGCGGTAATTTATTTTAAAGGTACCAATTTTGGGCAGTTTTCAAACACTAAACCTGTTTTTAAACCGTAACCGACTCTCGAACCCAAACACTTCGAATCTCTGGTTTTCCGGTGTCCGGTCTACCCAAAAGTGACCGGTGGCGACTCCAAAATTTTTAAACAATCCCAACATTTTTAATCCCTAATTTTAATAAGATTCTCAGTTTTTTAGG
This sequence comes from Abelmoschus esculentus, assembly GCA_035048815.1. Taxonomy (NCBI): domain Eukaryota; kingdom Viridiplantae; phylum Streptophyta; class Magnoliopsida; order Malvales; family Malvaceae; genus Abelmoschus; species Abelmoschus esculentus. The sequence goes on from JAUCBN010000038.1 coordinate 4,389,056, forward strand.
ATTTCCAAACCCCGATTCCTAAATTTTAAACCCTAAATCTAAAAGTTTCATTTATTAGCCTAATACCTAGTTTTTAAATTAGTGACCCCTATTTTCATTTACACTCAATATTTAAACATTATTTTTTAAAGGGGGATCGCTACAAGGCTCAAAATAATTATATATAAACATATATATATATATATATTTATATATACATTAAAAATAATTTGTTTAGCAAAGAAAAATAATAAAATAATTGAGAACAAATCTATTAAAAATAAATTAAATAAAATAAATTGAATATCATAAACTAAAACAAATTTATAAAACTACAACTAATAAATAAAAAATAAACTATAAATAAATAAATAATAAAAATAATATAGAAAATTATCCATTTCGAGTCAAACTGAGCCGAGCCTGACGAGCTTTGAGCCCGAGCCGAACCCAGTAATATTATTTTCGAACCGAGCTCGAGCCTGAAATTCCGAGCTCAGCGAGCCTCGAGGCGAGCCAAGCCCAAATATGCTTGTTTCCGAGCCGAGCTTGGCCTGGCTCGGGCTCGGCTTGGCTCGTTATCACCCCAAGGCATGATAAACCAATTTTTTTTTTAAATCGTATGTTTTTTTATTGTGTCTTTATTGGTGCTCTTATTTTAAAATATAAAGTCTAGGGTTTAGGACTCAAGGTTAAGGATTATGGTTAGGGTTTAGGAAATTAGTGTTACAGTATATTTTTAGGGTATAAAGTTTAGAGTTTAGGATGTAAACATTAAAATTATGATTCAGAATTTAATTTCTTTAATAATTTTATTATGGGATATAAATAAAGACATAATTAAAAGATAAAAGATTTTTGTTCTCGCTAATACCAACCATGCATTTTGAACCATGTAATACCACGAACCATCTGGCCTTAATGGTTAAAAGAACGGTTGTTGTTTTTAGAGGTTTCGAGCACCAGTAATACCGGCACAATGGTTGAGTGATCAATATCCAATGGTTGAGAGTATATTCTAGAACAATTAAGTTTTAATTTTTTATATTTTTTATTAATAATAAATTTTAAATAATCATAAGTCAAAGTTAAAAATATTTGACTAAAAAATAATAAAATATAATATTTATAAGATAAAAAATATTATTTTTTGAATTGATAAAATCGACTATATTCAAACACAGGTACACAAGATATAATATAAGAATATATTATAAAAGAACAAAAAAAAAATATCACAAAAATAATAACACAACAAAACATAGGAAAAAAACATACCCCTAACAAAGTAAAAAAAACGTTAGAAAAAAAAATACCGTAAGAGACGATATGAAAAAGAATAGAGAATAAAAGTAAAAAAAAAAATCTTCGAAAGTGAGAGGGCAATTGTATCTCCTTACCCCCATCTAGTTCCGTCCCTGTTTCAGGGGTACCATAGGATAAATTTGTGCAGAAGACATTCATCGATTTGTTATGGTATCTAGATCTGAGTTCATTGATAATAAACAAAAACATAAGAAAAAGATCAAAAAATTCAATTAAATTAGACAAATCAAAAACCATCTCGAAAAAAAAAACGAACTAATTTCGCGTTACACCCCTAACTCATTTTTACCTTACTGAAAGAGAATCAAACTAAAATCAAGATAGTATTTTATTTAAGATGAAGACGGTATGGTTTGGTTACAAAGAGAAAAATAATGATATGTAATTCGAAAATAAAAAATATATATTATTAAACATATTATTTTAGATGCAGGGACGAAGTCAAAATTAAATATTAAAATAGATAAAAATATTAAATATTAAATTCATGATTAAAATATCTTATTCCATGGTCTACCTCTCATCAAACCTCGTAATCAAGATTCAAGTGACTTGTAGTTACGCTAAAAAACAAAACATGTTCTTATCTTGTGTCAAAGGTGGACATGTCCAAGTATTGAATAGCACATTGCACACTCTATGTACAATAACAATTAAGTAAACATTCTCTTGCAAGTATAATCGAACATAATCTGTAACAGACTTCGGGAATCTTGATCTTCGGGCAGTTTGAGAAGACGAGCGACTCGAGAGAATCCGGCATGGGGTGTACCAAGGGACTCCGCCGGCACCTGAGGTTTTAGCTCTTGCTTTGGAAGTTTCGGTCGTGATAGGGCCCATTGCATTGCCCAGATGGCCAACGGACGCATGTACGTTAGGGATCTGTATTCATCATCTGTGTTCCAAGCTTCCGGGGTTTGAAACGAGTAACTGTCAACATGTAAGAAATATGGTGAACAAAGATGAAGATTCAGACAATGATCATTAATGTGAAGTTTGAAGAAGTAGATGCACTTTAAGAGGCTCGGGGAGATTGGTGCATCTCCGATATCAAGGGCTTTTCGCCTTCGGCCTACATTACATTAGTCCGAACGGTTATGTTCGGAGTGAAGTTGATAATTGTCATGGACCATGGTCCTAACATAAAAGCAGAACAGGGCCATGGAAGAAAAAACAAGATCTTACCACAAAAATCATACTACCATGGAAGAAAGAATGAAAAGGAAAACTTGATCTTACCCAAGTCCTTCTTCCGACCACACTGATTCGAAGATTCCACTTGCGGTATGAAATGCCATATCCACCAAATCTTCATGGACCATTGTTGCAGCCACTGCATATGTAACTCCAGACCATATTTCTCTTGACTGCATCGATGATATATCGACTCTTCCATCAGGCAGCATCCCATTTACCGCACCCCGCTTCCCACCATTCACTTTTAAGACATTGTAATTGTATACCTTCTCTAACGCGCTTCTTGCTTTGTCGTCGTCGACTATTGGGAAAAGACCACATGCTCTTGCATACCTACAAAGACATAGTAATTCCTTACCACATGAACAAAACAATATAAAGAAATGCTTTAAAGTGCAACGGACCATTGGCCAGCCAACTGATCAGCTTGAATAGATGAACTTGTGCGACTACCGCTGTCGTCGTAATTGAAGTAAGAACCATTCCACAATTTCTGATAGACAGCTTTTGCTTTTAGAAACTTGTACCAAAAATAATCTTCAGAACCCTTGTCTCCTACTTCATGTGCCAAGGCAGATGCAGCCTGTAAGGCTGCTACCCAAAGCCCACCACTGTAGGCACTTACACCAGACACGGACCACGTATCGTATGTCTGATCAGGGAAGCCATCATTCTCAATCATCCCATCACCATCCTTGTCAAATTGATCCATATAAGCCATTGCAACATAAACAGAAGGCCAAACAGCTTTTGCAAACTTCTTGTCACCAGTGGCAATGACATCCCTGTAAACTTGGAGAACAAACTTTGGATTCAAGTCTTTCCATCGATCAGTATCGTACAGGCAGTATGCATTTACTTCAAACCATGGATCATCAACTCCAATATCATGTGGAACAGCTCCAAGAACTTTTCTTGGAACAAGTTGGCCATCATGCCAAAGCTTCATCTTACTAGGATCATGCATCATTACAGCAGCAGCAAAATCTCTTTGGACACTGAGTTGAAGTTTCGGAAACAACATTATTAGTGCAAAAGAAGCATAAAAATGGACATCATAGGTGTTCCACATGTGATACTCAATTCCTTCAAGATAAAGGAATTGGCCAATGTTCTCTTCTCCTTCTTGAAGCAAATTAGTTCCTAAAGCAGAACTTGGAGTGTGTATTTGCTCGAGTATAGAAGTCATCCTTCCCAGAATGTCGACGGCAGTATCATTTCGACGGGGAACAAGTCCAGACTGAGATCTATCAAGGGAAAACTTACTTCCTCCAATGCTTGCTAAACTATGGACCGGAGGTGATCCATCTGTGGTACAAACAAAAAGAGGGAAAGATTAGCACAAATCCATTACAGAAATCCAGTCTAACATACAGACACCTACCTGTCCAGATCGTCCCCCCTGAATTAAGATAATATAGCTCATTGAATAAAGTGACAGGGTACCTGTTGAGAGGGTTAAAGCCACCCACAGTTAACATTTTACAAAAATAATTAAGGATTATTTTAGGTTGTGTTCAAAATATTAAATTTGAACCTAGGTCAGTGGTGTGAGTAACTAAAATATTATACTATATTATCATATTCATATTATTATAATAAATTATTAATATAATTAATGACATAAATTATTCTCATAAAGATAATATTTAATGTTTAAAATATTAATTAATGTTAATATTTTATTATTATTATTATTATAATATTGTGAAATTAATATTTTTAACTACAATTTAATCTATATATTCGTTTTGTGCCAAATATTAGCATCGATTCATTGGTTAAACATTCACCCCATTTCCCATTAAATCGTATTTTGATTTTTTTTTAATTTTATTCTTTAATTTTCATCAATAAAATAACCTTTAATAATAAATGTTATCATTCTATAACCAAGTGAAGATTGTAACACCCATTATGTAATTGATGGGTTCTATTTATAAATTTATATTCGATATAAAGAGGTGAAAAAAATTGCAAACGTCTTAATTTTAGGATTTATAGTTAAATTTCAGAGTTTAGAAGTTAAGAGTTTAGGTTTACAACTAATGAATTATGGTTAAAATTTAGGGTTTAGGGTTAAAATTTAGGATTTAGAGGTTAGAGTAAAATTCATGGTAATATAGTTAAAGATTTAAATTTTAACCTATAAATCCTAAATTCTAACCATAACCCATCAATTCTAGCCGTATCAGATCAGTTCTAAACCCCTCAACTTAAACCCTAACTTTTAAACCCTAAAATCTAACCATAAAACTAAAGAGTTTATTGAAACTATAAACTATTTTTTCTAATACTTGTGTATTAATTACCCTAAATTTATTAAATTGAATTAATAAAATATTTAAATAATAAAGATTAGATGTATAATACAAGTAATAGAACTCCTTAATTAAGACTCAACACTAACCATTCAGGTAGCCTCCTGTCTTCAAGAACAGGCCTTTGCCATGCTTCAATCAGTGATTCCCAATGGTTGTGTTCTATGTTCCAAGGGGAAAAAAACATATAAAAATGCAAAATTAGTGCTGTAAACAACTAGTTTGAGAGAACAGTGAGCTTAAAATTTGAAGCACATTTTAATTATTATAAAATAATTTTTACTTCAATTTATCAAACATTTTTTATTTTCAAAAGTTAAAGCAATTTTAATTAAAATAGAAAATAAAAGCCAAAATTAACTGTAGAAACAAAACAGTTTATATAAAAAATTTCTTATAAAAATTAACACTGAGAACAGGGAATTCTTACCAAGAATAGCATCATGTGCAATATTTGCTGCAGCATTTCCATCGGTTCCATAGAACTTCGTATAACGCCTGTAAATACATACACACTACTTAGCAAGGAAATAAGCTTTCAAGTAGGGAAATTTCTTCTGCAAGTATGTTAGAACAAACCTGTAATAAGTCTTTCCAGACAGAAAGTTTACTTCGGGACAGTCCCACGCCAATGAAAAAGTAACAGTACGTACAGCATCAGATGGAACCGTCACCGAAGCAGCAATAGCTGCACCGATAGAACACCCTTGTTCCGAGTACACTGATGCTTCAGTCGATCTCAAATGGTCGAAGGAGCCATGCTAAAAAAAAGTTTGAGATGCCCCAATTTCAGTATTAAAGCACAAAGTTTATCTGTGGGCAGCAGCAATGTAGAGAAAAGCTAGGACTTGGATATTGCTAACTGAAAACCAATCAAAGCTTCTACGGACTATTTGGCTAGAATTGCAGACGAATAGGGTCATCGAGATTAGTCTCTTTTATAAAAGGAAAACTTCAGCTAATGTTATGCAAAGTTAATGGCCAAAGCAGAAATGAAAAGTCAATGGCAATGGTCTTATAATGATTAGTGCACATGGAAATTGAGGCAAATAATGTCAACACACCTCTTTTATTTCTTGCCACATTTCTTTTGCAGTTATGCCTTCTGAGTTCCCAGATATCAAAAAGCAAGGGCATTCTGAAACACGAACAACATCAGTCTCCTGCGCTGCGATTGCAAATGTCACAGGAGGTAGATCATCTGCAGTACTGTACCAGTAATACAAGGTGTTATTAACGAAAATAAAAAGAAACAGTGCAAAGCTATTCAACAGATCAAACCAAGTTGAAACACCCCCCCACCCCCACCCCTCATCTTCATTGATGACCTTACATGTGATGTAAAAGGACACCGTGCACGCCATCCTTCATCCTAGCAAAATCGGTTCCTCAATCTGTTAGTATAAAAATTATGCTACAAAGAGAAGAACATTCCGGCAGGGAAGAAACTACTAGATAAACAACAAATATGTAAACAAGCATAACTGAAAATCAGAATACAGACACACGTGTGTGTGTGGATATAAGGCTTAAGGAATCATGACACACTTACATTACTTTTGAATTGGAGTGACGACCAGAAAATTCAGATACTCCTCCCACAGAATTCTGAGACAATATGCACAAAAAAGTTGCATGAATGCCAGATGCTCATAGTAAATTAACTGATATTAAAAGAAAAATAGCTACTCACAGCCCAAGTGAAAAGCAATGTGACATCTGCGGCGGTGTTTCCAGTATTATATAGCTGAACTATCAAAAGTCAAGTGTCAATGCTAAAACAAGTTGTGTTCACCATAGCAAAGCAATTATTTAGAAGAACCATTCTCACAGTGAAAGTAAAAGCTGTAACAGGAAAGCTGCTTTCTTTGTAATTATCAGGAATAACAGGTGAAATTTGTCGGCAAACAATTTTAAGCGCAGGGTCAGGTTCACCTGCATTTTAATACACACAACAACAACAACAACAACAACAACAACAAAAACAAAAACAATGTGGTAGTAAAATCTCCTCAAAAAAGGAAACAAGGCAAAAATTCATCACTTGCTAATTGATAATACCTTCATATGTTGTCCAGGCCCTTGGGTATAAAGCATGATATGTAGAATTATCACCCCTCAGATTCCAGTCCCAAGAACCAATTCCTGAGACTGCATCTTCTCTGTTAATGGACATGGTATTAGTGATTAATAAGATAAACATTTTCTCTTGCTATGTGTTATATAATTATAGACTAGTTTATAGTTTAAAACTTAGGACTAAATATATTGTAATTAATGTAATAATATCATGTTACCTAGTAAAGGATTATTATATGGGTGTATTAGTTGATTAATAAAATATAAATGAAAGTGTTCTATTTCAAACTTCTACAACAAAAACGAGACATGCTGCTCTCAAGCAATAAACAATGACATTCTTTTGTTGAATATAGAGTAAAGGATATTTGCTTACTTGACTAGTTCAGGACTTGCGGAGCACAGTACACTAGAATACTTTTCACTGCTTGAGCGTGAAATGAAAACCTGCAAGAAACATTTAAAGCTGATTATGCCAGTAATAGTACTACCTTTTGCAAATAAACAATCATGTAATACTAATTTAATGAATCTTACACATCATCTCCTAGAATTAAAAAGATCATGGTAATGACAATTCAAAAACAAAAGGGTAGGGGGGAGACAATTCTTAATCACACAACTTTGTTCTCTTGCGACTACCTATTTTTGATAGAATATGTACCTGGTTTAATTATTAATTATAACTGCAGAGAATAGAAATGATGGAACACCAGCATATTTCCTTTCTCTATAATGGCCAGAGATAACCAACTTACAGAAAACTGATTTGCTAAAACTGGTTTCTCTTCACATATTCTAGGAAATAGTTGCCAGCGCTGAAATTCACCTTTGTAACTTCTTCCTATGCTTCCAGCACTGAAGGTTGTTATTGTGAAATGGAATGAGGGGGATGAGAATATTAAAAGAGTTAGTCCCAAGTCACAAAATACTCAAAAACAAACTAAAACATAAAGCGGGTGCATCAAAAAAATTCAGTGAACACATGTTACAAGTATTATACCTTCTTTCTAATTGTCATATTCTACAATCCAGAAAACAACATATAGATACGGGCAGCTTAAAAACATAAATAACCAAGTTAACAGTTTTATTTGATTGTAAATATATAAATGTAGGAATAGTGTGACTTTACAAGCAAAACAAACATATAACCAATAAACTAACAAGAATGTTCAGATATACATGATATTAGGAATTGATTTAGCAAGATATTGGGGATTCTCTTTATTGAAAATATTTACTCTACTATTCTCTTATCCATATTATGTACATAATTATTAGTATAAAATTAGGTTTAGCCTTAAGGATTAATCAAGCTTAATATTTCAGAATAATTTTTCTATTTCTTCATTTTTTTTCTTTTTCCTTCAACCTTCAATTTCTTCTCATTCACATGGCATTAGGGCCAATCTACTCTCATTGCCCTCTCCATTAGGGCCTCCTCTGACAACCATTTTAAGTCAATGCTTTTTTGACAACGGGCACAGGGATTTCGACACTATTGATACCTTCAATTTGTGTTGATGTTTTTCGATTTTTTGGGTAGTTCATTATTCTTCTCAACATGGATTGATTTCTCAAACCCTTGTCCAAAATTTCAATGTTCATGGGACAAGAGTACAAGAATCATCTAAAAAAAGATACAAGTTGATAAAAAGAATAAAAATACATGGGCCATACTGAAGCACAATTTTGTGGTCTATTGTGGCATTCACTTGAACCAAAGCTACTTTCATCTTGAAGCAAGTAGGGGTCAAGATGGCAACCATCCCATTTTTGAAAACGCGGGTTGAATCTTTCAACTAGTTAGAAAGGTGACGAGAAGCTTGCTTGAGGGTTTGAGGCTTTTGAGCTTTCTAAAGCTGGTTCTAGCTTATTACTAGATTCTAAGTTCATTTTTAACTTCTTTATCACCATCATCATAGTAATAATTCGTTGTAAACTTGTTTGATTAGTTAAGGAACTTGGTGAGTCATCCCAAGCAAGGGGAAAGTAGGTGGATGCTAGCTGAAGAAAGGATGAAGCTTTTGTAATCTTTTGTATTCCAACTTTGAAATGCTTCTTTAAATGATCAAACCGAGTGTTTATATGTTATAACTGTAAGCTGTTAAATATGGTGTTGAACATTTCTAAACTACTATAATAAGCTTTAGTAAGCAACTAGGGGTGTAATTCCGGTGTTAATGATCTGCAAAATGTGATTTTTGTCCTTATAACCTGATTTCCATTAGTAAACTTTTTAGACATGATATCCAAGTCATGTTTTATTCTCTTTCTATTTTTGCGCAAGATCAGAGTTAGGGAAAGGTGATTAGCAAAGACAACTACAAAAAGATCATCGAAACAGATGCAGATTATGCAAGATCTTTAGTCATCAGGAAGTCAACATTTTGGTACTGTACTGATCTGTTTGGGAAAGGTTATACCAATAGTTGTCTAGGTGACCCTAACCTCTCTAAACTTCAAAATATGGTTATCGGACATTCAAATCTGATTTTTGCTGAATTCTAGTCATATCAACTTGGAAAACATACTAGCCCAACATATTTAAACATTCGTTATTTAATGTTACGAATTGAAGTAAAAGGAAATCAAGATTTTGTGCAAGTAAATAAGACCTACCCAACACCGCCTAGAGGAACACCATGAGAAGATGAGATATAGCGCTTAGCAAATGGGTTGATAATAATACCCCGCTGCAAAACAAACACAAAGATGTAGGGTCACAAAATAAATCAGAGAAATTAGGTGGAATGGTGATATTTACCACTTGTAACACAATAAGCTAAGAATAAATTTAAGAAAAATACCTTTCCTTTGGCTGAGTTTTCTCTTATGTGTTGCAATAGCCGTATACCTATGGGAGCCTATCAAAGCAAAGTAATGGTTAATGGATCAAATAATAAGAAAAGGTACACATTTTCAAAATGTTTCTATCAAATGTACATTATACAGTAAAGGGCTTTTCTATACCAGGTTAGAATAAAACATGGCGATTCTTACCAACAGATAAGGCATCGATAAATGTTTGTCAAACTCTATCACCCCATGTACTTTTTATACCACTGTCAAATGTGCTACATTTTTTGAGTAATCATATCAGGGTGCTGGTATTCATTGGAAACTCTAGAAAGTACTGGCACTTAGACACCTGAAAAAACTTAACTCATGTTCCCTATGTCTGACATGGGGTTACAAATTTGTTTTAGCAAATTTCAAGACCTAAAATTCATTTACAACAAAATGTATTGAAAGTCTTGTACATTCTGTTCAGAAAATGCAAGCACATTCTCTCAATCATAGAGGTATCTATTTGCTACCAGTAAAAAGAAATGGTGTTTGATTCTATAACAAATTCGGAAATTCTTGTGCAGAGAGTAGGAACTCTATGATTAACAGCCTATAACGTAATGGGTGATCACTCAGTCATTTTGCTAATCTTCCATTCAGCATAGGTTATTTTTTGTTTATAACTTTGAAAATTCTGTCTCTGTAAGAGTATTATACAGTTACTTATGAAAAAAAAAGTAAACTATGTAATATATACATCAAAAACCATGAAAAATCTTGCTAATGTGATTTAGGGTATCATTGAAGGAACATGAAAAATGATTGCAAAAACCATGAAAAATCTTGCTGTCTAATCATACCAAATGAAGTTTCTCTTGAAAAGTTAGAGTGAACATTGAAGGAACACGTTCCTCGCCATTTAGTTTTCGCTTCCAAGTTAGTGATGGTGGTTTCCCTGGGTCAACCTTAAGCAAAACAAGCAAAAGCAGTCAAGAGATATAAATATGTACAAAAGAGCCTTCACAGTATCGAAAAAGCACATTATCAGATGCTAAATACAGTTCTGAAACATGAAAGCAGTAAATGACATTGATAGCCATCAATGATACGAGAGATCAAGAATCTTTTCTAGACTTTTGCATCATAAGCAATTAAGCATCCTACATCCATATGGTGAATTAGGAAAAGTATATAAAACAGAGAGAGCTGCAAGTTTGCTTCAACATCAAAAGGCCTGGAACTGAATAAGAATTTAATTCATTAGACTATATGATCAGGCTTTACTAGATTGTAAACTTCTCTAAAATGGATCAGATGCTAGGCCTCATATCTGTGACTAACAAAAGTTGCAAAAACACTAAAAATTATATCCACTTAGCACATTTATAGAAGTCTTCTAACTCTGATCAAAATAAGTATAAAATGGACTCACCGGAATTCCGTTAAGCAAAAGTACAAATTATAAGCATCCCAAAATGTAAAAATGACTTACCTTACACATAGAATGATTAGGTGCATCTTTATCTCCTTCATCAAAACCATTATCCAAGATGTTTCTCTCAGACATCTTTCCTGAATATACATATGAGTGAATAGCAAATAGATCACCGAAATTGCTTTCAAACAACATGCAAAAAATGACAGCAGACCAATAAACATATACTTTTTCCTTTCTCCACCCTTTTAGCAATCACAAAGAAGTACAGGTCTTTCAAAAGAATTAATACAAGTTAGAATTATCATAATTCTTACATATTAATACTTCAGACAACAATTACTGTTATCATACCATGAAAAAAATGTCATATCATATGTTAAGGAGAAATTATTAGATGGATCTTGTTCAGCTCGTCATCCATGGTCCATCCAACTAGATTCATCCACTTCAATGTAACTTTCAAATAACCACCCACCATGTAGGAAAGAGACGAAATTCACTTTGAAAAATAAAGGAGATGAAGAATTCTCATTGGACAGGACCATGGATGACGTGATGAACAAGGTTCATCTAATAATTTTTCTATGTTAAGGGGAACACTTACATCCAATTCAAATCCCTCTTTTAGCTTTATTTTTAAAGTCCAAACCAAACCCATCATATTAAGAAACTAAATTTAAGATCCATAGGCTACAACTCCTCTAAAATGGTAAGCAATAAAACCAAGATTTCCCAGTTCATTGGAATCAATTATGTTCAAGCAAAGTAGCATGCTTGAAACTAATTGTAGGAAGACACATCACAGTATTAATACCATCCAGCATACATACATTAAAAGATTTCATATCCATTAAATACCCATTTCCCTGCAATCACTTATCATCTACATGGCGATTAGATATACTGATAATCATACTAATAAAAAAACCCATAAAAGATTATGAAAAAAAAACAGAGAAAGCAAAGGTAAGTCTCTAACCTGAGAAGATGAAGAGTCGAGAGTGGAATCCGAAATGGGTTATGGGAAAAGAGATGGATTGGTACAAATGTCAAAGAACGACCAAATTAATGGGAATCTTTGGCCGGTCAAGATATTGCCATCTAATCTCGTAAATGTGAATTACTCGGACCACTAAAAAACAATGGAGATACTTGCTGTAATAACGAGATTTGGAGAGTTATTTATGTTTAATATTTTTTTCTGGATAATTTTAATCTTTAACGTTTACGTTTTTTTTTCGTTTTGACCCTTATTTTTTGGGATAAATTTAATTCTTAACCTACATATTTTTGACAAATATCTTATTTTTTAATTAGTTTGATGACTGGACCGTTAAAAATTTAACGATGATATATATAGTATAATTTTAAATGACATGGTATGTAACCTATCAAATACATATATATATAGAATATAATTTTATTTTAATATAAAATATAAAATAATTAAAATTCAAATAAAATATTAAAAATTAATTAATTCTAAAATAAAATGTTATTAAACATTCTTAACTCTAACTAAGATAGAATCAAAATCATATCTTAAAAAATATACACAATTCGAATAAGATTTTGATTTTATCGTAGTTAGCGTTAAGAATGTGTAATAATCTTTTATTTTAAAATTAATTAATTTTTAATATTTTATTTAAATTTTAATTGTTTTATATTTTATATTGGAATAAAATTATATTACATATATATTTAATAGGTTACATGCCATGTCATTTAAAATTATATTTCATATATATATGTATCATTATTAAATTTTTAATGGTCCAGACATCAAGCTAGTTAAAAAATAAGATATTTGTCAAAAAGATATAGGTTAAGGGCTAAATTTATCCCAAAAATAAGGGTCAAAACGATAAAAACTATAAACGTTAAGGTTAAAATTATCTTTATATCTATTTTTTTTTCATTTCATCATTTCAATTAATAAAAAAATTAAACTTAATTTACATAAATATTAATAAAGATTTATTTGATAAAAAAGTGAGACGAAAAAATAATTAAATGAAAGTATTTAATTAGTCAATCTCATAAATAACGTGATGAGAATCAGAGGTAGACTTAGGGAGTGTTGGGGTGCAGTTGTACCCTTAAAAATTTTAAATTATTCTATATTTTATATATTTCCTTTGTATTTTCTATCAATAATATGATTTTGCACCCCTAAACTCTTATAATTTTGTCCCCTTATATTTTATATAACTTCCTGATACTTTATACCCTCCTACATAAAATTTTAGGTTCGATCCTGACGATAATGATTCATGATATAATTTCTTTAAATAATTTTTTTTATTTTTATATAAAGATTTGTTTTCTTTTTAATGTTTGTATTCAAATGATGCAATACTAATTTTAATATTTAAAAGGAAGATATGTAATTAATTATTTAAGTCCCTTTCTTTATCATTGACTAAACATTTATCGAAAGGGAAATTTGGCATATATTGTAATAAGTTAAAAGAAAAAAAAAACTCTTGGAATATCTTGAAAAAATTCAAAGCAAATGAGGTAAGAAAGTTTATTTTATTTTCTATTAACAATTTTAAATTTTATTTTATTTAAAGAAAAGGAAGAAATTATATCATGGTAAGTTTTATTACGTCATTTATATGACCAACCATTAAAAATTATAAATCTCGTCATTTTTTCATTTCGTATTTTTCTAAGTGAATCTTCATTCATATCTACTGTTAATTCATTTTAAAAACAGTTTTTTAAATGAAGATTCACTTAGAAAAAATGACATGAAAAATTGATGAGATTGATGATTTTTAGTGGTTGGTTCCAAGGATACGTGATGAGATTTACCCATAATATAATTTCTCGAGAAGAAAAGAGGAAAATAAGCGGAGACAATTAATCATTATGATACTCTTAACTCAAATATTATGTTTAGTGTTTAAATTTAAATCACAACCATAAAATTTTTAACATAGTTTAATTTAATCTATAACTATTTTTTTTTAACAGATGCAACTAATTTTATTAACAAGAAAATACTCAATATTACAATAATGGTTTACAATTATTATTGTAAACTAAAAATATAATTTGATCATTTTCTTAAAACTAGCCACTCTAGATCAAACAAGGATCATACATGAAAAAATTTAAAACTTATCCAAAGATTCGATCGAAAAGATAGATACGAACAAATCTGATTGCACCAATAAATGAACCACAAGGGGATTAATCTATGAAGATCACTAAGAAACGCAGATCAGAACAGAGCGTCGCGGTAAACTATCCACGAGCGCAAAACGCGTATCCATATTCAATCTGAGGGTCCAAAGTAAAGAAGATCATCGTGATAACAAATAAGCGCCATCTTGATCAGTCGTGGCGTCGTCAGATCCAACCTTAAAAAAACAAAACAAAAGAAAAACATGCCAAACGACAAAAGAAACGTACCAAAAGGTAGAGTAGATCGTGCCACAAGAGCAGAATTATTTATTAATAAAAAACGAAAACGATAGAATCCAACGGACGACGACAATATTAAGATTAGTGTCGCCGCCGACACTCTATCTATAACTATTTTTTAAATTCATTTGATTTTCAAAATAATAAATTACATATAAGAATTTAAAAATATTTATAAGAGAGATTTTTTAAATTATATTATAAAATTATTTGGCTCAAACATTTCAAATCTAGTACGAGTTATAACATATTATAGGGTAATACGAATATATATTTCAAAGACCTAAAAATTATACTCTAGAAAAATAAAACACTGAAATCATTCATTGATGATGTTTTTTCGAGTAACGTGTAAAACCTATTATATTACGAACGAAAATAATGATTTAAATATTAAACTAATAAAGTTCAGTGAATACACTTTCACTCAATCATGCTAAATCATAAACAATGATTTTGTATGATAATCGAATAATAATGATAATGGTGATAAATAACGATAACATCAACGATCTAGATAATATTTAAAAAAAAGGAGAGAACACTTAGAGTCAAGAGGAAAAAAATAAAAGTAATTAAAAATATAATAAAATTGATTATTTATAGCATCTTAAAATTATGTTGTTTTGAGATGATATTTTCTTGCAATTAAGTCCTACAACATGATTTTTTTTAATTTTAGACCATTAAATTTCTAATTTCCTGCAATTTAATTAGACATAATATTTATTTATTTATTCATATTATTATTTGTTATCTTTTTACTGAGCTTTCCACCCACTTAATGGAAATTCCTTGTATTCAAGTATTCCTTATGGCAACAGGATATTTACTTGACCAAATAGATCACTTTCAATGTAAGAGTATAACCCCTAAAAGTGTACCTGAAATTAAGGCACGCAATAGCGATTTTAAGCGAATTAATTGATTAAAATAAATTTTTTTGGTTAATTTAATCTATTAATTTTAGATAAATTTAATTAACGATTTTTTGAGAAATTCAGTTATCAATTAATTAATCGAAATAACTAAAATTAATATATATTAAATGTTATATATATACATATTTATTTATTTTTAGCCATTGAATATTTAAAAATTATAAAATGATTATTAAATTTTTTTGATATGTATAAAATAATCATTAAACTTTTATAAATTAATATAAAATAAAAGTTTAGTGACTAAAAAGATCATTTTAACATAATCTAGTAGCTTATTGTGTAATTTACCCAAAACTTATAATAAATTTAAGTTAATTCAACCGACATAATTGACCAAAATAATTTAAGTTTGAAAATTTTTGATTAATTCGATTATGGTTAATTTAGTTCGACCATCATCCAAATTAACCGAAAACCAAATTAACCGAACACAAACCCCTACCAGAAATGATGATCAAATCTAGGTTTCATAACAATTGTAAATTATTTCCAACATTAAGAACATTATCTGCAAACGTAATCTTTGTATGCTCTTAAAGCATGTTAGGGGCAAAAGCAATTGCAGCCATATCAAATCATCAATAACTTGCAACGACACAGGAACATGAATGGTTCGAATGTCTGTAATGAGACCAAAACATGAGTAGTAACAAATTTAATAAAAGCAAAATGAAGGAAACACACCTTTAATACACAAAAGATGAATGGATTAAGATCATGTTCAAGATGATGAGCAGCAAGCCGTTTTCGTGTTGGCTTCCTGTGGTCCGATATCAATGGTCTTCCCTTCTTTAATATTTGCAGCTGCTGGTTCATCAGAAGCAAGTGATTTCTTGCTAATTTTGCGGTATATTTCAGAGAGAATGGTCTGGAATGCCTTCTCAACGTTTGTTGCTTCTAGTGCAGATGTCTCGATGAACGAAAGGCCTTCTTTCTCAGCATAGCTTTGACCATCTTCTGTGGCAACTGCTCGGAGATGCTTCAGATCAGTCTTGTTCCCTATCATCATGATCACAATGTTAGAATCGGCATGGTCCCTGAGCTCCTTCAGCCATCGGCTCACGTTCTCAAATGTTGTTGGCTTGGAAACATCGTAGACCAGAAGAGCTCCAAGAGCACCTCTATAGTAAGCACTGGTTATGGCTCTGTACCGTTCCTGACCAGCAGTGTCCCATATTTGAGCTTTCACAGTCTTCCCTTCAACCTGACACAAGGAATTTTAACAACATTTACCTGACTGCAACAGAAAGACCGAATACACATTTAAGGCTTTCTCCAAGAAACAGACATTGCCTATATGCTCTGTCTTAAAGGACCAACTCTTCTGGCAAGAAAAACAATAAGCCTAATATCTAGACTTCTTAATATTAGATCAGTTCTAGGAAGGTATGCCATCAAGTAGACCGACCCAAATACAATTGTAAAGCAACTTAAGTGCATCTCAACTCGACTCTTAAAAGGTCGAGGCTTTTTTTTATTGGTAAGAGAATGTAATTGTGTGTCTCATTAAAAAAAACTCCCTAATCCTAGAAGAAGGAAAAAGAGTACATAAGTTCCATTTACAAAAGAAAAGCGAGACAAGCTCGACAACACATGACATTACATAGTAGCATATTCTATATCATAATGGAGACTCTCCATAATAAATTCCGGTGGATCACTAAAATGTCGCTTGCCTACCGGAGCCCCTTGAAGTAACAAAAGCCAAACGATCAACGGCCATGTTAACCTTCCTATTAACTTGTTGAATATGAACCTCCCGATTTCTTCCAATCATTTCTCGCCTATTGGACTCTTAAAAGGTCGAGACTTGGGATTTAGAACATTTCCACCTTGCTTGATCATAACAACAATGTCACCACATTTCCAACTTTTACCAGTGATTTTCATAAGAGAAGTAAAATTTGTATTGGTAAATATATTTAGCTCAACATTTTTAGTACTAAAAGTAAAAGACACCCATCATAAACATCAGTTAATCAATAGAAATGGATTAACAAAGCAAGGAACCTGTTGCATTGTTAAGGCATTTAATCACACACACACACACACCCCACAAAAAAAAAAAAAATTAGAGCTAAAAATTGATGAATAAACTCGGGAGTTGCCACCCAGTTCCAATGAAGCTAAAATCATGGCTCATGGACTGCACGTTCCTCTATTTCCCTATGTCATGTTTGAAATTATAAATTTGAAAAATTTAGTTTCACTATGCCATTATTCAACTAAATGAGTCAAGATTCAACATTAAATGATTATGTATTTTAAAAGTATAAAAACATCCATTTTAATTCATAAATATAAAAAATTCCAGTTGTGTTCATTTTCTATGCCAACAAGTTTAAGCCAATTTAGGAAAGTTGGTGAAACGGGTTAAAATAAGGCGGAACCAAAATTTTAAAAATTCTAAGAAATTAAGTATCGATTTTTCGGTATACCGATTTTTTTACAAAAAGTGTAAGGATTTCGGTATGTATAAGAATTTCAGTACGTACCGAATTTCTTAAAAACATAAGAATTTCGGTACATACCGTATTTCTTAAAAACATAAAAATTTCAGTACATACCGTATTTCTTAAAAACATAAAAATTTTGGTACATACCAAATTTCTTACAATTTTAGTAACAATTTCGTTCCTGACTCATTTTAACCGGTCTAGCGCTAAAAAACCCACTGATTTATACAACATTTGCTTAGTTTAGATACTTATAAAAGAAATGCCTATATTAACTATAAATTTACCGCTAGATAGGCGCCTATCAAATCCATCTCAATCAACGAGAAATCATATATTTTTGTTCACTTTTCTCATTAATTCAACACAATTCAATCCTACTAAAGCAAGAATCAACTAAAGATGATCAAAATCAGTAAAACCTGAATCTTTCTAATTAATATTATCGGTGATTGGCAAAACTACAATATTACTAGTAAATACATTGAAGAAGAACATGAGATTCAAATAAGAGAAGGATTAAAAAGCAAGCGAATCAGATCTACTGCATGTCTATAACGGGAAATAGTTGATCCAAATCCAAGCACCTAACATAAACTAAAATTACAGTTCATTGAAGATCTACAAATGAACAAAAAAAAGCAGGAAAAGGAGAGATTTGTTACTTGGAGAGTGCGAGTGGCGAATTCGACGCCGATCGTAGATTTAGATTCTAAGCAGAACTCGTTCCGAGTAAACCGAGAAAGCAAATTCGATTTTCCAACGCCAGAATCGCCGATTAATACAACCTTAAACAAGTAATCGTATTCCTCGTCCGGTCTCCTCGCCATATTTTGGATTTTAAGCGTTGAGGATAAATATAGAAGAAATTGAGAAAACCAGGGGAGTCCTTGTCTGTCCAAGGGACTGAGCGACGGATCGGTTGTAGAAAATTTTATTGCGAGACAACCATTTTGACATGCTTACTTTCCATAAATAAAGTAATGGTTAATTATTGAAGTATTATTTTTTATTGGCATAAATTTAGTTATCGATTTAAGAAAATTATCGATAAAGATATTTATATTTTTGTTTAAAAAGTTTTAAATTTTAACCGGAAGTTTAACCTCAAAAATATTACTTTTAAATAGTCTTTCAATTATTATTTGATTTTTGTTTTATCTTTAATTTGATCTTTAAAATTTTTAAATTTTATTTTTGAAAAATTATATATCTAGTCATCATATTATGGGATTAGTATCAAAATGGTCATTATACATTAAAAAGCGTTAAATAAATCGGTCAACTATTAAAATGGTATCAATATAGTTACCGACTGTTAAAAATTAATGTACTAATGATGTGACAGTTAAAAATAAAATGAAATAATTACATATTTACTCCTTGTTATGCATACATTATTTTAATTTAATTATAATTTATCATAATAAAATAATATATTATGATAAAATTAGGACTATATTGATACTGTTTTAATAAAATCAATATAGTCACCGACTGTTAAAAATTAACGGATTGATATTGTGACAGTTAAAAATAAAATAAAATATTTACACATTTACTCCTTGTTATTCATATATTATTTTAATTTAGTCTTAATTTTATTATAATAAAATTAGGACTATATTGATACCATTTTAATAAAATCAATATAGTCACCGACCGTTAAAAATTAACGGACTGATATTGTGACAGTTAAATATAAAATGTAATAATTACACATTTACTCCACATTATTTTAATTTAGTCTTAATTTTATCATAATAAAATTAAGAAAAATTAAAAATATATATATGAATAACAAAGACTAAATATGTAATTATTTTATTTTATTTTTAACTGTCACGTCATCAGTCCGTTAATTTTTAACAATCAATGACTATATTGATACTATTTTAATAATTGACCGGTGTATTTGATACTTTTTAAAGTATGATGATCATTTTGATATCAACCTTATAGCATTGATGACTATCTACATAATTTATCCTTTTAATTTTTAACATTTTTAATTTAACCTGTAAAATTTTAAAACTTTACTTTTTTTTTTAACCATATTTAAAAAAAATTAATTAAATCTCAAATTCTCAAGTCTATACAATTTTTTTTATTATTATTCCTATCAATTTTATAACTATACAATCGGGTGTCAATGAAAAACTTTAAACTATTAAAAAGAATATTATAAGTTCAGTAAATCCTAAAAAAAAAAATTGTGCATTACGTTCCTCTCATATATTATACAAAAATATGTTGATGCCAATTTCAAGAGCTGAGTAAGCTAAGATATATCCCTCTAAATGATTGTTGCTTAAAACAGAAAATCTTCTTATAATCGACTATGATCATATAAATCATATATTATTATGATTTTTTTACAATATACTCGAATAAATATATTCAAAAAATAGATAATTTTTATTTTATATTATTGATTCATACAATACATATTTGTCATCCACAACGAGATTCCATTGGAAGAGTATGTTTTAATAGAAACTTTGTTAAGAATAATGGTAATTATATATACCGGGAAATGCTCTGAACACAGAGAATCCTGTGGTGGGAAAAAACAAAACAATTTATACATGAGCGATCATGCTTTCATCAAGCCGTCTTAGCTCAGATGGTAGAGCGCGTGGCTTTTAATAATCACGTGGTCGTGGGTTCGATTCCCACAGACGGCGATATTTTTGATTTTTTTTTCTGTTCAATCTTCAAAACTCTGAAATCTCAGTTCACAGTATGTTTTTTTTTTCCTTAAGCTTAAACATGGAGTACTTTTGTTATCAAAAACAGACGAGGAAGAACTTTGAGTCATGCTGAATTCAAAACTACTTGTTTGCTGCCTTATCTATGTGTTTTGAGTTGTTGTTTAGGGTTTGGAGGATCCAACAAAGGAGGAGATCAAGTAAAAACATGAATTCAAGGCTTTGGCCTTTGGGTTGCTGCTGAAGCTGTTTTGGTCTTCATTCTCAACATAAACAAAGGAGAAGGTTTGGGATTAAGTTCTTTTTTTTAGTAGGGAGGAGCCATGATCGAATATTAGTAGGACAGAAACGAGCCCAATATTTTATATAAAAGGGTGTAAACTATCAAGAAGGTATATCAGAAATGTAGAGGGGGTAAAATTACACGAGTTTAGGGGTATAAAACTAGATTATCAATAGAAAATACAAATAAAATATATGAAATATAGGGGAAATTGAAATTTTAAAGGGGTGCGACTGCACCCTCTGTGCCCCTTAGGTCCATCCCTGAGTAGGGGTCAAAATATTAAATTTAAAAAATGTAAGCACTTATCATATATTTAAACTTAAAATTCAAGAGGCAAAAATTAATGTCTAATATTTCAATTTATAAGGATCTAAATTGTTATTGGACCAAAAAAAATGAGTATACATGTTCATTCTCTTTTAGTTCAACCTAGAGGTATAAATAAACAGAACGTTTCAAGAATTGTTAGTAAATCGTTCATATATTAAGATAAATAAATAAGTATGAACAAATTTTTATGATCTTTTAATAAACGAACGAATATGAACAAAGGTGTATTTCGTTCATTCATTTTCTCGAGCAAGCTCGTTTATAGATCATTTATAAGTTCATTTACTTGACTTTTCTTTCCCTTTTATTTTTTTATATTTTAAATATTGTTGAATGTATGAACTAAATTAAACATGTGGTGAATTTTTGAGTTCAAACTATGAAGCCCAGTGAGCTTAGAGACTAAATTTTGAGTATGTCCCTAGATTTGTTTACACAACATAAGAGTTTTTTTTTAAAGTTTTATACGATTTTTACATCGTTGGATAAGTAAAATAGAAGAATGAGATTAATAGTAGAATACATGAAGATTATCACTTGACAAAAATGTAAGGAGTTAATCTTGGGTGCAAATCATCTACCTTTTATCGTGCCTCCATTGGTGCTTTCACTTTAAATTAGTGGGTTTAGGGTTCAAAGTTAGAAGTTATAATTATGGTTTAGGAAATTAGAGGTAAGGTGTATCTCTTTTTTTGATTAAAGATGAAAAAAGCACGGACCACATGCCTCGTTAAAAAACCTCCCTAAACCTAATGGAGGAAAAATAGTGCATGTGGAAGGGCTGAGAGATACAACATTAAAAAACACTATTCAATAGCAGAACAAAATAAAATATACCATAAAACAACAACAACAAAACAAAGAAAAAGACCGCTGACTAAAAGCAAAACGTTACTTAATACCTGTATCATTATTTCTAAACCGATTACGCAAATCATTATTAACCAGGTCTTGAATACTATCAGGCGGCTCATCAAAGAACATTTCGCTAACCTCTTGATCCCGTAAATCTTTCGCTAGTTTATCGACAACCAAATTAGATTCCCGACTAGTATACTCCACATGAACCTCCCAAGAACGTTTAATCATCTCTCGGATAACAACATCAAGACCATTAGCAGTCCGAAACATTTCCCCATGAGTCACACAACCAATAGCTTCACGACTATCAGATTCAAGCTTTATACGACGATAACCACAGCGCCACGCATGTCTCAGCCCATCAAAAATTGCCCATAACTCTGCATTCAAAATAGAGCATCGACCAATATGACGACTAAAACAAAAAATCTAATCCCCAACATCCGAACGATAGACACCTCCAATCGCAGCTGAATTAGAAATCAGATGTACCGCACCGTTCACATTAACTTTCACCCAATTAGAGGGCGGACAACACCAATAGTTCATAGACATCGAGATTTGCTCCTAAAAAGCACTAACCACTAAACTCTGGGAACTAGCAACCCTTATCTATTCAAGGTACATCCTGCTTGCGACAATTAGATTTTCCATTTCAACGTAATCTGGCTCAAAAAGAAGACAATTTCTTCGATGCCAAAGTTTTTAATAAATAATCGCAAATAACAATCTTCAATTATCCAAATTACCCATAAAAGAAATATTTGTGCCTAAATTATTACCAAGCCAATCCTGCAAAGATAAAGTATAAAAATTATTTGAAGAAACATTCGGCACTAGTTGCATCCAAACTGAGCGTACATGGGGACAATCACGAAGCAATGAAGTAAATTCTCTTGACCTTGTCGACAAAAGCTACAAATTGGATCATCAGTCAAATGGCGACGATGTCGTTCTACATTAGTAAGAAGACAACCCCGCATCGCAAACCAAATGAAAGCTCACATCCATTGCGGTAAAGGTAACTTCCAAATACTATTCCAAGCATTTGGACCACCATTAGTAACATGTCCCATCAAAATATTATAAGCCGACTTCACGGAAAACTGACCATTTTTGTCATCCTTCCACCCTATGCGATCCGGACCCAAGTGAGGCGTGGGAGGATATACCGTCAAAATGTATTGTACAACCTCATGTGGTAAAACCTGAAAAAGAGCATCCAGATTTCAAAAACCATAGGGAGACACAAAAGACACCACTAGACAAGGTGAAGGTATCCCATTCAATTGGTACCAACTCGAAAGAGGACCACACCCTGGTAACCAATCATCATACCAAAAATCGATAAGACATCCATCTCTCACAATTCAAACCACACTCTCACAAACACAGTTTTAAACCTTACAAATTCCGGACCACAAAGGAGAACAACCATGTGAGTTAATGGTAAGTGATAAAATACTTGTAACCTTATATTTAGAACGCACCACCTGCACCCAAAATTTATCACTCTCAGTGAGTAATTGAAAGCCAAGCTTCATAAGAAAAGCTTGATTAGAACACTCCATATCACGAAGAGCAAGCCCCCATCATCAATCGGCAACTTCATATCTATCCATCGCACAAGATTGATACTCCTATGATCAGATGAACTGCCCCAAATAAAGCTCCGAATAAGTTTTTTAATCTTAGAACAAACGCCCTTAGGTAACCAAGCAACTTGCATAGTGTAACTAGGAATCGCTTGCAGGACAGATTTAGCCAAAGTAACACGACCTGCAAAAGCCAATAATTTTGTTGGTCTTGATACAAGTTGAGATCGAACTTTATCCACTAAATAACCATACGTAGCCTTAGTAACACATTTATGTAAAATAGGGACACCAAGATATCTCCCTAAATCTTGAACTTCCCTAAAACTGAACTCATTCACAATATCCGCTCTAACATCCAACTTTGTATTTTAATGGACATGGTTAGGATTTAGGACGTAAAAAATTAGAGTTAAGGTTTAAAATTCAATTTTTAAGGCATTTTAAGAGAAGGGATGAAAAGAAGTACGTTTAGGAGGCAGAAGATTTCTACTCGTTAATTTCAAGCATCTATTTACTCAATTCAACGATAAAAAACGTAAAAGATTTATAAATTTTATATTTTATGTAAATAGATCTTATTCTTATAATTATATATTAATGTCTTGTCTCGTTCATATCGTATTCATACTTATATTATATAAATTTATAGACATTAATCAATTTCAATCCTACATTTAAAATCTTAATTCTAGAGGCATATAATGGTATATAAGAAAGGAAAGAAAAAGATGCACATTTATAATAATTATATATACCGCCGGGAAATGACCTGGACACAGAGAATCCTGTGGTGGGAAAAACCTGACACTTATATATGAGCAAATAAGCTTTCATCAAAGCCGTCTTAGCTCAGCCGGTAGAGCGCGTGGCTTTTAACCACGTGGTCGTGGATTCGATTCCCACAGACGGCGAGAGCATTTTTACAATTTTTTTCTGAATCATTTTTATTTCATTTTATTTTTCTAGTTCAATATTCAGACTCGGAAATCTCAGTTCAGCCATGTAATTTTGATATCTTCCGTTAGTATCTGCGAAGCACGGGACGCCTTGCGTTCTC
Source organism: Abelmoschus esculentus (assembly GCA_035048815.1). NCBI lineage: Eukaryota > Viridiplantae > Streptophyta > Magnoliopsida > Malvales > Malvaceae > Abelmoschus > Abelmoschus esculentus. Next base: position 4,413,870 of record JAUCBN010000038.1, read on the forward strand.
GATACGTTTTCGAGACGGGGATAATTTAATTTTATTAAAAACGGTTAGATTTTAACGGGAACATTTAACGCTTATTAGGACGTTCTCGAATAAATTTATTTAAAAAATAAAGTCTTTATTTTTTTTGAATCGAACTAAATTAAAGCTCAAAATATATTAAAACCTAAACAATAAAATTTGATTTGTAAAATAGAAATTCGAAAAACTCAAAATTTTAATAATTAGTTTATTATTTTTTATATTCGAGTTGAGTTTGTCAACTTTACATGATATATTATGTATATCATATATAAAAATATGAAACATACATATATATATATGCATATAAAAAGTCATTAAAATTAGAATGAATATGTGTACCGTTTTGCTATAAGTATATGCATATATATATATATATATATATATAATTTGTACATAAACTCAAAAACTCAACTCGTATTTTATAAACTCGATTTAAAAATATTTTAAATAAAATTTAAATAATAAAATATGATTTAAAAATAATTTTAAATTTTTGTTCAATTTAATCATTTAATTTTAGTAATCTTTTAATATAATTGTTTAAAAATAATTTAAAAATCATTATAAATTGGGTTATCGTATAATATAAGTATAATTATATTATAAATTTTAATTATTATATATATTTTATTTATCGTACTCGGTTAGTATTAGGGGTGGGTAAAATCGGGTACCCGACCAATTTGAAAAGAATTGGTCTCGGTCCTGGTAACCACCGGTTCTTGAAAATTGAAACTGGTCCCGGTCACACTAGGTAGGGGTGTTCAAATCCGAGTACCCGGGTATTCGGGTATTCGAAGTACCGGGTACCCGGATCTTCGAGTAGTTAAAAATTCGGTTCGTGTCCCGACCTGGATTTTTCGGGTACCCGTAAATACGGGTAATCAGGTACCCAAATTTAATTTTTTTTATAAATCTTAAATTTAATCTTAAAAAAATATATAAATTTAAAAGTTTGAATTGCATAATACAATATCAAAATATAAAATTTTAAAACATTGATTAAATAATCTAAACATAAATTTTAAGACCTAAATTACATAATCTAATTTGAAACAAAACATAAAGTCTAAAGAAAGTTTTTTAAAAATATTTTTAATTAGTTTAATTTAATATAATATATAAAAAATAATGATTTAAATAATAAAAAATTTTGAATTAATTTTCATATTGGTCAATGCACATATAAAAATAGTGTATAGCTAAACGAATCAAGTTCGAATTTTGCCAACTCAAAAAATTAAATCTATAATTTTATAGTGAATCTTAATTTTTTTTTTACAATGAGTCTTTAATTTTTTTTAAAAAATAAAGTTTGATGGGTTGAGATTTAGAAATTAGGTTGTTTAATTTAAAAATATAGTAAATATAAGTGTATTTTGTATAAATAATAATTATATTTAAAATAAAAAATAAAAAATAAAAAATTAAGAATCGGGTACCCAAAAGTAACCAGATACCCAAAAAATTTATAATCTTTTGATTCGGGCCCGACCCGAAAAATGACGGGCCGAGTACCCGGCCCGAGCATAAAAAAAAATCGAGAAAATACCCGATTTTTATGTTCGGGTAGTCAGATAATCGGGTCGGGTATTTTTGAATACCCCTAACATTGGGTCCTAAATTTTTGGAATTTGTCCCGTTACTGGTGGGTACCGGTTCCTATACCGGGTACCCGGTCAATTAATTTATTTTTAAAAAATAGAGTAATTGAAGAAAAAAATTCAACCACCAGTAATAATATCAAATAATAAAATTAAAATATTATAAACTTGAAAATTAAAGTTTTAAAACTAGTCAGACTCATAATATTCATACATAAATGAGAAAGTTTGATAAGAAAAATAAACAAAAGAAAACTAATATTTGTTTGGTATGGTCCCGGTTCTATTAGGTACCTACCGAGTACCGAGTCTAAAAAATCAAGATTCAGTTTCGATCTCGATTATGATCGAGACCTAAATTTTAGATCCAATCATGATCTTACCGAAACCAATACCAGATAAAAATTTATCGGGTTTTACCGGGTCCGAGAGTAGTCGGGTTTTTTGCCCTTGGTATATTTGTTTTCATATGAATGGATAAGGAAAAATTGGGTTTCTTTTGAAAATCAGTTGCAATGGCAATTGATTGCGAATCTCAGGCGACAAATCCTTACCGTCTTCTCTTCCAAGCACTGGCTTTAATTCCCATCTCCCATTACGTCGTTCTCGCTCTATTGATATCACTCGCAGTTCTATACACATTTCTACAGATTCATTTCCTTCATCAGTTAATAACTCTGTTCAGAGGCGATCCTGTTACTTTGACGTACAAATCTTCCTCAAATCTATGCCATTCACTTGTTTGAAAGTGTGCCATTCTTCGCGGAAGGTAAATCGGACAATGATTACACATTTTGTTTACAAATCTTACGTTAAAAATTCGAAATTTAATGATTTTGTTGCTTGTTTGTTTCTTGTGATTTGCGAGCAGGTACTCGGCCACTCTATGGCTTTCCAGTCCTCACCTTCAGACAGCTTTCTTGAGTCTTTTTGGAAAGGCTCCTCCAGTTACTTATACACGGTACTTAGTTTAATTCTTTTGCTTCATGATTTCCGTTTTGTTTGTTTGGATAAATAGTAACATACCAAGTATTTCTTATTCCTAGACAATTATTCATTGCTTTGCTTTGGATGGTGGAACTATTGCTCTGGACTGGTTAACTTATTCTGATGGTAGCTACTTTCTTTTTCTTATACTCATGATTATATTTATAGATTTGTGTGATATGGCGCCTAATTTCCAATGTTATGCATTATAGTGGCTGAGGGTAATCCCCGCCTGATTGATAATTCAGCTGCTGTTAAACATGATGAAACTCCGATCGTGATTGTGATTCCTGGTTTAACCAGTGACTCTTCTTCTGCTGTAAGTTCAATTCATTTTTTTCTGTCTATCTTTTATCTTATTTGCTTCCTTACTTAAAGAAGTTCTGCTATGTGGTCAGTATGTGAAGCATCTTGCATTCAACATGGCAAGAAACGGTTGGAATGTTGTTGTAAGCAACCATCGTGGGCTGGGAGGTGTATCACTCACAGTGAGTTTATCATGGAACTTTTTTTTTGCTTAGATACTATTCGTCTAGATCTTATGAGACATTAACCTCTTCAAATTTGTGAACTCCAGTAGCTTACATGGTTTCTTCATTTTTTTTGTAACATTTATTTTCAGTCTGATTGCTTTTATAACGCTGGATGGACTGAGGATCTACGGAAAATCATTGACCATATTCATTGTGAATATCCGGAAGCTCCTTTATTTGCTGTTGGAACAAGCACCGGCGCCAATATTTTGGTAAATTAATTTTTCCATTGCTTTGGGTTTTTATGTCATGTTTGTGGCCATCAAAGTTTGTTAAGTCTTAGAACTTGAATGTCATTTTTCAAAAGTTTCCTTGGAAGTGATCATGCTTTTAATTATCTTTTCGCTAAACGCTTCAGCTTTGAACACCTATGCAGTTTAGAAGAATTGATATTACTCAACTTTTACATTAATTTTAGCTTTTTGTTGGTGTGCTCCCAGCAGGTTAAGTAAAAGAAATGTCAATTATGATCCTGAGCTGAATTTTGATTTTCTTGTTTGGAGGATTAACCAACCCATTTTATCAGTAACATTATAGTTATCCCTTTTGATTCTATCTAGATATCAGTGCACAATTTTTTTTTTCCTGTAAAAACAGTTGTGGTTAAGATCCATCCTGTCTAGATATGTTGTTTTTCCATATATAGGGTTATTTTGTATTGTTTGGAAGGTCAAATTTATGTTTTCTCCTTACTAAGACCCAGTTCCACTTTCAGGTTAAATATCTTGGAGAGGATAAGACTAGCACTCATCTTGTCGGTGCTGCAGCTATATGCTCCCCTTGGGACCTCTTGGTTAGTATCTCTGTCTCTATCATACCACCAAATTTCTTAGCTATATTTGATCGACAATTTTCAGTTTTAGAGGGTTGAATCTTGGTTATCCTTTTCTGTCACCTTTGACCACTCCCCATTTCTCTTTGTTAGATTCTATCACACGCAATACATCTTTTTTTTTTCTAAAATGGAGGGAAAGGCGGATAATGCTGGATTAAAGTTTCTTACATTTTGTGTTGGGGTAATTACTCCTTAAAACCCCACCTGGTAAACAGGGAAAGTAAAATGCTATTTGATTGTTTTGGTGTCACATGACCTAACCAAGCAACTAAATAATTCATTTCACTAGTTATCAATTGAAAAGATGCTGCATCATTTGAGCTTAAATGTCGACATTCCTTAATGCAGATATAAAGGTAGAACCTTCTGCTGCTGCCACTATTGCAAAGTTTATCAAGGATGGCTGAAGTGGCAGCAGTATGATCATTTTCTGGCTAAATCTCTCATACATTGTGTCTGTCTTTCTCACAATCTCCTAACCAAAATTCCTGACACTTCATCCTCTTTTCAGAAGGGTCTACTAAATTGCTTCTTTGCAGATATGCGACAGATTCATCAACCGTAGACCTGTACAGAAGATATATGATAGAGTGCTAACACTTGGCCTGCTAGGTTATGCACAATTGTATGTCTACATTACTTCATTTGTAGTATCATTTTACTTGCTTTAGAGTTTATCTTTACCTGATGATACTTTGAGCTTTCATACAGGCACAAGTCTATCTTGTCTCGACTTGCAGATTGGGAACGCATTAAAAAGGTACACAATTTTGTTCATCTATACATAAAATGTAACCTACCTGATCACATAACTGAAGCATTTTAGAGGGATAATACTAATAATATGTTGCACTAAATCAAGAAATGCCTCATCTAGCATTTCTTTATCATTCTTTAGTCCTAACAGTGTTTGAAATAATTATTGTTTTCTCTTTCCTAACGAAAGATATCCTAATTGTTCTCTGTTTGTGTTTTTACAGTCGAGTTCTGTTAGGGACTTTGATAACCATGCTACTCGTGTTCTTGGAAAGTTTGAGGTAAAACATTATTATTTCATCTTCTTTCCACACTTCCAGTTACTAATGAAGTCAGGTTGCATTCTAGACCGTGGATACATTTTATAGGCGGTCTAGCAGCATTAATCATGTAGAACACGTGTCGGTGCCTCTCCTATGCATCAGTGCCTTAGATGATCCTGTGTGTACTAGTGAAGCTATTCCATGGGACGAATGCAGGTAGGGGCATTTAGCCGAATAAACTGTTTATCTATTTCCTGTGGAGTCAAATGAAAAACTATTTGATTCTTTATTATAATTGTAGATTTATACGTATTAAAATTGTAGTTACACCATAATATCCTACTTAGTTAAGCATAACATATTAGGTTGAATGATCGTGGGGTAAAGAGCAGAGCTTTTTTTTTGTGATATCAGTGTCTGACTGATAGTAACAGATGACAGCATTATACTTCCTCTTTGAAGCTAACCTTTCGTTTGATTTTTTTTCAGGGTCAATGAAAACATTATCCTAGCTACTACGCAACATGGAGGACATCTAGCTTTCTATGAAGGGATAACAGCATCAAGCTTATGGTAATTAATTAATTTTTCTCCCAGGATAGTAATAGTGAGCATTTACCACTATATATACACAGAATGTGCACATCTGTATATATTTCACTTACTCTTAAAGGAAATCTAAGGAAAGGACACTAAAATTAAGGTTTAGGTAATAATTTATGCAACTGAATGATAATAATTTGTGTAAAAAGAAAAATAACCGATTAACGGGTGAAATTGGATAATTGTTTGATAATAATTGCAGGTGGATTAGAGCTGTTGATGAGTTCTTTAGTGTTCTAAGCACTAACCCATTTACTAAAGGAAGACGGAAGGTAACAGCTTCAGTATTTTCAATTTATAGGAAACAGTTGTGCTTTATTTGAACAACTAGACATATCTACACCCTATATAGCAGCTGAGGATATGATTTTAGTGAAAGGCAGTCCCAGTCCCTGTCCCGGTCCTGGTCCCAGCTATGTTACCTATTGCATTGCTCTGCCTCTATTGACCTCTCTTTGGTTGCAAAAGTCTCAAAACAGCAACTGATCAGGGTTTCATCTCTTCCATCACAACTCCATGTTTGATGGGAGAAATCGGGGTCCTTACGTACGATTTTGTTACCGAAAAAGAAGTAACAGATTATATAGATGTGTTGAAAAGAGGTTTGTGTGTTGTGTTAACTGCCTTTGTGTTCAACTCCAGGGGCCACAGCAATGTTCAATTATTGATCAAGGGGCTTCTGTGAATGCTGTGGGAGATGGACCAGTGACAGCCACAGCGAATGAAGTAACAGATACTTCATCAAATGAAGATGGCATTCAGAATAAGAAGAATGAAGATAAAAATTCAGACGAGAAGCATGGTGAGCAATCTTCAACTTTCCCTGTGCAACGACGCATCGATAAGCTTTCACGGCGAAGTAGGCAATCAATCTGGTTGCTAGCATACATTGCCATCATAACAACATGGCCGTTTGCCAGGTCTCTTCTTTCTGTTCTCAAAAGAAGATTCAAAGCTTACACTGTTTAGGAAATAGCTTTGCTTGAGGTATTGCATGGGATTTTTCTCAATCATTAATAAAGATGCCAACTATTTCTGATCAAGAATTATGCATATTGCATAGTTGTAACCTTTCAAGAAATGTTACTACCCCATTCATCCATTTGCATTCAACATGGTGATTCAAAGATTTTGATTACTATATATATAATTTATTAAAACGAGATCTCAATTTAAAAAATTTAAATACTCGTTGATTTGATGTGTGTTGACTTTTGAATAAAAGAATTAATATAAGGATTTATATTTAATATACTACCGATGATTTTTTTAATTAGCTAATAATGATTACAATAGTATTAATCCCCCACCATTTGACATTGATCGCTCAATCACTTTGCTAGCATCACTGGTGCTCGAACTCGTGACCTCTAGGAACAACAACTGTTCCTTTAACTACTTGAGCTAGAGGACTCGTGCACTAATGGAAAATTTTAATTCCCACAATCGTCTTAGTTTTGAGGTTAAGAACTCAGTTTAAGATGTAGGATTTAAGGATTTAGATGTAAAAGTGTAGAATTTATGGGTAATAGTTAGAATTTAGGGAGTTTAATTTAAGGTTTAGATGTTAGGGTTCATATTTTTAGACAATGCGTTATAAACCCTTAATTCTAAACTAAAAATCAATATTCTTTTACCACTAAATTTTACTTTTGGATTTAATTATACTGGGTTATTAAAATTGATAATGTAAACGGATATTAATTGTCAGCCTGTAATAACGTGAACGGACTTTAAACGACTCAATGATATAATTAAATGACAATAAAATATAAATACCTAAGATAAAATTGACAACACCCTTAAAAGTTAAAATCGACTACACCTTTGTTATTAATAAATCTACATTTAATTAAAATATAAATAAACTATAATTAAGGATTAATATCGCTCTGACATCGAAGTTTGTATATATTTCTCTACTTTGAATTATTATAATTTTTTAGCGATGATCAAATTTCGTTGATAAATTTTTTAAGAGATTTTAAATTTTTTATTTTATTTTTTTAAGAGATTTTAAATTTTTTATTAATAAAAAACAAAATGATTAATTATTAAGTTATGATGATTAATTAAAGAGTGATATATTTTTGAAGATTGAATTTTGTTTTAGATATCATCATAAGAAAATCAAAAAATCTTATATTTTGAAAAATATATAAAAATTGTTACGAACATTTTGAGTTTCTAATTATGCTATTTAGACTCACTAATAACAACGTAGACTTTCTGAATTTGATAAATCAAATGTTGCAGCTTCGTCTCGATCAGTTTATTATTATCTTTATCCATTGTAAAAATGTGTTTAATTCAGCCAGATCTTTTAACTAGTTAAGTGGTTAAAGATGTTCGTTTCGTTCGTTCTTATATGATTCTGTAACAACCCGACTGGAAGTAGGGTTGAAAAGAGAAGAATAGGGTTCTTAGGAGAGTTGAGAGAAGAGAGAATTGAAGAAGAAAGAGAATATTTGTATTGATGATAATTCATGACATGTTTTTCTAGTACAGCAGGAATTTGGTTATATAAGACAGTGTCCATGAATAACTAACATTTGAAATAAAAACAAAAATATAAACGCTGGCAGACAGCTCAGACAACATCCTTCTCTGGGTTGCTTAGGCTTGAAACGGCGTCACTTTGCTTCTTCAGATTATCCTCCGAAACGGTGTCGTTCCCATGGCACGTGGGTTGCTTCTCAAACGGCGTCGTTTCCTTAATCAGATTTCCTTCAGCTAATCCCCCAATTCTCCCTTGCTCAACCCTAATTTCATCCCCAATCTTCGATTCTCCCCTTAATGCCATGACATTACCCCCCGCAGTAGTGGATCCTTGACCCCAAGGATCAAAATCGGAAAACTGGGATTGAAGCACCGAAAAATCTTCCCATGTTGCGCTCTCAGGACCGAGGTTGACCCATTGTACGAGCAGCTGAGTAACTGCGTGATTATCGCGTTTGACCATGCGCTTGTCGAGGACACGATCGGGGTAAACTCGGAGCAGACCATCCGTTCCAAATTCAGGGGGATTTACTGATGGGGTAAACGCAGCACCAATCCTTCTTTTGAGGAGACTGACGTGAAATACTGGATGGATTTTGGCAGAAGGGGGCAACTGGAGTTTATAAGCGACAGAACCAATCTTGCGAAGAACCTTGTAAGGGCCATAAAACCTCGCTGAGAGTTTCAGATTTTTGCGAAGGGCGACGGACGTCTGACGGTAAGGTTGAAGCTTCAGGTAAACTTCATCTCCGACTTGAAACTGTCTTTCTGAGCGACGTTTGTCTGCGTATTGTTTCATTCTGTTCTGGGCCTTTAGGAGATTATCTCGTAGTAATTGGTTTGTTTTGGTTCTCTGTTCTGCTAACTCTTACACCGTGGCAACTAGGGAATCTGAAACCCAGGTCATGGTTGGTGGTTTGTATCCATACAGTGCCTCAAATGGGGTCATCTGTAAAGCCGAGTGATAAATGGAATTATACCACCATTCGGCTTGGGAGAGCCAATTAGCCCAATCGATAGGCTTTAGAAAGCATAGGGCTCGTAGGTACTGCTCGAGACATTGGTTCACACGTTCGGTTTGGCCATCCGTCTCGGGGTGGTAAGCTGTGCTGAACAGAGGGGTAGTACCTAGCTGCTTGAGAAATTCCTTCCAGAATAGGCTCGTAAAGATTTTGTCTCGGTCGGAGATACAAATCTGTGGCTGCCCATGTAGCTTGTAGATATTGTCCAAATAGGCTTTAGCAATCTGAGGGACTGTGTAGGGGTGAGAAAGACCAATGAAGTGTGCGTATTTTGTGTATTTGTCCACCACTACTAGGATCGAGTTTAGCTTGCGGGATGTTGGGAGACCTTCGATGAAATCCATGGTTACAACCTTCCATGCTTGCTTGGGGATTGGCAGTGGTTGTAGTAAACCAGGCTTAGCAACATGTTCGTCCTTGACACGCTGGCAAATATCACACTGCATAACATAAGAAGTAACAGTAGATTTCATACCTGGCCAGTAGAAGTAGGATTTGAGGCGCTGGTAGGTTGCCTGGTTGCCTGAGTGACCACCATAAGGGGAATCATGTAGTGTAGTTAATAGTTGAGTGCGCAAATTGCCATTTGAGCCCACATAGATCCTGTTGTGAAACCTGAGAATTCCCTTTTTATAGGTCCAACCAGGTGCTGCAGAGGCATCAATTGCCAGTGTTTCAATCATTTTCTGGGCAGTAGCATCTGTCATGTAGGAGACCTCGATTTCCTTGACCCACTTAGGTGTAATGATTGTAGCTGAAAGTTGATAGAAATCAGTGTCCTGCTCATACCCTCTAGATAGAGCATCTGCAACAAGATTTGTTTTGCCTTTGCGATAGTTGATAACATAGTCCAAGCCTAGGAGCTTTGTCAAACCCTTTTTTTGAACAGTTGTATTTAGCCGTTGCTTAAGTAGATGTTTGAGTGGCTCGTGGTCTGTTTTGATGACAAACGGCTTGCATTCCAAGTAGTGTCGCCATTTAGTGACTGCCATGAGGATGGCCAAATACTCCTTCTCGTAAATGGAGAGATCTGAGTGTTTTGGTCCAAGAGCCTTGCTTAAGTAAGCAATTGGCCTGCCCTCCTGAGATAGAACAGCTCCTATACCCTTAGAACTGGCGTCTGTTTCCAAAAAAAAGTTTTGGAAAAATTGGGAAAGGCCAGAACAGGGGCTTTACACATGGCCTCCTTGAGGAGCACGAAAGCCTCCTTTGCTTCCTCTGTCCAACAGAAATTGTCTTTCTTTAACATGTTAGTTAAAGGACGGCTAATGGCACCATAGTTGCTGACGAATTTTTTATAATAACCCGTGAGGCCGAGGAACCCTCGTAAGGATTTGATGGACTTAGGAAATTTCCAATCTCGCATAGCTTCAATTTTTGAGGGGTCTGTAGCTACCCCTTGGGCAGAAATAAGGTGACCCAAGTACTCTACTTGAGTTTGCCCAAAAAAACACTTCTTCCTTCGAGCAAATAATTGGTTGTCTCTGAGGACTTGTAGGACTTGTTGTAAGTGGAGTAGGTGATCTTGGAGTGTCACACTATAGACTAGTATATCATCGAAAAAAACTAGGACAAATTTTCTTAGGAATTGCCCAAACAACTCATTCATGAGTGACTGGAAGGTAGTTAGATCGTTTGTGAGGCCAAATGGCATCACTTTGAACTCAAAGTGGTCATGGTGGGTCCTAAATGCTGTTTTAGGAATGTCTTCGGGCTTGATTCTGATCTGCCAGTACCCAGATCTGAGGTCTATTTTAGAAAAATAAGCTACACCTGACAATTCATCCAATAGGTCATCAACAACAGGAATTGGGAATTTGTTTTTGACAGTGATGTGATTGAGCTGTCTATAGTCGACACATAATCTCCAAGTGCCATCTTTCTTCTTGACTAAGAGGCAGGGAGATGCAAAGGGGCTCTTACTGTTCTGCACCACTGAAGCAGCCAATAACTCCTTGATTTGCCTTTCAACTTCTGTTTTCTGTTGAAAGGGGAATCTATAGGGTCTCAGATTAATTGGTTGAGCCCCTGGATGGAGTGTTATAGCATGGTCATGTGCCCTTTGAGGTGGCAACCCTTTAGGTTCCTCAAAAATGTTCTTGTAGTCATTCAATAAGGGCTGTAGTAAGGCAGGTATATCCCTGCTGGTAGATTCAGATTCCAAAAAATAAAGTTCACCACAAACTTTAGGGTCTTTGTTGGTGAGTTTCTGCATCTTTTCTTCTGAAATTAATTTAACACAAGGTTCTTTTCCCCTCCTTGCAAAAGCACCTCCTGATCTCCCCTTTTAAAACTCAATGTCATAGCATTGAAGTCCATAGTTATTGGACTATACCTTCTCATCCAGTCAACCCCAAGGACCATATCACTTCCCCCCATTTGTAACACCCTAAAGTCATGTTCAAAGTAGTGTCCTTGCATTCTCCATCCAAGTTGTTTACTCTTTGCACTGCTTTGAAGCTTGTCCCCGTTAGCTACAGTGATAATTAAAGGATTAGTAAGTACCAGTTCTAGTCCTTCTTTGGCCCAACCTTCAGTCACAAAGTTGTGAATGTTGCCACTGTCCACAAGGATGCTTAAGGACCTTCCCTTGATAGTGCCTGGTATTCTGATGGTGTTGTACCCTGCACTACCAGTGAGTGCATTAATGAAGATTTCTAAGGCAGGTTCCTCTCCTTCTGGTGCCTCTTTAGTTTGTTCCAGCATTGTATCTTCCTCTTCTTCTGTGCTCTGCTCTTCCTCCATCATATTCAATTGTCTAGGCTTACATTGATGCCCTGGACTGAATTTGTCACCACATTTGAAACATAAATTGTTGTTCCTTCTATATTCCAACAACCCTTGTTTGTTATTAAAGTTTGGAACCCCTTTCTGTGGAACTGGATTTGCTGTAGGAGGAACCTTCTGGTGGGACATTTGTGCTCCCAAGGGGGTGGGCTTGTAAGAAAATCTGAGTTTCTTTTGTTCCACTTCAGCCGAATGCTCATACAGCTTGGCCTTCCTGTAAGCATCAGCTAAGGTTTTTGGCTCATGCACCTTAACCTTATGTTTGATATCTTCCTTCAGCCCACTGATGAAGCTGGAGACAAAATACTCTTCGCCCAATTGGGAGTTGATTTGCAGTATGAAGGGTTTTAATTCTTCGAACCTCTCCTGATAGTCATCCACATTAGTCTTTTGGAATAACTTGTTAAAATCTTCTATGACGTCTGTATGCAGTTTGTCACAGAAACGATGGCAAAGATCCGAAACAAACTCTTGCCATGTGACCCGGTTTTTTTGCATGACATATCCATCAAACCAGGTCTCAGCCCTCCCAACCAGGTACATAGATGCTACTTCAAGCTGTTGGTGGTCTGGTACATCGAAGATGGTAAAGTATTTTTGACACTTCTTTACCCAACTCCTGGGGTTATCTCCTTCAAAGGTAGGTAGCTCTATTTTTGGCTTTGGAATGAAGCTGGTTCCATTTTTCTCCCACTTTTTAACCTGGTCTTCTTCTATTTTTGGCATGAAGGTAGGTGCTGACTCTACCTGTTTCTCTTTCAGGTTGGATGAGCTGGATGGTGGTTTTGGAGCTAAGACTCTCGGCTCATCAGGGTTAAACGTATACTTCCCCCTTTCATGTATAACCGTTACATTTAAGGGATTCTTGCCCTCTTTACCTAGGTGGGGAGTAGGAGTTACCTGCGGGCTGCCTCCCGGGGAAGATGCTTCCGCGGCTTCGGCTCCTCGAGCAAGAATGGTCCATATCCTCTGTAAGTATCCTCTGTTTTCCTCATTGCTGCGCTCCAGATTAATGACTCTTTCTTCCAGGCTAACAATAGTTTGTTCTTGTTCCCTGGTAGTGTTTCCTGCTTCTGGTGTTATTTGGGGTGGTGCACCCTTGTCTGTGAAGCTCATTTTCTTTAATCATCGAGATTTTCCCAGCGTAGCGGTGGATCAGTTTCTGGCTCTGGTTACCAATTGTAACAACCCGACTGGAAGTAGGGTTGAAAATAAAAGAATAGGGTTCTTAGGAGAGTTGAGAGAAGAGAGAATTGGAGAAAAAAGAGAATATTTGTATTGATGATAATTCATATGACATGTTTTTCTAGTACAGCAGGAATTTGGTTATATAAGACAGTGTCCATGCATAACTAACATTTGAAATAAAAACAAAAATATAAACGCTGGCAGACAGCTCAGACAACATCCTTCTCTGGGTTGCTTAGGCTTGAAACGACGTCACTTTGCTTCTTCAGATTATCCTCCGAAACGGTGTCGTTCCCATGGCACGTGGGTTGCTTCTCAAACGGCGTCGTTTCCTTAATCAGATTTCCTTCAGCTAATCCCCCAATTTTCCCTTGCTCAACCCTAATTTCATCCCCAATCTTCGATTCTCCCCTTAATGCCATGACAGATTCGAATCTAAAAAAATAACACTTCTCCATGCAGAGATATTTTAATCTTAGCAATGTTGGATTATAACATTGCAAACAAGCAACAATATTCACCTCCAAACTCCCAACAACACGTTTCGAGTAATATAAGGAAGAAGCCTATTATTGCCTAAATTTGAGAGGTAAGCAGCATAAATCAGAGCTTGAGATCATCAACAAGGATGACAAAGTCCAGGCACTTGAGAGATTGCCGATAATGCCTTCGGCCGGTACCCGGGTGAACGTTTACAATCTGCGACAAGGCAATAGTTTAAGGGAAGCATAATACAGCTGAAAGTAATAAGTAGGGATGATAATGAATCTTTAACCTGACCTGAATTCGTAGATTCATATTCGTTTTATAGGGTTTAGATCTTAAAATTTTAGATTCGACGATCTGAATCTGACACTTAGATCTAAATCTAGACCCGAACCCGTTTACCTATTTATTAAAAAAACGTATTTGGTTTTAAAATATATATAAATATATAATAGTAGGTTTTTGTCAACACGAATTTTTTACGATATATATATATAATAAATAATTTAAATAATAAAATAATAATAATAAATAATAGAAAAAAAATAATAAAATATATAAAATAAAAATATAAATAAAGTTCCAAAACAGAAATTGGTTTTAGAGGATTGAGTTTTAGTGGGGGTTGTTGGATGAGAGTTTTTGGGGATGGAACGGCTGAGTGCTGCATGATCCATGAAGTTTCCGCCACTTACTGTGATCACGGGGACCCGGTTTTAGGCTGAGGAACCTCCGGGCTCGAGGGGGCTCTTTGTTCCCATGGCAAGCGGTCACCGGCATCGCTACTCCCATCGACAACTCCGACATGATCGCCACTTCCTCTCGGGACAAATCCATCATTCTTTGGCACTTAACCAAGGACGAAAAGACCTACGGCGTCCCTTGTCGTTGTCTCACTGGTCACTCCCACAACTCGTCGCATCGTCGGCCACACCAAAGATGTTCTTTCTGTTGCCTTTTCCATTGACAATCGCCAGATCATTTCAGCTTCTTGCGATCAAAGCATCAAGCTATGGAATACACTTGGAGAATGCAAATACACATTTCAAGAAGGTGACGATCATACCGAATGGGTTAGCTGCGTTCGTTTCAGCCCAAATACTCTCCAACCCACCATTGTTTCAGCTTCGTGGGACAAAACTGTTAAAGTTTAGAACTTGTCCAACTGTAAGCTTCGTAGCACTTTGGCTGGGCACTCCGATTGTTTGAATACGGTGGCGGTTTCACCTGATGGGTCTTCGTGTGCCAGTGGGGGAAGAGATGGAGTGATTCTGTTGAGGGATTTGGCAGAAGGGAAGAAGCTTTACAGTCTTGATGCGGGTTCGATCAGTGAGGGGGAGGTCGGTTTTCTGCTTTGAAAGGATCGGAGCTGGGGTTGATATGTTGATTCAAAGTTCATCCTCAGATGCCGTTGAAAAAGACGGCATGAAACCGTCTCCTTCAACATCGTCCACATCGTCAGAGATGGAAGAAAAAGCTACGTCATCGATATCGTTCGGAGCTGTGCCGGCGGCGGCGAAGTTTGGTGCGGAGATGGAGGAGGAGGAAGAAGAGGAGGACGTTTGCAGGATCTGCCGAAACCCGGGTGATGCAGAGAATCCGCTTCGATACCCTTGTGCGTGTAGCGGCAGTATCAAATTTGTCTACCAGGATTGCCTTCTTCAATGGCTGAATCACAGTAATGCTCGCCAATGCGAGGAGTTCGTTGTTGGGATGGCAATGAAAGCTTGTCATGTTCTGCAGTTCTCTTTGCGTCTTAGTCTTGGATATGGCGGTTGGCTTTTGTCAGGAGTTTTGGTGAAGCTCAGAGATTATTCCATTTGCGAGAACTTGGAGGGGATGCCGAGGGAGAAGATTCGATTTGGAACTCAGTTCTCGAGATGTTGCTGAGAAGGAAATTGAAGGAACAAGCTGATTTGCAGGAAGCCATTGAGCTTCAAGGAAGAAGCCTAACGAACTTGCAGCTGCTGGCTGAGCCCTATGCAATCAGTTGGTGTGCAGTAGAGTATTTTGAAGATAGTGGTGCCATCTTGCGAATGCTCCTTCAGTATTTCACCCTCGAGACATCTCACTATGGAAGAACCCTCCTTCATCATGCAATCCTTTGTGGAAGTACAGGAGCTGTCAAAGTGCTTTTGAGCTGTGGCGCAAACGTGGAATGCCCGGTTAAAACCTTTAAAATCGAGTTCCGGCCAATACACTCGGCTGCTCGTCTTGGCTTGTCAGAAACCCTTCAATCCCTCATTGATCCTGGTTGTGATGTAAACTCCAAGACTGACTCTGGTGACACAGCCTTGATAATTTGCGCAAAGTACAAGCATGAAGAGTGTCTCAGAGTGTTAACCGGGGCTGGTGCAGATTTTGGCTCAGGTAACATCTCTGCTCAGTCTGCTAGTTCGATCGCTTGTTCAAATCGGTGGCTCCTTGGTTTTCAGTAAGCTGTGGTGGACGTAATTAAGGTTAGAAGGATCCCAAAGTCGAGCAACACATCAATTTTATCTCCTTTGATGTTTGTTGCCGAAACTGGTGATGTTGAGGCTCTAAAAGCTCTGATTGGAAGCGGAGAAGTTGACATCGATTATCAGAATGAGAATGGTTTCTCAGCAATCATGAGAGCCGCCTTTGATTCGTGTGATCGGAATGTTTCTGCTGCTGTTGATGGTATCGCCTCTGCTCGCAATGCCATTCAAGCCGCCGAGAAGCGAGCTCCGCAGATCGCTGCTGCGAAGCTGAGTCCGCTCAGTTTTATGAAGTCGAAGGTTGTTCTGCTGGTGTCGCACGAGCTCTCGCTTTCTGGTGGACCATTGTTGCTGGAGGATTTGGCATTTCTAATTAAAGATAATCTTCCTTGCAAGCATCTAGTGCTGTTGATGGAGGAGGCATTCATTAATTTCCTTCAGGATGATACGAGCTCAAACGGGACCCTAGAGTTGGAACCTATGAATTCATACAATCGGCTACTCCTGCATCGTCTTGCAGATATTTTTGGATTTGTTCACGAATCAATTGGTGAAGGAGAAGATAGGCATTTGGTTTTGCAACGATGCCCAGAGACATCAATACCTTCCATTCTTGTTGATGATATATTATGGCAATGTGATGAGCCTTAGTCTCTTACAGCATCTCGCCATATATTAACAAGAGAGGGAACTGCACCAGCAATGGAGACAAACTTGCCTAGTCTTGAGGCAAGAGAAGCAGCTTACTTGGCTGCTCGTGGACGAATTTTTGCAATGGATGTTGGAGAGATTCAAGAACCTGTTAATAAGCATAAGCCACGAACTGTTCCTATTGTAGCTCGTTGAATGATTGCACATGCTTTGGGCCAAAGAATTAACTCATGCAATCAAGACGAAAAACCCCGGGATTCTGAAGATCAAGCACAAAGTAATGAACCAAGTATTCACGATACGGATAAAGCTGATAATGATTTGAGAACAGAAGCCTGTCATGATAATCTTCTTGAACCAGGGGAAAATGTGGATGCGTGCAGTAAAGCAAATAGAAATGCAGATGAGCATAACTCTTCGGTGGTTTGTGAGAAGAATGTTTCAGATGAACCAAGTAGGACTCAAAATAGAGTTAACAAAGAGTATTCAAAAGAACAACAGGTAGTAGCAGCAAAGCGAATGTTTGTCAATGCTTTAGGTTTGCACTCGGCTAAGGATTCAAGAGGCGGTGAAAGGAAGACAGTACAGTAGATAAGGAGCTGTTATGCTTTTTTCTTCTAACCTACTGTCAGAAAGAACGGTAAACTGAGTTTAACTTGATCGCAGGTATGTCTTTTATTATTTTATTTATTTTAAGAAATAACTTGTTCTTTATTTAATTTAATAATTTAAGTTATTTAAATGAACATATCAAAGATCAAAAATAGTTCTATAAGGGCTTTGTAATATTCATTAAATTAGCTTACATTTTGTTTGTATTCATATAGCATTTTTAGGAAAACATCATATTTACACTTTGTTAATTAATTTAGAGCCCTTTTAAGGATTAGTCACTTAAATTAATTAATTTAATTAGGGAAAAAATCTAGTAACATAACATGTGAATCTTATGTCTCGGATACACTAAAGAGGTTGGTGTTTTGACGCACTAAGATGCTGACCTAGAGAGTATACCTTGACATCGAATTTATGTGTTATTAAAAACCTAGAATTTTGATAAAAACTTAAGTTTAGAATTAAAAATGGATAGGTAAACAATTAGTAACACTAGTAATTTAGGTTTTAAACTTACGTAATGGAGCCTATTTTAGGACTAGAACTTAAAATGAACAAGATAAAAAATAATCATGCATTTTACTTTAGCCTTTTGAGGCGGAAGTTATATTCTTTTAAATTTGGGTGAGGTTTCCTATATAGAGGACGTCTCAATTAACTCAAGTTTAAAAGTGGTGTAACTTCTAAATCAAAAGGATATCCAAATTCGAATAACGTTCATTTAACAATGGAAAATTAAATTAATATCTTTCTCCAAAATGTCAAATGCCACGTAATATTTTTTAAAAGGTACCAGTTTTTGGGCGTTTGTAAGGGTCGTCCTTACACGTAACCGACTCCCGAACCCAACCTTTTTTTAAAAAAACACGAATCTCTGGTTTATTTTTATGGTGTCTGGCCTACCTAAGTGGCCGGTGGCGACTCCAAGTCAATTTTTTTTTTCAAATTTAATTAAGATTTTTCTAAAATTTGGGATTTTCAAAATTAAATTTGATAATTCATTTTTAAAAAACTTATCGACGAACCATTTTCACCTAAAAAATCGCGTTTTTAAAGAGAGGTCGCGACAGTTTTATATTTCACATTATTCGTTAATGTAATTTTATTTATTTATGACAGAAACTTTTTAAAAAATACATGTTTATTCCTCTATTAATGAAGATTATAATGATGATGCGAAAATGATAAATATCAATGACATGTTATATAAAAAAATTATTATATTATATTACCTTAATATTAATAATTAAATTTCATAAATATTATTTTAATAAAACAAATTTTCTCTTTCGTCGACCGTTTCTTGTTTGTTTTAGGATGTTTATGATTTAAGTAGTGATGAAGACTAACATTCTAAGACGTAAAAGTACGGTACTCGGTTTGTGACAATGAAATATTTCATGATGTACATTTCTTAATGTTTGTGTTATTTAAAAAATATTTATATAATTGTTGAATTTTTTTAAGATTTTAGTTTATCGTTTTTTTGTTATGATACTAGTTAATTGAAATTAATCTTTACTTCATTGAAGTTGTGATGTGAAATTAATGACAATTTTATTACATTAAAAAATATACCGAATGATTGTTTTTAATAGATCCGTTAATCTCAATTTTTTAGACCCACAGACCTGGAACGGATCTGAATCCATGATATAAATAGATCTGGATCTGAATCCAGCTAGATCCAGTCCATATCAAACCCGTTGCCATCCCTAATCATAAGTGGTCAAGAGAACACCAGAAAATCTGAGGATCTCTCGACTCGAATCATACTTTCATACCATGATTACATACAAGATATTTTAAGAAAATGAATGAAAAATCTTGATAACATGGAAGAAGCCAACAGTTTACATCGGATCGCACGACTGCATTTCAACAAGAGACAAACAAGTAACGTTTCAACCGATCAAAAGTGGAAAACATGTTTTGTATACCATCGATATGGTTACAAAGAGGATGATCACGGAAGAGCAAGCAAGAGAGAAAACATTATTGACAAAAGAAAAACGAAGTTGAAAGAAATAGGGAGTGAGAGAATGCCGCAATCGAGAAACAATACCGCCATGATAAAAGTTTGGAGATCCTATCTCTCTGCTAAAACTAATTTTTCAACCCCCTGGATACCTTGAGACTTCAGAAGTTAGTCAGCTTTTATGTGAAATGCAAGTTGGCCACCAATGCATCAATCCCACAGGACTAGATGCCAAGCTTTGAAAGAAGTTCTCTCCATCTTGGGGTCTCTTCATCGAAAATGTAGGTCAAGGGTGATATTAGCACCCCACTGCCTCCGATCTGCACCAGAAAATATTCAAACTCAGTGACCGAGATGAGCATCGGTTCAATCCTTTTAGGGTTGGGGAGGTTACATCTACACATACAGCATTTAAGCCACGATGTCCATAGCATTTAGGTTGCCTTTATCATCATTCATCATGACTTACCGCTCTCAACTGTTGTACAGACTTGTATAGAGCTTTCTTCGGCACACATATTACTATGGCAAAGTAGTCAGAAGCTACTTGTCCATCGTGCTTACAAAACACTGGACATACTGTGGGCCCCTGTAAATGAAAATATTAATAATTTTAGAGCTTTCTTAGATTTAGCAATAGTATTAAGAAAATCTTCAAATATTTGAAGTTAATTCCGAAAATGAGTGTTGAGAGCAATGTCATTTCAAACTTCACCTGCAACCCAGCTAAAGATGGTTGGCTCAATACCCGCTCAGCCACTTCCTCTGCGCTCCCGCCCCTCATATTTGCAGTTACCTGCCATAAGAAAAGCATATAAACAGAAAGAATGCAGGGAAGAACAGGAAAGAACTCCACAAGACTGGAATCATGAATATGCGCACCGTGAACTGACCAAGTGCCCTCAAATGAGCCTCAAATCTTTCGAGAATCTCATGTGTCGTGTCCAGGGCACCTTTCCGCTGGATTAATGCTTTTCGGCTTGCAACTAGGACAGCCTGGAGTCAAATGGACTCTTGAGATCAGGCCAGATACTCTAAAAGCAAACCCTTTTCAAATTGCATACCCTAGACTATAAGATCACTCACTTCAACATTGCATGAATAAGAAGAGACAAAGATCCAGTTACCTGGCTTTCCAATACAACTCCACCTTCAATTTCTTTCAAGTTGTTTTCCTTCAGTGTTGTCCCACTACTCACGAGGTCCAAAATTGCATCAGCTATTCCCATCTATAATAATAAGAGAAATTATTTCTATAAACATCATACAAAGAAAAAGGACTACTTTTCCAGATTCCTTTGTCCTTATCTATAATTACTAGCGCTCCCTTTTAAAGTCACTACCTTCAATAAGAAAACAACATATTTTCAATCAAATATCAACTGGGTGAAAGACGGAGAGGACACAACAGGTGGGTAGAATATTGGAAGGTACATTTAAACTAATAGATAATAAGAAAAAAACTTCAAAAGAAAAACCTAAATTACAGGTACTTGGGGAGAACTTAATTCTTACCGCAGGTGCTGCCTCTAAGGCTCCATCAGCAGTTGAAAATATCACATGCCTCAGTCCGTTTTCTTGCATAAATTTAGGACCAAGCTTTACAGAAAGACAAGAAAATCAAATAGAAACGGTCTGTCAATAAGCTACTTCTACACGAATGAAAATCTGGAAAGCATATAATTCAAAAATCAGTGAAGTGCATGTCATACATAAGTGAAACCAGTAGCAACTCTTAAAGGTTTCTCAGTGGTCCACTGAGGCATCCCGGCTAGTTCCCTCAGTGAATTGATATTCTCAAAGATCCCATACTTGGGAATCTGAAAAACAAAATACAAATCATCATTAGCAGGGATATCAGGAAGGCGTGGCTCAATAAATAGTCGTGAAAAAGAACACTTACTGCAAGAGATAGACGACAATCTCCATACTCAAGGGCATCATGAACAATGATAAGATCCTCATTACCCTGAGAAAGTATTGAAACAATAGGACTTTAATCTGCACTCAATTTTCTGAGAGCAACTCTCTTTGTTTATAGTAAGACAAGGATAAATGCAGTATTAGAATAAACCACATCACAACCAAATTCAACATTGGATAACTCAAAGTCTCAAACGGTAACATATAAGAGATGGTCATGGTTCTAACTTTAAATATGACACTGCAAGGCAGGAATTCTACATATTGCATAATCACTACACTGAGTTGGATAATCGAATTACTAGTGACATTTTCAGAATTGAAAAACACTACAAAGGATGGCCACAGTCAAACAGTATCAACATAGACATACTTCAAGCTTACTTGTCCATATTCACTGACAGTATCGAGACCCACAATACCAAGATCTAAATCTCCAGATAGCAATTTGCGGACAATATCTTTGGGCCGCTGAAACCAGACTTCTACATTGGAAAGCTGGGAGAAGAACAGATTAAGCATTGAATATTTACCAGATTAAGCATTGAAAATGGACCGTACATAAATGAGATATAGATGTCAATTGCCAAATACAATGCAAATTATGAGATAGAAAGATGGCAAAAACCTGAGGTATTTGCGCAACATACTGCCTCGGATTGACTTGCTTAACCGACAATTGGCAATCCTTTAACATAAGATACAGAAGAATGAAATGATTCAGAACATTCATTTCAAACAAGAAAAAAAGTTTAATAAAAGTGATTAAAATGTACCACACAATCAAACATAATTATTGAAATCATGAACAATTTTTATTACTTCCATACGTTAGAACTTCTAAAATAATTTCTCACTGACATTAATAGCCTCTGCCTCCTATGGAACTAAATCATCTTCCTAAACAATTAACAAAAAAAGAAAAGAAAAAAAAGAGAGAGTAAACTTCAATTTTCAGTTGAAAGAAGCAGTACCTTGAGTAGATCGAGAGTGTCGTCAGCCATGCGACCTTTGCTAGGCAAGCCGAGACGAATTTCATCCCTTTCAGCGATTTTACTATCGACCGTGCCGTTAACGAGAGCCGTTTGGGATTGCGAGGTGCAACAAGAGATGAAGCTACGTTTAGAAACCGACACGTAGAAAGAGTGAGGATATGAGATTGAGAAGGCAGGCGCAAATGCAGTGGCGCATTGCTGGAAATAAGGCTGCAACAGGGACATCTTACAATGGCTGGCCAAAAGAAAAACCTATCAGTTTCAAAAATGATTAGAAGAAACAGTGACGCCTCGTGCCAGAAGGAAACCAGCCGCCGCAAATGGAAGGCATATACTTTTTTGGATGCGGCCGCAGATATTCTGCTCGATGCACTTCGCCCAATCACCACGCACCTGATGATATTAAGGGTAAACTAAGTAAATAGTCACTATAGTTTTAGAATATTTTCATTTTAGTTACCATATTTTAAAACTTCCGTTATGGTCACTTAACTTTCATTTAACCTTTATTAATTGATACCGACGTGGCCAATGGGAACGAGAATTTCTTTCAATGTTATGAGAACTTCTAAAATTATTTCAAACAAGTTTTATATTGAATAATTTATTTATGTATTTTTATATCTTTATCAAATACTATATAATTAAATTTTTAAACCTAATGACATTTTTTGATGAACAAATTTTTTACATCGAAAAATTCGACTATAAATTTCTTTTAAGTTTAAATTATAAAAGCTCGTTTTGATCTGAGAATATTTATAAAAAGTATTCGTTAAAGTGAACGAAACCATGACATTTATTCTATAAAATTATTATATATATCATTTTTGATGTGGATATAAACATGATAATTCACTATAATTTTTTATTTAACTTTTAATCAGTCAAATTAGTTTACTTTAAAAGACAAAGCTATAGGGATGTATCATAACCCAAAATTTTTAAAAAATTATATTTTTCTACATAATATATATAAATTAAAAAATATATAATTAATACACCTATAAACTTGTATATAAAAATTTAATATATATAATTAACACACCTTTATAAATAATTTGATATTCCATTACAAATAATAAATTATTCTTAAATATCAATCTATTTATCACCATACACAATATTGGTTTGTATATTTATTGTTATAGTCAAAGACAAACACATGATTCTATATATAAGGTATAAAATATTAGAAAATTATATTAAAAATTCAAATATGCGAAATTATAAAATCTTAAAAAAATATAAACTTAAATCATAATAAAAATACAAAATAATATAAATAAATAAATTAAGAGTCTTAAATTTTCATAAATACGATTTACCCCTTTCAACATCTAGATCCATCCCTAGTTATAGTGAAAATGTTAGACCCTTAACTAAAGGTTATACCTTTTCTTACTAAAGGTTGTATCCCACTATTTACAACAACAACAACAACAATAATAATAATAAATAGCTTTACATATAATCATACTTTTTTACTTACAAAACACAATAATATCATGTCAAAGTCTCCTCTCACAAACTCTATGGGAGCTCCTCCTCCCTTACTCTTCATATAAAATAACACACGAATTTATGGAGTGTATAAAATTTTTAAAAGAATACTTACCATAATCATCGATGAGTACATCTAGCATCAAAAATAAGGGAATTACTGAGACACATTTTACTTGGATGTATGGTTTTGTGTCTGATGAACCTGTGGTTTTGGCTGGCATGTTGACAACATGATGCGTAAGCGTCTAGCAATCTCGGTGAATGAAGGTCGAACCACAGGATCCGGAGCCCAACACTGCTCCATTAGTAACTTCCATTCAGGGTCACAGGAGCTTGGTACAGGTGGCCTCAGTGTGTTGCTAACAATGCCTCCTGCATGGAAATGAGGTAATCTACCATGTTAACAGATTCGATTCACCATCATCATGTGGGATTGGGAACATTGACAGTGTTATAGATTATTACAGACACCAGAAAAAGTAAATGGAGGGAAACTATTAATATGGCGTACTAAATTTAACAGAAGAAATTGAATAATGGTAAGGTCAGCAGAACTTAATACGGAAGACGTCGGACAAAGTAAAAAGTACATGTAGCGAAAACAACAGCAATTGAGATTTCACACCTATTATTGCCCCATAATGCATATTGGCGTAAGGTTCCTCCCCGGTAAGAATCTCCCATAAAACAATGCCAAATGAGAACACATCGACCTGCAAATGACAAATCCAGGTAGTTAATATTTGCATATAGACCGCGTGCTCCTTGCTTAGCGGGTCATGGAGGTGGACTTTTCAGTAAGTAACCTAGATTTGAGCCGTGGATCCATTGTTTACATTTTATACAAATAAATTGCAAAAAAAAAAAAAATCTTAAAGATTGAAATTGACAAAACAGGGGAAAAGATATTTGGTCTGAAACATGTGCAGAGCCAACAAGTCCTAGCATCTCACTTCATTATAGATGGCAAATAGAAAACTACAACTTGAGCCAGTAAGTACTGCTGCATTTAGATAATGAAGAGTATATAACTTGCTTAACACCCACTTCTTAAAAGCCATCCAAAAAATATGAGGAACAGAATCATTGAGAGGCAAGTCCTATGAAGCATAATAAATTTTGTTGCCAGCATACGCAGGATTGCAGTAAAGCCAGATATGAACCAAGATATAAAACAAACTTCATCTAAGCTCTGAAACAAAATTGTCTTACCTTTTCAGAAACCTTACTACTGCTGCCATTCAACAGCTCTGGGGCCATCCATGGAAGAGTTCCCCTCACACCACCAGTAACCAAGGTATTCCTTTTTATCTTTGACAACCCAAAGTCCCCAACCTGCAGACACATAGTCATCTTTATTTAACTTAGGTTTGACTTAGACATCAATATATACCTACCAAAAAAGAAGAGATGCATAATTGGTCCACATGCACCATTAAGTTTTAAACTTTATACATGACAACATCATGCAAATTACCTTGCAAATTGGCCGCATAGGGTCCTTCAAGTTGACAAGCAGGTTGTCACATTTTAAATCAAAATGCACAATGTTCTTTGAATGTAAATATTCCATACCAAATGCTGCATCCATGGCAATAATGAGCCGCTTACGACGATCAAGTTGCCTATGCCTAGACAGTTACAAAACTTATAAACAAAATATATAATAGAAATTCAAGTGGTGAAAGTAGCTATGTTGCTTGGACTCGGAAAAGAGTGTCAAACTGGAGTACATGTCTAGATGTCCAACTTGTCAATTGAGTTAAACTCAAGTTACAGGGATAAGGAACAAAAGGATATGAAAGGACACGGGTACAGAGATTTATTTTATATGTACTTAAATATAATACATCAGTATTTATATAATATCATTTTTTATTTATTAAATTTCTTTTTAACTATTATTGATGGTAAATAAATATTAGAAGTAAATATAATCAAAGCTATATTAGTTTATCATTTGGATTGAATTTAAATATTTAATTAACAATCCTTTAGGCTTCAAATCCGAAACTAAAAGATTTTAACGTTCTACTTTTTTTCTTTACTTTGTGCTTTAATATTAATTTCCCCTCGAAAACTGAGATTTCAACCTATTTTAATCTCTCCCTTTTCTTTCTGTCTCCTGTCCCTGCTTCTTTCTCCTCCTCATCCAGTCACCAAGAGTCCAACAAATCTGACCCAATCCTGTAACCTTATCCTTGTTGTATCAACACAGACGAGGCTCCTGTTTCGGCGAGTCCAAGCAACATGGGAAAATAGTACATTCTAGTAACTATATTTAAAAATGTTACCTGTCTTGGCTAAGCAAAACATGTCTTAGAGAGCCATTCACCATGAACTCTGTGACAGTGGCTAGTGTTCCCCCGGGTCCATCCTGCACCACACCATAAAAGGCCAACACATTCGGGTGGTGAAGCTTTGAAAGGATGTCAGCTTCATGCCAGAACTCCAGAGTCTGAAAAACATTTAACACTGACTGTTATTGATGATATGAGATGAAGTGGAAAAAGTATCCATCTCCATTAATGATGCACAAATACCAAGAAACAACAAGAAAACTAACCAATCTCTCTTGCTCAGATGAACGGCCAGTGAAACAGATTTTTTTTATCCGCTTAATGGCAACATCTGTTCCTCTCCATTTTCCATGATATACAGTCCCAAATGTACCTGAACCCAACTCCCTTAGCTCTTTTAGATCTTCATTTTTAATGAACTGCCATGGAATTTGATGAAATTAGCCAACATGGAGCTAAAAATGTGACCAAATTAGTTGAATAATACTGAGACTAGAAGCACAAAATGCAGAAAAGTTCAACCAAGCAGCATGCTGAATAACATTTTTCCACCATGTTTGCATTCAATTCACCAGCATAAATTGAGATGAGGTGATAGAAACAGATATCATAGCCATGAATGCTGTCCAAGGTGACATAATTGGCAGCATGCTAAGAAAATAATCATTAGCAGAGGCATTGGTGTAATTGGAAATGAGGTTCTACAAAATGATAGCAATAGCTGGTTGTGGATGAATACCAGTACTACTGGCTGAACAGAAGCTTCTGTTGAAGATTTAAGAATAAACATAAATGCAATTAATGTGGCTAAGCTTTCTTAAGGTTTGAAATTTTAGAAAAAATAAAAGAAAATTTAAGAATTCACCAGGTCTTTCAGTACTAACACATCAGATGATTTAGAATCCAAGATATACCTGCAATGTGCTTCTATCAAAATCTCCACGGGAATGATCCGCAAGAGATACACCAGTATTCTGAATATCCAGTTTCCCATCCTTGAAAACAGAAAATTTAGAAAACAGGGGCAAAAGCAAGAATTAGCTTCAGAAGCTAAGGATATAAATCAAATCAACAGGCACTAGTACCTCAAACTCAGATTCAGGTACTTGGAGGTTTTCCCCAACTTGTGCGCCTATATCCAAGTTATTAGTAGCAGCAACAAAAGTCAACTCTTGCCTAATGTCCTCACCAAAATTGATGCCTGGCTTAATTTGAGCCAGGGCAATGGTACCAGCAGATTTCAAAGGTGGATAGCTATAATCAATAAGAGCATCGCCTTCAATATTTGTAAGCGGAGGCGAGAAACCTAGATGATCCTGATCCATGAGGGAAACATCCTTTCTAACAAACTCATCTTGAGCCAAGTTACGAAAGTATGACCAATGCTTAGGTTCATGATTCTCCATGTTTAAGCTCAGTCCAGCTCCATCACCAGGGAATGGACTGATGCCATAGAGGTTCTGGGACATTCTTACTTGTGAGAATATATCAGACAGAAGGTCACGGGGAAATCGGTCATTAATATCAATAAGTATGTCTCCATGCTCAGAGGCACGCACAGAAGGAGTAGGCTGCATGTTGGAAGTTTCTCTCATTGAGTTCTCTGCCCACACCAAAGGTGGGTTATGCCCCTGAGAATGATTTCCTGTGTTCCTGTTTTCATCCTTATCAATTTGCTCAAAAGCAGATGGCTTCAAAGACGGATCTTCAAGGTGCTTAACAGAAGTTTTTTGACTTTCAGTGGGATTATTTAACCCGTCTGCTTCTTCATTGGCAGTGTTCTTAACTGAGATTTGTTTTGATTCAGATTTTTCCTTAGTTGACTCAACTTCCTCCTCAGAAATATTAGAGATGATTTTATCAGCAAAACCTTTGTACCTTTCGAATTCGGCAAGCCCATCCATAACAGTTTGAGGATTTTTAGATCTTGGATTTGCAGATGTGTCAGACTGATAAGCTTGAGGAGACAAATTCCCATCATGAATCTTATCAACTGCTTCTCTAATTATTTGGGAAGAATCAGAATGTGCTTCAGTCATTAGAAACTGAGACCCAAAAGAATCATCCGACTTCGATAAACGGTTCATTTCAGCCTGCTCCCTAGGGATTCTCTCTGAATGAAACACTCGTTGAGGAATTACAGAAGGCTCAAGGCAGCGAAAGTCATTTGGGTCAGCCTCAGAACCACCCGCACCAGATGTAAAAGGTTCACTAGATGTGTAAAAGCGGTCATCTTCAACATTCTTTCTCCATTCAGTTATGACTTCAGGGGCCACTAAATTCTGCCCAGCTTCCTGGGTCTTTCTGAAACTTTTTGCAGGCAACGAAGATGAGCCAATGGTTGGCACTGAAATGGTAACAGATGTTTCCTCACTAGAAATATGGTTTGCAACAGAACTGTCATATGCATTTGAAGGGACACTGTAATCTTTCTCTGACACCCAAGCTTTTTCAGTTTCTATGATCTGAGGGAGGGATGCATCTCTTTTCATTTTTGGCTCCTTTATCGGTGGAACTTTGTCTAGAAAAATCTCTTTTTCAGGTTCAGTTTTTCTTGGAGTGGAGCTATCTCTTTTTAGTTTTATCTTGTTAATAGATACTTCTGGATCTTGCACTTGAAAGCCCATATCAGCTAAAAACACCTGGGGGGTCACATGCCCATGGACCGACATCGGAACTAAATTTTCTCCAGCCATCACATAGTTAGAGGGTTGAGAATCATAACCATATTTCCCATCTATCTGGGGAGTAGAAGACAACGGCAGGCTTGCTTCTCCATGATGCATTGTTTGCTCTAAATATGGTTGTGAACCAGATTCATAAGCACTAGATGAACTCACCGAAACTGGTTGAGAAGATTGAAGGGTTGTTGAAGGTACATGAGAAGAATGGAGTGATGATGAAGGTGCATGAGAAGATTGGACAGTTGATGAAGGTGCATTAGAAGATTGGACTGTTGATGCAGGTGCATTAGAAGATTGGATTACTGATGAAGATGCATTAGCTGTCAAAGAAGCAGAGCTGCTGGCAGCTGCTTCTGTCACAGTCTGACTAACCTCCCTTACTAAATTCAAACCAAGTAATTCATCCAAATTGTTCTCAGAAGCACTTGCTGCAATTGAGTTTTTTCCGGACCCTAGGTCCATGCCATTCACAGCAACAATATATTGTATCTCAGAATCACCCTCTACACTCCCCAAGCCATATTGAGAATCCTCCAAATCACTACTAGAGAAAAGGAATATCCTGGGTTTCTGCAGTCCATCATCTAGCACATTACATTCCTCCATCATGTTCTGTAGGTCCTCATCACAAGATATAGAGACCAATGCATCAAGATCCTCCCCAGGCAACTGATACTTTATAGTATGGGCTTGGTTATAATTTGCTAAAGTTTTTTGAACAAGCTCTTGGAAGGAAATATCCCTGCTTAATCGAATCATACGAGTTTCCCCACCTACATATCTAAGTTTCATATCACGGGGACGTGGCAAAATTTTACCACCAAAGCTGCAGAGGAGCTTCACCTTAGTTGATGAGCCGAGTGAAGCATTTCTGGATGCATAACCTTGTTGTCCCTGACTAATGCCATTTCTTGAAGAGGATTGAGATCTCGATCGCATGGAATCATAGTACTTATCGTTTTCATGCACAGAAGCGGCCTTTTCCTCAAGCTCCTGGGGACGGGGTTTGTCTACTGTGTTAAACAAAGATATATCGTACCCACTTTCTGGACCTGTATGAGAAATTCCCAGAGTGCTTTTTAGATCCATATAAAGAGGTCCACTGTTAGGATCACCATATGCATTCTGAAGAAAATGGTGCCTGGGGTTTACCCTTTCCCGCATAAATTCCAGAGCAAACTCCTCACCTGTTTGGATGGAGTAATTCAAAACTGGTCTAACTCCCACAGATATATTATAATCAGGAGGTCGGATGTTAGTATTTATATTACTAGATGGATCAAGAAAAATTCTTTGATTTGCAACTTCAAGAGTTACATTTCCAGCTTCGATATTATTGTATCGATTTCGTTCATGGTTCTTCTGTTGATCCATTATGCCTTTTCCAAAATTTCTCTCCATTTAGATAGAATTTTCGAGGAATAAAAACCCAAGGCATTATGCCATGATTATCACACCCAATGCAATTCAGCACATGCATTCTGCCATAGCCAACAGGAAAGTTGGCATTCCAAAGACCTTAACTTGAACCTGAAATATTGTAAGGGCAATCACCATTAGTTGTCGAGATAATAGCACATAGCTCAAATCAATCTTTAGAAAATTGGCAGCTTAAAATCACTTCCACCATTTTATAATGAGAAAATAGCACTCTCATTCCCTTAAGTTGCAAAAGACAATTTTTGATAATGACACTGTCTATGCTAATAAATACACATACACTAAAAGAATGAACCTATGAAACCAACTAGTTTAAAAGAAAATAGCTTCATAAGAAAGGTCAATCATCTAGTGCATTATTATATTGATGGGCAAAAATGAAATTAAACCCAAATCACAACTTAGAAAGTGCACCATATTTTTGAAGATAAACGAACCTAGGCTAGTTTTTTTTGTGGGGGGGGGGGGGGGGGGAAGAGTAATCCCAGTACTTGGATCGTACTGTATATTAAGCGTCAATACCCTAAATTTAATTGGCAACCTCATAAGAGTACTTTTGAAGTTCTTTTTTTCTTTGCATTCTCAATGCTAATAACTTTCAATAAAGCTATTAACGCAATTAGAAAACAGAATGGAAGCCTTAATACACATTTCCACTGAATCGTGCATCAGAGGCTTTGGGGGAAGATTAAACAAAAGAAAGTGAAGATACAAAGCAGTAACTATAATGCATCTTATGCAAATCTAGAACCCTAAACCTGAATTCTAAATAGCGCTCCAAATTCCAATGTAAACATGCAAAGGAAGTGGTGCATGTCCCAGAAAAGTTCTTAAATCAATACACCCAAACAAGGCAAATCCAATTCGAAAATGGATTTAGTTAAATCGGTGACAAAAACAACTTATTTATTGTTGAAATGGTAACATTGAAATTGAACACTAATAATATCAATGCATTGAGCTTACGCTATCGCCTATCTAATCGAATACATACAAGACTGTGCAATCAGTACATAATATCAAACCAGTCCACGCGATCACAACACTGTAAAGAAAGAATGACCAAACAGTGTAAACGGAGACTAGGGTAACGCCAATCATGGGTACAAATAAAACCCAAAATTCATCACAAAATCGAAGTTCAAATCAGAATCGGAGCGAAACCCAGAAACAGATTGAGCGTTGTAATCTTCACTAGAACTCACACTAATTCATTTATTGTTTTTGATTTCTTAAAACTATATAGCATACACGTACCTGAAGAAACGGGAAAGCGGCGGAGTTTACAGCAGCAAAGGAGAAGATTCTTGACTCTCTGTGTCTAGAATTCTCGCATTTTCTCCGTCGGAAACAGTGAGATTAGAGAGAATGATTCTAGTTTTATTATCGTAAAATAAAAACGTCGGCAATTTGGCCCTCGACGCGCGGTGCGACACCGTAGACAGCACGGAGCAGTGGTTGTGTGTGTGTTCTTCTAGGTGGTGTGGGGCCTGTGTTCTGAAACCAACGGTTATGGAGTTGGTGTGCCAATCACTTTTTTATTAGGGTAAATTAACTCAATGACCATCCAACTATATGAATATATCTATTTTGATCAATGAATTATTGAAATTATTATTTAGGTCATTAAATTTATTAAATTAATTTATTTTAATCCCTATTGTTAAAATTTTAATAAAGAGATAACGTGTTAGTTAATAAAATTTATAAACTATACATTTAATTATTATTACTTAATATACTAATTTATAATTTTTTATTAAATGACACGTCACTCTTTTATTAAAATTTTAAAGATAATAATCAAAATAAATTAATTTATTAAATTTAGTAAACTAATAATAAATTTAATAATTCAATAATTAAAATAAATACACTTAAATAATTCAATAATCAATTTATTTTTATATTATTATTTTAACTAAATTACTTAAATTTATTTTGAAATGAAAATTTTGGGACTTTTTAAATACTAAAATATTTATTTTTTAAAAATACTAAAATTCGAGTGAGCTAAATTTCCGTTGGCCGAAATCTATGGGCTAAAGGTTCAATGATCGCCGCTGTGTATTCGGGGTTTTTCACTCAAATAAATTATTACCAAATTAACATTTATTTTAGTTATGTAAGATAAAGGTGTGTCATTTCATTATTGTCTTAAAAGTTCTTTTTTCATAAATTATTTAGTTTTAGTGATTAAAAAACGATTGTTGTTCTTAGAAATTACGAGTTCGAATACCAGTAATACTAACAAGGTGATTGAGCGATCAATATCTCATAATTGAAATTATACTTTAAAACATAATTTACTACATTCATTGTTAACCGATTCAAAAGAAAAAAAAAAGACTTTTTCGTTGTCGTAATCAAATTTACATGTCTATTATAATAAATATTATTTTTATTTGGGTAATACGATTTGAGTCAATTTTAGTATAAATAAGTTAGATAAGTTTTCTTTATAACATCTTTCATGCTTCTCTTTAAATAATAAATAAAAAATTTATTAAAAAATTAGATAAATTATATATCAAATAGATCATAACTTTACATGATGTTCAAATATCAATCATTTTGGACTAAAATTCTTATTTCACATCTCGATTCTAGAAATCCTTACATAAAACTTCTAGTAATATAGTGCATTTTAATATCGTATTACCAAAGATAGAACTACATGCAGGTGGGAAGTTCATTTCTGAAGAATTTTTTTTATTTTTATCTATTTATTTAAATTATTTTAAAAATTATTTTTATGAATTTATCCTCTACTTTTAAATATTTACGTTTTATCCCTTAACCTTAAATTCCGATCTCGTTCTTACGTATTTCACCCCAATCAAATGGGCGATGAGAGGAGACTAATCCAGGTAATTATTTATAAAAGGTTTCGTAAATTCTAAGTTTGAATGTTGTTTCTAATAGGGTAGAAATTATCTATCTCTTTTCTATGCCTCAATTTTAAATTAAAAGTTCAGGATTTAGGGTTCAATGATAGGGTTGTGGTTAGGGTATAGAAAATTAGGGGTAAGATATATTTTTTAGGGTGTAGGGTTGAAGATATAAAAATAAGAGTTATGATTAAAAATTAAGTTTTTTAGAAAATTTTCAAAGGAGACATAAAATAAGATATGAAAAAGAAGCAGACGATTTTACTCTTATTTTTTTGTTGTTAGATAATAAAACGCAAACATTTTACCAAAAAAATAAAAATAATTCTACTGAAATAGAGTTTTCAACTCTTCAATACATTAAATTCTCACTTTTTGTAAATCATTTTGTTAATTAAATTATTTTTTATACATTTATCCCCTAAATCATCAATCCTGACTCCGTATGTCTATGTTTTTAAGTTTTAAGATCTAAGTTGTCAAGTTCTTATTTTTTCGTTTAGCATTCATATAATCTTTATCATTAAAATCAAGTGGTAAAGTTTAAACATGTATCTCGCGGTGAGAATCAAGAAATAAATATCAAACATTTCAGGTTGGATGATTTTAAGGTTGTTTATTACGTTCATAACAACATGACGATTCGTGGTAGGTTTTTGACCGTCTCTATCTTGACTTAATCTTAATAAATTTTTATCTCTGACTAATTTGATATAATAAAAATCATAATCTAATTCTGATTTGATCACGATATTTTAATAAAAAATCTGACTAAACCTGACTAGATCTAAAAAATTAATAAAAATATTATCATATATAAAAATAATATATATATATACACACGTTTAAGTTGAAGAATTTTTATCATAAAACCGTACTTAACTTTATTTTTTAATGATCCGATTTGATCTGAATTTTTTTAATAAAAATCCATCCCCTATCGGGTCAGGATCCAAAAGGTTCAAGTTATATTATCATCCTACTTATGCACCACACTTCGTTGCACTTTGTTGAATCATTCCTTATATTTGATATTTCTATCATTTAATTCCATGTTTTTTGTTATCTAATATGTTAGTAAATGTATTTTTTCTTCTACGGGTGTAGACGAGTCGAGTTCGAGTAGTGTTAAGTTTGACTCGGTTTTAAGATTTTGAGTTTTTTTAGCCTAACCGAGTCAAGTATTGATCGATCTTTGATCATGTTAGACTCGAGTAACTCTTATCTTTTACGTTTTATTTAAAGTCTAATGGAGAAAAAAAATTGATACACAAATTGCGTATAGGGGTGAGCAAAACTCGACTCGAATCGAAAAATTTGATTTTTTTTCAATTTGTTATTCGAGTCAAGTTATTCGAGTCGAATCGAATACCTCGAAAAAATTTCGATTTCGAGTCGAGTTCAAATTTTCAAAGTTCGAGTTACTCGAAAAATCAAAAAATCAAAAATTTTCAGGGTCTAATTATACATTTAGTCCCTGTAATTTTATTTTTAGTTTTATTTCATTCATATCTTCTCTTTTTTATTATTTTTAACTTTTATTTTTCATTTATTTACGATATGATCACTTTCAAATTTATTTTTATTTTATTTAATAAAATTTTTATTTAAATTATTTTATATTTTTTAATTTATATATTTATGCTATTGTATTTAATTTATTATTATTTTTATCTCGTTTTGGCCTTTTATAGATAAAAAAAAGTTTCTAATGAGACTTGTAATTTAATAAAACGACATATTCATACCTAAGGTATATAATAATAATAATAATTTAAAATCTTATTTATACATGTAAAAAATAATATGAAAAAATATGTATGTAGATATAAAGATAGAGCCATTTAAATTAGAATAAAAATGTACAATAATATTATAAATAGTGCAATTAAAATTTATACATAAACTCGAAAAATCGAATCGACTCGAATTCACAAAAACCGACTCGAATCGAAAAATTTTCAAAAAGAGTTCAAATTGTAAAATATGTTAACTCAACTCGAATAACTCGATTTTTTTTGACTCGACTCGTTCGAACACTCACCCCTAATTGCATAAATTCAAACTTATTAATTTTAAGTTTTAATATGTTAATTTAGGATTTTAAGTTTAGAAATTTAGATTTTAAAATATAAAAATAGTATATTTATATTTTCGAGTAGGATATCATGTAGATTAACTCGGCTCATCAAGAACTTGAATCGAGTTTGAGTTCAAACCGTATCCAGTCGAGTAAAGTTTTGATCGAGTTAAACTCGAGTAGTTAACTATCGCGGCTATATTTTCTTCTATTTAAGCTTTCAATTTTTTAATAAAATACATTTAACACATATATAATTTTCCCGGAAAAATAAAACAAAGCCGAGCGGGAAAAAACCGGAAGAGAATGAATAAAAAAGGGGGAATGATATAAAGCAGGCATAGTATATAACACAATCGGAGGGTTCCACAAATCCAAGTAGAAGTAAAGTGAAAAACGATGGATGGCGGCGATTACGAGAAGGCGAGAACGAAAAGGAAAGGAATGCAAGCTTTCTTCGGTTCGTGTGCTGTGGGCGAAGAGAAGAGGGATTTTAATATAGAACGAATGTACAAACACAAAAGGGAAACAAAGTGGGAACTGGCGTCTGATGAAGCCACGTGGCGTGGCATCAGTGGTTAGGTAGGAGAGAGAGGAGGAGGAAGGGCTGCTTTCCCTTTCCCTTAATTCTCTCTCTCACG
This sequence comes from Abelmoschus esculentus, assembly GCA_035048815.1. NCBI lineage: Eukaryota > Viridiplantae > Streptophyta > Magnoliopsida > Malvales > Malvaceae > Abelmoschus > Abelmoschus esculentus. The sequence goes on from JAUCBN010000038.1 coordinate 4,449,617, forward strand.
CGCTGCCATGTCAGAGTGGTAACCCCGTCCGGCTCCTATTACCCCGGCGAATCCGTATCGTATGCTTGCTTCTCTCTCTATAAAACCTCAATCCTCTTTACAACTTCTCTCTCTTTGTTTTTGTGAGTTCGGTTTATTATTATCATAATTATTTGTCAATTCTCTGTATTTATTTCAGTTTTTCCTCGTGTCTTCGCCTTTTCTCTCTCTTTCTCGTATCTGTCTCTCTTCGCTCCTTTTTTCTCTGCTTTGCTATACCCTAATTCCCCCCTTTCCTCCTCTATCTGTCTATATTCACTAAATCTTTCAATCTGTTACTCTTGATATTATTCCACTTGGTTTTGATTCTTTGATCCACGAGGTAGGTTGGTAAGCTCCTTTTCATATCTGGGTATTGCTTAGTTTCCTTTTTCGCTTTGGTTTTCTGATTTAGGTGCTTTGAGCTGTTTGTTCTGTCTAGTCCGATGCTCCCTTGCATTTTCTGTGTCCTACATGTTGAGAGGTTTTTGTTTATGCTTGGATTGGATTGAAATTTTGTGGTTTTTGCAGTAATTTGGGAATTGGGGTTCTGTGAGTGAGTCTGTGAATGAAGGTGAGTTTGTTCAAATGGGTTTTTTTAGTTCAATGTAAACCGAATGTTTATTGATTTTTCGAAAATGGTTGTTCCATTTTGCTAGTTTTCCATGTTAATTTGCTTTGCATTTGACGAAATCGTTTGGTTTAGATGGTTTATTTCATTCCTAGACTAGTCTGGATAATAGTAATAGCTCCTAGTTGTTACATTTCCCAAGCTGCTAATTTACTCCTGGGATTTAGGCTTGCATTTGTTCTTGTTGCTCATTCCATTGACTGTTTAGGAATGTGTCAAACCACCCTCATTGATGTTTCTTAATTTTGTTTCTTCATTTACCATTGCTGTTTAGGAATGTGTCAAACCACCCTCCTAGATTATTTATGCTACTCTTATCGTACTATCTGATTCCATTGTTGCCTATGCTCTATATGGAATATGGAGTTTGGCTTTGGTTAATTGATTTCACTATTTAAGTTAACCTTTTTAGCTAAACCTTAGTGGCTTTCTTTTGGAATGTACATGGATTAATTCTTTGACTAGTTTAATGAACTTTTTGATATTGGTACATCAACTTTGACGTTTTAGAAACACACTGAGAATAACGGAGCTTTGATGTTGCTTAGTAGGATTAGCAGCTGGTGAAGTTGGTTGAAAAATAGAAATAACTAATCTGAAGTCGAGTTTGTTTGAAATGTTGTTTAGAAACATGAATAATTGAGGAAGTCAATATGACAAGTTTATGCTTTAATGAATTCAGTATGATTTCCTCCCCCACTCTCTTTTCTTTTTCTTTTTAATAGATAAAGTTTTCTTTCTTTTCTGAAATGCTTTCGATATGTTTATCGTTTAGTGCATGTTTCATCCTCCTTTGGAGTAATAAAACCATTGTTTCTTGGTAGCTGCTTTTCTGTCTTGTAACTAGTTATATTGCTGAACGTGTAGGAATTTCACCTTGATTCTTTGCAGGGGATAAGTTTGCAGACTGGAAGCTTCATTGACATACTTTCTGCTGTTCATAGCCACAATGTTAATACTCATGATTAAGAAAGGACGAAAGATATCAGTTCATTGAATAATAAAATGATTAACCGAAACTGGGTCCTGAAGCGCAAACGAAGAAAGCTTCCATGTGGCCCATCCCTAGCCAATGGTAAAGAAGAAAACTTTTCGTCTGAATTTCCGAGGAGTTCTTCAGCTAAACGTAGGCTGAAGGGAGAAAGTAGCTCCAACCAGTTATCTAAAAAGAAGGGGAATGATGGGGTATGCTGTTTTTTTTTGTTCTTGTTCCTTCATTTAGTTGTTTTCCCCTTTGCAATGTATTTCTTATCTTCTCTTATTTTGAGTTGTATTTTTGGTGGATGTTGCTAAACTCCCTCGTCAGTCCTTTTTTGGAAAATGGTTCATCAGTATGTTCCAGTTTTATTCAAAATTTGATCGATCAAGTGTTATGAGAATTTAGCTAGATGTTTATCAAGTATCAGAATCAACATGCCAGAAGTTAAAATTGGAGCTATACATGCTGTTCAATATAATTTTCACTTGAGTGAACGTGCTTAGAACAAAAACTATCGGTAGATTTGGTTTTCACATTTTTTCCCGTAGTGGTAATGCTTAGGGCTCTTCTTGTATGCATCAGTTCTTGTGACCTTCTGTACTTCAGAGTTCTGACCATGATTATGGATTGTGTTTTCAAGAACATTTCATTGCTTTACTTTTCTCCCTCACCTTGCTCTGCTTGAGAAATATGTATACACTTTTGCTGTTAGAAAATTATTATATTATCATACTGCATAATAGTGTAAGGAGCAAAGTCCACTTGTTTTCAATTTCTTGTCTTGACTGTGTTTCATAGGCATGTTTAAACTGCTTCTGACAACTGTTCTTCGCAATTTTTATTTTCAGTACTACTATGAATGTGTTACTTGTGATCTTGGTGGCAACTTGTTGTGTTGTGATAAGTGTCCTAGGACTTATCATCTACAATGCCTTGATCCACCTCTTAAGGTATGTTATTTCAGGTAACTTTAGATGATCATCTTCTTTCTTTTATGACTATGTTAGCTATTACTTTTTACTCATTTTCTTTCTTGTACTGTATCCATAATTGTAGCGCATCCCAATGGGAAAGTGGCAATGCCCAAAGTGCTGTAAGACTGATCCACTCAAGTCCATTAGCCATCTGGATTCAATTTCTAAACGATCAAGATCGAAAACGATCAAAACAAAAGCTCAAACTGGAATAAAGTCACCTGCTACTGAAAAAGTGTCCCAAATTTTTGGAACATCCATTATTGCAAAGAAAAGATCCTCCTCTGGTAAAGGAAAATCTGATGTAGCTCAGGGAGTTGATACTTTGAAAAAGGAACCAGAAACCTCTCATATAGATGCACCTTCTAATCCAAGCCTTACATCACTTGGTGGTACTGCGGAAGGTGGTTCATCTTGTGTGAATGTTGATGATGGAGATAAGCCTGTTGCATCTCCAACAGGTTCTGCTGAAAGGAAGTTAACTCCTGTAGCTGGTGGCTCATCATGTGTGAATATAGAAGATGCAGTGAAACCTGTTGCATCTCCAGGAGGTTCATCTGCTGAACAGAAGTCAACTCCTGTAGCTGGTGAGGTTTTGTCTCATTCTAAAAGCACAAATTCAGAGCAAAATGATGAAGAAGCACCTGAACCAAAGCATGAATTGTCTTGTGATAATGAGTCACCCAGAAACAAAAATGTTCTAGCAATTGGAGTAGCCACAAGGAAAAATAGAAAAAGAAAGCAGAAAGTTGGTATTGAGGCAAGTCAAAAAAAGCATAAGAAAGATAAGAGTAGAAATGTTGTTAGCACTTCGAAAAAGAAGAGTTCCAAAGCATATAATATTGATCCTGGAACTAGTAAAACTCATATGAAGCGGAAACCTGTTAGCCATGGTGTTTCTGCATCTTTGTCAAAGGATGATGATGGGAACAAGAATTTCGATTCTCAGAAAAAAGTTGAGGTATGTGCCAACCCCCCTGCCCCTCCCCACCGTGTGGTTGGAGGCTTTTTAGTTTCTTTCATTTTCTCAGATGAGATGTGTTTTTTGAACTAGTTATTGTATATATTTTATAGTGTCCTCTTGAAGTTTTTATGCTTAAATGGATTCTTCTTTCTGAAATGTACTCTTGCATATGTGATTGGGTGAAAATGTTGGTCCAGAGTAGAGTTCTCAGCAGTATTCTTTCAGGAGATATGATAGCTGGGTAGTTGTCTTCTAAACTTCACATGTTCTGCATATTTTAACTAGAATGTCTATTTCAAGTTGTCTATTGATTTTAAGTTGGTGTTTCAAGCTTTTGGTTTACATCTGTTCGATAAATGTCCTTAAACCCTGCTGTCTGGTATAATTAATTCCCTATTGATGCATAAATTTACAGCTTCAGCTTAGGATGATCTTCCTTATTGGTGCGTGCATAAATTTAGTACTCTCTGTTTATGTTGGACATTTAAGTTTGACTTCCTAAAGCTAATCCTTGAATATATGCTACACACATTAATGTTCTAGTAATGATTTCTTACAAAATACATTTGTTGTCTTCATATGTCAATGTTTCTCATCGCTGATGTGATCACATCATTGCGACTACTGGAATTCTTTCTGCTGATTGTTCAATTCTTGCTAATTTTTTGAGCAGAAGCTTCCTGAGGCTGCATCACATCAGTCCGTTGAGTTGGATAAAGATACTCTCAATGCCCTGCTAATACTTGGAGACAGTGTTCCTGTTGAACTTCTGCAGGTTAGTTGACTTAACTGTATTGGTTATAGACTCTTTACTCTTGTGGTTGATCAGTAGCCTTTTTTTTTCCTAATTTTACACTTTAATGCTTCACAGGTTGATCGAGTTCTAGGATGTCGGGTTCAAGGTGATAATGCTAATGTTTTGCATCATGCATCTGCAACACTTTCAGAAGATGTGCTTTCTGACGATGTTGTAATTGCAGTAAATCCAAGCAGACTTTCAGAGGAGTATTTTGTTTGCGATATAGATTCAGGTATAGTAACTGCTGGAAATCTTACTGATGGTTGTCCTAAGACTCTGAAAAGTTACGACAAAGAAGAAAGCTCAAAGAATGATGTCAGGGTGGATAAAATGAATGTATATAGAAGGTCTGTTACTAAGAAATGCAAGGGAGGGGATTCTGTGGATTTATTGAACAAAGACAAGGATTCAGACTGTGCATTCATAAATAGTAAGGGTCAAGATGAATCTGCAGCAAGTGTAGAAGATTCAGGAAAAAGAAATGAAAAAATGGTAGTAGAAGAGTTGAATGCTGATTTTAATGTGAAAAGTCATGGTACCACTGAAGCTCCAAAAGTATGTCAAATGCCTGCAAAAGCGAAAGAGATGGGTGTAGGAAAGAAAATAAGTAGCAGTGTTGAAAATAAAGTCCAAGAACCAGCTGTGACTGAATCTGCGTGTTCTATAAAGGAGACAGTGTCATATGAATTTTTTGTTAAATGGGTGGAGATGTCCCATATCCATAATAGTTGGATTTCTGAATCCCAACTGAAAAACCTGGCAAAGAGAAAACTAGAAAATTACAAGGCCAAGTATGGGACAACTGTGATAAATATCTGTGAGGAAAAGTGGAAGAAGCCTCAGCGAGTTATTTCTCTCCGTGTTTCAAGTAATGTTCAGGAAGCTTTTGTGAAATGGACTGGTCTTCCATACAATGAATGTACTTGGGAAAGGTTAGATGAACCTGTTCTTCAACAATCTTCTCATCTGATTAATCAGTTTTACCAGTTTGAACGCCAAACATGGGAAAACGATGCCACTAAGGATGAAGTTAGCGCAAAAGGGGAACAGCAGCATGATATTGTTACTTTGGCTGAGCAACCTAAAGAACTGAAGGGAGGCTCACTATTTCCCCATCAACTTGAAGCACTCAATTGGCTGCGTAGGTGTTGGCATAAATCAAAAAATGTTATACTAGCCGATGAAATGGGGCTTGGAAAAACTGTATCCGCTGCCGCCTTTATTTCAGCACTTTATTTCGAGTTTAAAGCTACTCTGCCATGTTTAGTGCTGGTTCCACTTTCTACTATGCCTAATTGGCTTGCTGAGTTCTCATTATGGGCTCCTGATTTAAATGTTGTTGAGTATCATGGTTGTGCCAAAGCAAGAGCCATCATTCGCCAGTATGAATGGCATGCTAGTGATCCAAATGAATCGAGTCGGAAAACAGCTTCTTACAAATTTAATGTTCTTTTAACTACATATGAAATGATTCTTGTGGATTCCTCTCATTTGCGTGGTGTTCCTTGGGAAGTTCTTGTGGTTGATGAGGGTCATCGCTTGAAAAATTCAGGAAGTAAGCTGTTTAGCTTGCTCAACACATTCTCTTTCCAACATCGTGTTCTATTGACTGGAACCCCACTCCAGAATAACATTGGTGAGATGTATAACTTGCTTAATTTCTTGCAACCAGCTACCTTCCCTTCTTTATCTTCATTTGAAGAGAAATTCAATGATCTTACGACTGCGGAAAAGGTGGAAGAACTGAAGAAACTTGTTTCTCCTCATATGCTTCGAAGGCTTAAAAGGGATGCTATGCAAAACATTCCCCCTAAAACTGAACGAATGGTGCCTGTTGAGCTGTCATCCATTCAAGCTGAATATTACCGTGCAATGCTAACTAAAAACTACCAGATATTACGGAACATTGGGAAAGGGGTTGCACAGCAGTCAATGTTAAACATTGTGATGCAACTGAGAAAGGTTTGTAATCATCCATATCTCATTCCAGGTACTGAGCCTGAGTCTGGATCACTACAGTTTCTTCATGAAATGCGTATAAAAGCTTCAGCCAAGTTGACTGTATTGCATTCCATGCTTAAAGTCTTGTACAGAGAAGGCCATAGAGTTCTTATTTTTTCACAAATGACTAAGCTTCTTGATATACTTGAGGATTACTTAACCATAGAATTTGGCCCTAAAACATACGAGAGAGTTGATGGCTCTGTTTCAGTTGCTGATCGTCAAACAGCGATAACAAGGTTCAACCAAGATAAAAGTCGATTTGTCTTCTTGTTATCAACACGCTCTTGCGGTCTTGGCATCAATTTGGCAACAGCTGACACAGTTATAATTTATGATTCTGATTTCAACCCACATGCTGACATCCAGGCTATGAATCGGGCACATCGAATTGGACAATCAAACAGACTTCTTGTATATAGGCTTGTGGTTCGTGCCAGTGTAGAAGAACGGATCTTGCAACTTGCTAAAAAGAAGCTAATGCTTGATCAACTGTTTGTCAACAAATCTGGTTCCCAAAAGGAAGTAGAAGATATTCTGCGATGGGGAACAGAAGAACTCTTCATTAATTCTTCTACTGGGAAAGATTCAGGTGAAGGTATTAACAATAAAGAAGATGCACTAATGGATGTAGAACATAAGCACCGGAAGAGGGCTGGTGGTCTTGGAGATGTGTACCAAGACAAATGTACAGATGGCAGCAACAAAATTGTGTGGGATGAAAATGCAATTTTGAAATTGCTTGATCGTTCAAACCTTCAGTCTGGAACAAATGATGTTGAGGGGGATTTGGAAAATGATATGCTTGGCTCAGTAAAGGTGAGGTATATCACTCATGTCATATTGAAGTGTGGTTTTATGTTGTACATTTTTTTCTCCGCATGAGAATAATATAAACTGATGCATTTGCTTAAATAAAACTTGGAATTACTGTTTTATTGCTTCTATATTTGCTGTTTGCAATAAGAAATTGTCTAGGTAATTAATGTCCCCCCACCCCCCCACCCCACCCCACCCCACCCAAAAAAAAAAGCGGGCTTAAAATATATGATTTTGTTGGCCTAAGTAGGAGCTCCTGTGTCTACTCCTCAATTGTTACGAACTGTACCTGTTTTGGAAAGCCCAAAGCCTTGTAGCTTTAGGTTATGATATTGATTGTTTGCAGTTTATTTTTTTTCGAGTCCTTGATCTTTTCTGTGGTTGTGTTACACTTTCCTATTTTTATCATCTGCACTCATTCTAATTTCAAGGAAAGCAGTGAATCTTGTTGTTTCTTTTATTCAACATTTCCTCATTTATTCATGTGCAGTCAGTGGAATGGAATGATGAGACAACAGAGGAACCAGCGGGAGGTGAATTGCCTCCTGATGTTGCTGATGATATTTCAGAGCAGACTTCTGAGAAGAAAGAAGAAAATGTGTTAAATGGTACAGAAGAAAATGAATGGGACAAACTTTTGCGTGTGAGGTGACGATCTTTTTCTTCCCCACCCAAATCATTTATCATCTATAAAAAACCTTTGAACTAAAAGTTCCTTACATTTAAATGCACAGGAAAAACTAAGTTCTCATATGAAAAACCCAGTAGAATAGTTGAGAATATGATTAACTTCATGCAATGCATACAGTCATGGAATTAGTTGAGAATATGAAAAAAATAGTAGAATAGTTGAGAATTGTCAGTATTTTTAGCGTCTCCAAAAACTTGTTTTCCCGCTTTGGCTGTAGGCTGTAGCTATTTTTTTTTCCTGTTATGGACTTCTGTAAACTTTGTTGCTTGATTTACTGTGTAACAGGTGGGAGAAATATCAAAGTGAGGAGGAAGCAGCCCTTGGTAGAGGGAAGCGACAAAGGAAAGCTGTCTCATATAGAGAAGCTTATACTCCCCATCCTAATGAAACAATGACCGAGGTACTTCACTTTGCTTTCTGCATTAGAATGCATGTAAAACTGGCTTTTTATCCTTGATGTGTAAAACTTTTTAAAAAATATGGAGATCTTTCTGTTGTTCCACATTCACATGCTTGCTTAGTAGCCTGGAACTTGCAAGTAGCCTACATCAGTTCTTGTACTGTTCTTCATAGTGTTTGCACCTTGTTCTTCTGTTGAAAGCAGAGTGGAGGTGAAGAAGAAAAGGAACAAGATGCAGATCCAGAGCGGGATTATACACCAGTAGGACGGGCTCTTAAAGCAAAGTAGTAAGTTCTGATTCTTTCCTAGAATTGCACTTGCTGAATTTTCTGTTGAGATGCCAGTAAAGTGGTATTTTCAAAATGACTTCGTTAGTAGTGATTTGAATGCATGTTAGTTGACAGTTCGTTAAATGGGATCAATGAATCAATATGATGAATATGTTGGAGTTAAACTGTTGTCCTTAAGTAGAAAAGTGCACTTGCTCCAATCACATGAACTCTTTGAATAATTTGGCAGTCATTTCTACTCAGTCTTTTACTTTCACGTATACAATTTGGTTGAGTTTTCTCAAAGAAATAAGGAGGATATATTTTTAATTTTTTTTGTTATCACGGGTGCATTACTTTACTCTATAATCCTTTTTGACAGTACCAAACTCCGTGCTCGACAAAAAGAACGTCTTGCTAGGAGGAATGCAATTGAAGAAGCTCGTCCTGGTGAGGGATTTCCTGGACTTGAGCCAGTTGCTCAGTGTCTTTCCATGAATGAAAGAGATGGGGATCATGCTAATAAATCAGATCTGGTAATTGACTTGGAGGATGACAGACTTGGTCAATCATCAGATGAACGAAAGAGGACAGATGATTCAATTTTAAGGCTTGGGAGGGTGTCTAAACAAAAAAGAAGAGGACAATTGGATCTTTCTGTTAATCCACTTCATCAGTCTTCTCCTGAGATAATCCTTCCAAGTAACAATCATAAAGGCATAAGCTATAACAACTCTCTACCGACCAACAACTTGTTGCCAGTTCTTGGGCTTTGTGCCCCCAATGCTAGTCAGCTGGACTTGTTTCATAAAAGCTTCTTAAGATCAAATGGTCGGCAAAGCAGGGAAGGAGCTGGACCAGAGTTTCCACCAGAGTTTCCATTTAATTTAGCTCCAACTACTGGACCTTCAACTGAGAAAGAAGCAAAAGGTCAAGAGGCTACCTTGGACAAATTTAAATTGCAAGATGCATCATCAGAAGTTTTACGACATCTTAAAATTGGAAGTCAAGATAGTTGGTTCCCATTTAATCCGGTAACTCTCATTCTCAGCATTTTTTTTTCTCTACTTTCAAATACAAAACCTTCCAGCGCATGTTTTAATATAAAATGACAGGACTTGTTTCCTTGCAGTATCCTCCTGCTGCTTCACTAGGAAAAGTTTTTGATCGGATAGAAAGTTCTGGTGCTAGTTCTTCTGATTTTCCGGAAAAGATGTCACTGCCTAATATACCTTTCGATGAGAAATTGCTACCCCGGTTCCCCCTTCCTACCAAAAGCTTGATGACATCACATCATGACCTATTACCTAGCTTATCCTTGGGGAGTAGGCTTGATGCTGTGAATGAGTCGGTGCAAGACCTTCCGACAATGCCATTGCTACCCAATTTAAAATTTCCTCCACAAGATGTGCCTAGGTATAATCAACAAGAGGGGGACATGCCTCCTGCATTGGGATTGGGTCAGTTTCTGTCCATTTCTTCTTTAACTGAAAACCACAGGAGGGTGCTCGAAAATATCATGATGAGAACTGGATCTGGATCTGGTAACTTGTATAAAAAGAAATCAAAAGTAGAGGACTGGTCAGAGGATGAACTTGATTTTCTCTGGATCGGCATTCGTAGACATGGACGAGGTAGTTGGGATGCCATGCTTAGAGACCCCAGGCTAAAATTTTCTAAGCATAAAACTTCTGAAGATTTGGCAACTAGGTGGGAGGAGGAACAACACAAAATTTTGGACGGGCCAGCTTTTCCAGTTCCGAAACTCCCCAAGCTAACAAAAACAACTAACCCTTCTTCCTTGTTTCCAAGCATTCCGGATGGAATGATGACACGGGCATTGCAGGGTAGCAGGTTTGTTGCACCCACAAAATTTCAAGCGCACCTGACTGATATGAAATTGGGTTTCGCTGATCTAGCTTCTGGCCTCCCTCACTTTGAGCTATCAGATCAGCTTGGTTTGCAAAATGATAATTTTCCTCCTATTCCAACATGGAATCCTGACAAATCTCGTGCAAACAATTCTGGAGATTCAGTTGCTGGGCCCTCTGATAGGCCAGGGCTGGCTGTAAATTTACCTAGTGAGAAACCTTTATTTCTCAACTCTTTTGAAGCCAGCAACTTGGCTTCAAGTTTGAATTGCACCAGTAACTTTGATTTACAGAGGAAGGAGGATGACAATGGTACAATGAAGTATGGGAAATTGCCTAGTGTTCTTGATCGATCTCTAAATATTTTACGTGATTCCCACAATAATGGTGAAAACGGCGCATCTACCAGCTCTGGGTTTTTCCCTGATCCCAATAAAGGGCTGAATCATTCCCGTTCAAAGGGAAAAGTAGTTGGAAACAGTTATTCCAAGAACAAGTTACCTCACTGGCTTCGCGAAGCAGTTAGTGTTCCTGCCAAAACTCCGGAGCCTGATCTGCCACCTACTGTCTCAGCAATAGCTGAGTCAGTTCGTGTACTGTATGGAGAAGATAAGCCAACCATTCCTCCATTTGTGATACCTGGACCTCCTCCTTCTCAACCGAAGGATCCAAGACACCGATTAAAGAAGAAAAAGAAAAGAAAGTCACACATGTTCAGGCAGATTCTACCGGACGCAGCTGGAAGTAGCAGGCTCTCTCCGGCATGCACAATTCCTTTGGCACCACCATTTCAATTGCTTCCGCAATCAATAACTGGAACTGCAGGGCTTCCTTTGATTGACTCTTATTTCAGCAGGCCTCCTCTTAACTTTAGCATGATGAATCCACCATCTTCATTAGCATATCTAATTCCACCAAAGAAATCCAGCATGGGATTATCCCCCTCCCCAGAAGTGCTTCAGTTGGTAGCATCTTGTGTTGCCCCAGGGCCACTCTTGTCATTAATTTCTGGCATGACGAATTCTTGCTTACCTGATGACAAGCTTCCATTGCCTAAGCCTGTTACCGAGGTTGAATCACAAGGTGTATCTAACAAAGGGAAGGCTAAACTGATCCCACCCATTGATGTTCAGGATCAATCTCCAGAGGAGAGACAAGATGAGCCTGATTATGATGGGGATTCTGGCAAGACTCCGTCTGATCATTCTCGACCTGAACAGCCCAATGTAGAGGAAATATCATCAGAGGGCACAGTGTCAGATCATCCTGCAAATGACCGTGATGCGGGTATACAGGAGTAAACAGTGACTGAATTATTCTTTAATGTGCTCGAATTTTTGTAGGGGTGAAGCGGTGAGAGTGATTAACCAGCGTATATAGGGATCATTTAGGACATCTTTAGTGTAAAGTTTCTGTAAGAGGTAGTGTTCATGGCTTTGTTTATGTGTTACCCTCCAGTTTTAGAACTCACATCCCTTTTCGGCTGCCAACCATGTGGCTTTTTCATTCAGCTGATCTGACCAGGTGATAGCGTTCGGAGGAAACTGTGTTTGTTGTTGCAGTGGTGCAGATTCTTTGTGTTTCATACTTGTAAAATTTATCCTTCTGCTTGTGTCTCCTGGATGGTGGGTATTTGTTTTTTGTTTGTTCCTGCATCGGACAAATGAAAAACTTGTATTCAAATATGAGTGATGACATCACACGTCTTTCCTTCCACTATGTCAATATGATTTTGCTTTTCAGCCTATGTCAATATGATTTTGCTTTTCAGCCCATGACTCCAAATAGGGGAAGAAAACAAATCATGATTTGAATGTTGTTTTAGCTTTCATGATTAGCTCGACTCGATAATACTTACTTGGATTAGTTCGACTCGACACCTTAATAAATTGAATCGAACAAAATCTAACTCGATTTGATAAGTTTGCAAGCAGTTCATTAATTTTTTAAAATATTTTTTAATAATTATTTTAAAATAATTTTATTTAAAAAATAAATTTAAATAATAATTATTAATGTGTGAATTGTTACTTTAATTTTAATATGCTAATTTGGTGTATTTATGAAATATTACTTTTGAATTTAGACTTTAAAAATGTTTTATATACTCTTTTTGATATTTTTGGTTAAATTTGTTAATTTAAGTTAATATTAAGCCTAATATAATATTATTAAATTTTACTTTTAGTTAAAAATAAGGTAAGGTTTTTAATGAGCGAACAACGAGTCGAGTTGAGTAACAAAATATTTTAACGAGCACAGTCGAGCACAATTTTAATGAGCTTAACGAATAGCGAGTCGAGTAATAATTTTTTTAATAAACACGAGTTAAGTAATTCCCAACTCGCGATCGACTCGCTCGATAAGCGCACTCCTTGCAATACCTTGAGGTCTCTCCAAATAACAGTCAATATCCAACTCAGGCGAGCCTAAGGAAGGATGAACTTATCACCCAATTTTTTTTCAAATAGAAGAAGAAAGGGTTTTAAGAAATGAAGAAGATAAGACTAAGAGAAATTCAAGGAAAATATATTGATAATTCTTAATTGATGGATATTCTCAGTACAATATTCCCTCATATTAGCTACTGTACTAAAGAGAAGACTGCTGAAAAAACATGCTCATGCAAGGAAAAACAAATCATCCATCACAAACCCTTGTGGAAACAAATCATCATGATCAGTCGACGTAATACTGTCAAAAGATATATCGCCTTCTTCTTCTTCTTCTTTATTTGACACTTGTTTGTTCTGGTACTGGTAGTGTTGTTGTTCATGCTTTTCTTGCTTGGTGTCAACAAAAGGCTGCAATAATCTTGGAGCATCATCCCAAGTTGTGTTGTAAGTATAGTGGTGAGTCTGGTGACCATTCTTAGCATTTGCAAGTGTGGAGACAGGACCTCTTGTGCTGCTATTGGCGAATGAAATGGAGGTGCTGGTGCTACGACGGCGGTAGCCGGTGAATTGTTGCACCAATGAACGGAAGTTTTTGGCATCGGCATTGAGGGTAGTGGTGAGTGTTGTTTTTGAAACTCTGGACCGTCTCCGAATAGGCTTTGATATACAGCGCTTGGGGGGCAAGTGGTCATCACCGGCGGCTACAAATGAAGTGCTAAGCCTGGGGGTGAAGCTGTTTGGGGTGACAGTGACTGCAGTCGCATCGGAAAATGTAAAACAAGAGTCGGCGGTTTGTTGGTAGAGTTGCATCCACTCAGAAGAAGAGTCGGACAGGATTTGGCTCATGGCTTCCACTCCAAGATCAAGGGTTTGTTTTCTATACTTCATAGTTAACAAGTTTGGTGCGTTATATAAGAAAAATTATTAAATGATTCATAATTACCACGTCATTTATAATCTCATTTAATAATAATTTTTATCTATTTTTAAAAAATAAGTTTTATAATTTTCTTTATTACAAGGTATATCCGGACAAATTTTAAGTCGAATCCAAATTTTTATTTTAGAATATAAGTGATACTCACTTATATTTTAGATTTTAGATTAATTTTTACACTACAAATAAGAAAACGTCACGTGCAAGCAATATTCTCCCTTCAAACTTAATATATATTTTTTTAAAAAATATAAAACACTACCAACAGGTGACACCCTCTCCCGTAAGTGTTCTTCTATGGCACTTGTAATATTAACTTTTGACCTAAATTTTAAAATAAATTCTAGATGTCCGATATATCTAACGAAATTGATAAATCTCTACCTTTTTTATATATTATTAAATAGATAAATTTATTTGAATAAACTATAAATAACATAATAAACCGAGACTATATAATAATTTTTCTTTATCTCGAATTAGTTGGTGGTTGGTCAAAGTCATACAAATCCACTTTTGACCATTCTTAATGCATGAGTTATTGCCACAGGCTTGTGTTATTTCCTGGAAGCAGCATCCCCTGGTGTTAGTGTCAGAAAAATGTTATGAAATTCAGACATCAACTTGCTTCAGATGCAATCTTTATAAACCTTTGACTCAGCTACATCTTCTTCTTTACTATTTTATTTACATCCTCTGTAATTCATAAATGGAGGTGAAAATAATTATTTATCAGAATAAAAATAAATAAATTTAGTCAAAAAAGAACAATACATTCAATTCGTAAAAATAACCTTGGAGACAGGTCTACCTACGGAGAATTACAAAGAAAAAAATTAGGGTAAATTGCGCAGATAATCACTATACTATAAGTTTGGTATCGAAATAATCAAAATACTTTAAAAACGTCAAATATACAGGTTAACTATTAAAATGGTATCGGAATAGTCATCGACCGTTAAAAATTAACGGACTAATGACATGGTCATTAAAAATAAAATAGAATAATTACACATTTACTCCTTGTTATTTATATATTTTTTTAATTTAATCCTAATTTTATTGTAGTAAAATAATATAATTATTTAATTAGGTGATGACACGAAATTTCTTTTAGAATGATTACACATTTATTCCCCGTTATTCATACATTTTTTTAATTTATCCCTAATTTGAACTTAGACTCTAATCACGGAAACCATGTAGGTTAACCATTAGGCCAAACAAAATTTTTTTAATACGAAATATTAACATTTTGTATATTTGTATTGTTTTTTATAATTGTTTTTTTATATTTTTTTAAAAATTTACTTAAAAATAATAATTAAATTATTATATAATAAATTAAAAAACCCTAAATCCTAAACCCTAAAAAGTTAAACCCTATATTCATTTAAACTCGTATTATGGTGATTATCTATGTAATTTACCTCAAAAGTTAAACCTTCCGTTAATTACATCCTTCACTTAAAATCCAGACCTATATAGTATATAAGTTATATTTATGTTTAAAAATTTTAAATTCTATCGATAAATTAAAATTAAAATTAATTATATTAATGCGTCGTCTTTTTTAGACAGCACGCTGTGACGATCGTACGAATATTTAACTATTATAAGAATAGACAATACTATATCATAAGTTAAACGAAAGAAACACACACACAAAAATACACAAGAAGAATAAAGGGTAAACTACTGTTTTAAATATGAAAGGTGACCCAAATGTAACCTTATCTATAATTAAAAGACCTAAATATAATCTTTATTAATTGGGTGACTCAAATATAACTTTACCCATAAATGAGTGATCTAAATATGACTTTTAATAATTAGGTGATTTAAATATAATTATACCCATAATTAAATGACTTTTGTTATAGTTTACCCAAGAATAAATACAAAACAAATAAATATTTATTTTAGATTAATAAAATAAAACAAATAAAAAAAGTCAAATGATGACTTTGAAAGACGACATTCTTAAAGAATACTTGGAAAAAAATGGATGTTGTCCAGGGACGGAGATGTGCAGGGTTGGGAGGAGTTGTTGCCTCTTTCAAAACTTTTGGTATAATTGCACTTTTGGTTCTTTTAGTTTAAATGTTAATAAATTAGAGTTTTTATCCTCTCAATTTTTAAATTTAAAAGTTTAATAAACTCTTTTTTCTCTTAATATTAAATCTTAACTCCGTCCCGGATGCTGTATATAATCCTTTAAATAAATTATAGTCTCTTAATTTCAGTCAAATCCTTTGTTCTGATACATGATCTAACTGGCAATGGCATCATTACTTCACCAACCAGACTTCCTAGAGTTTGGAATTCTGTTTAAGTAATTAATCAATTTTTTTGGCAGCAAAGACCAGTTGGGATGAAAGAACTCTGCTCGGAGGAACGGGGTTGTAGTTTTTATTACAAATGAATCTTTTATTGTCGTATATTGAATCGAACTAAACTTAATTATTTAAATATTTAATTTTTGGTTCAATAATATAGTAATTTATGTCCGTTTTTAAAAATATGATACTTGAATATTAGAATCCAAGATTTAGGAAGTAAATTTTAATTTTGTAAATTTCAATTTAAAATTAAAAATTTAAATTATAAAGACTAAACAAGCGTACTAAAAAAAATTGTATTGTTAGACTTGGACTATAACTTCCTTGACATTTCTAGTTTGGTTCACATAGAAATACAAATCAACACACACGTGCAAATCACGTGTAACCCATCAGCATACGGTTCTAGTCATGTGCGGAAATTAACACAAATTTCTGAAAAAATTATATCAAGAACTCTTTTCATCACGTAATCTGTGGTCTCAATCAATCAGATTCACTTATTTTAATTTTTAAGATAAATTATTATTCCTTTCTTACTTGTAATATGTGAGTTGATAATTATGAGGTAGTTATCTATCTATCTATCTATCTATCTATCTATCTATCTATCTATCTATCTATCTATCTATCTATCTATCTATCTATCTATCTATCTATCTATCTATCTATCTATCTATCTATCTATCTATCTATCTATCTATCTATCTATCTATCTATCTATCTATCTATCTATCTATCTATCTATCTATCTATCTATCTATCTATCTATCTATCTATCTATCTATCTATCTATCTATCTATCTATCTATCTATCTATCTATCTATCTATCTATCTATCTATCTATCTATCTATCTATCTATCTATCTATCTATCTATCTATCTATCTATCTATCTATCTATCTATCTATCTATCTATCTATCTATCTATCTATCTATCTATCTATCTATCTATCTATCTATCTATCTATCTATCTATCTATCTATCTATCTATCTATCTATCTATCTATCTATCTATCTATCTATCTATCTATCTATCTATCTATCTATCTATCTATCTATCTATCTATCTATCTATCTATCTATCTATCTATCTATCTATCTATCTATCTATCTATCTATCTATCTATCTATCTATCTATCTATCTATCTATCTATCTATCTATCTATCTATCTATCTATCTATCTATCTATCTATCTATCTATCTATCTATCTATCTATCTATCTATCTATCTATCTATCTATCTATCTATCTATCTATCTATCTATCTATCTATCTATCTATCTATCTATCTATCTATCTATCTATCTATCTATCTATCTATCTATCTATCTATCTATCTATCTATCTATCTATCTATCTATCTATCTATCTATCTATCTATCTATCTATCTATCTATCTATCTATCTATCTATCTATCTATCTATCTATCTATCTATCTATCTATCTATCTATCTATCTATCTATCTATCTATCTATCTATCTATCTATCTATCTATCTATCTATCTATCTATCTATCTATCTATCTATCTATCTATCTATCTATCTATCTATCTATCTATCTATCTATCTATCTATCTATCTATCTATCTATCTATCTATCTATCTATCTATCTATCTATCTATCTATCTATCTATCTATCTATCTATCTATCTATCTATCTATCTATCTATCTATCTATCTATCTATCTATCTATCTATCTATCTATCTATCTATCTATCTATCTATCTATCTATCTATCTATCTATCTATCTATCTATCTATCTATCTATCTATCTATCTATCTATCTATCTATCTATCTATCTATCTATCTATCTATCTATCTATCTATCTATCTATCTATCTATCTATCTACTTTACATTTATAATTAAAAATTTAAATTTTAAGGTTTAAAATTTAAATTTAGTGTTTATAATTTAGGGTACGTGATTTTGAGTATGGTTTAATTTTTTTGAGTTAAAGGTTAAAAATTTAATATTTGAGTTTTATAATATAAATATATAATCTGTCTATCAAAATTTTATCCTTTATACAATACAATTTCTTTTTTAAAAAAAATTGATGAAGCATAATACAATTTTAAATATTAATCCCACTATTTAATCTTATCATAAGTGTGGTTTTAAACGCACAAGGTTTTTAAACAAGAGATAAAATGGGATTAGATTAAATCTTTATGAGGAAAAATAGAATATTAGTTATTAACAACTTGAAAAAAATAAAATATTATTATAATTGATGGATTTTGAGTTTTATAATATTTATATTAAAAAATCAGTCTACTATATATAACAAATCGATAAATAGATTTATTAAAATTTTGTTCTTAAATTTTTAAATATAAAATTTTTAAATAAAGTACTCTAATTAATGGGTTTAAATTATGGGTTTAAATTATTGAGAATAAGATTTTCTACTAATAATGTCTCGTTTTATGTATTACCTTAAAAATACTTAAAATTAAATCTTAAATTTTAATACTAATTTTTATATTTTAAACCCTACACTTTAAAAATATATTTTATCCTTATTTTTAAAAATTTTAATTATGATCCCTAACCTTAGTCTTAAATTATAAACTTTAAATTCATAATTTTTAAATGAAGAGACAAAAAATATAATAAAAGGATAGATGATTTTCGTTCATCAAAATTTTATAACACAAAATAATTCACAGTAATAAAAAAATTATATCACAAAAGTAAAATGATTATAAATGTTTATACCTAAATTTTTATCCAAGAATCAAAATTTCTCATAATTTTGTAAAATACAATCACTATTCATATCAATTGACCAAAACCCTGATCATGAAAAAATTATATTATGTGTTAGTCCCACCACGTGTTCATGGGATCGATCAATGATGACTACTCACTTTATCAACTTTTCATATCATATTTTTTTTCAGGTGAATCTTCACTTTAAAAATTAAAAAATAATGAAGTGGATGATTATTAGTAGTCGATCCCATGGATGACGTGGTGGGACTGACCCATGATGTAATTTCTCCTGATCATGTCAATGACATTGAATAAGTCATGTTCCTACTGGTGTCTGATATCATCCTTCATTACTTAGGTTGTAATCCTATAAACGTGAATGTGCATAGACAGGAGAATGTGGAAAATATGATTCTAGAAGTTGGGTACTGTGCTATGAAGACTTTTCAAAACCTACAATTTCAATTCTTGCATGGTGATGGGACAAAACCATCTCCATCAACACCCTTACATGGGATTTCCTTGTCACAAAAATAAATTAGGACACATATTAGATTGTTTGTTTGAACAGGCTAATAATGATTACACAGTAGTATCTGTTTTAGAATATAATTTTTACCATTTGATATTGATGGTTCAATCATTCTGCTGGCATCGTTGGTACTCGAATCCATTACCTCTAAGAATAACAATCGTTTCGTTAGCCGCTTGGGCTAGAGGGCTCGTGTTATTAGATTAATTTTTTAAGAAAATCTTTTAATTTAACTTTATATAAACGAGAAGAAATAAATAAAGAGATATCTATTTATGAAGGGTTTTGTTGAAAAGTTAATAAATATAAATGAATAAATACAGTAAATAAAAAGATAGAATATTAAACCAAAAGCAATAAATTTATTCACTTAGAGGTATATTTTTTCAAAAGATACAACAGTTCTTCAAAAGATTTTTTTTAAACAAGCTAATAGTGATTACAGTAGTATCTGTGCTAAAGATTTAATTGTTCACAACATCGTATATGTTCATAAGTGATACAATTGTTTACCAAGAAACAAAAAATATTTGTTTAATTATGACATACTCCCTCTGTCCCATAAATAATGTCCCTTATTGATTTTTTGAAAGTCAATTTTTTAAACTTTGATTATAATTATATTAAATATTTTAAATAATTAAATTTTATAAAATATATATTTCAAATCTACTCAATTAGAGGTTTCTGAAATATATTTTTTTATATTTTTATCAATAATAAAATTTAAATAATCAATAGTCAAAGTTTAAAAAGTTTGACCCAAAAAGTCAATAAGAGACACTATTTTTAGGATAAAGAAAATATTTTTTATTAAATAAAGATTATATATTTTTTATAACGAGATACAAACTCATACAAGATGAGACAAGATAAGTATCCTTGACCACTAAACCAATCAATGAATCTTATCACTAAATTTTTTTAGCTATCCATAATTTATTATTCAAACATCTAATTCTATTAAGAAAATAATACGCCTCAAAGCAGAGCCGTAAGACATTTTCGAGATCCTATAAAAAAAATAATCTCTCTATATAGAAAATATGTTATATTACTCTAAATAATTAATTTAATATTTCATTAAACACGTTATTTTTATTTTTTATTAAAAGAATAAAAAAAACACAACTAATTTTTTTGACACAACCTATTTTTATTTTTATATGAAAGAAAGACACTAGGGAAAGGCATGCTCCTATTAAATTTTAAACTCAAAATTTTAAAAAAAATGAATAGTTTTAATCTACCGATCATTAAGATTTATTAAAAATAAAAAAAATATTATATTATCATCTGAAAATCTCTGAAGTTATGAAGTTACATATACCGTCGCTCAAGTTGCTCCCTTTACCGACGCTACTGCCTCAAAGTTCCAAAATATTCAATATTTTCTGACAAGACACTGCTAATCCAATGAAGAATACAGGAGGAAACCCAGGCGAGATTTATTACAGTTCCAACAGGGAAACCATGGTTTGAATCCATTTGTTGTTTTGAAGCAATTGGTTGACCAAGAAGCAAGGACCCACCAAAGCTAAAAGCCTAAAAGTGAACCTAGACGCATGTGCTAGGATGATGATGACCCCATTGATATTAACACAGGAGGTTTCCAGGAACAAGGCAATGTGTCTGCAAGGTCAAGATTATACCTTTTACTTTGACTACAGATTGAGATTGTCAATATTTAATCAAGCTAATCCTTCCTATGCTCAAGGAACAAGGAAAGCAGCAAAAACCAGTTAAGCACTTAAGCTTATCATCCCATTCCATGAACACCTCAAGGGGAAACTCCACTGGTTCTGGATGGATGGAATTCTATGAACAGACTGTTGATCATCATCAAGTGTCGGCATCGTCCACGATTGTAACCCCAAGTACCGGCTCATCCGAGAGTTTAGACTCCTCAAAGGCAATAAGAAGGCGGCCTCCTAGAGTTTCCAAGAAAAAGTCCACCACCCTTCTCAATGCTAACGCAGGAAATTTTCGAGCCTTGGTGCAAAGATTTACAGGTTGTCCTGCTGCAACACCCTTTTCAACTAACAGAAGAGGCCCGATTAACTTGAGTTTTGCTCTCCGGACTGAACATAATCATAGCGGGACTGCAACTTCCATGATGCCAGCCGCTGGAAACCAGTATTATTATCGACAAAGTCATCAAGAGAACGCATCTCAGCTGCTGCTGCAGCAGCAGCAAGCTTTTGGAATGGTTGACCCCGAGGCCTTGTTAATCTCCTGTAGCAGCAGAGGTCATGCAGATCAGATTCTGGATGAATTTGACTTGGATAATATTAGTTTACAGGCGTTTAATAGGGACGTCCCTCACTGCAAGGAAAATGTAAATGATGGAAATTATTTCTTGTAAGGATGTTAATTATAAGGATGAGTTTACGACGTATGTCAAACACGGCTGAACATCACTAATGTTTAATACCGTTAAAGATTATTAAATTAATTAATAAAGTTAATCTCAACAACTTAATATACAATTATTAATAAACGATCCTGATTAATTTAGACCATAAATAACGTAGTGAATATGATTCACCTAATAAATTTTCCTTCTCCTAGAAATGTCGATGGCTGTGATTACATCTTCTAAGTTATTTCTCATCAAGACATAGTCTGCAGCTTCTATAATTCTAAATAATTAACGTTTCTTAAACTTGTATAATAATTATTACATTCATTACTAAATTAAATATACTAATAACTAACTATAAATATTATATTTATATATTTTTTATACAATTTACATTATTTTTAAAATAAAAATCATTTTTTAAAAATTTTAAATTTTAAATAAATTTTATAATACAATTTAAAATTAAATAATATATATTTTTATCGTATAAATAAAATTATTATTCTTTAAAAAAATAATATTAAAAATTATTTTAATGTTTAGTGTTATTTTTTAATGATAAGCGTGGTTTTTATATTTTAATATACAATAATTTAAGTTAGAAAAGTAATTGTTTTAAAATATCAAAATAAAGAATATTGTTAGAAAAATAAAAAATAATGATTTATTTGAATACAATATAGTATTTTAAGAATATTTTAGTCTAAAGTGGTGTGAATTGTCCAATACCTAAGAATAGAGTAGAAATTCTTTTAAATCGAATATAAATATGTGATTCAGAAAAAGATTATTTTCTTTAATAATATTTTCCCGCGAACCAAACGTACCTAAAGGTTCATCAATATTCAATGGATAATCATACCAAAAGTTTGTTGTAGACCTATCTTTGAGCAAATATTTTGATATAATAAATTGCTTTAAAATATTTTAATTTTTTTAAATATTTTAAAAATAATTTAAACGTCCTTAAAACTTGAAAAAATATATGCTTTAAATGTTTTCATAATGTATTGACTCGTCCTACTATGTTTATATACCTTAAAGAATGATAGCCAAATTTTCATGTTTTTAAAGAAGGTTTCGATACATCTATTTGAAGGTTTCGAAACTTTTTGGATATAATAGTTGTAACAATTATTTTTTCGATTTTTACTTAGAGTTTTGAAACTTTTGTGAAGGCGAAAAATTTAAAGCTCGATTTTATGATTTTCCATTGACTCCAAAACATCCATAACGGTTATAAATGGTTAAAATATCATTCCACAATATAAAAGTAAGCTTGAAACACACTAGAGACACACTAGGCTCCCTAGCTAACACCCTCTCAGTTTCTATTTCAGATACTCGGTCTTAGGCTTCGATACTTGGAGGATCATGTTTATAGATTTTCTGCGTATGTTTTACTGTTTTCAGACTAATAATTTTATTTCGGATATTTAATTATTTCTGCATTGTGTTTTGGACTTTAGACCTTTTCAATTGATTTTCAGAACGATTATTGTTTATTAATTATGGGTTGAACCATAATTATTTATCTGTTGAATTTTTGATATTTTTCATAATTAATTTATTTAATAAATTAATAGAATATTATATTTAATTCATATAACCCTAACTTGAGAAATAAGTTTTAATAACGTAAACCCTAACTTTTAATCTAAGAAATTAGGTTAATTTTAGGGTTACATTTAATGGTATCAGAGTCAGGTTCAACCCTCGGACTGTGAGGTCCAAAATGATTTTTGATCTAAAAATGATTTTGTCAATCTTATTTGAAAATCCTGATTCTCGTTTTGACTCGTATTTGAATTTTCTGAAATATTTTGAATAATATTCTAAGTACCGGTTCTAATATATGATTTGTCTGTCCTTCTGTAGATATACTACTATGCCACCACGTAGGAGTACACGTCTAGCGACCGAAAGAGGTCGTGGCCGAGGCCGAGGTCGTTCTGCTAGTTCTGCGAGTGATGTCCCGCCTTCTGTGGATCTGTCATAGGATCAAAGTTTAGCGCATGTGTAAAACTAAAATTGATTTTGATATAACAAATAAATATAAGGATCATTTTTAAAATAACTTTTTAGTCCTTAAGTCAAAGGTTGACCTCTAAGTCAAAACCAAGAACTTTGAAATACCCTTACAAGCTATTTTTACACGAGGGTATCGATACCATGAGAATAGATATCGATACACCTAGGATTTTCAAGGCTTGTTCTTGAGATCAAGAACAGGTATCGAAACAAGGTTCGATACCAAAACTTTCTGCCAACCCATGTTTCGACACTGGTATCGAAACAACTTGGGTAAATTACAAATTATTTTTAATTTTAAATATACGACTCCTGATATCGATACAGGTATCGATACACCCTTAATCCCCAATGGTTATTTTCAAGCATTTAATGAGTCGATCGTTGGTGTCAGTTAAATTTTGAATGATGGTTAGCCTGTATTGAAACAAGGTTCGATACCTGGCATCACAGAAACTTTTTGTATCGAAACATGTATCAATACACTCCTTATTAAATGCACAACGACTCTTTCTTTTCTTGGAATGTTTCGAAACAGGTACCCTGTGTTTCGATACCACCTGTTGCAGAGTGCATTTATGATGGAAAGATAAAGCTACAACGTCCATATTTACTTTCCCAACAACTTCAACGGTTAGAAATCAATGAGAAGGTATAAAAAGAAGCCTTTTCAAAAGCATTAAGCAAGATTTGATCCTCAAGCAACATCCAAGCACATCAATCCAACTTAAAGCACTTCATTGCATATTCTTGCTCCCAACTCTTGTAATTTCACTTTGATCTCTTGTAATTTGAGTTTGGGGAGAGTTTGTTTATATTTGGGGCAATACATTTCTTGTGAGAGAATTTTTATTTGTCTATTTATCCTTTGTATTATCTTGTGAGGATTGAATCAATTCTTGGGTAGAAGAATTGATTCGAATTGTAACGGTTATCCCTTGAACCGAGAAAAAGGTTGAATTCATTAGTAAATTAATTTCAAAATCCTTAGTGGGAGCTAAGGTAATGGATGTAGAGCTTGTTCGAAGCTTGAACCACTATAAATCTCATGGCCTTTAAATTATAGCATTTTACCGAAAATTTCCAACTTAAAATTTTAATTGCCAATTCACCCCCTCTTGGCCATACTTCAAGATCGATCAAATCAACAACATGATATAAGAGGGGAGGATCTACTTGGAGTTCAGATCGAGACTCAGCAAGCCGAGGTTAATCAGCTAGTCTAGAGTGAAAGATTATATGCTTTTGGAGATAGTGAGACTGTCGGATTAGATTCTAAGGAGAAAGTGAATGCTTTAGATAAGATCAGTTGAGAGTTTTCAGGCAAACTTTTGGACCGGTATGTGAGGCCCGAGTATCTGGCAAAGTTTCGTTATGACTTCATGAACCTTCAGCAGAATGACATATCAGTTAACAACTACGAGATTGAGTTTCTCCGCCTACTTCAGTATGCTCATGGAATTGTTACAACCGAGAAATAGAAGTGTAACCACTTTTTGAAAGGACCCCGAGTGCCGATAAAGATTGCAGTCGCCATCCATCATGACACCGAGTATAAGATGATCACTCGGTGAGCTAGAACAACCGAACGTAATGAGAGTTTGAGGATTCAACAAGAATACCATGGCCATGATCGATCTAGATGGAAGCCTGCAGCCTTAGTGCAGCATAGTCAGATTTATCAGTCCCGGAAGAGGGGATGTGATGAGTTTGATCCATAGAGTTCTGCACGGGCTAAACCAACGGTATCTGTTGCTCCGGTTGCTAATGGAGCTAGATCCACTAGTACGCGTACTTTGCCATAGTGTTCCTTCTGGAAAAAAATGGCATTCAGGAGAGTGTCGGATGAGGAGTGGAGCATGTTTCCTCTATGGATCTTACGAGCATCGTCTCAGAGATTGTCTTGTGTCTCCCCAACCAGTTTATGCTCTAGGACAGTCCCAAGCTTCGGGTCAGACCCTTGTAGGGGGAAGAGGTCAGGGTAGACCTGCTACATCGGGTACTAATGGTAGAGGCAAACCTAGTCAATTCAGGGGTTTAGCTAGGTTAGGGTCATCTCATCCCGGGTTGATGTATACAACTAGGAGGCATGAGGATCAAGATGAGCCAAACGTCATTGCTGGTACTTTTTCTATTCATGTTATTTCCTTTTTCGCACTGCTAGATAATGGGTCTACACATTCATATGTATCTAGCTCTGTATTTGGTTACTTGGAAATTCCTGTAGAGGATACTAGTAGCTCTATTTCTGTTTATCGTCCTGTAGATAACCCTGTGGATGTTACCAAAGCGTATAAAGATTGTCCTCTTAAAGTCCAAGTGAAAATCTTTCTGGCTAATCTGATGGAGTTGACGTTTGAAGAGTTTGATATGATACTTGGGATAGATTGACTGTTAGCCCACCGAGTTACTCTGGATTGTGAGCGTAAAAGGACAACTTTGAGGATTTCTGATGACCGAGAGGTAACCCTTATCGGTGAACATAGAGGGTATCTGTCTAATGTTATTTCTGCTCCGAAAGCTAAAAAAATGATCAGAAAAGGGTCTGTGGCTTATCTTGCCTATATTCTTGACCCAAGGCAGTTTGATTCTGGGATGGATAAGATCTGTGTTATGTGTGAATTTCCTGATGTTTTTCTGTAAGAGTTACCTAAAGTACCCCTAAGCGAGAAGAGGTAGAGTTCGGTATCGAGTTGTACCCGGGGACTACCCTAGTATCCGTGGCACCGTATCGGATAATTCCGAAAGAGTTTAAGGAGCTCAAAGTTCAGTTATAGGAACTTCTGGATAAAGCTTTTATACGACCCAGTGTTTCACCATGGGGAACCCCTGTTCTGTTTGTTAAAAAGAAAGATGGGTCATTACGTTTGTGTATCGACTACCGGAAGTTGAATAAATTGACAATCAAGAACAAGTACCCTTGATAGGCGTGGTATAAGCGCTATTTTGAGTGCAAGTGTACACGTTGTCAAGTAATAAAATGATAAGTATACCGTGTATCGTCTCCACAGGGATTGGTATACTTAATATGTCTTCCTTCATTCACTTGCTCTTGAGAATAAAATAAAAACACAGATAAGATGGTTTGTTTTATCTAACTAAATAAGTAAATAACAAAACATAAAATAAAGAGTTGAGAATGATTATAAAGAAAACGGGTAGGATCCAGTTATGTCAATTAGTGGATTCAATTGAGCTCCTTCTTGTCCAATGCAATCGCATAACACTGCTTCGATAGTACTGTAGATACTGCCTCGGCAATGCTGGTGCTCATTTGCCGCGACAATCTCTTACTCGTGAGCAGAAGTATCAAAGTTCACCAAAGTGTCCGTAAGTGACTCCGCTCATCTCTGAGTCAAAGTACTGTTGATGCTCGGTCCTTGACGATACCTCTCGGCGTAAACCAAAGCTAACCACCAACCAATCCAACACTTCTTTTAGCTGCTGAAACTCTTAACCTACCCCTTAGTGCCTCCACAAGGGTATAGGCCGAGTTAGTGTCGCCGACACCGTACTTACCCCTTTCGTGAATCTACACCTCGATGCTAGATAAATAGATTACTTGCAAACTTCCCTCTCGGGCTTGGATACAAAAACAAGGAATGACAATAGGATAAGTAAACTCTGATTTTATTTCATAAGAACAAGAATACAAGAATCAATCTCCTCTCACTAATATCAACAACCTTCACCTATCCCTAAGAAATTTAGAACATGTTATCGTGGAAGTGCAATTCTCAGGGAGGAAGGGTTTTCTCTACAAATCGGCTCTCCTAGACAATGTGGCCAACTAGTATATTTATAGTCTTAACCTAGGGCAAACCTTTCCTAAATAGACTTCAACTTGGAGTAGGAAACAAGTCTTCTTCAAGGATTCTGATATTTCCAAGTTTGTCGCCTTCTAGAAAGGGCTTCCCGCTTGGTCTTTGGATTAGGCTTTGAGCATGCTAGCCTGGTCCAATTGATGCACTGTGTTTTCCAGAATATCTCTATATTTTTATCTTCTGATGTGCTTCCATTATTGGTGTTGCCACACTGGATTCTGCCGCGGCCGATCTTCTGCCTCGGCCTCTACATAGCTTTTCTGCCACTTCGGCTCTAGATATTTCTACATGTACAGAAATTGTAATAATATCTGCATTCTCTATAGATATTAACTTTGTATGTGGTGTGTAATCACTAATTTTATCCGGTCTAAACTTGTGTTTTAATTTTAGTTTTAGTTCGAATAACGGGCTTGTATTTGGTAATAAAAAAAAATGCAAAAAGATGTATAACACTTGTTTACCCTTTAAACATTGTTTTACTTCAATTTTATTGAAACAAAAACAAGAGTATTAACTTGTTATTTTTGTAAATAACACATATATATGTAGCTTATTTTTAGTCCTTTTTTTCTTTTATTTCATTATTATCTCTATTATTATTATTATTATTATTATTATTATTATCTTTATTATTATTTTTATTATTTTTACCATTATCTTCTTTATTATTTTATTATTGTTACTATTATTTTTATCATCTTTATTATTTTTATTATTATTATTTTTATCTTTTTTTATTATTATTATTCTTTGTCCTTTTATTTTTTTTATTATTATTTTTATTTTTATTATTATTATTATAATTATTATTATTTTTACTACTATTGTTATTATTATTATTAAATTATTTATATTTATCTGGTTTTATTATTATAATATTAGTATTATTATTATATTTATTGGATAAATAAAACTAAAACTAAAACCCCAAATAAAATAAAACCCAATGATAATTAACAATCCATGTACAAAGCCCAAACAATTAAATAATAAACATTAAGCCCGAATTAACAGTTACAAGCCCAAGTCGGACCAGCCCAAGACCCGAATTAAATACTTAGCCCAATTACAGAGCCCAACTGGATAACAAAAATAACCCTAATCCCATCTTTTCTTATTTGCGCAGCCAGATCTGGACCGTTGGATCTGGCCCTTGATCCAACGGTTCAGATCAAACCAAGGAATAATCTGGAATGCCACTCTCCTGCACGCGCCGACTCTTCAGCACCACACGCGTGCGTGGCTTGTACGCACGCAATCTTTCGGCTCTTCGAAGACTCCTCGACTCCTCACCGGCCGATCATCGTTCGATTCCAGTGGTCCCCTCGTCCGAATGCCATATACACAAAACAACAAAAGAATTATCAGTATGGTACCAATTTTTCAGATACATAACAGAGCCGAAAATGACAACTATTTCAGAAGCTTTGTCGATATATCAGAGGCAAAATCAGAGATTTCCAGGACCAAAGGACAACATGAATCCGGCCAAAGAACAACATATCAACCAATAGAAATTTAGGGATCAATTTACCTTTTCAATCTCTGTAATGTTCGGCTATAAAGCCAAATCAAACAACGATGTAAAAGAAAAAAATAATTGAAATCAATACGAGAAGTAGAGAGTTTTTAGAGGTAGAAACCTCTTCCTTCTTTCAGTTTTGCATCAAGTTAAACCAAAGAATAGAGTAGTTTTTTTTTTACCTTGCCCTTTCGCCTTCTTCCTCGACTGATCTGCTCACCTCCTCTTCTCTCGGTGATAATCCCACGGCTACTAAGCCGACTCAGTGAACCGTGGAGAAAGGAACACAAGAGCCTCGGTTTTCAGATCGAGTGCCTAGAGATTCATCCTTTCGATCTCTCAAATAAAGGATTTTTGTTATTTTGATTTCAGTTTTCGAAAATAAAAAGGAGGTTTTCTGTTTTCTTGGTTTCGAAAGGTTTGGTTTTCGGTCGCCGACCACCATAGGTGGTGGCCGGAATCTGGGAAATACGGAGGCTTTCTGGGTAAGTGATGAACACCACGGTGGTGTTCATCCGATTCCAGAGAGAAAATGAGAATGGTTTATTCTTTTTTCAAAGAAACAATATGGGAGAGGCTCAAAATTAATTTCTGTTTAACATATATACAGGCCCTCCTTTGAAAACGGGATATTCATGTCATTAAATCCCTCCGTGTTTTTGTTCATACACCTTTGGTCTTCCTGAATTTTATAAACGTTTCAATCTCATCACTATTTCTTTATAATCATCCGTTTACAAATGGTTTAATTAATTTCTGACCCCTCCGCATATTTCCCTTCTTTTTTTAAGCCCCTCCCCTTAGATTAATCACCTCCTAGGTCCTCCGAATTTTAAAAAGCTTTTTAATTTAATCATTAACAGAAACCTTTTTTTACTCCTTTTATTTTATTTTATTTTATTTTTATTATTATTACTGTTTTATTTTATTTGTTTATTCAATGTTTCTATTATTTTGTTTATATTATACTATACCTTTCATATTTATGTCACTTTATTTTGTTGTTTATATGTATTTGTATTTTATTTTGTCATGATTATTTATTATTTATTTATTTATTTATTTATGCATGTGTTATTATTATTATTATTAATAATTATTATTATTATTACTTTATGTTTTTTTTACTTATTTACTTTTGTCATGTATTTCTCACATATTTTGTTGCATTACACATTTTTATGCTTTTAATGTACTTTGCATAATTATTGTATATGTTCTTATTTTTGTCATGTCTATTTTAGATTATGCTTTCACCTGTTTGTTAAGCATTTTGTTTTGTTATTTATATCATGTATATATATGCACATATTATATTACATATTGTCTTTCAATTATTTATTCTTTATTCGTTTTATTTATTTGTTTGTTCTTGTTTCGTTTTTTTGTATATCATGCCATGCATTATTTATTTGTATCATATCTTTATGTGTTCTATTTTTTATGCACGTACCTTTTTATTTTAGTCGTACATACTTTTCGTCATATTTACTTTCTTATTTCAAGTATTTTATTATAATTTTATTTTTGTACATACTTGGTATATTCATGTTTTTACTTGTGCATGTATGTTACATCATGTTTTCTTTTCACCATGCATTTTTGCTTATGTTTTATTTAATGCTTCTAGACATGTATATTATTTTGCATCTTATTTCCATTGTTGTATTCTTATTTTATGTATTTAGCTTATGTCTTTATTTTATGAACTCTAGGTATTTTTTTTGTATTTATGCTGTAATAATCCATATCCAACTCTTAATCAATTAATTTATTAATTATGTCTTTTATTCGGTCGTAACGGGCCCGTGTTCCAATGCAATGGTCGCGGTGTATGCGTTGCCTTCGAATAAAGACACGGTAAAAAATAAAATTGATTCGAATCTTTAAACAAACATTAATTTAAACGCCACTTTAAAACGAAAATTCCAAAATTAATTAAGCGGTTATTTTAAAGGTGCCAATTTGGGCGGTTTTAAACGCTATTCCCGTTTTTAATCGTAACCGACTCTCGAACCCCTTTTGACTTTCGAATCTCTGGTTTTTACGGTGTCCGATCTACCAAAAGTGATCGGTGGCGACTCCACCCTTTTTTTAATAATTTTCTATTTCCTAAAATTCCCATTTTTAATTGAAGCCCTAATTTTCAAACCTAAATTATCCGATCCCAAATTTTAGACCAAATTTCCCAATTTCAATTTTGAAGGCTTAATCCCTAATTCTTTACTCTTCCACTAGCGACCCCCTTTTTCCTTTTTCACTACACCTTAGTATTTTAAGAAATTTAGGGGCTGCTACAGTTGGTGACTCCGCTGGGGACAAAAATTTTCAAACGAGTCAAGCCTTGTTTTTAAATATTGCTTAATTAATTTTGGATATTTTGAATTAAGGTGGCAATTAAATTATCATTTGTTTATTAATTCGAAGTTATATCATTTTAACCCGTCTCTTTAAGTGGGGGGAAAATACTAAGGCTTTCGTAAGGATATTATTCCTTCGTAGGGGCCTAGTAAAGTACCTTCGGGGCTCGATTACCCTATGTCTTCGTAGGAATATTGTTTCCTCGTATGGGCATAGCGAAAGGGTCCTCTCGAATTGAACTCGATTGAGATGAGCCTATAATGGGTGATGATCGGGGGCCTTGCTACTCTTAGGAGAGGACAACGAGGACAATTCGGGTACCTCCTAGAACCAAAACTGCATTTAGAGAACCAGTAAACCCACCCTTTAGAGCCATATGGATAACCTAGGGTTTTAGATGAAATAAATAGGGTTGTTTTGTCTCTTGCTCTGTTGACCCACTTCTTTATTCTCCTAACATTTTCGTGAGTGTTTTATTCGAATAGACATATCATATTTAAAGGTGTTGATTTAAGTGGTTTGTCCAATTAGAGGCTTTCATTCAAATAAAAAATAGAAAAATAAGAGAAAGAAAGGGAAAATAGAAAAGCTAGAAAGGAAGATAAACAATAAAACAAGGGAAGATTTGAAAATAAAAAAAAAAGGATGAAAAAGGAAAAAATGAGAGAAGATAAAAAAAAAGGGAGAGCAATAAGAAAATAAAACTAAGAAAAAGAAAATATTGAGAAGAACAAACAAAAAAAAAAGAAAAAGAAAGAAAAAAGAAAAAAGAAGAAGAAAAGAAAAATAAGAGAAAATCGAGAGAAAAAGAAGAAATAAGAAAGAAAATAAGAAAAATAATAAAAAATAATAACAAAGGGGCATTGCAACCTCTTAATTGATGAAAGTTGCTCAAAGGGCGATCACTAACGTGATCAACACCTTTAATTGCATTCATGCATCTCATGCATTTATTCATGCATTTTCAAGCATATAATTTGCATTAATTAATAACATAAGAGGAATAATCATGGGCATCATGTGGCAGCTTTTCAAGGACTACGCCAACCAAATGGATAAGAATTTCGCTAGGCAAGGAGTGGTCCCAAGGGGGGCATTCATGTCTGACGCTAGGAAGAACAAGGGGACGACCTCGGAGCAGTACGATTTCAAGAACATAAATCATCTTGTGGCAAGGGTGAGCAAACTCGAAGGACCGCATGAGTTAGTGATCAAGAACCAGAATGAGATACTGTTGAGCATGAAGAGTCTTCAAGATGAAACTAGGGCACAATTTAGGGAGTTAAGAGACATGATGGCCGTTTCGATCAAGGGAAAGGGCCCGATAGAAGGTCCCTTCATGCAAGGAAGCAAGAGTCAGGATTGTGAGGAGATGAATCTATCGAAACAAGACCAAGCTATTCTTCGCCAATATGAGGTAGCTTGTAATGCCACTATCTGCCCCACTGAACTAGTGTTGGACAAGGTTGAAGTCGCTCTCAGGAAAATTTTAGCTTCATCGGTGGATGGGAGCCTCGAAGGATGTTTTAAGGGGCAAGAACGTCATGTGGACTATGAAGTTGCCCACCCAACTCCTGAGACCTTCAGGAGTCTCCCACCGCATGCAAGAAATACAGCTCAGGTTCCTAAGAGAGAGAAACCAAAGAAGACCTTTACCCCTCTGCCATTTTCCTACAAGGAGATGTACTCTATCTTGTATAAGGCAAATCTGGTTCGACCCACTTATGTCACTCCCTTCATGCCGCCATATCCTGCTTGGTATGATGTTAACACACATTGCGAATACCACGCCGACGTAACAGGGCACTCGATAGAGAACTGCATGATGTTCAAGAAAACAGTGCAAAACCTGATTAACACCGGGATAGTAAGGCTTGATTCGTCAGGCATGGGATCCAGCTCCTCATCTAATTATGGTGGACGTTGAGGAGACGGAACGATCAAGGTGGTTCAGGAGTAATAGAAGAGGTGTTAGACGCATCTCGGTCTTTCTCGTTCTAGATGATAGCTTGCATTAACAAGTCTTGCATTTAGTGTTTTTCTTCCGTGTTTTAATCAATCTTGCTACTGTTGGCCTAAAAGTAGCAATGGATATATGTGAAGGCCACATGTTTTTAATGCCTTTTGTTAAAACATTTGTCTATATTCCTTTATCTTCAAATTTCCTTGGATGTCACGTGTTTATGACTCAAATACAAGATGATTGAAATGTTGTGATTACGATGAATTATGTTTCCTTTCTCAGTAGCTTCGGTCAGTAATGCACGAGAGATAAGATGACTACTCCCTCAGTGATGTTCAATGATAAGAAAATCTCCTAGAAAGACCCGATGATATTAGGTGATCTTGAGAATTTCCCCAAAGAGCATAAAGATTGCATCTAAAAGAAAGAAAGATAGGAAAAACAAAGAAAGAGAGAAAGAAGGAAGAAAAAGAAAGAAAAGAAAAAGAGTTTGAGAAAAAGAAAAAGAAGAAAAAGAGATGAGAGAATACTTATTAAATAAAAAGCACTCCAATATTCAAAACCTGATAATAGGTATATCCGAACAAGAGTGTGGAAGTATTCGGGGCACTCCGCTGAAGTGATAGACCTAATAAGGTAGCAATGCACCATTCCTAATCTTTTGCTTCATGAGTGATGGTAATATTTTCAAATTCATGACTATGCCGAGTAAGTCGGAGCTCAGTTGTATGCTCCATCTTGATCTCCGAGAAAAAGGACTGTGATGAGTTGATTTCTCCGAAATAAAAATAAGGAAAATAGAAAATAACAAGAGAGAGAAAAGGAAAAGAAAAAGAAGAGAAGAGAAAAAAGAAAAAAGAGAGAAAAATATTTAGATGCATTCTGAAGCCATATCGAATTCTCGAGAAAATACTAGTAGGGGCAAGTAGGAAAAACTTGAATATATAAGAGGAGAAAAGTATTGAGAACTAGAAGGAGTAGTTTTCGAATAGATCGAGCAAATACGATAATCATGAGGATGAACCAAGCAATCTGAAAGGATCTCAAAATCTTCAGCTATCGCCACAGCTTCCAAAGATTAAACTTCCAAGATTGAGTCTAAAGCACTCGATATCCAAGAAACTTTCTTTTGTTATTTCCTTTTAAAATTTTTATTTACCAAAACCCATTTAAATTTTACTTTATTTACAATTATTAAATTATTTTATTTTTGTCTAAAAGTTTACAAGCAAGACCATTAATGCAAATGATCATCTCTGATATAAGCCGAGAAGAAAGGGCAATGTGTGATATTAAGTGTTTTCGGAAAAGATCACTTTGATTGAAAAGTGATACATTTCAAGAGGTCAGGCCAGTGTGAATAAGTAAGGATTACTCGAGCCTTCTGAGATTACAATTTGAGCAAAGATAAACATCAAGCCTTAGGTACAAGAGTATATTGGGGGCAATAAAGAAGGTCAATCGGAAGGCCCAGAGACAGAATCCAAGAAGGTAATCCTAAATGAAAAACTGAAAATGAACTAAATAACCCAGGCCCGGGAATTGAGAGCCATTACCACAAGTGGGAAATAAGAGTATTCTGTGATCAATACTTCAGAATCTTATAGTGGAATAAAAGTAAGAGAATAACCGTGTTTATTCGAGGAGAAAAGAATATAAAAGAAAAAGAAGGAAAAATGCCAAGTTTCAGATGCTAGCTAGTCTTCTACCATAGTGTTTTGAATGTTTTCGGATATACAGATGGAGTCTTAATTGAAGAAGTAGACTCGAGAATTTGGGGGCACGTGTCTATCCTAGCATTGCAATCTAAGACTTGTCACAAAGACTCAATGAAAAACTATGGTTGGGACAAAACTAAAAAAAATGGGGCATTTTTGAATAGAAGGTTTTGACCCATCGGCGCAAGTCGGTTTTAACCTTTCGAAGAAAAAAAGAAAAAAAAGAAAAAAAAAGAGAAGAACAATAAAGATAAGGATGATCTTTTGTCCAAATTCGAACTATGGAAAGTTTGAGCATGTATCCACCTTAGTCCTTGAGAAAGAGAAAAAGAGAAAGAAAAAAAAAGGAAAAAAGAACAGAAAAAAGAAAGGGGAGGAAGAGAAAGAGAAGAAGAAAAAAGAAGACCCTTAAGTAAGTGTCGAACCTATATCAGAAGAAGATAATTAAATCGTAAAATGGGAGATCTGTTCTGACCAACACACGAAGAATAAACCCCTTTCTAGACAGAGAAAGAAAATCTAGAAGAGATGGAAGCCCGACGTGATAGAAAGCGAGAATCTATCCTCTAAGAAGAAAAAAAGAAAAAAAGAAAAAGAAAAAACATTCATGCATCATTTAGGGTAGATATTCATGCATCATTTAGGTTAAGTATTCATACATTATTTTAAACATTCATGATGAAGGTTAAGTGTTCATGCATCATTTAGGTTAGATATTCATAGCATTCCCATTTCATTCCATCATGGCATTTTGCACATCTTATACGGAAACCCTGAAAAATGATTAGAAGGTCGATCTGTAGCCCTAGAGAAGAAACAAAATCAGAAAAACCATGAGCCCTTGAAGTTGAGGTTGAGATACCTCGTTCGAAAAAGAGAAGAGAAAGGGAAAAGAGAAAAAAGAAAAGAAGAAGAAGAAGAAGAGAAAGAGAAAAGGAGAAAAAGAACGAAAGAAAGAAAAAGAAGAAAAAGTAAAAGAAAAAAAAAGAGAGAAAAAGAAAAATTAAAAGAAAAAGAAAGGATAGAAGAAGAACAACAACAAAAAAGAAGAAAAAGAAAAAGGAAGAAGAAAGAAGAATAGAAAAAAAAAGAAGAAAGAGAAATAGAGGAAAAAAAGAGAAAAGGAGAATGAAATAGAAGAGAAGAAAAAGAGAAGAAGAAGAAGAACGAAAAACAAGAGAAAAAGAAAAAAGAAGAAGAGAACGAGAAAGAAAAAGAAAAAGAAGAAAGTAAAAAAGAGAAAGAAAGAAAGGAAAAGGGAAGACGAAAAGAAAAAGAAGAAGAAAGAAAAAGAAAAAAAAAGAAGAAAAAAAGAGAGAGAAAAAGAGAGAAACATAAAGAAAAAGTATATAAGAAAAGATTATCAGAAATTGATATTCAGATATTGGAGAAAAAAGAGAGAAAAAAAAAGAAGAAAAAAAGAGAGAGAAAAAGAGAGAAACATAAAGAAAAAGTATATAAGAAAAGATTATCAGAAATTGATATTCAGATATTGGAGAAAAAAGAGAGAAAAAAAAAGAAGAAAAAGAAGAAGAAAAAAAAGTCAAGAGATAATCAAGGTTGACTAATTGAGAATATGTAGAGACAAACAAATGATTTCTTTAACACCACGATATACGCTCAAAGAGAGGGACCGTCAGATGCTGCAATGATCAGAAATCAGAGCATCTCGATGATGTGGATTCTATGGAGAAGGGATCAACATCGTTTTTGCGATATACACTCGAAGAGAGGGGTCGTCCACCACGGTATATGCTCGAAGAGAGAGACCATCAGATGCTGCAATGATCAGAAATCAGAGCATCTCGATGATGTGGATTCTATGGAGAAGGGATCAACATTCATTTTTACGACATACATTCGAAGAGAGGGGTCGTCCACCACGGTATACGCTCGAAGAGAGGGACCTTCAGATGCTGCAATGATCAGAAATCAAAGCATCTCGATGATGTGGATTCTGTGGAGAAGGGATCAACATTATTAGAATTCTAGATTTCAGGTTTCATATAGGAGAGACTCAGATCAAAGACTTTTGCGAAGAGTTTTATATAGGAAAGACTCAAAGCTTTTTCAGAAGATGGTTCTATATAGGAAGGATCAACTTCTTCAACAGTTCAGAGCTTAAAGTCTCATTGAGGAGGGACCCACAGCTCAAAATCTTTTAATTTGTTCAAAATGTCTAAATAAGGGTATTAAAATTCGCTTCTGAAATCTTTCTTTATGTGTGCAGGTGGTCTTAAGTTGGGATGTTGTTCACGGTAAAGCAGATCAGGAGATCAGGGGATAAAAGGGCTATCAGAATCAAGGAAAAGGGGCTCCCAAAGCAGTCTTCAAACAGGAAAGTCGGATAAAATTAGTGTTTTTCTATCTTTGCTTTATCATTGTTTTACAACGATAAGCAAAGAGGGGCAACTGTAATCACTAATTTTATCCGGTCTAAACTTGTGTTTTAATTTTAGTTTTAGTTCGAATAACGGGCTTGTATTTGGTAATCAAAAAAAAAATGCAAAAAGATGTATAACACTTGTTTACCCTTTAAACATTGTTTTACTTCAATTTTATTGAAACAAAAGCAAGAGTATTAACTTGTTATTTTTGTAAATAACACATATATATATATGTAGCTTATTTTTAGTCCTTTTTTTTCTTTTATTTCATTATTATCTCTATTATTATTATTATTATCTTTATTATTATTTTTATTATTTTTACCATTATCTTCTTTATTATTTTATTATTGTTACTATTATTTTTATCATCTTTATTATTTTTATTATTATTATTTTTATTTTTTTTATTATTATTCTTTGTCCTTTTATTTTTTTTATTATTATTTTTATTTTTATTATTATTATTATAATTATTATTATTTTTACTACTATTGTTATTATTATTATTATATTATTTATATTTATCTGGTTTTATTATTATAATATTAGTATTATTATTATATTTATTGGATAAATAAAACTAAAACTAAAACCCAAAATAAAATAAAACCCAATGATAATTAACAATCCATGTACAAAGCCCAAACAATTAAATAATAAACATTAAGCCCGAATTAACAGTTACAAGCCCAAGTCGGACCAGCCCAAGACCCGAATTAAATACTTAGCCCAATTACAGAGCCCAACCGGATAACAAAAATAACCCTAATCCCATCTTTTCTTATTTGCGCAGCCAGATCTGGACCGTTGGATCTGGCCCTTGATCCAACGGTTCAGATCAAACCAAGGAATAATCTGGAATGCCACTCTCCTGCACGCG
Source organism: Abelmoschus esculentus (assembly GCA_035048815.1). Classification (NCBI taxonomy): domain Eukaryota; kingdom Viridiplantae; phylum Streptophyta; class Magnoliopsida; order Malvales; family Malvaceae; genus Abelmoschus; species Abelmoschus esculentus. The sequence continues at coordinate 4,488,030 of JAUCBN010000038.1, forward strand.
CCGACTCTTCAGCACCCCACGCGTGCGTGGCTTGCACGTACGCAATCTTTCGGCTCTTCGAAGACTCCTCGACTCCTCACCGGCCGATCATCGTTCGATTCCAGTGGTCCCCTCGTCCGAATGCCATATACACAAAACAACAAAAGAATTATCAGTATGGTACCAATTTTTCAGATACATAACAGAGCCGAAAATGACAACTATTTCAGAAGCTTTGTCGATATATCAGAGGCAAAATCAGAGATTTCCAGGACCAAAGGACAACATGAATCCGGCCAAAGAACAACATATCAACCAATAGAAATTTAGGGATCAATTTACCTTTTCAATCTCTGTAATGTTCGGCTATAAAGTCAAATCAAACAACGATGTAAAAGAAAAAAATAATTGAAATCAATACGAGAAGTAGAGAGTTTTTAGAGGTAGAAACCTCTTCCTTCTTTCAGTTTTGCATCAAGTCAAACCAAAGAATAGAGTAGTTTTTTTTTACCTTGCCCTTTCGCCTTCTTCCTCGACTGATCTGCTCACCTCCTCTTCTCTCGGTGATAATCCCACGGCTACTAAGCCGACTCAGTGAACCGTGGAGAAAGGAACATAAGAGCCTCGGTTTTTAGATCGAGTGCCTAGAGATTCATCCTTTCGATCTCTCAAATAAAGGATTTTTGTTATTTTGATTTTAGTTTTCGAAAATAAAAAGGAGGTTTTCTGTTTTCTTGGTTTCGAAAGGTTTGGTTTTCGGTCGCCGACCACCATAGGTGGTGGCCGGAATCTGGGAAATACGGAGGCTTTCTGGGTAAGTGATGAACACCACGGTGGTGTTCATCCGATTCCAGAGAGAAAATGAGAATGGTTTATTCTTTTTTCAAAGAAACAATATGGGAGAGGCTCAAAATTAATTTCTGTTTAACATATATACAGGCCCTCCTTTGAAAACGGGATATTCATGTCATTAAATCCCTCCGTGTTTTTGTTCATACACCTTTGGTCTTCCTGAATTTTATAAACGTTTCAATCTCATCACTATTTCTTTATAATCATCCGTTTACAAATGGTTTAATTAATTTCTGACCCCTCCGCATATTTCCCTTCTTTTTTTAAGCCCCTCCCCTTAGATTAATCACCTCCTAGGTCCTCCGAATTTTAAAAAGCTTTTTAATTTAATCATTAACAGAAACCTTTTTTTACTCCTTTTATTTTATTTTATTTTATTTTATTTTATTTTTATTATTATTACTGTTTTATTTTATTTGTTTATTCAATGTTTTTATTATTTTGTTTATATTATACTATACCTTTCATATTTATGTCACTTTATTTTGTTGTTTATATGTATTTGTATTTTATTTTGTCATGATTATTTATTATTTATTTATTTATTTATTTATTTATGCATGTGTTATTATTATTATTATTATTAATTATTATTATTATTACTTTATGTTTTTTTTACTTATTTACTTTTGTCATGTATTTCTCACATATTTTGTTGCATTACACATTTTTATGCTTTTAATGTACTTTGCATAATTATTGTATATGTTCTTATTTTTGTCATGTCTATTTTAGATTATGCTTTCACCTGTTTGTTAAGCATTTTGTTTTGTTATTTATATCATGTATATATATGCACATATTATATTACATATTGTCTTTCAATTATTTATTCTTTATTCGTTTTATTTATTTGTTTGTTCTTGTTTCGTTTTTTTGTATATCATGCCATGCATTATTTATTTGTATCATATCTTTATGTGTTCTATTTTTTATGCACGTACCTTTTTATTTTAGTTGTACATACTTTTCGTCATATTTACTTTCTTATTTCAAGTATTTTATTATAATTTTATTTTTGTACATACTTGGTATATTCATGTTTTTACTTGTTCATGTATGTTACATCATGTTTTCTTTTCACCATGCATTTTTGCTTATGTTTTATTTAATGCTTCTAGACATGTATATTATTTTGCATCTTATTTCCATTGTTGTATTCTTATTTTATGTATTTAGCTTATGTCTTTATTTTATGAACTCTAGGTATTTTTTTTGTATTTATGCTGTAATAATCCATATCCAACTCTTAATCAATTAATTTATTAATTATGTCTTTTATTCGGTCGTAACGGGCCCGTGTTCCAATGCAATGGTCGCGGTGTATGCGTTGCCTTCGAATAAAGACACGGTAAAAAATAAAATTGATTCGAATCTTTAAACAAACATTAATTTAAACGCCACTTTAAAATGAAAATTCCAAAATTAATTAAGCGGTTATTTTAAAGGTCCCAATTTGGGCGGTTTTAAACGCTATTCTCGTTTTTAATCGTAACCGACTCTCGAACCCCTTTTGGCTTTCGAATCTCTGGTTTTTACGGTGTCTGATCTACCAAAAGTGATCGGTGGCGACTCCACCCTTTTTTTAATAATTTTCTATTTCCTAAAATTCCCATTTTTAATTGAAGCCCTAATTTTCAAACCTAAATTATCCGATCCCAAATTTTAGACCAAATTTCCCAATTTCAATTTTCAAGGCTTAATCCCTAATTCTTTACTCTTCCACTAGCGACCCCCTTTTTCCTTTTTCACTACACCTTAATATTTTAAGAAATTTAGGGGCCGCTACATGGTGAAAACAAAATATCCAATATTTGAGCAAAGAGTGTATGATTCGGTTCAAGTGGGTGTATAATAGGTGCATAAAGTACCATAAGAAGGGTAGTAAATTACTGCCTTTTAGGCACCTCTAGTTATCTTTCCAACAAGTTATAGGTCTTCATCACCTAAGTTTATTAAAAGAACTCCTAAATCAAACAAGTCCAATAAGTGTTTATTTTTTTTGTCTAACCCTAAAGCAAGCTTTTAAGTTTTATTCCATGAGTATCCTATGGTTATCCCTTCAAAACAGTACATGGCCATGGTAAGGAGAAAAATTTCTATAGCCTTAAAGGAGTAAACTAAAGCAAAGCTGACATAAGGCAATACAAGATTATAAACTTAAATTCAAGAAAAGAGAATATAAAAAAAATTCGGTAAAAAATTTACTCCCTTTTATGGTACTGCCGCGACATTGGATAGCCTCGGTAGTGCTTTTACACCTTCAATCTCCCCCAAACTCAAACCGAGCATTGTCCTCAATGCTCAAAATATATAAAATAAACAACAATTAAAATATTGAAAAAGATGAGAGAGTAAGGCATTATTTATAATGACTCCGAGGAGCTGCTTGTATGGAGCATTCTCCTAGGCCGTGCCGTTGGTGCCTTTCTCCTAGATTCTTGTCCTAGTGATTGTTGTTGTTTGGCCTGCCGATGCGGCTGCGCTCTGCTTGGCGGTGTGTGGTGCGTCGGTACTGTAACTTCATCCCCTTCGTCATTAGTGTCCATGATTCCTGTTCCTCCTCATGCCGTGGTAATGGGTCTTGCTGATTCATGGGATGAATATTGGTATTCATCAATCTCGCGAGATATTGTATCCCTGCTAAGACTGGGAATATGAATCGGTTCTCTTTAAGGAGAGTTAAAGATAACCCGCCTCTTGGATGACCTTTGGCTAGTAGATGATACTCCGGTAGACCTTGCTGACCTGAAAGGTCCGGCAGCATAGAACTGTGGATCCGGCCGTGGTTGGAAAGATGGTTGCGGTCCTGGGGCAGGTGTTGTATCAGTATAAGGGGTGGCAGTGATGAACATATTAGCTGGGAATTCAGGAAATTGTGCCCATTGATGTGGAAAGCTCTGCATCATCATGTTGGCTAGAGACGCATTGAAGTCACGTTGGTACTCCATGTAGCGCTGTTGACGAAAGTCCATGGCTGTCATCCTTTGTAAAATCTCTTGGTATGGGTCTACTCCGGCAGTCGGCTCGGTAGAGGCTGGTGCTTCTGTTGAATACTGCCCTTCGGCGGTGAAGTCGGTAATAAACTACTACGATGTTGCCTGAACAGGTTCCGCATGTGTTATCTGCATAACTCGGTGGCAGAAATCTCTTGTCCACCCCTGCCTAGTTGGCGTGTATTCGTCCGCATCTTCGACTGGAACTCATGCATTAATGAACAAGGTAGAAATTAAACAGGGGAAGTACAGTGGTCCGCGTTCCTTCTTATCGCATTCATGGATTTCGTGAAGGATGATCTCTCCAATGTTGATGCTTCTCTTCTTGATGATGGACTGGATCAGTGCCAGTCTTTTGCGATCCACTATGCTGTTGTGGGAGGTTGGGATAAGTCGTCTTTTGACAAACGTACACTACATCTTGGACTCGGGTATTAGACTCTGCCGTGTTGCTGAAATCTTATGGGCACCGATTTCCCATGAAGTGTTGCTGTAACAAAGCTCATCCTTAATCTCCTCATAGTCTTGAGTGGTGATACTGTCTACGTAGTCGGCATGATCATCTCGTATGGGTGTGAGACCATAAAAGTCATTGATGACTTTGGCATCAAGTTGTACAGTTTTACCTCGGCAGTGGACAAAGAAAGTGTCCTCGCTTGGCTCATGTGCGTAGAATTCTCGTACAATTGTGGTATTTGCTGCTTGAGGCTGTAGACAGAAAACCTCCAAATCCTGATGTTGAATCTTGTCGAATAAGTATGGTTCAATGCCGATATTCATTTCATTGTTCTGTTGAAATCCTTGTTCTTCCCATAGTTCTCGAGCAACAAATGATCGGTTGAATCTTGCAGCAACAGTGGCTAGAGCAAATCTTGTGTAATAAGCCATAGAACTATTCGTGTACGTTGGTTTGAGAATTTCTGGAGTGAATTGAGATTGTTCTGAAAATTGCAAGAAGTAGTGAGAGCAAGATTGTGAAAGTAAGGATAATAAGAATGCAAAGTAAATAATGCACAGCAGTGAATCTGTTTATATAGGCTGTAAAAATATGATTGTTAAAATACTAGCTGTTAGGCATTTACTGCCTAGATGCACAATTACTGTCGTGGCAGATTTCTCGGCAGATAGTTGTTACACTGTTTCTGCCCGTTGGTAATTCTGTGAATCTGACACAGTGTTGCCGCGGCAGCAGACTTCCTATTGTGGCAAAATTTTTCCTGCATTCATCACTTTAAAAATTAAAAATACTGAATCTAAAATACTAAAAATAACAATTTGTTGATCATAAAGTAAAATAACAAAAGACTGAAAATAATAGGATACTTAAAAATAAATAATGCTGAAAATAATATTGTATATACTAATCCTAATATAATAATTAAAAGTAAATGGAAGAGATTAGGTTACTTATGGAGTGCATGTGAATGCATCTCCCATTTTTGTTATCTCTTTCTGGCCCGTGTTTGTCTGTATGAGTTGGCCAGTCCCTTCGGTGAATTTGGCTTCTCCTTTGGGTTTTATTCTTTTTCCGAATAGTCTGCCAAGTGTGCTGCCCAGGCAAGATATTTTAGTACCCTTATTTGGTGTATGGAGAGCCTTATATTCTTCTAGAGCGTCTGAATTTGGCAAGTTGTGGAAGATATTCAACTTGATTTGTTGATCATTTATTCGCATTGTGAGCTTGCCATTCTCCACATCAATTATAGTGCGTCCAGTAGAAAGGAAAGGTCGACCCAATATGATCGGTGCATTATCATCAACTTCACAGTCAAGGACAAGAAAGTCGGCAGGGAAGATGAACTTGTCAACTTTCACCAGAATGTCCTCAATTTTGCCTTCAGGATGCACGTAAGACCGATCCGCAAGTTGGAGCAGTACTGTTGTTGGTTTTGCCCGTCCAATTCCGAGTTTTTGAAAAACTGATTTGGGCATTAAGTTGATGCTTGCTCCCAAGTCACATAGGGCCTTTCCTTTGTAACCATCTCCAATTGCACAGGGAATTGTTAAGTAGCCAGGATCTTTTAGTTTGGGTGGCATGCAATTATGTAGCATTGTCATGCAACCTTCAGTCGCTGCCACTGCTTCAAATTCTTCTAGCCTTCGTCGTTTGGATATTATGCCCTTTAAAAACTTGGCATAGTTGGGTATTTGTTCAATCGCCTAAACTAGGGGCAAGTTAATATGGACCTGCTTCAAGATGTCTAGAAACTTCTGAAATTGGTGGTCCTGTTTTTGCTTCTTTAGCCTCTATGGAAAAGGAGGTGGTGGTCTGATGTCCTCTAGGTTTCCTTGGATATTGAGTTTTATACCTGGGGTGAATTTTTCTGCAGTTGCCTCGGCAGTAGGTTTTGATACTGCTGGTTCTATTGCCGTGGCAGAGCTTTCAGCAGTGTCTTGCTCAGCCTCTAAGTCCTCTTATAGTTGCTGTTCTGCTTGGACTCTTTCAGTTGACGTCCCCTCTTTATTTTTTAGCTGTAGGCTACTTTTGGTGGTGATTACTTTACATTGCTCGTGGCCTAATACCTTAGCAACTTCAGTATTGCTAGGTAAACCTCCAGGTGGTCGAGTATTTTGGCGTTGGGCAAATTGACCAACTTGGGTTTCTAGGGATTTTATTGTAGCCTCCTGGTTCTGCAGTCTCATCTTTGTTCTGTTCATGAAGTCATCAGTACGCTTCATGAAGCGGCTATTGCCCATCATGTAGGCATCATTTTTCGACATGAAAGCTGTGAGAGAATCGGCCAGTGCATTCAGAGACTGTTGTTGTTGTACCTGCTGCTGCGGCATGGGCTGCTGAATGGTCTGCTACGGCAGGTTCTGGTTTTGATGCTGAAATCTAGGGGCTTGGGTAGTTGGATTCAAGGCATTGTTAGGGTTACTCCAAGAGAAGTTCGAATGCCTTTTCCAAGATGGGTTATAATTGTTGGACATCACTAGATTGTTTCTGTTATAATTTCCAACATATAGGCTGGTCTCCTCATCTTGCATATAATCTGATGAGTTGACTGCCTTAACCTCATGTATGCTTCTTTGGTTTTGCATATTCTGAACCATCTTGGTCAGAGAAGCCAATTGTGCTGCCACCGAACTTGATGTGTCTAATTCATGAGCTGCGGCATGACGTCTCATTCCCTCTCGCCTTGATGTGGGAAATTGGAAAACGTTCCTTGCGAGTTTGTTCAAAATTTCAATGGCTTCCGCGGGTGCTCTATCTAAAAGTATCCCATTTGCGGAAGCGTCTAGCATCATTCTTGTGGAAGCATTGGTAGCATTGTAGAACATGGAAACTTGCGTCCACAAGGGAAAACCATGTAAGGGGCATTTGTTTAATAGTTCTCTGTAACGTTCTCATGCCTTGTACATTGGTTCATCTTTATCTTGCCGAAATGATGTAATTTCATTACGAATGCGGTCATAAAGATTTGTTGGATTGAACCTCATAATGAATTCTCGGCAAAGTTTTTCCCAAGATCCGATTGATCCTGCTGGGATTCCACTCAACCAAGTCTTCTCCCTATCCCTCAGTGAATAGGGGAACAATTTTAAGCGCAAAATATCCTCATGGGCTCATTGAATCTTAAAAGAGTTGCACACTTCCATGAAGGATTTAAGATGCTGCCTTGCATCTTTGGTAGCAAACCCACCAAACTGTCCAATTGTGTTCAACATGTTGAACATTACTGGTTTAAGCTCAAAGTGAGTTGCTTCGATTTCCGGGGTAACTACGCTAGGGTTAAGTCCGTTCAGATCCTCCACTAGATAATCTCTGACAGTTGGCTGCCTCGGCAATAGATGCGACATTGGCTGCTGTTGCATTGCTGGCGGCAGGACATTTTGATCAACAGGTCCTCTAGTTGGATTGTCCATAAGTTTGGAACAGATTTCGTCTTAGATTATGTCTTGTAAGTTCAATCTCTGGATCTAACTCGTACAATGGTCCACTCGGATTTGCCTTGGTCATAAACCAAATAAATAAAAAATAATAAAAACAAAAATAAAATAAAACTAAAGTTAAAGTTAGATAACTAATAATTAAAGAGCAAGAAAATTAAAGAAAACAAAATTCAGTGGTCAATCCCCGGCAACGGCACCAAAAACTTGATAGGCGTGATATAAGCGTTATTTTGAGTGCAAGTGTACACGTTGTCAAGTAATAAAATGATAAGTATATCGTGTATCGTCTCCACAGGGATTGATATACTTAATATATCTTCCTTCGTTCCCTTACTCCTGAGAATAAAATAAAAACACAGATAAGATGGTTTGTTTTATCTAACTAAATAAGTAAATAACAAAACATAAAATAAAGAGTTGAGAACGATTATAGAGAAAGCGGGTAGGATCCAGTTGTGTCAATTAGTGGATTCAATTGATCTCCTTCTTGTCCAATACAATCGCACAATACTGCTTCGATAGTACTGCAGATACTGCCTCGGTAATGCTGGTGCTCCTCTACCGCGGTAATCTCTTGCTCGTGGGCAGAAGTATCAAAGTTCACCAAAGTGTCTGTAAGTGACTCCGCTCATCTCTGAGTTAAAGTACTGTTGATGCTCGGTCCTTGATGATACCTCTCGGCGTAAACCAAAGCTAACCACCAACCAATCCAACACTTCTTTTAGCTGTTGAAACTCTTAACCTACCCCTTAGTGCCTCCATAAGGGTATAGGCCGAGTTAGTGTCACCGACACCGTACTTACCCCTTTCGAGAATCTACACCTCTCGATGCTAGATAAATAGATTACTTGCAAACTTCCCTCTCGGGCTTGGATACAAGAACAAGGAATGGTAATAGGATAAGCAAACTCTGATTTTATTGCATAAGAACAAGAATACAAGAATCAATCTCCTCTCACTAATATCAACAACCTTCACCTATCCCTAAGAAATTTAGAACATGTTATCGTGGAAGTGCAATTCTTAGGGAGGAAGGGTTTTCTCTACAAATCGGCTCTCCTAGACAATATGGTCAGCTAGTATATTTATAGTCTTAACCTAGGGCAAACCTTTCTTAAATAGACTTCAACTTGGAGTAGGGAACAAGTCTTCTTCAAGGATTCTGATATTTTCAAGTTTGTCGCCTTCTAGAAAGGGCTTCCCGCTTGGTCTTTGGATTGGGTTTTGAGCATGCTAGCCTGGTCCAATTAATACACCGTGTTTTCTAAAATATTCTCTATATTTTTATCTTCTGATGCGCCTCCATTGTTGGTGCTGCCACACTGGATTCTGCTGCGACCGGTCTTCTGTCTCAGCCTCTACATAGCTTTTCTATCGCTTCGGCTCTGGATATTCCTGCATGTACAAAAATTGTAATAATATCTGCATTCTCTATAAATATTAACTTTTTATGTGGTGAAAATAGAATATCCAATATTTGAGCAAAGAATATATGATTCGGTTCAAGTGGGTGTATAATAGGTGCATAAAGTACCGTAAGAAGGGTAGTAAATTACTGCCTTTTAGGCACTCATCAACCCTCTTCCTCGTATTGATGATCTAGTTGACCAGTTCCGAGGAGCTTTTGTGTTCTCTACGATAGACCTGAGATCTGGTTATTACCAACTCAAGGTTAAGGATTCTAATGTGTTTAAAACAACTTTCGAACCCGTTATAGTTACTACGTGTTTCTGGTAATGCATTTCGGTCTTACGAATACCCCTGTAGTATTCATGGATATGATGAATAGGGTGTTTCGACCATATCTGGATCAGTTTGTGGTGGTTTTTATCGATGATATCCTGGTCTATTCTAAGTTTGAGGATGAGCATGAGCAACATCTCCGTATTGTATTACAGACTCTGAGAGAGAAACAACTCTATGCAAAATTCAGTAAATGTGAATTCTAGCTATCTGAAGTTGTGTTTCTGGGTCATGTTGTTTCAGCTAAGGGTGTCTAGGTTGACCCGAAGAAAATTGAGGCCACTATGGAATGGAAACAACCTAAGAATGTGGCAGAGATCCGTAGTTTTCTGGGTTTGGTCGGCTATTATCGGAGGTTTGTTGAGGGTTTTTCTTCTATAGCTTCGTTGACTAAACTTCTGAGGAAGGATGTTCCTTTTACTTGGTCTGAGGCTCATCAGGCAAGTTTTGAGAAACGTAAGCCTGTTTTGACGGAGGCACCAGTTCTAACACAGCCAGAATCGAGGAAACTGATAAGTGCTCAACTCACTAGCACTTTTTACACTTTTCATGGGCACTTATCATCAATTATACACCTATTTGAACCAATGCATGTACTTAATATGATATATTTAGGTATTGTGCCATTGAAGATTATATTTGTAGAAAAGGTATATTTTACTATATTTTCATATCTGTACAGGAACAAGTATTACCGAGGCAGTAGAATAAGGCCGAGGCAGGAACTGATATCGAGACAGCATGGGATAAAAAGGCAATATGGCTGGAAACTTGAAGAGAAAAATATGGAGAAAGTTGCTGAACAAGAAGCCCAAGAATCGGAGCTAAACAACACAAGAAAAGCCCAAGGACAAGTCCACGCGGGAAGAAACCTTCTAGAAGATCAAACTTGGAAATATTTACCCTATGTACATAACTTATTCCCTACTCCAAGTTGTACTCTAATTAGGAAAGGTTAACCCTAAGCCAAGCCTATATAAGGCATAGCCGTCCTATGGATGACAGACATATACCTTGAGAGCCGAATTTTGAGAGCTTTTACCTTAGGGACAATTCTTCCCATCATGTTCTAAGTTCTGTTAGGGTTTTGGTGAAGGTTGTGGAGTATTTGTGAGAGGATATTGTATCTTGTTTCTTGTTTCTATACAATAAAATATCAAAGTTTGCTTACTATTTGCCATTCTTTATTCTTGCATCCAAGCCTGGGAGGGAAGTTTGTAAGTAGTCTATTTGTCTAGACTCGGGAGAGTTAGAATCACGAAATGAGTAAGTACGGTATTCAACTTGGTTGGAGGATACTAACTCGGCCTAGGAATAGGTTAGAGTTTCAGAGGCTAAAAGAAGTGTGAGATTGGTTGTTGGTTATAATTGATTACCGCCGGGAGGTATCATCAAGGACTGACCTTCAATAGTGTTTCGACTTAGGGATAAGCGGAGCCATTCAAGGACACTTTGCCGAACTTTGGTAAATCTGCCTAAGACCAAGGGATTGCCGCGGTAGAGAACATTATCGCTGCCGAGACAGTATCTGTAGTACTGCCGAGGCAGTGCAATGCGATTGCATTGGACAGAAACTGGTCAATCAAATCCACTATACAACACAACTAGATCCTACCCTCTTTCTCAATATATGATCTTATCTTATTTAGCTTAGTTTATTTAGTTTAATCAATACCCAACCTTATCTGTGTTTTTACTTTTATTTTACAGGGCAAGAAGATTAAGGGAAACATATTAAGTATATCAATTCCTGAGGAGACGATAACTCGATAAATACTTATCACTTATTACTTGACGTGTACACTTGCACTCCAATTGCGCATATTCAACACGCATCAAGTTTTTGGCGCCGTTGCCGGGGATTGACAACTAAATTTTGTTTTCTTTATCTTCTTGCTTTTATTTTAGTTTTAGTTATTTTTATTTTTTAGTTGATTTGATTTTTGGTGTATGACCAGGGCCAACCCTAGCAATCCACTGTACGAGATAGACCCAGAAATCGAAAGAACCTACCAAGGGTTAAGAAGACAGATCCAAGGAGTCATGGTAGTAAATCAAGGAAATCAAAACCTACCTGCAGGCAATGGAGGCCATCCACAGCAACCACTACCGCAACCACTAATGCGACAGCTAACTGTCAGAGATTTTCTGGTGGAAGATCTGAATGGATTGAACCCTTTAGTTGTTACATCAGAGATAGAAGTAACCCACTTTGAACTTAAACCTGTGATATTTAATATTCTTAATACTATTGGACAATTTAGTGGGGCTGCAACTGAAGATGCCAGACAGCATCTCAAATCCTTCATGGAAGTATGCAACTCTTTCAAAATCCAAGGAGTCCATGAAGACATTTTTAGATTGAAACTTTTCCCCTATTCATTGAGGGATAGGGCCAAAACCTGGTTGAATAGCATTCCGGCAGGATCTATTGGATCTTAGAGTGAACTTTACCGAGATTTCATTACGCAATTTAACCCTACAAACTTATATGATCGAATCCGTAATGAGATTACTTCTTTTAGACAGGCTGATGACGAACATATGTACGAGGCTTGAGAATGCTATAGAGAGTTATTGAACAAATGTCCACTATATGGATTTCCACTATGGACGCAAGTAACCATGTTCTATAATACCACCATTGCCTCGACAAGGATGATGTTGGATGCCTCGACAAATGGCACACTCCTTGACAAGGCTCCGGAAGAAGCTATTGAAATTCTGAACAAACTCGTAAGGAACGATTTCTAATTTCCTATTTCTGGGCGAGGAGGATTAAGACGCCAAGCCACAGTAAATGAACTAGAAACCAACAATTCAGTGGCAGCACAGTTGACATCCTTAACCAAGATGGTGCAGAACATGCAAGTACAGCAAAATACTCATGAGGTAAAAGCAGTAAATTCTTCTGAGTATATGCTAGATGAGGAATCTTGTTTCTATGTGGGTAATTACAACCGGAACAACAACATGATGTCAAACACATACAATCCATCATGGAAAAGACACTCAAAATTTTCATGGAGCAATACTAACAATGTCTTGAACCCCACGAACCAGACCTCGGGATACCAAAATTCACTGCCACAGCAGCAGCTGCAGCCTATGAACTCATTAGAGAATACTCTCAAGGCCTTCATAATGAAAATAGAATCATATATGGCTAAGAACAGAAGTTTCATGAAGAGGACTGATGACTTCATGAACAAAATAGAGATGAGGCTGCAAAACCAAGAAGTTGCTATAAAATCATTGGAAACCTAAGTTGGTCAGTTTGCTCAAAGATAAAATACTAAACCACAGTGGGGACTACTTAGCAATACTGAAGTTGCTAAAGGAATGGGTCATGAACAATGCAAAACAATCATTACAAGAAGTGGCCTACAACTTAAGGAAACAATGGGCAAATCAGCAACCAAAGTTCCACTAGCAACATAGGAGGATCAGACAAGGAGGACTTAGATGCTAAACAGACTGAACATGAGAACACTGCCCTAGCAGAGAGCTCCGCAGCACCTAAACTACCTGCCGAGACAACAAGAAACACAGTGGTTCCAGGTATTAAATTCCAAACCAATAAGACCCTGGAAGAGATGAGACCACCACCACCTTTCCCAAAAAGGTTGAAAAAACAGAAACAGGATCACCAGTTTAAGAAATTCTTGGATATTCTAAAGTAAGTCCACATCAACTTGCCATTTGTTGAGGCAATTGAAAAAATGTCCAACTATGCTAAATTTTTGAAAGACATTGTGTCTAAGAGAAAGAAGTTAGGTGAGTTTGAGACAGTGGCAACAACTAAAGGGTGCATGACAATGTTGCATAATCGCATGCCACCCAAACTGAAGGATCCTGGATGTTTTACCATACCTTGTTCGATTGGTAATAATTATGAAGGAAAGGTATTATGTGACTTAGGAGCAAGCATTAATCTTATGCCCAAATCAGTTTTTCAAAAGCTTGGAATAGGAAGGGTAAAGCCTACAATAGTGTTGCTCCAACTTACGGATAGATCCTATGTGCATCCTGAAGGAAAGATAGAGGACATATTGGTAAGGGTAGACAAGTTTATTTTCCCTACCGACTTCTTTGTCCTTGACTGTGAAGCCGATGATAATGCACCGATCATCCTGGGAAGATCTTTCCTTGCTACTGGACGAACCTTAATAGATGTGAAAAATGGAGAGTTGACAATGAGGGTCAATGACCAACACATCAAACTCAATGCATTTCACAATCTAAAAATTTTGATGGTCCAGAAAAGTGCAAAGCCCTCCACAAAACAGATGCAGATACCAAGGTATCCTACCTAGGCAGCACGCTCGGCAGATTATTTGGTAAAAGAATTAAGCCCAAAGTGGAGGCAGAAAATACAGAAGGGACTGGCCAGCACTTGAAGGAAATTCTAGGCCAACAAGAGATAACCAATTTGGGAGATGCATTCACATGCACTCCACTAGTAACATAATTTCTTCCCGTCTACTTTATCTATTATATTAGGATTAGTTTTAATTTAGGATTTATGTGTTTATTTTATTTTTAGTATTTTTTTATTATTAATATTTTTATTTAAATTTTCTTTTTAGGACAATAAAAGTAAGAATAAAGGAGAAATAATTCATAAAAAAAATTCTACCGAGTCAGTAAACAGTGTCAGAAGCCGCAACATTCCCAACGGGTAGAAACAGTGTAACGGCTATCTACCGAGTTTTCTACCGCGGTAGTAAATACTAACAGACAGTAAACTCAAAACGGCTAGTGGTTAAAACGGTCACACTGCCGAGGCCTATATAAGGAGCATCCTTCTTTTGAACTATTCACTCTTGCATTCTTGAATTCTTTAGCATTCTATTACAATCTTGCTCTCACAATACTCTCTATCAATCTTCTTGAATTTTTCAGAATCTTTCACCAAGACTCTCAATCTTTATAAATAATCAATGGTAGTATACACTCGCTTTGCCCCCGTCACTGTTGCAAACCGATTCACAGATCATTTGTCGCTCGGTAGTTGTGGGAGGAGTAAGGATTTCAACAATCCAAGGAGGAAAATTTCGGTATTGAACACTATCTGTTCAACAAGATTCAACATCAAAAATGGCAACTCTTCTGCCTATAACCTGACCAGGCTAATGCAACCATAGTGCGCGAGTTTTATACACATGGGCCGAGCAGGGACAACCCCTATGTCCACTGCCGAGGCAGGCCAGTCCGTCTTGATGCTGAAATAATCAACGAGTTCTACGGCCTAGCACCAAAACGAGATAGGCATGCCGAGTTCATGGATGACATCACCACCCAGGACCATGAATTGATTAAAGATAACCTTTGTTTACAACAACACTCCATGGGAAACCGGTGCCCATAGAGGTTCTGTGACAAGGCAAAGCCTCAAGCCCGAGGCCAAATTGTGGTGCACATTTATCAAGAGACGACTCATCCCTACCTCCCATAACAGCACAGTGGACCGCAAAAGATTGGTGTTGATCCAGTCCATCATTAACAAGAGGAGCATAAATATTGGAGAGATCATTCTACGCGAAATTCATGATTGTGGTAAGAAGGAACGTGGACCTTTATACTTCCCATGTTTAATATCTGGTTTGTGTATTGTTGCAGGAGTACCAATCGAAGACATGGATGAATATACACCAACTAGGCAAGGATGGACAAGAGAATTCTACCACAGAGTCATGTAGATCACGCAGGCAGAACCTGTCCAAGCAACCTCACAGCAGTTCACTGCTGACTTCATTGTCGGCACTCAATACATGGCAGAGATGCCTGGCACTGCCGAAGCCCCTGCCGAAGCAGACCCCTACAAAGAAATTCTATAGAGGATGGAAGCCATGGACCTTCGCTAATAGAGATATATGGAATACCAAAGAGACTTCAACAGCATCCTTGCCCAGATGATGATGCAGAACTTCCCCAACCAAGGAGCATAATTTCTAGAATTCCCTGCCAACATATTCGTCACGGCAGCGCCCTACACAGAGACTACTCCAGCCCCATGGACGAGACCATTTTTCATCTCCAGACCGCAGCAGCAGTTCAACACAGCTAGCCCATCTAGGGAAGCAGACGCTGCCGCGACATCCTCAGTAAGAAGAAAACCTTCCAAGCGAAGGGCGACCTTCAGTACTCCACCAAGATCTCTAATCCTAATGGGCAGTCTATCGACTGAGATAGATGCCTATGTTCATCAGAGCTCATCCATTGTCGATCCTAGCATCCAGTATGTTGGGGCAGATCCAGAGAACGAAGGAGGCATAGAGACCATAGACACTGAAGATGAAGGAGGAGAAGAAGTCAATGTACCAATGAAACGGGCAACACCAACGAGAGTTCAACCACCGAGAAAAGCAAAGCCATCACCATCATCAAGGGCACAGCAATCAGCAGCTAGACCAAGAAGACAAATTATGAAAGAGAGTTCTTCCGAATCATCATAATTTGTTCTTCTTATTGCTCATATAATTGTTTTTTTACTGCTTATAATTTTTTACCTACTGCTTGCCCCTAAATTAAGTATTGAGGACAATGCTTGGTTTGAGTTTGAGGTTGTAGAGCCACTACCGAGGTAATCTACTGCCGCGGCCTTGCCATGAAAAAGAAGTTTTTAGTGATAAAATTTTTTGTTTTATGTCCACCACTTTACTTGAAACTGTTGTCATACTCTTGCACTGCCCATCATCAATATTTTCTTAGTTTATTCTTGAAGGCAATAGAAATCTTTCTCCTTACCATAGTTAGGATCTGTTTTGAAGGTTTAATTCTATGATACTTAAGGAAAAAAACTTAGGAGCTTGCTATAAGGTTGAACTTTAAAACACTTTTAGGACTTGTTTGGCTATAGGAATTCTTTTAATGAACTTAGGTGATAAAGACTTAGATCTTTTGAAAGGTGACTAAAGGTGCCTATGACCAGCTCTAGGAAGTACTCTTCTTCATGTTAGAGGTGCCCTAAATTGGCTCTAGTATGCATAAAAGAATAGCAAAAGAAATAAGGAGTTAAGAAATAGAAAACACAATACTTGAGGTGCCCAAAATTGGCTCAAGGAATTTTTGTTATATGAAGAGTACACTAAATCCAAGCCTATTTGTCTTGAACTTATAGTTTATCTAAGAAGGCCTTTAATCAAACTTAGCCACAAAACACACACACACACTAGCCTTATAGTTTGTCTTCTAGGTACACCCTTAGGTAACCGAAAAGTTAAGCCTAAAGAATAGACATAGTTATGGTGGGGAGAATAGATGGAAGCATAAGACCAAGAGAGAATAGAGTTTGACAAATTGATGATTTGCATTGCTTGAGGACAAGCAATAGTTCGAGTTTGGGGTGTGATAAGTGCTCAACTCACTATGACTTTCTACACTTTTCAGGGGCACTTATCATCAATTATACACCTACGTGAACCAATGTATGTACTAAATGTGATATATTTAGGGATTGTGCCATTGAAGATTATATTTATAGAAAAGACATACTTTACTGCATTTTCATATCTGTGCAAGAACAAGTATTGCCGAGGCAGTAGAATGAGGCCGATGCAGCATGGGATAAAAAGGCAATATGGCTGACAACTTGAAGAGAAAAATATGGAGAAGGTTGTTGAACAAGAAGACCAAAAATCGGAGCTGAAGAACACAAGAAAAAAACAAAGGACAAGGCCACACGGGAAGAAACCTTCTAGAAGATCAAACTTGGAAATATTTACCATATGTACATAACTTGTTCACTACTCCAAGTTGTACTCTAATTAGGAAAGGTTAACCCTATGCCAAGCTTATATAAGGCATAGTTGTCCTAGGGATGACAAGCAAATACCTTGAGAGCCGAATTTTGAGAGCTTTTACCTCAGGGACAATTCTTCCCATCATGTTCTAAGTTCTCTTAGGGTTTTGGTGAAGGTTGTCGAGTATTTGTGAGAGGAGATTGTATTTTGTTTCTTGTTTCTATGTAATAAAATATTAAAGTTTGCTTACTCTTTGCCATTCTTTGTTCTTGCATCCAAGCTCGGGAAGGAAGTTTGTAAGTAATACATTTGTCTAGACTCGGGAGAGTTAGACTCACGAAAGGAGTAAGTACGGTATTCGACTTGGTTGGAGGATGTTAACTCGGCCTAGGAATAGGTTAGAGTTTCAGAGGCTAAAAGAAGTATGGGATTGGTTGTTGGTTATAATTGATTAACATCGGGAGGTATCATCAAGGATTGACCTTCAACAGTGTTTCAATTTAGGGATAAGCGGAGCCATTCAAAGACACTTTGCCGAACTTTGGTAAATCTACCCAAGAGCAAGAGATTGCCACGATAGAGAACATCGTTGTTTCCGAGACAGTATCTGTAGTACTGCCGAGGTAGTGCAATACGATTGCATTGGACAGAAAAAGATCAATCAAATCCACTATACAACACAATTAGATCCTACCCTCTTTCTCAATATTTGATCTTATCTTATTTAGCTTAGTTTATTTAGTTTAATCAATACCAAACCTGATTTGTGTTTTTACTTTTATTTTACAGGACAAGAAGATCAAGGGAAACATATTAAGTATACCAATCCCTGAGGAGACGATAACTCGATAAATACTTATCACTTATTACTTGACGTGTACACTTGCACTCCAATTGTACATATTTTGCACACATCAGAAACCCTATACAGTTTACAGTAATGCCTTGTACACCGGTTTGGGTTATGTTTTGATACAGAATGAGAAGGTAGTGGCTTATGCTTCTCAACAGTTGAAACCGTATGAGTGTAACTACTCTACCCACGATCTGGAGTTAGCAACAATGGTCTTTGCTCTGAAAATATGGAGACACTATCTCTATGGAGAGAAGTGTTATATCTTCACAAATCATAAGAGTCTGAAGTATCTTCTCACTCAAAAGGAGCTTAATCTGAGACGACGTTGGTTAGATCTTCTAAAAGATTATGATTGTGAGATTGATTATTCTCCTAGTAAGGCTAATATCGTTATGGATGCTTTGAGTCGTAATGTCATTTCAAATTTGAGAGCTCTGTTTGCTCGGATGAGTTTATTTAAGGATGACAGTCTGTTGGCAGAGCTCCGTGTTGTTCATACTCTGATATATGATATTCAGGCTGAGCAGCCCAATGATCCTTTCTTTGCTCATCGTATTGCAGAGGTTAATGCGGGAACATCACAGGATTTCTCTATTGATCAGGATGGAGTGTTATTAATAAGTGCTCAAAAGTCCTATTTTTTATACCATTCTCCCACTCGATTATTGCTAGTAAAGAACAGATTTAATGGAAATAATGGATATTTCTAGTCATTTCCATACTACAACATCCGAACACTCAATACATGAATTTATCTATTATTTGGCATAAAACAGATGCATTTGATGGTTTTCTTTCTTAAGACATGAAACTGCATCATAGGAATTGCCAAGCAAAGAAGATGAATGCTGGAAACTGAAGCTGAAATGCAGATAAGTACCCGCCTCGACAGCACATTGATGCCACGGCAGCACATTAACGTCGCGACAGCATTTGAGACCGCAACAGCACCCGAAAAGGCAAATGTCAATATGGTAGGCGATTTAAAGAGAAAAATAAGGTAAATGTTTTAAGACAAGCGGCATAGAAATCGGAGCTGGGAAATACACGAAAAGTCAATATCAAAAGCCACGTGGGAAAAGAATCCTTATAGGAATAAACTTGGAAATATTTTATTTATGGAAATTATTGTAATCCTACTCCAAGTAGTATTCCTACTTAGGAAAGGTTTGCCCTAGGTCAAGCCTATATAAACCATAGCCTATATAGAGAGGAGGATATCTTGAAATCAAGTCTCATAGAAAAACCCTAAACTCCTTTATCGCCCCCTTGGGGTTTAGGTTAGTATGTGGAGTAGTTGTGGGAGAAAGTTTGTAATTTGTTTAGTTCTTATTAATGCAATTTTAGAATTCATAGTTTATTTTCTCTTGGCATTCATTGTTCTTGCAATCAAGCTCAGGAGAGAAGTTTTTGAGAAATCTATTTGTCTAGCATCGGGAGATGTAGGCTCACGAAACGAGAGAATACGGTCTTTGCTCGAGGGTATTGACTAATCCAGTTGAGAGATCAACCACCCAGGATTTCTGCGACTAATAAGACGCATGTGTTTGGTTGTTATCCGCCCTTGATTCACGCCAGGAGGTAACATCAAGATGTGGGTTTCAACAGTTCTCTTCTCTTAGGGATAAGAAAGAAGACATACAAGGATGCTCTGTCGAATTGTGAATTGTTAAATTGCCGCGGCAAGCATAACCCCGCCGAGGCAGCTTCAGTGACTCTTCGTGCGATCCGCCAAGGCGGTAGTTCAACCTTATTACATTATAAGAACGATACAATTACATTCTGATTCCACACTACGAAACACTCTAAATTGCCCCACTTTTCTATCCTTAATTTTTTGATCATTTATCTTTATTGCTTTAATTAGTTTTCTTAGTTATAATTCAAACTCAATAATCTGTGTCTTTTATTTTACTACAAAGCGAGAAGAGAAAAGGTAACATATTAAGTACATCAATCCCTGTGGAGACGATACTCGATAAATACTTATCACTTTATTACTTGACAACGTATTCACTTGCACTTAATTGCGCATCTTTTTACACGCATTAGTTATGTTTCCGGGATCGATACTATATTCCAAGGAACTCCGAGTTAAAACAGGTTATTCTTCGAAAGGCTCATGATAGTCCATATTTTATGCATCCTGGTGGGGATAAGATGTATAAGAATCTCCGGGAAAAGTATTGGTGGAAAGGTCTCAAGCGAGACGTTGTCAGTTTTGTGTCTAAGTGCTTGACTTGTTAAAAAGTCAAAGTAGAACATCAACGACCGTATGAGTTTCTTAAGCATTTTGAGATTCCTCAGTGAAAATGGGAGCGTGTGACTATAAATTTTGTCAGTGGTTTACCTTTGACTCAGTCGAAGAAGGATTTTGTCTAGGTCATCGTTGATCGATTGACTAAGTCTGCGTATTTCATTCTAGTTAGAACTACTTATCCTCTGAGTAAGTTAGCCCGGTTGTACATCTCTGAGATAGTTTGGTTGCATGGAGTGCCTCTGTCTATTATTTCTGATCGAGATCCGAGGTTTACGTCTAAGTTCTAGAGTTCTGTACATTCTGCTATGGGTACTCGGTTGAACTTCAGTAATGCATATCATCCTCAGACCAATGGTCAGTCTGACCGAGTGATTCAGATCCTAGAGGATATATTGAGAGGATGTATTCTGGACTTCAGAGGCAGTTGGGAGGATTTTTTACCGCTTTTAGAGTTTGCATATAATAACAGTTATAAGGCCAGTATTAAGATGTCACCTTATGAGGTTCTCTATGGGCGTAAGTATCGTACCCCTATTGGTTGGACTGAGCTTAATGAGAACCGGTTGTTGGGACCAGATCTTGTGCATGAGGATGAGCAGACTGTCAGGTTGATTCGGGATCAGTTTAAGGCCACTTTTGATAAGCATAAATCTTACGTTGATTTGAGGCGTAAGGATCTTGAGTTTGAGGTTGGTGATGAGGTTTTTCTAAAAGTATCTCCGTGGAGGAAGGTACTCCGTTTTGGCAATAAGGGCAAACTCAGTTCTCGTTATATTAGATCTTACCGTATTATCAGACGTGTTGGACCAGTAGCTTATCAGCTTGAGTTACATGCAGAGCTTAAGCATATACATGATGTCTTCCTTGTATCTATATTGAGACGCTATCGAGTTGATCCGTCTCACGTTCTATTAGTTGAGGATTTTGAGATCTGTCCAGATCTGTGTTATGAGGAGGAACCAGTTGAGATCATTGCTCAGGACCAGAAAGTACTTCGAAGGAAAACCATTAAAATGGTTAAGGTTCTCTAGCGTAATCGAGTTTACGATAAGGCTACGTGAGAGCCCAAATTTGTTATCAAAGCCCAATATCCGCATCTTTTGATCTATGTAAATTTTGATGACGAAATTTCTATAAAAGGGGGGAGTTGTAACACCCAATTTTTTCCCAAATTAATAAATTCTAAATCCCTAATTTCAAACCTAGGAATTTGGGGATTTTTAGTGACTTGTTTACAAATTCTGGAAGTCTGAGGTTTCAATTTTAATGTTTGAAATGATCAAACCCTTATTGGGTAATTTTACCAATTTTTTGAAATTGATAACTCCTTCCCCGATTTCCCGTTTCAGTTTTCTTGTCCCTCTTTAAAGTTTCTTTTGGTTTCATTATGGAATTATTTCCCTTTAATTCGATGCAGACATTACATTTCAGATTCTAATTTGTTAGAACAAAATTGTTTTCCTTCCATCTTTCGGTGCTCTCCTTTTCCCTCTCTTTTCATTTCAAACTATCATCGTTTGAGGCCTTCGATTGAAGTTGTTGGGTGAGTGTTTTGGTAAGCTTTCAATTGTCATCCTTATTTATTTCAATTTCGGTTCAGTGAAGTTAGTAGGAGAGTATTCATTTTGTTTCGGTTCTAAGCATATGTTTATAAGTGTTGAGTTATTAAGATTAGATTCGAGTTGTTATTGTTTGAATTGGTTCAAATCGAGTTTAGATCGAATCAGTGGAAGGTTTCGAATCAAATCTGGAAAAGAATTTACAAGGAATTCGAACCTGGGAGAATCTGAATTTTTCCATATTTTCTTAGAAAATCTAGGGAAATTCCAGATTTTCTCGAGAAAATTTGTCCCAGCCCGTTGACTATCCGACTCGACCCGTTGACCACCCAACCCGACCCGTGACCCGACCCGGCTGACATCATCTATACTGATGGCAGTGTTGACTTTTTCGGACCGGGTCCCACTTTATGTTTTTCAACGTCTTGAGTTTGATGGCGCAGTCCGTTTTTAGAAATTTGAACCCGAAGTGTCATTTTTAAGGCTTTTAAGTTTGAATGCTTTATCTGAAGTTATCTTTATCGAATTCTGAATTGGTTTACTGTTTGGTTCAGGTGATGTGGATTCTGACCCCGAGAATCTACCTCCTCCTCCTCTTGGACGACCTACTATTCATCAGTTTTCGGGACACGCACGTGAGTTTCGGTTTAATTATGTTTCGTGTATTACTGGTTTAGTAGCATAGTAGTGTGTCTAATATTTTATTACTCATAGGTTCTACACCTACTCGATCTAATGATAGAGTCGAGTCCAGTAAACGTCATTCTCGATGTTGAGCTTTCTGTTTCAAATGTGTTCTCTTCTGTCAATTTTGAGCAGATAACCAGTCCATCCCTAGAATCAAGTCGAAGTCCACAAATGGTAATTGCATCAGATTAGCAGGAAAGATTTCCCCGTGAACCTCAAGGGGACAATCTCTATAAACTTTGGTAATCTCCAACTGGTGGCCTACAGGGCTAAAAACTGAAACGGAACTACCAGTATCCTCTACTGGAATTTTCAGATACCCCGCTACAGAACTAAAGATGTATGAATGCGTTGACCCATTATCTAACAGTACGAAGAAAGGAACCGTATGTACAGAAAATGTACCAGCAATGACGTTTGGCTCATCCCAGTCCTCCTGTCTCCTCATAGCATATACCATGCCATACTGAGATCCTCCTGATCTGGCAGCTCCTCTGAACTGACTGGGTTTGCCTCTACTACCAGTACCAGATGCGGTGGGTCTACCCTGTCCTCTACCCCCTGCTGAGGTCTAAACTGAAGCATGTGATTGCCCTAGAGCATAACCAGATTGTGGTGCCACCGGACAGTCTCTAAGACGGTGATCAAGAGGACCACACCGAAAGCAGGCTCCACTCCGCATGCGACACTCTTCGGGGAGCCATTTCTTACAGAAGGTACACTGAGGTACAGCTCGTGTACTAGTGGATCCAGCTTCACTAGCAGCAGGGACAACTGATACTGCAGGTCTAGACCGTGTCGAACTCTGAGGCTCATACTCATTGCGGCCTCTCTTCCGGGACTGAAAATCCTGACTATAGTGAGCAGATACGACAGGCTGTCGTCTACCTCTATCCTGACCTTGGGATTCCATCTGAACCCTCAAAACCTCATTACGCTCGGCTGTCCTGGCACGCCGAGTGATCATCTTGTACTCCGTATCATGATGTGTGGCAACTGCAATCTTCAGTGGTATCCGGAGTCCTTTCAGAAAGTGATCACACTTTTGCTTCTCGGTTGTCACAATACCAGGGGCATACTATAGTAGTCTCAGAAACTTAATCTCATAGTCCTTGATAGACATGTCGTTCTACTGCAGATTCAGGAAGTCCTCTCGACATTTAGCCAAGTACTCAGGGCCCACATACCGATCCTCAAAACTCTGTCTGAAGAATTCCCAGTTGATCCTTTCGGACGCAGTAACCTTTTCTTCTGCCTCCCACCAGTTCAGGGCCTCTCCTTGTAGCAAAGATATAGCTGCCCTTAATTTCCTGTTAGAGGGGTATTCCATCTCGACAAACAGACGCTGAAGTTTCTTCAGCCAGTACTCTGCATCGGCTGGGTCAGTTTCGGTCTTGCCGTCAAACATGGTCATCCTAGCTGCTAAAAGCTCAGTAGATATGGGTTTCCCGAAACCCTCATTCTGTCGCAGAAATCTGAGTAACTCCCTCTGTACGGTCACTGAGTCCAAATCGATAGTCTCACTGTCATCAGGCACATATGGTCTCTCACTCTGGACCGGCTGATCAACCTCAGCTTGCTGAGCCTCGGTCTGTATCTCGGGCTGAGCCTTTCCTCCTAGATTCTAGGTCAGACTCTGATCCTGTGGCGGCTCCATAGGAGGCGGAACATCACTAAAAGAGGCAACAAATCGACCTCGGCCACAGCCTCGGCCACGACCTCTACCAGTCGCTAAACAGGTACTTCGACGCGGTGGTATAGTAGAATATCTACAGAAAGACAGATAGAATCCTATATTAGAGTCGGTACTTGGAGTAATATTCAAAATAATTCAAGAATTTTCAAAATATGAGTCAAAATAGAAATCCGGATTTTCAAATAATTTGATAAAACATTTTCAGATCAAAAATCATTTCGGACTTCACAGTCCGTGGGTTGAACCGGGCTCTGATACCACTAAATGTAACCCCTAAAATTAACCTAATTTCTTAGATTACAAGTTAGGGTTTACAAACTAAAAACTTGTATCGCAAGTTAGGGTTTTTACAAAAATTAATAAAATATTCAGATAAATTATTAAATAATTAATAAATTAAAATAATAATAATAATAATTAACATTTTTAAAAATAAAGTTCAACCCATAATTTATATAAACAGTAAATGTCCCAAAAACCAATAAATAATTAATGTTCGTAATACAGAGTCATTATTCAAATATGATAAATAGTCCAGAATCCGTAAACTGATAAACATACTATAAATCTAAAATGAAACAAGAACCTCCAAGTACTGTACCGAGTCTAGGACTGAGATCTGAAATAAAAATCTGAGAGGGTGTATGCTAGGGAGCCTAGTGTGTCTCTAGAACAGATAAAAGGAATAACAAAACAGAATATGCCGAGTATGCATGATATGCACCCATCTCCGAACACCACAGAAGAGTTGGTCCCCAGACCACTCTAACACCATCACACCAACAGAAGTGGTATCTCGACCCGAAGGTGGAGCCACTGAACAGAAGTGATAAATCACTAACTTCCCCGTACACAGATAATATACCAGATGCCATGTTATATGCAGATACAGAATCAGAATGCATGCCTTAAAGTCTAACAGGAGGCAAGCATGACAGATATCAGAATCAGAAATGATATATCAGAATGATGCATGATCATATGGTTAACAGGAATCGAATATACAGAATAACAGATTTACAGGATGAACGGGAGAGAACACACCTATATCAGAAGACTCAACGACGACCCTGACGTCTACTGGACTCGGCTCTACCACTAGGCTGAGCAGGAGTAGAGTCTACAATTAACAGAAATAAGTTAGACTTCCTACTATGCCACATTACTAAAAAATAATCTAAACAGAATTTAACCGTTACTCACGTGAAGGTCCCGAATGTGGATGTATCGGACCTCGTACAGGAGGAGGAGGAGGCAACTGCTCGGGATCGGTATCCTCATCACCTGAAGCCAAACAGAAATTGATTCAGAAACCTTTACAAATAATTTCCAAATAACTGATCGAACTTAAAACCCCCAAAAATGACACTTCGGATTCGAATTTCGAAAAACGGACAGCGCCATTGGATTCAAGACGTCGAAAAACATAAAGTGAGCTCGGGTCGAAAAAGTCAACTATTGACGTCAGCATTGGTCAACACTGACGTCAGCAGTGACGTCAGTCGGGTCGGTTGTCGGTCAGAGATCGGGTCGGGTTCGGGTTCGGGTCGGACGGGTTGGTCGGGTCAGGTCTGGGTCGGTTCTGGTCTAGGCCGGACGGTCTAGGCCGGTTCTGAGTACGGGTTCGGGTCTGGGCCGGGTTTAAACCTGGATTTTCTGGGGTGTTTGTTTCCCAGGAAAATCTGGAAATTTCCAGACTTTCTCGGGAAACAAACAAGCCAATTTCGATTTTTAACCCCTTTTAAACCCCGATTCCTCTCTAAATTCGATCCAAAAATTACCTAAACAAATCCCCTACCCGATTCGCATCAAAATAACATCAACACACACCTAAAAACCGATTTAAACCGAGAATTAAAAACCCAACTTTAAACCACTTCTAAACTCAACAATAACACTCCTTTATACACATTGAACCCTACTCAAAACCAAGTTCTCAGATTCGAAACAATCTTAATTTAGAACAACACCCTTGAACCGATTCAAACTATACTGAATCAATAATAATAATGATCGAAAACTTACCAACAATGAGCCAAGGAAGAAGACAACACCAAGACCCAAAAATCGGCAGTAATAGAGAGAGAAACGATTCGAATAATTTGAAATTCAACCAGACAATGATTCAGTTTTAAATCTGAATTTTATTAAGAATTTAATCCCCATTAACTCACCATTTTCGGTTTCAGAAGGAGGAAGAAAACGTTTCAAATGTAAAATGGTTTAATTACGGGTTAAGGGCTTGACCTTTTTGAATTTTTACAATTTGGCCCTAAAGTTTTAAAAAGTTTCAATTTCATCCTTATTTTTTAGAATTTTAATCCCAATAATTCCAAAAAAATTTAGGGCTCGTTTAGGGATTTTGACTTAGATTTTCGGGTTATTACATTCAATCTAAAAATTAGGTCAATTTTAGGGGTTACAGATTTAATTGTATATTCTTTACACTGTTTAGGGCTTAATTCTTGTAAATACCCACCACACATGGTTTTCATTGTTTATATAAATTATCCTTTTACAAGGGAGATTTCTAGTTTAGCCTAAGGAGAAAAACTAGAGTGATTCAATCTTAGTCATTAAAAGATAAAGGTTGTAAGGTTACGTTTTGTCATAAAAACAAGAGTTCAAAATAGAGAATTGAGAAATTCCTAGTGATGTACTAAAATAGTGAATGTAGACTTAGTTTAGAAGTTATAACACTCTAAAATCGATTATACTAATTGTCCATCTTTTTTTTACCAATTCTAATAAAAAAATCTCTTAACAATCTTCAATTAATCGATTTCGAACTCATCTCCATCCTTAACATTACAACATACGTTGTTACTCAAATCATCTCAAACTCGACTTTATTATTTCATGATCTTGATAAGAATAATAACATAAATGCTTGTAAAATTTTTCGAGTGATATTTTGATAGATTTGTTTACTAAATCATAACCAACTTCAACATGTGAGAAGCTTGTAATTAAGGTTAGATTGTTTAGACTTTAAAATCTTATGTGATATTAGTAGTAAATACACTTTATACTCAATTCAACAGTTTATCTGTATTGTGTTCAGTGACGGATTTAGAATAATTTTTTACGATAAACACAAGTTAAAACATATAAAAAGTAATCGATTCGACTAGTATTATACAAAGAATAAGTTGATTAAGAGCGGGCCAATACATGACATTGTGTAATGTGTATTATACACAATATATATCTAGTTATCACATGGAAACCAACTGTACAAAATATATACACAATGTTTTTCAGATAAAAAAAAGCATGAAATAATTCAACTTCCGAAAATCATTTATTCGAAAAGAGAAAAATAAATAAATTAATGAATATACTGCATCAAGTTGAAGTAGTGTTACTTGGCTGGCACGACATCCAGGATTGGAGCTTGGCATACTGGGCACTTTCCACTCCCCCATTGCAATTCATTACCACATTTCAGACAGGTGCACATGTGCCCACATCTGGTATTAAACACAAAAACCTACTTTAATGCTTAATATATATATATGGTGTTGTTCTTTTTGCGGTATCGAATAAAAAGATATGATATTTATCTTAAAAAGTTCGGATTCGAGTAGTTTTTGTCTATAAGAGTGTGTTTTTGTTAAAGTGTTAAAGAAAAAGTATGAAGGGATACTGCTTTTAATGGATTTACCTGTACAAAAGTGAGTCCACCTGCAGTTCGTGGCATATACAACAAGTACGTTTCCATGGTATTGTATCTTCTTCAACTGTATCATTATAATTATTTGATCAAATTCAACACAACTACGTTGATGCCCCAAGCAGATTATGTATGTAAGAACATGCAGGTGATAATTGGAAAGAAATAGTTAATATTTATCAAGTAGTCAAGTCTCACCGGAATGGACTTTCCGATCGAAGTAGTGGTGTTGCATTTTCATCTGCATCTCCGTGCAGCTCACAATTGATTTTCTTAGCTCACTCATCTCTCGGTGGAGCTGCTCGATATGCCTTCTTAGATCATATATTAATTCAATTTCCTGTGTTAGATGCAAAAGCAATGATATATCAGTGACAGACACAGATTTTGTTGAAATTTAAGTATCGAACTCGACTCACGAGCGAGGGATGGTTGGTGGTAGAGGACTGTCTAGCTTCCTGATAACATTGAGCTTCAGATGGTTGGGGTGGAGGTGAAAATTCAGGTTCATGCCGCTCATAATCGTTTCCAGTTTGGTTATCTTCTTGAGAATTCCATGACCTCATCACCAAGGCAGACAGTGAAGGCAATTGCAAAGATGATGAGGAATGATCAAAGTAGTTATTGGCTTCATTACATTGATGGCTGCTTAAGCTCCTTTCTTCTTCGTCTTCGTCTTCGGCATCATAATCATCATCAACTTCTTCTTCTTCTTCATGTTCACCTGCTGGATGCAAATTTCTCTGCGAACAACACAACGGTTGGACTGTTTCTCCCTTACACTCAACCTCTTGCTGACTTTCACCTCCATCTGCTTGAATTTGTGCACGACAAGTCATTAATCGGTTCATTCTCTCTCGGAAATCACTGCCGAGCAGAGTTGAAAGTCTTCCACTGCATATCGTTCCATCCGTTTCCTCAACATCTTGTTGACTTTCAGTTTCATCTGCTAGAATTTGTGCATGGCAAGTCATTAAACGGTCCATGCTCTCTCGGAAGTCACTTTTAAGTATAGTTGACACTCTTCCCCTGCATGTCATTAGCAAGGAAATTGGGAATTATGTATTATATATGTTCTCAGTTTTTACATCTTGCAAGATAATTGTTTGTTACTACCAAAAATTATATCATATACCTTTCGACGAGCTCACGAATCTCTCCGTTTTTTAAGGCTGTGGTAAGAACTTCTTGGTACCATGCTTTCCTTAAGCTTTCCCAATAGCTTTTAGGCCGAGATATGTTACTAAACCAGTCATAATCAGTAGTTTCATCAAAATATTGTTGGTAATAATCCTCTTCTTCTGTTACCTCATTCTCATTGGTGTTATTATTGTAGGATGCAGATGACCTCGAGTCAAACCCCGGATGCTGCTGGTTACCATTTCCCTCTTCTTCACCTAACTCGTTTTCATTGCCTTCATTATTGCAGGATGCCGATGACCTCGAGTCGAGCCCCAGATACTGCTGGTTACCATTTCTCTCTTCTTCACTTATCTCATTCTCATTGCCTTCATTATTGCAGGATGCCGATGACCTCGAGTCGAGCCCCAGATGCTGCTGGTTACCATTTCCCTCTTCTTCACTTATCTCATTATCATTGTGGTCATTATTGTAGGATGCTGCTGATGACATGTCTGCAATATCCTGAAATTGAGAGTCTTGCCCCAGATGCTGCTCATTACCATGGCCCTCTTCTTCACCTATCTCATTTTCTATGCTGCTATTCAAGGATGTTAATGTTTCTGCAGTTTCTTGTGATCCAAGAATCAGATGAAGCTGGTCCGTTTCTTGCTCTACTTTCGCAGCCTCATTTTGAGTTACTGTTTCTGCAGTTTCTTGTGACACAAGTAAGAGATGTTGTTGGCTGTTGGAACCTTCCTTGTTTGCCACCTCATTCTCCGATTGACCCTCCAAAGGAGTCGCCGCCTTTGCAATTTCTTGTGATTCAAGGCATCTTGTTTTCTGTTGTATGGCATCGGAAAGTGGCTTGGCCTGTTCATGACTATCTTCGTTTTTGTCCGTTGTCAAAAGATTAAGAACCTGCTGTGGACTCTGGTCCCCCTTTTGGCAATGAGTATCTTCCCTATCCTGGGGTTTGCCATGGCCATGGCCATTGCCAGTGGATTTTTTGTCCTCATGAGGGCATCTTGAAGTAACCGAAACATTCTGCGGTGTCGTGAGAGGATCTATGCGGGTACTACACTTCTCCCTGGAATTAGTTAAATTTCAGACATACTTATACTGAGTTGATAAAACGGGAACGAAAAGGAAAATGTAATCGAATCAATACTTGGCACACGCATTTGGAGAAGGTTGATGCCTGCGATGCGTAATGTTAGACGGTTGTTGGAGTCGATTCAGGTACGCCTCCGGTAATTGTGGACGACATCTATCTTGAATTATCTGGAAGCGTTGTAGACTTCTAATCTTTAGCATTGCCTGTAAGAATAGAAACATAAAGCAAACAACATGATCAGTTGGAGTGAATGAACAAACAAATGGAGTGTTCTAAAGACAAACACACATGAAGACGGCCACGCTGTGGAAATTTCGAAACAGTCTGTCGTTTCCCTAGTGAATCCAACTCTCTATTCTTGTCTTGCTCTCTATATATAAGCAAATCATGGACCGCGTGTCGCCATCGTAGTCGGGGCACGTTTGGGGCCAGTGAGAAACACCTCTGCTCTGCTTGATCTGCTGTTGAACAATGCTTGTGATCGTTATTACTATGTTCATGATCATCCACATCATTTTTCAATTTCTTGATGATATCCACAATGCTCACTTTTTCAGTCACCCCAGCAATTCGACTACACGAAGAACAAACTGCTTTACCAGCCGTTGTTCTGTCTGATTGTGGCTCCCAATCTAAGGAATCAGCATTGTTTGTTCGGTTCACAATTTTTTCATCAAACGGACCACGTGTTGAAGGTGGTTCCATGGCACTAGTCTCATTACAATTCATGCTTTGGCTTTGGTTCTGGTTCTGGTTCTGGTTTGAATTTGTGCTGTTGGTTTGATGTAACCAAGCCTCCCATTTCTGAACAAGGGAGGAAGCGCCATGATTGTGCTTGGCGGAAGCATTCTCCGATTTCACAGGAGAGTTGTGCGGAGTTTTCATGGTACAAGCCGATGGCATTGGTGCCGTTGGTGCTGCAGCGTTTGAATGTGACTTTGAAGGAGCCAATAACGGTTCTGCACCATCATTTACATGTTTATCACTGGTGGATAGGGCCACATCTTCGGACTTCCTAGTAAACCACCGATCAAGAACCGGCGGCGACCTTGGGGAGATCGTTGAAGCAGTAGGCACGTCATTTTCCGTGTTATGGTGATGGTGATTCTTATTTGAGAATCTCAAACTATGAGGATTAGCATTAGCATCAGCATTGGCTTGCTCACTGGTGACCCAAGAAGCAACACCATTGATATGATCTCGAACCAAGTCATTAAAATTCTTGTCAAACACAGATTGCACACTTCGCACATTGTTGTCTCTGCATCGCTCTTTCCGGTTGTGATCCCTTAGGACACAACCGAAAGGCGAAGAGGAAACAACCTCCAGCTGGGAAGATGCCATAGCCGATGAAGACGGATTCGATTAAATTCGAAGGGACATGGCCCTGGCCCTGGTCCTGGCCTAGGCCAATTAGGCCAATGCAGAGGAGCAGAAATCAATGACAAGCTGGGAAATCTGGACCAGAAGAAAAATCATCAAAATTTGGAAATGAGAACAACAAAAAGTGAACAAGATAGTAAAATTAAACACAATAGAATGGTGTTAAATTGTTAATTTTGATGTTCAACATGCATATGAACCATATGTCTGACTCATGGTCTTAAATCCATACTATATTAACCAATAATCAGACAGCTCCAACTCCCTAATTATAAACCGGTTGGTTTCCATTGCCATGCCCTTCTTACAGTTCTATTTCTTTGTTTTCCATTTTGTTTTGTTTTTTACAACTTCTTTTTCTTTTTTTGGTAATCTCTAAATCATATTTATGGTTATAATTAAACCGAATGTAAGTTTTTACTAATTAAAAATAACATCGTTTAAAAAAACATTGAACATTGATAAATATCGAGTCAAATTCAACACTTGGTTAAAGATTGTCAACATGTTTTATTAGTAAAAGTTGTTGAAGAAAATAAAATTAGAATGAATAAACTCGTATCGGTTAATATAAGAGGGTGTTTAATTATTGAATTTAATCAAATATTTAGTTAAGGTTGACAAATATGATGGAGTACATAGTTTGAATTATAGTTTGTTAACAATAATCAAAGAAGTTATTCGTTCCTTGAAATAGATGTATAAAGTGTAGTCATGTGTTTTAAAAAATATTTTCTTATTTCTTTATGTTTTTTATATTTAATTTTATTTGTTATATTTTTTCTTCACACATTTTAATGTGTATTTTTTATTTTTATTACATATTTATTTGGTATGTCTCTGCATTATGATACGTTTTATGATTACTTTTATAGATATTTAGTGTTCATACGATGATCCTTACAATATTTATTCTTGATTCATGTTTATCGATGGTGATAAATAATTTGATCATTATTTGGGTTGTTTGCCTATATACTCTGTAGATGATCTTTGTCTTTTAAAATAAACATAAAAGTGATATTAAATAGGGTCAATTGTGAAGGAGAGCACCGTTTTTGGTTTAATTTATTTATATATTGAATATTATATTTAATTTATTTCTATATTATATCTATTTTAGCTATATTATTATTATAGATTTTATATATATTGTTATTATTATATATATTATCTTTTATCTTTTTATTTTTATTATTATTATTATTTTATTTTATTTTATTTTGTTTATTTTGTTTATTTTTTGTATACATTATATACAATACAAATACATTATATACAATAAAAAAAGTATGGATATGGAATTGATCCAATTTATCTCATTAATATTTGTTAATTCAATCCATCAAGATATACCGAAAAATACAATATTTTTGTTACTCAACCAACCATCAGGAGAAGCAAATACAACGGGTACATTAATCAGTAAGATTGACGAAGTAGCAATTAATGTAAAAAACAGCCAATTGGAAAGCAACGGAATCGGAGAAAGTATACAGAAAAGATAGTTCTTTTATTTCTATTATATTAGTCTTTTTATTATATTAGTATTTTTTTTTCTTTCTATTATATTAGTATTTTCTATTCTATTTTTTCTATTATATTAGTATTAGAATTAGTTAGTATTAAATTAGTATTATATTTTATTAGTATTAAATTAATATTAGTTAATCATTCCGATAAAGGATTTTGGACATATGCCTCAAATTTTTTCTGTCAAGCTACATGAAACAGATTTTCGGAAGTCCACAGAAAAATTATTGCTCCGACTGCTTACTTTCCCTTAATCAAAACTAATTAATATATATATGTCACGGGGTTAGAGTTTTCGTGCAGGGACTTCTACCCGTGCGGCACCTCGGGTCTCTCGCATGCCCGAGGATCAGCCTGAACGATCTCCGATGCTTACTGGTTTCGCCCTCCCATGGGCTCATCAGGGAAGCGGGGATAGCTCCCGACCAGTGCGGTGCAAGATCAGCGCGCCCATCCCAGATGGGACGACTGCTCGGCACGTACTACACTCTTAATGCTATCCTGCTCCCAAGCTTTAAGCATAACCAGAAAGCATCTCGCTCGGTCCCGCGTAGTCACGACTCAAGGTCCGTGACATTCTCCTCCACCCAATTCATACACGCCCTCGTGCATGGGGAGAAAACTCTTTCCCTTCTCTTTAAACTCGCCAGGAACTAGTGTGCAATTCTCCCAAACTGGCCCACTAACCTGGGGCCGCCCTCCTATGTCGGGCACAGGTCTCCCTACAATCACCTCATGTCCACCTGCCAATTTACTGAGGTGTCCCATTGCAGTTCACTCAACTGGAGAACTTTTGCTGCGGCTTCCTGCCTATCCGTCCTCATCTCAATCTCTTTCTAGAGGACCCACTCGCGAACACCCTTTTCTCTTGGGGTGCGAGCTAACACGCTCGTCCACATAACTCGCTCCGCAGCACATGGGGCGCTTGGTCAACCCAACAGCTAGCACACAGCCTCGCTCTGATACCACTTGTCACGGGGTCAGAGTTTTCGCGTAGGGACTTCTACCCGTGCGGCACCTCGGGTCTCTCGTATGCCCGAGGATCAGCCTGAACGATCTCCGATGCTTACTGGTTTCGCTCTCCCATGGGCTCATCAGGGAAGCGGGGACAGCTCCCGACTAGTGTGGTGCACGATCAGCGCGCCCATCCCAGATGGGATGATTGCTCGGCACGTACTACACTCTTAATGCTATCCCGCTCCCAAGCTTTAAGTACAACCAGAAAACATCTCGCTCGGTCCCGCATAGTCACGACTCACGGTCCGTGACATTCTCCTCCATCCAATTCATGCACGTCCTCGTGCATGGGGAGGAAACTCTTTCCCTCTCTTGAAACGTGCCAGGAACTAGTGTGCAATTCTCCCAAACTGGCCCACTAACCTGGGCCCGCTCTCCTTGGGCAAAGGGTCTCCCTACAATCACCTCATGGCCACCTGCCACTTTACCGAGGTGTCCCATTGCAGTTCACCCAACCGAAGAACTTTCGCTGCGGCTTCCTGCCTACCCGTCCTCATCTCAATCTCTTTCTAGAGGACCCACTAGCGAACACCCTTTTCTCTTGGGGTGTGAGCTAACACGCTCGTCCACCTGACTCGCTCCGCAGCAATGGGGCGTTTGGCAAACCCAACAGCTAGCACACAGTCTCGCTTTGATACCACTTGTCACGGGGTCAGAGTTTTCACGCAGGGACTTCTACCCGTGCGGCACCTCGGGACTCTCACATGCCCGAGGATCAGCCTGAACGATCTCTGATGCTTACTGGTTTCGCCCTCTCATGGGCTCATCAGGGAAGCGGGGACAGCTCCCGACCAGTGTGGTGCACGATCAGCGCGCCCATCCCAGATGGGACGACT
This sequence comes from Abelmoschus esculentus, assembly GCA_035048815.1. Taxonomy (NCBI): domain Eukaryota; kingdom Viridiplantae; phylum Streptophyta; class Magnoliopsida; order Malvales; family Malvaceae; genus Abelmoschus; species Abelmoschus esculentus. The sequence goes on from JAUCBN010000038.1 coordinate 4,522,978, forward strand.
GCTCGGCACGTACTACACTCTTAATGCTATCCCGCTCCCAAGCTTTAAGTACAACCAGAAAGCATCTCGCTCGGTCCTGCGTAGTCACGACTCACGGTCCGTGACATATAGTAAGATAACCTTTTGGGTGATCATGTCTTGCATTTATATTTGTAAGTTTATTCATATGTTTTGTTCAACTGGGTTATGCAGAGCCACTTATGTTTAGGAGCGATAATTTGACTCAAAATCGAAAAATTTTAATCTAATTTGATAAAGCAGTATTTTATTAAAAAATTAGATTCGAATTGAGTTATTGAAAAATTTAACTTGAATCGGGTCAGGATCGAATTTAAAGTGAAAATTTTTCGATCCAATCCGATTCGATATATTTATATATTTTTATTCTATTTATATATAATATTTTTTCAGGTCAAATCAGATTTAGTCGAGTTTTTTTATTAAAATATCGAGATCGAATCAGATTTGAATTATAATTTTTATTATGTCACACATCATGTCAAGAGGAATATATTAAGACCAGTCGGATTGGGGTTGGGACGAGTGTTTTAGTTTTCAGGTCATAGTTGGGATAGCCAAAAACTCGCCATGCCCCTTGCCATCCTACTTATATTTCATCTTAACCCAATCAAATCAAGAAAAAATATTAAATAAACTCGATTTCTATTACATCATCGTTGAGCCCGCGAAAGAAGAGGAATTAATAATACTGAAAGTCAAAAAGTACTACATTACTTAAATAAAATGATCCTGCTAACATGGTTAGCATGTCTTTTTTCATGGTAGGGGGTGCGTCCCACGTACTTTTCTAATTAATTAATTTATATATCAGCAATATATAAGAAGCCAATTGCACCCATCAGCAGCATCAGCATCAGCATCAGCATCCTGAAATCGAAAGAGAGAAAAGAAATACCAAAAACAGAAGCATGAAATCCTCCCTCCCCACCCTTCTCCTCCTCACACTGCTTCTCTCAATTGTCTGTGCAGCATGGGCAGGGGGGGAGGAAGAAGAAGAAGAAGATTCTTTTCCGACGTTTACCACATTACCAGTACCACAGACATTGCCTTTTCATGATCTCTTCTTGTCCTTTGATTACTACCACCAGAGATGTCCACAGCTTGAAGAAATCATCAACCAGAAGCTGAAACAATGGATTGCAAAGGATCATACTCTGGCTGCCAGTCTCCTGAGACTGCATTTTCATGACTGTTTCGTCGCGGTAATCATTTTTATATTTGATTCGATATCACTTTGTTACGTAAACTACAAGGTATGTAGCTGAGGGTGTGATGTATAATGTGTGTTATTGTGCTTAATTGGTCAGGGATGCGACGCTTCGATTCTTTTGAACCACGAGGGAAGCGAGAGGAGTGCCGGGGCGAGCAGAACGTTGAGAGGATTTGAAGTGATAGATGATATTAAGGCGGAGGTGGAGAAATCCTGCCCTGCAACAGTTTCTTGCACAGACATTCTGACGGCTGCCACCAGGGATGCCACTGTTTTACTAGGAGGTCCTTATTGGAGTGTTCCTTATGGCAGGAAGGATTCCACAACCTCAAATGTAAAAGATGCTGAGATGTTGCCTGGCGGCCACGAAAAGGTTACCACTCTGCTCGAGTTGTTCCAGTCCAAGGGTCTTAATTTAGTAGATCTGGTTGTTCTCTCAGGAGCACACACCATTGGAAGAACATCATGTGGTGCAATTCAGAACCGGGTATACCAGGGCTTGAATGGAACATCCGGCACGCCGAATCCACCTATCGATGATCGCTACTCAGATTACTTGCAAAGAAAATGCAGATGTGGAGGGGATGAGTATGTTGATCTTGATGCTACAACTCCAACCACATTTGACTCCCAATTTTATGCCAATCTAGAGAGAAAGATGGGGCTTTTATCAACTGATCAGTGGCTTTATTCGGATTCCAGGACTTCCCCTATCGTCAATGCTTTAATCCAAACCCCCTCTCTTTTCAGGCACCAGTTTGCAGTCTCCATGGTAAGGTTGGCAAACATTCAAGTCCTCTCCGGTCCCCATGAGGCTGGCGAAATTCGAACCAACTGCAATTTTGTCAACTCTTACTAAAAATTACTTTTCTTCTTTGCTTTGTTACTAAACCAAATTCTTCTTGTTCTTTCTCTCTATACACATGTTTTTGGCAGAGTACTTAAATTGAGCTATGCTTCACTTTGACTATGTGTTTCCTTGATTTCGCAAGTTCAGACAAAATTCATTGTCTTTTCTGTTGGTGTCTTAGTGTGCTCTTTCAATAAAATTTTATGACTATTTTTCATGTATCACACACTTCTATGATAAATTCCTATATGAATGTGTAATATTTGCAGTGGCTTTGAATATGTCAATGGAATCTGAAAATTGAGCCTAATTAGAGGAATACACATTCATATCGGAATTCATTAGCAGTCAGTGCATGTCCCAGTGTATAAACCATGGAAGATATTGTGCTCCTGATCCAGAACAAGATTTTTGAGACACGGCTCTGTGTGCACAGAGTTGCCACTGGGAGCAGTAGACCTTGGATTTGGTGGGATCTGGTGTTCGATGAAGGAAAAGAGAGATAGCAAAGAATGTGCAGAGGACTGAAGGTGTCATGAGTTCTCTTGGTAACTTCTCATTTCTGCTGGATTTTTGTGTATGTTCCGACATTCTTGCTTCATTGGCTTTGTGCGCTAAACCAGATGTAGCTATGGAGAAAATCAAAAAGGTGCATGGATGATTCCGAAGCTGATGTCGAGAATAGGGTGCTTAACGAGTAGAGCAGTTCGTAAGTTGCTCGAATTCGACTCAGTCAAAACTCGATAAATATTTGATTCGGATTAGCTCAAACTCGAACTCCACTCGATACCTTAATGAGTTGAATCAAATAAAGTCTAACTTGACTCGATAAGTTCACGAGCAGCTCGTTAATTTTTTAAAATATTTTTTTAATAATTACTTTAAATAATTTCATTAAAAAATAATTTTAAATAATAATTATTAATATTTGAATTGTTACTTAAATTTAAATATATTAGTTTGACATATTTATGAGATGTTACTTTTTGATATTTTTGATTCAATTCGTTAATTTAAATTAATATTAAGCTTCATATAATATTATTAAATTTTACTTTTAGTTAAAAATATGGTAAATTTTTAATGAGCTTAACGAGCAACAAGTTGAACTTAACGAGCAACAAATTAAGTTGAGCAACAAAATATTTTAACAAGCACGAGTCTAGCACAATTTTAACGAGCTTAACAAGCAATAAATTTTTTTAACGAACACAAGTCGAACAATGCCCAACTCGTTCAATAAACACAGTCGAGAATGATGTCTTGAAACAGGAGCAACAACTTCAGGTACATATTAGCGAACAAAGTTAATATAATCTGTGGAACTTTGGTTGGCCGAGGTTCTCTTGGTGATGGTACATTTTGCCGACATTGGTTATTGATGATGTTCAGTATGAGATTTGCTACATAGCATGTTGGCTGTGCACAAATCAAAAAAAACTTTAAAAAATAAAGACTAATTTATAAAAATCAAGAAATGCACCCTAGTGGATAAAATAATGGTGAAAAAGAAGAAAAAGATGGTGGATCAACTCATAGTACAATGGGAAAATCTGTGGGGAACGCTACTTGGGAGGACTAGTCTTTTTGAAGATACAATCTCTAGATTTTGAACCTCTAGGACAATAATCCAATGCAAGAAGGATATTGTCTTGACCCAAGGGGAGAAAACAAAAGGGGAAAACAGGTCAAAACAATACATTCTATTCCTAAGAGAGTAAGAAGAATGACATGGTTCTGTTCAAAAGATGGGTATGAGAAAGGGTCCAACTCTGCCAACCAAACCCAGGCCTGCAGAGTTTTAAAAGTCAATGCTTCCAACAGTACAGAAAGGGGGTAACTAATTACAGAGGAAGACTAAAATCAGCTACAGTAAAACTGTATGTATGTCTGTATGCATGCATGCATGCTATAAACTTGAACAAAGATGGGAGCCAATACGATTAGGCAATCAATCCACAATGTTAGCATTTCAAAATTTATATCCTAACACTTCTGTCAGACACTAAAATTTAAAATTAAAAACAATCCACTTATCTCATCTCTTCTGCATCAGTACACAATTACATCAGCCTTGGTTGCCGTAACCTGACTAAAAATTGATTGAGATCCAATCCCTCTTTCCAGTTCATGTAATGACTGCATCATGCTCATTAAATCCAAGAGAAAACTCAAGATGCACATGCACCTCCTGACTAAAATGCCATTCGACCAGCAAGTCTGCTTTCCAGGATCCTTCGGTCTATTGCTGCATCAATAGAGCTCATCTGAAATCAAAATCCAAAGAAAATGATCAGAAAGGAACCATCACAATCCCTCACTTGGATAAAAACTCATTCGTTACAAGCTTGGTCTTGGTCCAATACAAAAGATACCAAACTTTGCGAAAGAAGCTGACCTGGAAAAGTCTGAATTCACGGTCAATGCTTATTTATTTGAGCAAAAGTCTGTTGGGTATCATCTTGTTCCACCCAAACCCCCATACATTGAAATCAAGCATAGGGAGAATAAATAGCATTGAGTAAAATCTAAATTTTAAGTGATCATGTATATACATGCATACATATTTTATTCTTAACCAAGTTCAATGCTTGAGCAGATTGCACCAAGTTTGTCAAAGTTGCACTTACCAACACCATAAAAAATTGACATAAATACCTACTTGAATATTTTGGCACACAAACAGTTGGAGGCAATTGCTTGCAAAGTGGAACAATCATATTTTAAAAGTGGATGCCCGTCAATCAAAGGGAATACTTGAAGAAAGGGCTCATGGATCCTCCACAAATTGTGTTTCTTTTTTAATATAAAGTAAAAAAAGGAATCACACGAAAATACCTCATCAAATAGGTAATAAGTGCATAGACAACTGAATCTGAAAACGTGAAACATAAAGCCTACCCATCTGGTTTGATGTGCAAACCAAATCCATAAACAAGAGATATAGTTATGACTTACCTGGCTATTTTCATCATGCATCTGATATTTGGCTAAGGACATTCTCCTCTCTTCCTGCAAGTATATAAATTAGAATCCTTTAATAACATTTTGCAATCATCATCTAGAAAACAGCAAATAAAAACTCAATTATACAGTAGGAACCGACCATGGACATTGCCTCATCATCCCAAACTAAATAAACCTCGTTTACTGCCAGCTGGATAGCAGGAGCTTTATTTGCAATAACAGGGGGTGGTCCAATAGAAGGACCACCAGTATTTGGACCAGAGGCATAAGAATGAGAATTAACACCAGCTCCACCTATAAGCAAGCAAAAAAAACATAAATAACAAAATGAAGTTAACATAAAATGTAGAAGTAATACCGCAGGAGACGTAAAACACATAGCAAGATCTAACTTCTTAAAATATATGGAAAGGGATACAGTCATAAGACCAGTCAAAATGGAATATTAGCGAGTTGATAGCTACCTGTCACAGAAGCACTACCACTTGAATGCACTTCAATTGAAGTTCTTCCTTCTGCAACACTCGTTGGCAAAGAAGCAGAAAATGTTGAGCTCTGAGTGGATGCACTGTTATTGACAACAGGGAACAAAGGTTGGGATACGTGAAGTGTAGATGCTGATGTCGGTAATCCAGGTGGAGCAATTTGTGAAGGTTGGAGTGAAGGCGATGATGAAGACACAGCCAAAGGAGGCCTCACACTTTGCACAGGAAATAATGGCTGCTGCACATATCCCATAGGTCCAGATAGAGGAACTGAAGCTGCAGGATGCTGTGGAAGCCAAGGCTGTGGACGAGGAGGCACTGCCCAGCCAACAGGAGGTACAGGCAATGCAGCATTATATCTGAGGCAAAGAACACATTAAATGGTCAAATTAACTACAGGAACAAGTTTTGAAGATGTATGTCCATACAAACTCATACTGAAATGCTGCATGATTTAATATACACACAACAGGAGCCCCAATGAAAGAACCAATGAAATATGAAATCCAATTATTCTTAAAAATGACAATTCAATTTCATAACCCAAAGGCTTAGCAATAAATGGAAGATAGTTTGCTAGGATAAAAGACTAAAGGGAGCATACACTGGACGCACTGCCCCTAAAGTTGATTGAGGAGGATATCCAACACCAAGCGGCCTTGGCATCAATCCTCCAACAAGCTGAGTAGATGGGATATCCAGTTTGGCCCCTTTTGATGGATTCTCTTCTTCTACAAGAAATTTTATTTTAAGAATTAGGAAGACATTGTCAATATTCAACAGCATCAAACTTGTTAGTTAAAATATCAATTACAATGTTTCAATGCAAAAGTACATCTAGAAAATATTTGCAATAAAATACTAGTTCACATAAAGGAGAATTCATGAAAAATGTAGATATCAATTACCTTATAGAATATTTGTTATCCTATTTCCTTCTCTCAAACAAAAACGTGCATTCCCATTCAACTTTAAATCCTGTCATTGATTTTACTCACCTATGTAACTACAATAATATTTATGGTATGCATCATCAAGCTCCTCTTCTAATACTTGCTTATTCTTCCACAAAAACTACTTTTACTAAAAATTATAATGCAACTAAGTTATAAGAAAACAAAAAGTACTTGTATATTTGCGAGCAACTCAAGCTATCACCATTTGATGTGGAACATGATTATAAATGATGCATCAATATGTTTACCTTCTTCTCCATAATGAGCAGATAGTACATCAGGCGGGATTCCTTGCATTCCGTATATCTCAATATCAGTCGATTCTCTGCCAGGTTTTGCATTGGGAACCCTATAAAAGAAGAATACTGTTGTAAGTGTAATGCAAAGTCCACTGAAAGAAAAAAAAAATAGTAGGCTTTGGCTTTATTGATAGACAGCTTTCGAAAATTGAATTTATAGGTGCACTCTAGCAAACACTTGAGATTCAAACAACCAACAGGCAGCATAAATTCTTAGACAACTTTTAAGAAACAAGGTAAAGCAGTAATTTGAAGGAGGCTAGTCGCTTTCTTTATGTATTTCAAATCTATTTCAGAAGCTTCTAATTATTATCTATCTTCAATCTTGTGCATGGAATGCAACTTCTTCTAGAGATCAACAAGACTGGGGCAAAGAACTAATAGCTACCCTCAAGAATATAGGTTTCAATGGGTTGACAGTTCCCCCAAATTGATTTGTTCATCCAAAAGTGAAATGCAATTAGGGAACGTTTGGCCATGAAAAGAATTTCTAGTAGTAAAAAAAACATGTATTATTTGCTCCATTCAAGTAGAAAAATCTGAAAAGACAAATACCAAAGTACAAAGAACTCAACCCTCAACAATTTTTGCTTTCTTATGCCGTTAAATTTTTTTCCTATTTTGATCTTGGAAAGATGTTTCTGATAAACCGGAAAAGGAAGTGCCTACATAATATAAAATCCAATGTAAACTATCGAAAAAGCGACACGGAACCCAAATAAAACCTAAAAAGATTATTAGAATTTACACAGGAAAATAAGAAGAAGAAACCAGAAAATAGATAGCAAAGGGAAAGGAGATACTTGGTGACAGACTCCTTGTGAACCTGGAGGACATGGATGGCCATACCACCGGCGGTGGAGAGCTTCTTGTGACAAACATGGCACTTGAAGTGCTTTGCCTTCTGGTGCTGCACCAGGATCTTCTCGTCGTCGAATTCTCTGTCGCAATAGTAACACCATACCTTGGACGGGACTCTTTTCTTCTTCTTCCCCATTTTAGGTTAGGGTTTTTCTCTGATCTGCGATTTCTCTTCAATTTATTTATTTATTAATTTCTTATGCGATGTATGAATTGGGTTTATATAATTTCCCCAAATTTGGGGTGTGGGGTCGGTGAGTCCCACCAATTTTATTAGCCCTAACTTTCTGAGTTTGTCATCGTCTTTTGGGCTTAGACTCAGCCCATTACCCACTTCTTCGTAATTTCTTTTGGTCAATTTCTGCAAATGTCATTGTACTATGCAGTTTTGACGGATTGAGTCCTCCTATTATTTTTTATTATTTATAGTCCATTTCTTTTTTAACGTACATTTTAAGTCTTCGAATCATTTTTTTAATAATTTCAAGGTGATTACGAGAGAATATTTATTTATAATTATTTTTAATTATTTAGTAATAGATATACTCCTTTTGACTATATTTATCTTTTAAAAATTATTACATAAAATAAGTAAATAATCAATAAATTTTATTTTGTAGTTTATTTTAATTATTAAAGTTTTAAAATTTTTAATTTACTCATTAAATTTTATTGACTGATTTTTTTCAACCCCTCTTTGTTAACTTTCTAACACCATTATAACATGAAAAGAAATAATAATAAAAATTTATAGATAAAATATATAAATTATTATTGAACTTTGTTTTTTAACATGTTTTAGTCACTAAACTATACTCTTTAACCTATTTTGATCACTAAAGTTTTATATGTTATAATCTACTCATAATGGTGATCGAAGGTTAAAAGAAGGTGATAAAAAATTTAAGACATAAAAATAATTTTAACCCTTAACGTTTATAATTTTTGTCGTTTTGGCCCTTATTCTTTTTTGGGATAAATTTAGCCCTTAACCTATATCTTTTTAACAAATAGCTTATTTTTTTAACTAATATGATAATTGGATCGTTAAAAATCTAACAATCATGACATGTCATATGGATATGATAATATATTTTAAATGACATGGCATCTAACCTATTAAATATATATATATATATGAAATATAATTTTATTCTAATATAAAATATAAAATAATTAAAATTCAAATAAATTTTTAAAAATTAATTAATTCTAAAATAAAAGGCTATTAAACATTCTCAACCCCAACTATGATAGAATCAAAGTCCTATCTTAAAAAAATATGAACACAGTTCGAAATTAATTAAATTTTTAAGTAGGATTTTAATTCTATCGTAGTTAGGGTTAAGAATGTTTAATAGTATTTTATTTTAGAATTAATTTTTTAATATTTTATTTGAATTTTAATTATTTTATATTTTATATTAGAATAAAATTATATTATATATATAAGTATTTGATAGGTTAGATGTCATGTTATTTAAAATATACTATCATACGCATATAACATGTCATCATTGTTAGATTTTTAACGGTCCAATTACCACGGTGTTAAAAAATAAGTTATTTATAAAAAAGATATAGGTTAAGGGCTAAATTTATTGTAACGACCCAGATTCGGATCTGAGTGTTGGGTTAACCCGAGAGTTATGAGTTTCGGTTTTGGTCTCAAGTTTAGTGGTTTTGGGCCTCGAGTTTGTGTTGTTGGGCCGGTTGTTGGGTCTTTGACTTGTTTGGACTTGAGTGTTGTTGGATTGAGAATTGTGCCTTGGTTAGTAGGGGCATTCTTGTAAATGCACAAGTTGTATGAGATGGGTTTAGGGGGAGAGTTGGCCTGCAGTGAGATCATCACTTCTTCTCTTTTCTTCCCATCTCTTTCATCTTGGTAGCAAGAAAGAGGTAAGTAAAGGTTGGATTTTTGAGGTTTTTACTTAGAATCTCGGTTGCTTGTTAGAGAGGATGTTGTAGAGCACTAAAGGATCTATAAAATAAGGTAGGAATTGTTTGGTTTGGTAAAGATGAAGAAAAGGGAGTGGGAGCATCATCTCAAGGTTTGGACAAAGGAGAAAACTTGGGAGAGTGAGTTCGGGTTTGGTTGTTGTGCTTGATAAGGTTGGTACTCCCAACTCTTCTAATCTTCATGCATTCCATGGTAGATTGTATTACATGTAAATTTTGGGCATGATTGCTTGGTTTTAAGCTTCGGGTGCTTTAATAGTGAAATTCGTGTTAATGAGTTAAAAGACTGGAAAATGATGTTAAAACACTCTAAACATCAGTAATAATGTTTTGAAATGCCTTAGGTTCGATTTTGTTAAGTTTGGGGGTTGATCCTTAGAAATTTTCAGGTGAAACTTAGAGGTTCGTACAGGGAGTATCGATACGCGGGCCATCGGTATCGATACCCCTGAGAGGAACTTAGGCTTGAGGAGCAGGGTATCGAACTGAGGGATTCCAGAAACTTTTTGTATCGATACCTGTATCGAAACGATCCCTTCTCTTTTGTTAACTTTTTGAATTGGTCAACGGTATCGATACTGGTATCGATACCTATGTGTTTCGATACCCTCTTTGGGTGAGTATCGATACAGGGTGTTTCGATACCCTACCTAAGGATATCGATATCCCTAAGTAATTTGGTCAAGGTGGGTAGAGTTTTGGGGCTCGGTGGTTCTTAGTAAATAATTACTTTAATCTAAAAGCTACAAAACGAATTATCGAACTAAGATTGATGTTATAACTCTAAAGAACTAATTGAGATAATCTTAAACATCTTATTGTGATAAGATCCTAGGTGGATCGTTCGTGTGGTTTGAGTCCTTTGTGTTGGAAATTCGGATATCCATAAGTGTTGCAACACGTCGAAGGCCATCCGATGTAACATTTCGGATGATGATTTGACGACTATCCCGAGTGTAGGATCCCGATGTTGTGTGGACGCGGGGCTCATTCGAAGATACTCGATGTGATATTTCGAGTATGGGATTTGGAGGATCCCAATGTTGTATAGACGCGAGCCTTAATCCCGGATGTAGGATCCCGATGCTGTGTAGACGCGAGCCTCATCCTTGAGTATGGGATCTCGATGTTGTGTGGACGCGGGCCCTACTCATAGTGTAGGATCCCGATGCTGTGTGGACGCGAGCCTCACTACCTTGTGTATTTTGATTGATTTGTATATATTGTATGCGATAATATACATCTTATTTATGCCATGTGCTAGACAAGCATGCTAGACCATCAAATCATGCACGAGATTTATATGTCATGCTTTACTGCTTTTGATATGCATGTTGTTGGTCGAGTTTGGCGTATCCACTAAGCTTGTGTGGCTCAGCATTCGAAATGTGTTTTCGTGCGTAGGTTAGGTGAAGTAGGTCCCGTGGAGCACCATCGAGGTTTTGAATTCAGCATCGACTTTGTGTCAGGTACAGTAATAGATATAGTGGGCTAGTACTTTGTCAGACCCTATATGTATTTTTATAACTCTGTTATTTTAATTGAGTCAAATGTTTTAAATGAGTTTGTAGTAATTTGGAGCTTCGGTCACTTTAATCCATTTTAGGCTTTTGTTTTAAATTAAATAGATTTTATGGATCGTATTTGGACTTAAATTGACTTTATTATTAGATTTTCAAAGAAAATTTTGAAAGACGGGTTTTGGGTCGGAGGCCCAGTGTGGCATCCGGGTCGGGGTGTTACATTTAGTGGTATCAGATCTTAGGTTGAGTCGGTTCTAAGAAGTCCCCGAGGGAGTCTAGTGTGTTGTATAGGTGTTAGACAAGTACGGCTCACGAGTCAATAGTGTATCTTCCTTAAAGCTGAAATTTCGATGGTGTACTCCTTTTTGTTGTTGTTGTTGTTGTCTGTGCATGGTGTGGACAAGTCTGAGGAAGGGTTAGGCAAGGGGCGAATTATTCTACCCATTTGCATCGTGTTTTGGATCGGATAGTGAAGGCTATTTCGAGGCATGCCCCTACCCTAAGTTAGGCACCTATCGAGAGAGTTCGCAAGTAGGGTGCTACAGATTGCTCGGGTTCTGGATATGATAATCCTATGAGGGCGGATCAGTGGCTTCATGATACTCGTTGGATTTTGAGACAGATAAGGTTGAGATAGGAGGAAGGGCAGTCATGTGTACTGTAGCCTCTAAAGGGTAATGCGAGAAAGTGATGGGGAAACAGTTGAGATGGAGTAGTATCCCGATCAACCAACATGGGACAACTTTTTGGATGAGTTTGAGAAAAAGTATGTGGCCAAGATTCACATCAGTCGGTTGAGAGATCAGTTTACCCTTCTTGTGCAAGGTAATCGTACGGTCTTTGAGTACGAGCAGAAGTTCCTACAGCTGAGTAGATATGCACCCGAGTTGATAGCTACCGAGAAAATGAAGTGTAAAAGGTTTCTGAGAGGTTTGAGGGAAGAGATCCGGACCTATTTGATAGCTAACCCACCGGTAATGTTTTCTGAATGAGCATGCTAGGATGTTGGATATACCTTGTGAGACACTAGATATAGGTGTTAGTGTTACTGATTCTTCAGAGATACCGAAATGTTCAGAAAGATGTATAGACGATGTTCATTGATGGTTCAGAGGTATGTGTTCCCAGTTGATATGATGGAATTGTCATTTTACGGTTGTGATGTGATTTTTGATATGGATTGACTGACAGAGCATAGGGCTAGAATAGACTTTGAGACCAAGAGAATTTATTTGAGGCTAGAAGAAGACCATGAGATTGTGGTTGTGAGTGAGAATGTGAAGTTCTTATTAAATGTTGTTTCGACTCTAGAGGCTCAGAGGTTAGTTGAGTTGGGTTGTAAGGTGTACCTAGCATATATGATAAAACCGTATATGAAAGAAGTCAGACTGCAGGATATCATAACAGTGTGTGATTTTTTTTCGAGTGTGTCTCCAAAAGAGTTGTCTGGTTTACCACCTGACAGAGAGGTTGAGTTGTCATAAAGGTGTGTTCAGATTCTGTTCCTTTTTTGATTGCTTCGTATCGTATGACACCAAAAAAACTGAAAGAGTTGAAGACTCAGTTGCAAGAACTATTAGATATATGTTTTATTTGATCGAGTTCTTCGCCTTAAGGCACACCCGCGTTGCTTGTGAAGAAGAAAGATGATAGTATGAGGAGGTGCATCAACTACAGACAGTTAAACTAGTTGACAGTGAAGAACCAATATCCACTGCCGAGAATTGATGATATGTTTGATCAACTTAGAGGTACTACCGTATTTTCCAAGATAGTCTTGAGATCAGAGTATTATTAGTTGAAGGTAAAAGAAGTCGATATGCTGAAGACAGTTTTTCGTAAAAGGTATGGTCACTATGAATTTCTAGTTATGCCTTTCGGGTTGACTAATGCACCAGTTACTCCTCATGGACATGATGAACAAAATTTTCTACGAGCACTTGGATCAGTTTATGGTTATGCTCATCGATGACATATTGGTGTACCCACGTACTGGGAAAGACCCTGGCAGACACTTGAGGTTAGTATTGCGGACTTTATTAGATCATCAGTTGTATGCCAAGTTGAGCAAGTGGGAGTTCTGGATTAGAGAAGTTGTTACCTTAGGACATGTAATGTCAGCTGAAGGGATTAATGTAAATCCTAAGAAGATAGAAGCGATTGTGAGTTGGAAGCAACCGAAGTCTGTCATAAAGATTCGTAGTTTCCTAAGCTTATCAGGTTACTATAAGAGGTTTGTGAATGGATGTTCAAAGATAGTTATTCCTTTGACTAAGTTGCATCAGAAGAATGTTCGGTTTGAGGGGTCAGATGCAAGACAACAAGCCTTTGAGAAACTAAAAAAAGTTTTGACAGATGTGTCAATTTTGATACAGTTAATGTTAGGGAAAGATTATGTGATCTACAGTGATGTTTCGTATGTAGAGTTAAGTTGTGTGCTTATGAAAGACGAAAGAGTTATAGCTTACGCTTTGAAACAGTTAAAGAACCAAGAGCAAAATTATTCGACCCATGATTTAGAGCCAACTCTTGTTGTGTTTGTCTTGAAGATTTGGAGGCATTATTTGTATCGTTATAACTCCGAAGAACTAATTGAGATAATCTTAAACATCTTATTGTGATAAGATCCTAGGTGGATCGTTCGTGTGGTTTGAGTCCTTTGTGTTGGAAATTCGGATATCCATAAGTGTTGCAACACGTCGAAGGTCATTCGAGTATGGGATTTGGAGGATCCCAATGCTGTGTGGACGCGGGCCTCATCCTTGAGTATGGGATCCCAATGCTGTGTGGACGCGGACCCTACTCGTAGTGTAGGATCCCGATGCTGTGTGGACGCGGGCCTCACTACCTTGTGTGTTTTGATTGATTTGTATATGCTGTGTGCGATAATATACATATCATTTATGCCATGTGCTAGGCAAGCATGCTAGACCATCATATCATGCACGAGATTTATATGCCATGCTTTACTGCTTTTGATATGCATATTGTTGGCCGAGTTTGGCGTATCCACTGAGCTTGTGTGGCTCAGCGTTCGAAATGTGTTTTCGTGCGTAGGTTAAGTGAAACAGGTCCCTTGGAGCACCATCGAGGTTTGGAATTCAGCATCGACTTTATGTCAGGGTACAGTAGTGATAGATGTAGTGGGCTAGTACTTTGTCAGACCCTATATGTATTTTTATAACTCTGTTATTTTAATTGAGTCAGATGTTTTAAATGAGTTTGTAGTAATTTGGAGCTCCAGTCACTTTAATCCATTTTGGTCGTTTGTTTTAAATTAAATAGATTTTATGGATCGTATTTGGACTTGAATTGACTTTATTATTGGATTTTCAAAGGAAATTTTGAAAGACGGGTTTTGGGTCGGAGGCCCAGTGTGACATCCGGGTCAGGGTGTTACATTTATCCCAAAAAGAATAATGGTCAAAACGACAAAAATTATAAACGTTAAGGATTAAAATTATTTTTATACCAAAATTTAAAGGTAAATTATTCAGTGACCCAAAAAATTAAAGGTAAATTACTCCAATGATCACGCAACTAATTAGGGATACATATTTTGATTATTGAATTATAAAACTTGTCAATCAAGCCACTCAACTTATTAAATCAACATATTTTAATCACCGTCGTTAAAATCTTAACAGAGAAGGTAAACGGTTGTGATGTATCAGTTTAAGTGAAATCTACAAAATTACTCATTTAAATCCTATAATTTATTTATTATTTCAATTTAATCTTAATTTTAAATTAATAAATAAAACTAATCATCTAATCCGATGATAACATGTGTCATCATTTTATTAGATGATTAATTTTATATTTTTAGTTTGTCATCATCCAGTTGGTGAGAAACAATGAAAAGAAACAAAATTAAGAAGATTAGATACAGAGGGAATTAAACCAATAACCTCAAGCTTGAAAAAACACTCTAACTACTACTACATCAATACCAAATTTATATTATAAAACACCGACATATATTATTTAAGGATTACTTGTGCATTTAATATTTAAAATAAGTTTAATTCAAATATTAAATACACAAATATTCTATTAAATATTAATCGACTTTAACCGGTACAACAGTATAAAATTTGTGATATAAAACACCAATATATTATTTAAGGATTACTTTGTGCATATAATATTTAAAATAAATTTGATTTGAATATTAAATACATAAATATTTTATTAAATATTTAATATTTAAAATATTTTATAAAATATCTGTGTATTTAATATTTAATTTCATAAATATCAAATATTTATATATTTTAATTCAAATATTAATCAACTTTAAATTTCATTTTATACTCATTAATTTTCACTAACAAAGTAATCCTTAAATAATATATGTTAGTGTTTTATATTATAAAATTGATATTGGATCTTTTTCAAGCTTAAGGTCATGGGTTCAATCCCCTCATGCTAAATCCTATTAATGTTGCTTCTTTCTATTGTTTCTTACCAACCAGGTAGTGACATTAATCCTCATAATTTTGTTTCTTTCCATTGTCTCTCACCAATCAAAGAATAATATGCGTCACCACCTGATTAGAGAGGAATGTATAATAAATATTTAACAAAAATAAATTAAAAATATAAAATTAACCATCCAGTCGAGTGATGACGCGTGTCATCATTGGATTGGATGGTTAATTTTATTTATTAATTTAAAATTATTATTAAATTAAAATAAAAAAAATTATATGAATTGAATGTATAATTTAACAAATGTCACTTAACTAACACATCATTGTCATTAACCTTCTCTGTTAGGATTTTAACGGATCAAAGAAGCAAGTACAATGCTCCAACAATAATTGTTTATCTAGAGAGAAACTGGACAGTATTTTTACAAACAAGAAGACAATGAGAAAAGAAAATATGGGTATTCACCTTAAGAAATATAGGCAGCACTAAGCAAAGCCTTCCATACTCATCTGAGGCAACTATAGAATGCCACTGCCACAATTTCAGACTACTACTTTAATTGCACCAACTTCATCAATTTTGGAGTTTCTTTGCTGCAAAGAGAAGATAACCGGTTAGACTGCTCCTGAAAGAATGATCGACCTATCATGAATATAGAAGATAATCTGACATAACTGAATGATGATGCACATACGATTTACCTTACTTTTTTGTCTCTGAATGGCACGATCTTCGTCTCCGTCGTGCTTCCTCTTCTGAAAGTATATAAATTACAAATAATTTGATTTGGAATTCCATTTAAACTAAAGGGGGTGATCAAAACAGACAACAATAAATCAGTAAAATTGCTTATCTTTAATCTAAAAGAAACAATGCCATTCTTGTACAACGAGCATATAAATAGCTTCCAGTATACTTGGGGACAAACAAGTAATCAAACAATAGCTACAAGAGGCAACAAACATCCAACCAACCTTCTCATGGTGCCTTTTTAAGTGATCAGCACCAGAATCATGATGCTCACTTCTATCCTTCTTTTTCTCTTTGTCTTTATCTTTACTTTGATTTTTATCTTTATGACGGTGTTTGTGCTTCTTATTATGATCCTTATTCTTATCCTTATCTTTGTCTTTGTGCTTTTTATGCTTCCTGTCTTTATCTTTGGCTTCACTCTTTGAATTCCCGGCAATCGTAGGAATCCCTTTTTCACTCTACAAAATAAACAGATGTTAAGAACTCCAACTGAAGTTATGATTATTCAAGGAAAAAATGTCAATAAGAATAGTAAACATAGTAGTACCACTATATATTACAGATTTACTAAACAATGGATATATGACTAGGATCACCACTCAGATTAAGAAACTTAAATAAGGGTAAGCTCAAAGCAGTAAATTTCTTACTGCTGGCAATGCAACTGGAGTGGTTTCTCTCAGCTGGAAAGCCTCCTTAAGAATATCAAGGTCAAAAGGCAGCATGCGTGCATTAGAATCCCTGTAACGGGATGTATTCCGAATAAGCTGGTCCAACTGCATCCCTTCTCCTTTTCTAATTTCGGCGTCTCCCACGACATTATAAAGATAATGTGTTTCTGCAATGGACAAAGGAAGAGGTCTCTTGCAGAAAAAGTCACGGTGAGGCAACAACTTGTAGTGAGTTATAAGATCAACAGCACCACAAAGTTCCCTAGGTCCTATTTGTTCATATAAACAGATTTTTTTTCAGTTGAAAAGAATCATATAAAATGCAAAACAAAACAAATTTACATGATCAACAGATTCTAAATAATCAATCAAAAAGTTCAGATGCTATTTAGGACCAGAATTGGTGTCAGTAGTCTACGGATTTTCAGTGAGTTACATGCATTTGCAA
Source organism: Abelmoschus esculentus (assembly GCA_035048815.1). NCBI lineage: Eukaryota > Viridiplantae > Streptophyta > Magnoliopsida > Malvales > Malvaceae > Abelmoschus > Abelmoschus esculentus. Next base: position 4,540,418 of record JAUCBN010000038.1, read on the forward strand.
CATGCATTGTGTCTGACTTTTGCATAATTCGAGTAACTTAGCTAGAAAGAAATAGAGTGGATGGTGTTATGCTAATGTTAGGTAATCTGATGATTAATTTATATAGATGAAATGCTTTATTTATTTTAAAACCCTTTAGATTCTTGTATGGCGATAGTTTTAAAGCTTATATATATATATACATATAACAGATGGTTTATAAAGAAATATACCAAACAAAACACTTATATGCATGCGGCTCAAACACTTTAGACTGATACATTATATATTACTGCATAACAGTGCCAAACCATAATGACACAGACAATCCCAAAGCATTATCTTTTATGGGGGAAAATAAAGTCATGAAACTTATTGGTATTAAAACTTAACATCAGTTTATCTTACAGAAGAACTGTCATACGATGAAGCAGTGTCTGAGCCACAAATATGCACATGATGAAAAGGAAAACGAACTAAGGAAGAAAAAGAAGGGACCATGGGAGAATCAGAATTAAGGCCTAAGCTAAATGAAACAAAAGCATGCTCTCAAAATCCTTTTATGTCTCATATAGATGCTCAATGCAGTACAAAGGTTATTTACTACAACGCTTGGTCAAGATTTTGATCCTTTTTTCATGTTTGATTTTTTTTTTTTTTTTTGAATTTAAAACATCAAATGGTAAATACAAAATACTCTTTAAAAATTGTTTATTTTTTAGAGCAGGCTTACAAGTTACAAACAGCAGTAGATTTTTGTCGTTGCAAAAAAAATCATCTAAACTACAAATGAAGTAAAAAAGAACTATTAATCATACATTCACTTAGTTACATTAATTAAAATGAAATCAATAAAGTGTCTTTTCTTTTGAATATGAGATCAATAAAGTTGGCAGGAAGACTTTTGCTTACATTTAGGAATCTTCAAAATGAAAGAAAAGTGGATGTCTTTAGTAAGAGATGACAAGAGAAACAACCGTCAAAGTCAAAACAATCCATTTGGGCAATCAAAAATTAGAAGAAACGCTCATTTTACATCTTGTAACCATTCATTAAGTCTTTAAAGAATGAGAAAGAACAAGCCAATATGATAATGGAGCATTCTAGATTTTAGTTAAATTACTTATCTTAGCATGTTTTTCTTTATGTTTACTGTTTTATTTTATTTATTGGGTTATTTTATTTATCAAGTGGCAATGTAACAAGCAGCATGTCATGTCTTAATGAGTTTGAACCATGTGTATCAACTATCAAGGGCTATCATTAAAAGCTGCAGCATCTACAATATTTTAACCTACTTGGATATTTCTTATTTCTACTTCTGCACAATATAAAACAATATGGCTGAGACATGCACAATTAGTTGTTAGCACCAGAAGTTAGTTTTAACCTAAAAAAGAAGAGGCCGACATGGTCAGATATCATTAATTACAACACTCAAGACTTCTAATTCCTTTTCTTTGGTTTCCAGTTAAACTTGGAAGTAAAATAAATACAATCATCAAGATATGAATGGTACACCAGAGGAGAAAGTTATAATATACAGAAACCAAATAGCAGACCAAAGCCTATCTCAACCAAACAAATGCAATGAGAACTTAAAAATATAATAACTAAACCAACATTCTATACATAGTACCTCCTCCAAATTTCTTGCCTTCAGCATCCATGAGTAAATGGTTCATGAAACATGTATCATTGCATTGAGTTATCAACTGCAATTTTCGAGCCAAAGTCAAGGAAATTTTCCATAAAAATCAAGTAAAAACATTTGTCAAGGTTAACATATATTCAAGCAGATGTTTGATAACTCAAACACAGACTTGAATATGGTGTAGAAACACCAACTTTCCCAATTTCAAGCTAAAGCCACAAGCAAGCCTATAATGAGTACACTTTGTTTTCCAATTTGCTCTTCATGAGCGCAAAACTATCACCTTACAACTTTTAAGTTCCATAGACTACTTTCACATCAAATATATGCCTTCCCTATGTAATAAGTAATTTCTTTGACATCATGTTTCTTACATGGTAACCAAATACCCTTTCATTTCAGAACAAAAAACAATACAGTTGCTAAACTGGATTAAAATTCAGGATAAGGATAGCAAAGCACCAAGAGCCTCAGAATTCCACAATAAACTTTATGAGAACACCTTTTTATTAATTTCCGATGTGATTTAATTAATAAGTAAGCTAACTAATAGCATACTTAACTTTAAAAACAAATGCTAAATTCCATATTGATTGTAACAAAAGTTTCCAAGAGAAGCCATGACCTTTTCATTGACTGAAAAACTAAGATTAGCTCAGACTTCACCTCCACAAATTTTCAAATTATAAAAGGTTTAGTTAGTCAGTCATATCTAGTTTTGCTACTAAATTCGCTCCAACCACTAGAGAGAAGAACCTTTACCCATGCTTCTTCACTTTTCACATAACCAACTAATATTCTAATGTCGGGAAGGCCAAATTGACAAACTTAAATTAACTTGTTCATAGTTTTCGATGAAAATTGAAAACAAACATAAATGACAGTGTCCGAACTCCGAACAAATTACTAATTCTAAAAAGAAAGAAAGAAAGAATTAAGGGAAACCCATCAAGATTTACATTAAAAAACAAAATCATAAAACGAAACCAAGAACACCTCAACCGTTGATCAGCGCAAAGCCGCAGAGGAACTTTTTTTCAGATCAGGAGAAAAAGCAGAGCACAAGAAATTCAAACTCTTTTGCCTTCCTCCTGTAAATTCAATCCTTCACGCTTCAATACAAGTAAAAGAAAACCTGCGAGTAAATAAATTCAAATTAAAAACAGAAACCGCGCAAAATTAAAAGACAATTAAAAAAGAGAAAGGGGGAGACATTGACCAGAGCCTGAGCGAAATGGATTGAAATTGAAAGGGGGTGAAGTGAGTGGAAGTTTAGACCCCGTAAACCGTATGAAGTTGGAGAGATTTCAGGAGCAGGCAATGAAAGCGATTAAATCTTACATTTTTAGGGTTCGAAGAGGACGAACGACGAAGACTTGCCAAGTTTTTTTCCCTTTTCGAAGATTTACCAAGCTTGCAATAATTGTTATGATGTTGATGTCTGTTATGTGAGTACTTCTATGAAGAAAAAAAATATTTTAATTGGTGGGATTTAAATACTTAAATATATTTAAGTTAATGTATTTTTGCATAATAATTTAGCCTTGATAGTTAAAAACGGCTTTTATTTTTAGAGGTTATGAATTCGACTATCAATAATGATAATTTAATGTTTGAGCGATTAATGTCTAATGGTTGAGATAGAGATGGGCACGGGTCGAGTCGGATCGGATTTTCGGTCCACTCGCACCCGACCCGAAAAATTATACCCTCCACCCGTCACTCGACTCGACCCAAGTTTAGGGTGAAAAAATCTGACCCGACCCGACCCGAATCATTAAAAAATTAAAATTTTAGGGATTAAACTGTAAAAAAATAAAATTTAGAGATCTAATTATAAAAATATTTAATTTTAGTGATCTAATTGTATAAAAATATATAAAGATGGGTCATTATTGTAAATATCCCTAAAATATATATGAGAAAATTACATTATTAGTCCCGGGTCGGGTCGGATTTTTTCCACCCTAAAATCGACCCGACCCTAGACCACCTTTGAAAAAAACCCGACCCGACTTGACCGAACCCAAATTTTTCATCAAAAAATCCGATCCGATCGTACCGGGTCGGGTCGAAACCCGTCGGGTTCGAGTTCCATGTCCATCCCTAAGTTGAGAGCATACTCTAGAACAAATACTACTGTAGCACTATAGCTAATTTAAAAAAATAATCTAACGTATTTTTTGATTTATGATTCGAATTTTATTAAAAAACATTCGACAAAATAATTTTGAATACGAGTACACGTACTAATGTTACGTGACTTGTACCTCTAACAGGTTTTGGATCGATGGTTATGATGTTATTTACGATGGCATGATATATTTATTTCTTGAGCATGTTTAGACGATTAGTGAAAGGGTCAATTTTGTGTTTAAAATTTTTATTTTTGTGGTAATAGGTTGGGTTTGAAGTTTAAATATGACATTAAATTTTAGGGTTAAAATTTATAATTTTTGAGTTGGAAAAGTTAATTTAAAAATAAAATTATTTTTTTAACTTTGTAATATATTCTTAAAATAATGTTCATGCATGTATAATTATAAAATAATATATTTTTTAAAATATTTATATTAAGAATAAAATTATTTTAAATTTATTATTAATTTATAATTGTTATGTTTGTATATAATCTAAAATATAATCTATATTTTTTAAATTAAATTTTATAAAATTTAATATTTTTATTACAATTTAAATTGATTTATTTAATAAATCATAACATTAACGAATTTAAACATCGTCTAAATTCACTTTTATTACATTACAGTTTTGTTGATATGATGTTTCATTTTTCTTTTTTATTTTAATTAAATAAAATAATTAAATAAATATTTATTTTATAAACTAATATAAAAACATTCTAAAAATTAAATTTATAATATTTATTTAGAATAAAATATATTTTTAAATAACATTAATTTGAAACAAATTGAAAGAAAAATAATTTTAGATTAATTTTAGTATTATTTGACTTTAATTTTGAGATTCTAATACATCTTAAAATAAAAATTAAATTTTATAAAAATACAATATTTTTTTTAATTTTGTTTAGTGGTTAAACAACATGTTTTTGGTGCAAGTTGTTTTTGATTCAAATCTCTATGAAGGGATTTTTGCTTATTTTTAAGGTTGTGAGAATATAACTTAAATACTACTTTGGAAAAAATTATATCATGAGTCAGTCTTACCATGTGTTCATGGATCGACCAATGATAATTACTTACTTCATCAACTTTTTCATGTCATATTTTTTTTCCAAGTGAATCTTCACTTTAAAAATTAAAAAATAATGAGGTGGATGATTATCATTGGTTGGTCCCATAGATGACATGATGGGACTGACCTATGATATAATTTCTCCTAATTTGGAGGATATTTATTAATCTTAAGCCTAACTTAGTGCGGTGGCCGATCCAGACGATAAAATTTTAAAATTTCAAGGTAAATATAGTTGATAAATTTAAAAAATTTAAAGATTAATTTTATAAAAATTTAAAAATAAATGTTTAAACTTTAAAAAATTAAGGGTGAACCTAAACTCACCGTATTTTTTTTATGTGCATCCGCCACTAACTTAATGGTTAGGTGTTGGACCCCTTAGGGTCTCATGTTGGTTGAAAAGATATATAACATGTTGATAAGAAAAAAATGTGATGATGTGGAAAATTAAAAAATTATTATCAAAAATTTAATTAAGTGATTAAAATAGAAAAAAATGATAATTTGATGATTAATAATATATATTTTATAATTATTATTATAATTGTATTGAATATGCTGGTGTGATTATAAGATAATATTTATTTAATATTTTTGGCCTTTAATAACGTATACACCGTGCACATGTGATCACCTGCATGTGAAATATACTTTCAATCATTGGACATTAATCGTTCAATCATTGTATTAATATTATTGATGTTCGAACCTGTGATTATCAGAAACAAAAACCGGTAACCATAAAAAATGAGAACCGTTAATTTAACCGATGATATTAGATAGTTGGTGCTGAGATTACATCTCTTAATTATTAGCATTGATTATTATTGAAATAAAAGAGACAGAGAGATTATTAATCCATCTTTCTATATCAATCGCTTTCTAGGAAAAGGCAGTTGGGAAATTTGTTCGTTAGGAATAAATCCTTCTTTCCATTCTTTATTTTTGTTCATAAGATCTGATCGTTCATTTAGTAATCGTAAGTAGAAAAGTTTCAGATTTTGGGTATTCGGGATTCTCTCAAATCCGAGCAGAACAGATGTCGTACGCTTACCTTTTCAAGTACATTATCATTGGAGATACTGGTAAGGTTTCTGTCATATCTTCCTAAGCAGTTGTTTCTTTCTTTTCAATTCATATCTGGGTCGTTGAAGTTTTGTGATCTTGATTCCATCAAGTTCTGAAACTGGTAGGACTTAGGAGTTTACAATGAAGGGTTTATGTTGAAACTGTAAATTTCTCATCTTTTGTATAATTTGATGAAGCCATTGAATTTCATTAGCATGATAATGTGAAAGCTTTGTAAATGTTGAGACAGTCAAGACTGAAACTGAATTCCTATGAACCTTGCTTGTTACTTTAGTTGCAAATCATTCTCAGTTTGGCCATTTTTGCAATATTGTGTTGCTAAGGATATATTGCAGTCGGGATGGACCTAGGGAGTGTCGGGTGCAGAGGCGTCCCCTGAAAATTTGAAGTTCATCTATTTTATATATTCTAATTTTGTATCCCTAAACTTTTATAATTTTATACTTCTTAGTCCTTACATTTCTAATATATCTTTTTGATAGTTTACACTCCTTATATAAGTGGCGGATCCAGAAAAATATTTCAGAGTGGGCACATATAAAATTTTAAAATTTCAGGTGGGCACGATTCATAAAATTTTTAAAAATTTAAGGACTAATTCATAAAATTTTAAAAAAATTAAAGGCAAATGTATGAATTTTAGAATGTTCAGGACCCTATGTTTCAAGTGGATCCGCCACTGCCTTATATAAAATCCTACGTCCGTCCTTGATTGCAGTGGTATATCCACAGTGTTGAAGTTTGGAAAAGTTTGTGCTATGTGCTATTTTAACGTTCCTATTGATTTTGCAGGAGTAGGGAAATCATGTCTTCTTCTGCAATTCACAGACAAACGGTTTCAGGCTGTTCATGATTTAACCATTGGTGTTGAATTTGGAGCCAGAATGATCACAATTGAGAACAAGCCAATAAAGCTTCAGATATGGGATACGGTTGGTTTTTCCTTTTTTGCCTTAAGCTTTGAAGTGTTCTTGTATGAAGTTACATTCCAATGTAATGTGTCTGTAGATTGTGTTATTGAGCTATTTCTGGTTTGTCCCTGTATGACCATGTCTGAGATCAAGCTTTTTTCAAGTTAAATGGATCTTACTTGTACCTTTAATTTCAAACTTATAGTCACTCGAATATTTGAAAAATACGCGATCGTAGTTGATAGAGGTTTATAATCTTAGTGTTTATTACTATGTTCATTACATTACAACTAGATTTATCACTTAATCCCAGCCTAAGATTAAAATATGAAGCATGCTGTTTCTTTTTCAGATATTGTGCTGAATTCACTTTGTTTTTCCAGGCAGGCCAAGAATCATTCAGATCCATTACAAGGTCTTATTACCGTGGAGCTGCAGGTGCACTTCTAGTTTATGATATTACTAGGTATATATCTGTTCTGTCCAGTGTCCAGAACATTGAGTTTAGTCAAGAAAGTTACATTACATTCTTCGACATGCATATGTTATTCATACAGACAATTTTATGTGTTCTGTTGGCTGCAATAATAACACTTCTACATCTGTATATGATTAATGATTAGGAGGGAGACTTTCAATCACTTGTCTAGCTGGTTGGAGGAAGCAAGGCAGCATGCAAATGCAAATATGACAGTCATGGTTATCGGCAACAAGTCTGATCTGGCTCATAGAAGGGCTGTGAGCACAGAGGAAGGTGAGCAATTTGCCAGGGAGCATGGACTGATCTTCATGGAGGCTTCAGCAAAAACAGCTCAAAATGTAGAAGAGGTCATAACATTTAGTTCTCTTCTTATGCTTAGCTACTTGTTGTGAATATAAATGAGCTTTCATTCTCCTAAATTTATAAGAAGATTGTTGCAGGCATTTCTAAGCACAGCTTCAAAAATCTACAAGAAAATTCAGGATGGAGCTATTGACATATCAAATGAGGTTAGCTTTGTCTCTACTTATAGTTTCCCTACAATTTCTACTCACTCTTTACATCAACTATCAAACTGTTGAGTTCAGCTCACCACAGTTTCTATCCTGCATCCTTAGCATATAGAATTCCATTGAAATCGGCATATATTTCGTATCTCGAATAAAAGTAATACGAATTAGATCGACTGCTCACATGTTCAAGTTCTTCATATTCTTGATCTGTTTTTGCAGTCCTATGGCATTAAAATCGGACATGTAAGTCAAGCATCTAGCTATGGAGGTAGAGATGGCACTGCCTCACAACATGGTGGCTGTTGCAGCTGAAAAATATCATTTTTCAAGCTGAGACTTGTCTATTTGCTTTGTTTGTGGATTTCATAGGTTTGTTGTACTTTTTCTGCTGGTTATGTTGATCATATTACTTTTACAAATAATCAACAGGTTTTACTATTAGATTTACACATTTAATTTCTGACAATTTTTTTAATCAACTAATAGTGATTACAGTAGTATATTCTAACCATTGTACATTGATCGCTCAGTCACTGGCATTACTGATGCTCGAACCCGTGATGTTTAGGAGAAACAACCATTCCTTTAACTACAGAGGCTAAAAGGGTTGTGCAATTCACTTAACTTTTTTAACCGAAAGGTGTTTTAAATTTGATTATATAATCAAATGATAGCTGTAATGTTAATCCGAACTAAATTTGAACGAATAATCATATACTCAATTGAACAAAAATTTTCTTTTTTTCCGTGTCCTTTTCTATACCCAACACTAAAATATTAAATTTTAAGTTTTAACCTTAAAATTTAAATTCAAAGTCTTAAACTTTAAATTTTAAAAATATATCCGTAAATTCCCTAAATTTTAATCCTTATACCTGGCAGTGTTATTTAACCTAGCATCAACTCTACGAAATCATTATAATTTCTAGCCTGATTTGCGTTCATGTTCAGAGCATAATCACAATTAACATTATTAAACCGATTCATCTGCAGGAAATTACCTTGACTCGGACTAATGGAATTGGTTTGAACCGGATAATCCCTCCGGTCTTGAACTGACTGATTTATTGCCAAACCTTCTTCGGATGCTTGGTAATTGGCATAGGACCCAAGACTCATCGAGTCGGGTCATCTGCTTCACAACCAACATCGAGCCTAGAACTTGAAACGAAGACATTGGAGCTTTGCCCCCGGGTCAGGAAGGCCCGTTTCCGCCCCATAATACAAGGAATTATATTATATGTCATCCCATCACGTCATGAGGTCAATTAATTAAATAAATTTATTTAATTAATTTTTTATTAAATTTGTTTTGTAAAGTGAATCTTCATTCGGTAAAAGCTGTTTTTAAATTTAATTTATAATAAATATTAATAAATATTTACTCGATAAAAATGATGAGAAAGAAATTAATTAAATAGATACTTTAATTAGTTAGTCCCATAAATGACGTGATGGAAATGACTCATAATACGATAAACATCGTGCAAGGAAGAGTAGGGGATTTCTAAATTTCCATAGACACTTGTCTAAAAAATTAGATATAATTTAGATAGCATTAAGCCCATTTAAAAATAGGAAATGGGTTTTTGTTGAATTGTTTGAAAATCAAAATTGAAGGTTTTTTTAAAGTTGAGAGATAAATTTAGAATGAGATAATAGTTTGATCTCCTATGTAATTAACTCAATTTTCTTTTTCATTTCTATCATTTTATTTTTGCTTGATAAACGATTTTTCTGGCACGAGCCATCTAGCTTAAGTGGTTAAAGGAACGATTGTTGTTTGTAGAAGTTACGGATTCAAGCATCAATAGTGTCGGTAAGTGATTGAGCGATCAATGTCCAATGATAAGATTAATAAGCTACAATACTCTCTTTTTCAATACAAAATATGTTTTTGTACAAGTTCGGGTCATACTCACTTGAATTGAGTTTTTGAGTCGAATACAAACTCGAGTCATACTCACTCAAACTAAACTTTAACCAAACTTGATCAATCGAACCCGAATAACTTGCGAGTCTGTCAAGCACATTATCACTCCTAGGTGCAATAGTAGTCACAATAAAATATTGATGACCAAATTCTTTTAAAAAAATGTCCCATAAATCAATTTAAAACCTTGAATTTACACAAATAGATGGCCCTGCAATGGAACCTTATTCCAGTTTAATGCTACACATTGTATCTTAGTCCATTTATTGAACCGTTTTGCACAAGAAATACAGAGATTATGGTTAGCATGCAGTACAACTGGTATGTTTATCAAGCCATGAAACTAAGTCACTAAAAACTCTAAGAATCATATCATCTGGTTCACCTTCGAGAAGAGAATGGCCAGCATCCTTGTATATAATGATATTCTTGTCCGAGCTGCTTGATTTCTCGTACAACGCTCGGCTAACAGATGGGTCGGTAACAATGTCGTTCTCTCCATGCAAGATTAGTATTGGTAGTGAAACCTGAAATCATAAATTCAAACCCAGAATCAAAACTGGGTTTATAACATATCCAAGGTAGAATCGGAGCGGTTTATGGGGATCCGATATAAGAATATCCAAGAGTTATATCATCCTACATTTAGAAAGAAAAAGAAAATTCATGTTTAACATCATTTCGGAATAAAATTTGTGTGCTATAGGATCTCATAACAACGAAGAAAGAACGAAACCGTATGATATGATGGAACTCCAGGAATATTGCTAGTGATGTCAAAACAGTATGGTAATTTGGAGACTCCCTATCATGTATGCTAAGCAATATGCATGACTCATCTTCCGAGGTGTACACGAAAAAATTCAGTCTGGATTTGCAGACTCAGCTAAAATGTTCCTGCAAGGATTTGATGATGCTTTGCATATCTGACTTTTAAGGAAAGGGTTCTTGCATGGGTTGGTTCGTATCGAACATTGCACATTATATATCTCTTCAAAAGCATACACTCGGACACAATGTCAAACAGACAAACATGTTTCTCCGAGTTCAGGGTACAAGAATCACAGGCCAAAACAGTGAAAGGGAACAGGAAACCGGGCCAAGATTAGTATTTCTATGTAACAATGTCATTCTCTCCATGCAAGATTAATTTCATTTTGAAAAGTAGATAACAGAAGTAATTAGAGAGCGAAAGGGAAAAGGAAGCTGGACCTTCTCCAGATTTTGTTCTATCTCAGCAGTGATTCTCAACATCTCCAGAGCAGTCCGCAAGCGTGGTTTGTCCTTGTAAGCGATAACATTATAGGGAGTCTATATTGGCAGAAAAAACAGAGATGTAAATATATATATATATATATATAATAGAAGTTTTGGTTATTTATTTAAGCAATACTAAAATGCGGAGAAATGAACGATTACATCATACGGATAATGAAGTGCATAAAAATGCCACAGTTACGCACTTAAGTGTCCTAGAGACATCGTTCATATTTTCCATAAACATTAACTATATTTCAAATCATTCAAATGATCCATAGGAACGAACCAGTTTTCTCTTCTTAATGTCTCTAAATGCCGCCTCCGCCAAATCCTTCTGTGGGACTAACTTTTGTTTTGGAAGAATATTAGCCATGCCGATGAGAATTTGCTTCAGTATCCAGGGTGGAACCATGTCGTCAGCTATCTAAATGAAGAACTCCTATCAATAGAGGTAATAAGAAAGAATGTGTAAACACAATCCTTAAAATGTTTATGCTTAGAACTATACTTTGCACATAGGAGCAACAAGACAGGCACCACTCCAGGCATTGGGTTGCTTTAGGTGCATCTTCAGAGCTACGGCTCCACCCATGGACTCGCCAAAGAGGAAACATGGAAGAGTCCGAAAATCAGGATCTTCTGCAATTGAATTAAACACATGTAGACATCAAGAGCAGTCCGGTAATCAAGTATAACAACGGCAGAAAGTCTTCCTTCAAATAAAATTATGAACAGAACATCATCATTGATGAATAATTTGTATAAGAAAAATGAATTTGCAAAAGAAATAGAAAAAAAAAACTGAACCTTCTTTTGTATTAACATTTAATAGTAACACAACAGGTGAAAGTGGAGTTTCTTCTACACCATATGGCAGAGTAGAGAAATGAGACAAATATGTGAGTGCAATTTTTACCTGAATATATATTTTGATCATGCAACTTACACAGATTACAGATAGGAAAATGTGAGAGAACAAGAAAAACATTTTAGGAATAAATTCACTTCAAATCCACTAACAGATCACAAACAAAAAATCAAATATCTATAATCCTTTTTTTAAGTTTTATTATTATCTTCCTCAAGTTAAGAAGTTTGTTTTCCGTACTCAGTATATGACTGCCATATCAGTGCCGTCTGCATCTTCGTTTTATATGATAATCAAACTCTACCCCATGGAGTGCTGAACCCACAAGTTTCAGGGGGAAAATATTTGTGATGGTTTTCTCCAGGTCATTTTATTACTAGAGTGTTGAGAAATGACTGATGTGTTCACCAACTTATCGTAACTGATAAGACTGGAAGAGCAACATTTGTCATATGCAGGTCAACGAAAATCATTTTTAGACATAAGTTTTAATTGAGAAACCATGCATAAAGCATGATTCCATCGTTTTCCAAGTTCTAGGAGAGATAGTTAATATTAGGTGATTCATGACACTTGAATATTAAATTCAATGCAGAACAAAAATCATTAAGGATCAGATATTGCCAAGAACTCACTCAGGCGCACACACGTGCACACAAAAACAGTGTACTAAAGAAATCAACGAATTTTCCTATCTAGGGGAACTTGAGGTTATATAAGAAAAAAAATTGTAGCAAACCAAGAACTTCTACAGAAAGATGCAAAAATAATATCATTTTGGCCTAGGGTGTGAAAAACACACCTTTAATTTTGGTGTATTGCTCAATCACATCATCCACAAGCCTATCAAAACTGTGAATATAGCAATGAAGACCTTCTGACATGCCAAATCCAGGGTAATCCATTGCAAAAACTCCATATCCATATGATGCCAATTTCCTGGCAATTCCTGCTAACAACATCAAACAATAATTAGGTTCCATTACAACATATGCAAAACTTAAAAAAAAAAAAAACTCATTAGTTACTAGTTCTGAACTACATGCCTTCAGCAAAAAATGTGCAAGTGTCTCCATAGCCATGACAAAAGAACACCATTGCCTTGGGGTGGGAGGCCTCTGGAAGCCAACTTTTTGAGAAAATTTCCAGTCCCCTAGAATTCACCTCATATGACTATACCGCAAAATTCAAAATATTAAGTGATTACGAAGTAGACTATGGCCACTGCAAGTTTAGTTGGCAAAACAGACAACATAGTTATCTATGAACTCCATCAATTGTGTCCAAGAAGGAAAAGAAAGGCATCTGAATAAGCAACATAAGAGACATATTTACAGTGGAGAAATCTTCTTTTAGAGAGAAAAAAAAAGCTTTCCAGTCGCAGAAGGTAATTCTTACTTGTGGATAATCTGGTGGCTTTTCACTTGATATTAACACAATTAAACAGCTAAAATCTTGGCAAGATCATTACTCAAAAAACTATTCATTTGACTATGGAAGATCTTAAGCTTTAAAAATGGGATAAAGAAGAGAGGCTCTAACAAATAAGAGCCTTGCAAATACTAAAGCAAAAAGTGCAAGTCCAAAGCCTTTACCTCCTTCATCTTCAGTCCATTTGGAGGTGTCTGTCAAAACCAAGTAGACCAATCAACATTTACTTAACAACCATTCAAATGTAAAAAAAAAATATCTACTAGTCAAAAATCTCTAGAGAATGTGGTTAAAAGCTCTCGGTTGACACCCTCCCCTCTCCCTTAGGTTGTATGTTTAATACTCATTAGGAGCAAACTTCCCCACCCCTCCCCCCTCCCCCCTCCCCCTAGTTAGGAGTTGTTCAAAATAATTATCTACTAGGCTTATCAAAGCAAAAAGAAATTGAATATGAAAATTGTGTTCTCACATTGACAATTTGTTTACTCAATCTAATAGTCACCCAATTTCCTTCAATTTAAACTATTTTTTCACTCAAACTAATCAACACAACTGAATCATTTTACCATTCACTTAAAAGCATCATACAATAAAATGATATAATGCCCACAAACAATCCTACTTAAGCATATCCATCTTTTCTCCTCAAAACTTGACCGAGCTCATTCTATTACAACCCAATATTCCTTGTAATCCAACCATTCTTATTAACTATTTAACTATATAGCAACTCAACCAAATCCTCTAGACAGCACAAAGAAAACTCATGAAAGAACCAAAAGAAAACCCAAATGAACGAAACCCATCTCAGAGTCATATCCAGAAGAAGATAGGTTTAGATAAATATTAGGAGAATGAAGTTGAAAAGCAATGACCTTGAACAAAATATGATCAATTCCAAGTTGAATATGCTTAAAGGCTTCCCTGGCTCTCCTTCTAGCAGGTGCTTCATCCATATTAGCATCCAAAATCTTTTGCAACTCATCATCCACCCCTTCAAGCTTCAGGGGCTTAGCCATCACTCTGGTTTTTCCTCTCCTCCACTTCAACAAAACCCCTGCCACCAACCACAATTCTATCTCTTTTTAGATACCTATTTGTTTGTTTTGATAGAAAAAAAAAAAGTTGGCTTTTTCCTCTTTTGGCTTTGGTTTCTAGAATTACCGTCAAAAGGATGGATCCGGAACAAGTTTGAAGAATTCAAAGCCATGTGGGTTAAACAGGAATGGAAAGGAAAAAAAATAAATAGATAAAAGCCGGGAAAACAGCATAGAAAATGAAAACGAAAACGTCAGCAACCCAAACCGAAGGGGAGGATTGCAAGAGGGTTGGCTAGAGATTTTTTGTAAAAACATTAGCCCTGCTCAGTTCATAATGACAATCTTTCGAACTTTTTTTAATTCCACGGATTATTCTCATTATGCACATAAAGGAGGAGCTGTATGAGGTGAAAATCTCATGTACGGTTTTGAAACGGAGAATTCTTTGAATCGAATGACGACCGTAACTGATGTCGGCTCAATCCGAAGGAAATTATGCGGAGGCCTTACAGAATTATTATGAAGCTATGCGACTAGAAATTGATCCCTATGATCGAAGTTATATACTCTATAACATAGGCCTTATCCACACAAGTAACGGAGAACATATAACATGCGTCAGTTCAACCACGTCATTTATGAGACCAACCAATGATAATTATTTATTTTATTATCTTTTAATTTTTAAAATAAAGATTCACTTAAAAAAATATGACATGAAAAAATTGATGAAGTGAGTAATTATTATTGGTTGCTCCTATGGACACGTGATAGAACTTACCCATAGTATAATTTTTCGAACATGAGAGATTCTTTGTGGTTTAGTTAAGTTTAAGGTAAATTACACAATTAGTCACTTATGTTTTATCAGCTAATTATTAATTTATATCATTTTGAACTTTATTTACCGTTAATATTTTTGGTGTTTATTTGTTATAACTTTTTAATAAGATATTATATTAATTAGGTTATATTTTTTTAACACTAAAGAAGAGATTAATATGTTGAAGTTTTTAATATTTTAAACTAATTATTGAACGTATTTATGATCTCAATGCGAAGATAAATTTTATTTGAATTTTAAAAATAAAGAGTTAAAAAATTAAAAATAAATTAAATTAACAAGGTGTGCATATAAAGATAACATAAATTTAACTTTTAATAAGAATTTTGTATGATTTTTAATTTAATTAAAATTTTATTTTAAATAATTATTAATTATATATTTAATTCTTAAATTAAATTAACGTTGGTCATAAAGTTTTTTAAAACCACATAAAACTGTAACATTTCAGCATATATTTTAGATAGTCGATAAAAAAATTATTAGATAAATCATGTTTATCAGGTTATTCGTGGTTTCAATCAATTAGATTTGTTCATCTATTTTTTAAAATAAATTATTATTTTTATATAATTATAGAATAAATAATTATTTTAAAATAAATGAATTAAGTTAATTAAATTATAAATATTATAATAAATATAATTCATCTAATAATTTATGTAGTCGTATTTAGAGATGGACATGGGTCGGGTTAGATTATTGGCTCACCCAAACTTGATTCGAATATTTTTTTCAAAAAATCCGACTCAATCCGACCTGAAAATAAATACTCTAAACTCGACTCTAACCCGACCCGACCTATAGAAAAAATAAATTTAAAGACTAAATTGTAAAATAATAATTTTTGGGGACTTAATTATATAAAAAATATAATTTTAAGAACTAAATTATAAATAAAAATAATTTGATAGAATTATAAATATCTCTAAAAATAATTATAAAAAAATTACATATTTAGTCTCGGGTCGGATATTTTACACCCTAACCCTGGACCCGACTCAACCCGATAACACTTAAAAAAAATCATACGATCCAACTCAATCTAAACTCAATTTTTTATCAAAAATTTAATCTAATCAAATCAAGTCGGATTAAAAATTAATCTATCAGGGTACTAGAGGGTTAGAGAAAATCAGAACGTTACACTTTCTCTGTCTTTTCCCTTGTTCTTCTTAGTTCTTCCCCACTATGCCCTGCCCTTCTTAACCTTATTTTGTCTAAATCTCAGCTTAAAAGTCCAAAACCTCCTTCACTGCCTTCCAAGTGAATTTACCAAAAAAGACCAAACAGATAGAGATAATTACCCAGTCACAGACAAAGCAAGAAGCACCTCAGTTCCCACTTTTCTTAGTATATTCTTTCAATTTTCTTTAATTAATTCATATAAAAGTTTAGATACAGAACCGATTGCTTCAGCTGTGGCTTTAGATCTCACTCATTATTTTTTTTGTCAAATTTTCAATCTCTAAATCCACCAACTTTCCAGGGAGAATCTCCACGGAAAATGGCGACACTACACAAATTCAAGCTTTTAGCAACGCAGTGCGCCGTAGCCGGAAGCCCAGGTCGAAGTCCTACAACCAGCCCAGTTGTCCATCTCCGCCGTCGCAAAACCCTTCGTATGTTCCTCAACCGCTCTTCTTCCACCGGTCGCCGTCGTTTTCACAGAGATCACGAAGCAAACAACTTCGATCTTCCACCTCCAGCGCCTCCAACTACTTCAAACACCGACAACAAGAAAAACTCCAACGGGAAACAAGGCAGGCGAAAATTGAAGGAACTCTTCGTGGCATCGCCGCCGTTTGAAGAGAGAGAGAATAACAATAAAAACTGTGAAGAAGAAGAAGAAACCGTAGATCTGTTACCAGGTACCGTTACTTCCGGTGACGAACTTTCAAATCGGAGCTCTGGTTCTCTGAGAACTTTAACAGCGTCGTTCCGGTACAGATTATTAAGGAGAGCTTGGCGACCGATGCTGGTCACAATTCCAGAGTAAAATTAAACTATCAATATTTTTTAAAAATTTTGGATTAAAATTTAAAATTATGTGAAAAAAAATGTAGTGTTTTTTTTTATATATATAATTGAATTTCTGGTGCGATTTCCTTGCGATTTCCGGTTTTGATTTAATTTTTGAACAGTACAAAATTGAATTGAAATTTTGTACGTTTTGTTTTTGGAGAAAACAGCCTGCTAGTATGCGCTTGTCTCGTCGATGATGCTAAAGTGAGCCTGCCACTGCCAATTGTTTTGGAAGTACTGTAAATCACATCAACATGCTATAAAGCGCCTTTGTTTTAGATTTTGTAAAATAAATTAAATAATAAAAAGGTTTTTATTTCTTTTTAATTTGCACACAAATTTATAAAAACTTTATCAACATGCTATAAATGCATGGTTGCTACATAAGCCGTTTTTACATGACTTTATATAAAACAGTGCTATGTATTCAGAGGTGAGCGTTCGAACGAGTCAATTCGAGTTAAATTTTTTTGAGTTATTCGAGTTCAGTTAATGTATTTTATAATTTATTTTGAATTTTTTAATTTAAGTCGGTTTTAATAAGTTCGAGTCGATTCATTTTTTTAAGTTTGTGTATAAATTTTAATTGTAACTACTATTTATAATATTATAGTACATTTTGATTCTAATTTAAACGACTTTCTCTTTATATCTACATACATATATTTTTCATATTATTTTTTACATGTATAAATAAGATTTTAAATTATTATTATCAAATATATTAGGTATAAATATGTAATTTCATTAAATTATGAGCCTCGTTAAAAACATTTTCTTATTTAAAAAATGTCAAAACAAGATAAAAATAATGATAAATATATAAATTAAAAAATATAAAATAATTAACATAATTTAAATAATATAAAAATAAAAATTATATTAAATAAAATAAAAAATAAATATGAAAAGTAACCATATTATAAAGAAAAGAAAATTAAAAATTAAAATAAAAAATAAAAAAGACAAAATTAAAATAAAACTACATAGACTATATATGTAATTAAACCCTGAAAATTTTTGAAGTTATTCAATTTTTTAAGAAATTCGAACTTTAAAAATTTGAATTTGACTCAAAATCAAAAAATTTTAGAGTTATTCGATCTTAAATAATTCAAAATTTAAAAAAAAAAATCAATTTTTTCGAATCAAATCGAATTTTATTTACTCTTAACTACACATGTAACGATATTAATAGTTTTGAATAAAAATAACAGTTTAGGTAGATTTAAAAGTTGTATATTTGTTCTTAAATTTATAGTTTTCGAATCCATCAGGGTCAGTGAGAGCGTGGATTTTTGTTAATAAGACGTGCAGTCGATAGGAGTCATGAAGACAAAGATACTTAGAAATCAAGAACTGTTTAGAAAAGATGGGCAGCTGACGAGGATGAGGGATTGGATGGGGTCCAGTTTAGACTGAAATAGGGTCTTTTACGAGAAATTATATCATGGGTCGGTCCCACTACGTCATCTATGGGACCGACCAATGATAATCATCCACCTCATTATTTTTTAATTTTTAAAGTGAAAATTCACCTGGAGAAAAAATATGACATGGAAAAGTTGATGAAATGGGTAGTTATCATTGGTCGGTCCCATAGACACGTGGTGAGACTAACCCATGATATATTTTTTCGTCTTTTAGGTTGTTTAGTATATATTTTTTAATAAAATTATTAGTAAGATTATATTTTTATATTCATCCTCCACCGTTAAGTTTAATAGTTGTTTTAATATAAATAATGATATGATTAAAATAATTAAATAAAATTTTCGTTAATGAAATATTTTTTTTAATTTTATTTAGTATTTATTTTGATTTGAAATAATTTAAATAATTTGAAAAATGATTGTCCTTTTTCACCTTCAATTAACTTCGTTACTGCTCGTAATTAGGGGTGAGTAAAATTCGACTCGACTTGAGACGAAAATACTCGATTCGTTTTGACTCGACTTGAAGTTTCATACATTTGACTCGACTCAAAAAAATTTAAATAAATTTTTTTGCATTAACTAATTTGTTGACTAGAATATGGGTGTTTAACGAGTTAAGCAGCTCAAATTCGATTCGATTAAAACTCGATAAATATTTGATTTGGATTAGTTCATCTCGAACTCGACTCGATAATCATACCCCAAACATTTATTTTGTTTTGTTGTTTTCGCATTAACTAATTCGTTGAGAGTAGAATAGGGGTGTTTAACGAGTTGAGCAGTTCAAACTCGACTCGATAAATATTTGATTTGGATTAGTTCAACTCGAACTCGACTCGATAAGTTCGAGAGCAACTCATTAATTTTTAAATTATTTTTTAATAATTAATTTAAAATAACTTTATTCAAAAAATAAATTTAAATAATAATTATTAATGTGTGAGTTGTCACTTTAATTTTAATATGCTACTTTGATATACTTATGAATTGTTACTTTTGAATTTATACTTCAAAAATGTTTTATACACTCTTTTGATATTTTTCGTTAAATTTATTAATTTATGTTAATATTAAGCCTCGTATGATATTATTAAATTTTATTTTTAGTTAAAAATAAGGTAAGTTTTTAGTGAGCTTAACAAGCAACTAGTCGAGTTGAGTAACAAAATATTTTAACGAGCTTAACGAGTTGAATCGAATAACAAAATTTTATAACGAGTACAAGTCAAATAATGCCCAACTCGCAATCGACTCGTTCAATAAACACCCTAAAGTAAAACTTTTTATATCGAAAGAAACTAATACCATGGCCCCAAAAAATAAAGAAATAAATACCGTTATCATTGTGATTTAAATTTTGAATTAAAATTTAAGTTCTAATAAATATATTACCATCTTCGCTAACAAAATATTTTTTTGATATTTTATATTCATTAGTCGAAGGTTAAATTATCAAGAAATAAATTAAAAATATTATAAAAATAGACAAAAAATGTTTTCTATATAGAGTATTATGGTCAAAATATAATTCATTTAATTTTCGTTTAATTTTATTATATTTATTTTTCATATTAGTTTTTTAGTGTTTGAAGTGCAATTTTTTATACTTATTTTTACTTTAAATATAATTCAATATATTTCTTTTGTTCAAAAAATATTTCATTGGAATTTAGTTTAATTCTCACTTTATTTCCTATATAAAAATGATTTAATTTCATAACTTATGTATAGGGTTGGGCACAGACCCGAACCCGACGAATTCCGATCCGACCCGATTCGAACGGGTCGGATTTTTTAAAAGAAAATTCGAATTTGGATCGGGTCGGATTTTTTAAGAGTAATTTTAGGTCGAGTCAAGTTCTGGTTTAAGGTGGATGGGCCGAAAGTCCAACCCGACTTGACCCGTACCCATCTCTACTTATGTCTTGACCATAATTATGCTTAATTTATTTAAAAAATCATAATTCATCAAATCATAATATTGTAAAAAAAACATAAAAAGAAAAGACTCAAATTTTCTTCTTCCAAAAAATCTGAGGTTTAAAAATAGAATTATTGCCATTTTATGAGTTTTTATATATATATTTTTTAAATAATTTAGGCATAAAGATAATTTTCACCCTTAACGTTTATAATTTTTGTCATTTTGGCCCTTATTCTTTTTTGAGATAAATTTAACCCTTAACCTATGTCTTTTTAACAAATAACTTATTTTTTAACTACCATTATAATTGAACCGTTAAAAATTTAATAATGATAACTTGTCATATATATGTGATAATATATTTTAAATGACATAGAATATAACCTATTAAACACATACATATATATAGAATATAATTTTATTCTAATCTAAAAATATAAAACAATTAAAATTCAAATTCAAATAAAATATTAAAAATTAAAAATTAAATTTTTATTCATTAAAAATTAATTAAATCTAAAATAAAAGGCTACTAAATATTTTCAACCTTAACTATAGTAAAATCAAAATTTTATCTAAAAAAGTATGAACATAATCTGAAAAGAAAGGGTTTTGTAGAGTTTGTTACCGGTGAATCAAAGATAAATGATTTTGATAATAATCAATTGGATTATTATTATTATTTTAGTTTAGAATTTAGGTATTTTATTTTTAATCTAAATCTGATTTTTAGGGTTTTATAAAGATATTTTAGTTTAGTTAGGGTTGAGAATATTTATTAAATTTTTGTTTTGGATTTAATTAATTTTTAATATTTTATTTAAATTTTAATTATTTTATATTTTATACTGAAATAAAATTATATTCTATATATATGTATATGTTTAATAGGTTAGATTCTATGTCATTTAAAATATATTAGTATCACATATATGACAAGTTATCATTATTAAATTTTTAACGGTTCAGTTATCATGGTAGTTAAAAAATGAGTTATTTGTTAAAAAGACATAGGTTAAGGGCTAAATTTATCCCAAAAAAAGAATAAGAGCTAAAATAACAAAAATTATAAACGTTAAGAGTGAAAACTATCTTTATGCCAATAATTTAATACTTCCCTTTTTTCTTTACATGTGCTAGATTCATATTCGACCACATGACATTTTCAATGGAAAATATTACTCTAATAATGTAGAAGACAAAATGATAATACATGATATAATTAAAAAGTAATGATCATATTTTTCTGGTTTAAGTGATTAAATTCGTTTAATTTTATTTTTTAAATGAATAAATAATTAATATTTTTATTATGTCCAGTTTTCTATTTCATAATATTTTTATCAGATATTTCAAAAAAAATATTAATTAAATAAATGTAAATCAGATTTATTATGAAAAAAATCTCTATTTCATTATTCATGATGGTTATAAAACCCATCTAATCCTCTGTTTACTCGACACATTCATATAATATATTTATAAATATTAATTAAATAAATATAATATAAAATAGTTGTCATTCGCACTCACACTATATAAATAATATTATTTTAATATTATTGTATTTTTTAAAAAAACAATAATATATAAAATTAAATGTTGCACAATACAAAAGTTTGGAGTAAAAAATACTAAAATTTATCGTAAAAGATAAAATAACCAAAATAACATATAAAAATTAATAAATATAAATATTATATGTATATATATCATAAATGTTCTAAGACAAGTTAATATAAAATTTTTTAAATTTAAATTAGATTTAAAGTGATATATTAATTTTTTTTATTTTTCTTGAAATTAATCTCAAACTCAATTATATATATATATTTATTGAATTTTTCAATAATATCTTAAAACAAATTAATATAAATTACCTTAAATTTCACTATAATATAAATTAATATCGTATTTTTAATAATATTTTTAATAATATGTTATAAGATCTGATGAAGCAGGTATAGATGACGTACAGTGAGTGATGATAATGCGAAGCAGTGAGAATAGACCGAGACCTAAATTTTAGATTCAATCTCGGTCTCACCGAAATTAATACTAGAGAAAAATCTACCAAACCTTACCAAGAACCGTGTAATCAGATTTTTTTCTCACCCCTAATCTCACCCTTTCTTTCTCCCGTAGGAAAAAAATACTAAAGTAACCTAACAATCCAAGGAAAAGTCCAATAAAAGACTCCTAAAGCTTATTATTTTAGCCCAACCACGAAGCATATATCTCGGTTAAATTCGATTCTCAAATTTTAAAATTTAATTGATTACATCATAATTCGAAGGTCAAAATTAAAATATACATATCATTTTTATGAATATATTTATTTATGGTGGATATCCATATATTAAGTTAAAGTTTAATGAGCTTTATTATTGGGGGTTTAATACCCATTGGAATTAGGGTTTCCATCTTATGCTTATAAATATAGACTTTTGGACAAAACATTATACACAATTCTACTTTGAGAATATAATAAAAGTTTTTCTTTTGTCTCTCATCTTTGTTCACTTATTTTATTCTTATTCTTTACTTTATTCACAACACGTTATCAGCACGAGACTCTAACCAACGGAGGTGTTTATCGTTCGAATCTTGAAGGAGTTATTGAAAAGAATTTGTTACTGGCATAAATCAAAAATAAGTTCTTCTCCCTCAATTATATTTTAATTATCGTTTATTTCTCTCTCTTGATCTTTGATTTGATTTTTAATTTATTAAAATCTTTGGTTGTTTGATGTTTGCGTAGCGATAAAGTGGCACAAATACTGTGGTTCTTATTGACAATTCCCGAAAAAGATTTTAACAAGATATTGGTAACTAAATCTACCATATAGTGAAAAGTTCGGTATGTTTTACTTATTTAATTTGAGATTTTTGTCTTTATTATAACCAATATTTGTTTATTTTATTATTACGATGAAAGTTTATATTTTTAATCATGTTCAAAGTATTATATGATATTGAAACAAATATTAAACCTTTAATTAATTAATATGTTCTTTGTTATGTTGGTTTAATCCGAGTATATTGGCTGAACATCCCGTTCTGCGAGGCTACTAGTCTCAAAGGAGGTTCTTTTTAAAAGACCTTGTGGACTGGTTTAACAACACCACGTATAAGGATTAAATTTTTATTCCTTGTATGTATTGTATATATATTGGTTGATCAATTACTATTTAATAGTATGAATATTATAAAGTTTATATTTGCTTGAAAGCAATAATATTTTTATGTCGAAAAAACTCGACTATAAACTTCTTCCAAGTTCAAGTTACAAAAATCGTCTTGATCAAAGAATTTTTATGGGAAGCATTCCCTGAAGTGAATGCATGCATGATGCTTATTCCATGCAATTATTGAATTTATGACATTCCTTAAAGTGAACGTAAGCATGATGATTATTTCATGCGATTATTGGATTTATGACATTCCTTGAAGTGAATGCAAGCATGATGATTATTTCATGCGATTATTTGATTTATGTCATTCCCTGAAGTGAGTACAAGCATGATGTTTATTCACTGCGATTATTAAATTTATTTCATTCCTTGAAGTGAATGCAAACGTGATAATTCACTATATGGTTAGTGAATAAAACTTAATTATGTGCAAGAGTATCACTGATGAGGATATGTTAGAAAAACATGCTTCACTTTTCACACATTAATATTGTCTTATAGACACAATATCATATAAGGGTTTTAAATACCTATCAGTCTCCGCTCCATTCCCTGAAGTGAATGTGATATTTTATAGGAGAATGAATAAAAGCCACATTAGTAATTGTGATTACGATTGAGGTCATAAAATAAACATGGATAAGATGATTCTTTTGAGAATGCTTATATCCACTAGAAGTGGAATTATAAAGATGACAAGAATGATAAAGATCATATCAAAATCTTTATGTTATCAATGTGATGGTACAAACCATTGATATCGTACTTGTCAAACGCCAAAGTATTATAGACTTTATCCATAATTATGAATGATAAATTAAAGAAAATATAAACATATTTTCTTTGTGACGAAAATAATGGCGTTATTGATTCAACTCAATTGGATATTGATAATTTTCTCATAACCCTTTTAAGGGAATAATTCACCATTTATTTCCTTTATAAATTCTAAAAGGAATAATTGATCTTTATTTTATTTTGTTTAATGTTAATTTATTTATTTATGTTAATTTATTATTTATTTATGTTAACTTACTTTATATATTATTTATTTATCTTTTATATTAATTTTTCCTTTAAAAGAATATGATTACTTCCGGAACAAAATATGCAATAATTTATGGCGATTTATGCTTAGCAGACAGTGCATGTACTCATACAATATTTAAGTATAAGAAATATTTTCCTATTTAAATACAAGGGAAATATGAGTACTGTATCTCAAAGTACTAAAATATATGTGCTTCGGAAGAGCTCTTGAGAGCTTATCTTTGATCCAATTTGATATGATATGCTATTTTTTTAATATTTTTTCATTCCCTGAAGTGAATGGTACAAAGAACATATTTTCATTTTTCGAAGCGAATGAAATAAAGCACGTATTAAAAGGTGCATAATTATGCATATTTTCCCATTTTAAATGCAAGAGAATAATATGAGTACTATATCCGGAAGTACTATTATCACAGAAAGAGACTTATTGAGCAAATATGTTATTTGCCAAATGAGACTTTATCTCATATTTAAAGTGCATTATGCTTGTTGAGCAAATATGTTACTGCCAAATGAGACTTTATCTCATATTTATAGCGTATTATGCTCGTCAAAGTCGCAAAGAGACTTATTGAATTTTAAAGATATTTGTAGAAATATATTGAGAATATTAGTCAAGGGGATGCTGACTATCTCAATATTACGAGTATAACTAAAGGCAATAATGAAATCTTAGCAAAATTACATGCATTGTCATCCATATTGTACTATATAAGAATTAGTATAAATTGAAGCTCATGTTATTGTAAACTAGATGTTTACTGATAATTTTATTTGGCATGACGAGTTAGACCATCCCGGTTCAATTATGATGCGAAAAATTACTGACACTTTCACGTGGTAATTTATTGAAGAACTAGTAGTTTCTTTAAGGTAATTTTTTATATGATACTTGCTATGAAAGCATTTTGATTATTCAATCTTCAACAACTATGATAGAGTATAAATCTATTAATTTTTTAGAACGGATACAAGGTGATATATATGGGCTCATACACCTTTCATACAGTCCATCTAGATATTTTACGACTTTTATCGATGCATCGACTAGATGGTTATATGTATCCTTGTTATTAACTCGCAACTTGGTATTTGCGAGGCTATTTGCTCAATTGATAAAATTATGAGCATATTTTCCAGATTATTTTCTAAAGACAATCATTTTGTGACATGTAATTTTACATGTAGTATCACAAATTCACATCAAGCCAACAAATGATCATAAGTTCTCCTATTATAAATGGTTTTTGGTCAGGAATCAAATATTTCTCATCTTAAAACTTTTTTGTGTGCGATATATGTTCTAATTGCTCCACCACAACGCACAAAGATGAGTTTTGTTGGGAATATGTATCAGATTGAATATCTTAAGCTTCAGATTGAATATCTTAAGCTTCTGATAGGGAATTTATTTACAACCCGATTTATTGACTATCATTTTAATAAGTTAATTTACCCAACATTAGGGGGAGAAAATAAATAGTTGGGGAAAGAAATAAGTTGGAATGAATTATCATTTTCTCTTTTTGATCCACGTGTTACACAATGTGAACTATAAGTTCAATGGATAATTCATTTAGCAAATCAATTACTAGATGATTTTGCTGGCTCTAAAAGAGTGACTAAGTCACGTATACCAACTATGAATGTTCCGATTAAATTTGATGTCATGGAAGGACAAATTCTAGTTGCTAATAAGTCTAACTTACGCTTAAAGCGTAGTAGACAAGTAAGTTCCAAAGATAAGAGATCCTCGAAAAAGAAAAAAAAGTTATATTTTATGATGGTCTGATCGAGGAATCAATGATATGAAAATCTCTAGAAGAGATTAAATGGTCTCCCATAAAGACATTAACATGACTCAGGTACCTGATAATAAAGAGATCTCAATAGATTATGTCATGTCTGGTAATAAGTGGAACTGAAATTAAAGTGACGTTGTTAATATATTTGCATGCAATATAGCACTAGAGATTTTATTTGATGATGTGGATTATGAATTATCGTCAATTGGACAATGTAAACAAAGAAATGATTGGCCAATATGAAAGAGGCAATTGAGGCGAAACTAAAATCTCTTTTGAAAAGAGAAGTATTGAAGCCTATAGCCCGTACGTTGAAATGTGTAAAACTCGTGGATATAAACGAGTCTTTGTGAGAAAGAGAAATCAAAAAGGGGAAATCATGAGATATAAGCTCATTTGGTTGCACAAGGATTCTCACAAAGACATGAAATTGATTATGAGGAAAATATATTCCTCGGTGGTGGATGCAACTACTTTTAGATTTTGATCAGTCTGACAATAAATAAAATTACTCGATTTCTGCCTAATGGATATTGTTACATCATATTTAAATGGGCCTCTTGACAGTAATATTTACATGAAACTTCCGGAAAGATTTAGATTTCCATAAGCAGTTTATTCAAGTTCTCGAGAACATTATTCAATCATACTGAATATATCTTTTTATGGCTTGAAACAATTTAAGCGTATTTGGTATGACCTCATTATTGAATACTTATTAGCATAATATATGAATTATTTCCCCGATCATTTTTATTAAGAGATTTAGCTCTGAATTTTTATTGTTGTGTATATCGATGATTTGAATATCGTTGAGACTCGTGAAGAGATCTCCTCAAATCCTTGTACATCAATCGACATACAGAAAAATATAAAAGAGACTTTACATGAATAATGCATATTCATTGATCAACCTTATGTTTGCTAGGTCTATTAATGTAAACAGAGATTCTTTCTGCCTCAAGAAAGGAGTAATGATATTCTTGGTCTAAAACATAATATACAAATTATTTGATTTGGAAGCATCATATTTTATCTGGTCCAGAAATATTATTTAAGTGCTACGAGATCATTACCTTTAAATAATTGTTATGCATGAGGCAAAGCCGAAATATGTATTTGGCTAAACATATCCTGAAGATATGAGAATGTTTTTCACAAGATAAGATGCAAGCTATCTTGTAAAGAGATAATACAATTTATATCTCAAGGTGGATATATCAAATATGATAAAACGAAACATATTTCTTCAAGTTTCGTCCCTCATGATTTTCAGATGAATATTATTCAATGAATCATTTCAAAACAATAATTTGGAAGATTTATCCACTAGTGCGTGATCTACTTCAACATTTGAAGATTGTATTCAATATTGAATTATGAAGATTCAAAGATCTTATGTGATATTTTCATGAGGGGGAGTAAATACGCGTTGCACTCTTTTTCCCTTAACCGAGGTTTTATCCCAATGGGTTTTCCTGGTAAGGTTTTTAATGAGGCAACATGTTATGCGTATCAAAGATATGTGTACTCTTTTTCCTTCACTAAGAATTTTTTCCCACAGGGTTTTTATCTTAGTAAGGTATGAGGCACATTTTCTTCATGGATATCCAAGAGGGAGTGTTATGAATATATTTATTCATGGTGGATATCCATATATTAAGTTAAAGTTTAATGGGCTTTATTATTAGGGTTTAATACCCATTGAAATTAGGGTTTTCATCTTATGCCTATAAATATAGATTTTCGGACAAAGCATTATACATAACCCTAGTTTGAGAATATAATAAAAGTCTTTCTTTTGTCTCTCATCTTTATTCTCTTATTTTATTCTTATTCTTTACTTTATTCATAACAATAATTTAGTAATTATATATGTACTTTATCCTATTTTTAAATATTTTAATTATCATGTTGCCTTTTTAACTGCTATCAGTGATCAAATTGAAACAAAACAAAAGTTTAATGGTAAATAAAAACAATTGAAAGTTTGATTGTCAAATTTAATAATTGATTAAAGTATAATGACCATTTACGAGATTTACCTAAGATTCTTTTTAATTTTTATTTTTGAATAATTAATGATACATTGAAGATACCTAGCATTTTTTATAAAATTATCCTTTAATTTTAATAATATCTCACACTTCTTTATTATTTTATAATATTTTTAATATGTTTAATGATTTTAAATATCTAATAACGTTGCAATAATAAAGTCCGTAATATATCATTATTTCATTGGATTATATATTAATTAAAAGATAAAGTTAACTTGTAACCCCCTTAGACCGGCCTATGCGAAAAGCCCGACCTAAGTAGTCACATTTTTTTTTCCAAACGAACATAAAACAAATACAAGTCTAACCAAAATCAAGATAGCCTGTAAAGATGACAATTCTATCAAAATCATAGTTTCGACTATAAATCCAAGTGATCATAAAAGTTCGTCAATCTCAAAGTAAAGTATGCTTAAAACATTGTTCATGACACATCCCATGACACATTAATAAAACAGGATAAGTTAAAACCAATCAGTAACAAAATATAGGCATATCAGTTGCAAAATAAAGGCGCATGTCACCATAACTAAAAACACAGAGAATATAAGCGTTACATCAAAAGATAATCTGGGAGGTGTAGATCCTCCGAGTGCCAAGTCTGGGATGCCTATCTACGGATATCTGAAAGGGGGAAGAAAACAAGTATGAGCTATGGAGCCCAATGTGTTTCAGCAGTGCATAAAAATCACGGGTAAGACAATATATAATGATATCAGATAAATAATGCATGAAATACATGGCATGATATACTACCCCCAACCGATCTCCAAGATACGATTCCCCAGAACAGTATCTAGTACATGCATTAACCTAAGCCCAAAGGGGCAGAGGTACCGTAAACAGGACGGAATTACCCCGGCTGTAGCACGGGAACCGATGTCAGGACGGAATTACCCTAACCGTAGTTAAGAATCGTAACAGGACGAAATTACCAGCTGGATCAAGGCTGAACCGAATAACAGGCACTACTCATCATCCCCAAACCTAAGGTGACAGGCATATAGTAATATCAGGTATAATGATGGGAGTGACAGTATTTATCCAGATATCATGCAATGCTAAATCAGGACATGTCATGTAAAATATATCAGGCATATAGCAAAGCAGAGTGTGATCAAGTTCAACATGTGTGTCAAGGTAAAGTCCAGAGATAGTTATGTGTACATGCTTGGTTTGTAAAAACGGAAAAACAATGATATACAACATATAGCACGTAAGGGAACACACCTCAACAGAGTAGAAGCACACAGGTGGTCTACTGGGCGGCTGAGCCTCGCTCTGCAGCAGTACTGGATCCTATAAGTACACGATAAGGTTTTATATCAATACAGGAATCTAGATACTAGATTTATTCACTAGAGAGAGAATACATATGAGTCACGATCGGATCACGAGTCGGGTCGAACCGGGAGGAACCAGGCTGGGTCGGTACTCGATCGGGAGGACTATGAGATCCTACAAGTAAACAGGTATCGATATTAGACCCAGATTAAAACTCTGAACTTAACTTAACTTAGAAGAAAAGTTTGACTCAAGATTTTAAAGTCCAATTTGGAGGCTTTCGGGATTGAATTTCGAAAAACGAACTTCACGGATGGACTCAGGACGTCGAAAAACATAAAATAGGGGTTTTTGAAAATTTTGACTTTTTGGTCAAAGTCAACGCTGACGTCAGCTGTCACGTCAGTAGTCAACGCTGACGTCAGCTGTCACGTCAGCAGTCAACTGCCACGTCAGCAGTCAACGCTGACGTCAGCTGCCACATAAGCTGCCACGTCAGCGGTCAACGCTGACGTCAGCAACCACGTCAGCGGTTAACATTGACGTCATTGGTCAATGGGTCGAGTCGGTCAACGGGTCGGTTCGGTTCGGGTTGGACCGGTTCGGTTTGACTCGGGTTGACTGGTTTAGACCGGCCAGCTCCCGACAGCCGTCCACGGTGGCCGGAAATCGCCCGTGACGGCGCGTGGAGCCCACGCGCGGCCTAAAACGGCCGGAAACAGCCCCCTGAACTCGGAAATCGCCTCAGATACAACCAAACCCAGATTTTAATCCCCCAAAAGCTCTTAAAACCACTGAAAATCATTCAAAACTTACCCTTCGAACGGTTTTGGGTTTAAACTCCGGTGAGGTCTTTGCCGGCGTCGTGAGGGGTCGCTCTCGGAGGGGTTTTGCTCGGCCTTCGATGCTGGACTCGGACGAGCTTTCGACGCGCCGGCAGGGGAAGCGGTGGTGGCCGGATTAACAAAAGAAGACGGGCGGTTTAAACCCTAGGTTCGACGAACCTTCCGACGGTGATTGCCGGCGGTGCAGGCGGCCAATCGGCGAGTGGGTTGAGGGGTTTTACTCAGGGGAGGGAGGCGGTCACGGTGACGGTGGCGGTGCACGGCACGACACGGCGGTGGGCGAGCTAAGCGGCGGCCGGAGATGGGTGCTGGTGAGGGGTATCGAACAAACAGGGGAGGGGTTATTTGATCTAAAAAGAATCTAACATAACATCTCGGTTTTAATTCGAAACTAATATTATTATTATTATCAGGGTTATCGCAAGTACAAGTTAAGAGAAGGGAGGGGGGAGTTTAAGTCATAAGAGCTATACAGCTCAGTTGGTTGGGCACTTAGGTTGAGGACCACAAGGTTGTGGGTTTAACACCCCATAGCCACACTTTTTCCTTTCCTTTTTTTCTTTTCTCTTTTAACCCAGTTTCAGGTGTTACATAACTAATGATTGAAATAATTAATATATTTTTATTTAAAAAAATACTATATTTATATATTCTTAATTCTTTGATAAACATGTACCTTATTAATGAGATGACCGAATTTAATTTTTTTAAATTATTTTTTGAATTTTATAAAAAATATTTTTTTAACAACAAAGTAACTATTTTAAGGATAAAAATAAAAGCGTAATTTATATTAAAAAATTATTACACAAGTTGTATAAACTAAAGTTTATAAGTATCTTTAGTTTTAAGGGTTAGGATTTTAATTTAGTTTGAAGTTTTAAGAATTTTAACTATAAAATTTAAAATTTAAGGTTAATGATTAAAATTTAGGTATGAGTAGGTGTGCCTATCGAGCGAGTCGATCGTGAGTTGGGTATTGCTCGATTCATGCTCGTTAAAAAAATTTGTTACTCGACTCGTTGCTCGTTAAGTTTGTTAAAATATTTTGTTACTCAACTCAACTCGTTGCTCGTTAAGTTTGATTTGTTGCTTGTTAAACTCACTAAAAATGTACTTATTTTTAACTAAAAAGTAAAATTTAATATTAATATATACGACTTAATATTAACATAAATTAACAAATTTACCTAAAAATATCAAAAGAGTGTATAAAATATTAAATTCAAAAGTAACAATCTATAAATACATCAAATTAGTATATTAAAATTAAAGTAATAATTCACACATTAATAACTATTATTTAGATTTATTTTTTAAATAAAATTAATTTAAAGTAATTATTAAAAATATTTTTAAAAAATTAACGAGCTGCTCGCGAACTTATCGAATCTAGTTAAACTTTGCTCGATTTAACTCATTAGAATATCGAGTTGAATTCAAATTTGAATCGAATTAATCCGAGTCTAATATTTATCAAATTTTGACCAAATCAAATTTAAATAACTCGCGAACTGCTCAACTCGTTTAACAGATACGGTAAAAGAAGGATAAAATAGAATTGCTATTACAAAGATGCAGCCCCCTAAAATCAAAGCCATGAAAAGAAACCACAGCCACAGCATATGTGCAAACACCGATCGATTTATGTCTTACGTCTAATTTTAATAGATAATTTTTTTAATAATAAAAAATTTTGTATCCAAAAGACTTAAAACACAAAAAATGTTTAGACCATAGTAAATTATTTATTACTTGGCCTAAAAATTTAAAAAGATTTTGCAATCGTATTTTCAATCAAGTTTTGTTTATCGCAGTTGTAGACTAACGAATGTTATTACGATCACTGTTGGTGTTGCGGTTATGATTTTTTAAACTCGCATGATTTATTGTAAATCATAATAGATATAAATATAAATAGAGAAAATTTATTTATGATTTTCTTTTTAAATTTTTTGATATATGAAGATAAAATTTAATAGATAATTCGTATTTTTTGATAATTTTTGAAATAACAGGAATAACGTACTATTATTACTGTTACTAACCGTTATTCGTTAAATTATGGTCGTTATCGATCGTTATTGATATAATTCTAAATTTTATTATTTATACTATTATTGATTTTGATCGATAATGTTAATATTAAATAGCAGTCGTTATAACAATTACGTATCGTTTTTTAAATTCCAACCGTCCAAGCGTCCACAGTTGGAGATGGATAATTGTCTTAGTTTGTCGCATATGACCTAAAAGTCCTACGAGTTCAACGTCGAGCACAGGTTTAGGACATGGACGAATCCAGGAGTTTGGAATATATGGAAAGTTATGACAAATTTTAGCTGTATGAACAAAAGGAAAAATAATGAAAACACCAAATTATTATATTATTATACGATAGGGTTTTGGACAGATACGATAAAAGCGACTGCATAGGGTTTCTTAAAAAGAGGATTCAAGATTTTGAGATGATATTAATTTCGAAATTCTACGTTATAATTGTCCTAAATGTGATAATTGATTCTAGAATCTTATTGATTATTCCTATTCCTATTGTTTCTATAGAACTAGCGAGGTTCTGGACAAACACAATAGAAACGACTATACAGGAGCCCTAAAAAGGATAATTAGTCATATTTTTAGTACTATTAGAAATTATGAATAATTGCTTCAAAGGACACATTTTAATAAATTGCACAGGACCCTTAGATCATTCAACCGACCTTGTTATTATATAAAAAAGTAAATTATTTTCTTAATTTTATCTTACACCTCCACCTCCTTAATCTTTTATTTAGTACTCGACAGCAAAACCAACCCCTATTTGCTGTCTTTATATTGCAGATACACTAGTTAAGCAACATCTAACACTTGGGGTATGGGATTTTGCAAGAGCTAGCAACCCTTTTAGCGTTAGGGTTGTTGACATACTGTTTAAGAGATGGGTTATTGATGTACCCACAGAGGCATGGTTGCTGCTCCTTCAGCTTGCTGCAACAAGTGGCTGATGGGGATGCCGACGACGTGAACGCTGGGATGCAGGAGCTTAGCTCTATGGGGGAACATGTTACGGCCTCCACCGTGGGGATTTCACCGGGAAACAGCAGCACCGCCGCCAGTGCCACCGTACATAAGGCAACAAAGGAAACCCTCTTCATCGTTCTTTTATCTTATGTGATGTATTGTGTTTGAGGCATGAGTTGTGGCACAATTTATAGGAGTTGGGGAAGGGTATGTAACTCCTGAGACTTATTTTATAGACTGGTTCCACCACGTTATTTATGATCTTTAACCATTAAAAATTAATTTTATATTTTTCATATTATTTTTCTGTCCTAATTAATCTCTATGTAATCACTCACTGCCTATTTATATGGTAATAAAAAATTAAAGATTCACTCGTATAAAAATGATATACAAATTTTTAACGGTTAGAGATCATAGATAACGTGGTGAAACCGATTTATAGGATAATTTCTCGACTTTATGGGTTACACCATGATTCACGGGTATGTTGATTTGTCATTAGCCCATGTTTGTGGAATTGAGGGTCCCATCATGTAGAAATTTTGTGTCACGCGGACTCGCTATATAATATTTTATTTACTAATATTTTTATTTTATTTTTTAAGATAAATTTTTATTTATTTTTTAAAAATAAATTTTATTAGGAATATTAACGGGGCGGGGCAGGGTTTTGACTGCCCCCAACTTGTCCCAATTTATTAATCTTTTTAAATTTGATCTTACTTTGATCTGAGTTAAAATATTAATTTACTCACCTACTCTGATTCAATATACTATTTTTTAAATTCGATTTTGATTTTAACTGATCTAAAATTTTTTTAAAAAATTATCGATAATAAAAGTTAAATTTTGATCAATTTTCCACCACAATCATGAATTATAGTTTTTAAGTAACTTTAAATCTATATAAAAAATAAAATAAATTTTAAATTACTCATATGTTAAATTAAATATTTTAAAAAAAACTTGAACCATCGATTGATAGAGTTGAATATATTAAAATTTGAACAGCATCTAATAAATTTTTATCATAAGAACAAACCTAAAAAAGTAAAAAAAAAAAATATAACGTAAAACTCATAAAAATATTTATATATAATGATATATTTTATAAATATAATAAAATATATCAAAATAAATAAAAATATATTGGGACGGGATGAGAAATTTCGAGCAAATACATGAACCCAACCCGACTTAATGATTTTTAAGTCCCGCCTCAATCCCAAAAATTAAATAGAAAAACCCGACTGGGTCAGATCGGGGTCAAGTATTTTTGCAATCTTTAATCTTCATCTTTTTCTTATATATCGTTAAAGGGGTAAATCTCATTAGTTAGATCATAAATGATTTGATATGCCGTAATCATGTAATAGTTTCTCACGCGTAGATCTCATATTTTTTAAATTACGACTCTAACTTTGGGTATAAGTTAAAAATTACAAAATTACAATAAATATATAAAATTTAAAGAGTTTTATATTATGTAACTTAATCCTATCTTATTTTATATATTATTTTCTTATTTGATATACAATCCATAAACAAAATAGTTCCATAAACTCTCTTAAAATGCAATAATTTTTTTTATTCCTTTGCATATAAATTTTGAAATATATTTTTAAAAAATTATAATTTTAAAGATTTTTATAGAATTATTATTTCACTAATAGTGTATTAAATAATAATTTTATATTTATAATTTTATTGTCAGCTAAACTATTTGTGATTGTGCATTTCATCTAACAAATTATCTACTTCTTGGGTCTTTATTAGAAATGACTTACAGGTCAACTATACAAATTAAATGAAAAACAAGACTTGGTTTGAATACATGACGTCAAAATATCTAAATTAAGGTTCAATCTTCTCTTGTAATACGTCAATCGATGGATTCTCAAAAACTAAAACTAAAATAGGGCCTTCTTTATAGTAACCAGCTAACCAATCTGCAATTCCGTTAATTCAGCTAAAGTGGTTAGTAGTATCTGTTCTAAAGTATACTTTCAATCTTTCAACATTAATCGCTCAATTAGCTGACAACACTGGTGCTCAAACCCGTGGCCTCTAGGAATAACAACCGTTCCTTTACCGATGAGGCAGATGGTTCGTGCCAGTTAAGTTCCTTTACCAAAGATGTCCTAGTTAAGTTCTCTGATGAACGGTTCAATATTTCGATCACCTCAACATTATCAATCTCAAAAATACTTTACGACATCTAATTCGTCAAGCATAGGATAAAATATCAATAGCAGCTCATAATTCCGCGAGCAAAATCGAACATCAACCATAAATTATTAACGATGAATCATTAAGACATCTTGTTTAAAATGATTACCGTTTAAACGATTAATCAATTTATTTTACGATCAGTATTACAAAATTAAAAAAAAATAAAAATTTCTCTAAATGTCGCTCACAGTTTGTAGTTGATATTTCACATTAAAATCCTCATTAATGCAAAAGTAGTTTACTTACTAACTAATCTACGTAAATTAATGTATCTTTTGGTTAAGCCGACGGGATAAACAGAAATGAAACCACTAATGTGGTTAATTTCATTTATGTTTATCTACGTTTGTATTTATTTTTGTTTGTATATAATTATTTAATTAATAAAATAAAATAAATAAATACGAATATATCATCGTTCGTGTTTTTTTATTCACTTACGAACCTAGGGACTTTTACGGAATTTTATGAGATTTTTTTCAACAAAAATTTTTAAAATAACAATTTTAATAAATTTTTATTCTATATCGCAACTCTTTAATTTTTAAAATGATTAATTTACCTCTTATTGTATTGTAACTCTTTATTATTTTTAATAAATTTGGAAACGGTAAAAATTTTATTTTATTATTATTTAAATCAAGGACTTTAAATGTTTAAATTTAAAAGTTAAATTTATAACTTTTTGTAGTTGAAAAAGTATTTTTGAGAGTCAAATTATAAATTTAACTTTCATTTGTTATTGTTTTATTTATAATTTTTAAATTTATAAATTTTATAATGATGTAATTAGTAAAATATTTCTAATTTAAAAATTATATATGTTAATTAATTAAAATATTTTAAATTCAATCTATTTTAATAGAATACATACAATTGTTGGAAAAATATTTATTTATTAATAAAATATATTTTTTATATGTTTATGATAATTTAAATTGATATATTTTATATATTATAATATTAAAGAACTTAGATATCATTTATATATATATATATATAACTTATAATATTATGTCTAAAATGGTCATTTACCTTCTTAAAAATACTTTTTGCCAGTAATACTAAACACTTAAATCTCAAATCTAAAGTACTTAAAAAAATTAAAAATACTTTTTCATCACAATTTTCAAAAATAATACTAAACTAGCCCTGAATCGTAGGTTTCGTAAATTTTTTAAGGAAAACTACAATGATGATCGTTAAATTATTATTTTTATTTTAGTCATTTAATTAAATTTTTTCGACAATTTTTTTTCTTGTTAGATAATAGAATCGTTAATATATTTTTTTTCACATCATTCATAATCTTCATCCATTAAAAATCAATTACATCATCTATAGGGGTGTAAACGAACCGAGTTTGAACGGACAAGGGTATGTCCGTGTTCGTTTAAATTTTTAATGGTATGTTCAAGCTTGGTTCGTTTATTTTTTATCGGGTTCCAGCTCGATTCGTTTAATGTTCACGAACGTGTTCGTTTAACGTTCACGAACGTGTTCGTTTATATGTTCGATAATTTGTCCGTTTAACGTTCGTGAACATGTTTGTTAAGCGTTTGCGAATGAGTTAGTTTGTATATATTCATCAACTTGTCTATTTAGCGTTCACGAACATGTTCGTTTAGTGTGCATGAACATGTTTGTTTAGCATTTGTATATAAAAGAACATAAACAAGCCTATAAACGAGCTTATAAATGAGTATATAAACGAGCTTATAAACGAACATAAACGAGTTTGTTCGTGGACATAAACGAGCCGAACGCACTTATGTTCGTGTTCGTTCATTTATTAATCGAACATAAAATATTTGTTCATACTCGTTTGTTTAACTTAATAAACGAACATAAACGAACATTATACGAATGATTCACAAGCAGCTCGTCAAATACCCTGTTCATTTACACCCCTAATCATTTATAGTCTTCATCAACTAAAACCAATTAACTATTTTTATTTTTTATTATTTTTATTCATAATTTTTTCCATGTAACCACTCATTACCTATTCACATAGCAAAAACTAAAATTCATTCTCGAAAAAAATATATTTTTATTCGATCAATTATAAAATAATATGTTACCTCTCAAATAAAAAAAAATAATATCCTGTATGACTACTTGGATTCATACCCAAGATTCCTTGCATAAATGGTCTAACACCTGATCATTGAAGTAGGCTTAAAATTTAATTAAATTTTATCCAAATAAATATTTAAATTATATTCTCTCTAACTCAAAAATAAGAAAAAATATTTCTTTGAAGATTTAAGCCAAGAACACCTTGCACAAAAATTAATGTGTTTAACCACTAAGGTAGAATAAAAACTTACAATATATTTAGAAAATTTAATCTTTAATTTAAGTTGTCTTATCACCTTAAGATTAAATCAAAATACTAATAAAACAATCTAAAATTATTTCCAATTTATTTGGGAGTAAAAATTTATTTATTTATTTATTTTTATATAAATACCTTAGATCATTTTAAAAATTAATTAAATACAAAATATTTTTTATCCTAAATAAATTTATAAACTTAGTCTTTCTAATTTTTATTATTAATTTTATAATAAATAAATAAATATTTAATTATTATTTTTTAAAATAAAATAAAAATAGTTCTAGTTTAATCTTCAATTTTAATTATATTTTAAGTTAAAATTTTTAAATAATTAATTTAAATGTAAATAACTATTTTAAATTATTAAAAATTTATATTTTATCATATATATTATAATAAATTTTTATAATGATCTAATTTAATTTTATAAAAAGAAATAAATAAGTATTAATAAACAAAAAAATTAAAATAATAAATTTTAATTAAAACTATCATTATATTAAACTCTTTTTAGATGTATCTTTATATTTTAATATAGGTATAAAGATAATTTTAACCTTTAACGTTTATAATTTTTGTCGTTTTGGTCTTTATTCTTTTTTTAGGATAAATTTAGCCCTTAACCTATATCTTTTTGACAAATAGCTTATTTTTTAACACCACGGTAACTTAACCGTTAAAAATCTAACAATAATAACATGTTATATACATATGATAATATATTTTAAATAACATGGCATCTAACATATCAAATACACATATATATAATATAATTTTATTCTAATATAAAATATAAAACAATTAAAATTTAAATAAAATATTAAAAAATTAATTAATTCTAAAATAAAATACTATTAAATATTTTTAACACTAATTACGATAGAATTAAAATCCTACCTAAAGATTAATTAATTTTGAATTGTGTTCATATTTTTTTAAGATAGTACTTTGATTCTATCATAGTTAGGGTTGAAAATGTTTAATAGTTTTTATTTTAGAATTAATTAATTTTTAAAATTTTATTTAAATTTTAATTATTTTATATTTTATATTGGAGAAAAATTATATTTTATATATATATATATATTTAACAGGTTAGATGTCATGTCATTTAAAATATATTATCATATACGTATGACATGTCATCATTGTTCGATTTTTAACGGTCCAGTTATTATAGTGTTAAAAAATAAGCTATTTGTCAAAAAGATATAAGTTAAGGGCTAAATTTATCCCAGAAAATAAGGATCAAAACGATAATAATTATAAACGTTAAAGGGTTAAAATTATCTTTATGACTTTAATATAAGAATGATCCTCTTTTAAACTAAAATTTTAATTAAATAATTTAATTATGTAGTAATTTTTAATAATTGATTGAGTCGTATAATTAACGTAACTTGGTAGCATTATTTTCCCGCACCCAGGCTCCCTCGGCCTCGTCTTGCAGTTCACCCTCACCATTCCGAGTCCTAACCACCCCAAAAAAGAAGAGAAAAAAAGGAGCAGCCTGTAGCCATGGATTCCAAGCAGCCCCAATCCTTTATACCCTCTGCCTCCAAGCTCCCTATCAAGCGCAAAGCCCCTCCTCTCCCACCTAAGCTTGAATTCCAACCCATCATTCTCCCCAAAACCCAAACATCTCCGTTCAAATTCCAGAGAATCTGGTCCGAGCCAGATGAGATCCGTTTCCTACAAGCACTCCTCCGCTCCCCTCCTCTCTCTTTCCCCAAAGACCTCCCTCTCTTCTACTCCTCCTTCTCTCACTCCATGTCCCATCCTTACACCAAGTCTCAACTCTCTGAAAAGCTTAGAAGGCTCCGGAAAAAGTACAGGGTCGTCTCCTCTAGGCTGGCTCGAGGATTGGACCCTTCTTCTCTCTCCCTTCATGATCGAGCTTTGTTTGATCTTTCGACAAGGCTCTGGGGTCCTGAGTTTGCTTCCACTTCTCCTTTCTGTAACAATTATCCAGGGTTTTCGCAAGATCATGTAAGCAATGGCGTGGATGGTGATATGAATGATAATGATAATGATGTTGAGGCAAGTTTGCATTTTGATTTTTCTGAGGGAAGAAATGAGGTGATTAATGGCGAGACAATTGATGGGGTTTTGGGGAAAACCGTGTTGAATGTGTTCGATGAGTGTTTCAAGGAGGTTCGGATGGTCTTCGTGAATCAGGGCGTGGGATGCATTGATACAATGGAGAAGAAGTGGAATGAGCAAAGGGTCTCGGAGTTTGATGCGTTGGGAAGGCGCCTGAGGTTGGTTATGGAGAATTCTCTGAATAGGCGATGAGGATTGGTCATCGGTTGAGATGATAAAGTCTGTATATTCCAGCCCATTGTAGATAAATTTTCAGGTTGGTTTATGTTTTCAATGTTCTTACATATTGGACATTTTTCTTGATAAAAATCTGGGTTTTTCTTCATATTGTTCTAAATGGTACACTTGTGAGCAATCTGGGATTGGCATTAATATTCAATGGGATGAATAAATTGTTTAATGGCAATATCTGTTAGTTTAACTTGGATGATTGAAATTCCAATGTTTTATGGTGGATATATACTAGAATGCTGTGAGTAGATTCTTTCCTACATAAACTTTTCTAGTTTTTTTTTTTCTCATGACAATTTGATATCATGCCGAAGTGAAATAGACCTTAAGTTTGTGCTTCTATGTTAGCTCTAACAAATTTGAAAATAAACTGAAGATCCTTAGAACTTCTGTACTTGTTGAAAGTGTTTGAAATCTCAATGACATGCAACTTAAGAGTATAATATGCTTGTTGAATCTTTACAGAATTTAAACTCCTTGTCTTTTGGCTATCATACTTTGCAATCTCTGTAACTGAAATGGCATTGGAGAAATAAACATGATGCGATGTTCATTTCGGAACGTTTTATTGGTTAGCATTTTGAAGCACAGAGAGTAGAGAATAGATAGAAAATTAAGAACCTTGGGTTCGAGAACTATAGAAATTCGGGAACCAAAAACGGAGAGGAATAGAGAGAACCATGTAGAAAATCACTTGTCTCTTGAATGTTAGTTCATATTATCTTAAAAACCCAAGGTTCCTACAAAACTAATATTGGATGGGTACTTGCAGAGTACTTTGTCAGTTTTGGTACTTATGTATAAGGACAAACTGATATAAAAATGAATATAGAAACCCCAATGCCAGAAAGTAGATAATATCTTAATTATTTTAGGTTTACTCTTTACTGACTTTTTATTCTTTGATTAAGAAAAAAGTCGAGCTTCGGTTTAAAGTATTGAAGGGAAGAAACTTATACTATAAATATAATGGTGTTGAATAACATTTTCAGCAACACATTCTTGTGTTTAGGAATAAAATCAGTCCGTGGTGTTTGCTTCATCGAGCAATGTCAGTATTCTCAGCTTCGAAAAATGAATTTCCTACTGTTTAGAAAATTCATCTTGCTTGCAGAAACTGATAAAAGTCTTTATATCTGCATCTCATCTTTTTAGTTTCCAGAACCATTTTCCACATTGTTATTTTGTTTGGCTGATTTATATTAAGGATGTCTAAACTCTAAAGGCTGTTACTTTTCTGTTCTTCCTCAATTTCGGGAATTTAATGTCAATTTCATTTGGAATTGCATGTAGAGGGATCATGTGAGGTTGTAAAGGAAGTTGAAGGTTGCATTTTTTTTTTCTGAGTTATAGTACATACACTGAACTCTAAGTATTTTATGTTACTGAAGTGTATAAATTTAATTTGAATTTGTTTCAAAGTCACCATGCGTAGTTTTATAGCCTCAAAATGAAGAGAAATTTTGACAATCTGGTCATGCCAAATGTGGCATTTGGAGGCTAAATATTGCAAAACGAACCTCAGTGAGGGAAGAAAGCCTGAGGTCTAGATATTGGCATGGCATGGCATGTGGATGATCGTGTAAGAGATATTCTGATGTCAATGTAATGATTTGAGCAATGCGATCTAGTACTTGAAGTAGATGCAAACGCTCGTCTAGCTTGCTTCTTGGATAGTATATGAAGAGTATTAAACTTGGCAAACCAACAGATCAATATTGCCCATCAGCAAATGATGCAAGGAGGTCAAGTTTCTGATCCGCTAATCAGAAAGTGGCAACTAGGGGTGATAACAAGCCGAGCTTGTTAAGGTTTTGAGTCGAACCCTATCCCAAATAAAATTCACTTGAACTGAGTTTTGACCGAGTCGAGCTCGAGTAGCTCGTGAGTTGGTCAGGCTCATTATCACCCCTAGAGCAACCCTTTTTCTGTTCAAACAGTTTCATGAGATGGGTTTGTTTGTTTTGCATTTTTGAAAGATGAAGATTTAGAAACATCCAATTGATGCAAAATACTGCAGAAAAAGTGATCTTTTGGTTGGTTGGCATGAAATGTGAAACTGTCTAAGCAGTGGATCTGATCTGCATCCTCACATTATGTTGTATTCAAAGAGTTCATATACCTCTCACAGCTGTTGCTGTTGACAGAAATTCACTCTTTATTCTTGTATACGGTATCTGTGTCCGGCACATATGTCCAACATACGGTATTCTTCTTCAAAGGGTTTTGGATGGGGATATACGAGTATGAATACGATTTACGAAAGCTGAATTCAATAGTGGTATGGTAGGAGAGATTATTAAGTGAATCCTGTTCACCGCGTCATCCACGGTCCAAGTAATCAGAACCGTATAAA
Source organism: Abelmoschus esculentus (assembly GCA_035048815.1). Taxonomy (NCBI): domain Eukaryota; kingdom Viridiplantae; phylum Streptophyta; class Magnoliopsida; order Malvales; family Malvaceae; genus Abelmoschus; species Abelmoschus esculentus. The sequence goes on from JAUCBN010000038.1 coordinate 4,583,561, forward strand.
AGATAAATAAAAAACATTTTGATCATTTACTAATTGAGTTGATTCATACCACCAACTCAGTCAGACTAGGAGTTGTTTAGCATTAAAACCTCTCATGAAAGACAAGACAGAAGCCTGGTGGAGGACCTTATTTCATGGCTGCACCCTGCAGTGGATCATAAGCGTTGCCTTATGAGAATATCTTCCTCCCATGCTGGTCCTTTTTACTTTAACTCCACCTCCTACTGGATCCTAGAGGTGGAAGCATCCATTTCTGCAACGCTATTCGTAGTGTACGTATCATTTCTTTTGTCGAAACAGCAACAGTTTCCACCAAGATTCTAATTTGCTAAGGATCTGTACACTCTCTAGTCCCTTTAATGAAATGATGCTGCACTTTTTGAAGGATATTCGTAACTTGAGTCACATGCAGACGCCAACAGAGCTCTCACCTGCACCATGCTTTTCCAATGGCACCAACGATGGTGACATTTCTGCATCAAATCAAAGGAAAACAAAGGAACGTGGAACAAGGGGAGAACAAAACTCGACTCAAAAAAACTAAATAACTTGACTCGAGGTGAAATATTCACTCGTTTTGATTCGACTCGAAATTTTATAAATTCGATTCGACTTGAAAAATTTTAAATAAAGTTCGAGTTGTAAAATGGATATTCGAATAACTCAAAATTTTTGGTAATTGAAGGATTAATTTTTAAGTTTGAGACGAGTCTATCAATTTTTTATGATATATAACATTGATATATAAAAATCTAAAGAAATATTGTTACATATGAAAAATATATATATACATATCTTATATGATTAGAGAAAGTCTTTTAAATTGGAATCATATCATACTATAACATGATAAATAATTACAATTAAATATTTATAGGAACTTGAAAAGTCGACATGATTCGCGACTTGAATTTCTTAAACTCCACTCGAACCGAAAAATTCAAATAAAGTTTGAGTCGTAAAATATGACTCGTCAACTCGAATAACTCAAAATTTTTTGACTCGACTCAATCGAATACTCACCCCTACGTAGAACCTTACAGAAAAAGCAGGCGAAACTTTGCACTTTTTATTCGGTATAGCTCAATAGCCGTAAATCGTATGTCACTTTATCGTGACTCATTTCATGTCCCACTTTGAATTAATGAAGTTAGGGTTTAGGGTTTAAAGTTAGAGGTTGTGATCATGATTTAAATAATTAGGAGTATGGTGTATTTTTTAGATTTTAGGGTGTAAAAAATTAGAGTTAAGGTTTAGAATTTAATTTTTAAGAATTTTTAGTAAAGAATAGGAGAGATGATTAAGGGACAAAAAATTTATACTCTAGCCGAATAGAGTAGTTTATTTATTATTTTATTCAATAAAAAAATCACTATGCCACATCATCAGCTTCTAACAGGGGGGACCATACTGAAAATGTCCAAAAAGTTTAATAACCAAAATTAAAAAAACTAAAACTTTGGTGATTATATCAAAAAATTTAAAAGTTTAGTGACTAAAATGAATCTTCCTTAAACGTTCAGTGACTGTTTATGTAGTTTAACCAATCATTAAGTGAAAATATCGATAAAGCAATATTCAATTCCAAAAACTTTCAAAATATTCCTTTTCCATCCGTTTCTTAGGGCAAAAATTCTCCCTCTTTCTCTGCAAAAACTGACCCGACAGATTCTTTCGGACCTCCATTTCCGACCCTCCGCTTTCTTAGATTTTTTAAATATTTTTTTATACTTATAAAATCAAGAACAAAAATGGTGAAATCCGTGGCAACGGCGCAGCTTCATCAAGAAGAGGACGACGACGATGGTTACGAAGATAAAGGTGATTTCCTTTTATAAGAATTTAGTAATTGTTATGTTTTAATTAAAAATGTTCTTTATAGGGGAAACAGTGAAAGTAGAAGGGAGAGGAAGTGAGCAAAAGCCGAACACTAATCGGTCTAAGCATTCTGAGACTGAGCAGCGTAGAAGAAGCAAGATTAATGAAAGGTAATGAGCTTTAAATTTTCCATTAAAAAAAAAAACTACGATTCTTGTTTATTTCCTTTTCCATTGGGGTTTAATTTTGTATGCAAGTATAAATTGAATTTCCAGAGTTGAAAATGTTCAGATGTCTTGGTTATGAATGCGAGAAGATTTTACAAGTAATTAAATTAATGGGATTTCGTTGTAATAACACTGTTAATGTCACGAAATAGCAAACAATTGTCTTGAGTGATTTTGGCTCATATGGTCTGCTTATATGTCATTGATTTTATGCTAGATTACTTTAACATACGTGAAGTTATTTTCTTAGGGGCAGCTTGGTGTATCTGAAAATAGATTCTGAAAACTTTTTTCGATTCAATTATGTTGTATTTTATCGATATTACGTGGCAGTATTCGTTTTCAATTCTTCGAATATATTCGAAGCATTCTTTTATTATTTTTATGTTGTCAGGTTCCAGACTTTGAGAGATATTATACCTCAAAATGATCAAAAGAGAGACAAGGCATCTCTTCTTTTAGAGGTCACTACTTAATGATGCTTTTTCTTTAATGTAGTATAAGCATACATTAGATATGTACGTACATGCATAAATGTAATCATCTATAGTTCTTTGATGGATTTTGAATACAACTTACTTTATGTGTAGGTCATAGAGTACATTCAGTTTTTACAGGAAAAGTTGCGAATGTACGAGGGATCATACCAAGGGTGGAGCCAAGAGCCAACAAAAATGATTCCATGGGTAATCTTCTTTATGGCTCGTGTTTGGGCCTTTGTATGCCCATCCCACTGTTGTTATTTTGCATGAACATTTTCTGCTTTTATTTAGATATGTTACTGTTTGAGAGCCTTACCTATTGAAGATTTAAACTGCTAAAGCCTGGGTGTTGAAGTTCTATTGCATATTTTGATTTAAAATGGCAGTTTCCTATGGATAACAGATGAATGTACCCTATGTTTTGGGAAACAGGAAATACATGGCAATAGTGTGGATACTATTTCTCTTTGCTTTGAATGTTTATGTTCATGAGTTACAACTGGAGCCTTCTTCTAGAAATAATAATTTTGTTCACATCACTCTACATAATTCAAGGGGAAGCAAACTGATTCCATTATATTTTTTAACAGAGGAATCATCATGGGATTGCAGAGAATTTTATTGATCATTCTCAAAGCATGAAGAATGGATCTAGTTGTGAGAATGATGGTGTCAGTCCGTTAATGGTTGTGAATATGCAGGATTCTATTGAATCAGACTTGGGTGATGCTTCAGTTTTTAAATCAAGATTCGTTCTGTCAATGGTTGCGAATATGCAGGCCTCAATTGACTCTGACTTGGGTGATGCTTCTGTTTTTAAAGCACTGGATCAACCCCCTGCATCTGCTACTTCTATGGTTAACATGCAGATACAACCAAATGCAATTGCTACTCGTGGAAGAAGTAGCAGTGTTTTTCATGAGTCTGCTTCTGATTCTGAAAACATGGTACATCAACCACAGTTTCAGTTATGGCAAAGTAGAGACTGTCTGACTGAGAGTGTAATTCCGAACAATTCGGCATTTGAACAGGACTTGACAAGCAGAGATGAATCAATAGGCTTGTCAAATGCTTACTCTCAAAGGTGAGCAACTGCTATGTATTTCTTATGGTTTTGCCTGACATGATGAGTTACATTTTCATGATTTATGTCTAAGATTTTGGTCAATCGTGTTATCTGTTTAATGATATCATTTATGATATGGCCTTTCATGATAGGTTTTATATATGCTATTGAAGAGATTAGTTTTTGTTTTCAACAGGGTATTGAGTTCTTTGACCCAGGCTCTACAGTCTTCAGGTGTTGATATGTCACAGGCGAGCGTCTCTGTGAAAATTGATGTTGGTAAACGAGTAGCTAGTGGAGTGACTTCTATGCCATCTTGTTTTAAGGTCTAGTTATGATCCTTTTCGGTTCTTATGAAACACTTGGCCAGATTAAGTATTGTCTAACTTGTCCTTTCACCTGTCATCTAGGATAAAGAAATCCAATATGTAAGCAATCAAGTGATGGCACAAACCGGAGTTCACAGCTTCTCAGAGGAGTCTGATCAGGCTTATAAGAGGCACAGAACTTGAAAATGCTAGTGTATGATTCTTGGTCTATTTCTTTTTCTCATTTTCTTCATTCAGTTCCCTTTTCAGTCGATTAGGGTGCTCATTTTTGCTATGCCTTGTTCCTCATATCATTAGGTCTTAAGACCAAATGTAAATGTTTGTGCAGCTTGGTTTCCCAAGCCTCCTAGGGTGATAGTTATGATATATTCTTTTACTTAAAACTTGTTCCGGACATAGGCTTCCATGCATATATGAGAAGCTGCTTTGATCGCAGTATCTTCCGTTTCCGGTGTCGAATTTTTTCGCCAACAGTTCTTGTCTTGTTTGCTCATTACAAGTGTGTGGTCACTGTTTTTTCAGGGTAGTTCCATTGGGTAATTGCAAGAACCATGATTTGTATTTTGGATCTGTGTTTTTATTTCTCTTAAAACATTTAGGTTCTACTTGCATAGACATTGAAAAGATATATGAAATTACTAGGAAGGATGTTCTTGCCTCATTGTTGAACACCGATATAAGTGTTCGTAATTTGTTATTGGTTGCTAGGCTAGATATACATCAATGCAAGTCTTTGTAAAAAAATAATAATAAAATAAATAAATTTTAAAGAGAAATTTTGTTTGTTTTACTAAAAATAGATTTTTAAAATTATTTTCTGTAAAATTTTCCAAACAACAACAAAAAAATTGATTTACACACTTTTATCTGAATACATGAAAATGACTTTTGTAATTGTTTTTTTAAAAAATGTAGTTTATTTTCCTAATTCATTTTTCAGAAACAGTTTTAGTGAAACAAACGGACCTTAAGTTTATCATCATTACCTTAGATTTCCTACTAAAGATTTTCACAGATTCATTAATTTGTTTTTTTTAAGAATCGAGAGTAATTCTTACAAACCCTTAGAACTTATATTGAATTTTGATTTTTTAGATTTTTTTATAATTTGAAACTTTAAAATATTGTGATTTATATTTGATCCAAAAAATTAAAAATCGGATTAGATATTTGATTCAAAAATAAAAATTAGATTGGATATCTAAATTTTTTATCAGATCAACGGATAATCGGATTGAATCAGTCTGATCAAATATTTTTGAACACCCCTACTTAAAACATAATATATTAATACTCAACATAGTTGTACTCGATATAAACAATTAGTTTTTAACTTTTAAGATATTTTTTAATTTGTTATATCAAAATTTTTTATCTCAACGAACATGTATTTTAGTTTACTTTCATTTTAAAAGATTAAATTTTTTAATATATTATATTTCGAGTAGCTTACGAGATTTTCGAATCAGATATCAAATAAATTAAGTCGGTTCTACTCATTAAAACTCAAATCAAATTTAAATCTAATTAAACTAAACGTTAATTGAATTTTGACCAAATCGAACTTAATCCTATCTCTGAAGTTGGTATTGAATTAAAACATATATCAAAGTAGTTGGGCTTCTTCTCAAAAGAGGAAAAGAAAAAAGCTTGGGTTTGAAATGAAAACCGATTTCTTGCTTGCAAAGCCAGAGATAATAACCCTGCGCTAAGAACAGACAACAGAGTATAAAAAATTAAGAAAAAGAAGAAAAAGCACCGGAAGAGAGAAATATGGAGGAATCAAGGACGATTCACCACGAAATTGGAGGTGTCCAGAACGACGCTCTTCGGTTCGGTCTCCACGGCGTAAAGAGCGACCTCGTCGGATCTCACCCTCTCCAATCTTCTTATGAATCTGTAATCTTCCCCCCTGTTTGTTTCCCGGGAACATATACAACTGAAATTAGAGTCAATCTTATTCTTTTGTTTATGTATTTAAGTCTTTTTGCTTTTACTTCCTAGATCTCGAACGCGCACGTTAGCGTAGTTGCTTTACTACATATATTTTAGAAAGTAGTTTTACTTTTCTTATTATAGAAATTAAACATTGTTGATTTTACGGGTTTATGTTTTGAAGATTTTTAATTAGGTTTTGAGGTTACTATTAGGATTGGAATACTATTTTTATATATATGTGGATCTTTTGTTCTTTTATAGGCAAAGAAAACGCAGGAGGAGATCAAGAGGAAAGGTCTGACCAATCTGTATGGAACAGCATTCCCACTTAAAATGGATCTCGACAGGCAAATCCTCTCACGGTATGGCCTCTATTTTTTTTTTTATCTTTATAAGGAATTTCTGCTCCATTAAGCCCAATTTTGAGCTGTTGAGCTTCCTGCACAGTTAGACTTTTGTCTTCCCTGATATGAACGCTTGTACACTGCTATTTCATTAATGGAATAAACATGGAGATTAAATTTGGAAGATTTAGCTCAACGTGGTGAAGAAAACCGAAAGGGGTTGAATGGTTCTTGAAATATATACAGCGAAATTGCTATCCAAGTGAAAAAATATAAATTAAGTATTGATGTCAAATCTAAGCAATTCTATTTGGCAAGTACATTGAGTAAAAGAGTAGGGAAATGAGAGCTAACAATATATATGTATGTAGATATTATATGTATTATATGTATATGTCGATTGCAATAAAACGGAATCAAACTCATTAGAGTTTCTGCCCTTCTTTATACAGCTTTATCCTTGTTTCGTGGCTTCCCTTGTCATAGTAATCGATAGACAAACTTGATCTTTTGTTGTTTTTATAACAATTTTAGCTTGTATGCAAGGTATGGACTTTAAGAATTCCTATCATTTCTAAGCTTAGGTAGTAATTTTTATCCTCCAAGGTTTCTTCCCAACTTCTAGTCACTCAAGGGTCTCATAATCCTTGACTCCTCTCTACTTCAAGGATTTCTTGCAAACTCTTAAGCATTTATAAAAGGTAAGGTGTTTGGTACTTTTTGGTACAAATGAAGAGACTATGACAATGATAAATGAATCCAGATGATGAAGAAGAGATGACTTATGTGTAAGAAGCACATGTCTTGTCATATCCCCAATAAGAAATGGATTGAGCTAGTATTAGGATCCCTGCATCTTTTTCTTTTGAAAACGTCTCTGCATCTATTGGACATAGGAAGAAGTATCAACAACTCTGCTCATACAGGTGTACATGTGTTCTTATTATTTTTCTTTGTGTTTTATTTTTTTTTCATGTCATAATCGTGTTTAAAGTGTTACATGTTTATAAAAAATGGTTTTGATACATTAATGATCCATGATGTTATAGGTTTGACACATTTGCAATATCATGTTGTATTAGCTTTTCCTTTATGTTTGGGAACATAGATCTAAAAAGTAATTATTTTCTTTCTTCAATGGTTTTAGAGAGGGTATGGATTTCAACCAGACAGTAAAAAAGCCTAAATTTCCCCTAGAGGCAACTAAGATTACACCAAGATGTATATGGTTCATGGCCTTTTTAGTGGCAATGACCAGATTCAGAATTCACTGCTGAGTGTCTTCTATGTATATTCATTGAAAATTCTGCAGGTTTCAGAGGCCATTGCTCCCATCTTCAATGCTAGGTCTGGAAGCGTTGACGGGAACTTTAGATGAATTTGGCTTCGAGGATTATCTAAATGGTATGATGATACATACATGCATTCATACATACTAAATGCAAAATATTCTTTGGACTTTAATGTGTACATATTTTTCCCATGGTAATGTTTATATTTTGTGGGTTAGCGGATATTTTAAAGTAGTGGTTGTTGGTTGTTGGTTGCAGATCCCCGAGAATCGGAGACTGTCCGGCCCCTCGACTTGCACCACAGCATGGAAGTTCGTCTTGGTCTCTCCAAGGGACCGGTCTACCCTAGTTTTATGTGAGTTTTTTCACTGACTCCTTCAATGTCATCACATGAGGTCACTGCCGAACTTCAGTCTTTTTCTCTTTAGTGAATTTAGCCATTCTTCCCTTTGTAAACTGCACCATTAGGTTTTCATTATGTTTCTGAGTGTGTGTGGTTCAAATTTTTAAAATAGACTTTTAAAATGATTAACGCACAAATGAAATTAGGAATTAAATTTAACCCAAAGTCAAAATGATCAAATTTATAAAAATGATTTTAAAAAATATTTTTAAATTATTTGGTTTTCAATTTACTTGTTTATAAGAAAAAAATATTTTTAATATTCAGTAAATTGAATTAAATGGGGGTAGTTCAATTCAGTGTACTGTACACCTCTTAATTTATAAACATGTACAAAAGTATTAGAATAGATAAAACTGAACTAAATCAATAAAAATATTTTTTTTAAAAATTAATTTTTAAAAGATCATCTATAATCAAAAGTTAAACACGAAGGACGTGAGAAGCTTTACATGATAATAAGTCTACCACAGAGGTAGACGAACAGAAAAAAAACGTGTCACGAGTGAAGTTAAAACAAAGCTACGGGTAGAATTTTATTTTTAATAACTATTATAGATTTAGTTTTTAATATTTATTTGAGAGTAGTCAAAAATTTAATAGTACATGTCATTCATTCTATTTTTAAAAAAATAAATATTAAAATTTTTAAAAACTTAATGTACAATTAATTTTGATATTTTAAAACATAATTATACTCTAAATTAAATCACTATTAGTTTGTTAAAAAAATATTAGTAAATTTTCTTTCCTTCACAAACGCCGCTTTCTCTAAATGAATGTAAATCGTCTAACTTTGTATTGTGTCTCCGTTATTGTCTTCACTTTAAATTAGTAAGTTTAGAGTTTAAAATGTAGGATTTAAAACAAATGATAGAGTATTTTTTAGGATGTATGATTTAAAGTTTAAGATGTAAAAAAGTAGGGTTAAAGTTTAAAATTTAATTTTTTAATAAAAAATAAAAAGAAACACGGTTAAAAAACATATAATTTTTTCTCTTTTAAACTCTTTTTTTCCCATAACCGCGGCTCCACACTACTGTTAAACTTCTTTTAATCTTCATTGTTAAGGTAAATAAAACCTTCTTACCTTTAAGTTTTAACGATTAATCTCCATTATTGAACCTTGTAAAATCTTTGGTATTAATTTTACCATGGAGATGAATCGTTTAAAGTTTATTAAAATCTGCGTCCTTAATAGCCTTTAATATTTTTAATATAAAAATTTTAAAAATCATTTAAAATCTATTTTTTTAATCTGACTTTAAATTTATTATAAAAATAGTATAAATCTAAAAATAATTTAAACAGTGTAATACATTAAAAAAAATCCCAACTACAATATCTATCTAATTTTACCAGTTTATACTATATATTATATTAATTTTGATATATTTGAATTATTTTTTAATATCATATTTCATATTATAATGCTCCATATCTGTGAATTTAGTATTTCTATTTATATTTATAGTTAAAATTTTAAAAATTAAAATTAAAATATATATTTTAAAATATAAAATTTAAAATTTCAAAAAATATAATTTAAAATTAGTATTTAAAATTTAATTTATTAATATTTTTTAATGTAAGATATATAAAAAAGACTAATCACTTTTCCGCACGAATCATCTAATCTCGGTGGTTAAAGGTCACGAGTTTGAATAGCAATAATACCAAAATAATAAATTGAACGATCAATGTCTAATAATTAAAAGTATATTCTAAAACAGATACTACTGTAACATTATAACCGATTAAAAAAATAATCACTTTTCCTGTTTTCCCTTGCTTCCTTAATCTCATCATCTCTCTTTGTTTCTATCTGTTTTTGTCTCTACCAATATTAACATTGTTTTAAATCTTCTCCTTATTATACAATCAACTAAAATTTAAAAGAATTTCAAAAACATAAAAATCATTCTTTTAGTATAATTTTTAAATCTTATAGCTTTAATTATATCACTCGAAAAATTTTAATTTTTTAAATTTTAAATTATAATCCTAATTTTTTATATCGTAAACCCTAAACCCTACGTCTTAAACAATACATCATACTTATAATTCCGGAAACCCTAACTATACCTCTAAACCTTAAACCCTAAACCCTCTAATTTAAAACAGAGACACTAATAAAAACATGGAATAAAGGTAAACGATTTGTACCAAAAAAATTCATATCGTAATTTATTGGTTGTACCAAAAAAAATCTTCTCAATCTAATTTACTTAATTTACGATATAATTTAAACATCTAATTTTATTTAAAAAATCTATTATCGCATATAATTAGACTAATTGATTATTGATTTTTTTTTCCTATTAATAGTAAAATCTTGGGTCACACCACCGAAAAATTATATCATGGGTCAGTCTCACCACGTGATCATTGGACCGACCAATGATAATTACCCACTTTATCAACTTTTCCATGTCATATTTTTTTTCCAAGTGAATCTTCATTTTAAAAATTAAAAAATAATAAGGTGAATGATTATCATTGGTCGGTTCTATAGATGACGTGATAGGACTGACCCATGATATAATTTCTCCACACCACCATTTTATTATTTATCAAATATTGGTATTTTAAAGTTATTTTTAAAAAAAATTGATCATACTTATTATAAATATTTTAATTAATTAAATTTTATAAAATATATATTTTTAAGTTGCCCGTTAAATTCAATTTACTCATTTCATCGTTTAGGCCATAAATTATACAATTATAAATTATAGGTTTATGATAAAACAAGTATAATTCCCTAAATTAGGCCATAAATTATAGATTGAAAACAACTAAAATTCCGGTCCGGAGACCTCTGTTCTTCAATTACTTTATATATTTTCGGTATTCCGTCCTAATTAATTCGATTCAATTTTCATTATATATTTAATTTTAGTAAGTGAATTTTCGAAAAAGATTTTTTACGTACAAGATTATTCAAAAGATTATTAGGTGAACTATGGTCACCACGTTATTTATGGTCCAAATAATCAATATCGTTCATCTTTAAATAATTACTTAATAATCGCTCACCTGATAATTCCTATTGATTGGGACCATAGATGACGTAATCAACATAGTTCACCTAATAATTTTTCCGATTATTTTTCCATTGCTTAATGGCAATGGTCAACAGCTAGAACAGCAACCTTTAAATTCCTTAATTTTGGCCTCAAAGAAAACCAAATTCACGAGTTTCCATTCTCAGAAAAAAACAAATGCAGAAACCTTCTAAGTTTCCATGATTCACATTTACAAGAACCCACTACAAAAATTCTCAAGCAACCCCGGGAATCACAATCCTTATTACAATCACAGGAAATCAAAAACCATGAAACTAAATCCAAATATACCATGTTTCTCCTTGTTATGGATGGCATTGTTGGTTACGACGAGCTCAGAATCAGATGTAGCTTCCGACAGGGAAGCCTTGTTGGCTCTTCGAGCAGCTGTGGGTGGGCGCCGACTTATATGGAATCTGTCGAGCAGTCCATGTACTTGGACCGGTGTACAATCACTTGTCTGGGTCAATACCAGATATTGACTTGCCTACACTTGTGCAATTTAATGTTTCTTTTAATCAGTTAAATGGTTCAATCCCGAAGGGTTTGTCAAGCAAACCAAAGACTGCTTTTGAAGGGAATTCTTTATGTGGGGAGCCTTTGGTTTCTTGTAATGCAACTGAAAATAGTGGCGGTGGTGGTGGCGATGGCGGTGGCCGTAGTAGTACTAGTAGTGGTACAGGTACTAGATTGTCAGATGGAGCCATTGCTGGTATTGTTGTTGGTTGTGTGATTGTTGTTTTACTCATTTTGATTCTTCTAATATTTTTATGTAAAAGGAAGGGTGCTAAGAAAACAGACACAAGGAATACTTCTCCTCCAAATCAGTCCGAGGTTTCGAATTCGGCTGATAAAGCAGAAGTGAAGAGTGGTAATAGAAATAGTGACTTATCAGGGGTAGTCAAGAAGGATACTACTGCTAGTAGTAGTGGGAGTAAGCAATTGGTGTTTTTTGGTAACATGTCAAGGGTATTTGATCTAGATGATTTATTTAGGGCATCTGCTGAGGTATTAGGGAAGGGGACATTTGGGACGGCCTATAAGGCCACTACGGAGACGGGGGTGGTGATTGCAGTGAAGAGGTTGAAGTATGTGATAGTGTCAGAGAAGGAATTCAAGGAGAAGATGGAGGTCTTGGGAGCCATGGATCACCAGAACTTGGTCCCGGTAAGGGCCTATTACTATGGTGGGGAAGAGAAACTTCTTGTTTATGATTACATGCCAATGGAAAGCTTGTCTGCACTTCTGCAAGGTGAGTTCATTATGTTCTGTTTTTTCTTAAGAGGCTTTCTTCTGCTTGTGTTATGTCATTTGCTTTTCTTGCTGGTGTTGTATTATGTTGTTATTATCATTATTCATCAGGCAACAGAGGAGCTGGTATGACTCCATTGAATTGGAACACACTATGTGGCATTGCCCTTGGAGCTGCCAGAGGCATTGCATATCTCCATTCCAAGGGACCCGGAATCTCCCATGGAAACATCAAACCTTCAAATATCCTACTCACTGCATCCTACGGTGCTCGTGTATCTGATTTCTGTCTTGCTCAGCTTGCTTCCCCCACATCAACTCTCAACCGGGTTGATGGATACCGTGCTCCAGTGGTAACCGATGCTCGTAAAGTTTCCCAAAAGGCTGATGTCTATAGCTTTGGCATACTGCTTCTAGAACTGCTTACCGGTAAGGCACCTACACATGCCTTATTGAATGAGGGAGTAGACCTCCCAAGATGCGTCCAATCTATAGTTCGGGAGGAGTGGACTCCTGAGGTGTTTGATCCCGAACTTCTGAAATACCATCACGTTAAGCAGGATATGTTCAAGCTTCTACAGGTAGCCATTGATTGCACTGCTCAACATCCTGACAAACGTCCTTCAATGTTGGAGACGATAACTCAAATCGAGGAGCTGGATCACCATAGCCCAGAAAAACATCCTTCAACGTTGGAGATGATGACAGAAATCCATGAAGCAGACGATAGCTCTTCCGATAACGCTCACTCAGTTGAAGTGGATGGTCCACCATCTTCACCAAAGGACTAAAAAGAATCAGCAATCATCTAAGTCATATTTTTTTCATCTTCAATATATGTTCAGATATATTTGATCGTTTGATTATTCTTTGGTTCATTATGTCCTATATAACAGTTGCAGGTACCTTCCATTTTCTCCTTTCAATATATTCCCCACATCACTCGTTATACATTGCCACTGTTTTCTTATTATTATTTCACTGTAACTGGTAGGGGCTTCATGTCATCAAGGGGTAAGGTGTATTTTTTATAGTGTAAGATATAGGGTTTAGGATATAGAAAATAAATGTTAGGGTTTAAAATTTAAATTTTTAACCGGAGTTATGGATGGAGGTATAATAAAAAGGTAGATGTTTTCTACTCAAAAGGGGATGGTACATCGATTCATTTGTTTGTTTATCGACAATACTAGGCCAAGTGTAACACCTTTTTGGTACATCGATTAGTGTTGCTTATCGAACGAGTTGAATAATATTTGACTTGACTGGATAAATTTAATAAATTTTGTTTAAATTGTGTTCGTTAAAAAAATTCATTGTTCAACCAGATTTATTGCTTCGTTAAATCCTTTATATTTTTTTACTTTAATTTTTAATATATTTAAAACCTAATAATACTATATATGATTTAATATAAACATAAATTAATAAAAAAATCAAGATAATGTACGAAATAATTCAAAATTTTAACTCCAAGTAACATTCAACAGAAGATTTAGATTAAAAAACTCTAAAAACCTTACCTTTTTTCTTATCCCTACTTTTTCTCTGTCAAATAGCTAACAGTCGCCTGCAATTTTTCTGTTGGTTATTTTTTTCTTTATTTTTTTGACATTTTTCTTTATTTTTTCATAATTTATTTTTTAGTATGATTTCATCATACCTTAACCATCGACTAATACTCGCACAAAGATTTTTACGACACTAATTTATTATTATGATTCTGTTGATAGTTTTAGAAAGACCTTCATTTGGTTGATGGTTGATTGTCGATATAATCAATATTGGGTAACGAAACTTTGGCCGATAATATATTTATCTTTACGGAAGTATTCACTTTTTTTTATTTTAGGTTACTCTAGTAAATCAGTCTCATTTTTCTTTTTTTAGATGTGTTGTAATTGTGTTATCTTTTATATTTTTAATAAAAATTTAATAGTAATTATTATAAAAAATACACTAAATTAATATATTATAAAAAACAATTATCTTTATAGAAGTATTCACTTATTTTATTTTTGAGTTATAAGAAATTTTAATAGATTAATCTGTTTTTATTTCGGAATATATTGTAATTGTGTTATCTTCCATAATTTTAATAAAAACTCACTAACTTTTTTAAACTTATAAGTCGAATTAAACTTAAGTCGAACTCGAACTATTCGTGAATCGTTCAACTCTCAGCACCCGTATTACCGATGCAGAAAAACTCGAACCCGGAAAAATTACGGATTAATTTATAACAGTTCAGTGAGTTCATGTTTTATTAAAATGCTTGAACAAATACTGATTATTAATAGTGAAAACAAGAATCAATTATCTTTCAGTAATCTCCCCACACACGAGCATAAACCAAGAGGCAAAACTAGGGAAAAGGAAAAGAAGAATGCCGATGGTCAAGGATAGCAGAAGGAAGGTAGTACCCTATGGCCACTGGCCTGAGCTCTTCAATTCTCCAGAACCAGAATGAATACAAACCACACTCTAAGCACACTGAAATGCACTACATTGAGGATGCTCCTCCGTCTCTCTTTCCGGCAAGAATCATAGATATACGGAGGCCTCTGCCGAATGCTTGATTAAAGAGAATGCGTGTTTGGAATTCGGATACCGCTGGGAGCCATGATAAAAAGGCAATGGGCGTAAATATCACCAATCCCATCATGAAGTCATATGCTCTGGCCAGCTCCTTCATTGGCTCCCACAGGAACTTGTGCAGGCAAGGCCTGCAGGCTTGCCCAACCTAGGAAGAACAAGGAAAAAAATGTGTTAGATTGATGAGCACGCATATATATATATATATACATATACACACTCCTGCTTCTCAGCTTATAGAAAGCAAGCATAAACTTAAAAGCTTTCTCTAGGTACAATATTTCAAAGCATTTCCAATAAGAATGCACTTTGTTTGAAAGTGAATATCAAACAAACTTATCATGTAAAATGTTTTGGAGGTTATACCATGAACTCTAGATGAAAATTTTCGTTCATCGGTCAGGGGAAGGGAGGAGAAGATTGATTGGCAGAATAAGGCTTAAAATGAAGTTGAAAATCATAAAATTTGCAAGGACTTACAAGAATGAAACCCCAACCAGTGGGCATGAAGGCAAGGATAGATGCAAATAAATCTGACAAGGTGAGGCCACATAGTTTGAATAAGATGATCAAGATTGCCAAGAAGATGAGGAAAAGAAGCCCTTTCAGCATTCTGAGTGGTAGCTGGAGGTCCATATGAAACATCTGTAGTCTACGTACGGATATCATCTGCAAAGAACATGCAAACAAAATACCAAGTCAATTTTATGCTTCTTCTGATAAATTTTAGAAGAAAAAAGGAGGGTGTGTCCATATTGGAACATACAAACATCTGAAGTTCTGTTTCGCCTGCTTTTCTCAATAAAAATACATTCAACATATCTAATGAATGAAAAAAATATAGCAGAAACTTAGACCAATATGGAATATAATGTGAAAAGTGAACACAATCATGCCTAGCGCCTGCACACATTATCATTTTGGCTATGGAAGCATTTGCCAGCTATCAATGGTGAGAGCAACTACAAACTATTATTAGATAATTTTATCCTCATATTTTGACCATAGTTCAATGTCATTTTCATACCTTTGGGACTATAAGTAATACTAAAACAGCACACCAAGAGAGTACATAAACCTGCAAAAGAAATACATGTAATAAGGTTATGGTGGTAAAATTTATCAGTGGCCTAAATTCACATTAATTTTGAAAAAAAAAACAGTATATAGTTTTCTAACATTAGCATATTATACCAGCAAATTCCTCTTGTGATGGGCTATATCAAGGTGGTAGACTATTCCAAACTGGTAGACGAAAAAACGAAGTGCAAGAAGAATTTCGAGGACCCTTCCCCTTATGCTTGTGTATCTAAGGTGCTCTTGTTCTTCATCCCACCATGACTCCCAACTATTCTCTGGCTGGATACCAACACCACCACGAATTCCCATCCATCGCCTCCAATCTGTCCAGTCATTCACTGTCTTTTGCCATTCAAAACCAGATGGATTGAATATAAAGGGAGCAAATAGCCAAGATACTACTAGGAACCACATTGAAAAGGTGATGAACAAATAAAGACTTGAATTGCGATATGATTCTCCATAAACTTCATATATGACAAGCAGTAGACTCAGTTCCAGTGCTTTCACAAAGTGACTTCGCGAGTAAAGCCTATAATTATCAGCAAACTTAGCATGTTGAACAACAAAACCACGCCCAGTAGCTCGATATTTAGAACCTCCATGCAAGATTGTTTTCCCAAAATAATGTGCTTTTGTTCCAAGCTGGAATGTAAAGAACATAGAAGCCAGCTGCAGCTGCATAATGATAAAGTCACCCACCGCAGCACGGAACCCTTTCTCCAAGCCAATCTCCATTAACATAGGCAATACCAGTAACATGCCCATCTGAATGAAAGATTGTGTAAGTAAAGCTGCTTCCAGGGCATTGTTATGTTTTAATTTTGGATCCTCTAGAATATCCTTTTCCAATCCAGTCAAAACCATGTACAGACGCCCGTAAAGAAATACATAAACAACAAGGACAACAACCTGAATCACACATTAGGGTCAGAATCACAATAATTTTCCAAGTATAGAAAAGTACAAGCAAGATCACCAACAAAACCAGCCATAAGCATTACTATTATCCAGGTGCCTACATTTATATGCAATGAATATCGGATCCCATTAATTTGTTTATTGTTTAGATTATATATGTTGATATGGGAGAAATTTGAGCCTCAATATTAAGTATTCAACACCGAAACAACACTGAATATTTGTCATACAGTGAGCTACCAATGACACTAAGGTTATATAACACATCACGTCACCTAAAAGTTTATCTATTCAAAATTTTAATTCTTGACGTAACTGATCTAATATAAAAATAGGAAACCATCACACACACACATATCATACCATGCTGTTAAAATAGAAGCCCACTGTTGTACAGTAGAACGATAGCATTCTGAAGAAGTCAAACTGACACCCAAGACGACGGACATCACGACTAAGTGTTTGTTCCCCATTTCCATTTGCAACTTTTGCCTCAAAAAGTGATATCTGATTCATCCCCACATCACGTCCCTTTCCAACTTGCATATAATCATGATGTGTCACAGACCCAAGACGAAGAGTTGAATTGAACCCTGAAGTGTTTTAAGCAGTCAGCCGCTATATCAAATGCATGGTATTAATTACTTTAATAGCTGACCATTACCTGTAAATATGTCCTCACTTAAGTTTATAGTTTTTGAAGCTTTGCTTATGCCGCCCCTTGTTATGTGGAAGATTCTGTCAAATATATCAGGATGACCATAATGGAATCGTACCCTGCAAAGATAATTATTTAAAGGAACTGCACTGAATAAGATAGAATTAAGTAGACCGAGGTAAAAAAAGTTCTGGATTTGAATTGAAACAATTAATTAACAGTGTGTTTGAGAATTAGACTTCAATGAAAGCAAAGATAAGAAATAGGCCTTTGTACCATAAAGAACAATCCCTTTGATAAATTATTGCTGAATAATGAATCATTCAAAATCAAGACTTCGGGGATTTCATTTTCAAATATATTGACATATACTAAAATACACAGGATTCAACTTATTAGAAACTTTTACTCAAACCGAATTGGAAATTCCTGGTTGGACTTAATCTTCTGCAGCCTAATTCAAAGTTACTAGAGGCACATTATATTTAGATTCTTTATTAGATTTAAATATAATAGAGAAAGATTTTATTTGAGATGTGAGAACCAATATAAGAGAGGATTAGTTATCAGTATAAAATGGCTATTTGTCACTATTATTGTGAGTTCTTATACTAACATAACCACCATCTAAGCTCCTCTTGAAAGCTCGATTTCAATGAAAATATTACTCGGAACTATGCATGATGTAACAAAACCAGTGATTCAGGTATCAGAATAACATTAGGTTTACCTCAGAGGACTTGCCAAAAAGCGCTGGCCAATAGTTACAAAGCTGGTCTCTTGATTGGACATAAACCAAGCAAGTGATGAAACACTGTAGAGTAAAGGGAGATCAAGCAAATTTCAGTACTTTAGATTATTCTGAAATGATATTTTGCAGATTGACTATTTATCCAATCAAGATCAATAAAACCTATAAAGAGGAGAGATCGTTCTAACCTTCCCGTAAAGACATGCTCTCTTAAACCTAATATTGTAGGTTTTTGCGAGCCATGTGAATGTGGGAACTCTTCCAATACATTTCTCATTTTAAAAGCCTCTTCAAAGTAATTGTCCTAAAAACGAAGAGTTAAAGACATGGTGCAAATTTATAAAAGATTTGATTCATTGAAAGACAGAAGAAAGGAACCTGGTTCATGTCTATAGTCTGCAAGGCCTCTCCACGAGTAAATATAATGGCATGATTTTGATTTTCAGGTTTCCCCTCACCAATTTTTGTTGGAAGACCTGGAAGTTTTATACGGTATATTTCCTAGAAGCCACATGCAATGCCAAATTATCATAAGCACTTAGTAACATAAGATATAAATAATAAGCATCTGAGCATGTCATTTTTACCAATTGACAATTGGACTATCAAGGAATATCATGCAGTTAGAATCTTAAGTAATACCACAGAAAACAGGGCATCAAGTATAAACAAAGGCTGTTGTAACTGGAAAAATGCATTGCAAAGAGTAAACAATTCTCTCTCAAAAGTTCTCTTTCAACAAACTATTTTCTTCCAAATTTCTATTTTCCCACATTTCATAGTTTTTTGTGTTACTTCTGGGGATACTACAAAGGAAAAAAAACTCTTTTGATTCTATAGTCTATACATAGTAAGGATAGAGGAGAATACAATTTCTTCTATTACAAGTCTAGTGGAATTTGCACTAGTTTCTTGTCTCAATGTGTCTTCAATTAGGTTATATTTTTACTTTATGGCATTCCGCTTTCTAGAAGTGGATATGAGAGAGGAAATAAGTTAGCATTCTGTGAGGAAAGTGTTAAGATATCTCCACAATTGTAACTTAAAACTAACTTATATGCATAATTATATAGGATCACAACAGGAAATATATTCACTCACGCAAACAGGAATCAGATTCATACAATTTTCTGGAAAAAAAAAAACTTCTGGGACCATAATTATTATAAGGCTTAGCAGTCAAATAAGTGCCCAAACTATACCATTTTTTTCTAAGTGCTGAAACTGTATTAATTTCATATCAAACTAGCACTTACTCTTTCTAGACCAGTGGTCATATCACCCTTGAGAAGGACAGAGTAATAAACTTTCTTTGTTTTTCCCTCAGTTTTTTCCGTCACAGATTCCTCTACTTCATCTATGTAAGCAACCCTCAATGATGGATACCTTTAAAATTTTAGAAAGAATCAGCCATAGGTTTATTCTAGAACTTCATTCCTATGACTACATTCTGCAAAATAACTTACATTAGCAACAGATTTAGAATATCCTGTTGACGAGGATCTTTCAAACGTTTGAGAATTCCATATATCTGACAAGAAACAACATAGGTGAACTTCAAATCAGGTAATACTTTCTCTCGAATACGATCCTCGTTTGAAATAGCTGCAAAGGAAGTCAATATAAAGTTAGCAACTATATGCCACAATATTAAGCTGAACTGAAAGATATTGAATGCAACTCTGGAGATGATATTTAGAATTTTCATCTCAAGTCTAAGTAAACTATAAACCATTACAATTAGCAAATTCCATGGAGCACTGAAGTTCTAGAGCCTTCTTGTAGTACATCATCCCTCTTACTGGTAGAAAACACACAGCGAAACATAGTTGTGTCAAACACCAATAATGAACAATTAAATTTAAGTTATTGTATGACATACTGCAAATTGATCAGCACCACCCAAACCTGATCTAGAGAGTGTCTGTCCTCTGTAGCTCACCCACTCACGAAGACCATCCTGAGGTTTGTTGTTCATACGCTCCATGAAATTGGTCCATTCATCTAGTTTGCGGGCATTGCTAACTTAATTCACGTTTTTTCGATTAGTAAACAGTTATACAGTAAAGGATAAAAAACTCACCTGGATAAATAGTCTTCAAGTAAAACAGAATTGATACCCCATCCTCGTTTTCTTTCTCAAGTTCTTTAATAGAGTAAAGAACTTCTTCTTTGTAATGCGGAGTCAAAACACTAGGACAATAAATTGCAAGAATAATTTTTTGTTAGTGTTCCAAGAAGGAAGTTTAAAGCCATATCTTTTCCAACTACCAGCGTATAGTATCTAAATATTATTTGTATAGAATAACCCTGGAGAACTCAACCAATCATGAAGCAACAATTGTAGACTCACATTTTTGAATAGATCAAAGGAACTACTAGAGGAGACCATCGATGGTCGACCTCAGCTCGCTTCTATTATAACATCTCAAAATTGCCTAGAGATACTAACCTGAAGGAACGCATGTTACTGACTTTTGGTGCACTTCGCATATTCATAAATAAGGAGTTTGCAAAAAATGTGATTCGACGACGAGCCTCTGAATTCAACGGCACATCTGTGGCAGATTCCTTGACAGTCAAAAGCAAATGAAGCCTATTCACCTGGAGAAATATTAGAACATGATAAAATATATCTCTATTTGATGTGTTCAAATGATGTTTTAAAAAAACAGTGTTTCAGTGCCTTTTCACTCCAGTATTCGCTTTTGACATCACTAGTATTTATCTTTCGAAATCTCTGCTTTTTATGGTACTTCTGAGAGATTTGGCTGCGTTTCAGATCTCCTTCGAGGATAGATTTATCTTCAACCATTACATCAAGTATTACAATCTCCATGATATCCTGGAGAGCGATGATGATTTGATTCTTGAATGCTTTATCATCAGGTTGTTCAGCCATCTGTCACAAAAAAACTCAAGAAACAGATGCTTAATTACATACAACCAGAGCAAGTTAGGGGGAAAAAGTACAGAAGGGTAAGACCGTTAAAACAGAATGAGAGCAATAATTACCAAAATCTCTAGGAGCTTCTCCAACTTTACAGCCAGAGAAGGCATACCACTCACGTTGAAGTTTTTCAAAAAAACCTTTTTTTCTAAACTTTTAGTGATAGCACCGTGCACATCCTCTATAATCCTATCCCAGAAGGAAAAAAAATTGGAAAATAATCACAAAACAGTTAGCATTATGTCCAAGTTCAAGCAGATAGTACAAATGCTTCTTACTTCCTGTCATCTTCATCTTCTAGAAGGGAACATATAAGATGCTTCAGTGTGTAATAAAATTCTCCTATGGCTGCACAAGTATATTTATCTCTACCAATATTTTTTCTTAACTCAGCATCATCCTTCCCCTTAAACCCTTTTGCCATGTTTAATGAAGCAGGAATCTGTCATATGTAGACAAAAAAAATGTAAAACAAAGACTTCACAATTGCTTTACATCTAATGTTCAACAAGAGAATCACTCGATAATACTTACTTTACTTGCTAGCAAGAAGAGTGGCCAATGAACCGTAGACTCATCAATTGGAAAAGAGGGTAAAAGCAGCAAATTTTTGTCCCTGGAGGGGAGAGACGAACAGATTGATATTAGTACATTTGCATGCAGATATGTCTTACAATATGAAGTCTACAGGAAGAAGAAGCTCTAACCTATTGCTAATCAGATCCTCCATTCGCATGGAACGTATAAACTCATTCCACATCTGAGAAAATTTTGCCATGTTCTTTGGTTCTTTCGAAGTGCGCTGGGAAATTAATAGTAAATACATTTAGCCAAAGAAAAAAGGGTAAGGTTGAAGGTCATGCTAATATAAACGGACGAAGATCACACTGCACACGTCACCTACATTTTCTTTAATAAGTAATAGAAATCCAAAAATTTAAGACTTAATGTGCAGACGAGTTAGAGTAGCGTTACCCAGTTTTTTGCCTTTGCTTCAAGGCCTGATGGTGGCACAAAACAGCGGTCAAAAGCTGAAGGCATAGACTCAAATCTGGATTGCAGCATCCCAATTGTTCGAATCTGTGTAAAGATTGAAAGAAAGGATAAAATAAACTTCAATTTCTATAACGTTATCATTAATAGATTTTCTGGAACAGTGTGTTAATGAAATGGTCTCATACCTCACCCAAGTGTCTGAAAGCTCCTAGAGCTCCGCCTATGAGAGTAGAAAAGATGGCATACCATATTTGAACATCCATGAAATAAATCTACCACAGAAATGCTCTCTTAGATAACGGTACAAATTATAGGGTGGAAGAATTAACACTATGGTATACAATTTGTAATACGTAAGCTAGTAAAAGCTTACTTACTAGAACAATTGGAGCCCATATTGCAATAATGACTCCCGTATGGTGCTTTGCTGTATAAGTTAGAGACTATGAATTAGCATAAGTATAACTAAAGAGATATTGGAGCCATCGTAAGGTGAATAAATAAATAAATAACACTAAGAAAACATATTATTTTACCCTTTGGAACAAAATTATACAACAGGTAGTCACTTATATCAATCTCCATGATCACCTTCGTTGATCGAACAAGTGGCAATATCTATTGATACAAAAAGAAAACAGGTTGTCAGCAACTATATCTTCAAAGAGTTCAAATAATGCGATGGAAATGTTTCCAAGATCAATAGTTTGCAGATTGGATCCAATGAATATGTTCCCACTGACTGAAAAATATAGTTACCTTAGAAATAAACTATGTACTTCTGCACAAGCAAGAAGTAGAGAGAAAAATTATCTCTAATTACAATAAATAGAGTCATGCTTAACATGTTTATCTTATGCACATGTCAAATAAGTAGACAGTTCGACGCAATTGAAACTGAAGACAAAATCTTGTGCAAGCAGAAAAAAAAATTCCGCAAGAAGGGGTCAAAACAACAATGTTAAAACCTTAAAAATGGTCAAAGTTATCAGTATACAATAGATTGGTTCCAAAAAGAGATTCATATCATGGAACCAAAAATAACTTGTAATTGGCCTGATAAATCTCCGTTTTATCAAGTATCACAATAATATGACATGATATCACTTTTTCCTTAAGTCATTCCTCTATTGCCTACAACCAAAGGGAATAACATGATTCCATTCTTAAAACTGAGAGATACAAAACAAATAACAATGAGAATAGAAGAAATTGCATAACTCTTAAAAGAATTTTATGCTTCTCCTTTCAGAATTTACACATGCTATAATAAGTAGGTATAATTTGTGGGGCTCATTCAGGCAATATGTTTCTCCAGAAAAAGCATTGGTCTGTTCCAGATTAGCTCAATCCAAAAATTACTTCCCTTTTGTAGTTTTTGATAATCCAAAAGGAAAAGAAATTCTTAGCTACAGATATGTTGCATGGGGGCTTTTCAAAGTTGGAAGTAGCAACATAGGACAAAATACTATATGTTGCTTTCTAAACTGAGATGTATGTGCTCATTGAAATAAATGAATTATAAATAAAGTTTAAGGATTTTTACGAAATTTAGAATAATGAATAAATAACCTCCACAAAGTAACTGAATGCTAGCTTGACACTTAGCACCAATATCCAAAATAATGTATACCTGAGAGTAAAGAAATGACATTCACTTAAGCAAGATGTTAAAATCCGAAAACAATTTGAAGAACTTTAAACATGACTAGGGAGAAAAGACAAATAAAACCATACTTTAGAAGTGAAAAGGTCCCCACATGCATGCCTCTTCCAACATAAAGTTTTGGCTGCAGCAAAGGAAAATACTAACATAGATAACTTGAATGATTAAATTAAGAAAAATAACAATGATGACATGGAAGAAACAACTAATAATGATAATACAGATTAAAAGCAACAATGCTGATATACTAACCTGAACCCACCACATAACAATATTAATTACCGGCCAATCTGATAGCTCCATCTTTTTCCTCAAAGGTTGAAGCAAGAATAATATAATACCCAGTACATCAGGTATCATATAAAGTACAACAAGATAATTATACAAAGATTGATTTTGTGAATCTCCAGTCCATTGTTTAAGGAACTTCCATAGTCCTGTTGGATCCTTCACAGAAGTGGAATATGCTACCGGCAAAACTACTAGCCAGATAGATGCCATCACCAATTTCAGAAGTTGGCGCAGTAGTTGGTCAAGTTCGGAGCACCTCCAAGCGTGGATACTGAGAATTGTGTCCAGAATAGCTACATGGAATGGAAAAGTCAAAAAAATCTTTATAATTAAACTATCAATGCCAAATATGATTGGGTTATAATTATCTTGCCAGTGGGATTTGTAATTAAATTGCTATATTAAGACAAAGCTAAAGTCATAAATGATGATTAAAAAAAAAAATAAAGTCATAAATGACTAGAAGTTTTCATTATATGGTTATCAATTTGACAACTGCGAGATGGCCTTGACAGGAAGAGAACAATCACAAAGAGCACCACTAGTACCTCGCAGAAAACCGAGAACAGCGTAAGTGATGAAAATGCTCAAAACTCTTCTTAAGACATCTTCAAAACTAGATCCAGAATGTGTCCATGCAAGAATTATCATGGCCTAGAAAAACATTCATTTAAGCCATTAATTTCTGGAAAGTTATCAAATACTAAAGTACTACATTGAAAGGTGAGTCACCTGCAAAGCCATTATGAAGAATATCCACATTCGGTCAAAACTTCTATAAAGCTGCCAAAATGTGCGGACTTCAACAAAATTACTTTTGGGCTTCCACCTTCCAGTATTGAATTGATTCCCAATAAAAAATTTGTTCAGAATCTGCATAGAATATATGAACAGGAACTCAAATCTTAATTGAGAAAGCATACTATACATTAAAATATATACATCTCAAATACTGAGATACATGTGTGTAAAACCACAAAATTTATATTGTTTACAAAGTTCTTGCACCCATCTTCAGAGATGAGCAAATTCCCTGATCTTAGATAACAAGAAAAAGGTTTACTTTTGTTTCTTTTCAATCAATCAAGTAAAAAATTGATCAAAACCAGAATAAAATACACTCCAATAATTAATTATTTCAATTTGTAATGGAATTAACTAATTATGTGTTCCATATGTAGCTTCTCAGATTCGTTACATTATTGTTCAATTTTGAGGAAAAAGAAAGGTTAGAAGTCTTCCAATATCCAATGAACTCACAATCTAGATTGTTCTGTCCACCCCTCCTCCAAAAGAAATGAGTTGGAGTACACTTTTCTGAACCTAGGGTCTATAATAAACTTATGCCATTTTTTTACATGCTTTATAAGTGATCATTGAAAGACAGCCATATAAGTACGAATATTTCTTTAAGGAGATGTTAATTGCACGTGGACTAAAATTTAGAGGAGAAAAGAAAATTGCCTTGTCTGCAGGTGGCAATGGCCTCCCTTCGTTTTGATTATGTAGCTCAGAAGAACACAACTTAGACCTAGAAGAAAGTATGATTTAAACATCAAATATGTATTTGACTATTATAAATAAAACAGCATAAACCATTCAGAGTTTACCAAAAGCACTCATTTAGATCATCATAGTTGCTCCACTGAGAATGGCTTGCCTTGCCTCCTTTATTTTTTCCAGCTTCCTTTATCATCAAATAATAATATTAGATAAGGTGTTTCAGATGATCAGGAAAAATAACATGCTATGCAATAAAATGAATATTACCTCAGATAGGATCTGGTATATAGGTTTTATAACAGTACTTAAAAAGCTCTCAGCTGGTATCTGGGTTGTGTTCTTGGTAGACAAAATTTGATGAACATCATTTGCCATCTTATATGTTCATGAAACAGGGGAAAGAGCTGAAGGTTACTTTTAGAAGAGAGAAAACAAGTGGGGGACATAACAAGCAACATGATGAATCTCAAATCTAGGATGCAACTTGTATTACATAATCTTCCGCAACACAATTACCATATTCTTCTCTACGTTCTCAACAGCATATGTCTAGAGTCATCAAATACAAGTTGAAACTGCAAGTACATTAATCTTCTACATAAATGAACCACAAAAATGACTGTTTTGTTATGTACAACAACATATTTATAATAATGATAAAGCATAGGCAGGTATTTTGAAAGCTATTTCCAGAATGAATGATGGAATTTCCATTATCCACTTAAAGACAACTGCAGAAGAGTGCATTTATCTGAAAAGAAAATCTCTCAAAATATATTTCTCTGATATTATGCCCACTATAGTCACCTCACAGTCTATGTGTATGTCTGCACATGCATGAAGCCGACAGAATTTCAGCTAAGTTAGATATGTTGAATAATAACAGCTCTATCAATTACAATACAGTTCTTTGTTTTTTTTCCTCTATAGATATATAACATACACATAATCAAGTTAATCTACAAAAAGGGACCTTTCTCCCTTCATAATCATAACTCAAAAGATCTGTGGTAGACAATTAGGAATATTTTCTGGGGTAATAGGTATAGCATACTCCATGCTATAAATTTAGAGGCATCTGTAATATCATTGCGACTGTACAAGAATTACCAATGATG
Source organism: Abelmoschus esculentus (assembly GCA_035048815.1). Lineage (NCBI taxonomy): Eukaryota > Viridiplantae > Streptophyta > Magnoliopsida > Malvales > Malvaceae > Abelmoschus > Abelmoschus esculentus. Next base: position 4,610,308 of record JAUCBN010000038.1, read on the forward strand.
GATCTGATGTAAACAATATAAAAATTCATAAAGATAACTAGAACACTACTCAATAACAGCATCACAGGTATTGAACAGATACTAGAACAGGTGCAATTAGAGAATTTCTAAATCATAGTGATTAATTGAAATAGAAGAAACATACTTTATGGAATATGTAACAAATGCATTCAGGCATGAATCTAATATTTGAAGCTTCACCCCATATAAGAAGATAAAGTGCGATGTAAATGAGATGTCGCCGCTGTTTCTCTGCTTCTTGGTAGCTCTCATTATTCCTTCATAGCAGAAAATGATTTTAAGGAAATGAAATAGGAGGCTTAACCAGTTTATTCTTTTATATAAAAAAATCATTTTGTTTCATATCTAAAATGAAAAGACACATTACCCGGTACAAGATGGAATATGCATATATTTACACCATAATTCATAATTGCTGAAAAATTCATTCTTCAGTTGCCTTATGGTCCTTGTAATTGCCTCAACCTATAAGAAACACTTAATCTTCAATGAATGGTAGTATTCAGATGAAAAACAATCTGAATTATATCAAACTGAACAAAGATATGAGATTCAACAGTAAAGGAAGATGGAACTTCATGCACCTCATCATAACCCCCAAGATCCTTCCTCCTTGTATGAATGTTGGCCAGTAGCAATATTAAGTGCTCCCTCTGATTTGCTGCACTCCATTTCTTCAATTTCCCAAAAAATTATGACAAAAGCCTTGTAAGCATAATGATCAAAAGAATCATCATGCACAACAAAACCCTAGCCCCACCTCCCCCACTCACACACACACACAAAAAAGAAAAAAAACATGAAATCAAACATTGAAAGTGTCCTCATAATCTCCTAAATAATTAAACTTTCCTAACCAATTATAGAATTGATTATGTAAAGTATAACCAACAAGTTGATGATAATGGCGTGTAAACAATAGATAATTGTCCCAAAGGAACATCTTAGTGGTTAGAATTAGTGATTCCAACTTGACGTCCTTGACTCGAACCCTTATTGCATAATTCTAGAACCAGTGCTGTCCTTAAATACCAATGTATTTATATATATGGACACTATCATTACCGCATCAGGCATCCAAGATTTCTATCTAGGCTACATAGCTGATAACTGCAAAGATAAAAGTAATAACACTGAACAAAAAATTAAACAGCTAACACCTGAAATCCCAGAACAGAAGAAAGCCAGTTAAATATGTCTTTTTCAACAACCCCATCGATTGTTGGGAGATTCTCCATTTTAGTAACGGCTTCAACAGCAATCTTAATCTACATAATCACAAGGAAAGGTTAAAACTTTCCATGTAAATGATTAACAATAAGCAGAAAGCCAGATCATCAAAAACAAAGAAATGAAAACCAGAACCTCAGGAAGCTTCATAATTGGTGAATCATCAAACGGAAGAATGTTATAATCTTCATTCTTTGTGTCTCTACTCCTTGTCAACCTCCCAAACGGTGGCGCTTTCGTCCCGCTAGAACTGGCCATGGGTGTAGAGTGGTTTTGGAGCAATGGTAGTAATGATGAGTTGGCATTGTGGTTTATATACTAGTAGAAAGAAGATGAAACGAATCTTGGAGAGTGTAGTTCGGGTTTGGGTTCTTTTGGTTGCTTCAGTAATGAGAAATTCTGAAAGAGCAAGCAAATAGGAGAAGGAACTGCCTTGAACAAGACTTTGCCTTTTCAAATTTGTTCGACTTGGGTGCTTTGGGATTTGGGTTTGGATTCGTAAGGCTGTCTTTTTCCCGGTAGAGTTCGATGGTAGGGACTGGGGAGTGAACTTCGTCGCAGGGTGAGGATGAACTTTAAACTTTAAGGTCTGGCAACGGGAAAAATGCAGATTAAACAAATCAATAATATAAGAGTAATCTTCACTTGAGGTCCCTTTTATTTAGAAAATGTTCTACTTTAGTTACTCAAATTGAAAAAATATATATATTTTGATTACTTATATCGTTTCAATCATCAAAATGCTATATATCTCAGTCTTCCATTAATAGAACATTACTTTTCAAAGTTTTTTTTAATGGTATAAAGGTGATTACAAGGTATAAGGATGACGATGAAGCGATTCGAGATGGATTTTTGGTTGTCCGTCCTACCCCGACCCTAATATATTTTCACTGACCCGATATAATAAAAAGTTATAATTTGATTTTGGTCTGATCTCAATATTTTAATAAAAACTTGATTAAATTTGATTCGACTAAAAAAATTAATAGAAATATATAAATATATCGAATTGGGGAATTTTTATTATAAACCCCATCCGATTTGACTTTTTTTCCCTAATAACCCGATCCAAACCCGGTTTTTTAATAAAACACTCACCCCTATCAAGTTGAATCGGGTTTGGACCTGTCATTTTCAGGTCAAATTATCATCCCTAACAACGTACGTAGTACATGTTCATATATATTCTTAACCCTTTAACAATGTACATAAAGAGAAATTATATCATGAATCATTCCCGTCACGTCATCTATAAGACTAACCAATCAAATACATCCATTAAATTAATTTACCTCATCTTTTTACTAAGTGAATCTTCGCCTGGTAAAAATTATTTTTAAACTTAACTTATAATAAATATCAGTAAAGATTCACGGACAGATACGAAAAATTAATTAAATGAATATATTTAATTGGTTGGTCTTATGAATAACGTGACGAGAATAACCTATAATATAATTTTTTGTATATACATCTTATATATAAAATGATTTGAACATATATCTCTTCAAATGAATATTATTTATTTTTTCCTACAATAAATATTAAGGACATGCTTTTATGGGTGTCATAGGAATCAATAGTATGAACAATCATAGTTCTATTTCTTGTTTTAGTGAACAAGAATCATTACTTTACTTATAGAGGAAGAGTTAGAGATAGGATTAGAATTTGTCTGAAGATGATAAAAGAAATAAATTAAAAATTCTTTTATTAATGTGTCTTGTTATTATATTAATGGAGATTAATGTCTGGGTGACCAAAATGATAATGATCGAAAATATAAATGGTCGAAATAATTTTTTTAATTTAATTGATCAAAATAAAACATGATGTAAATAAAAGAACCTCCAATGAAGATTATTCATAATATAATAATAAAAATAAATATTCGTTTATATTAGTTACTTTTGGATCTTACTATAAAGGTATAAATCGGGTCGTTCGGGTTATTTTAGGTCACGTTGATTTTTGAATTTAGGTTATTTTTTTATTTAAGTTTGATTTAGATTAGATTGGATCTAATTAAATTTAATTAAAATTTATATTATTTTGGATTGATTTAGATATTAGGTAGACAATATCGAATCGATTAAATTTTTGGGTCAATATCGGATTGACCGGTTTTCGATTTGAGATAATATATGAAGATATTTTTTTATTAACAAATATATTAAATTATTAAACTATTATTAAATGTGTTTGTTAATTAGTACTTTAATATAATACAAAACTAGAATGAAACATACATATTTAAGTAAATTAAATCCGGATTATTTTTGGTTCAAGTTATTTTTAGTTTAGGCTAAATTCAGTATAAGTTATTTTCGGTCTAATTAAAATTCGAATTGATTTTAGTTTAACTCAATTTTAAATCAAATTTAAATCACTAGTTTTTAATCGTATCTTATCTTGAAATGAATAAATCGATTCGAATTTCGAGTCGAGGCGAGGTGAGGCGAAATAAAGAGCGATATTAGTCATCTATTCTTTCTAGAAGGTGTGGTGAAGCGATATTAGTAAATAAAATCTGATGGTTTTTATAAATAATTTTAAATAGTTTTCAATGAGTTTAATTTTAATGTAGATATTGATTATAGGTTTAATATTAAAAATAATTAAAAATATTTTTATATTTTATAAATTTATATATTAGATTAATTAATGATTCTAAATAAAATATATTAATATTAATGATGGTATACAAGTGATTTGAAAAAATGACTAAATTGATATTTTATATACGAAGGGTGAAATTTATTGAGTTATTTTGAATTAATAATAAATTAATAAAATATAAAAATTTTGCAGACTAAAACTCTCAGTTTACCCAATTTAAAAATAATATTTAACGATCCTAAACAATTGAGTGATTCAAATATAACTATAATATTTATTAAGTGATCCAAATATAACTTTTAATAATTAAATAATCTAAAATATAACATTAATCATAATTGAGTGATTTTTATTGTATTTTGTCCGAATGTTTAATAGTCCGAAAGGTGTATAATTTATACTCGTTTTTTCGATTCGATGCCTAATGTTTTTTGTCCACTTTGAGCCTAACGTTTTCAACTTTATTCAAATAGATGCCCTATCATTACTGTATTTTAATTTTTATTGTTAATTATAATGTGTCAACTTCTTAAAATTTTAGAACTATATTTCAAAATAAATAAAAATTAATACATTTAAAAGAAACTTTAAAAATTATCGTAAAATTTTTAAATAATCTCAAAATAATCCTCAAATATCTAACCATCTAAATCTGGTCACTACGGCGTTGGTCACGTTTTCGACGAGGGAATGAAACGATACTTCCTCATCAAACTATCTACACATTATTTATCGTTGTTATGTCATCGTTCGTCATGTCATCGTTCGTCGTGAATTATTCAAATGAACCATTCAATAATTTTTATGTTTCACATGACACCAGACGATTTTCGACGACACGAAATAAATAATCATAATGGTATGACGATGAATGTGATAAATGATGATGTGACAATCGATGACCAAATCAGCTTAAAATCAAGATTTGGGATTTATATGTTAGAGACTTTAAATTTTAGGATTATTTTTTTTAAAATCTTAGGGTTATTTTTTATTTATTTATAAATAATTTTGAAATTTTAAGAAACTAATATATAGATAACGAAGTTAATGGTGAAAATGATAGACAACAACGAGACACTTTTTGGGTAACATTGTAAATGTTATGCATCAAAATAGAACCAAAAAAGTTAAGAACCAATTTAAAAAATAGTATAAATTGAACATCTTTCTAACTACTAAGCCTTAGAGGTGACAAATAGATTATTTAGATTGGATTCGATTTGCGTTATTTTGGTTCGGATCAAATTTAATTTTGATTACATTTGATTTCGGTTCAGTTCGAATCGGACATGATCTTGTTCGATTTTAGTTTGGGTATGTATTGATCTGGATTGTATATCAGGTTAGGTAGGGACACATCGATTCAATTAATTTTTGGGTCGATTATTTTCAGTTTGGATGATTTTGGGTCAGCTCAAGATGGATTCAATAGAAATCAATATGTTTTAACCGATCTTTAAGTTGGATTAATTTTTTAAACCAAGATGTGGCTTTATAAAGCTAATATATTTGATTTTATGGTGAGTTATGCAACAATTCACATCAAATCTTTCATTATTTTTTAAAATATTTTTTTTATTTTGGGTTATCTTTGGTTCAGATTACTTTAGATTCAAATGGTTTCGATTCGAATTTATTCAGTTCACTTGAAAATTAGTTCAATTAAAAATTGGACCGGATCTATATCGACTCAACAAAAAAGAACCAATTCAATTTATTTTAAGTTTTGAATCTAATTTTGATATCTTATTTAGATCGATATTAAATCTCAGCTCAAATAAAATCGATTCAAATTTCGAATCTCAATTACTTTGCCACCTATATTAATAAGCCTAATAGAATTCCTTCCTTATATAGCTCACGAGTTTGGTCTGTTAACTAACTATAAGCACAACTGGCATAACAGAAGATATAACAATATTTCAGTATATATCAAAAAATTGATATCAAAACTTTTATAATTCTTATAATAAATTTAGTTACGTCTTATTTAACTTTATTTTAAACGTCTCACTTTAAAAAAATTCGTTAATTAAGTAATAAAAGATCATTTTAGTGAATCATGAACATCTCTTCCTGCATGGCTCATACAAGATAACAATATTGGACGAGTTCTATTTTAATTAATCAGATTCATCTAAAACTGCGTACACGTTGAGAAATGAAGAAACAGTACGGATTTTATTATATTTCATTTCATACTCGAACTTAATATATTGTAATTACTTAAAAATAAAGTAAAACGAACACAGATAATTTTAAATAAAGTACGTAGCAAATGCACGTAGACTGATATAAGATGCTTAGATATCTCAAGGATGAAGCAAGGAGCCGGCACCACTGTCGGCACAATCACCACTTCCACCACCGCCACCACCACCACCAATGCCAAGACCACCGATTCCATCTCCTAGACCTCCCGTGGTACCACCCAAACCACCAATGCCTCCTAAATCAGGTGAACCACCGCCAAGTCCACCGAGTCCGCCAATTCCACCACCAAGGCCGCCACCGACACCAGCAAAGCCACCAACACCACCAAATGCAACGAAGTTCTTTTGGTCGTCAAGACCAGTGCCAGCAGGAACATTCCTTGCAGCAGTGCTGCAGTGAATGACTGCAACTGCAAGTGCAAGAATCATAAAACACTTCGCCATCTCACTTTCTCTGTGTTTTTCTTTACTCACTGCGATAGGCTGTCCGATGCTGCCATTAGATCTGTCCTTTTAAAGACAATCTGAAGTGCATAACTGTGTGTGGCAGTTGCTGGTCTTAAATGACTTTGAATGCTGGTCCATATCACCCCACCGCCCGCATTAAAAACACCATATCCTTAATTTGAAAACCTTAATTTAAGACAGTTTAACTAATTTATTTTAGGACAGTATAAAAATATATATTTTCGGGAACGATATATATTTAAGAGATGCAAAATTAAAATTTAGTAAGTGATGAGACACCATGCCTAGGGGTGATAATGAGCCTGACCGGATCGCGAGTTATTCGGGCTCGGCTCGATCAAAACTCGGTCAAAATTCGGTTCAAGTGAGCTCGATTCGGACTCGGATTCGGCTCGAGATTTAAACGAGCCGAGCCGAGCATACCCAAGCTCGGCTCGAAAAGCTCAGGCTCAGAATAATTATATATAGACATATATATATATACATTAAAAATAATTTGTTTAACAAAGAAAAATAATAAAATAATAGAGAGTAAATCCACTAGAAATAAATTAAATAAAATAAATTGAATATTATCAACTAAAACAAATTTATAAAACTACAAATAAAAAATAAAAAAAAACTATAAATAAATAAATAATAAAATTAATATAAAAAATTGTCTATTTCGAGCCAAATCGAGTCGAGCCGAGCCCGAGCCCGAGCCGAGCCTGACGAACTTTGAGCCCGAGCCGAGTCCAGTAATATTATTTTTGAGTCGAGCTCGAGCCTGAAATTCCGAGTTCGACGAGCCTCGAGCCGATACGAACCCAGATATGTCTGTTTCCGAGCCGAGTCGAGCCTGACCTGACTCGAACTCGACTCGACTCGTTATCACCCCTAACCATACCCGGCGGACTTATCGTTATGATGGCATTAGTATATAATAATATTTGCAATAGAGGACCGCAACTCATTTTTACTGGAAATTGTAACATGATATTTAATATATGGAATGATTCATTTATATTATTTTGAACCAACATGAAAGAGAGAAAAAATTGATTTTAAAAAATTACATGCATGATAAATATAGGTGGAAATCGTTCGTATCTTTTTCATACTTTCTTTCATGTCTCTGTTTTAAATTAGAGGGTTTAAGATTTAGAGTTTAGGGTTCAAAGTTAGGTGTTGTGGTTAGAGTTTAGAGAATTGAGGGTATGACGTATTTTTTAGAGTGTAGGGTTTAAGATATAAAAAATAAGGGTTAGAGTTTAAAAATTATTTTTTTAAAAAATTTCAATAAGAGATATAGAAAGAGACATGATAAAAAGACAAGATTTTTACTAAATTAATACAATAATATTAATAAACTCAACGGTTAGATTGTTAAAATATTAATTATAAATTTTTTTACAAAGACATACAGAACTCACCTAATCTTATATTAGTATAAGTGAATATATATATGAGATAGAATCAAGTTATACAATACAAAACTCTCTAAGTTTTATACGTTTCTTAGATCGTTGGATAATTGAAACGGATGGTTTAGATTAATAGTTGATTATGTGAATATTATCACTTGGAAAAAAATGTAAGAAATTAATATGAGTTATTTGTTTCAATCATCTAACGATCTAAAAAACGAGTAAAATTTAGAAAGTTTATTAACATTTGAGAGGATTTCACATTTTATTTATATATACTTTTTTCATTTTATTTAAACTCATTTATTGGCCTACAATATTTATATCGTTCATGCATCTTTCATTGAGAGTCTTAATATTAAGTTATTTCTCGTGATCCATTTCATCTTTTCCCCCCTCCCATCTATGCCCATAACTTGTGCATCATGGCATTGTATGCAGCGACGGAGCCACGTTATAGTTGAGTGGAACAATCGTCCCTCACTCTTGAAGAATTTTTTTTTTATTTTTTTCTTTTATTTAAATTCTTTTAAAAATTATTTTTTATGAATTTGCCCTTCTTCTTCTAAACATTTATATTTGACCTCTTTAAACCCTAAATTTTAACTCCGTCTATACTTTTACATGGATACATATGCATTCAGAAAGGAATAGGTTAAACCTACTAATAAATTTTATCTAGTTTTAGTATTGCCACAACTCTCTATAACTCTGAATATCTGAGTTCCCAAGAGTTTAGGTCAGTGAACTGATTACTGGGACCCTGACACTGCTTTTATGGCAACAAATGGAGACAAACAGCTGGCCTTGGTTAATGTCTCCACACCCAACTTCATGTCTTCACTTACTGCCTCCATCTAACTACATTACAGTACTCACAAGAAAACAACGTGTATGGTTTCCTTTGACATAAATTTTGAGTAGCTTGCTACAAGCTCGGAATCAAAATTTAAAGTTAAAGATAAAATATAAATATTAATTTATACCGAAAGTTTTATTTAAAAAATAAGAAGGCATAAAGATAATCTTAATCCTTAACGTTTACAGTTTTTGTCGTTTTGGTCCTTATTTTTTCTTTATAGATAAATTTAGCCCTCAACCTATATTTTTTGATAAATATCTTATTTTTTAACTAGATTGATGATTGGATCATTAAAAATTTAACGATGATACATATATATATGAAATATAATTTTAAGTGACATGGCATGTAACCTATCAAATACATATATATATATAGAATATAATTTTATTCTAATATAAAATATAAAACAATTAAAATTCAAATAAAATATTAAAAATTAATTAATTCTAAAATATAAGATTATTAAATATTTTTAATCTTAACTACGATAAAATCAAAATCTTATTCGAATTATGTTTATATTTTTTAAGATGAGATTTTGATTCTATCGTAGTTAGGGTTAAAAATGTTTAATAATTTTTTATTTTAGAATTAATTAATTTTTAATATTTTATTTCAATTTTAATTGTTTTATATTTTATATTAGAATAAAATTATATTCTATATATATATGTATTTGATAGGTCACATTCCATATCATTTAAAATTATATTCAATATATATATCATCGTTAAATTTTTAACGGTCCAGTCATCCAGCTAGTTAAAAAATAAGATATTTGTCAAAAAGATATAGATTAAAGGCTAAATTTATCCCAAAAAAGAATAAGGGTCAAAACGACAAAAATTATAAACGTTAAGGGTTAAAATTATCTTTATACCAAATAGAATTTATAAGTTATTTCGGGCTATAAATTTTTAAGATCATTATTCTTTTATTATCAAAATAATATATATATATATAACTAATATGTTTATTTATGGTTAATATATATTTTGGTTCATTGTTGAACAATGAAAGTGGTTGAGAAATGTATGAATTAACATTTAAAAATTTTAGTGGAATCTTTTGGCAAAAAATAAAAATCTGACACGAGATTTAAAATGGTTTAACTTTTGAAATAAAATCTGTATTCGGTACCTTAACTATTAACAATATGTGTTAGAAATTAAAAATGCATCAAAAATTTAAAAGATTAGAGCCATATTATCTCAGTTGTACCACATGCTACACTTCGATATTCTCCTTTTGCTGTAGATTAAACAACCATCTATTGTTTCTGAGAGCCCCAAACAATAACAATCCCATAAAAAGTACATAAAATCCCTTGAGATCTTATATTGTCTGAATTAGTTCATCAATCTGCGTCCGCAAAACCTGCGATTGCTAAGCAATTGTGAGAAGAAAATCGTAATCCAAAATTGAATTTTACTCTTTGATTTTGGTCCTAAGCATTAATTAGGTCGACCAGAGAGTATAAATAGATCGAATTAGGTGATTCGAGTTAGTTTCCTGATTTAGCTAAGAATAAATATTTTTGGGAGGGACAAAAATGTGAAAATTACTCGTATTGATCAAAATATTTTTGGGAGGGACAAAGAGTTCTTAGTTATAAATGATTTTTAACGGGTTCTTAAAATATTGATCAAAATTTGATTTGATTAGGCTCGAATCAAACTCATATTTCTCATACTCATTAAAAATTACTCGAGCTCAAGCTCAACTCAAAATCTTAACAAATCAAGTCAAATTTAACACTACTCAAATAAAGAAATTTCAACCGAGCTATGTACCATTATAGCTTCAACTACAAATAGTGTTTTAATAAAAAAATTACATCAAAAACGATCTAAATTATAATATTATAAATAATTATATATTTAAATAAAAAGTAAAAATTATATTCAAATTATTTTGATTTTTAAAATTTTAAATAATATTTATCAACTCGTTCAATTCAATAATTTTTCCTCAATCGAATATTCACTCTAAAATGTATATTTTCTATCTTTATCTAGGTCTAACCAAACAAAATAAATTATTAAGGTTCTTTTATCTTCTATCTTTCTATTGAAATTCCTCTATCTTTGGACCACTTTGTTGGTTGAGTTTACTCAAGCATGTATATGTATAATTTTACAAATTTTCGTTATCCGCTTAAATAATTAATTTTATTTAATTAAATTAAAATTAAAATTAAATTAATATAATAGATAAAAAACAGAGATTGAATATATAATTTTATAAATTTTCGTTAACTGTCACGTTATTTCTTCGTTAAAATTTATCGATGATGATCAAAATAGATCAAATTAATAAATTTAATGATCTGATTAACGAATTCGATAATTCGGTGATCAAATAAGTATGCTCGTATAATTGATGGTTATTGATACGGTTTACCCTATTTTTAATAATACGAAGACGAAAATTTTAGATGTAACACCGTATATTTAAATACCAAAATTGCAATGCAGCGAATCATATATTTCTATAATAAGTTAATAATTAGATATGGATTAAGATTTAAGAATTAATAATAATTTTATTTTCCTTTTTTTCTTATTTTCTTTTAAAGGAGTATAAATGGTAGTATATAAGTAGGCACAGGCACTGCTAAATCTAATCCCATCCAAATTACATATATTTTTACAGATAATACAATGGGTTCTGCTTCACTGAAATGCTGCTTTCTAGGTCTTGTATGCTTGGCCATCTTCTTCTTCAACATAGGTATGTAAACTCACTGTACATTCTATCAGTCATCTGATCAGAGACGGACCTGTATATATTGTTAAATTTTATAGGTTAGTTATATTTTAATTTTTTATAGTTTTAAAATCATTGTTTAGGGTACGTAAACTTTGACCCTTTTATGTTTTAATTATTTTTAAGACCTTTGAATTTTATTTTATTTTTTTTAAATTAAGCCTAAATTCCTTTAATTTTTACGATTTAATTATTTTTTAAGACCTTATTGTTTCTAAGTTAATCAGTCTACCTGCATAGTTAATATATTTCAAATTTTATAAGTTAATTGTATTTTAGGTTTTTAGAGTTTTGAAATCATGGTTTAGGATATGTAAACTTTGAAACTTTTTATGTTTTAATTATTTTTTAAGACCCTGTTATTTCTAAGTTAATCGGTTTATCCTGCATAGTTAATATATTTTAAATTTTATAGGTTAATTATATTTTAGGTTTTTATAGTTCTGAAATCATTGTTTAGGGTATGTAAACTTTGAAACTTTTTATGTTTTAATTATTTTTAAGACCCTTCAATTTTAATTTTTTTAAAATTAAGTCTAAATTCCTTTAATTTTATGATTTAATTACATTTTAAGACCCTTTTATTTTTAAGTTAATCGGTCTACCCTGCACAATTAATATATTTCAAATTTTATAGGTTAATTATATTTTGGGTTTTTAGAGTTCTGAAATCATTGTTTAGGGTATGTAAACTTGAAACTTTTTATGTTTTAATTATTTTTAAGACCCTTCAATTTTAATTTTTTAAAATTAAGTCTAAATTCCTTTAATTTTACGATTTAATTACATTTTAAAACCCTTTTATTTTTAAGTTAATCGGTCTACCCTGCATAGTTAATATATTTCAAATTTTATAGGTTAATTATATTTTAGGTTTTTAGAGTTTTGAAATCATGGTTTAGGGTATGTAAACTTTGAAACTTTTATGTTTTAATTATTTTTTAAGACCCTTTAATTTTAAAATTTTTAAATTAAGCCTAAACTTCTTTAATTTTTACGATTTAATTACTTTTTAAGACCATGTTGTTTCTAAGTTAATCAGTCCACCACAAATAGTTAATATATTTCAAATTTTATAGGTTAATTATATTTTAGGTTTTTATAGTTTCGAAATCATTGTTTAGGGTATGTAAACTTTGACCCTTTTATGTTTTAATTATTTTTTAAGACCCTTCAATTTTATTTCTTTTAAAATTAAGCCTAAACTCCTTTAATTTTTACGATTTAACTACTTTTTAAGACCATGTTATCTCTAAGTTAATCGGTCTACCCCGTATATAGGGACGGAGCTTTGTGGGAGGGGGGAGGGGCAATCGCCCCTTCCACCCCGAAGAAATTTTTTTACTTTTGTCCTCCTATTTAAATTTTTAATTTTTTTATGAATTTACCCCCATACTTCTAAATATTTATATTTTCCCCTCAATCCTAAATCTTGGATTCGTCCCTGCTCGGATAGTTCAATCCTGATTCTGTTACTACTTCTTGCTTTCCTTGTTTCTTTCTTTTTGGGGTTTGGTTTTGAATTTTGATTATTATTGTATTTTCAGAGAGAACCAGTGCCAAGGTGTGGGAAGCCGTGATGGGTCCATGTTCCCAGTACAAAGATTGCAATCAGTATTGTCTCTCCAATGGCTTCCCTTTGGGAGGGTTCTGCAAAACGTTGAGTCCGAATGCTCCATCGTTCTGCTTATGCAAATACACATAGGAAGCATCTCCTTCGGATTTGAATAAAAATGATGGAGAATGTGAAGTTCTTGGAGGAATACTTCGATGATGAGTTATGATGATTGCTTTGCTGCTTTGCATGTATGTTCTTGCACTGGTTTAATTAATGTGACGGGTCATGCGATTATTGTTGTAGAAGAATTGTTAATCCAAAAATAAAAATATTATTAAAATAAATAAAATATTTTTTATTATGATACAGCATAATCTTTCATCTGAGATATCGAGTCTAACACCAGAGTTTAGTATTGATCTATAACAGTTTAGTTAGTTTTAGAGCAGTAATAATAATATTTGGACATGAATATGTTACTGTTATTTGAACATGAATCGTTTTAGAGAAGTATCACTGGAACTGATTGAGTCCACTGTTGGGGAGTTTCTTAGTGTAGTTGATAGGTTGCAGGCTGAGCAACAGAAGCAAGGGCTGGTTCCCAAAGTCTACTACTGGTACAACATCTGTAGCTGATGGCGCTGCGTGAAATGGGGGCATCTAAAGCTTTACCCTGAACCGCCAATTACAGAGATTCTGCAAACTCATCCTCCTACGATGGCACCACCCCGGTTGCTAACACACCCTGGTCATGAATCCTACAGAAAGGGAATGATGCAACAGCAAGAGTATCTACATTTGTATCTCCTACTTGTTATCTAATACAATATTCAACAAAAACTGAATTCTCTGGGAGGGAAAAAAACAAGAAAGCTGAAAACTTGATAAATGAATCTCACATTTCACATGAAACAAATATATCAATTAAACAAAATTTCACATGCTGCATTCAGTGTTTAAATTCTGACCAAATATAAAAGCATAGAATTACAAACATAACCATCTTTAAGAGGCATGTTTAGTTATCATTACTCATCAACTTCAACACCCGACATCGGCACCCCTACGCTGGTTTGATCCTTCCCCTTGACATAATCCACGCCAAAGTCATAGTCATCATCCATAGCGTCGTCGTCTTCTGAGGTTAATTTATTTTTGGCTTTTCTCCTTTTCTTAGTCTCTGCTCTTTTCATCTTTGTGTTCAGCATACCTTCTACTGCATACAGTTTCTCATTTTGCCTACTTGTAGCAGATTTTGACTTGGACTTTTCAGCATCCTCTTCAGAAGCCATGGGTTCATCATCATTTCCACCATCATCAAATATTTCTTCTTGCTTTTCATTAACTTCAGTTGATGGCAAGGGTTGGACATTATCCTGAAGCGCACAAAATATCCAACAGATTTATACACCACCATAAATTCAAGCTATTCGATCTATAACGTGCAAAACTAAGATAAACCATCGAAGAGTCCAAAAAAAGAGCAACTACAAACCTCTAGCATAGTCTCATCAAACTTGAGAGGGTTGCTAGAAAGAACTTCAATGGAATGGAAATCATCGGTTGACTTGAGACTTCCAATGAATGAAGATTCAGTGTTATAAACCTGATCAACGTCGAACTCCTTCCCAAGTTCCGTAACAATCCTTGCCTCTGAAGGCTCATCTTGATTTCTAACTGGAGGCATGGTGTAATATGGAATTTTACCTGAAGTATGACAAATGAATAGCAATGTATTAACTTGGTATGAAAGTCCATTTTTCCTAAGCAGTGTAATTGACATGCATACCTTCATTCCAGTCGTGCAAAATGATCCTTGCAGCAGATTCAACATCCACAATACCACCCTTTTTGAGCTTACCCCTCACAGTAGCAACATTCTGAAGGAATTCATCAACTGATTGAAAACCTGGGATCTTGTATATCATTACCATGACTCTTTCAGGACAAAGCTTGAGAATCTCTTTCACTGTTTTGCAGACAAAAGGAGAATTACTAATTAGTATTGCCAGACCATATTTGTCACAACAAGATATTGCCAATAGTTGAGATCAAAACATTCCAGCCTGCACAAGCAATGTTCTTGAATTTTGGTTGACATGTCGAAACATATTTCACAAGTCAATCTTAATATTGTAGGAGGATTTGATGTCAGTATAATTCCACAACCAATTCAGACTCTCACCAAACTTTGAACCTAAGTCTAATATATTTGTTTTTACCATGTTTCCTATTCTCAAGAAAAACTAACAATTTGAGAAACCTGAAGTTTATCTTTTATAACATTCATCCTCATCAAACCCACATCATAATAGAAATTTTATACATCTTCCATGAAATGAATGCATTCGTGAAGACATTAATTTCAAAATCTTTCCTATTAAGATATAAATTAGAGAATGTCCAGCTTGTAGTTCTTTTTAAAAAGCATAGTAATTTGTAGGCTCTCCATCACAACCACCCAATTCCCAAACAAGACGGTGATTGCAATAAAGCAGTTATCCAACTAAACTCACATCAACAATTTACAACTTAATCATGTGTTAGTTGCAGTAAGATATCTGAAAACAAAATTCACTGGTTGAAATACCTGGACCAACTGGATCGTCCAGCTTTTCAATTCTTTTGCAGTTTCGAAGAGCTATTGATGAATCATTCCCTTCAGATCGAAGCATAACAACACCTGGACAGTCCAATAATTTTATATTCTTGTCCAGTTGAACTTCTTGCATTGATCTTGTCAACCCTGGAGTAGAACCAACATTGACCACATGGCTTCTCTTCAAGCTGTTAATTAGGCTACTCTTGCCAACATTAGGCAGGCCAATAATACCCACAGTTATAGACTTCTTTATCTGAAAAAAACAAGTTCTACTAAGAGATCAATGTTTATATTAAAGCAAGGGATGGTACTAAATAATTTGAACAAGCAAATAATAGAACGAACATCAAATACATCTGGCAGAATAACAGATAAGCATCAACAAAGCGAAAATCACATCGCAGCCCAAAATCAACAATCAAATGTACCTCATGACTTCTTGAGTAATTTTTGAGCAATTTAATTAGAGTTTCTGCTCCAAGACAATCACTAGTTTGCAGAAGATTGCTAGGCTTTGCTGCCTTTGAAGAAGATTTCCACCCTAAGTTTGATCTCTGCTCTTGAGTGCTGCACTTAAAGGCAACAGCCGGTAACTCTTCCCTAAGATATTTAAGCCACTTTTCAACAGCTTCTCGAGGAACAAGATCTGAAATGCAAGTTTCTAGTTAAAAAGAGAGAAGGCAGAAATAATGGGAAAATATAAAGAAAAAAAAGATTGAGAAGTAGAATGATGTTTATGTGAAATTTCACCCATCTTTGATCAAGACATTTAGGGTGCAAAGAACTTCCTTAAACTTGACATACTCCAGATACAACTATATATCCAAAAGTTAAGAAATAAAATGACACCGATATGAAAATTCACCTTTCTATGATTAAGACAGTTAGGATGCCTTGAATATATTAAAACTTGAGATATTCCTTATACAAGGAAAATACTGAGTAGGAAAGGAAGTTAGATAAAGAATTTACCAATCTTATTCAAAAGCAACACTAGGTGCTTATCAGGGCCCGATTTCATCACCATCTTTTCCATATCAACACAACGGGTACCAAGGGGGTCTCTCGCATCAAGGACTTCCAAAATGACATCTGATGCTTCAATTACTTTAACCAACTCCTTGTAGAAAGCTCTATCCGAGTTATCTGCAAGTAATAAGACAAGTCAAAAATAAGAATCATCCACCCCAGAGCAAATCAAAATCGACTTAATATCAACTTACCCCGGGATTTCAGAGTTCCAATAGAATCATTAATGCCCTTTCCCTCTTCAATACTTTGTTCTTTTTCATCATCCTCTAGTAAACCCATCTTCCTTTTCTTTGCCTGAAAATCATAAAGATTCAATACATGTAAGTAAACGATTGAAATTTCATAGAAATGTTAGGATAATAAACAATACACCAAAAAAACTCATATCCGCACTAAAAATAAGCATTGTAATGTACTGAAAACAAAAACTGGTGAAGTAAACGGTTAGCTTAGAGACATGATCTTAACTATGCAATCAACTACAAACTAGAGAGTGATAAAACTCAAAAGTAAGCTTACAAACAATTCGACTCGGCATGAAAATCATTCCTTTAATATATTACTATCCATGAAAAAAACTCAATTTACAAACACAACCCAAATACCAAAAAAACAGTAAAATCAATAAAGAAAGTTCTTTTTTAATTAAACAAGAAAAAGGCATTGAGGCAATACCCTCTCCTTTCGGGCAGCTTTCTTTTGCTCCAATTCCTCTAGTGCCCGAGCTCGACGAGCCTCGAGAGCCTTGAATTCTTGCTCCTTGAAGGGCCAATCATTGGGGATACCAGGGTCTTTCTCCACCTTCCGCTTACGATTCAATCCCAACTTCTTCGCTTCCTTAGCTTTCTTCTTGTGATGCTCCTTTACTTTCCTTATGACCTTGTACTTTTGCTTCAGTGAAACCCTCTTGCTCTTGCTCTCTGCAAAACCATATAACCATAACATTAAAATCAACACTTAGAGGGGGAACGGAAAACCGTTAGAACTGATGTTTGCTTACTCTTGCTCCTTTTCACCATTGTTTTCTACTTTTTATGTCGAAGACTTAACTTTCGTTGGAAAATATAAGCAGCAGCGCCTCCAAAGTTTTCAGGGTTTGGGGGAAGAGGAAGAAGAAAGAAAATTCTTCTGAAATTTATTTAGGGTTTTGGAGAAGTGGGCTTCACCCGTTTTCATAAATATGGGTGAATTAAACAAACCCAATTGACCGACTTATTTATAAGATGGTTTGTCTTAAAAATTAATTACGTATTTAGAGTTATTTTTTTAAACACCTACTACGATTACAGTAGTATATGTTCTAGAGTATACTCTTAATTAGGAGTGAATAAAACTCAACTCGATTTGAAAAATTGAATAACTTAATTCGACTTGAGGCGAAAATACTCGATTCGTTTTGACTCGACTCGAAATTTTATAGACTCAACTCGACTCAAAAAATTTTAAATAAAGTTCGAGTTGTAAAATAGAAATTTGAATAACTCAAAATTTTTAATAATTAAAAGATTTATTTTTAGTTTAAGACGAGTCTTTCAATTTTTTATGATATATATATTGATATATAAAAATATAGTAAAAAATATTGTGACATATGAAAAATATATATATATTATGATCAGAGAAAGTTGTTTAAATTGGAATCAAATTATACTATAATATAATAAATGATTATAATTAAATATTTATAGGAACTCGAAAACTCGACTCAATTCGACTCAACTCGAATTTCTTAAACTTGACACGAAACGAAAAAAATTCAGATAAAAATTGAGTTGTAAAATGTATCTCGTCAATTCGAATAACTCGAAAATTTTTTACTCGACTCGATCGAATACTCACCCCTATTCTCAACAATCATTCTCTTAAAAACTGAAGCAAAATGGTTCGTGCGTATTTAGAGTTAATTTTATTAGGTAGTAAACAAACTGAACAAATAGAACAAGAGTATGTTTATGTTCATTCATTTAATTTTAGGGTAAACCGTAAACTATATAAATGATTATCGAATTTTTAAGGTAGATTTATTTTGGTCATTGTACTTTAAAATATTCAATAAGGTCATCAAACTTTTAGGTAGATTAAATTTGGTTATCATACTTTTAAAATATTCGATGAGGTCACTTGTGCAGGCCTCAACACAATTCTCACTTATCATTTTCAAATCTGATTTGATCAAAAATATTTCAGATTAATTTATTTTTATCTGTTCGTAAAATAATAATATTTTATTTAAATTTATTATTATTTATTTTCTTGAATTAACCCCACATTTTTCTAACAAGTTCAACACAGTCCATGGTAAGAACTCGTTTCTTGGTGCTTTTGAAAGATGGAAGGTAGATATTTTCGAGGGCAGAATGTACATATTTGGCAGGCTTTGTGAATGGACATCCCTATTTCTTTCCATTCACATGTTCTCACACGGTTGCTTAAGGCTTACAAACTAATTAATTGGCAGGTGGAAGAAATTATAATGCCACAGCCATCTCCCAAGGAACCAACCTTCAGCTGTCCATGCATGGGTTCATTAAACGAGGAGATGTCAACAAGATGTGGGCACATTTTCTGCAAGGCATGCATCAAAGCTGCGATACCGGCCCTGGGAAAATGCCCAACATGCAGGAAAAGAGTGACTGTGAAGGAACTAATTAGGGTCTGCCTTCCAACAGCCAGTTCATTTGAGCTTCATGCCTAGTGATGTAAATCTGCTGTTCTATGTGTGTATGTTTGATTTAATAATACCTATAATAGAAAGAAAATGAAACCGATGGCTGTCTCAAAGTGATTATATATATATATATATATATACTGTTACTATGCCGTTTTTTAAAGCATTTCGTTGACAGTCATGCACAGGGCTTCAAAAAATTTCAATTCTGTGAACATTACCTATAATAGATTTTTCTTTGAACGATGATAGTCTAAGTTCCCTATCTGGAACTTAAATGACCCCATGGCACCTTCAAAAACGTGCAATTCATCAACCATAGGCCTGAGTTAGGCTGATGAATTACCTATAATAGCTTTTTCTTTGGAAGAACATTAGGAGTTTTGGTCTGTGGGGGCTGTTTGTTTGAAACCTATCACATATTTAGAGGTCTTAATTATTTGTTGACAGATGATCTGATAAAGGAAAGAACACTAGAAGCTTGTGAACTTTCCATTGATTCAAGTACTGAAGGTACAAAACATAGCTCCTACTCAAACTAGGTGGTACATTACATTAAACCATGGTGGAACTCTTTATTAACAGCTACAGTGGAACTGGTGGCTGTGAACACCATGGTGGCTACAAACTCTCACTGGTGGGTCATGGTGACGGATCAATGACATTGCCATTGCCATAGCCATCAGCAGTTTTGGTGGCCTTATTCAGGGGTGCCCTAGCTTTAGGTGTCCCAAGGAATGGAAACAGACCTCCGCAGCATCCTCCAAGTCCAAGCCATGGAGGTTTAAGGAAGGGAAGTGGCAAGCCAAACAAAGGAAGGCTCCAGGGACCAAGGAGACCTTGGGGGCCGTAAACTTCATCCTTCACCGGCACATCCCTTGCTCCCTCACTCAGGATTATGGCCATGAAAAACACAAGGAATGTTGCTGCCTTGGCCATTTTCATCTTCATATTACTCGCTCTATTACCTCTCCTCTCTTGGGAAATCTTCTTTCATTTCAACCCCGTTTTATAGGGGAATTGTGGTGTTTCGGTTGCTGTATTTGATAGGTGTAATTACAACATTATGCAAATGAAAGCTTGCCTCTTTTAGCAACACTCATGCTTTATGTTTAAGATGAAGCATTTCCATTTCATATCTCTGAAGCTTTCTGATGTCTAGAATTGGAATAGTCTTAATTGTGGTATTAAACAGAATGGGTAGAATGTCTATCTCAGTTGCTCACATTTCACACCAACTGCCACACCAACTTGCCATGGCTCGGGCTCCATGGCAGCCCATTTCTCTCTTGCTATGTTAAGGAAGTTTGATAGGTTTCTGGTCAATCGAGCTTGGTTCAATTGCTTTCTTGTTGCAACTATGGACTTTCTTCCTGCTGAGGCCTTTAAAAGGAAAGTATAATTTATTATAAAAATGTCTGAATAAAATATAAATAGATTTAAAATCAGTAAATAATAATATTGAACATAATTTCCTTAAGACAGGTTTTGATCTGTCCTTAGTGATTGAGTTGTTTTAATCGTCAATCGTGCAAGATACAACAGCGGATGATATTGAACAGTAACACAACTGTAGAGAATATAAACGTAACCTTGTCTTTCCTATCACCGAAAATAGGATACAGTTTAAAAGAGTTTGAAAACTTTCAAATTGTGTTGAAAACTAAAAAAAACTCATTCTTTATAGTATTCGATCTAAATTAATCAATCAATTAAATTAAATACACGGGGTTATAAAAACACCCAAACCTCCCATTATTGTCTACTCATTAAATTATACAGTTAATTAGAGTAAGTCTTCAACTGAAAGCAAAAGAGCAGTCTGTACTGTGTCTTTACTTAGGTTACCATGCCATGCTGTGTTGGGGGTTACTGATTAATGGGATTAGTTGGTTAGATGGAATTTATAGTCCATATGGGTTTCTGAGATTGCAGTCACGAACTTTCAACACACATTACAGACATTTACAGGTAAAACGTAACAAAACATGATGTATCTGAATGTAAGAATGAAACAGGAAGCAATGCTGCTGTGTTTCATTGTTAAACAAAAATAGAACAAGTTTAATTATTGTCTGGTGTACTCTAACTAACTATTAATCTCTTTCGTTAATGTTGATCTCTTTGGGTAGATCCCTTGCTGCAATCAAAATCAAAGGTGCTTGAAATATGTAAGATATTCAAGTTTGGTGGTTAGACTTAAAGACATGGGACATGACAAGTTTCTGAAGTAGCTTTTGTTTCTTGTCAAATGTCAATGTTGGTTAACCTCAATTAATCTCCTTCACAGTCATGGATGAGGGAAAATGATACTAATGACACTATAGCTTTTTGTTTGCTCATGCATGGCAGCTTGAATCGTTTGTTTCTATCAGCAACTTCTTTGTGTTTGAGAAAATGTCTGAATTATCAACCCTGCTGGTCTCAGATTTGATCCTCTTGTGTTCTTTAATTTTCTCTCAGCCTCTCTACTTCTCCTACTTCATCTTCTTCTCTCCTTACTTGTTCAAGATTTTCTCTTTTCTTTCGCCTCTCTTTCTTACCACAACCCTTTCCATTCTTTCATTCTTCACCCTCTGTCCCAGCTTTTCTGACATTCGATTACCGGAATCAAAGATTATAACTTGCCTACTTACTTACTACCAAACACTCATCGAAACGTTAAGGTCAGACGTCGACCACGATCGAAGTGATTGCTTTGGATGCTTGGAATTGCTTGAAGCTTGCAAAATGGTGTTCGAGACGTCGAGTAGTGTTGAAATTAGAGTAAAAAACTACCCTCATGAGGCCAGAGAAGATCATTTTGACAAGGATTTAGATGAAAAACCGGAACAATTTACGCGTCCTGAGACGAATCAGGTCAAGGCTGTTGTGAAGATCTTTGAAGATTTCTTGCAAGACAAGGAAGGTGTTGAAAATTATTCAATGAAAAAGAGAGACAAACAAGTCAAGTCACCTAGAGTAGAGTCCAAGGAAATGTGTCCTAAGACAAGTGATCCAAAAGCAGTGACCAAAACAATGGTGAATTCCCACAGATTGTCTGAAAATGGTGGGGATTATAATTACAATTTGGGGATGATGAGGAGAGAAAAGGAGTGGAAGAGAACATTGGCATGCAAACTATTCGAGGAGAGACGTGCCGACGATGCGTCGCATGGTGATGAAGGGATGGATTTGCTCTGGGAGGAATATGAAACCGAGTCCAATAAGGCACAACACAAAAGTAGCTCGAACAAAGTCGATGACGACTACAATCGTATCGACCAGTATGACTACGACGACGAGTCAGTCAGTCAGTTATGCTGCTTACAGGCTCTTAAATTCTCATCTGGGAGGATGAACTTGGGAATAGGAAGGTCTAACATTGTTAAGATCTCTAAGGCCTTGAAAGGGTTTGGATGGTTGCACCATGTTAGCAACAGGCATGGCAAGAAAAGGTACCCTGCATAACTTTGCTGATTTCAATTCTGCAGTGTTACATTCCATGATTTCCTGTAGGATTTCCTGCAACTTAAGTTTTGATTTTTTGTGTATCTGAAGAAATATGTTTCAGTAAATCATCAACAAAATAAGAACACTGGGTTGCTAGGATTGGAAGAACATTGAATGCCACACGGAAATGGAGATATTTGGCTGAGATTTTCATCAGATTCACTTATTTGTACATATATCAAAGATTTAGCTTCAGTTTTACCCAGTTATGGCCCTACTTTCCTATGGAGTTTTGTCTTGAAAATGAACTACTCCTGCTGCAACTCATGATTATAACATTATGTGTGGTTTTGTTTGTGAAAATGCTTTCCCTTTTTTGCCATAATTTCTCCTCTGAATCTTTTCTCCAGATCCAAGTGTTATTGGGGAAATTTGTATGACATTAACACTAAGACACATGCAACAACTGTGATATTTGTTTTACAAGCATAATAAATCATAGTATTAAAATGCGGTGCAGTGTGACGGCCGTATCGTAACGTTTTTCAAAGCGCAACGCAATGAAAGAATCGCATCACAACTTTTATGGTACGAAACCGTTATGTAACCAACCCTGTAATATGTCATATATTGCTCCACAACGCAGCATCACCACAATTAAACCTTAATTTAGGCACTTGTTAAGAGAACAATTCATTAATTTAGATAATTTAGGAAATTAATCCTTTGTATTATCCTCGTTTACACAATAAAAAAATTTCAAGGAAACAATTGTTTTTGAAAGTCACAAGTTCAAATACCAGTAACATAATATAATGATTGAGCGATTAATGTTCAAATAATTAATGGTATACTTTAAAATAGATGTTACTGTAACCACTATGGTCGATTTTTTTTAAAAAATATTTTCTTATAAAAATAAAAGCATGCATTTTTTAAAATTAAAAGGTTAGTCGTAAGATAGTTTCTTTTTAAGGTTGTTTGATTCGTGTATTATATTATTAATGATTTCAAATGAAATATTTTAATGTTAACAAAGGTATACAAATAATTTAGAAGAAAAAACGATCAAATTGATGTATCTTTTTAAATATAAAAAGGACCCAAATATAATCTTTAATAATTGAGTGACCCAAATGTAACCTTAATCATTTATTGGTGACCTAAATATAAACTTTTAATAATTAGATGACCTAAATATAATTAAACTCATAATTAAATGATCTCAGTTACAGTTTACCTTAAATAATTCAATGAGCATTCTAAAACATTTACAAATTTTAATAACTATTTCTAACGATTAATATATTATTTAAATTGCTCATTCTACCTATCATTAAACTATCAATAAGATATAATGATTTAATATAATTTTTATAATAAATTTAAAATTTAGTATTATTTTATAATTTTTAAAAATTTAATATCTAAAATAAATATTTTAAAATAATTTAACCGTATCGTACCGAATCTCTCTGTATTAAACATAACAGAGCCCATAGGCCCAAACCAAAAGCAAGCAAGTATTCACAAACAATAAGGCTGAGCAATTGACTCAGTGAGTTGGTGTTGGTTCGTCACTCTCATTCCATCGACAAGTTCGTTGTTATCTCAAGTTTAGTCTTCTCAAGCATAATCATATTTTCTATTTTGATGCGGCGGTGATTAATTTGAAAGATGGCGACGTCGAAATCGGCGCGGAGGCGGAGGAGGGCCGATATTGGGGGTAGGGATAGGCACTTTATCCGGCCCGATCGAGTTTCGACTCGGTCAAGCCCGATCGGATCAAATTTTTTTATGAAAAATCAAGTTCGGGTTAGGTGATTTTTTTAGAATGGTGTCGGGTTGGGTTTAGGGTGTAAAATATTCGACCCAATCTGAAAAAGATAATTTTTCATAATATTTAGGGATATTTATAATAATAGTCCTTTATCTATATATATTTTTTATAATTAGGTCCTTAAAATTAATTTTTATTTATAATTTAATCCTTAAAATTATATTTTTTTATAATTAAGTCCCCGAAAATTATTTTTTATAATTTAGTCTCTAAATTTATTTTTTTATGAGTCGGGTCGGGTCGAAGTCAGGTTTATTGTATTTATCTTCGGATCGAGTCAGATTTTTTTTAAAAAATATTCGTGTCGGATCGGAGTTAGGTTTAAGGTATTTGTATTCGAGTCGGGTTCGGATGGACTGAAAATCCGATCCGACATGTGCCCCTTCTCTAATTGGGTGGTTTTGATATACATTTAGACTGTTGAAGGCCAATATCATTAAGATAAATTGGTAAATTTTACTTTTAATTAATTTTATATTCATTCAACCAAATACTACACGCTTATATTCCTACTAAATAAACCAAATAAGGTAATATAACATTTTCGGTATTGTTTCTAATAATATTATATTTCAGTAATCCTATTTTAAAAATAATTTTATATTTCGTGAACTAAACGCTCCTTTAGGGTAAAATACTCTATTGATCACCTAACTAATTGGATATACTTATTTTAATCATAAACTCTCAAATTCGTCAATCAAGCCACTAAATTTATATATGATACAAGTTAGGGTACAGAGCCTGCATTACCCTCGTCTAAAACAGGCACAAAATAAGCACCTCTAGAAAGCTATGAGAGCAGATACACACGTCTAATAGATTAGGAGCTGTGCAGATACATAGCAGCAGGAAGGCGATGACTCAGTATAACTTCTAGTGGGGTTGCCTTCGGCATGGTAATGCCTAGCCCTTCACTCATATCCACTGCCTCGCCACATGGTGTCGATAGCTCGAACCCCTGTAGTATTCGAGCAATCGTCAATTGTGTCATTTGCAATGCCAGTGTCATCCCCGGACATGATCGTCGACCTGACCCAAACGGGATCAACTCAAAATGTTGTCCCATAACATCCACATCTGCATGGTTAGTAAGAAATCTTTCAGGTTCGAATGCATCAGGATTCGACCAGACACGAGGGTCTCGATGCAGTTTCCACAGATTCACAATCACACGAGTGCCCTTCCCGACATGGTAGCCGCCGATGCTACAATCTTCTCTTGCCTCATGGGGAACGGATATCGGCCCGGGCGGGTATAGCCGTAATGTTTCCTTGATAACAGCCCGGAGATAGACTAGTTTCTCGATGTCATAGTCCTGTACCCATCTGTCTCTTCCCAGTTTGAGGTCTAGCTCCTCTTGAACACACTTCAAAGCATGCCTATTGTTCATCAAGTTGGACAATATCCATGTCAATGTAATGGATGTTGTGTCCGAGCCTGCTAAGAACAGATTCTACAGAAGAAAACAAATTAGGACAACATAAACACTTTACCATTCAGGAATGTACATGACATACATACCATTACAGTAGCCTTGATGATTGTTTCCCGAGTGTTGCCAAACATGGAATCCTCCTCAATTGCAGATAGCAATAGATCGATGAAATCCGGATGGTCATCGATCCAATTCGGCTCACACTCGAGCCTTTTTCGTTTGTGCTCCTCCACCCATCTTCCAACAATGGAGTCTATTTCTTCTGCAACACTCTTCATGGATTTCACTTGTCCCATTAACATAGAATCCATCCATCCTAGGAATGGTATCACTTCCGAAGGAGCAATAAGTCCAGAGACATACATGAACTCTTTCACAACTTTTGTCACATGCGCTGCTTCCTCATCATCACCAGCATCCGAGAAATATCTCTTCCCTGCAATCAATCTCATCATTGTATTTAAGGTCAGGGATTCGAGTTTCTGACTAATCACCAGCTTTGGGTTCGGGTTTCTTTCGTTTTTCTTGCAACACAAGTACAAATCTTTGATGAATTCATTAACTTCCGAGATTTGGACATGCTTTAATGTCTCAAGTCTACGGCTAGAAAGAAGTTCAACCACGGCTAGTTTTCGTATCTGACGCCAATACTCCCCGTAAGGAGCAAAGCCGAATCCGGCATGATCGTAGCCAAGATATATTCCGGCATTCGATCGTGGACGATTAGCTAACGCCCTGTCGTTGGTCGTGAAGCACTCCTTGGCTGCTTCATGGTTGCTAATGATGAGGGCCGGGAAGACTCCTAACCGGATTGAGAAGATGGGGCCATATTTATCAGCCATGGCAGCCAAGGTTCGAGCAAGGGTTCGTTGACCACCAAGGAGATGCATGTGCCCTATGAACGGCAAGGCTCCTGAAGGTTCAGGGGCTAGCAGTAGGCGCTTACTTTGTTGGCTAGGATTCCCCAACTTCCACAGTTTGTAGAACAGTAACAAACCTAAAGTCCCTGCAATTCCCACTACAAAGCATGAGAACTCCATCTCTTTGTGGTCTAAGAAGTGGTAGGGATGGTGGTCAGGTTAAGGCCTAAGGGTTGCTTTATTTGATCTCCGCTGTGTACGGCGGCTGTAGAAGATTTTTCAACAGGTTAGCTCGTTATCTTGTCCAACTATGGTTAAGTCAAAGTGAACATCTTGTTAATGGAAGCATAATCACAAACTTTTTTAAATTAATGGAATATATCACCTAGCACCATTAAAATTGTGGAGAGAAAAAAAAAGGCATTGCGAAGAAAAATAAAAAAGTAAGTTTTTTTTTAAAAAATTATTTTTTTTTAAAATTCAGGGCGTTGCAATATTTATTTAATATTTGTGTACTTTAATTCTCGTCCATTCAATTTTATGATTTTAATTTATGTATTTTTTTGACATAAAGATATTTTAATCCTTAACGTTTATAATTTTTATTATTTTAGTTTTTTTAAAAAATAAATTTAGCTTTTAATCTATATCTTTTTGATAAATATTTTATTTTTTTATCTAATTTGATGATTAGATAGTTAAAAATTTAACGGTAATGATATATCATATATATTTAGAATGATATTTAAGATATGAGAATGCTTAGTAACTTTTTATTTTAGATTTAATTAATTTTTAATGTTTTATTTAAATTTTAATTGTTTTATATTTTATGTTAGAATAAAATTATAGTTTACATGTATATATTTGTCATTATCGTAAAAAAATTTAATGATAATGACATGTCATATATATATAGAATGAGGTTAGATGTCATGTTATTTAAAATATATATTATCACATATATGTAACATGTCAATATCGTTAAATTTTTAACGGTTTAGTCGTTATATTAGTTAAAAAATAAGATATTTGCAAAAAATACATAGGTTAAGGGTTAAATTTATCTCATAAAAAGAATGAGAGCTAAACTAATAAAAATTATAAACGTTAAGGTTAAAATCATCTTTATGCTTTTTTTTTCCGGCTCGTATCTTCGCTTTGTTTTAATTTATTACTGCATGTACTAAACCGTTAAAAAATATTAGTGATCAAGTTAGTGTCGTTTTATGAGAGTTGTAAGATGTTATTCTTTTTTATATATAATTATGTCCTCGACTTTAAGATTTTGTAATTTTTTCTTGTCAATATAATTTTAAAGGATCGTTGGCGACTCCATTATTACAAGTGTCGTATAACTTCATAATAGGATGAATCTATCACACGCGTTGAACACCGTTGAAAACCATTAATATTGAATAATACTGAACACAATTAAATTAATTAATAAAAGTTAAAAATCTCAAAGACTTAACGTATAATTTTAAATTGTTTAAAACAATTTTTTAATGAATTATGTATATATACATTATATATTTTATTCTTTCAAGTAAATTATTTAAATTATTTTTTAATTTAAAAAATAAAAAATATAAAATCCAAAACTAAAACCATAAACTCAAAGACAAAATATTAAACCTTACGCCATAAAACCCAAAACACTAAATCATAAATCCTAAAACCAAAACAATTAAACTATATCCCTTAAACCTAGAAACATAAATTTAAATCCTAAAACATAAAATTTAAGACTCTAAAGGTCTAAATCCTAAACTTGAAACCTAAAACTAATTTAGGATTTACGGTTCTAGGATTTTCGGTTTAGGATTTAGGGGTTTTGGTCATTTTAGCTTTAGAATTTTAAGTTTTTTATTTAATATTTAATACTTATAGTTTATGGTTTATTATTTTTAGGGTTTTAGTTGAGTTTTAATATTTCATATTTTAGGGTTTGAAGTTTAATGTTTAGTGATAAGTGCTCAAAAGATTATCACTTTTACACCTTTCATGGACAATAATTACTTAATCTATACCTACTTGGACTAATGCATGACCTTAATGTGTGATATTTGGATATTCTGCTTTGGTGACATATAAAGATGATATTTATAGAAAATGTAAGCTTTAATGCACCTTTGTGCATTTGCAGGTAGACGTAGGGCCACAACAACACCTGATGAACAAGTATCGATATTGTAGGCGATCTGAAGAGAAAAATAAGGTAGACGTTTTAAGACAATCAGCATAAGAATCGGAGCTGGGAAACGCATGGAAAGTCAAAGTCAAAGGCCACGCGGGAAAAGAATCCTTATGGGAATAAACTAGGAAATAAAACAAATATATTTTATTTATGTACTTAACTTATGTTTTACTCCAAGTTGTATTCCTACTTTAGAAAGGTTTGCCCTAGGCCAAGCCTATATAAAGGAGGTGCCGCTTCCAAGGAGCGCCGGATAAGAGAGAAGAGTTCACCTTAGATTTTAGAGTTTTCTTTGTTTTCGTTATGTTCTAAATTCTTTAAGGCTGAGGTGAAAGTTGTAGAGTATTTGTGAGAAGAGATTGAACTTTGTTTTTTTGTTTCATGCAATAAAATATCAAGGTTTTCTTATTCTTTACCATTCATTATTCTTGCATTCAAGCTCGGGAGAGAAGTTTGTGAGAAATCTATTTATCTAATATCAAGAGAGTTAGATTTACGAAAGAAATAAGTACGATATTTTTCTAGTCGGAAAATACTAACTCGGCCTAGGGATATGTCAGAGTTTCAGCGGCTAAAAGAAGTGTGAGATTGGTTGGTGATTATAATTGATTCACGCTAGGAGTTATCATCAAGGACTAGTCATCAACAGTACTTCGACTTAGGGATAAGCGGAGTCATCAGATGACACTTTACCGAATCTTGGTAAAGTCCATCCAAGGGCAAGAGATTACCGCGGCGGATGAAAACCATCACTGTCGAGGCAGTAAAACTGCAGTGCTGCCGAGGCAGTGTTGTGTGATTGCATTGAACAGAAACAAATCAATTGAATCCACAATAAAACACAATTGGATCCTGGTCATTTTCTAAATCTGTTTCTATTCTCATTATTTAGCTTCCTTTATTATTCAAGTTATTTAGTTTACTTCAGAATACCCAAATAATTTGTGTCTTTTATTTTATTTATTTTGCAGGATGAGAAGACGAAAGAAAACGTATTAAGACTACCAATCCATGTGGAGATGATATTCGATATACTTATCACTTTATTACTTGCGACGTGTACACTTGCACTAATTACGCAACCTATTTTACACGTAACATTTAGTATTTCAAGTTTTGAGTTCTGAGTTTAGAATTTATTTTTTTAATTTTTTAAATTAATTAACATTGATATTTTATTTATCTAGTTGAAAAAATAAAATATATACCATATGTATAAAAATAATTAGCATAAAGATAATTTTAACCCTTAACATTTATAATTTTTTTTTTATCATTTTGACACTTTTTTTTTGATAAATTTAGCCCTTAACCTATATTTTTTTGATAAATATCTTATTTTTTAATTAGCTTGATAATTGGACGGTTAAAAATTTAATGATGATGACATGTCATATGCATATGATAATATATTTTAAATAACATGACATCTAACCTATCAAATACATACATATCTATATATGAAACATAATTTTCTTCCAATATAAAATATAAAACAATTAAAATTCAAATAAAATATTAAAATTATTAATTTTAAAATAAAAGGCTACTAAACATTCTCAACATAAAATCAAAATCATATCTTAAAATTTTTTAATATTTTATTTGAATTTTAATTGTTTTATATTTTATATTAGAAGAAAATTATATTTCATATATGTATGTATTTGATAGATTAGATGCCATATCATTTAAAATATATTATCATATGTATATGACATGTTATCATCGTTAAATTTTTAACGATCCAATCATCATATTAGTTAAAAAATAAGATATTTTTCAAAAAGATATAGGTTAAGGGCTAAATTTATATATAAAAAAGAATAAGGGTCAAAATGATAAAAATTATAAACGTTAAGGGTTAAAATTATCTTTATACCAAAATAATATAATAATAATTTTATTTTGAATAATTTATAATTACATATTGAGTCCTTAAAATTTTTAATTTTTATTAATTAATTTAATAATATTCAATGATATTTAACATTAGTGGTGTTCAACAATGTTTAATGTAACATCCCGGTTTTGGGGCTAGTAGTTTTAGTTTTGGTTCGATTAGGATCAAATCGGATTCTTCGGTTCATTAATTCCGGGAAATTTAAAATAATAATATTTTAATCGGGTAAATAATAAATATGTAGAAAAGTTTTAAAAATGTTAAAATGGTTTTTTTGAGGTAAAGGAATATTATTTGAGTTTTAATTGGATTTAATTAAGACTAATTATCACATTAGTGACTAAATTGTAAATTTTAGAAAGTTTAGGGGTTAAATTGAAATTTTCAGAAATTTAAGATTTTTAGTGACTAAATTGGAAAGTAAGCCAAAGCTTAGAATCCTTAGAGGGTCATTAACCCAAATTATTTTAATTAAAGATTATCCACCAAATTTAGTTTTTAATTAGTAGTTAATTTTATTTTATTTTCCAACTTCCCATTTTCTCATATTTTCTCCCAAATTTTCTCTCCATTTTTTTTATCTATTTTCTCTTCATGATTTCTTAAATTACTTGCTAAATTCTTCTCCGTTTTAATCAAAATTTATCTCATTTTACTCTACATTTTATTCTCTATAAAACCTACTCATTTATTTTACAAAATCATCATCTAAATTTCAAGGAAAATCAAGAGAATAATTCACATCTTTTGGTGAAATTAATCTCAAGGTAATTTGATGATTTCTTTTCATTTCTAAGGTTCTTTATTTGATATTCCTAAGCATTTGATTTACAAATCAATAATCTAAACTTGATTTCATGTTTTAATTCAAGATTTTGATGTTTTAATGAAATTTTCAAGAAATTAGGTTAGATCTCATTGAAGGATGTAATTAGGATGATTTCTTATAAATTTAAACTTAATTTGATGATTAATTGAGTCTTGAATTAATGGCACATAGTTTTAATCCCGGAATAATTAAATTGATGTTGTTTACAAGTGGTTTTCAATTGTTTTATGGGTTGTTTTAAGTGTTCTGTTTTTGCTGGAGATATAAGGATGGTTTGAAGGTGTTTTTAGTTCATAATTGAGATGGATTAGATGTTAGATTCATTAGGTTAGTGGTTGGTGTTGTTTCAGATGCGTTTCGGATTAATTTTTGATCTTTTTAGCTTAATTTTCGGTAGTTTTGTGGAAGGTTAATGTGGTTGCTGTGTTGAGCATGTTTTGATGTGTATATGCTCTGTTTTTAATGTGTAGAGGAAGTGCAAGAAGTCTCTTAAGTGGATGGTGCGTTTGGAGTTGTCATTGGAGTGTCGGCATAGGCTTGTTTCACTTATCGGTGAGTAAATTTTGGTTAAAAGCGTTTCACAATCGAACGGTTCTATTTTGGGAATTATGGAATAGTGTAAAAATTTTCCTTAGTTCAAAAGTAAGTGTACAAAGGTTTTTGATGCATTTTTCTAAGTTTTGGCTATTTGGTAATGGCTTTGAGAAAGATGTTTTCATAATGATTTTGTTGAAATGCATAACTTGGATTTTGAAATGATGTATGCATATGTTAATTGCTGTAAATAAATGGTTTAAAAAGACATTAATTGTTTATGGAAGCATGAAAATGAGTTAGAACAATATGTGGTTATTTACCTTATATTTGATTAAGCTGTTGAGCATGATTTTGGTTCACTTGATGAGCATATTATGAGTGCATTATGGGCAGCAAGTTAACATACATGATTGGTATGATATTGGCTTAGTGACACTAACTATAATTACGAATATAAATGACATGTCATTAGAATTAAGTTCACTATAAAGATTATGAGAATAATGATGTTACCTACACGTAAACAAGGGTGACTTTGTGTCCGACCGTACGTGTAGAGCTTGCCTACACGTAAACAAGGATGACTTTGTGTCCGATCGTGCGTGTAGAGCTTGCCTATATGTAAACAAAGGTGACTTTGTATCCGACCGTGCATATAGTTGACCCATACGTAAACAAGGGTGACTTTGTGTCTGACCGTGCGTAGTAGGGGTAACATGTATACAGGGGTGACTATGTGTCTGACCGATACATGTTGAGACCAAGAGTCTCCAATTATGATAAGGAATCCGAGTATTCGGTGAGCTAAAGGTTCACAATATGTTGTCACTAGAATGCCAATATGCATGATATATGAAATGATTTGGTTATATGGATGAGCATGATTTGATCAAGCATACTATGATTTAGCATGAAAAATGCAAATGATGGTTTTAAATGTTGCATTGATGAACTTGTGTTTAGATCTACCTCGCTAAGCATGTTTTGCTTAAGCTCTCTTTTCATCCTTGCAGAGAAATAGAGGCATTAAGGGCGACATTTGGAGCAAGAGGTCCAAGGGGAACGACCTTATACGATTTGGTATGATTTGGCAAAAATAAGTAGGACTTGACAATGTGTAAACCCTTTTCTTTTTTAGTATGTTTTAAGTTAGCAATGGAATTGTGTAAGCAACCTATGAACATGCTTTACTTGCGGATTTGGTTGATTGATACGATGTTGCATTTGTTTGATGCATGTTTGTTTTGATTAGCTATTGGAATTGATTAATGTTAGGAAGCATACCTTTAGTTGTTACGTGATCTAAGATGGCTATACCGGATTGTATAATTTGTTCTTAACGTTTAGGAATTATGCATATAGTTGTTGGTGATTAGTGGTTGTGTCTTGGGTTGGTTGAATTTACTTAGTTTGATTGAATTTTAGGTTTTGGGCAAAAAAGTTTCAAAACCTTAGGGAAGGTTTCGAAACCTTTGTCAAATAGTTTTGAAACCTTCTTGAAGGTTTCGGAATCTTACGGGCAATTTTGATTCTAGAGCCTTACTGGACGCGAAAAGTTTCAAAAATTTAAAGTTTCGAAACCTTTTACATAAAGTTTCGAAACCTTTATGGAAGATTTCGAAACCTTTGGTTGCTAGGAATTGATAGTTGCTTGAAATTGCATTTTAGTCCCGATATCTTTCTTTGTTCAATTAGGGTATCTACAGATGTTATTTTGAGCTGAAATTTCACATGAATGCATAAAGTTGACTTAATTTCAATATATCTAACCTAATTTTGATTAAGTTCTTAGAATTTGAAATATTTCCATTTTGGTCCCTAAATTAGTGAAACATGCAATTGATGATGTTAGAATACTCCGTTTGATTTGAAATTTATCGTGAGTGATATTTGTATGTTTAATTGAACTTTGATAGAATAAATTTCTACCTTGTCAATAGAATTTAAAATTTTTATGTTTTAGTCCTTAATATACTCATATGCTTAATCAAATGCTCGTTTGTGATTGGAATGCTTCCGTACTTGCTTTGCTTAAGACCAACACATGTAAGAATTTAATTATGCATCTAGAAAGAAAAAAATATATCGGGTTTCAGGGTTGTTTATCGAATCGGACCTACGCGGGTTTGATTCGATATTCCCTGTGTAACCCATTAAAGTCGGTTTCGTCTAGGTCGGGCTAAGGGGGTTATATTTGATGCCCTTTGTAAAATTTTCTCTCTATAATATCATTAATTATTTAATGGATGAGTGATCAAAACAAGAATAATTTAAAATTTAAGTGATTAAATTGAATTGTTTAAACTTCAATTATCAAATTAGAATAAGAAGGAAGTCCGGTGATGAAGAAAATAGTTTACTCTTTTTTGGTAGAGTATGATTGAATTATCGTAATTTACGATTAGGGATGTAAAAAGCTTACTCAACCTAAAAATCCTCTTGAAACTTGTTCGAGTCAGAACTTGGTTTGACCCGGAGATGTAATGACCCGGACCTGATCTGTATCTGATTGTTGTTGATCGAACCCGAGTTGAACCTGTTACTGTAGTAACCGAACCCAAACTTTATCTGACAGAGAATGACTCGAACTCGATTTCAACCTATTATTGTCGACTTGAAACTCGACCTGTATCCGACTAAAACGAACCCGAACCCGAGTCTGACGTGATAGATAATCGATATCACCCGAACGAATTAACCCGAGACTTGATTTTACTCGACATGTTTTGAACTCGACCTGATAAATGACCCGACCTGTTATTATCCTGAACTAATATGGACATAAAATTTATATAAATAATTTATATAACATACTTATATTATATTTTTAATATCAACATAAATATATAATATTTTAATTTTAGGGTGTGCTTATTAAATTATATAATACACTTATATTATATTTTTAATATCAACATAAATACATAATATTTTGTATAATATACTTATACATATATGTAATAAATTTATTAATTATATAATACACTAATTTAAATATTACAAATATGTAATATTTTGTATAACATACTTATACAAATATGTAATAAACTTATTAATTATATAATATACTTATATAACATTTTGTATAACGTACTTATAACATATTTATACAAATACATATAATTATATAATATACTAATTTAAATATTATAAATATGTAATAATCTCAAAAAAAAATATTTGTTAATTTTAAATTATATAATAAACTTATCATATATTACAATTATAATTTTTTTAAAAAAACAAAAATAATAAATTTAATACTTAATAAAAATTTAAATATTTTAAGTCTGAGTTACAATCTTAAGTAACTTAAGTCTTTAATTATATAACTGTAAATTAAACTCTGATATACTTATAAATTATAATTTTAAATATATCATGTCTGTAATTAAATGATTTTAAATTATAAAATTCAGATTATATAACTATAAGCAAATACATTATTAAAAACACATAATATACAACTCAGATTCTTATTTTGTATAACACTTATCAAATATGAGTTACAAATAAAAATTAATATTCATAAAATTTACAAATGTACATCACAGAAAAATAAAAAAGTGTACAACTTAAAAATACAAATATGTATAAAATGTGAGTTCTCAGATCTTATAGTAAAAGTTTTACAATGTTATATGTAAATACTTTTCTACTAAAATTATCGTCATCGAGCACTAAAAAATCTAAAGACCATCAACAAGGTTAATTATAAGTAACTTTTTATCTAAGAAACCAACATAAATTAACCGAGGACAACTAATTAGATAACAAAAACATCAATAAAATATCACTAGCAGACAAAAACCAACAACAAACATCAACCAGCAACAGAGAGTAATCATCAACCACAATAATATGGGATTATCATCGCAAGTAAATGTCTAGAACATGAACCTAATAAAAGAAGGGAACTCAGGAGAATTGAAGGCAAAGATATTCAAAACAACTTATGCAAAACAACTTATTCAATATGGATCACGCCTAACTATTCGGGTCTCGCGCCCCTATCCACCTGATTTTCAATTTATTACATTTACTTCTTAATTCGTTTAAAATTAACCATTATATTATATATTTTTTAATTTAGTCACTAAATATATAAATATATTATTTAATATTTATATACTAATATATATAGTTATATATATTATTTAATATTTATATGTTTAATATTTATATATTAATATTAATATACGTATAATATATGTATTTATACTATGATATATAAACAATAATACATATATTATAATATATAAATATATAATAAATACATAATATAATATAAATACATATATTATATATTATAATATATATTATGATATATTATATTTGTATATATTATATACTATGATATATACATATATAATATATTATAATAGTATTTATAATATAATTATTTATATATATACATATATATGAAGTATATCCTATACTATATACTATATAGTATATAGTATAATATATACATATATATTATATATAATATAATATAATAGTATTTATATTATAATAGTATTTTTTTGAACAAATATTATAATAGTATTTATAATATAAGTATTTACATATATATAATATATAGTTGGTATAAAAGTATTTATATAATATATAATACATAGTATATTAATATATTAATATATAGAATAATAATATTTATATAATAGTATTAATATATTAATATATATACTAATATAGTATATACTATACTACTATACAAGATTTATTATGTATGTGATACATATATGATATACATTAATACATATGTCCTTTAGAGTTTAGATGTATATTTATATAATATACTAATATATATTATTATATTATATACTATGCATACGTATATGATATATAATTATACATATATGGTATACATATATATTATGTATATTTATGTATATGTATAGTAATATATACTAATATATTATGCATATTTATATAATATACTAATATACTATACTAGATGTATATAATACATTTAGTTATATATATATGATATATATATAATATTAGATGAATATATGTAAAATGTATTATATAATATATATTAATATAGTAATAGTACAATAGTATTAATATAGGCATAAACCCTCTAGCCCAAATGGTTAACAGAACAATTGTTGTTCCTAGAGGTTATGGGTTCGAGCATTAGTAAATTAGTAATAGTATATAATATGTACTAAATTAGTAATAATATATTAGTTTTATATATAATATAATTTCTATATATAGTAAAATTCTTTATATAATATGAAGTTTATATATACTATTATTTTATTTATAATATATTTTCTATTTATAATACATTAAATTTAAATTTTTCAATATTTTTTAATTATTATTACTTTATAATTTTTGTAATTTAGTCCTTATAAGTTCTTAGTGACGAATCCAGAAATTTTTTTGAGGTGGGCACAATTAGATTAATATCACATGATTTTAAAGGCAGAAATACAAATAATATTTTAATTATAATAAAAAAGTCTTAAAAAAAACATAACTAAAAATAAATTTTACAATTCTTCCCTTCTAGGTCTCATTTTTGATACCGCTGTATGATCTTTTCATTGTCTATATTATCAAACACATCTTTCTCAATAAAAGTAACTAAGAAATCATTCAGCCATTCATTTCCCATATGGTTGTGCAATCAATTCTTTATAAAGTGCATCGCAGAGAATGTTCTTTTCATTGTTGCGGTTGCAATCGATAAAACCAAAGCCAACTTCAAAAGTAAATATACTAGTGGATATACAACCTGCTTCATTGTCTCAACCATTTTTTCAGTTAAATCTGAAAGTTCTTTTAAACCACAAAATCTTTCATCTGAACGAACATCAACAATATAATTTTCAAGCTAACAATCAAGCAACATAAGATCTTCTGTAAAAAATTTACAAGGATAAAATTAAACAAGACAAATCAACTTTTTCTTATAAAAAAACATACAAGTTTCTTGAACTCAAGCAAGCCACACAAAGAAGCAATTCTGTACTCGTTTCAGAAAAATAATTATTAAGTTTTTAAAGTTTTCTATCAATCACTTGATAAAATAATTCAATCTGAAAATGATAAAAATTTGAAATTTCTTAAATTTTTCTCCTAGGCCTTCCTGGAACAACAAATGCATCTTCCATATTTAGAATCTCAATTTTGTTCTTTTCACAAAACAAAGAAACTTTTTTCGAGTAAAGATTGTCATCCTGCATCTATCATCATTTATAATCTTTGCTTGGACACACTAATTAATTGCATAGCATTCACAATATGTTGATAGCTCCTTTGTAATGCTTGAGATAATTCACTAGTAACCCTTAATATATTTTTCATCAAGTGCAAAATAAACATAAACTCAAAGGATTGTGAAGAATTGAACAACATACAAGCTTCAGCTCTTTGCTGTGACTTTGTTCCATCTTCCTCAATAATTTTTAGAACATCCATTATAAAAGAAAACATAGTAATCAAGCTAACAACAACTTTATAATGGGAACTCCAACGAGTATCTCCGGCTCTCTTTAGAATTGTTTCTTGATTTAATCTACGACCACCGAAGATTTCATCACATTGTAATGCTTTTCCTTCCTTAATCATTTAACTAGACTAAAGAATTTTTTTCTCTTACATGAAGCACCAACCATATTAACCATACTAACTATCAAATTAAAAAGAAATATAACCTTAACTTGTTTTTTAACAACAATAACAAGGTCTAATTGAAGTTGGTGTATAAAATAATGAACATAAAAAACACATTTATTATTTTTAAGAATCAAACTTTTGAGCCCATTAAATTTTCCTTGTATATTACTTGCCCGTCATAACCTTGTCCTCTTATTTTTGAAAAACACAATTCATGAGTTGTGAACACATTTTCAAGGGCACTCATATGTGAAGTAGCAGTACTATTAGAAACATGAACAAGACATAAAAATCGTTCGACAACTCTTCCATTCTTATCTACATAGCGTAGAACTATAGTCAATTGCTTTTAATATAATTTTTATATATAATAAAAATTAATAATAATATATTAGTTTATATATAATATAATTTTTATATATAGTAAAAATTCTTTATATAATATGAAGTTTATATATACTATTATTCTATTTATAATATATTTTCTATTTAGAATCTCAATGTTGTTCTTTTCACAAAATAAAAAAACTTCTTCGAGTAAAGATTGTCATCCCGCATCTATCATCATTTGTAATCTTTGATTGGACACACTAATTAATTGCATAGGATTCACAATATGTTGGTAGCT
This sequence comes from Abelmoschus esculentus, assembly GCA_035048815.1. Taxonomy (NCBI): domain Eukaryota; kingdom Viridiplantae; phylum Streptophyta; class Magnoliopsida; order Malvales; family Malvaceae; genus Abelmoschus; species Abelmoschus esculentus. The sequence goes on from JAUCBN010000038.1 coordinate 4,650,074, forward strand.
CTTTTGTAATGCTTGAGATAATTCACTAGTAATCCTTAATATATTTTTCATCAAGTGCAAAATAAACAATCTCCAACTCTCTTTATAATTGTTTCTTGATTCAATCTACGACCACCGAAGATTTCACCATATTATAATGCTTTTCCTTCCTTAGTCATTTGACTAGACTGAAGAATTTTTTCTCTTACATGAAGTACCAACCATATTAACCATAATAGCTATCAAATTAAAAAGAAATATAACTTTAACTTGTTTTTTAACAACAATAATAAGGTCTAACTGAAGTTGATGTACAAAATAATGAACATAAAAAACACACTTATTATTTCTAAGAATCAAACTTTTTAGCCCATTAAATTTTCCTTGCATATTACTTCCCCTTCATAACCTTATCCTCTTATTCTTGAAAAACACAATTCATGAGTTGTGAATACATTTTCAAGGGCACTCATCTGTGAAGTAGCGGTACTATTAGAAACATGAACAAGACATAAAAATCGTTCGATAACTCTTCCATTCTTATCTACATAGCGTAGAACTATAGTCAATTGCTTTTAAACAAATATGTCACGAGACTCGTCAACCAAAATAGCAAATAAATCATTTTCAAGATCATCAATAATTGCACAAGTAGTCTCACTAACAGTTACACTAATAATATCTTTTTGTATAACTGGTGTTACTAATTTAAGATTGCCACGAGCATTTTAAGAACTTTGTTAACTGTCTCATTATGGGTAGCAAGAAAATGCAAAAGCTCTAGAAAGTTACCTTGATTAGAAGAACCATAAAATTCATCATGTCCGCGAAAAGCCTATCCTTGTCGTAAAAAAAATCAAACACAATCAATTGTAACTGTAAGATGAGTCCGATAATCTTATTTCTCTTGATTATATTATTTCATAATGACAACTTCAACATGTTATTTCTGATTTATTAGAGCTTCATATTTTCTCTAAACTACATTATGAGCACTATTAGGACCTCCGACATGAAGTTGCAATCTGCTCTTATCTTTTCAATTCGTAAATCCACCAAAAACAAATGTATCACTTTCTCCTTGCTCTCCTTTAAATTTAGGTCTCATAAGATAACAATGTAAACATAATGTTGCATCTTTGGATACACTATATTCTAATCAACCTTTATGCTCTTCGAATCACTTAGGATTGAAACTTCGTAATTTATCTTTATATTTTTTCTTAGAAAACTTGTGCTTTTTTGGTTGACAAGGACCTTTCAGTAAATAAGCCTTTCAAAGTTTTTCGTGATCTTTAGGATGATATTCTATAATTTTTGGTCTTTTTTCAGAATTCGTTGGAAGATTTTTAAGTCAATTTATAGATTTTTTGTTGAACATGAATCATCTAGCTCTGTTGTTGCCTTTCTTTTATAATATTTTTTCATACCTAAAAAAACATAAAATTAATTAATTATTAGAATAAGAATGTGTAGAAAGACTGATTACCTATGCAGGTAACTGTAGAGAATGAATAAGAAGACGGATTACCTATGTAGGTAACTGCAAAAAATAAATAGGAAGACTGATTACCTATGTAGATAACTGCAGAGCCAAAGAATGAATAGGAAGATTAATTACCTATACAGGTAACTGCAGAGAATAAATATGAAATTACAAGAATAATTATGTATATCAGTAAATAACTCAATTCATTATTAACATTAGAACACTTAAAATTGAAAAGAAAAATTAATAATTTACATAAATGAATGGTTGTTGCTCTTATTTAACAAGTATTTAACTAAAATTTTGACCCAAAATTTTGACCCAATTTTAGTTAAATAAAATTTTGACCAAAACAAATTTATTTTTTACATTTTCAGTGTTTCAATAAATTCGAGGATAAATTTTTTAGAAAAAATCAATTAGAATTGAATAGATTTAAATTTAAAAATAATGGGTATTATCGTTCCGCTATTTAATCGAGGTGGTCTCGGGTATCTTTGTCCACTCACCGTCACGAGTTGCTCACCGTATAGATTTGCTGTCGTAGTTGTTCGTTGAAAATTTCACAAGGGTTTTCTTCTTTTCCTTAAGATTTGCTCTCATTTTTTCAGTTTTTGTCACTAATTTCTCTCTCTAGTTTAGACTTTCAGAATGCATTGAGGGTGGAGGAGATTGAATTTATCCTATTAAAATTAGTAATGAGTTTGGGTTTGGGTGTTATCATATTGTTATTGAATTTATTTTGTTTTTATTTTGTTATTTGGGTTGGGAAATGAGAATAGTTATTGGATTTGGGTGTAAAGTTGATTTGGGCCTCAATTAAATAAATTTTAGATTTTAATTTTGGTCTAGCTTAGTTATTTAAATTTTGAATTGAACAAAAAAATTATACCAATTAATTCAAGGTGGACACTAATATATAAAATTTAAATTTTAATCAAGTTATAATTTTTTTATTTTGATATTTCTCTAATATTGTTTAGTGTTTTTATTAGATGATATTTTTATTTTATTCATGCTATTTTTTAATTTAAAATTTTATTCTTCGAATGTTTAGTCTAATATTTATTCATTATTCATTTTTAATTTTTGTAATTTAGCATAATTTTTAAGATATGGATTTATATGATATTTTGGTTAAGTCTAATGCGTAATATTTATTTTTAATAGATTCATGTTGGTGAAAGATGTTACATATTAAGTAATTTATTCAAAATGAATTATCAACCATTCAACTAAAAGTCTATCATTTTTTAAAATTATTTTTACCAAATCAAACTTCATAATTTTAATTATTATGAATTTAAAACCTAAATTAATTCGACCTAAAACAAAATCTACTTAAAATGAACCCAACCTAAAATAGAACCGAACTGAAATAAAACCGACCTGAAATCTATCCGACCTGAAATAAAACTGTCAATTGTCCGATTTGGACCCGAACCATTTCAACCCGACCTTAAATAGACCCGACTTGAAACGGAACCGACCTGAATTGAATCCGACCTAAAATAGACCAAACCCGACCCAAATCAAATTAAAACATCAAGTCAACCTTAAATGATTTGTATCCGATTTTATCCAAAGTACACGAACTACAACCCATAATAGTAACTGTTTTTACATCCTATTTACGACCATAGCTTCAGCAAGTAGACTTGTTTATACATACGTCAACGTCGTCTCCATGTTCCAATTATCTCGGCAAAATTATATTAAAAACCCTTTTTTATTATTTAAATCCAAATATATACCCCTCCCAACTTCAATGATAAATCTATACCCCTGTCAGGCCACGTAAGAAGGAGTCGCTACCTGCAAAAAGCGTTTTTAGAAGTCGCTCTGTGCAGGAAGCGACTTCTGGCTGAGTTGGCCTCACTTGACACATAAGCCTTTAATTTTAATGTGGATAAGAAGTCGCTATGTGCACAGAGCGACTTCCCTAGGGTTGTGAAGCGTCAAACCCTAATTAATTGAAATCGCTTTGTGCACATAGCGATTTCAACCATGTTTTAAGAAATCGCTTTTTACGAAGAGCGATTTCAATTATTTTTCAATTATGTTTATTTTTGTAATATATATTTAATATTGTTATCTTAATAAATAAGATTAATAATATAACTTATATTTTATTAATTGAACGTATCTTAATAATTCTATGTTACTAAAATGTGTAGTTATTCAAAAAAATGTATTAAAAGGTATATTTTATTATGACCTCTAGGGTGAAAGCCCAACAAAAGAAAAGGGTCAACCTAGAGTGATCCGCAAAGAAAAAGCATTTCATCAGAGCATATTTAGATCAGTGCGACAATGATCCTTGATTTCATCACCCTTGAATTATTTGAGCCTATATCCTTTCTTTAGTAGCCATAAGCCATAGCCCACATTATAAGCCACAAAAGATCATTTTGACCATACACGGATATTGGAACAAGGAGAGTTAGTCTTCAGAATATATCCCGCTTACTAGGGTTAACCTTTCTTCAAGGATGTTTAGTCTTCTAATGCTTGATTGAGATCAGAAAAGAGAGGAAAATTGGGTATGGTGAGCTAGTGAGAAAAAGTGTGCCACCTAAACGGGGTAGATTTAGAAAAATGGGAATGTTTCTCCTGAAAGTCTAATAAATTGGAAAATGGTCACATCCGAGTTGATCTTTGCAAATTTGTTCAAACGCTTTGTTGCACTTAATTTTTAGAGGTCTAATTTTTTTTTTGTTTGCCATGACAATCAAATTTTTCAATGTTTTTAAAAATACTATTTTGAATATTTTTTTCGCTTGACAAGCATCCTGTAGATGAATTGATTAGATACAAAAAGTAAAGGATTTCATGGGAATTACTATGATGCAATTAATCCTTTAAGCGCAGGCAGAACAAGAGGTGAATGATAAATGGTATGACGAGGAACAAATGAAGCTTTGAAATGCCAAAACATGGGGCATTTACGTACAGACTGTGTCATTGCCGAGTTCCGTAGTTGTAGAGATGAATATTAACCCAACTTGGTGAAAGTTCAGGGACTAAGAAAGGTTTAGGGATCAGGAGAAAATCCAGGGACCTATTTTGCACACACTAAATGGTGAAAGTGGGGCAAACTCAACATGATAAGAGATCAACAAAGCATTATTTCAGGTCAGAATGGACGAGGCAGGAACAAAGTTCATGAACTTATTGCTTCGAGAAATTGATAGCCCATGAGATGTGGGGCAGAATCCGAACTGATTGGGAAAATCAATGATGTTAATGTCAAATTGAGAAATAGAGCTAAAAAAGTTCAAGCAGAGTACAAAGCTGTCAATGTGAGATGTCGTCATGACAGAAAAAGGTCCAATGAAGAGGATCAATGAACATTCAAGTGTCTCTCAATGACCACAGTTCATGCATCATATGGTTAGGCATCCATAGGGTAAAACATGCTAACCCATGCATTCAAAATATTTTTTTAATTTTTACAGGAATTTGCAAGATTTGCCAAGCAATCCAGATCAGGACAAGCAAAGATCTCAGAGGAAGAAATTTAAGAAAACAAACATTTCAAAAGGTCAACAGAGACCAATACAGATTTCTATTTGAGGAAAAGACCTCAACAAAGAAGACGAAGATAAGCAAGATTTTCTGCTTAAAGATGCGGATTTCAACGAAAATCTTTATTTACCAGATGTTCGAGGGAATTTAGATGAGAAGAACAATTTCGGATCTCAAAATTTGTTTGAAGGAATTCAACAAGATTTAAAGAAATCAACTACAACAAGTATTACCGATAGCCTTTTGGCGTGAATCCAGAAAACAAGTATTGTAACCCCCTAGACCGGCCTATGCGAAAAGCCCGACCTAAAGTAGTCACATTTTTTTTTCTTCAAACGAACATAAAACAAATACAAGTCTAACCAAAATCAAGATAGCCTGTAAAGATGACAATTTTATCAAAATCATAGTTTCGACTATAAATCCAAGTGATCATAAAAGTTCGTCAATCTCAAAGTAAAGTATGCTTAAAACGTTGTTCATGAAACATCCCATGACACATTAATAAGAAAGGATAAGTTAAAACCAATCAGTAACAAAATATAGGTATATCAGTTGCAAAATAAAGGCACATGTCACCATAACTAAAAACACGGAGAATATAAGCATTACATCAAAAGATAATCTGGGAGGTGTAGATCCTCCGAGTGCCAATCCGGAAAGCCTATCTACGGATATCTGAAAGGGGGAAGAAAACAAGAATGAGCTATGGAGCCCAGTGTGTTCCAGCAGTGCATAAAAATCACAGGTAAAACAATATACAATGATATCAGAAAGACAATGCATGAGATGCATGGCATGATATTCTACCCCCAACCGGTCTCCAGGATACGGTTCCCCAGAACAGTATCTAGTACAGGCATTAACCTAAGCCCAAGGGGCAAAGGTGCCGTAAATAGGACGAAATTACCCCGGCTGTAGCACGGGAACCGATATCAGGACGAAATTACCCTAACCGTAGCTAAGAACCGTAACAGGACGGAATTACCAGCTGGATCAAGGCTGAACCGAATAACAGGCACTACTCATCATCCCCAAACCTAAAGTGACAGACATGCAGTAATAACAGGTATAATGATGGCAGTGACAGTATTTATCCAGATATCATGTAATGCTAAATCAGGACATGTCATGTATAATATATCAGGCATATAGCAAAATAGAATGTGATCAAGTTCAACATGTGTGTCAAGGTAAAGTCCAGAAATAGTCAAGTGTTTATGCTTGGTTTGTAAAAACAGAAAAACAATGATATACAATGTATAGCACGTAAGGGAACACACCTCAAAAGAGTAAAAGCACACAGGTGGTCTACTGGGCGGCTGAGCCTCGCTCTGCAGCAGTACAGGACCCTATAGGTACATGATAAGGTTTTATATCAATACAAGAATCTAGATACTGGATTTATTCACTAGAGAGAGAATACATACGAGTCATGATCGGATCATGAGTCGGGTCGAACCGGGAGGAACCAGGCTGGGTCGGTACTCGATCGGGAGGACTATGAGATCCTACAAGTAAACAGGTATCGATATTAGACCCAGATTAAAACTCTGAACTTAACTTAGAAGAAAAGTTTGACTCAAGACTTTAAAGTCCAATTTGGAGGCTTTCGGGATTGAATTTCAAAAAACGGACTTCACGGATGGACTCAAGACGTCGAAAAACATAAAATAGGGGTTTTTGAAAATTTTGACTTTTTGGTCAAAGTCAACACTGACGTCAGCAAAGTCAACGCTGACGTCAGCTGCCACGTCAGTAGTCAACGCTGACATCGGCTGCCACGTCGATAGCCACGTCAGCAGCCAACGCTGACGCCAGCTGCCACGTCAGCGGTCAACGCTGACGTCATTGGTCAATGGGTCGGGTCGGTCAACGGGTCGGTCAATGGGTCGATCAACGGGTCAGGTCGGTCAACGGGTCGAGTCGGTCAACGGGTCAGGTCGGTTTGGTTCGGGTTGGACTGGTTCGGTTTGACTCGGGTTGACCAGTTTAGACCGTCCGGCTCCCGGCAACCGTCCACGGTGGCCGGAAATCGCTCGTGACGGCGCGTAGAGCCCACGCGCGGCCTAAAACGGCCGGAAACAACCTCTAAGCTCGGATTTTTCCAGATTTTAACCCATAACAACGGATTCAAGCCATAACATAACTAGAAAACGGATCATTAAGGGGGTTTAACTCACCCACTTACCAAAACCGAAACTAACTCCGGCGACGGGCTGATCGATGATGAAAAGATGCGGGCTTGGAGGCGTTTTACTCGCCTCAACACGGTGGTCACGGTGACGGTGACAACGCGCCGAGATAACGCCGGTGGCTGCCTGAATCGGCGACGGAACCGAAGGGTTTAAACCCTAGGTTCGTCGAAACTTAAATCTCTGATTCACGGCGGCGGCGGTGGAGGAAGGGCGCGTTAGTGGAAGGGTTTTGGTCGGGGGACGGCGGCGAGCACGGTGGTGGCGGCGGTGCAGGTCACGGACCGGCGGTGGGCAGAAACGGCTGAGGTCGGAGGGTTTGGTGAGGGAGAGGGTTATCTCGAATGGTTTGGGTTTTATTTTTGATCTCAAATGGTTCCAACATGGTTAAAACCAAGACATCGAATCTGATATTATTTTATTACTCGAAACCGGGATAAATTATAGGCAAGCGGTTGGAGAGTAAAACCTAAGAGCTACTTAGCTCAGCTGGTTAGGTCACGGGTTTAATTGACTGAAGGTTGTGGGTTTGAAACCTCACAACCACACTTTTCTCTCTTTTTTTTTTTGATTTCAGGTGTTACAAGTATTACCGGCAGCCTTTTGGCGTGAGTCCAGAAAACAAGTATTACCGACAGCCTTTTGGCGTGAGTCCATTACCGGCAGCCTTTTGGCGTGAGTCCAAAAAACAAGTATTATCGGAAGCCTTTTGGCGTAAGTCTATTACCGGCAGCCTTTTGGCGTGAGTCCAGAAAACAAGTATTACCGACAGCCTTTTGGCGTGAGTCCAGAAAACAAGTATTACCGACAGCCTTTTGGCGTGAGTCCAGAAAATAAGTTTTACCGGCAGCCTTTTGGCGTGAGTCCAGAAAACAAATATTACCGGCAGCCTTTTGGCGTGAGTCCAGAAAGAAGTGGTGGTGGAGAATTTTGTACTGAGAAGGACAGCTCCACATTCCACTATTAAATCCTCCGGGTTATTAGTAAGTCCTCCGGGCATGATGTTAAATCCTCCGGGTCATCAGTAAGTCCTCCGGGTATGATGTTAAATCCTCCGGGTCATTAGTAAGTCCTCCGGGCATGATGTCAAGTCCTCCGGGCCATCACCTTCGGGAGTGATGATATCGTTTGCACAATCTAGGAGGCAATACGATCCTAAATCCTTCGGGTCATCATTAAGTCCTCCGGGCATGATGTTAAGTCCTCCGGGCCATCACCTTCGGGAGTAATGATATCGTTTGCACAATCAAGGAGGCAATACGATCCTAAATCCTCAGGGTCATCAGTAAGTCCTCCGGGCATGATGTTAAGTTTGAAAAATTTCTAAGTGAGAAGAACAACTTCAAGCTTCAGTGTTTACAGAATTTGTGTTTCTCAGTCTTTGCCCATCTCCTGCTCCGCAGCATTGAGTAAAGAGGGGCAATTGTAAACACGAATTTTTAGGGATAATAAAAATTAATAAATATAATTAATATAAATAATAAAAATATTAAAAATAAAAAAAATAAATAACAGAAAATCAAAAATAGTAAAAAAATGAATAAAAATAGAATAAAATTCAAAAATAAGAGATAAGGGAGTTGAGGATTTTTTGGTTGGTGGAGTGTTTATAGGGATTTGAATTTTGTTTGGAGTTTTTTAATTCAATCAAAAGTCTGAATTTGAAGCCTATAAAAGGAGGAGGATTTCAAGGTTAAAGGGGGCAGAGAAAAAACGAAGAGAAGGAGGAGTTGAGATCAGAATTCAAAGGAGCAATTACAAGCTTGAGTAAGGGGAAGGATTTCGATCGGTGAGGAAGCAAAGGAGGTCGCCGGCGGTAAGTTCTTTTCCTCTTTAGTTTCATTTTTTTATGGATTATACTCCTAGATTCGAAATTAGTTGTTTTTAGACTTTAATTAGGACTTAAAATTAATTTTAAAGATTTTAAAAAATTTAATTAGGTTCTAAATTAGAATTTAATTTAATTTTTAAGAAAATTTTAAAATTAATTTAACCTAATTAAATTTAATTAATTTAACTCCTAAAACCTAAAATTAGACTCTAATTAGGTTTAATTTAATTCTTGAATTTTAGAAAATAACTTTAATTAATTATTTTAATTAATTTTAATTTCTAAAAATAACAAGCTTTAAAATTAACTAAATTAGGTCTAGTTTAGCCCTAAACTTTAAAACACTCACCACATTAGACTTTAATTAGGTTTTTAAATTCTTAAAAATTAGAAAATAATTTTAATTAATTATTTTAATTAATTTTAATTAATTTCTAAAGTTTTAAAGTTAAACTCCTTAATTAGGTCTAGTTAGCCTTAAACCTTAAAACATTCACCCAACTTAGACTTTAATTAGGCCTTTTTAATTCTTAAAATTAGAAGATAATTTTAATTAATTATTTAATTAATTTCTAAAAAGATAAGATTTAAAACTAATTAAGTCTAATTAGCCCTAATTTCACCAATTAAACCGAAATTAGTTGTTTTTAGACTCCTAGACTCCGAGACATATTTGGATTTAAATAATAAAAAAGGGTTTTTAATATAAGGGTAAACTACACCAGTGACCACCCAACTAATTGGGGATACCTATTTTGACCACCCAACTAAAGAACTCGTCAATCAGGTACCCCAACTTTGAAACCCTACCTATTTTGGTCACTGCCGTTAAAATTTTAACGGAAAAGTTAACAGCAGTTAACAGCAGTGACGTGGCTGTTAATTAAAATTGGTAAAATTACACATTTAATCCCTCTAATTTATTTATTTTTTTAATTTAATCCTAATTTTAAATTAATAAATAAAATTAATCATCCAATCGATTGATGACACGTGTCACCACCGGATTGGATGATTAATTTTATTTATTAATTTATTTTTATTTATTATTTTATATATATTCTTCTCCAATCAGGTGGGCCAAGTTACTTTTAATGTCATAATATATTCACATGTATTATTAAGTGATAAAGTTTTAGTAAAAGCCTAGAATAACAAAATTTCAAGTCCATTAATATTTAAACTAAAATATTAAATATTTAAATTAAAATAATAAAAAATTTAATAAATAAATCAAAATAATTAAATATTCGAATATTAAATATTTGAATATTTTTATTTAATATTATTCGAATTAATATATATGAATAATATTAAATATAAATAAAAATATTAGTTAAAAAATAATAAATATTCAAATATTTTGATTAAAAAATATTCAAATAAAAATATTTATATTTTAAATATTCAAATAAAAATATTTAGATATTCGAATAAAAATTATAAATATTTAAATATTTTTTATTCTAATATATGAATAAAATCATGAATATTCGAATATTTGAATTTAAAAATATTCAAATAAAAATATTTAGATTTTAATTATTCGAACAAAAAATATAAAAATGTTTAAACAACGAAATTCAAATATTCGAATAATTAAAATCTAAATATTTTTATTTGAATATTTATATTTTAATTTATTTGAATAATTAAAATCTAAATATTTAATATTTTTATTTAAATATTAATCAATTTAACAAAGGTAATTCAAATTCTAAGAGATAACCATTTAATACCACTCTTTCGGGTTTTATATTAGAAAGTTACATTGGCCCAGTGGTTCAACCTCTTGCTTATAAAGTAAGAGGCCAAGGGTTCAACTCCCCTTGGGGGCATTATCACTTTATTTTCAAGCTTCCCTTCTTTCTCACCAACCAATGTTAATTAATTAATAAAATTAATCACCCAATTTATTTTATGATTATTTTAAAATAATAAATAAATTAGAGGGATTAAATATGTAATTTTACAAATTTTAATTAACGTCCACGTCATCACTGTTAACTTTTCCGTCAGATTTTTAACGGCAGTGACCAAAATAGGTAGGGTTTCAAAATTTGAGTACCTGATTGACGAGTTCTTTAGTTGGGTGGTCAAAATAGGTATCCCCAATTAATTGGGTGGCCGTGTAGTTTACCCTTAATATAATTTTGCCAATTATCTCCAACTACAGCAACCATTCCGCTCTCCTGGGTTTTCCGTAGCTAGGGTTTTCTCTGTTTGGGAGATTTTGATTTAGTGAATTTCTTCTTGAATTTTCCGCTCTCAACGAAAAGGTTAGAATCATTTTTTCTTTCTGTACTGTTTTTTTTCTTCAATTTTACCCCTATATTTAGAAGTTTTCTTCCCTTCAAATGTTCTCTTGCTCTTCCCCTTCTGCCCTAATCGATACTTGTTTTCAATTCACTATATTCTTGTTTCATACAAAGCTTGAATTATGGTTTAATTTCGATTTTTTAAATTTATTTCTCGAAATTACAGTTAAACTCAGTTGATTGTATTATCTGGTGCTCATCATTGTTCTCATTAGAATCGGCTTCTGTATTTTTTTTTGAATCAGGGACTCTAAATACTGATTGTAATTTCATGGTCATAGAACAAAAGGTGATTGAAGCCTTGTAACATTCTGTTTGTTTTACGGGAATTACTTCCTTAACTTTGTTAGATTTAAATTTGATGTTAGTGTCATAATTGGATTTGTCTTGTATGTAATTCGTTGTGCTCATTTGCTCAAAAAGTTTTTATCTTCTGAAAATTTTGAGGTTTTCTTTTTGCTTCATTTTACTTTTCATGGATTTTTGAAGACAGGGGTTTCCTCTTGGCAGATTGAAACTTAAAAGGGGTGCAATTTGTTTTGGATACAATTATGAAACATATTTTTGTACGACTATGACCTGAAAATTTGACTTCTGTCTCACCAATATTTGCACTGATGGGTACCCACCTCCATTGTTTTTTTCTTTCTAATCACATGAAGATTTGCCCTCTTTTTTTTTTCTGAACATTTTGATTAATTGCAAAGAAAGGAGTACTAATGGGTATCAAATGAAACCTTAAACTCTTTTTAGTTCATGCATGGACCCCCCCCTAATGTCTAAGATTGTTTTTTTTATTCTTTTGATGTGATAAAGGACATGGAGTTCTGAGCTGCTTAACTGCTTGATGCCATTGTAGGAACTTAAAAAGAAAAAATGAAAGATGGTGAAGATTTTTTGAGTTTGCTCCCTCATGAGTTGTCAATGAAGATACTTACATCATATAAAGATCCATCTGATCTTGTTCGCATTAGTTCTGTCTCCCACTCCTGGCGACGTTTTGGTGAGCTTGATAAATATATATTTATGTTCTCCCACTTTTAATATTAAAATTTGTTTTCCATTTGGGAAAAGTTCAAATGTAGCATCATCTGGAATTAATAAGTGTGTAATATTCGCTGGATGCAGTTTGGTGGTTGTGATTTCAGTTCAGTTTTGTCATTTGTTTTTCATGCCTGGTTTCTAGTTCCATGTTTATCGGTCAAAGAAATTTCTGCATTTTGAAGTAAAATGGTTTTCAATGAAAATGATATTATATACTTACTTTTCTCTTTTGGGACTTTGGGGAAATAGCCAGAATTAATAAAAATTGCATCTTTGCCACAGAATTAATCATGATTCAAACTAAAATGTATTCAAGCCTGTCCTCTTTTCCAAGATGAAAAATTAGAGGGGACTAATTATGTTTAAAAGAGAGAGGAACAAAAGGAAGTGACTTGGTTCACCTCCTAGGAAAATGGTAGACATGTAGGAAAAGGAATATGTTAAAGTATTTTATCGAATTGTGGAATAATTGGCACCAATGGAAGACATTACTGCCATAGAGCCTGGAAGGCTCCACTTGTTGTTGGGTTTATGTATTACATTTGCAAAATATGTTGCTTGTGTATGATTTCAACCTCTCTGCTTCTTTTAACTAGTTTTTCTAATTCAAATGCAATGCACCAATCCTCCTTTGTTTTTCTTTTGACGGGATTATCCATATTGTTTTCGTTTTTGTTTCAGCTGAATGTTTTTGTCATGTATTCCTTCTCTTGTCTCTGCATCTCCTTAGTCCACCTGGACTACTACTGATCTTAATAAAACTGTTTTGTTTCCTGTCTGGCTTTGTCATCTTCTGATGTGGATTTGGTATACAGCCATCTAGTATTTTGTATTGAAGTTCTCAAAATCCAAACCCCAGAATTGAGGAAATTATAAGAACTTGTTTCAACATATGATAGTTGTTCTTGTGTCATAATTCAGGCGTTCAAGATTATATCAATTTTGTTTCACTGATCTTTGGTTATTGAGCTTGCTAGCTTGCAGTCATTGCTGACATATTAGTTTTCAATGGTTTGCAGTGATTAAAAATGGGCTATGTAAGCTTCTTTCCCTGCGAATGTTTCCTCAATTATCTAGAGTTGACCATGTCAATGAGCTATGTTGCCCTGCTAAGGGTCATGCTGGAGTTGGAGTTGGATCTAGCAATTTTATGGAATGGGAAACTTTGGAGAGGGAGCATAGAGTTTATGCCTTTTTAGCTCATCAGTGTTTGTTATGTACTGTTTCGGATTGCATATCAGAAGCAATAATTGCTTCTAGCACTGATAATTATCCGGATGAAAGTATAGATAATACTTTGGAACCAAGAGATAGGAGGGTGGCACAGATGCCCTCATACTGGTCGAGTAAAGGACAAAGTAACCCTGCAGTGCCTGAAACATTGACATATAAATTGGTTTCTGATTTATGTGTTGTTAATGAAATCAGGATAAGACCTTTCCAAGGTAATTGCCTCGATATTCTGGCAACTTAGTTTTCCCATCTTCCATGTATTTGATTTTATCTTACCTTGAAAGTTTTCTTATAAGATTTGTAATTGATCCAGTTCACTTCCACTTTGGTGGCCCTATATATTCTGCAAAATCTGTGAGATTTCGCTTGGGTCAAATCAAGTCCTATCCTCACAATCACGAGGGTGAGTCCAGCCAGTATTCTTTTAATGACAAGTTTTCATGGGCTTACACCTCACAGGAGTTTGAAATGGCTCAGGTTGGTTCAAGTACCGGGGTTTGTTTTGCTTTATCTATTTGATTGATCATTCTCTATTTGTTACCTCCAGAATCAGTTTGGTAATTTTGCAAGCATCCGTCGTATAAATTGAATAAAGAAATTTTACATAATTCAGACGATACTGAAACGGTTCTTAATACCGTCATTTCTGTTTCATTTGTTGCCTTGTTGCTGAAGTTAATTCCCTTCTCATTCTTATAGTTTTGTAAGAACTCATACAAGAACACTGGCAATCTTAAGGTTTTCATATAAACAGGAATACCGCTTACAAAGTTTCAAGCTTCCGGAACCTATTCTCTGCATTGGTGGAATATTACAGATTGAGCTGTTGAATAGGGCCCAGATCTGTGACAGCGATGGCTTATTCTATTTCTGGTACAGACAAATGCAGCTCTTCTCTACCTAGCTTGATACTGATATATCGAATTGGGATTATGACTTAAGAGTGAAAGTTTGCAGTGTTGTAGCTATTATACAGTAATTGATTCATATCTATACATTGAACCTCATTGCAGTGTGTCATATGTTCAAGTCGTTGGACGTCCATTATCTCCTTTTGGCATTCGGTTCCTCGAACCTTCTGAAAACTTTGTGCTGGAGGTACAGAGTTATTCACTGCCAGCTTTGCCCAAGCAGACGAGCTCTATTTCCAGTTTGCAGATGCGTGTTGGAGATTTGGAGCAGGATATGAATTTGATGGGAGGAAGTGAAAGTGATGCCGCGGAATACGGATTTGAATGGGAAGAATCCGACGAGGATTATTAGGTGCAAGAAGTTGAGATAGAATATGCTTCTGCTGTTCTTCTGCAAATTTATGGTGTTATAAAATTGTGTTTTATATATTGATCCGACTGCTGCTACAGGCTACTATCTCTAGTATCAATCCAAACGATGTTGTTTAAAATAGATAAATTTACGCCATATACTATTGAACTTTAGGTGTTGGATCGTTTATAACACTCAAATTTTAATATCTTCAATAATAGTACTAAATTTTAGTTTTGGTTTCAATTATATCACTAGGCTAGGCTGCTAAGGTATAAAAAATACCTAAAATGATGTCGTTGTGTACGCAAAAAATCCTTACTTTGAGAGAATTACTCATCAAGCTAGGTGTACGACCCGGACGGTCCGGATTAGTCAGGTCAAGACCTTGAAAACGGAAAGAGTAATAAAAAAATCGTGCATGTTAATATAATGCACAGAATTATTTTATGTAGTTTTCCTACAAACTTCTCCTCACATAGATTCAAGCTTACTTTTCCAAATTCAGTATCTCTTTTTAAATTTCACCTTTTCTATTTCATCTCTTCTTAATCTCCAGCTTTCCTGGATAATTTCGTCCATGTTTGATCATTTCGGTGTAATACTATGCAATGTTTCAAAACCCCTTCTCTCTATAGGTTGGGAGAAGTTGACCATTGCCAAGAGGGATGGAAGACTCGGTTTTCGCAACATTTCGATTTTAATATCGTCTTTTTATTGGAAAAAACCGATAGTTTTAAAATTTTAAATGAGAAATTGATTTACACGTTTTAAAAGAAAAGAAAAAAAGTAAAGCTAATTGTTGGTTAATAAATATGTAAGCGTGTAAAATATGAGTGAATTGAATGTACAGACCGGTATAACTAACTTAATTATTTTCCTTAAATAAAGGATATCTTTTCCAAAATATGTTTTGGAATTAAAAGTATAAATAAATTTTAAAAGTTTAATTTAATTCAAACTCTTTAATTAATTCTCAAATCATATAAATGTTCCATTAGGTCAAAATATTAAAAGTATAAATACTATAGATGTGTTACTGTTGTGTTCATTTTGTTGTAGTAACTGAAAAGATAAACATCTAATGTTTCTCAAATATCATAGAAGTGAACAGATCTATATTAAAAAAACTATGTTTTCATTAACCTTAACGATTTTTTTCATTTAAATTGATGTCCAAATACAAGTAAATGATTTTAATTTACTGTATTAATATTTAAGTTATATCAGGGGCGTTCAAATTCGGGTACTCAGACCTTCGGGTAGTTATTTTTTTCGGTTTGTGTTCGACCAGATTTTCTGGGTACCCAATTTTTTTTTTTTTTTTATAAATCTTAAATTTAATTTTTAAAAATATATATAAATTTAAAATTTTGAATTGAATAGTCCAACATCGAAATATAAAATTTTAAAATATTAGTTATGTAATCTAAACATAAATTTTAAGACATAAATTGCATAATCTAATTCAAAACAAAACATAACGTCTAAATAAGATTTTTTAAAAATATTTTTAATTAGTTTATTTATTTTAATATATAAAAATTAATGATTTAAATAGTAAATAAAGTTTGTGGGATAAGGATTTCGAAAATTAGATTGTTTGATGTGGAAATATAATGAATATAAGTATATTTTATTTAAATAATAATAATATTTAAAATAAAAAATTATAATCGGGTACCCGAAAAATTGTGATTTTGTGACTTGGGCCTGACCCGAAAAATAACAAGCCGGGTACTCGACCTGGACCAAAACTTTTTTTGGATAAATACCCAAATTTTTATGTTCGGGTATTTGAGTCGGATATTTTTGAACACACCTAATTTATATTAAGAATATTTTTGTATTTATTTTATTATTTGATTTAAAAATAATATCAATATTTAATTTTTTTGTTTCTTTTACTCATTGAATTAACGATTTTTTAACGATCTTAAACAAAATCATTTTTGAGTTTTATTCGAAGAAAAACATATTACTTGTATCCGATCTTTGTATAATTTTGGCCACCAAATTAACATCGTAAATTTTGGTAAGATTTCGCCCATTAAATTTAAAATCTTTAATTTAAAAATTATTATTAATTTAGAACAGATATTACTGTAATCACTGTAAGTGTAAATCGTGTAAACATGAATTTTTAGGGATAATAAAAATTAATAAATATAATTAATATAAATAATAAAAATATTAAAAATAAAAAAAATAACCGAAAATCAAAAATAGTAAAAAAAATAATAAAAATAGAATAAAATTCAAAAATAAGAAATAAGGGAGTTGAGGATTTTTTGGTTGGTGGAGTGTTTGTAGGGATTTGAATTTTGTTTAGAGTTTTTTACTTCAATCAAAAGTCTGAATTTGAAGCCTATAAAAGGAGGAGGATTTCAAGGTTAAAGGGGTAGAGAAAAAACGAAGAGAAGGAGGAGTTGAGATCAGAATTCAAAGGAGCAATTACAAGCTTGAGTAAGGGGAAGGATTTCGATCGGTGAGGAAGCAAAGGAGGTCGCCGGCGGTAAGTTCTTTTCCTCTTTAGTTTCGTTTTTTTTTTATGGATTAGACTCCTAGATTCAAAATTAGTTGCTTTTAGACTTTAATTAGGACTTAAAATTAATTTTAAAGATTTTAAAAAATTTAATTAGGTTCTAAATTAGAATTTAATTTAATTTTTAAGAAAACTTTAAAATTAATTTAACCTAGTTAAATTTAATTAATTTGACTCCTAAAACCTAAAATTAGACTCTAATTAGGTTTAATTTAATTCTTGAATTTTAAAAAATAACTTTAATTAATTATTTTAATTAATTTTAATTTCTAAAAATAACAAGCTTTAAAATTAACTAAATTAGGTCTAGTTTAGCCCTAAACTTTAAAACACTCACCAGATTAGACTTTAATTAGGTTTTTAAATTCTTAAAAATTAGAAAATAATTTTAATTAATTATTTTAATTAATTTTAATTAATTTATAAAGTTTTAAAGTTAAACTCCTTTATTAGGTCTAGTTAGCCTTAAACCTTAAAACATTCACCCAACTTAGACTTTAATTAGGCCTTTTTAATTCTTAAAATTAGAAGATAATTTTAATTAATTTCTAAAAATATAAGATTTAAAACTAATTAAGTCTAATTAGCCCTAATTTCACCAATTAAACTTTAATTAAGTTAAAATTAAATTCTTAAAAGGTTAGAAATTATTTTAATTAAAGACTTTTAATTAATTTAAAATTTCTAAGATAAGGTTTAAAAACTAGCTTAATTAAGCTTAATCCAACCTTTGAACTTAAAATTCACCAAGTTAGATTTAAATTAGGTTTTAATTAAAATTTGAAGTTAAGAAAATTTAATTAATTTAATTAAAATTTCTAAAATTTTAAAATTTAATTTCACACTTTTAATTTAATCAATCTTTCAAGGTTTGCTTTCAAGTCCCTTTTTGATCTCTTTTTTTCATTCAAGTCCCTTTTGTACTCTTATTCTTCATGAGAATTTTTGATGTAATGATGTACCCATGATTCTAATAAAATTGATGAGTTCCTTTTATCTTGTTCCTTTATTTTATTATATTTTTGCATGGCATATTTAAGAGGGTCATTTAATAAACTTAAGTTAATTAATTTAGAGCCTTTTCTAGGACTAGTCACTTAAATTAATTAATTTAATTGGGGAGAAAATCTAGTAACATAACATGTGGATCTTATGTCTCGGATACACTAAAGAGGTTGGTGTTTTGACGCACCATGATGCTAACCTAGAGAGTGTACCTTGGCATCGAATTCATGTGTTATTAAAAACTTAGAATTTTAACAAGAACTTAGGTTTAGAATTAAATAAAACGGATAGGTAAATAACTAGTAACACTAGTAACTTAGGTTTTATAAATTCAAGCAATGGAGCCTTTTTTATGATTAGAACTTAAAATGAACAAGATAAAAATAATCATGCGTTTTGCTTTAGCCTTTTGAGGCGGAAGTTACATTCCTTTAAATTTGGGTGAGGTTTCCTATCTAGAGGACGTCTCGTTCAACTCAAGTTTAAAGGTGATGTAATTTCTAAATCAAAAGGATATCCAAATTCAAATAATGTTCACTTAACAATGGGAAATTAAATTAATATCTTTCTTCAACATGTCAATGCCACGTAATGTTTTTCAAGGTACTAATTTTTGGGCGTTTGTAAGGGTCGTCCTTACACGTAACCGACTCCCGAACCCTACGTTTTCAAAATGAATCTCTGGTTTATTTTATGGTGTCTGGCCTACCTAAGTGGCCGGTGACGACTCCAAGTCAATTTTTTTTCTAAAATTTGAATTTTTCAAGATTAAAATTAATAAGTCTGAATTTTTCAAAATCAATCGTCGAACACTTTTTCACATAAAATCGCGCGTTTTTAAAAGAGGTCGCGACAGCTTGGCGACTCCGCTGGGGACTTAAAAATAATTTTTTGTGAGTCAGGCCTAATGCTTTCAAACTTTACGTGGCATTTTGGCATTTTGGAGTTAGATATTAATTTAACTTTTTATTGTTAAGTGAACATTACTTGAATGAGGATAACTTTTTACTTTTATATCTTTTCATTCATGCATAAGCTCTCGACCCGATCTTTTACCCTTAAGTGGGAGTTAGATATTATCCGACGTGATGTTTTCCAGCTTCGAGTTTCGGATTTTTATCTACTTTCGGTATGCTAACCTTACGCATCGTGGGGTCTTCACCTCCGTTGTAAAGGACCTATACCACCGAATCGATGTCTTACCGTCGTAGTAGACGGTAACGACAGTTAGGGAACCTAGTGTCTAGACCAAAAACCCGCATATAAAGTAGAAACCAACCCTTTCTAGAGCTAGAAAGGAACCATAAGATAAGGCGGTATGCTGCCGAAATGCCGCCGAACTTAAGATTTCTCTGTTAACATGCTCTCTGGTTACTTTGCGTATTTTAGCATGCTCTCTGGTTATTTTTACGCAATGTAGCATGTTCTATGGTTATTTTACGCATTTTATCCGGTTCTCTGGTTAACTTTATTTGCTGCTTTATGGTTTTGTTTTTTCTTCCCAGCACTTTCTTTATGTTTTATCTTTGTCTTTATCCTACTAACACTTTTCTTTTTGTTTTTCTTTGATCCTTTATGCATTTTATTTTTACTTGGCATATCATTTGCATGGGTATTAATTCGGGAAACAATAAAGTTAGAAGTGTCCAAAAATGTCAGAAGGGATCATTATAGGCATAGATAATACAGAAGTCTAGACATGGTCAGAAGTAGCTCAGCATGAGAAAGATGATAGCTTGCTGTCAGGAGGAGGAGCGTGGAAGAACAAGTATGAAGCAGCGCAGCGTACCATCCAGAATCAGAGTTGATCAATTTCAAAGGTCGAAAGCGTCGCATCTTACGTACAGACGTTATTGAAAGAAGCTACAACTTTTTTGAAGCAGTCGAACGTCGAGCACGAGCATGGAGAAGCCATCATCCACCTGCTACATGAGTTGACCAACTTAGAGATTAGGGTCAACAATTTTCTGTAGATTATCTTTAAAGTTGTAGTGAATCATTTTTGAACAGACGGATGTTTTTAAGAGATTGTTTTCCGAATTTAATACCCTTTTGCATTCATGCATCATAAAGTAGATTTATATTTAGGTTATTTTCTATCTTATTTATATTTTATTTTGTTTTTGTATCATCTTAACATTTTTGCATCACATCGCATAAAGGTATTGATCCAAAAGTGATTATCGAGATAGAAGGCGATCATAACAGTTAAAAGGATTTGTAGGTCGAAGAAGAGGTTGAGCCAGAGCTTGAGAAGGATGGACAATTTACTTGAAGATTACTCAAACTCTAGAGACGCTGAAATGCAAGAGTTAAAAAGACAGATGAGTGAGCTGAAGACCATGATGATGAACATGAGTAAAGGGAAGGGGCACATGGAAGAAGAGCCGAAAAAGGATCGGTACACATACAAATCACCACTTATAATTGGTGTGAGCAAGCCAACCGAAAATGTACCAGACCTAAAACCTAAGAAAGTCGCAGCGGTCCTTGGAAAATCAAAAATGAAAAAAGCGTTCTGCCCGATAAAGTCGGTCAAACATCCAGAGCAAAGTTCAGGTTCCAAGATCCTTTTTCCTAGTTCTCAGAAGATAGAAAGTGGCAAGGATCGGTTTGACCGAATTCCCATTTCATACAAAGAGTTATATCCTCAGTTGCTAGAAGCTCGACTAATAACTCCGTATTTTATCTTACCATTACAACCACCGTACCCGAAATGGTATGGTGCCGATGCTTATTGTGAATTTCATAACAGAGTACGAGGACACTCAGTTGAAAATTGCATGGCTTTGAAGCGTACAGTCCAGTGTCTGTTGAAAATGTGGGAAGTTAAAGTTTGAAGAAAGAAGTCAGCCTAATTCGGGGGGCAGACATGAAGTCCGAGATGAATAAAAATAGAATAAAATTCAAAAATAAGAAATAAGGGAGTTGAGGATTTTTTGGTTGGTGGAGTGTGTCAACACGAAAATATTTTTATATATAATAATAATATATAAATAAATAATATATAATAAATAATATTAAAAAATCAAAAAAAAGGAAAAAACTGAAATTCGAAAAAACAGAATCGTGAAGAGCATAGGGGAGTTGCAGTCGGATTTCTTGGGTTCTTGGAGATAAGGTTTAGTTGAGATTCTTAGGGGATAAGGTTGTTTAGGAAGAGGGTTCTTAGTGAGAGTTTGAATCTAATTAGGATTTCTAGTATGAATCCCTTTAAAAAGGGATTCATTCGATTCAATCAGGGCACTAGGTGATTTTCGGAGTAATCGGCAGCAACAGAGGAGGAAAATTGGAGGTGATCGAAATTTCAACTGGAAGCTTTGATTTCAATCGGTTTTCGGACTGAAGAGAACTGTAGAAAGGATTGAATCGGCGTCAAGGAGATTGGAAGCAAGTTCGATCTGTTCGGAGTCCGGCTTTGAGGTAATCTTTTCAGTTTTTTTTCTTCCTTGGATTGGTTGATTCTTGTTGAGATTCAGTTAGATTGTTGAACATCTAGGGGGGTTTTAGGTGTTAGATTAATGAAAACCTAGGTTTTTTAGGAGTTTTTTGTGTTCTCCGGCGCGTTTTAAGGTTTCCGGTGACCACACCGGCGTCGGAAACGGTCGTCGACGGCCTATGGGCGACGTCCGACGTGTTTCGCGGTTTAATTTAATTCTTTAACTTTAAAATTAATTTAACCCAATTGAATTCTAATTTAAAATTAATTTAGCCCAAGCCTTAAAAATTAGACTTAAAATAGGTTTAATTTAATTCTTTAACTTAGGAAATAATTTTAATTAATTATCTTAATTAATTCCTAAAATTAAGTTTTAAAATTAACCCAAATTAGGCCTAGTTTTGCCCTAAACTTTAAAACACTCCCCAAATTAGACTCTAATTAAGTTTTTTTTAATTCTTAAAAAATTAGAAAATAATTTTAATTAATTATTCTAATTAATTTTAATTAATTTCTAAGGTCTAAAAATTAAACTAAATTAGGTCTAGTTTTGCCTTAAAACTCTAAAACATTCACCCAACTTAGACTTTAATTAGGCTTTTAATTCTTAAAATTTAAGAAATAATTTTAATTAATTAATTTAATTAATTTTAATTAATTTCTAAAACGATAAGATTTAAGATTAATTAAGTCTAATAGACCTTAACTTCACCAAAACTTTAATTAAGTTAAAATTAAATTCTTAAAAATTTAGAAGTTATTTTAATTAAAGACTTTTAATTAATTTAAATTCTAAGAATAAGATTTAAAAATTAACTTAATAAAGTTTAACCGATCCCCAATTGAACCTTTGAACCTAGAGTTCACTAAGTTATACTTTAATTAAGATTTAATTAAAATTTGAAGTCAAGGAAATTTAATTAATTAAGTTAATTAAAAATTTCTAAAACTTTAATATTTAATTTCACACTTAATTTAAGTCTTATCCTTTGTTCAAGGTTTGTCCTCGAATCCTTTGTAATCTTTTTCATTCAAGTCCCTTTGTACTCATGTGAAAGAGAAATTTTTGATGTAATATGATGTACCCATGATTATAATAAAAGTGATGAAGTTCCTTTATTTTGTCCTTTTTTATTTTATGTTGTTTTGCATAGCATACTTTAGGAAGGTCACCTAATAAACTTAAGTTAATTAATTTAGAGCCTTTTCTAGGACTAGTCACTTAAATTAATTTAATTTAATTAGGGAGAAAATTTAGTAACATAGCATGTGAATCTTATGTCTCGGATACACTAAAGAGGTTGGTGTTGTGACGCACTATGATGCTGACCTAGAGAGTGTACCTTGGCATCGAATTCATTTGTTATTAAAAACTTAGAATTTTGACAAAAACTTAGGTTTAGAATTAAAAATGGATAGGTAAATAACTAGTAAACGCTAGTAACTTAGGTTTTAAAAACTTAAGTAATGGAGCCTTTTCTAGGATTAGAACTTAAAATGAACAAGATAAAAAATAATCATGCATTTTACTTTAGCCTTTTGAGGCGGAAGTTACATTCTTTTAAATTTGGGTGAGGTTTCCTATCTAGAGGACGTCTCAATCAACTCAAGTTTAAAAGTGGTGTAACTTCTAAATCAAAAGGATATCCAAAATTCAAATAATGTTCGTTTAGCAATGGAAAATTAAATTAATGTCTTTCTTCAAAATGTCAATGCCACGTAATGTTTTTCAAAGGTACCAATATTTTGGGCGTTTGTAAGGGTCGTCCTTACACGTAACCGACTCCCGAACCCAATGTTTTTAAAACGAATCTCTGGTTTATTTTTATGGTGTCTGGCCTACCTAAGTGGCCGGTGGCGACTCCAAGTCAACCTTTTTTCAAAATTAAATTATGTTTTCCTAAAATTTGGGTTTTACAAGATTAATAGAATTCATATTTTTGGAAATCAATCGTCGAACACTTTTTCACCCTAAAAACCGCGTTTTATCTGGAGAGGTCGCGACAGCTTGGCGACTCCTTTGGGGAATTAAAAAATTATTTTTTTGTGAGTCAGGCCTAATTGTTTTTAAACTTTATGTGGCATTTTAGCATTTTGGAGTTAGATATTATTTTAATTTTTTATTGTTAAGTGAACATTATTTGAACAAGGATAACTTTTTACTTTTATCTTGTCATTCATGCATAAGCTCTCGACCCGAGCTTTCACCCTTAAGTGGGAGTTAGATATATTATCCGACGTGATGCTTTCCAGCTCCAAGTTTCGGATTTTTATCTGCTTTCGGTATACTAACCTTACGCATCGTGTGGTTTTCACCTCCGTTGTAAGGGACCTATACCACCGAATCGATGTCTTATCGTCGTAGTAGACGGTAACGACAGTTCGGGAACCCAGTGTCTAGACCAAAAAACCCGCATATAGAGTAGAAACCAACCCCTTCTAGAGCCAGATTGGAGCCGTAAGATAAGGCGGTATGCTGCCGAAATACCGCCAAACTTAGGATTTCTCTGTTAACATGCTCTCTGGTTATTTTGCGTACTTTAGCATGCTCTTTGGTTATTTTTATGCAATCTAGCATGTTCTATGGTTATTTTTACGCATTTTATCCTGTTTTTGGGTAACTTTATTTGCGTTATGTTTTTTACCAGCACTTTCTTATTGCTTTATCTTTGTCTTTATTCTACTAACACTTTCCTTTTTGTTTTTCTTTTCTTTATGCATTTATTTATGCTTGGCATATTTGTATGGGTATTAATTTAGAAAATAATAAAGTTAGAAGTGTCCAATAATGTCAGAAGGGATCATTATAGGCGAAGATAACACAGAAGTTTGGACTTGGTCTGAATCAGTTCAGCACGAGAAAGGTGATAGTTTACCGATAGAGAGTGCCTCTACATTAAACAGGTATGTCAGAATGAGCACGAATCAAAATCCTTGTCTCTCCGAGGTCCAAGAGGTATGGGAACAATGGAGTGACAACATGAAGAGTCAGTTCAAGAAGGAGTTTGGGGATATCGCCTTGTTAGTGAAGGTCGCTGTTGATAGGCACTTAATGAGGGCGATGGTGCAATTCTGGAATCCAGCCTACAATTGCTTCACCTTTGGGAAGATAGACATGACACCCACGCTAGAGGAGTACGAGGTTCTGATCAACTGTCCAGTGATTAAGTATGATAGGATTTATGTCAAGCCCAACAGCACTTCGGGCTTTAGGAAGAAGCTGATGCAAATCACCGGGAAGGACAAAGAGTTTTGGGACCGGAAGGTAACGGGTCACGAGGATCCAAGCGAAGAGAGTCAGAGAGTGAGCTGGAAGGTCTTTAAGGATTTGATAGCTTCGAGCAACGAGGAGCCCACTAAGGCAAGAAGGTTGTACGCACTTTGCATATACGGGTTAGTGCTATTTCCTAGAACTCCCGAGCACATAGACCCATCCATGGTCGGTTTGTTCGAGAAGTTGTCCAAGGGAGTAAATCTGGTGCCAGCCATACTAGCCGAGACTTATCGATCACTCACCGCGTGTAAGAGGGCCGACGAAGGAAGATTTTGGGGATGTGCGCAACTTTTAGAGGTTTAGTTCAGAGGCCATCGTTGGAACTCTCCGTACAGCGCCCTAAGGTTCAGGACTACCTACTCACCTATCGAGGAGCATCTAAAGAGTTGTATTGTGGAGAAGAAGACTGAAGCCCAGTGGAATGAGCTTTTCCAAAATCTGACAGACTTGGATATCGTCTAGAAGGCTTGTTGGTTGAATAGAGGGTCGACTTTCCGGTATCGTTGCGGAGACTGTGATTGGATCCTGTTAGCAGGTATATGGGGTGGAACGGCTTACTGCCCTTTACTAGTCTCAAGGCAATTCGGTTCGAGACAGTTTATTCCAGCCACAACGGGGATGGCTAGTTTCGGTTTTTCACACCAGAGTGAGGGATACAGATCTAAGTTAGCCCAGATTGTGAAGGCTTGGGACTCACCTAGGAGGGTTCAGCCCTATAGAGAGTTTGAAATCATGGCCCGATACGACGAGTGGAGAGAACGAAGGGCGAATGATGGAGTCTTCCGAGGAGTATCGAGGGATGAGGGACCGTCTTCAAGCAAGGTAATCCTAGAGGCACCGTCAGCTTTAGAAAAACTCAAGGAGGACCGGGACTTGGATTCTTAGACGCAAGATAAGCAGATCTACGAGCTCACACAGGAGTTGAACCTTGCGAAGTACCAAGTACAAACCCATGAAAGGAGAGAAAAGGATATGGAAACTCAGATCGAGAAGCTGCGTCAAGAGTTAAGAGAAGCGCAAGCAATACCAATGTCCGGGGGCATAAAAGGAAAAGAGAAAGCATCAGGGACAGTTCTGACCGTTTGAACAAGGCTTTAAAGGAAAAGGAGGAGTACAAGAAGCTCTACGAAAAGAAGTACCGTGAAGCGAAAGAGGTAAGCTCCAAAGCCAAGAAGACATCAGACAAAGACCGAGCGATGATCCACGAGTTGACAACCCAAGTAACGCAGTTAGAAGAACTGGTGGCTAAGTATCACAACGAAGATAAGGTCAAAATGGAAGAAGAGAAGGAGGATCTTCAGCAAAAGATTATCTTACTTGAGGGCCAAGTACAGGAGTTGCGAGAAAAGTTAGCCGACTTCGAGGGAGCTCTGAGTTAGAATACCGGAGAAGCATAGAAGGCTAAGTATGAGGCATCTCAACGCACAGTCCAGAGTTAGAACAGTGAGTTAGTCAGCTTCAAAGGTCGAGTCAGAAATATCGCATCGTATGTACAAATATTATCAGGGGAAGCGACAACCCTTCTGGACCAGCCAAATGTCGGGGAAATACATGGAAAAGCCATCGTCCGCATACTTAATGAATTGACCAACTTAGGGAGTAGGGCCAACAGTTTTCTATAGTTATCTTTAAAGTTGTAGTGAATCCTTTTTGCACAAACGGATGTTTTTAAGAGATTGTTTTTTGAATTTAATACCCGCTTGCATTCATGCATTCATACATCATGTGCATTATTATTAATTAAAATAAAGTTTAATAACAAAGGTTTTATGGCAGTGAATTTTTAAAAAATAGCAAACATATTATACACGTATTCAACGCGCTCGCGTACCAAGAGAGTAGCAATGGAAGAAAGACTACAAAGACTAGAGGATAACCATGCCGCATTTGCAAATCGCTTAGATGCGATAGAAACTGGCATGAAAGATGGCTTCTCTAAAATTCAAACGGATATTATCAGTCAGTTAACCGCTCTTTTGGGTACGAAGCAAGATGAAAGGGGCAAAGCGTCCATGGAAGGGGGAGATGAGGCTGAAGGACAGGTAGAAACGGCAACTAGAGGGCAACCGGAAGCGCATTCAGTCCCAGGGAGAGTACAGTTCAATGCAGTAGGGACATCCACGAGTCACCCCGTGGAAGTTGAAGAGTTTTCTCCGAATACTGATGAAGTCCCAGATCTCAATTTTATGAACGAAGTGGAGAAAATGCGACAAGAAATGGAGAAGAAGTATGCTGATCACTTCAAGGCTCTCGAAGTCAAGATCCAGCAAATTCAAGTCCAAGGGTCGGTGGATAAAAGCACCGATGCGTTCGAGCTCAGCCTGGTTTCTGATTTGGTCCTGCCGCCAAAATTCAAAATGCCCGACTTCGAAAAGTACGATGGGACGTCTTGTCCGAGCGCCCATATGACGATGTACTGTCGAAAGATGGCCGCTTTCAGCAAGGATGAGAAGCTGCTTATCCATTGCTTTCAGGATAGTTTGACGGGGTCCGCTATCCGATGGTACACACAACTCAGTCGGGAAAGTATAAAATCTTGGAAGGACCTTTATCACGCATTTATGGAGAATTACAAACATGTCACGGAGATGGGGCCCACCAGAGTCATGTTGCAGCAAATGGGGCAAAAGTTCAATGAAACATTCCGACAATACGCCCATAGATGGAGGGATTTGGCCTCTCAGGTGCAGCCTCCGTTAATCGAGCGGGAGATGACTCACATGTTTGTAGAAACATTGAAGGGTCCGATGTATGAACGTCTCTTCACAAGCACCTCAATGCAAAGTTTCTCCCAAATAGTTGCCACCGGAGAGTTGGTGGAGGCAGTTATCAAAAGTGGGAGGATCGAAGGATCTGATAATTCGAAGAAGAATTCCAAGAAGAAAGACAACGAAGTAAATAACGCTGTGGTATATGAACCCCCGAAGAATGTGACGATCTCCAAACCCGGGTCAGGGGCAGGTGGCTCACAGGGTTCAAACAAGAAGAACTCAAGGTGGGAAAAGCCAAATTTCTCACCAATCCCAGTCACGTATGCTGAGTTGTACACTCAGCTACACGATGCTGATCTGATTCGCCCATATGTTATCGTTCCGCTCAAACCCCCTACCCACACTGGTATGACTCGAAGGCCTAGTGTGCATATCATTCCAATGTTCAGGGGCATAGCATTGAGAAATGCACGGCCTTCAAGAGGATCGTCCAAAATATGATAAATACCGGGGTTCTAAAATTCGATGAACCCAGTGTCTCGACAAACCCACTCCCGAATCATGGCGGTCGGGGTGTGAATGCAATCGAGGAGGATCAAGCGAGACAAGTTAAAATGAGGGTGGCAGAAATCCGATCACCCTTAAAATGGGTTTTCCAATAGCTGTTTAATAACGGGCTCATCTGTCAAGGGATGCAAGTGAAGGAACCTATCGAGGAAGACCCGTATTGCGAATTCCACCAATTGCACGGGCATA
Organism: Abelmoschus esculentus; assembly: GCA_035048815.1. Taxonomy (NCBI): domain Eukaryota; kingdom Viridiplantae; phylum Streptophyta; class Magnoliopsida; order Malvales; family Malvaceae; genus Abelmoschus; species Abelmoschus esculentus. The sequence continues at coordinate 4,678,684 of JAUCBN010000038.1, forward strand.
CAGTTCAGCAATGTGATGACTTCGGGGGCTTGTTACAAAGAATGATGGACAATAAAGAGGTCGAATTCTTTGCCAAGGAAAATGGGCGAAAAATGATAGACGTATGTGCGTCTGAGGATACCGGGCCAAGATACAGTACGAGCAGGCCGCTAGTCATCTCAGCCCGACCAAGGGGCAACAACCTAGTCGGGTCAGCAAGTGCTCCTCGCATAGTAATTACCCCTCCGACGCCCTTCCCGTTTAAGGATACGCGAAGGGTCCCGTGGAATTACGCCGCAAGTGTGGCCGGGCCGAGTGGTTCAAAGCCCGTCGAGGAGGTACAGTCAGAGAAACCAAGAACTGTTGAGGAGATAGAACCAGTAAATGAGGTAGGTCATTTTACGAGGAGCGGGAGGTGTTACTCACCGGCTCAGGAAGAGGAGCAGATTAAGCCTGCAGAAAAGAAGAAGATTTTCGCAGATCCAACTCCAAAGGTGAATGAGCCAGTCATCGAAGAGCAGGCGTATGAATTTCTGCGATTCCTAAAGCACAGTGAGTATATTATAGTGGAGCAATTGAAGAAACAGCCCGCTAGAATCTCCATCCTCGACTTACTACTAAGCTCGGAGGGGCACCGTTACGCCCTCTTGAAAGTGTTAAATCAAACCTTTGTCCCGAAGGACATATCGGTGAACAAATTGGACCGAATCGTTAATCACATCACCGCAGACAACTACATAATATTCACCGATGATGAGATCCCTGATGATGGAATGGGGTCTATCAAAGCCTTAAACATCACGACCCACTGCAAGGGTCATGTGGTGTCAGGAGTTCTAATCGATAACGGTTCGGCTTTGAACGTGTTACCCATGGCAACTCTGCAAAGGTTGCCTATTGATGTCGCACACATGAAGAGTTATCAGAACGTGGTTAGAGCCTTCGATGGGACCACAAGGGACGTGTTAGGACGGATTGAAGTCCCGTTACTAATTGAGCCATCCGTATACAATGTAGACTTTGTTGTAATGGATATTAGGCCCACATACAATTGCTTATTAGGCAGACCTTAGATACATTCTGCCGGGGCAGTGCCGTCATCGCTACATCAAAAATTGAAATTCGTAGTAGATGGCAAGCTCGTGTGTGTCGGGGCGGAGGAAGACATCATTGCATCCGTTTCCACGGATACACCCTACGTTCAAGCTAATGAAGATGCAATAGAGTGTTCCTTCCGGGCCCTAGAATTTATCAATGCTGCATTTGTTGCCGAGGGTGCGACATTCCCCTATCCAAAGCTTTCAAATTGTACCGAGATGACTGTCAAACAGACCCTCGGTAAGGGAGCTAAAGCCGGAAGAGGATTAGGAAGAAGGCTACAAGGGAGCTTACGCCCGAAGCCCGTGGTCATGAAGAAAGGGCGAGCCGGATTAGGCTTCTCAATCGAGGTGTATTGGAACAAACATGGAATAATCGCAGCCAGAAGGCCGACTTCTTTGAGTGCGAAAATCAACTTCATCTCCCACGGGTTTGTGAATGTCACTGAGCAAGCAGAAAAGAGTCGCCTAGAAGCTATCAGATTACAAGAAGAGGAAATTTTTGGGGAAGCATTTGAGGGGCTAATGGTAGGAGGGATCTTTGAGGGCCCAAGGATGAATATACTGGATAGGATTCGTCCGTGCCTCCCTGGCGAGACTCTGAACAACTGGACTATAGAGGATTTACCTGTAGTTTATAAAACAGAGTAATGCCATAAACCACCCTATACTTTTGCCCGCGAGTGTAGGGAATTTTCTGTAAAGGGCTTTTTCATGTTTTTTTCATTTAGCAAATAAAGATGCTCTTTCCCTTTCAACAATGGCAAACTTTTTTTTTCCCTTCATTTGCTTCATTCATTTCATCCTTATTCATTATTCCCATCCAACTATACAAATTCTTCTTTGCAGGTTTCTAAACAATAATCACATGTATGATTCCGGGCCTAAACCCGAAATAGATTTGAAAAAGATCTCTTGTCTAACGGAAGTCAATGAGTGTGAAGACAATGCAGACTACGAGATTCTTGAAGAATTGTTAAGGTTGGTGGAGCAGGAGGATAAGCAAATCATGCCCCTCAAAGAAGAAATAGAAACTCTAAATCTGGGCACAGAAGAAGAGAAAAAGGAAGTTATGATCGGTGCAACTTTCCCACCCGGGGCAAAACAGAAGTTGGTAGACTTATTGCTAGAATTCAAGGATGTCTTCGCATGGTCTTATCAAGATATGCCGGGCTTAAATACCGACATCGTGGTCCATAAATTGCCCATCAGACCAGATTGCAAGCCTATACAACAGAAACTCAGACGGTTGAGACCTGAGATGTTATTGAAAATTAAGGAAGAGGTTCAGAAGCAGATTGACGCAGGTTTCCTACAGGTGGCAGCATATCCAGAATGGGTAGCGAACATAGTCCCCGTGCCTAAGAAAGATGGGAAAGTTCGAATGTGTGTGGATTATAGGGATTTGAACAGGGCAAGCCCGAAAGACAATTTTCCTCTACCTCATATCGATGTCCTAGTGGATAATACCTCGGGGCATTCATGGTTCTCCTTCATGGATGGGTTCTCGTGTTACAATCAAATCAAGATGAATCCGGAAGACATGGAGAAGACGACTTTTACCATACTTTGGGGCACATTCTGCTATAAAGTCATGCCTTTTGGGTTGAAGAATACCGGGGCCACATATCAGAGAGCTATGGTGACACTCTTTCATGATATGATGCACAAAGAAATCGAAGTTTATGTGGACGATATGATCGCTAAGTCCCAAACAGACGATGGAGATGTGCAGGATTTGAAAAAGTTGTTCCAAAGGCTAAGGAAGTATCAACTAAAACTTAACCCCAATAAATGTACGTTTGGGGTTACATCCGGCAAGCTACTTGGTTTCGTTGTCAGTCAGAGGGGATCGAAATTGATCCCGATAAGGTCAAAGAAATTCAGGATTTGCCGCCTCCAAAGACATAGAAAGAGGTTCGAGGTTTCCTTGGGAGATTAAACTATGTGTCTCGGTTCATCTCTCAGTTAACCGACAGGTGTGATCCCGTTTTTAAATTGCTTCAGAAGAGCAACCCAGGTGAATGGAATGATGAATGTCAAGCGTTGGATAAAATCAAACAATATTTGTCCAACGCGCCAATATTGGTGGCACTAGTTCTTGGGAGACCATTAATTCTTTACCTGACGGTGTTCGAGAATTCCATGGGATGCGTACTGGGGCAACATGATGATAGTGGGAAGAAGGAAAGGGCAATTTATTACCTGAGTAAGAAATTCACCGAATGCGAGGCATGGTACCCATTTATCCAAAAGATGTGTTGTGCACTCGTTTGGGTTACTCGTCGGCTCAGGCAATATTTGCTATACCACACCATGTGGTTGATCTCGAAACTCGACCCTTTGAAATTTCTAATGGAAGCACCCGCGTTAACTGGAAGGTTAGCCCGATGGCAAATGTTGTTATCCGAATTTGACATAGTATATGTCAGCCAGAAGACAATCAAGGGAAGTGCCATAGCGGACTTTCTCGCGAGTAGAGCTTCGGATGATTATGAACCTCTAAGCTTCGATTTTCCTGATGAGGATGTGATGACTATTTCCGTCGAAGAAAACAAAGAAACAGAAAAATGGAAATTATATTTCGATGGGTCAGTCAATTCCCTCGGAAGGGGAATCGGAGCTGTGCTGATATCTCCGGATGATGTACATTACCCTCTCACGAGCAAGTTGGAATTCGTGTGCACTAATAATATGGCCGAATACGAAGCATGTGTCATGGGATTGAAGGCTTCTATAGATCGAAAAATAAAAGCCTTGAAGGTATATGGGGATTCAGCTTTAGTTATTTATCAACTACGTGGAGAATGGGAAACCAAAGACGCGAAGTTGGTAGAATATCGAAAGTTGATTCTAGAATTAATTGAAGAATTTGAAGAAGTAACATTCGTTTACCTTCCTAGAGAAGATAACCAAATGGCAGATGCTTTAGCTACACTGGCCTCAGTTTTCCAAGCAAACAGACCGGAGGATATGATGTTAATCTGGATGCAGAATTATGAAACATATGCTCATTGCTGCAACTTGGAGGAAGAGGAGGGAAATCCTTGGTATTTTGACATTCTGCAATACGTTAAATTCCAAGCTTACCCGTTTGGAGCTAACGACGTCGAAAAGAGAATGATCAGAAGAATGGCTGCTGCATACGTACTGGATGGTGACGTCTTGTACAGAAAGAGCAGAGATCAAGTGTTTCTAAGATGTGTCAATGCCAATGAGGCAAAAAGTATCTTGGAAGAGGTGCATGACGGAATTTGCGGAACGCATGCCAATGGTCTCTCGATGGCACGAAAAATAATGAGATACGGATATTACTGGTCTACTATGGAGGAGGATTGCATAGAATATGCCAAAAAGTGTCACAAATGCCAGATCTATGCAGATAAAATTAACTCTCCGCCAGTGCCGTTACATACAATGAATTCGCCTTGGCCTTTTGCTGTTTGGGGATTAGATGTAATTGGGCAGATTCACCCCAAGGCTTCAAATGGGCATCGCTTTATCCTAGTGGCCATCGATTACTTTACTAAGTGGATAGAAGCTGTCTCCTATGCTAACATCACAAGAACAACAATTTGCAAGTTCTTGAAGAAAGAGATCATTTGTCGGTATGGTCTACCAGAGCAAATCATCACGGATAATGCTACCAATTTCAATAATAGATTGATAGTAGAAACCTGTGAGCAGTTTAAAATAATTCATCACAACTCAGTAGCATACCGGCCAAAGATGAATGGAGCCGTTGAGGCAGTAAACAAGAACATTAAGAGGATCATATCCAAGATGACTGAAACTTACAAAGATTAGCATGAAAGGCTTCCTTTTGCCTTATTTACATATCGGACTTCGATCAGAACATCTATCGGGGCAACACCATACTCCCTAGTATACGGTACTAAGGCCATATTACCTCTTGAAGTTGAAATCCCATCTCTTTGGGTATTATCAGAGGTAAAGCTAAGTGATGCAGAGTGGATACAGATTCGTTTGGATCAGTTAAATCTAATCGAAGAGAAGCGGTTGAAAGCTATCTGCCACAGCCAAATGTATCAGAAACGGATGATCTAGGCTTACGACAAGAAAGTTCGACCACGAGTATTCCGAGAAGGGGATCTAGTGCTGAAAAAGATCTTGCCCATACACCGAGACTTTCGGGGAAAATGGATGCCGAATTGGGAAGGGCCTTACGTTGTCAAAAAGGCCTTCTCCGGAGGCGCACTAATCTTGACTGAAATGGATGGATAAGAGTTAGGCAAACCTGTAAATTCTGATTCAGTTAAGAGATACTACGCCTGAAAAAAAAGAGAAAGAGAAAAAGAAAATGAAACGAAAACCCGAAAGGGCGCTTCACGAAAAAGGATGACTAAAAGAAAGGAGGGGTCGAGATGAAAACCCGTAAAGGACGTCTCGATACCAATGGAAGGTTTGGGTCGAAAACCAGGAGTGGCGGCCCAGATGAATAAAATAGGCATCCAATGATTCGTGCTTCTCAGTTACCAAGCAATATGGAAGAATCTTCACGTTTGCAAAGTTGGATCCTCATTTGAAAGATGACTAGACGAGTAGCTCATTTTTGAATCTATATCTCGGGAAAAGGCCTAGATGAACGCATGTGATGAACGTTTGGGAATTTGCATTTTGTTCCTTTCTTTTCCTTTTGAATTATCTTGTCTTGTTTGTTATGTTGAATCTATGAGAAACTTTAATAAAAATACTCATTCCCTTCATTTGAGCCTTCAATTTTGCCCAAAGCATCATGCTAATAAATTAACATGAATGAATTAATACAGAAGATCTTTTGGCTTTATTATGTTTCAAGATTACAGGTAAGGTTTGTTTCTTCAGATTAAATAACGGAGTACAAACATGTTCCGATTTTTAGACGAAATTTTTCTTGAAAGAACGCCTCAGAATGACTTTTTAAAGAGGAAGCTTTACCCTCCTATGTGAAACAAAAAACCTCAAATGCAGAAAAGAAGGAGAATAGTCGATCAACCCCTTTAGAGTGGCAAACTGACTGATAATACTCGCCTTTCAAGGTCATACTCATGCATCATAGGGTTAGGCATCCACATGGTAAAACATGCTAACTCATGCATTCAAGATATCTTTGTTGTTAATTTTAACAGGAATTTACAAGTCAACAAAGCAATCCAGATCAGGACAAGAAAAGATTTCAAGAAAAGACATTTTTGAACCTACTTATCTATTCGAGCATTCGGAGAATAGAAACTGCTTATCTATTCGAGCATTCGGAGAATAGAACCTGCTTATCTATTCGAGCATTCGGAGAATAGAACCTGCATATCCATTCGTGCATTCGGAGAATGGAACTCTTTTTGAAGCTACTTATCTATTCGAGCATTCGCAGAATAGAACCTGCATATCCATTCGTGCATTCGGAGAATGGAACCCTTTTTGAAGCTGCTTATCTATTCGAGCATTCGGAGAATAGAACCTGCATATCTATTCGTGCATTCGGAGAATGGAACCCTTTTTGAAGCTGCTTATCTATTCGAGCATTCGGAGAATAGAACCTATATATCCATTCGTGCATTCGGAGAATGGAACCCTTTTTGAAGCTGCTTATCTATTCGAGCATTCGGAGAATAGAACCTGCATATCCATTCGTGCATTCGGGGAATGGAACCCTTTTTAGAACCTGTTTATCTATTCGAGCATTCGGAGAATAGAACCTGCATATCCGTTCGTGCATACGGAGAATGAAACCCTTTTTGATGTTAAGTCCTCCGGGCATGATGTTAAGTTTGAGGAATTTCTGAAGAATAACCTCAAGCTTTAAGGTATACAATTTTCGTGTTTTTCAGTCTTTGCCCATCTCTTGCTCCGCAACATCGAGCAAAGAGGGGCAGTTGTCAACACGAAAATATTTTTATATATAATAATATATAAATAAATAATATATAATAAATAATATTAAAAAAATCAAAAAAAAAGGAAAAAACTGAAATTCGAAAAAACAGAATCGTGAAGAGCATAGGGGAGTTGCAGCCGGATTTCTTGGGTTCTTGGAGATAAGGTTTAGTTGAGATTCTTAGGGGATAAGGTTGTTTAGGAAGAGGGTTCTTAGTGAGAGTTTGAATCTAATTAGGATTTCTAGTATGAATCCCTTTAAAAAGGGATTCATTCGATTCAATCAGGGCATTGGGTGATTTTCGGAGTAATCGGCAGCAGTAGAGGAGGAAAATTGGAGGTGATTGGAATTTTAATTGGAAGCTTTGATTTCAATCGGTTTTCGGACTGGAGAGAACTGTAGAAAGGCTTGAATCGGCAGTCAAGGAGATTGGAAGCAAGTTCGATCTGTTTGGAGTCCGGCTTTGAGGTAAACTTTTCAGTTTTTTTTCTTCCTTGGATTGGTTGATTCTTGTTGAGATTCGGTTAGATTGTTGAGCATCTAGGGGTTTTTAGGTGTTAGATTAATGAAAACCTAGGTTTTTTAGGAGTTTTTTGTGTTCTCCGGCGCGTTTTAAGGTTTCCGGTGACCACACCGGCGTCGGAAACGGTCGTCGACGACCTCTGGGCGACGTCCGACGTGTTTCGCGGTGGTCGGCGAACACGCCGGAGCGGCGCTAGACGGCGGCGAGTTGGATCCAACGGCGGAAGGTGCGGTGGTTCTCTGCCGTGTTCTTCGCGTTCTTCGTGTTCTTCAAGAACACTGAAGAACACCATGCAAAAGCATGGTTTTTGATCCGTTCTGGACTTGTTTTCTGGGTTTAAGATGTTTAGCCCAGAGAATCCTTTGAAGCCGAGTTGACACTGAGTTGAGAAAACTGAAAAATGACTGAGTGGACTCGGCGAAGGGGGGTATATCCCTCCCCATACGGCGCCGTTTTGGCTGCCGGGTCAAGCGGGTCAGATCCGGGTCTAACCCGGATCCGCGTGTTTTGAATGGGTAGGGGATAATTACCCTTTAGGTCCCCCTAGTTCAACCTGGATTATGATTTAGTCCCTAAACTCTTATTTTAGCCCCCTAGGACTTTAGATTTATACAATTAGGCCCCCAGAACTTCAAATAGGACCCTAGAACTATAGAATTCATCCAATTAGGTCCTTTAGCCCCTAGATTAAACCCTTAAGATTTAAATTAATTAATTTTAGATCTAATTAGGTTAAAAAAATTAATTTTAGAGTCTTAAAAGGTTAATTAATTCTTGATTTAAGATTTAATTTAATTTTAATAAACTTTAAAATTAATTTAACCCAATTGAATTCTAATTTAAAATTAATTTAGCCCAAGCCTTAAAAATTAGACATAAAATAGGTTTAATTTCATTCTTTAACTTAGGAAATAATTTTAATTAATTATCTTAATTAATTTTAATTAATTTCTAAAATTAAATTTTAAAATTAACCCAAATTAGGCCTAGTTTTGCCCTAAACTTTAAAACACTCCCCAAATTAGACCCTAATTAGGTTTTTTTTAATTCTTAAAAAATTAGAAAATAATTTTAATTAATTATTTTAATTAATTTTAATTAATTTCTAAGGTCTAAAAATTAAACTAAATTAGGTCTAGTTTTGCCTTAAAACTCTAAAACATTCACCCAACTTAGACTTTAATTAGGCTTTTAATTCTTAAAATTTAAGAAATAATTTTAATTAATTAATTTAATTAATTTTAATTAATTTCTAAAACGATAAGATTTAAGATTAATTAAGTCTAATAGACCTTAACTTCACCAAAACTTTAATTAAGTTAAAATTAAATTCTTAAAAATTTAGAAGTTATTTTAATTAAAGACTTTTAATTAATTTAAATCTAAGAATAAGATTTAAAAATTAACTTAATAAAGTTTAACCGATCCCCAATTGAACCTTTGAACCTAGAGTTCACTAAGTTATACTTTAATTAAGATTTAATTAAAATTTGAAGTCAAGGAAATTTAATTAATTAAGTTAATTAAAAATTTCTAAAACTTTAATATTTAATTTCACACTTAATTTAAGTCTTATCCTTTGTTCAAGGTTTGTCCTCGAATCCTTTGTAATCTTTTTCATTCAAGTCCCTTTGTACTCATGTGAAAGAGAAATTTTTGATGTAATATGATGTACCCATGATTATAATAAAAGTGATGAAGTTCCTTTATTTTGTCTTTTTTTTATTTTATGTTGTTTTGCATAGCATACTTTAGGAAGGACACCTAATAAACTTAAGTTAATTAATTTAGAGCCTTTTCTAGGACTAGTCACTTAAATTAATTTAATTTAATTAGGGAGAAAATTTAGTAACATAGCATGTGAATCTTATATCTCGGATACACTAAAGAGGTTGGTGTTGTGACGCACTATGATGCTGACCTAGAGAGTGTACCTTGGCATCGAATTCATGTGTTATTAAAAGCTTAGAATTTTGACAAAAACTTAGGTTTAGAATTAAAAATGGATAGGTAAATAACTAGTAAACGCTAGTAACTTAGGTTTTAAAAACTTAAGTAATGGAGCCTTTTCTAGGATTAGAACTTAAAATGAACAAGATAAAAAATAATCATGCATTTTACTTTAGCCTTTTGAGGCGGAAGTTACATTCTTTTAAATTTGGGTGAGGTTTCCTATCTAGAGGACGTCTCAATCAACTCAAGTTTAAAAGTGGTGTAACTTCTAAATCAAAAGGATATCCAAAATTCAAATAATGTTCGTTTAGCAATGGAAAATTAAATTAATGTCTTTCTTCAAAATGTCAATGCCACGTAATGTTTTTCAAAGGTACCAATATTTTGGGCGTTTGTAAGGGTCGTCCTTACACGTAACCGACTCCCGAACCCAATGTTTTTAAAACGAATCTCTGGTTTATTTTTATGGTGTCTGGCCTACCTAAGTGGCCGGTGGCGACTCCAAGTCAACCTTTTTTCAAAATTAAATTATGTTTTCCTAAAATTTGGGTTTTACAAGATTAATAGAATTCATATTTTTGGAAATCAATCGTCGAACACTTTTTCACCCTAAAAACCGCGTTTTATCTGGAGAGGTCGCGACAGAGTGTTTGTAGGGATTTGAATTTTGTTTGGAGTTTTTTACTTCAATCAAAAGTCTGAATTTGAAGCCTATAAAAGGAGGAGGATTTCAAGGTTAAAGGAGCAGAGAAAAAACGAAGAGAAGGAGGAGTTGAGATCAGAATTCAAAGGAGCAATTACAAGCTTGAGTAAGGGGAAGGATTTCGATTGGTGAGGAAGCAAAGGAGGTCGCCGGAGGAAAGTTCTTTTCCTCTTTAGTTTCGTTTTTTTTATGGATTAGACTTCTAGATTCAAAATTAGTTGTTTTTAGACTTTAATTAGGACTTAAAATTAATTTTAAAGATTTAAAAAAATTTAATTAGGTTATAAATTAGAATTTAATTTAATTTTTAAGAAAACTTTAAAATTAATTTAACCTAGTTAAATTTAATTAATTTGACTCCTAAAACCTAAAATTAGACTCTAATTAGGTTTAATTTAATTCTTGAATTTTAGAAAATAACTTTAATTAATTATTTCAATTAATTTTAATTTCTAAAAATAACAAGCTTTAAAATTAACTAAATTAGGTCTAGTTTAGCCCTAAACTTTAAAACACTCACCACATTAGACTTTAATTAGGTTTTTAAATTCTTAAAAATTAGAAATAATTTTAATTAATTATTTTAAAATTAATTTCTAATGTTTTAAAGTTAAACTCCTTAATTAGGTCTAGTTAGCCTTAAACCTTAAAACATTCACCCAACTTAGACTTTAATTAGGCCTTTTTAATTCTTAAAATTAGAAGATAATTTTAATTAATTATTTAATTAATTTTAATTAATTTCTAAAAAGATAAGATTTAAAACTAATTAAGTCTAATTAGCCTTAATTTCACCAATTAAACTTTAATTAAGTTAAAATTAAATTCTTAAAAGGTTAGAAATTATTTTAATTAAAAACTTTTAATTAATTTAAAATTTCTAAGATAAGGTTTAAAAACTAGCTTAATTAAGTTTAATCCAACCTTTGAACTTAAAATTCACCAAGTTAGATTTAAATTAGGTTTTAATTAAAATTTGAAGTTAAGAAAATTTAATTAATTTAATTAAAATTTCTAAAATTTTAAAATTTAGTTTCATACTTAATTTAATTTAATCAATCTTTCAAGGTATGCTTTCAAGTCCCTTTTTGATCTCTTTTTTTCATTCAAGTCCCTTTTGTACTCTTATTCTTCATGAGAATTTTTGATGTAATGATGTACCCATGATTCTAATAAAATTGATGAGTTCCTTTTATCTTGTTCCTTTATTTTATTATATTTTTGCATGGCATATTTAAGAGGGTCATTTAATAAACTTAAGTTAATTAATTTAGAGCCTTTTCTAGGACTAGTCACTTAAATTAATTAATTTAATTAGGGAGAAAATCTAGTAACATAACATGTGGATCTTATGTCTCGGATACACTAAAGAGGTTGGTGTTTTGACGCACCATGATGCTAACCTAGAGAGTGTACCTTGGCATCGAATTCATGTGTTATTAAAAACTTAGGTTTAGAATTAAATAAAACGGATAGGTAAATAACTAGTAACACTAGTAACTTAGGTTTTATAAATTCAAGCAATGGAGCCTTTTTTATGATTAGAACTTAAAATGAACAAGATAAAAATAATCATGCATTTTGCTTTAGCCTTTTGAGGCGGAAGTTATATTCCTTTAAATTTGGGTGAGGTTTCCTATCTAGAGGACGTCTCGTTCAACTCAAGTTTAAAGGTGATGTAATTTCTAAATCAAAAGGATATCCAAATTCAAATAATGTTCACTTAACAATGGGAAATTAAATTAATATCTTTCTTCAACATGTCAATGCCATGTAATGTTTTTCAAGGTACCAATTTTTGGGCGTTTGTAAGGGTCGTCCTTACACGTAACCGGCTCCCGAACCCTACGTTTTCAAAATGAATCTCTGGTTTATTTTATGGTGTCTGGCCTACCTAAGTGGCCGGTGGCGACTCCAAGTCAAATTTTTTTCTAAAATTTGAAATTTTCAAGATTAAAATTAATAAGTCCGAATTTTTCAAAATCAATCGTCAAACACTTTTTCACATAAAATCGCGCGTTTTTAAAAGAGGTCGCGACAGCTTGGCGACTCCGTTGGGGACTTAAAATTTTTTTTGTGAGTCAGGCCTAATGCTTTCAAACTTTACGTGGCATTTTGGCATTTTGGAGTTAGATATTAATTTAACTTTTTATTGTTAAGTGAACATTACTTGAATGAGGATAACTTTTTACTTTTATATCGTTTCATTCATGCATAAGCTCTCGACCCGATCTTTTACCCTTAAGTGGGAGTTAGATATTATCCGACGTGATGCTTTCTAGCTCCGAGTTTCAGATTTTTATCTACTTCCGGTATACTAACCTTACGCATCGTGGGGTCTTCACCTCCGTTGTAAGGGACCTATACCACCGAATCGATGTCTTACTGTCGTAGTAGACGGTAACGACAGTTCGGGAACCCAGTGTCTAGACCAAAAACCCGCATATAAAGTAGAAACTAACCCTTTCTAGAGCCAGACAGGAACCATAAGATAAGGCGGTATGCTGCCGAAATGCCGCCGAACTTAGGATTTCTCTGTTAACATGCTCTCTGGTTACTTTGCGTATTTTAGCATGCTCTCTGGTTATTTTTACGCAATGTAGCATGTTCTATGGTTATTTTACGCATTTTATCCGGTTCTCTGGTTAACTTTATTTGCTGCTTTATGGTTTTGTTTTTTCTTCCCAGCACTTTCTTTATGTTTTATCTTTGTCTTTATCCTACTAAAACTTTTCTTTTCGTTTTTCTTTGATCCTTTATGCATTTTATTTTTACTTGACATATCATTTGAATGGGTATTAATTCGGGAAACAATAAAGTTAGAAGTGTCCAAAAATGTCAGAAGGGATCATTATAGGCAAAGATAATACAGAAGTCTGGACATGGTCAGAAGCAGCTCAGCATGAGAAAGATGATAGCTTGCCGTCAGGAGGAGGAGCGTGGAAGACCAAGTATAAAGCAGCTCAGCGTACCATCCAGAATCTGAGTTGATCAATTTCAAAGGTCGAAAGCGTCGCATCTTACGTACAGACGTTATTGAAAGAAGCTACAACTCTTCTAGTTGTCCTAAAATTCACTTGACGACGTATTGTCGGAAAATAGAAGGATATCTAGATAATGACCAAATGATGATTCATTACTTTCATGATAGCTTGACTGGGCCTGCTGCAACATGGTACAACAGATTGAGTCGAGAGCACATTCGAACATGGGTTGATCTGGCGAAAGAATTCTTGGGGCAATACAGGTATGTCATAGACTTAGCTCCAGATCGTCGGGCTTTACAGAGCATGAGAATGAAGGATGATGAGAGATTTAAAGACTATGCATTGAGATGGAGGGTGCTAGCATCTCAGGTGCAACCACCCATGATAGAAGAGGAAATGTCTGAAATGTTTCATCAGACCTTGCCGTCTCCTTTCTTCGATAAAATGCTTACGAATTCAAGGGGCAACTTTAAAGATTTTATGGCCCTTGGCGAAGTAATAGAAGTCGGAATCCAACAAGGGAAAATTGAACCCGGGCTCAAAAGTTCCACAGAAGATAAGAAGCCGAAAGAGGTAAATGAGTGTAATGTTCAAGGTTCCCGAAGACGTAAAAGGAAAAGATCACCCAGTTCTTCAGGGAGGCAACAAAAGATTCCCCGAAGAAATGCGGATTGGGAGATATTTGGAATGCCTATTGCCGATTTATTTCCTTTTCTTGTTGAAGTTCAATCTATTACTCCCAAGCCAATGAAGAAAGCGCCAAGCCCTTTCACTCAAAGCTATGATCCCAGCAATGTTTGTGAGTTTCATATGGGATTGTCAGGACATGCTACTAATAAATGTAGGTCTTTACTTGAAGAAATCAAGAAATTGATTGATAAGGGAATTTTGACAGAGGAGTTGGTGCAACAATGGAAGACCAAAGAAAATGCTCAAGATGATATGCTCATTAAAGATTCAGAACGTCAGGACTAGCTTTTCCAAGAATTGTTCAGAATTATGAAAAATCTGTCTTGTTCATATCTAAGTATCAAGGAAAAGGGTGTTTTTGGGATCGATTGCGGAGTAATGCCCTGAATCATCTCAGTTGCGTTTTTTCTCTATATACATTGGGTGTCTTCTGTAAGGGAGATTTTTTAGTTCATTTGTCAATGATGCTTGTTTCGTACGTGTTTTCTCAAGTGGTAAACGTTTCTAATTCTTTGATTCTTTAAATTTTTACTTTTTTGATTCTTTGATCCTTTGTTATGGGTTAATTTTTGAGCATCCATACATATATCATTGATTTTATTTTTTCAGATATTGAATATCAATTGCGAGATTGATATTAAATCAAATTCCGAGATCAACTTCACTAATGTGACTCGTTGCCACTTTACTTAGGCCAAAAGGATGACATTAATGAGTGTTCAGGAATCACAGGAAAATCCTAGATAAATTTCGAGTGAGTTTCCTCTCAAGCATTGTTGAATAAGGTCTTTGAATGAAGTGATAACCCAAAACATCATCCAACTGAAGTCTGCTTTGCTTTAAAGACATCCGAGTATGGGATGATATTTGGCATTCCTTGATTTCCCTTCTCAAAGAAAGAAAATGAGAAAAATATCATTTGTCGTCCTCTTTGAGCCTAATGTTATTTTTCTTTCGATTCAATCCAAATCAAGGATCACCCCCACACTGGGGGCAAAAGAGGATGAAAATGTGATTCAAAGTGAAATGCAAAACTAAGAAAAGAAGCTAAACTCAAATTGTTGGCACAAAAAACGGAACATAAAGTTCAGTGAAATATTTTGATGGGATGAACCACTGAAGAAAGTAGTGGTAAAAAGGAAATGACCTCTAGGGTGAAAGCCCAACAAAAGAAAAGGTTCAACCTAGAGTGATCCGCAAAGAAAAAGCATTTCATCAGAGCATATTTAGATCAGTGCGACAATGATCCTTGATTTTATCACCCTTGAATTATTTGAGCCTATATCCTTTCTTTGGTAGCCATAAGCCATAGCCCACATTATAAGCCACAAAAGACCATTTTGACCATACACGGATATTGGAACAAGGAGAGTTAGTCTTCAAAATATATGCCGCTTACTAGGGTTAACCTTTCTTCAAGGATTTTTAGTCTTCTAATGCTTGATTGAGATTAGAAAAGAGAGGAAAATTGGGTATGGTGAGCTAGTGAGAAAAAGTGTGCCACCTAAACGGGGTAGATTTAAAAAAATGGGAATGTTTCTCTTAAAAGTCTAATAAATTGGAAAATGGTCACATCCGAGTTGATCTTTGCAAATTTGTTCAAACGCTTTGTTGCACTTGATTTTTAGAGGTCTAATTTTTGTTTTTGTTTGCCATGACAATCAAATTTTTCAATGTTTTTAAAAATACTATTTTGAATATTTTTTTCGCTTGACAAGCATCCTGCAGATGAATTGATTAGATACAAAAAGTAAAGGATTTCATGGGAATTACTATGATGCAATTAATCCTTTAAGCGCAGGCAGAACAAGAGGTGAATGATGAATGGTATGACGATGAACAAATGAAGCTTTGAAATGCCAAAACATGGGGCATTTACGTACAGACTGTGTCATTGCCGAGTTCCGTATTTGTAAAGATGAATATTAACCCAGCTTGGTGAAAGTTCAGGGACTAAGAAAGGTTTAGGGATTAGGAGAAAATCCAGGGACCTATTTTGCACACACTAAATGGTGAAAGTGGGGCAAACTCAGTATGATAAGAGATCAGCAAAGCATTATTTCAGGTCAGAATGGACGAGGCAGGAACAAAGTTCATGAACTTATTGCTTCGAGAAATTGATAGCCCATGAGATGTGGGGCAGAATTTGAACTGATTGGGAAAATCAATGATGTTAATGTCAAATTGAGAAACAGAGCTAAAAAAGTTCAAGCAGAGTACAAAGCTGTCAATGTGAGATGTCGTCATGACAGAAAAAGGTCCAATGAAGAGGATCAATGAACATTCAAGTGTCCCTCAATGACCACAGTTCATGCATCATATGGTTAGGCATCCATAGGGTAAAACATGCTAACCCATGCATTCAAAACATTTTTTTAATTTTTACAGGAATTTGCAAGATTTGCCAAGCAATCCAGATCAGGACAAGCAAAGATCTCAGAGGAAGAAATTTAAGAAAACAAACATTTCAAAAGGTCAACAGAGACCAATACAGATTTCTATTTGAGGAAAAGACCTCTGTAATCACTAATTTTATCCGGGTTTATGCTCGAATTAAATCAATCCACATCCCTTTTTAATACCCAAATCACCTTAACTTACCCTAATTTTATCACTTATTTTATAATTATTATTATTATCCTTACTATCTCTTAATTAAAACCAAAAATCCAAAAATATATAAATATATGATATAAATAAAAGCCTTTTATTATAGCCCACTTTTATAAGCCCAAACCATAAATAAATTTGACCTATTAAATATAATTTTATAATATAAAAAAATATAATAAAAATCCCTACTTGGTGCCCAAGGTCTTGTTTTTAATTGGTTATTATTTTTAAAGGGATAAACCTAAAATACCCTTCATCATATTATAGATACCCTTATATATTAAAACCTAAATCCTATTTTATTCCCATATAATACCCTTTACCCTAACTATATATATAACATTTACCCTATTTTTTTAAAGAACCAAGAATCATTTTTTTTCACAGCCGCATACCTACAGCCGCATGCCACTGCCTCTGCCAATTCCATTTCCAAATTTCCATTTTCATTTCCATTTCCATTTCCATTTCCATTTCCATTTCCATTGGTAAGTTGGTAGCCTCCATTATTTATATTTTTATTCTCATTGAATCACTTCACTCATTCGGTCGGTTATTTTTCAAGTTATGCCCTAATCTAATCATTACTTTTACCGTTTAGTTTAATTTGTGGATTGATTTTAATCGAGCATATTTAGATGTATATAGTTCTTTTTGATATATTTATTGTGTATTCCATTCTTATGGTTCAATGAAAATAATGAATATTTTTATTGGTATCTTTTATTGTTTTTTATTTGTTTATTATATGTTGTGTTTTATTTATTTATATATGTTATTTGCTTGTTTTGTTGGTCTATTTATTTTAATCTTTATTATCATGTGTTATATGCTATTTTGTCTTTATATTTGTTGTCTTTATAATTATGTCTTTTATTTTGCTTACATACACCACAGTAAATTAATGAGCCTAATTAAATTCGTATTTATTCGGTCGTAACGGGCCCGTGTTCCAACGCATTGATCGCGGTGTGTACGTTGCCTCCGAATAAAGACACGGTAAAAATAAAATTGATTCGAATCTTTAAACAAAAATTAATTTAAATGCCACTTTAATCTAAAAAAATCTAAAATTAATTAAGCGATAATTAATAAAGGTGCTAATTTTGGGCGGTTTTAAACCCTAAACCCGTTTTTAACCGTAACCGACTCTCGAACCCAAATCATTTCAAATCTCTGGTTTTTACGGTGTCCGGTCTACCAAAAATGACCGGTGGCGACTCCACCCTTTTTTAAAAAATCCCTAATTTTAAAATTTCCCTTTTCAATCTAAAATTCCCTTTTTTTTAATCTCAAATCCCTAATTTCAACTTTTCAATTCCTATTTTTTTTAAAGAACCCTAGATTTCAAATTTCTTTCAACATTTCAAAATTACCAATTTTTGTACACAATTTAAAAACCTAATTTTTAAATCCTAAATTTCCCCAAAATTTTATTTCAAACTCAAATCCCTAAATTCCACTTTTCAAACCCTAATTTCAATTCCACTAGTGACCCTTTTTTTTCCTCTTCTACCACTCACATCCCTATTATTTTTAAGAATTTTATAAGGGTCGCTACAGTTGGCGACTCTGTTGGGGATCAATTTTTCAAACGAGTCAAGCCTTGTTTTTAAATACCGCTTAATTAATTTTGGAAGTTGTGGAATAAAGTGGTAATTAAATTATTATTTGTTTATTAATTCGAGCTTTCAACACATTTCAACCCGTCTCTAAGTGGAGGGAAAACGCTATGCTTTCGTGAGGATATTGTTCCTCCGTATGGGCCTAGCAAAGTACCTTCGGGGCTCAACTATCCTATGCTTTCGTGAGGATATTGTTCCTCCGTATGGGCATAGCGAAAGGGTCCCCCTAAATTGAACTCGGTCAAGATGCGCCTGTAATGGGTGATGATCGGGGGCCTTGCTACTCTTAGAAGAGGACAGCGAGGACAATTTGGGTACCTCGTAGAACCAAAACTGCATTTAGAAAATCTAGTCAACCTACCCGATTAGAGCCATGCGGTTAACCTAGGTTCTTTTAGATGGGATAAATAGGATTGTTTTGTCTCCTATCTTGCTTACATTTTTGCTTTATCATTTTTGTATCAACATTTCATGAAGGTGTTGAACTAAGTGGTTTGTTCAATCAGAGGCTTTCACTATAGTTAGAGAGTCAAAACAAGAAAAAGAAAGAGGGGAAAAAGGAGAGAAAAAGATAAGAGAAATAAAAAAGGGAGAAAAAAATAATGAGAAAATAAAACTAAGGAAAAGAAAAGGTTGAAAAAAATTGAAAAGAGAAAGAGAAAATAAAAAAAAAAAGAAGAAAAGAAAATTTAGAATATAGGAAAAAGAGAGAAAAAAACAATGAAAATGAAAAAAAAGAGAAAAGAAAATCGAGAGAATAGGGAAAGAAGCGAGAAAATAGAGAGAGAGAAAAAGAAAAAGAAAAAAAGAAAAAATAAAAAAAAATAAAAGGGGTATTAAGATCTTAACCGGTGAAAGTTGCTCAAAGGACGATCACTAGCGGGATCAACACCTTTACTTGCATTCATGCATACATCTCATGCATCTCATAGCATATATCATGCATTAATTAAACAAGGAGGTTAATTATAGGATCTCTTATCCGTAATTGAAGGTTTCTCGCTTGCATTTTACCAACACCAAGAAGGGCTAATGGAAGAAGACTTTGCCAAGTTAGAAGCCAATCTTATGGGGCAATTAGAGCGCACTCAAAAAGAATTATAAGATTCTGTGATCAAGTCTCAACAAGACATGATGAAACAAATTGCTCACTTGATGGGACTAAGGAAAGTGAAAGACAAACAAAGGAAATGTTCTGTTGAAGACCCCTCGGGCCCTCCCGTTTTTATTGCTAACACTTCTAGACCTCTACAAGGAGTAGTAACATCATCTCTTCAAGCTTGTGCCTCTACCCAAGCCCTACCAGGTGTGACTTTCACTAATATGGAAGGTTTGGGGGATGACATTCCAGACTTCGATGAGCTAGAAAAATTAAAGGTTGAATTTTCAAAGCAATTAGAGAAAACCAAGAACGAGTTTGAAGAGAAGCTTCAGATAAAAGAGGATGAAGAAGAATGGTATGGGTTGAATACCAGTGAGCTTAGTTTGGTTTCAGGTCTAGAGATCCCTTATAAGTTCAAGACCCCAGATTTTGAGAAGTTTGATGGGACGACTTGCCCTATCGCACATATAACTATGTTTTGTCGGAAAATGGTTGGCTTTACTAACAATGAGAAGTTGTTAATCCACTATTTCCAGGATAGTCTGGTGGGATCTGCCACAAGATGGTATAATCAGTTAACCCGTGCTCAAATTAAGTCGTGGAAGGATCTGGCCAAAGCTTTCACAAACCAGTATAAGCACGTAACCGATATGATCCCAAATCGGTTCATGCTACAAGGGATGGAACAAGGGCATAACGAAAGCCTTCGAGAGTACGCTCGACGTTGGCGTGATGCTGCAGCACAAGTACAACCTCCGCTCAACGAAAGTGAACTTTCTCAAATGTTTGTGGATACGCTAGAGGGAGTGTTGTACGATCACTTGATAAGCCACCCTATCAGTAGTTTTGCGGAGTTGGTTATGACCGGAGAACGCATCGAGTATGCTATTAAGAAGGGAAAGATGAAGGACCCTTATAGCATAATTTCTCAGAAAGAGGAAGATTCTCATGTCTATGTGGTGAGTTCTCACTCAACCAATTGAACTCAGGGTTGTCCCCATACTCATACAAGACCTACAAAGGTGCTTCATCCAATTCCTATGACCTACACCAAGTTACTCCCAATTCTCGTTGAGAAGAAACTTTTGACTTTGGTGCAGTCTAAGCCAAAGGATCCTCCTTACCCTGAAGGATATAATGTCAATGCCACATGTGACTATCATATGGGGAGCACAGGCCACACAACAGAGAATTGTGGAGCTTTGAGGAACAAGGTTCAAGGACTGATTGAGGCCGGTATTCTGAAGTTTTAAGAAAGAGTAGAGGACATGATCTTTGGGAAGATTCTAATCTTCGAGTTTAGATGTTCATTTTCTGCCTCCTTGCATTTTAAGTTTTGCATCAATTAATTTTATTACCTTTTGCCCGAAAGTAACAAATACTTTTTTGTAAGGGCTTATGTTATGTTTGCTCTTTTGTCGTTTCAATGAAAAAATGCATATTTTTAAAATATATGTATTTTCCTTTTTCTCTCAGAGTTCCTTGGATGTCACATGCTTGTTGTGACGTAGGTTCAGAAATGGTTGGAACGTTGTGATTACGATGAAGTATGGTTTCTTAGTCAGTAGCTTTGGTCAGTAATGCACGAGAAATGAGACTACTACTCCTTCATTGATGTTCGATGATAAGAAAATCTCCTAGAAAAGGCCCGGTGAAATTGATTGATCTCAAGAATTCCTCTAAGTAAAAAGATTGCATCCAGAGAAAAAAAAGAAGAAAGAAAAATAAAGAAAAAAGAGAGAAAGAAGGAAAAAAAAAAGAGAAAAGAAAAAAAAAGAGAGAAAAGAGAAAAAGAAAGGAGAGAACAAAGATTAAACAAAAGCACTCCAATATTCGAAACCTGATAATAGACATATTCGAACAAGAGTGTGGAAGTATCGGGGCACTCCGCTGAAGCAATAAGACTTAATAAGGTAGCAATGCACCATCCCAAATCTTTTGCTTCATGAGTGATGGTAATATTTTCAAATCTATGACTATGCCGAGTAACTCGGAGTTTTTTTGTATGCTCCATCATTACCTTCGAGACAAAGGATTGTGATGAGTTGATTTCCCCGAAATTTAAAAGAAATAAGAAAATTAATAGATGTGAGAGAAAAAAAAGAAAGAAAATGAGAAAAAGAGAGAGAGAGAGAAAAGTAAAAATGAAAAAGAGAGATAGAAAGAAAAAGAAAGTACTCATATGTCTAGATGCAGTCTGAAGCACACTTCGAATTCTCAAGAAGATACTAGCGGGGCAAGTACGAAAAGTTTGAATATAACGGGAGAAATATATTGAGAACTAGAAGGAGTAGTCTTCGAATAGATCCAGCAAATACGATAATCATGAGGATGAACCGAGCAATCTGAAGGGAATTCCAAAACTTCAAATATCGCTACAACGTTCAAAGGTTGAAAACCGAACACAAAGAGTTGAGTCTAAGGAACTCTCGCATTTGATATCCAAGGAACCCATGTTTTTTTTTCTTCTTTTCTTTTCTAATTTTTGGATTTTCCAAAACATGTATATATTGTTTTACTTACAATTAGCAGATTATTTTTTAATAAAAGTTTTGTTCAAAAAGATTTACAAAATACAAGGTCGTTGATGCAAATGATCATCTTTGATATGACCCGAGAAGAAGGGGCAATGTATGATACAAGATGTCTCTTGAAAATACCACTTCGTTTGAAAGATGATATTCTTTGAGAATTCAAGTTAGCATAAATAAACAAAGATTACCCGAGCCTATTGTGGTTACAGATTGAGCAGAGATGAACATCAAGCCTTTGGGGCAAAAGTTATATTGAGGGCCTAAAGAGAGTCAATCAGATGACCCAAAGACAGAAAAATACAAGAGAATAACCCCCAATGTACATGTTGAAGATAAACCTTAAGTGATCTAAGCCTGAATATGAGATTGAGAGCTACTACCATAAACTGAATGCAACTGAATTCGGAGATAAATGGTTTAGATGTGTCATCTTCAACCAAGTATGAGCTGTTGAGTTACAGAAGGCGAAAGATTTTGTTCCGATCGGCATAAGACGATGATCTCCTTTCAAGACAAGGTGAAAGATGAAAGCCCGATGAGTTTAGTAAATAGAAAGCGAGAGCCTATCCTCCAAGAAGAAAGAAAAAGAAAAAGAACATTCATGCATCATTTAGATTAAATATTCATGCATCTATGTTAGATATCCATGCATCATGAGCATTCTAATTCGTGCCATCATCGCATTTTACTCTTTTTAAACAGGAATTTTGAAGATTGGTTAAAGATTTGATCTACAGAGATAGATCTTAGCAAAGATCAAAAGTCATTCAAATTACACGATCGTGGTTTTTGAAGGCCTTTCAACCTTTGGTTATTTGGGGACAAAGAGCATTTTGTGTCAAGACGATCAAATATCGAGACATCTAGACGAGATATTAGGTGTTCTCTAAAGGGAGACACTACCTTTTTTATGAGATATTCAGGTATTCTTTAAGCAAGATATCACTTTATATTTGAACTTCAAATTTGATCCTTTCTTAAGGATGTTTTTCTTAAAACCCAAATTTCTTAATCCTTCCTTAAGGATGCTTTTCTCAAATCCAATTTCTTAGTTTAATCCTTCCTTAAGGATGCTTTTCTCAAAGTCAATTTCTTAATCTAATCCTTCCTTAAGGATGTTTTTCTCAAAGCCAATTTTTAAATTTGATCCTTTCTTAAGGATGCTTTTCTTAAAGCAAGTTTCTTAATTTTATCCTTCCTTAAGGATGCTTTTCTCAAAGAAAATTTGATCCTTTCTTAAGGATATTTTCCTCAAAACAAACTTCTTAGTTTGATCCTTTCTTAAGGATGTTTTTCTCAAAGCAAGTTTCTTAACTTGATCCTTCCTTAAGTATGCTTTTCTCAAAGCAGATTTCTTGAGTTGATCTTTTCTTAAAGATACTTTTCTCAAAGCAAGTTTCTTAACTTAATCCTTCCTTAAGGATGCTTTTCTCAAAGCAGATTTTTCGAGTTGATCCTTTCTTGAAGATGCATTTCTCAAAGCAAGTTTCTTAACTCATTCCTTAATGATGCTTTTCTTAAAGCAAATTTCTCAATTCGATCCTTTCTTAAGGATGTATTTTCTTAGTTTGATCATTCCTTAAGGATGCTTTTCTAAAAGCAAATGTATCAATGTGATCCTTTCTCAAGGATGTTTTTCTCAAAATAAACTTCTTAGTTTGATCCTTCCTTAAGGATGCTTTTTTAAAAAACAAATTTATCAATTTAATCCTTTATTAAGGATGTTTTGCTCAAATCTCTAATTTCTTAATTTGATCATTTCTTAAAGGTTTTTTCCTCAAAACAAATTTCTTAATTAAATCTTTTCTTAAGGATGATTTTCTCAAGATGATTTTCTTTTTAATTCGATCCTTTCTTAAGGATATTTGAAAAAGGAAAAAAATACAAAAAAAACAAAAAATGAGAGAAAAAAAAGAGAGAGGAAAATAAATAAAGAAAAAGAAAAAGATAAAAAAAAAGAAAGAAAGAAAGAAAAGAGAGAAAAAATGTGAGAAAAGATGATCAAAGATCGATACCTTTTATAAGATTTTCAGGGTATTTGAGAAAAGAAGATGAAGAAGAAGACGATGAAGAAGAAAGTAAAGAAACGATCGAGGTCAACCAATCGAGAATATACAAAGACCAACAAAGATTTTTTTTCATGCCAAGACAACCAGAAGTTAAGGCAACCAACAACCTCAAAAGCCTCTAGGCAAGACACCACTTTTCAACAAGATCGTTCTCTATGACATACGCTTGAAGAAGGAGGTCATGCTTTGCGACATACGCTCGAAGAGAGGGGTCGCCCACCACGGTATACGCTCGAAGAGAGGGACCGTCAGATGCTGCAATGATCAGAAATTAGAGCATCTCGAAGATGTGGATTCTATGGAGAAGGGATCAACATTGTTTTTGCGACATACACTCGAAGAGAGGGGTCGCCCACCACGGTATACGCTCGAAGAGAGGGACCGTCAGATGCTGCAATGATCAAAAATCAGAGCATCTCGAAGATGTGGATTCTACGGAGAAGGGATCAACATTGTTTTTTTGCGACATATGCTCGAAGAAAGGGGTCGCCCACCACGGTATACGCTCGAAGAGAGGGACCGTCAGATGCTGCAATGATCAGAAATCAGAGCATCTCGAAGATGGGGATTCTATGGAGAAGGGATCAACATTGTTTTTTGCGACATATGCTCGAAGAAAGGGGTCGCCCACCACGGTATACGCTCGAAGAGAGGGACCATCAGATGCTGCAATGATCAGAAATCAGAGTACCTCCAAACAGGGAAGTCGGATAAAATTAGTGCTTGTAGTCTTTGCTTTATCATTGTTTCACAACGATAAGCAAAGAGGGGCAACTGTAATCACTAATTTTATCCGGGTTTATGCTCGAATTAAATCAATTCACATCCCTTTTTAATACCCAAATCACCTTAACTTACCCTAATTTTATCACTTATTTTATAATTATTATTATTATCCTTACTATCTCTTAGTTAAAACCAAAAATCCAAAAATATATAAATATATGATATAAATAAAAACCTTTTATTATAGCCCACTTTTATAAGCCCAAACCCATAAATAAATTTGACCTATTAAATATAATTTTATAATATAAAAAAATATAATAAAAATCCCTACTTGGTGCCCAAGGTCTTGTTTTTAATTGGTTATTATTTTTAAAGGGATAAACCTAAAATACCCTTCATCATATTATAGATACCCTTATATATTAAAACCTAAATCCTATTTTATTCCCATATAATACCCTTTACCCTAACTATATATATAACATTTACCCTATTTTTTTAAAGAACCAAGAATCATTTTTTTTCACAGCCGTATACCTACAGCCGCATGCCACTGCCTCTGCCAATTCCATTTCCAAATTTCCATTTTCATTTCCATTTCCATTTCCATTTCCATTGGTAAGTTGGTAGCCTCCATTATTTATATTTTTATTCTCATTGAATCACTTCACCCATTCGGTCGGTTATTTTTCAAGTTATGCCCTAATCTAATCATTACTTTTACCGTTTAGTTTAATTTGTGGATTGATTTTAATCGAGCATATTTAGATGTATATAGTTCTTTTTGATATATTTATTGTGTATTCCATTCTTATGGTTCAATGAAAATAATGAATATTTTTATTAGTATCTTTTATTGTTTTTTATTTGTTTATTATATGTTGTGTTTTATTTATTTATATATGTTATTTGCTTGTTTTGTTGGTCTATTTATTTTAATCTTTATTATCATGTGTTATATGCTATTTTGTCTTTATATTTGTTGTCTTTATAATTATGTCTTTTATTTTGCTTACATACACCACATTAAATTAATGAGCCTAATTAAATTCGTATTTATTCGGTCGTAACGGGCCCGTGTTCCAACGCATTGGTCGCGGTGTGTACGTTGCCTCCGAATAAAGACACGGTAAAAATAAAATTGATTCGAATCTTTAAACAAAAATTAATTTAAATGCCACTTTAATCTAAAAAAATCTAAAATTAATTAAGCGATAATTAATAAAGGTGCTAATTTTAGGCGGTTTTAAACCCTAAACCCGTTTTTAACCGTAACCGACTCTTGAACCCAAATCATTTCAAATCTCTGGTTTTTACGGTGTCCGGTCTACCAAAAATGACCGGTGGCGACTCCACCCTTTTTTAAAAAATCCCTAATTTTAAAATTTCCCTTTTTTTTAATCTCAAATCCCTAATTTCAACTTTTCAATTCCTATTTTTTTTAAAGAACCCTAGATTTCAAATTTCTTTCAACATTTCAAAATTACCAATTTTTGTACACAATTTAAAAACCTAATTTTTAAATCCTAAATTTCCCCAAAATTTTATTTCAAACCCAAATCCCTAAATTCCACTTTTCAAACCCTAATTTCAATTCCACTAGTGATCCTTTTTTTTCCTCTTCTACCACACACATCCCTATTATTTTTAAGAATTTTATAAGGGTCGCTACAACCTCAACAAAGAAGACGAAGATAAGCAAGATTTTCTGTTTAAAGATGCAGATTTCAACGAAAATCTTTATTTACCAGATGTTCGAGGGAATTCAGATGAGAAGAACAACTTCGAATCTCAAAATTTGTTTGAAGGAATTCAAAAAGATTTAAAGAAATCAACTACAACAAGTATTACCGGCAATCTTTTGGCGTGAGTCCAGAAAACAAGTATTACCGGCAGCCTTTTGGCGTGAGTCCATTACCGAAAGCCTTTTGGCGTGAGTCCATAAAATAAGTATTATCGGCAACCTTTTAGCGTAAGTCCATTACCGGCAGCCTTTTGGCGTGAGTCCAGAAAACAAGTATTACCGACAGCCTTTTGGCGTGAGTCCAGAAAACAAGTTTTACCGGTAACCTTTTGGCGTGAGTCCAGAAAACAAATATTACCGGCAACCTTTTGGCGTGAGTCCAGAAAGAAGTGGTGGTGGATAATTTTGTACTGAGAAGGACAGCTCCACATTCCACTATTAAATCCTCCGGGTCATCAGTAAGTCCTCCGGGCATGATGTTAAATCCTCCGAGTCATCAGTAAGTCCTCCGGGCATGATATTAAATCCTCCGGGCCATCACCTTCGGGAGTGATGATATCATTTGCACAATCTAGGAGGCAATACGATCCTAAATCCTCCGGGTCATCATTAAGTCCTCCGGGCATGATGTTAAGTCCTCCGGGCCATCACCTTCGGGAGTGATGATATCGTTTGCATAATCAAGGAGGCAATACGATCCTAAATCCTCTGGGTCATCAGTAAGTCCTTCGGGCATGATGTTAAATCCTCCGGGTCATCAGTAAGTCCTCCGGGCATGATGTTAAATCCTCTGGGTCATCAATAAGTCCTCCGGGCATGATGTCAAGTCCTTCGGGCCATCACCTTCGGGAGTGATGATATCGTTTGCACAATCTAGGAGGCAATACGATCCTAAATCCTCCAGGTCATCATTAAGTCCTCCGGGCCATCACCTTCGGGAGTGATGATATCGTTTGCACAATCAAGGAGGCAATACGATCCTAAATCCTCCGGGTCATCAGTAAGTCCTACGGGCATGATGTTAAATCCTCCGGGTCATCAGTAAGTCCTCCGGGCATGATGTTAAGTTTGAAAATTTTCTAAGTGAGAAGAACAACTTCAAGCTTCAGGTTTTACAGAATTCGTGTTTCTCAGTCTTTGCCCATCTCCTACTCCGCAGCATTGAGCAAAGAGGGACAATTGTAAACACGAATTTTTAGGGATAATAAAAATTAATTAATATAAATAATAAAAATATTAAAAATAAAAAAAAATAACAGAAAATCAAAAATAGTATAAAAATGAATAAAAATATAATAAAATTCAAAAATAAGAGATAAGGGAGTTGAGGATTTTTTGGTTGGTGGAGTGTTTATAGGGATTTGAATTTTGTTTGGAGTTTTTTACTTCAATCAAAAGTCTGAATTTGAAGCCTATAAAAGGAGGAGGATTTCAAGGTTAAAGGGGCAGAGAAAAAACGAAGAGAAGGAGGAGTTGAGATCAGAATTCAAAGGAGAAATTACAAGCTTGAGTAAGGGGAAGGATTTCGATCGGTGAGGAAGCAAAGGAGGTCGCCGACAGTAAGTTTTTTCCTCTTTAGTTTCGTTTTTTTTATGGATTAGACTCCTAGATTCGAAATTAGTTGTTTTTAGACTTTAATTAGGAATTAAAATTAATTTTAAAGATTTTAAAAAATTTAATTAGGTTCTAAATTAGAATTTAATTTAATTTTTAAGAAAACTTTAAAATTAATTTAACTAGGTTAAATTTAATTAATTTGACTCCTAAAACCTAAAATTAGACTTTAATTAGGTTTAATTTAATTCTTGAATTTTAGAAATTAACTTTAATTAATTATTTTAATTAATTTTAATTTCTAAAAATAACAAGCTTTAAAATTAACTAAATTAGGTCTAGTTTAGCCCTAAACTTTAAAACACTCACCACATTAGACTTTAATTAGGTTTTTAAATTCTTAAAAATTAGAAAATAATTTTAATTAATTATTTTAATTAATTTTAATTAATTTCTAAAGTTTTAAAGTTAAACTCCTTAATTAGGTCTAGTTAGCCTTAAACCTTAAAACATTCACCCAACTTAGACTTTAATTAGGCCTTTTTAATTCTTAAAATTAGAAGATAATTTTAATTAATTATTTAATTAATTTTAATTAATTTCTAAAAAGATAAGATTTAAAACTAATTAAGTCTAATTAGCCTTAATTTCACCAATTAAACTTTAATTAAGTTAAAATTAAATTCTTAAAAGGTTAGAAATTATTTTAATTAAAGACTTTTAATTAATTTAAAATTTCTAAGATAAGGTTTAAAAACTAGCTTAATTAAGTTTAATCCAACCTTTGAACTTAAAATTCACCAAGTTAGATTTAAATTAGGTTTTAATTAAAATTTGAAGTTAAGAAAATTTAATTAATTTAATTAAAATTTCTAAAATTTTAAAATTTAATTTCACACTTAATTTAATTTAATCAATATTTCAAGGTTTGCTTTCAAGTCCCTTTTTGATCTTTTTTTTTCATTCAAGTCCCTTTTGTACTCTTATTCTTCATGAGAATTTTTGATGTAATGATGTACCCATGATTCTAATAAAATTGATGAGTTCCTTTTATCTTGTTCCTTTATTTTATTATATTTTTGCATGGCATATTTAAGAGGGTCATTTAATAAACTTAAGTTAATTAATTTAGAGCCTTTTCTAGGACTAGTCACTTAAATTAATTAATTTAATTAGGGAGAAAATCTAGTAACATAACATGTGGATCTTATGTCTCGGATACACTAAAGAGGTTGGTGTTTTGACGCACCATGATGCTAACCTAGAGAGTGTACCTTGGCATCGAATTCATGTGTTATTAAAAACTTAGGTTTAGAATTAAATAAAACGGATAGGTAAATAACTAGTAACACTAGTAACTTAGGTTTTATAAATTCAAGCAATGGAGCCTTTTTTATGATTAGAACTTAAAATGAACAAGATAAAAATAATCATGCATTTTGCTTTAGCCTTTTGAGGCGGAAGTTATATTCCTTTAAATTTGGGTGAGGTTTCCTATCTAGAGGACGTCTCGTTCAACTCAAGTTTAAAGGTGATGTAATTTCTAAATCAAAAGGATATCCAAATTCAAATAATGTTCACTTAACAATGGGAAATTAAATTAATATCTTTCTTCAACATGTCAATGCCACGTAATGTTTTTCAAGGTACCAATTTTTGGGCGTTTGTAAGGGTCGTCCTTACACGTAACCGGCTCCCGAACCCTACGTTTTCAAAATGAATCTCTGGTTTATTTTATGGTGTCTGGCCTACTTAAGTGGCCGGTGGCGACTCCAAGTCAATTTTTTTCTAAAATTTGAATTTTTCAAGATTAAAATTAATAAGTCCAAATTTTTCAAAATCAATCGTCGAACACTTTTTCACATAAAATCCCGCGTATTTAAAAGAGGTCGCGACAGCTTGGCGACTCCGCTGGGGACTTAAAAATAATTTTTTGTGAGTCAGGCCTAATGCTTTCAAACTTTACGTGACATTTTGGCATTTTGGAGTTAGATATTAATTTAACTTTTTATTGTTAAGTGAACATTACTTGAATGAGGATAACTTTTTACTTTTATATCTTTTCATTCATGCATAAGCTCTCGACCCGATCTTTTACCCTTAAGTGGGAGTTAGATATTTTCCGACGTGATGCTTTCCAGCTCCGAGTTTCGGATTTTTATCTACTTCCGGTATACTAACCTTATGCATCGTGGGGTCTTCACCTCCGTTGTAAGGGACCTATACCACCAAATCGATGTCTTACCGTCGTAGTAGACGGTAACGACAATTCGGGAACCCAGTGTCTAGACCAAAAACCCGTATATAAAGTAGAAACCAACCCTTTCTAGAGCCAGAAAGGAACCATAAGATAAGGCGGTATGCTGCCGAAATGCCGCCGAACTTAGGATTTCTCTGTTAACATGCTCTCTGGTTACTTTGCGTATTTTAGCATGCTCTCTGGTTATTTTTATGCAATGTAGCATGTTCTATGGTTATTTTACGCATTTTATCCGGTTCTCTGGTTAACTTTATTTGCTGCTTTATGGTTTTGTTTTTTCTTCCCAGCACTTTCTTTATGTTTCATCTTTGTCCTTATCCTGTTTTTCTTTGATCCTTTATGCATTTTATTTTTACTTGGCATATCATTTGCATGGGTATTAATTCGGGAAACAATAAAGTTAGAAGTGTCCAAAAAAGTCAGAAGGGATCATTATAGGCAAAGATAATACAAAAGTCTGGACATGGTCAGAAGCAGCTCAGCATGAGAAAGATGATAGCTTGCCGTCAGGAGGAGGAGCGTGGAAGACCAAGTATGAAGCAGCGCAGCGTACCATCCAGAATCAGAGTTGATCAATTTCAAAGGTCGGAAGCGTCGCATCTTACGTACAGACGTTATTGAAAGAAGCTACAACTCTTCTGAAGCAGTCGAACGTCGAGCAAGAGCATGGAGAAGCCATCATCTGCCTGCTACATGAGTTGACCAACTTAGGGATTAGGGCCAACAATTTTCTGTAGATTATCTTTAAAGTTGTAGTGAATCATTTTTGAACAGACGAATGTTTTTAAGAGATTGTTTTCCGAATTTAATACCCTTTTGCATTCATGCATCATAAAGTAGATTTATATTTAGGTTATTTTCTATCTTATTTATATTTTATTTTATTTTTGTATCATCTTAACATTTTTGCATCACATCGCATAAAGGTATTGATCTAAAAGTGATTATCGAGATAGAAGGCGATCATAACAGTTAAAAGGATTTGTAGGTCGAAGAAGAGGTTGATCCAGAGCTTGAGAAGGATGGACAATTTACTTGAAGATTACTCAAACTCTAGATACGCTGAAATGCAAGAGTTAAAAAGACAGATGAGTGAGCTGAAGACCATGATGATGAACATGACTAAAGGGAAGGGGCACATGGAAGAAGAGCCAAAAAAGGATCGGTACACATACAAATTACCACTTATAATTAGTGTGAGCATGCCAACCGAAAATGTACCAGACCTAAAACCTAAGAAAGTCACAGCGGTCCATGGAAAATCAAAAATGAAAGAAGCGTTCTGCTCGATAAAGTCGGTTAAACATCCAGAGCAAAGTTTAGGTTCCAAGATCCTTTTTCCTAGTTCTCAGAAGATAGAAAGTGGCAAGGATCGGTTTGACCGAATTCCCATTTCATACAAAGAGTTATATCCTCAGTTGCTAGAAGCTCGACTAATAACTCCGTATTTTATCTTACCATTACAACCACCGTACTCGAAATGGTATGATGCCGATGCTTATTGTGAATTTCATGACAGAGTACGAGGACACTCAGTTGAAAATTGCATGGCTTTGAAGCGTACAGTCCAGTGTCTGTTGAACTATGGGAAGTTAAGGTTTGAAGAAAGAAGTCAGCCTAATTCGGGGGGCAGACATGAAGTCCGAGATAAAAATATTTCGAAGAAACAATATCAGTACGAATTCAGGTATTGCAAGAGAGAGATAATTTGGAAGTAGAGTTACAAACCTTGCAATCAGATTACCAAGATTTCGCCAAGGATGTTAAGAAAGAATCTGTAGAAAGCGCAGATAGTGACATAAAAGCTGCAGCACGAGAGATCGCTCAAGAGATAACAAGCTTAGCGGATATGGCGGCAGAATTGAGTCAAAACATCAACCCGGTGATAGATCACAGTGGGAAGTTAGCAGGGTTCTTAGAGAAAGTCAAGAAATTAGGGGTTAAGACTCGCGAATACCTTTAACGTTTGATATTTGATGTAATAAATCTTTTTACCTGAAATGAAAGTTATTCTACGATAGTCACTCTTGGGATCAATACCTTATTGCATTCATGCATATGTTTATTTTATATCATGCCATTATTATTTTATCAACATTGCATTAGCATACATGAATCTAAGGTGGTTGAGGGTGCCGATGATAGTTGCCACACATTAATAAAAGTTCGAAAATCAGACATCATGGATGAGAATATGAGAGAAGTTGCAAGTATCCAAGAGAGATTGCAAGAGCATATGACAAAGTCTCAACCAAAGGCAAACGATCAAATCTCGAAGCCATGTCTAACTATCTACCCGGGGGCATCAAGTTCGAGCATGAATATGTTTTCTCTTGAACGTGTTGACCAACTGACAAATATGTGTATAGAACTCCAGAAGAAAATTGAGGCAAGTGAAAAAGGAGTAGACTCTGGGTTTAGTGCAAGGGAGTTTTCTCTGGTCCCTGATTTGGTTATTCCACCAAAATTCAAAATCCCTGTTTTTGAGAAGTATAACGGATCTAGTTGTCCTAAAATTCACTTGACGATGTATTGTCGAAAAATGGAAGGATATCTAGATAATGACCAAATGATGATTCACTACTTTCATGATAGCTTGACTGGGCCTGCTGCAACATGGTACAACAGATTGAGTCGAGAGCACATTCGAACATGGGTTGATCTGGCGAAAGAATTCTTTGGGCAATACAGGTATGTCATAGACTTAGCTCCAGATTGTCGGACTTTACAGAGTATGAGAATGAAGAATGATGAGAGCTTTAAAGACTATGCATTGAGATGGAGGGTGTTAGCATCTCAGGTGCAACCACCCATGATAGAAGAGGAAATGTCTGAAATGTTTCATCAGACCTTGCCGTCTCCTTTCTTCGATAAAATGTTTACGAATTCAAGGGGCAACTTTAAAGATTTTATGGCCTTTGGCGAAGTAATAGAAGTCGGAATCCAACAAGGGAAAATTGAACCCGGGCTCAAAAGTTCCACAGAAGATAAGAAGCCGAAAGAGGTAAATGAGTGTAATGTTCAAGGTTCCCGAAGACGTAAAAGGAAAAGATCACCTAGTTCTTTAGGGCGGCAACAAAAGATTCCCCGAAGAAATGCGGATTGGGAGATATTTGGAATGCCTATTGCCGATTTATTTCCTTTTCTTGTTGAAGTTCAATCTATTACTCCCAAGCCAATGAAGAAAGCGCCAAGCCCTTTCACTCAAAGCTATGATCCCAGCAATGTTTGTGAGTTTCATATGGGATTGTCAGGACATGCTACTAATAAATGTAGGTCTTTACTTGAAGAAATCAAGAAATTGATTGATAAGGGAATTTTGACAGAGGAGTTGGTGCAACAATGGAAGACCAAAGAAAATGCTCAAGATGATATGCTCATTGAAGATTCAGAACGTCAAGACTAGCTTTTCCAAGAATTGTTCAGAATTATGAAAAATCTGTCTTGTTCATATCTAAGTATCAAGGAAAAGGGTGTTTTTGGGATCGGTTGCAGAGTAATGCCCTGAATCATCCCAGTTGCGTTTTTTCTCTATATGCATTGGGTGTCTTTTGTAAGGGAGTTTTTTTAGTTCATTTGTCAATGATGCTTGTTTCATACGTGTTTTCTCAAGTGGTAAACGTTTCTAATTCTTTGATTCTTTGATTCTTTAAATTTTTACTTTTTTGATTCTCTGATCCTTTGTTATGGGTTAATTTTTGAGCATCCATACATATATCATTGATTTTATTTTTTCAGATATTGAATATCAATTGCGAGATTGATATTAAATCAAATTCCGAGATCAACTTCACTAATGTGACTCGTTGCCACTTTACTTAGGCCAAAATGATGACATTAATTTTTAAAAATATACATAATTTTAAAAATTTGAATGGAATAGTCCAACATCGAAATATAAAATTTTAAAACATTAGTTACATAATCTAAACATAAATTTTAAGACATAAATTACATAATCTAATTCAAAACAAAACATAACGTCTAAATAAGTTTTTTAAAAAATATTTTTAATTAGTTTATTTATTTTAATATATAAAATATAATGATTTAAATAATAAATAAAGTTTGTGGGATCGGAATTTAGAAATTAGAAATTAGATTATTTGATGTGGAAATATAATGAATATAACTATATTTTGTTTAAATAATAATAATATTTAAAATAAAAAATTATAATCGGGTACCCAAAAATTTGTGATTTGGGCCCGACTCGAAAAATGACAAACCGAGTACTCGACCTGGACCAATTTTTTTTCAAATAAATATCCAAATTTTTATGTTCGGGTATTCGAGTCGGATATTTTTGAACACACCTACTTTATATTAAGAATATTTTTTTTATTTTTTTTATTATTTGATTTAATAATAATATCAATATTTAATTTTACTGTTTCTTTTACTTATTGAATTAACGATTTTTTTAACGATCTTAAACAAAATCATTTTTGAGTTTTATTCGAAGAAAAACATATTACTTGTATCCGATCTTTGTATACTTTTGGCCACCAAATTAACATCATAAATTTTGGTAAGATTTCGCCCATTAAATTTAAAATCTTTAACTTAAAAATCATTATTAATCTAGAACAGATATTACTGTAATCACTGTGAGTGTAAATCGTCTATATTTTTTCATACCTCCATCTGTGCCTCCACTTCAAATTAAAGAGTTTAGGGTTTAGGATTCAAGGTTATTGTGATTAGGATTTAGGGAATTAAGGGTATGGTATATTTTTAGGGGTAGGATTTAAGATATAAGAAATTATGGTTAGGGTTTAAAATTCAATTTTTTAACAAATTTCAACGGGAGACACAAATGGAGACATGAGAAAGAGCCAGACGGTTTTTACCCTAATCACTATTAGCTTGTTAAAAAATCATTATTAATTATGATAATTATTTTTTTACTAAAAAATTATTGAGACAAATAAGATTTTTAGGCATATTTTCTTTTGTTTTAAAAGTTATTGAAACTGTAACGACCCGGATTCTCGGTTTAGTGTGTCGGGTTAATCTGTTGTATTGGGCCTCGGGTTTGGGCTCAGGTTAGTGTGGTTTTGGGCTTGTTGGACTTGTGAGATGTGGGCTGAGGGCATTATGGTAAATGCCTAAATAGGGTGTTTTGAAGGGGGTTTAGAGTGGTTTTTGTAGAGGGGTGAGGTCATAGTGCAGGGGGTTTCTTCCTCTCATCTTCTTCATTCAAGTTAAAAGAAAAAGGTAGGATCTTGCTGAGTTTGGGCTAGAATCCCGTTTTCTTGATGGAGAAGAAGTTGTAGGGCTGTTGAGGATCTATCTTTCAAGCTTAAGAGGTGTTAGTTTGGTGGGAAGAAAGGTTTAAGTGAGGGTTTTAGGGGGAGCTCGAGATTGGGTTTTAAGAGCTTTAAATCTGAATCTTTTTGTATTTTAAAGCTCTAGAATCATCCCAAGGTAAGTCTAATCCGTTCTTCATCCTTCTCTTGTAGAGAAAGAGGCTTGTGAGCCATCGACTAGCTTTGGAGGGGGAAAAGCTTGAGGAAGGAAGGGGAGCTCGTTTTGCTGTTGTTTTTGCTTGAGGTTGGTACTCCCAACTCTTCTAAACTTTATGCATTTCATGGTAGAGTGCATGACATGTAGAGATACTCATGCTTGTATGTTGTGTTGTTTGGTTGCTTGAAAATGGGTCTTTAATGGTGAAATCCGTGATAATATGATTAAGGGTTGGAAATTGGTGTTAAAACACTCTAAACATCATTAATATTGAGTAGGAACACTTAAGGATCGATTAGATTAAGTTTGGGGTTGAAAATATAGAATTTCTAAGTGCA
This sequence comes from Abelmoschus esculentus, assembly GCA_035048815.1. Lineage (NCBI taxonomy): Eukaryota > Viridiplantae > Streptophyta > Magnoliopsida > Malvales > Malvaceae > Abelmoschus > Abelmoschus esculentus. The sequence goes on from JAUCBN010000038.1 coordinate 4,714,528, forward strand.
GACCCGTCCTTAGTGCAGGGGGTATCGATACTCGGGCTACCGGTATCGATACCCATGAGTATATTTTGGCTTGTTGTTCAGGAGTATCGATACTTGTTTCGATACCGTGGGTTCCAGAAAGTTTTTGTATCGATGCCTGTATCGAAACAGGTTCTCCCCTTTCAGTTGACTTTTGGAGTTAGTCAACGGTATCGATACTTGTTTCGATACCTGTGTTTCGATACCCTCTTTGGGCAGGTATCGATAAAGGGTGTTTCGATACCCTACTTAAGGGTATCGATACCCCTGTGTGTTTTGGCTAAGTTGGGTAGAATTTAAGGCTTCGGTGACCTTAATAAGTAAATACTCTAATCTAAAAGCTATAGAATGAATCATTGAATTGAGATTGATAATCATAACCCCGGAAGACCTAAGGATGATAAGAATTTATTTGTCTTGTTGTGATGAGATCCTAGGTGGATCGTTTGAGTGGTCGAGTCCTTGTATGTTGGAATCCGGATATCCATAAGTGTTGCAACACGTCGAAGGCCATCCAATGTAACATGTCGGGTGATGATTGAAGACTTTTATTCCGAGTGTTGGGCGGCCTCACTCGAAGATGTTCGATGTAACATTCCGAGCATAGGGTTGGTTGGGCGGCCTCCACCCTTTCCGAACATTGGGCGGCCTCGTTCGAAGATGTCCGATGTAACATTCCGGGCATAGGATTTGAGGGCGGCCTCAATCCTGAGTGTAGGATCCCGATGCTGTGTGGACGCGGGCCTCGCTCTTGTGTGTTGACTCATATGTTTGTATATGCTGTGTGCGATAGTATACATTCATTCATGCCATATGTTAGGCAAGCATGCTAGACCTCCATACCATGCATGTGATTTATATGCCATGCTTTATTGCTTTGATATGCATGTTGTTGGCCGAGTTTGGCATATCCAATGAGCTTGTGTGGCTCAGCGTTCGAAATCTGTTTTCGTGCATAGGTTAGGTGGAGCGGGATTTTGTGGAGCACCATCAAGGTTTGGACTTTCAGCATCGACCATGTTGTCAGAGTACAGTTATTAGATGTAGTGGGCTTAGTACTATGTTGAACCCTATATGTATTTGTAACTCTGTCATTTTATTTGGGTCGAATGTTTTAAAACAGTCTGTAATATATTTTGGAGCTCCGATTTACTTTGAATTATTTTGGGCTTGTTTTTATTTAATTGGATTATGAACTTGGTTTTGGACTTACATGATTTTTATTATTGGGTTTTGAAAACGAAATTTTGAAATATGGGTTTTGGGTCGGAGGCCCATTGTGACATCCGGGTCGGGTGTTACAGAAACAATAATGCCAGTAGATGATTGAGCATTTAATATCAAATGGTAGAGATTATATTCCAAAACAGATACCATTGTAATTACCGTTAGCAAATTCAAACAAATTATTGAAACAAATTGACATGATAGGTTTGAACCTAGAGGGGACACAAGCCTAAGTATGCATATTATCGAGACAAATTAATGCAAAAAAATTATGAACATTCAGATGTTTAAATAAGTTTCGGTAAATTAATTAATGTAACCAATTTAAACTTTTTATATTTATGCTAAACTTGGTTACATTAATTAATTTATTGAAATTTATTTATAATTTTATGTTACAAACTCTAATTTCTTCAATTGAATAACTCACTTAGGAATTATCAATGGTTCAATTGAATTATTCTTCTAGATTCGATTTAGGGTGTTACAAGCAGCGGAAGTATATCAAAAATAATCTAAACTCAAAACAACTTGATTTTAAAAATAATTTGATATAATCTTAGAGATTTACAATTTAAAAACAAGTTAATTCCTCTATGTGATTCTCTGAAGTACTAATTAAGCTTCTATATACTATTATTACTATTATTATATTCATGTTCTGGTGATTCTGTAGCTCCATTCCTTAAACCCACCATGAATCTTGTTCCTAACCTATTACTTTCTTAGTTGATTCTTGTTCATGAATCCATTTGGAGAATGCATCAAGAGTTTTCATGTCAGCACGGTAATGTCTCTGTGTAAATTCCAGAAAACTTGCCCAGGTAAAGTCCGGGTATCTCCTTGGATTTGCTGCACTCACTAATCCTGCTGCTGGTGTTACTGGTTTATCCATCTTGGGACATAGAAAGAAGGCAAGCGATCTTCTCACAACTCGGTTATTCACTACTGCTCTGTGTAAGCAGCTCTTGTAAACGCCGTTCGTTAGAGCCTGCATTTCAAGATCATCGCAGTTTCATCTTCGTTAAAACAAGCTCAATATGGATGTATAAATATAATTATTTAGGGTCTTTGTCCTCTACCATGAATGTGTCGCCAATGTTGACCACGAAAGCTCCTGGGATGGGAGCAATGGAGTGCCAGTTTTCGTCTGAAAACACTTGAAGGCCACCCACTTGATCCTGATGCAGGATTGTTAAGGAAGTGGGGTCGGAGTGAGGACCGGTTCCGAGAGTCGAATCCGGCTTTCGGCACGGTGGATAGTGGTTCAATCTCAAGATTGAATCGTTCTCCTCGAAGAAGTCTTTGAAGTAGGCTTGGTCAAGTCCTAGACTTATCCCTAGCAGCTCCATTAACTGTAGGGAGAGCTTGTTCATGGCTTCACAATATTCCTGGTAAACCCTCCTGTCATGTATGAAAGGCAAGGACAAAAAAGACTATTACTTTATCATGTGTGTCCTAGTTTTAGACAACTCATGTCCAATGAATGTAGGGTTAGGTAGTGGTTTAGTTTTTCATGCAGTAAGAAATGATATCTCAAACTACGAAAAATTATCCGATCAATCTTAGTTATTTTATTATTCGTGGTCTAGACTAAATTAGTTAGACTATTAATGACGTGATAAACATGATTCATTTAATAATTTCTCCGGAAACTGCGTACCCGAAATCTCCAAAATCTTCACCCATCTGATTCACCATATAGTTTTCGACGATGTTTTGAGTGTTCGTGCAAAACCGAAGAGACAGTGTTTCTTTCCATGGCAGCTTGGAGGAGAACCTCCCAACGAAACTACTTGCATACCCATAGCATTCTCCTACTTTTCTCAGTGCCTTCTTCTTCTCGGAGAGTTGCAGGCCAAAGAACATATCCATGTACTGATGAGCTTTGTCTACAAGCTCCGAATCCACGCCATGGTTCACCACCAGGAAAAACCCATGCTTCTTGCATGCTTCATTCACTGCCTTTGCCGCTTTTGACACAGCAAGAGGATCATCCCCACACAAGAGCTGTCCCAAGTCGATCGTCGGAATTGCAAGCTCCGGTGCATCGAGGCATGGTTTCTCGTCGTCTGGCCATATGAACTGAGAGGGTATATTGGATTCGGATCCGAAGATGGATCCATCCAAAGCTAAAGGCCCGTTGTCATCCTTTGGCAGATAATGTACCATTTTCAGATTGAATGCTTTATTTATTTAGTTTTTTAGAGAGAAGAGAGAAAGAATCAAGCAGATTGTGAGAGATAAAGAAGAGCAGGAGAGGGTTTAAATAAGTGAAGCAGAGGATGAGATGAAGGTTTTGGAATATAATTAATTGTTTTTGACTTTAAATCATATACCTTAAAAAATATATCTTACCCTTAATTTATTAAATCCTAACCACAATCCTTAACCTTAAACCTTAAATCTTACGCTCTAAACCCTTCGATTTAAAATAGAGGTATGAAAGGATACATGAGAAAGAGTTAGATGATTTATGTCATTTACTGTGTTGGGAAGCTTTGGGTTGATTGTATGTGTAAATCGTCTGTTTTTTTATTATTTTTTTAATATCATATTTTAAAATAATGGTTTTAAAGTTTATAATTTAAGGTTAGAAAATGTGATTAAATTTTAAAAAATTAGATGTAAGATGTTTTTTTTAAAAAAAAACAAAAATTAAGATATAAAACTTAAACTTAAAACTTAATTTTTAAATATTTTCTGGTTCTAGTTATGGAGTAGCTTCTCAATTTCATCTATACCATACTTACTATGTTGGTGTAATTGGTGCACCCATTTATTGGCATTTTCCAGAAATTCATGCACTATTTGTGTGAGTTTTTATTTCGTGTGTCAACGATGAAAATTTTATTTTTTTATGAACAAACTTAATTTAAGATATATTTAATTTAAAATTTAAAATTTGAGATTAAATATTAAAAATTTAAGTTAAAATTCAAAATTTAAGATTAAAAATTTAAGGTTTAAATTTTAAATTTAAATCCCGAAACTTACATTACACTTACATATTACCCTAGCCTAGCTTTTAACCTCTAAATTATAACTACAACACTAAATTAAATCCTTTTATGCTAAAATTTAGAGTCTAATACTAAAATTTAAAGTATATATGTCAAAACTTGCACGAGCTCTATAGCTCAAGTGGTTAAAGGAATGGTTATTGTTCTTAGTGGTCACGAGTTCGAGCATCAGTGATACCAGTAGAGTAATTGAGTGATCAATATCAAATGATATAGATTATATTCTAGAACATATATTATTGTAATAACTATTAGTTAATTTTAAAAAATATATATCAAAACCTAAATTTAAAATCATATTACCCTAAAACTTAAATCCTCAAGTATAAATTATAAACCCTTATATTTGAACCTCTGAATCTATAAGCCTAAATCTAAAATAATTAAAAAAAATATTTTCACCGTCAATATATTAAATATAACTCAATATTGTAATTATATTCAACCATTTGAATAAATTTGCTTTATATTAATTACATAAAATAATAATATATTCTAATATATTTTAAAAATTTGAAAACCTATGTTATACTTTTTAATAATAAGTCTGACTGAATTTTATTAAAAATCAAAATAGAAAATTACTTCAAAAGGAGTGAAACTATAGTATAAAAAATAAAATACAATAATTTTAAATTGAAAAAAATAGAAAATAAAATAATTCTTAAAAAAATGTAAAGAAACAAAAGACTTTTCATATTTTTTTATCATACATAACATAATTGTCGGAAATAATTTATTATCTTTTACAAATTTAATATTGATAAATCTACGGATCTGAAAATATATTTTGAACACCTATAGCTCTTTAAATTATTTTTTAAAACAAAAAAAATTATATAAAATAAAAAACTATCAATAACAAGAATCAATACTATAACTAACGTTATCGTCGATAAATAAAAATTAAATTAAAAAGAAAATAGAATTATATGATTTTCAATGGTACACTAAAAATAGGCCATGAGAGAGAGGAGAAGAAAGAATAACAACAAATTATATATCTGTTGATTAAATCATCCAATGATTGCACCATAATTAGTGTACAGACTTCCATAATTGACTCATAGAGAATACAAGTTAACACATTGTTTGAAATTTAAAGATAATTTTTTGAGGAAAAAAGTCGGACAATTTTTAGAAATATTGATGTTTGGATTTTTTTAAAATATTATTTTTTATTTTATTTTTTAAAATATTAATGATTTTATAGTACTTTAAAAGTCAGTATCTTTAGACTTCGACTTTAAATAGTGTAAGGATGAAGAATCCATATGAAGATATCAAAATCGGAGCTAAAAGGTTCCGTTTTCACCCAAATTATTTAAAAACACTATTGAAAGTCAGAGTCTAAAGATACCGACTTTTAAAGTATTATAGAATCATAATTTTTTGATAAATAAAATAAAAAACAATATTTTAAATTTTTTTCCAACATCAATAATTTTAGAAAATTTCAGAAAAAGTTCTCACAATAATTTCCCATTCTTCTAATTCCATACTAGTTGAATATAAATATGTGTGGAAATATAATAGTTGGGATTTTCACTCTAATAATACATTTAAAAAATTAATTTTAGTTAAAATTTGAGATTAATTCTTTTTATACATTAAGATACCGACGTTGAGATCAATTTTAAGATTTATGATTAAAATTTAAATATTCACGCTTAGGGTTAAAAATTTTAATTTTTTTAGAGTTTAATTACATATTTATGAAAAAAATATTCACTGTTTGCATCAAATATTAACCCATGCATAGATATATAATAAGAAAAAATCGATAATATATTAAAATTTTTCTTTAATTTATATGATATAAATGTTGAATTTCTTGCACTAAAATTTAACCTTTTCGAAGATGATTGACGGATAGGTAATGATCATCTTGAGCTACACGTTGCATGATTTTGCCATCTAAATTATCAATATGATTAATGTTCTGTGGATTTTACAAGGTAGGTCCAATCATTTAAGTTTTTAATAAATATATAAAATATATAGTTAAATTAATATTTTTTTTGTTACTATATGCACGTGAGGTACATATAAACATATATTTGAACGATCTTCCCCATGATCCCACCTATGATCTGATAAGATCCTCAGCAAAGATTTTTAGTAACTTGAAACCATTTGCATATATGCTCTCCAACATGAGACAAGTGGAAAATATGGGCGGAAATTATCTACCTTTTAATCTTACCTTCATTTGTATCTCTATTTTAAATTAATGGGTTTAGAGTTTAGGGGTTAAGGTTTAAGGTTGCAGTTGTGGTTAGGGTTTAGGGAATTAGAGTAGGGTATATTTTTAGGGTATAAGGTTTAGGGTTTAGGATATAGAAAATAAGAGTTAGGGTTTAAAATTTAATTTTTTAAAAATTTTTGATCGGAGGCATGAAAAGATTCATGATAAAGAGGTAGAGAATTTTTACTAGTAAAATATATAGAGTTGGACGGATATAAGATTTGAGATACTATTTATCTGGGTGTATATTAGGAGAAGTTATATTATGGGTTGTTATCATCATATCATTTATGAGATCAATCAGTTAAATATATTTATTTTATTAAATTTTTAATTATTTTTTTAACAAATGAATCTTAATTAATATTTACCGTAAATTAAATTAAAAAAAGATAAATTAAAAAACTAATAAAGTAAATACATTTGATTGGTTTATCTTATGGATGAAGTGATGAAAACAATTTATGATATTGTAACGACCCGGATTTCTCGTATCCGAGTGTCGGGTTAACCCGAGGATTTGAACTTCGGTCTTAGGCCCCGAGTTAGGTGTTTGAGCCTTGTTGGCCTTAAGTTGTTGGGTTAAGTGTTGGGCTTAGGAGTTTTGATGGAGGATATTTTGGTAATTGTCTAAATAAGTGTTAGGGAGAGGTTTTAGAGTTTTGTTTTATGTATGGGTGAGGTCACGAGTGCATAGAGTTTTCTTTCTTTCATCTTCTTCATCAAAACTTAAGGAGGAGGAGCTAAAGGTTCAGTTTTTGCTTGGTTGTTTGGGAATCACGTTTTGGTAGTGAAGGGTAAGTTTTAAGGCTGCTAAGGATCTATCTAAAGAGGTATATATGCGTTGGTTTTGTGAGGAAAAGGGTTTTTGAGTGTGGGGTTTGCAATAAGAACGAGATTGATTTTTTAGGGGGTTAAATCTCAGTTTCTTGAGTTCTTTTTGTTCCAAGAATCTCCTCAAATGGTGGCTAATGGTTAAGTGTCTTCCTCTTGTAGAGAAACAAGTTGGAACACCATTTTCAAGCTTAAGAAAGGAGAAAGCTTGAGGGGGGGAAGAAGGAGCTCGTTTTTGTGCTGTGCTTGCTCAAGGTTGGTACTCCCAACTCTTCTAATCATCATCCATGTCATAGTAGAATGCATACATGTAAGTTTAATGCATGTAAGTTTAAAGCTTTGTCCAGCTTTGGAGACCAGTCTTTTCTCTTTGTGTTGATTGTCTTCTCTAAGATTTGCTTGATTTCTCTATTGGAGATTTCAACTTGGCCATTTGTCTGTGGATGATATGTTGTAGCAATTTTGTGCCTGACTCCATAGCGTTGTAATTCTTTAGCAATGAGCTTATTGTTGAAGTGCGTTCCTTCATCACTGATTATAGATCTAGGGAATCCAAACCTTGTTAAAATATTCTTGTACAGGAACTTCAAGATAGTTTTTGAATCATTGCGGGGTGTTGCCACCGCTTTAACCCATTTGCTCACGTAGTTCACTGCTAGCAAGATGTATAAATCAACATAGGATGATGGAAATGGTCCCATGAAATCAATTTCACAAACATCAAAAAGCTCGATCTCCAGAATATTTTACAACGGCATTTCATTCCTACTCGAGAAGTTACCGGTCCTTTGACATCTATCACATACCTTGTAAAATTCTTGGGCATCTTTGAAGAGTGAGGGCCATTAGAATCCAGATTGAAGGACCTTTTCAGTAGTCCTTGATCCACCAAAGTGCCCACCACACGATACTGCATGACAATGAAATAGAATATCTTTTTGTTCCTCTTCCGACACACATTGTCGAAGCAATTGATCAGCATATTGCTTGAACAAATATGGTTCATCTCAATAGAAAAATTTTACATCATGTTTGAACTTCTTCTGACCCTGGCTAGATAAATCAGGAGGCAAAATATCACTAACAATAAAATTAACAATGTCGGCATACAAAGGTAATGTTGTAGCATATAAAATTTTTTCGATGAGAAAATTTTCTTCGATCTCAAAATCCTCTCCTAGATCATCAGGATTTTCTAGCCTATATAAGTGATCTGGAACTTGATTTCAGTTCATTTTCTATCCTTTATTTCAATATCAAATTCCTGTAGCAAAAGTATCCACCTAATAAATCTTGGCTTAGCATCTTTCTTGGTCACTAGGTATTTGATGGCAGAGTAATCAATGTGCACTATAACCCTAGTTCCTATAAGATATACCCTAAACTTATCAAAGGCAAATACTACAGCAAGTTACTCATTCTCAGTAGTGGTGTAATTAATTTGAGCATCATTAAGGTTCTACTTGTATAGTAAATAACATGGAAGAGTTTACCTCGACTTTGACCTAGTGTTGCGCCCACTGCGTAGTCACTTGCGTCACACATAAACTCAAATAACTTAGTCCAATCGGGTGGTATCACTATTGGAGTTGAGGTAAGCTTCTTCTTTAGTTCAGTAAAAGCGCTGTGGCATTTTTCATCGAAGACAAAGAATTGATTTTGTTATAGCAAATTGCAGAGCGACTTAGAGATTTTCGAGAAGTCTTTGATGAACCTCCTGTAAAAGCCAACATGTCCAAGAGAGCTTTTAATTCCTTTTATTGTTGTTGGAGGTGGTAGCTTCTCTATCAACTTCACTTTTGCTTTGTCAACTTCAATTCCCTTGCTCGAGATTTTGTGCCCCAAAATCGTACCTTCGGTTACCATGAAATTACAGTTTTCCTAATTGAGTACAAGGTCGACTTCTTCACAATGTTTCAGTACCTTGGCCAGGTTGCCTAGGCATTTTTCAAAATTTTCTTCGGACACAGAAAAATCGTCCATGAATACCTCCCAAAATTATTCAACCATGTCTGAAAATATCGCCAACATGCAATATTGAAAAGTTGTTGGAGCATTACATAACCCAAATGACATTCTTCAAAAAGCATAAGTCACATAAGGGAAGGTGAAGGTTGTCTTCTCCTGGTCCTCTAGTGCTATAACAATTTGGTTGTACCCGGAATAGCCATCAAGGAAGCAATAGTTAGCCTTTCCCGCCAATCGATCCAGTATTTGATCGATAAAAGGAAGGGGAAAATGGTCCTTTTTTGTTGCCTTATTCAGCTTCCTATAGTCCACACAAATGCGCTAGCCTATAAATTTCCTTGTCGGGAGCAAATCGTCGTTCTCATTAGTGATCACTGTCTTGCCTCCCTTCTTATGAACATAATGCACAGGACTAACCCATGAACTATTAGAAATTGGGTATATGATCCCTACATCCAACCACTTGATAATCTCCGTCATCACTACCTTCTTCATTGTTGGGTTCAGTCTTTTTTGGGGCTCAACAGAATTGCTATGGCATTCTTCTAGCAGGATCTTGTGCATGTAGATTGTAGGAATGATACCCTTTAAATCGGCCATGGTCCAACCTAGAGCTTTCTTATATCATGATAGCAAATTCACAAGACTAAGCTCTTGGTTAGGATCTAAGCTAAAAGAAATAATCACTGGCAAAGTATTGTGAGATCCCAAATAAACATACTTTAAATGAGGCGACAGTGGTTTTAAGTCTAGAGATGGTGCATGTAAAAGTGATGGTTTAGGAGGAATAAATTCAGAGAAATCAATTGATTCAAATTTCATACATGGTATTGGCTAAAAAATAGCCAATTTGCTGTAGCTCTAGATGAGCTTCTTTTTCACCTTAATCATGCTCCTCCAACAATTTTGCAAAGTCCTTCATTTTTGGATAATTGTCACAGCAAAAATCTGCATCTTCTTCCATTGTTGTGGCATTTATCCTAGCTATGCAGTGTCATTCTTTATTATCATCTATGTACTTGAGAGTGTTGAAGACATTCATAGTCATGGAATGATCTGCTACTCTCATTGTGAAGTCTCCCTTTTCACAGTCGATGAGAATTCGACCATTAGCAAGGAATGGTCGTCCCAAGATTATGGGTGCTTTGTAGTCCATTACGTAATCTAGAATCAAAAAGTCCACAGAGAACACAAACATGCCCACTTTTACTATCACATCTTCAACTTTGCCTTCAGGTCGGACATGAGAATGGTCTATCAATTGCAAGATGACAGTAGTTGGTCGTGTACTCCCTATACCGAGCTTCTTGAATATTGGTTTAGGCATCAGATTGACACTCGAACCGAGGTCGCATAGTGACTTGACCACAAAATTATCTCCTATCGAGCACGTAATGATGAAGCTGCCAGGATCTTACCTCTTCATGAGAAGCTCAGTCTTCCCAGAATAAAACTCAGATGCTATAACAACTGTTTCAAATTTCTCAGCTTTTCTTTTCTTTGTAACAATGTCTTTCAAAAACTCTGCATATGAGGGTATTTGATCAATAGCATCTAAATATGAAATATTTACATAAAATTGGTCCAGAATACTTACAAATTTTTGAAATTGGAGATCCTCTTTGTGTTGCTTCAAAAGCTTAGGGAATGGTAGTGGTGGTCTTACGTTCTCCAGAGGTTGCATTGGTACTACTTCTTTTGCTGCAGCATCTGCAATCTCCTCACCAAATGCCTTAGTATTTAAGTTTTCTCCAGTTTCTTCTTGAGCAGATTTTTCTTCTTGATGTTCAGCTTCTTTTTGCTCCTAAATGGGGGTTTCTTCTTTCTCCTTTCTTTTAAATTGTTCCCCCGTGTTCATTTTTCTTCCACTCCTAAAGGTAAGTGCGCTGCATTTCTCTTTGCCATGATTTTTAGTGACTTCAATATCACTAGGTAGGTTACCTCTCGGTCTTTTAATGCTTGAGAAATTTGACCCATTTGAGTCTCTAGCGATCTAAGTGAAGAGCTGTGACTTCGTAGTAATGCCCCTTGGGTCTACAACAGATTGCCTTGATTAAAGATGATGGTGGAATGCTCCTGCAATAATATCTTTGTTGATGTCATGAAATCCTTTGTAGAAGTCATGAATTCTTGCAGTGAAGCTTCCAAAGAATTGTTGTGACTTTGGTGATGAATTGTTCCCTTGTGTTTATTTTGCCATGGCATATTGCCTTGAAAACCTTGGAATCCTTGTTGTGTTGCCATGGGTTGCTGCCTATTCAAGCTGCTAGCTTGATTCGATCCTTGATTACCCCAAGAAAAATTAGGATGTTGTCTTCACCCTGGATTGTACGTGTTAGAGTAGGGGTGTCGAAATTTTTGTTGAAGTTTCCAACGTAATGAGCAGACTCTAGATGAGTAGGGCAGTCAATATTGAAATGTTTTCCACTGCAGTGCACACAGCTTAATGCCTTAGCATCTTGTACTTCCCTGGGCTGTTGAAGGTTCTTCAACATATTTTTGATAGCAAAAAGTTGTGCTGAAACAGAATCATTGGCATCGAGCTCCAGCTTTCCTTGAGTTCGTCGTCCTATTCCAAGTCTGGTAGTTAGAAACTGTTAATCATTGTTGACTATTTTATCCAAAATATCAAATGCTTCTTCTAGCGACTTGTCCAACAATGCCCCATTTGCTGAAGCATCTAACATCATCCTTGTGGGTGCATTTACTCCATTATAAAACATCACGATTTGAGTCCAATCTTGAAAACCGTGATTGATACACCTTCTTAGCAAGCTCTTGTACCTATCCCAACACTCGTACATCGATTCATCATCACCTTGTCTGAAATATGCTATCTCATTTCGCAATTAAGTGTTCATGTTGGGTGGGTTGTACCTTGCCAAAAAGCTTTTGCACAAATTTGTCCACGACTCCATCGAACCGGATGGAATTCCATTAAACCACTCTCTAGCTCGGTCTCTAAAAGAGTATGGAAATAGGTTGAGCTTCAACATATCCTCGTGCACTCCTTGTTGGCGGAACGAATTGCAAACCTCCAAGAAAGCACGATGTGTTATCGAGCATCCTCGTGAGGAGATCCTCCAAACTGTCCGATCAAGTTGAGCATATTAAACATCTCAGATTTGAGCTCGAAGTGTGCTGCTTGTATCTCAGGTGTCACTATCCCAGAATTCAGGTCATATAAGATTGGTGTCAAGTGATCTCGAATTGTCCTTGGTCTTGCTACTATTATTTCAGTATTTTCTGCAGCATTTGGATTTTGCGGATCCTGATACATGGCTCTTGTTCTTCTTTGCTCTCGCCTCCTTTGTCTAAAATATCTTTCGATTTCGGGAATGAATGGTTCGAAGCCTTCTTTATGATTCATTCTGGGCATTAACTAACCAAAAACCTAAACAAAGAAAACAAAGATTAAATAAAATAAAAAGACTCAACACAAAATAAAAATAAAAAGATAGGAACTATGAAAACTATGATTGAAATAGCCTATTGCCTCAATCCCCGACAACGACGCCAAAAACTTGTTAAGGTTCCGGATGTGATGTTTAAAAGTTGATTAATTCTCGTGCAAGTATACACATTGAACAAGTAATAAAGTGTGTGAGCGAGATCGTTCCCACGAGGATTGGGTAGGTTGTTTTAAAAATAATTAACATACACAAAAGATAAAATAATCCTTTGTATGGACATATGCTAAAGCAATTTTGCAAGTGTCACCAAAATGCTTTAGCAAAATAAAAATGTCACCAGTGATGCTGGAGCAAAACAAAGATTGTCACGAAAATGCAATAGAAATTAAAACAAATATTGGAGAAATAAATAAAGCTACACAAACACAACATAGAGAAGATATTTAAGCTTAAGACAGGCTAGGCTCGCTATGGTATGACCTCACTATTCTCATAAATGCTACTGTTCCACTGGTTTACTAAGTATTCGACATAGTTTACAAAAAATGCTTGCACTATCCTTAGTCAGAAGGTCTAACACTCGAAAATGCTAAGGCATTACCTCTCAGTCTCAATCCTAACACTTCTAATGTTGATAAGATGCTACCCCTTTTAGTCGTTGAAACTCTACTTTATCCCTAAGGTGAGCTAGGATTCTGCTCCCGCAGAACCTCATTGTTCAAGTTGGTCTAGCTTCGTCTATCCCTAGATCTAAGCTTCACAAACCCCTTGAGCTATGGCTACCTCTCAGTGCTCTTACAAACCAAGGTTTAGATGAAAAGATGTTAGCTTTCTTGAACAAAACGCAAAGTTAAACACTGGAAACAATAAACATCCATTAAAACAAGTAAAAATCATCCAAAACAAGCCTAAGCCATACTAGTTTAGTTCATGGCTAGGTAAGAAAAACTATTTAACTTTCGTCTTTTGCAATACATTTTCAACAACTTAGAAAAGAGGTAAACAAAGTGAAGAGGAAGGAAGTCTCAAACGCATGTGCCGTAACACTTTTCCTAGCTTGTCGTTCCTCCCAAAGTCGCGCAAATCCTTTGCTTGAAGCTCTCCAACAATGATGGCTTGGCTAGAGGTTAAAGACGAAGAAAAGTGGCCTCTTTTCTTCTTTCTTCTCTCTCGTGCTCTCTTAAAGTTCGCTTTTTTTGTGGCTCTTTTAGCTACTGATTTTTCCTTTCTTTTGCTCAGCATGTTTGTTCAAGGAGGCTTGACCTTGTATTTATAGAAGACTTCTAGGGTTTTGTGCCCTAATGGTGCAAAGGAATATTCCTTGACATTTGCTGCAGTAGATAACAGTAGAATGCAGGTCTGTAGGAGCGGTGCAACGCCTTCCAAGGAGAGGTGTAGCGTCTGCAGAAGAGGTGCAATGCCTGCATAGCAGGTGCAGCTGGCCTAAAAAACGCATGAGGATAGTGGGCTCCATGTATATCCTTTCTTCCTTTCTGTTTTGTCCACCCATAATACTATAGCATCTTTGAAGTCTGATCCAACACTTGAGAAATATGCTATAGCATCTCTTCCGTTCTTTCAACTTTGCTCCAGCAATCTGCACATCAAAACCAAGAAAATACCCTTTAAAGCAGAATCTTTTAAAATATAAGAGAAAATAAAATAAAAACCTAAACTAAATGCAAATGAACATGAAATGCAACTAAATGCAATGTAAATAAACTTGAAATCAAACAAAACCTTAAGTAAAAGAGTATAAAATATACGCTTTTTAGAGAGTTAACAGTGGACGCGGATCTCACTCTTGTGTGTTGACTTGATATGATTTGTATATGCTGTGTGCGATAATATATATTTATTTATGCCATGTGTTAGGCAAGCATGCTAGACCATCATATCATGCACGAGATTTATATGCCATGGTTTACTACTTATGATATGAATGATGTTGGCCGAGTTTGGCATACCCACTGAGCTTTCGTAGCTCAGCGTTCGAAATGTGTTTTCCATGTGTAGGTTAAGTGGAGCCGATCCCGTGGAGCACCATCGAGGTCTTGATTTCAGCATCGACTGTGTTATCAGAGTACATTTATTAGATAATGGGCTAGTACTATTTTGGACCCTATATGTATTTTGTAACTCTTTTTATTTTAATTTGGGTCGAATGTTTTAAATGGGTCTGTAATATTTGCAGTTCTAGTTACTTTAAACTATTTTGAGCTTTTATTTTAATTTAAATGAATTTTATGGATCGTACTCGAACTTGAAATTAGATTTACTTGTTGAACCTTGAAAGAAATTTTGAAATACGAATTTTGGGCCGGAGGCTCAATGTGACATCCGGATCGGGGTGTTACAGACATAATTTTTTGTATATTGAATATTATTTTTAAGGATAATTTGTAAAATATAAATTTTTAAGATTTAATAAGTATTTATGTTGAAGCAGGGAAAGTAGAACCCGATGAGATACTGAATGTTTTTTTTATCATAAAAAATGTAATTATGTTTAATATAATTTTTAATATAATATGATTTTTCAGATTCTTAACATTGTAAGTTTTTTTTTTAAATTAATTTTTTACTTTATTTTTTTTACCACATGGCAATGTCACATTGTGTGACACCAGTTTTCTTTTTAAACGATTTGAGTGTAAAAGGCTTTAAGTGATGGATAGAATCAAAATAGAAGGATCAAAATGAAAAAATAATAATAAAAGTATCAAAATGATAAATATCAAAATAAGTATTAAAGCATATTGTCATAACTGAGAAGAAACGAGATCATTAATTTTATATCGTAAAAGAAAAAAGGAAGTCTTCGGATAAATATAGGATTGTTAACGAACTGAACGTTCAGTGAATCGTTCATGAACTATTTGATGGGAAGTTCGTTTATGTTCGTTTATTTATTAAACGAACGAACATAAACAAAATTTTCTTTCGTTTAATTAAACGAACGAACACGAACAAAGGGCTCAATCGTTCATTTATGTTCGTGAACATACGGTAATCCGTTCGTTTATATTCGTTCATTTATGTTCATTTAAATTTATTCACATATGTTTAAGAGTGAGTATTAAATCAAGTCAAGTCGAGTCAAAAAATTTTGAGCTACTCGAGTTGAGAAGTCTTATTTTATAACTCGTTAAAAACTTGTTATAAGCTAGCTAGGGGTGTTTATTGTTCTGTTAAACCGAGCTAACCGATCGAATCAAATTGATTAGTCGGTTAAATTCGTTTACATTCGTTTATGTTTATTTATTTACATTCATTTATGTTCGTTTGTTTATCTTCATTTATATTCGTTTACGTTCGTTTAAATGATAAACGAACGAACATAAATGAACACGAACAAACTACAATCCTTAAAGAACGAACTTTAACAAAAATTTTGTGTTCGTTTATGTTCGTGTTCGTTCATTTGTTCGGTTAAGGTTAAACGAACGAACACGAACACACCCTCGTTCGTATTCGTTCGGTTCGTTTACAGCCCTAGATATATAAACGTTACACATCTTATCAAACTTATCTTTTAAGAAGAAAATAATGATCACGTAACAAGTGATATCAAAGTGATCCTTTGATTAACTAATTTTACATTGAATACTTATAAGTGGATAGACGGAATAAACAACAACTAATCGATCACTAAAATAAAATCTGTGGTAAAAATATCACAAGAAATTCTTTGAAAAAGAAAATAATACACCCGTGATAATATATAATAATAAATCACGTGGATCTAGTTGATTATTTATATGAAAATTATACTCATAGATACATATGGTAGACGGACGAACAAGTAACAAAAGAAGACACGAGAAATCTGTCTTTACGGACAAGACATGGTACCAGAAAGTTGGTATGAAATCCAATCCGGTCTCGATCTTTCTGGGCGAAAGGCAACAAAATAGAACCCCTAGTAGCCTATTATTATATTTTAGCCTCCTCTTGCCCAGTTGCTCTCATTGGATTAGACATGAATTGGATGCTCATCTAAAGCAAGAAGTAGCCATCTATGGAAACACTACTTTTCACGTGGAAACATCTAAACTTTTTGGACATGCCATGATGAAGTTTAGAAGTATGGGTCAAGAACGAAATCAGGATTTAAAGTTAGGATAATCCATAAATATTTGAAAGTAAGAATAAATTTATAATTTTTTTAAATTTAAATAAGAAAATAGGAACGATTGTTCCACTCCACCATACCATCCCTAGTGACCGGGTTTCTAAACAGATGACGGTTTTTGACAATAGCTAAAGGGGTCTTGGCACAAGTCCAAATCATCTGTCCCTTTCTCATGCCCCTATTTATGCCCCCACTTTAAATTAGAGGGTTTAGGGTATAGGATTTAGGGTTTTAGGTTAGGTATAGGGAATTAGAGGTAGGGTGTATTTTTTTAGGGTTAGAGTTTAGGGTTTAGGATATAAAAAATATGGGTTAGGATTTAAAAATTAATTTTTTAGTAAAATAACAAAGGAGACACAAATGAGGTCATGAGAAAGGGGCATAAGATTTTTGCTCTCTTGGTACTCCCAAAGTTTAAAAAAAAATATACCATACCTTTAATATATTTTTGAAATTTTAGTTAGGTCATCTCAAAATTTATAAAAATTGTTATAAAGTGTTAAAGTTTTTTAAATATTTTTAATTATCTCCTCAATTGGTTAAAAATTTTATTAAACTTTTTTAAAAAATGAAAATTTTAGTTAGACCCTTATATTTTAAAAAAATTATTAAGTCCCTCAAAAATTTAGAAATTTTTAGTTAAACCTCTAAAATTTTAAGAATTTTAATTAGGACTCCTCAATTCGAGATCCGCTACGGAGTAAAAGTAACTTTTTATTCTTTTAGGGGAGTAAATAAATCGAACTTCAACAAACATGGTTGTATTCATGTTCAATTGTTTATTTTTTAAAATGCTTGAGTTTGATTCGTTTAACGTTCACAAATATATTCATTTAATGTCCGTAAACATGTCATACTAACTTATTAAGGTTTGTGAATATGTTTATTTATATTTGTCAACATATTAATTTATGTATTCACTAACATGTTTGTTTATATGTTTACTAACATGTTCATTTAGTGTTTACGAACATATTCATTTATATGTTTAGAAATGTTAACTAATAAAGCAAAAATAAGTAAACCAAAACAAACTAAATAAAAAGATAAGAGGAATGGTGAAATTATGCCACTAGTCCTTGCCTTCTTCAATATTTAAAAAAAGGTAAACTAAATGAATGATCACTTAACTATGGTGGAGATTCTAATTTGACCATCAATCTTTCAATTTTATCAATCAAACTACGTCATTCATAGTCTAAGCAATCAAGACCGTTCATTTTTACATAACTACACAATAATTGCTCACCTACTAATTAAACGTAGAAAAGAGTAACCTTAAAAAAATAAGATGAACGATCTTTGATTAATTAGGACCACAGATGACGTGGTGAATAAAATTCACTTAATAATTTCTCTTAAAAAATACAATAAAGTGACAAGACAATTTAATCCCATAGTCGAAACATATAGCTTTTGTTGTATAAAATCTTCATGCAAACAAAAAGGCCACTTTTATTAAAACCACTATCATACATATGATCAAGTAAATCCTGAAATGCATGTCAACGACACTCCCCTCGAAGAGATCGACTTAAAAGATGAGTTCAACTTTCAATTTGTCATATAATAAACCCCTTAATGAGATTCAAAAGGGACTACGATCTTTGTTGATCCATGAGGTCAATCTTATGACCACCCACCCACCCACCCACACAATATCAAAACGTGCATCTACTTAACCTTTTGGACAAACATTCGCTCGAACGCTTACATCCTATCGAACATCGAATCCATGTCAAACGATATCGCCAAACACCGTCCTATGAACCGGCCTTACTCGTGTATACTACAGCCTGCATCGGATGACAATATCTGTGGTAGCAGTCTATTCTCTTAGGCAATGCTAACTCCTTCAACAGCAAGTACGAGCAATGGTATCAACTCATCCGTCGTGTAATTCTTATAGTATCTTTTGTAGAGACGGAGTTAAGATCAAACGTTGGGAGAAGCAATGTTTTGTTAAGCTTTTAAATTTAAAAATTAGAAAAGGTAAAAACCCTTATATATTTTACTACTTAAACTAATAGAGACTTTAAATGTAATTATACTAAAGAAATTTGGGAGGCACAATGACCCCTCCCACCTTATATGTAACTCCATCCCTGATCCTTTGTTGCCACCATTGTCATGCCACTGCCACCAAGGTAGCATCCTGCGGTTAGATATTTGAGATAATTGAATTCCAGAAATACATAAATTATTGGATGATTGGAACTGATTTCTTGTTTTAAAATTAGTTTTCTTCTTGACCATCTTAAGAGTTGTTGACATTTTTCCCTTAAATTTTTTATTTACTCATTCTCTTGTATAAATTGAGATATATTAAAGTTTTTAATATTGAAATTTAAATAAATTAATATCTTTTAAATAATTAGATAATAATAATAAATTAAATTAAAATTAAGACCAAATTAATATAATATCCAAGTAACATAGATCAAATGTGTAACTATATAATTCTTTGTTAGTTGTCATGTTACCTTCTTCGTTAGGTTTTACCGATAAGTGACTTAATTGATATTATTTAAATAATTGAATGGTTTGATTGATAAAATTGAAAGATTGATGTTCAAATTAGAATCTCCACCATAGTTAAGTGATCATTCATTTAGTTTACCTTTTTTTAAATATTGAAGAAGGCAAGGACTAGTGGCATAATTTCACCATTCCTCTTATCTTTTTATTTAGTTTGTTTTGGTTCATCCAATAATCTTTCCTTTATTGGTGTTTCATTTTAAAATAGTGAGTTTAGGATTTAAGGTTCAAGGTTAGGGATAATGGTTAAGGTTTAAAGAATTAGGGGTAGGGTGTACTTTTAAGGTGTAGGGTTAGGTCTATGATGTGGAAATTAGGGTTAACTTTTTTATAAATTTTATAAAATACATAGAAAGAGGCATGATTAAGGGACATGATTTTTGTTTACTACTAAAACTCAGTAAAGAAAGAACAAAAACCTTATGTCTCATTCTATACCCCAATTAAAAATTAAAATCTTAAACCCTAAAAATAAACCCTATTCCTAATTTCATAAACTCTAACCTTAAATTATAAACTCTAACCTTAAGTCCTAAACCCTAAAAATAAACCCTAACATTAAACTACGGACCCTAACCTTAAACCCTAAACTCTAACCTTAAGTCCTAAACCCTAAAAATAAACCTTAACATTAAATTACGGACCTTAACCTTAAACCCTAAACTCTAACCTTAAGTCTTAAACCCTATCCCCAATTTCATAAACCCTAACATTAAACCATAAACCCAAACTTTAAATTTTAAACCCTAAACTTAAAATTTTAAATAAAAGTACAAAATAAAATAAAAAAATAAACTATTTACGTTCATAAAAAAACAAAAAATACAGACAAAACGAAAATATCTAAAAAAAAAAATACTCATCACATGAAAGGAGAAGAATCTAGTGTCTCGCCTTCTCAAAATTTCAAAAGTATCCCCCTGTTTTCCTCTGCTCAAAGCTTCAAACATTTTTTAAATCTCAAGATTCTCTCTCTCAAGCTTTTGTCGAGCAATGTGTATACAAATGGAAGACCAAAGCAAATACTTCAATATTTAATACTAATTTATACTAATTTAAAAAGTTTTATACTAATTTATAATCGTTGTATGAGTAAAATAGATGATATTTTGCAGATCACATTTTTCGATACTTTTTGCAAATAATACTATTCCTCTTATATTTGCCAAGAAATTGTATGATTATCTTCTCAAACATTTGTTAAATAAAATTAAAATCAACTCGGTTTCATTTCAATGAAAATTCTTTGGATTTTACAACAAATTTAGTAGGTCGTCAATGGTACATGATAAAGAAAAAAAATACGAATAATATGTAAAAGATTTGATACCTTCCGTTACGTAATGATTTTCGAAACCAATAACGAGTATTTTGGTATAAGTTTCGACCGCCCGATGTAATAATCATAACTATCAGTGACAAAACTAAATGAGTGGGAGAGACAATCTTTTGAATTTTATTTTAATGAAAATTCTTTAAATTTTACATTATAAATTTAATAGGTCACCAATGGTACGATATTAATAAAAAAGAAGTACGAGTAATATGTAAAAGATTTGATGCTTCCGTTGAATAATGAAATTCGAAATAATAACGAACACTTTAAAATATGTCTCGATCGTCTACTATATTAATTATGATTATTAGTGACGAAATTAAATGAGGTGGAAGGGACAATCTCTCCGCCCATCACTTAATACATGCAAGTCATTAACAAACTTGTAGCACCGAAGAAAAGTGAATACAGCATCGCTCCTGTACCAGTTCCGCCAGCCGAGGCTTTGTTATTCAACGCTGGTGACACACCGTTAATCGTGACAGGCGGAGACTGATCTGGTTCACCGGGAGGCTCTACATAGGGAGGAGGAGGAGGTTGTTTAAGGCTGGGAGGCAACCCATTACCGTGACGGACGAGGATCTCGAATGCCATCCCACGCTGGCATTGAACACCATCTTCACCATTGGAGAAGTAGTAGTTTACGCCCACAATAGTCAACGGCACCGCGATGGTCAACGACTTGTCAAACTCTGGACTTCCTCCGCCGTATTGGAAGGTATCGGAGTCTAAAGCGTCGTCCATTGTACAACTCTGATACGTCGTCTCATTGTATGACTGGATCACCGTTTGATTTGTACTGGTCCTGAATACTAAGTAAAATTTGAAGTAAAAGAAAAATCCAATGAGAAAGAAAGGATTCAAGCTTTGGATTCTTACTGAGATAGTCGCCGAGACTGAACGTTTGGTTAGCGGCCCAAGACGTGTAATTAGTGGCGGATGTGTTAGTTTTGGAATGAAAGAACCAGCCGGCGTCCCCGCCAACGGTGTGGTTGGTGTAAGCGGTTGCTACATTGGCGGTGGCGAAGAGGAGGCCGAGCAGCGTTTGATTGAGTCTGGTGTTGCAAGCCATGATTAGGTTTGAATGTGAATTTTCGCGTTTGATTTGATTATTTAATCATAGCTTTGAGATCTGGGCTTCTAAGTAGGTGAAATAAAATATGAAGGAAACGGTAATGGAAGGAACGTGTAAGCCGCATGGGAAGAAGAAAAAATATTAAATATATTTTATTTATCACGTTATTAGATAAAATTATAAATAACGTGATAAATCGAGATTATATAATAATTTCTTACAAAGAAATATGTTTTTTTTATATTACAAAGTTTGAATTTTTTCTATCTAGTTAAATATTTATTTTATATAAATATTTCGATAACTATAAATTTATACAACAGAAACGTAAATGATCATAACGTTCATTTCTGAAATTGATGAATAAAAGTATACATTTATCAACCGTAAGTGACCATTTTAATAATTAGGTATTTTAATTCAATAAATAACTAAACTAAAAAATAAATTTCATAACTATTGTTTAGATTTTTATTCTTACTTGAAGTTCCTTTATGTTATAATATTTTAATTATTAAAATAGTTAACATATTTTAATTTATTAACAATTTAAATATCAATATTTATATTAATTCCGTAAGATAAAAATAGATCGTAACACCCCACTTAGTAATACAACTTATTAGTGGCGGACCTCGAAATAAGAGATTAAGAGAGTAAACTTAAATCTTTAAATAAATTAAAGGCTTAAACTAAAATTTTTAAACCCTTTAAGAGTTTAATTAAAAATTTTAACAATTTTAAAAGATTTAATAAGAATTTTAAAATATTATTAAAAAGATTTAAATAAAATTATTTAAAATTTTAAAATTAATACTCTATAATTTTTTAAAAATCTTAAGGGGGAGAAATTATATCATGGGTCAGTGCCACCACGTCATCCATGAGACCGACCAATGATAATCATCCACCTCATTATTTTTTGATTTTTAAAGTGAAGATTCACCTAGAAAAAAATATGACATGAAAAAGTTGATGAAGTGGGTAGTTATCATTGGTCGGTCCCATGGACACGTGGTGGGACTGACCCATGATATAATTTTTCCTTAAGGGGGTAAATAAAAATAATTAAAATTTCAAGACCCACTAAATTTTTTAGGGGTGATTGTTAGGGGTGTTAAAAAAATATGCGATCGAAACTATTCGATTCTAGAGATGAGCAAAACTCTATTCGGGGAAATTAAAACTTTTGACTTGATTCGAGGAGTAAAAATTTGACTCGTTCTAATTTGACTCGAAATTATATAAACTCAAATTGACTCAAAAAAATCAAATAAAGTTTGAGTCGTAAAATATAAACTCAAATAACTCTATTTTTTAATAATTAGTATATTGATTTTTAAGTTCGAATCGAGTCTCTTAATTTTTTTTTTTACATATACCAATAAAAATATGAAGAAATATAGAAAACATAAAAAATATGATAATATATATATGTATATCTTATATGATTAAGAAAAATTATTTAAATTATAATCAAACTATATTATAACATGAAAAAAATTAAAATCAAATTTATATAAGAATTCGAAAAATAGAATTAAAAAATTTTAAATAAAGTTTGAGTTTTAAAATATCAGAGTATGTTTTTTTTTGACTTGTTTCAAATTGGTCAAACGTTCATCCTTATTTGACCTGTATACTCAATTAAAAATTAACAAATATTTTATAAAAAAATCAAATTTTTAGATCGAATATTCGACCTATTATATTTTTTTATTAATCTTGTCGAGAACAAGTCACAAAATACTCCTTAATTGTGTACCCGACTACCCAATATCCAATTTATCATTTTTACGGTTTACACAGTACTGGACTGCTACTACTAATATTTGATTATTTGTGTTGGTCTCATGGATGACGTGGTGAAACTTACTCATGATATAGTTTTTTTCGCACATTATTTATAATCTCGACTAATCAAATTTACTCATTTCATACAATAAATAAAGGGTAAGCAAATCTCAAAAGTGAAAATTTTTATTTGACTTGATTCGATTAAAAATTAAATAAAATTTAAATTGTAAATTAAAATTTGAATAATTATTTTTTTTAATAATTACTAAATTAATTTTTATGCTTGAGTTAATATACGTACGTGATCGAACTGTAAAGCTTAATGATTTGAAATTAAACTTAACCTTGGCGATCCGTCCGTGCATTATTATTGGGCCTGACACTATCCTATCATCAACAATATCATGGTTATAAATACTTATACAGCCGTATATATCAAATAAGGATGATAATGGATCGAATTTAGATTAAATTTTATAAAATTTAAGTTTAATATAATTAATAATCGGATTTTTAATAGAATCTAAATTCAAATTCATTTACATAAATTCAAATCCAGTACAATAAAATATCTAAAATCTAAATTCAAATCCGAAAGTCCAAATCCAATTAAAATTTTAAAGTAAGAACTAAACATATATCTTTAAATAAAAAAATAATTTTTATCAAATAAATATATTTAAGTTTATAACACAAATAAATCTCAACAAATATTAAAATTCAATATAAAATAAATTAAAGTAACAACTCAAACTGCGATTAAAAAATTCAAGAATAATTAAACTATCCTTACATAAACTACTATTATCTTACTAGTCTATTAACATATTTATTTCTTACATCACAATTATAAAATGTATAATAAATATTATAATTTAAATAGATAAATTGAAAATATAATCAAAACGTTCAACTATTAGCATTGTACGTAGAGAAAGAATTTATAACGATCAAGCTTTAATTGTTCTATTAAAACTTAATAAAAACCTATAAAATAAGAGAAAAACATAAATAGAATTATAGAAAATATTATCATCTAAAATATTAACCCTATATAAACTTAATCAGGATTTTAATATATCTATATTTTTAAATCTAAGAATTTTAAATATTTTTATTCATATTTATATATGGATCGGATTCATACCAGATATGATTTTAATTGTATTCGGATCAGATAATAATATTCAGTCCACCTCCTATTAGGAATCGAAATTTTTTTGGATTCAGATTTTTTTAAATCAGATTTGGATCAAATTCAAACTATATTGTTATCTCTACTTAAAAAAATAATTTTTTAGTATTTTTAAATTTCATAATATTTAATAAATTGTAATAAAAATATTTTTAATTTTTAATATTTAAGGGTTAATGAAATTTGTAAAAATTTAAGGAAGAAAAATTATATTTGGATATGCTAAATATTGTTCAATGTTTTCGGTGACCTCACCAACATTTTGATTGATTAAGAAAAAAAGGAGAAATATTATCTTACGTTTTGTTAAAAGAAATCTATCTAATTTATTAATAGGGATTATTGATTCCGTTTACGTAAGTTTTGGGTTCGAAACGTTATATATATAAAAAATTTCTTTTAAAAAAAATTACTTATCAAAACTAATTAAATTACTTATCAAAACTAATTAAACGACGTACGTCGATCCGGATTAAAAAATATTCATTATTGAGAAATTCGGGAAAATTTTCCATATTTATAACAAGTTTTGAAATTTTTCTAACGCTTTCAATAATCACATTGACATTTCTCGTAACTACATTTAACAAATGACGTAAAGATAAAAATAAATCATTTTATATTTATTTAATTCATATTCAAAAATAAAAATATGAATAATTTTTAAATTATTCTATAATTTTGCAGCCAAATAAGTTTTTTATATTTTTCAAAACAAAAAAAATAAAAACGATTTATATTTTCTATAACTAAATCGAAACTTATTTTTTCAAATCTCCTCAATCACATATCTTCTCAATGTAGAAAGATGATTTCTCGATTAATTTGGATTTTACGACATAATAAAAATTATTTACCCTTTTTTAGTACCTTATTTATGTTTTTATATTAAAAAATAATATTAAAATTTTAAAAATTAGGATGTAATATATTTCTTAGTATTTAGTATTTATGATTTAAAATTTAGAGTTAATGATTAAATTTTAATTTTTTGGACACCGAAAACGAACTTATTACTTCTTTATTTACGACATTCGAATTATCTTTATATCAAATCTATATTACTTATCCTAATTTATGTCCCAATTCACCATCAAGACTCCATTTTCCAAAAAATTATTAAGTGACCCTTGTTCACCACGTCATCCATGGTCCCAATTAATCAGAACCGTTGATCTTAATTTTTTTCAAAGTGAATCATCACTTCTTTCCTACATGGACTTAGTAAGTGGGTAGTTATTAGACGGTTATTTAAAGATCAACAGTCTTAATTGTTTGGATCATAAATAACGTGATAAACATGTTCGCCTAATAATCTCTCCCATTTTCCTTTTGAATTAATTCACTCCGTTTTATACGACCATTTTCCATATTGAACTTCAAAGCCTACTAAACCTCTACACGTCTCAAACTGATGTATTTATTTTATTTCAAAGTTGGTCCATATAAGTTTTAACTTCCAGACCAGAGTCTCGTTTTGTTTGCTGTCTCTTCGGATGTCGTAATGTAACCAACAAAGCACACCACCTGGCAATGCCACAGAAAACTGCAGTTCGTAATCAACAAGGATATCGAGATTTGTATGTCCAACAGGCTTGCTGATTTGTTTCTCCAACTCTTGTTTTGTTCCGACACGTTGAAACGACTCCCGATCACGACATCACCACTTTGACGATCATCACACAAAAACAAAGAACATGCAGCTCAGGTACATAAATTCCAAACACTTGTCTTTGTTTAATTCCAGTTTATGACAGATTTCGAAAAAAAAATGTTTTACGTTCATTTCAGGTATTTTTGTTTATGTCATAATGCATTTCAGTTGTTCTCGGTATTTTTTTTGTTCCGACACATTCATATTGTATTATATTATATAAATTCGAATATTAATATTTGTATAAAAAATATAATAATTATCTATTTTTGATCAAGTAATATGATATTTACATTCTCAAAATAAATGTTAGCGTTGGAACCCATACAAGATGATAAACTTCTTCAATCACTTGAACAATTAGTAATGAAAATAGACGACGAGTATAAAATCGAATTGATCGAATTATATAAGATAAAATTCAAGTCTATCAGTTTATTAGGATGTCTCACCTACATACATCACTTAACTTTTACTTGGCACCTATCGTAATGATGAACTATTTCACTGTTGTCTTCTCTTGAATTTACAAAATTTATATCACTCGATCCCCACGAAAACAAAGTACTAATACCTCTCGATTTAATAAAAAGAAATAACTATTTTACACTAATACGATTATTTTTTTTTTAAAATAAGTAATTAATATTAATTGAATCTAATTTGAATATAAAATATATTTTAGATATTAACATTATATATGAGCATAACTATTATAAATTTATAATAAATTTAAGAATAAACTATAAATATGTGATCATTAAATTTTTAGTGTATTTTTATTTTGATTATTATATTTTTAAAATTTATGATATAATCATCAAATTTTTAGGACGCTTTTAATATGGTCCATTCCGTTAAAAACCGATGATGTGGCATCGGTTTTCCTTAACTTCTATTTTCATCACTAGAATTTTAAAATTTTCAATTTAATAACTCAACTTATGAATCCTTTGTATTTTGATCAATTTCTTAAAATTATAAACTAAAACCGAATCAAAATAATTCATTAAAGATAATCTACCCCGTAATCAGATTTGATTAATCCTTAAAATTATTTTGATTAACTTATAAATTTGGATTATTCAATCCTCGATTTTCTATTGGGCAGTTAACCAAAATATTTTATTCAGATAATGATTTTTTTTTTTACTTTGTTCATTAAAATGTCAAATATAATAATATAATAAATTTAATATTATTCGATTGCGATAAGTATAAAAACAATTAAAATTACTAGGCTATAAGATATTTTAATACATAAAATGTATAAAACGGCAATTATAAAAATATTCCAAATCAAAGTTGGCAAACGAAATGCTGCAGAATATCCAATACATTCAACATTACATTCCCTACAATGACCCTTGGCAATTATATGACAATGCAGAAAATGAAAATAATAACATGTAGTAATTAAGCTGATAGGTTTTTTTAAATCAAACTACGATGTATACAAATAATATATGTTCTAGAATATACTGATGGGCGATGGTTCGTATTTTTACCGAGAGCTCCTACTTTCAGACGTGCTCAAAAGTTCCTCCAAGTATTCGGATCCTAAATCTTCCAACACCACAACTTCGTTCTTCGTCTGCAACTGCAACGACTGGTTCTTTTTATTTCTCTTGCTCATCGATTTCCTTTGCAAATAATTCATCTGCTTTAGTTCCATGGCTGGTGAGGCACCTTCCCGGCAATAGTAATTCATGTTTCGAAGCGATTCTCGAACTCTTTCGATGGGAAAATTGAGCACTGCTTGTGGCCCCTGTGTCGATAAGGCTGCCTGATCATAAGCTAAAGCAGCTGCCTCTGCACTGTCGAACGTTCCGAGCCAAACACGAATGCCATGCCTCGTTGAATCCCTTATCTCCGCCGCGTATTTCCCCCATGGTCGCTTTCTAACACCTCTGTATGATGTTTCCTGCTTTGGGTGATCTTTTCCTTCTCGTTTCATGGCTCTGGAACTGGAAATTACTCCTACTTGTTCATGGAATGATCCATAGGAAGCAGACTCTGATGATTCTCTTGAGCCATGGTTATGGGAAAGAGAAAGGCTGCGGTGGGGAGGCAAATCTTTGGGGTTTAGGATGTTAAATGAAGGGAAATCTTGGTCGAGTGAAAGCTCTTTATTTAATGAGAAACAGTCAAGCAAACCTTGTGGAGATTCTAGTAAGATGTCCGAATTTAGGCACTCAAGGAAGGATGGATCCATAATTACAAGGGACAAGCTCAACTACTTTTTGCCTGCTTTATGAAATATAAGTTGCTTTAGTTCAGCTTTGTATTTGTATATTTTTGGCTTTAAGGGTTCAATAAGCCCTTAAATTTTTGTAAAAAAATCAATTAAATCCTTAATTTTTTTTTACACCCAATAAAGCCCTCAAACTCACTAAAAAATTAATTTAGCCCTTAAACTATTACAAAAAATCAATTAAGCCCTTAAACTTTTATTGCATTCAATTAAACCCCCAAACTCAAGAAAAAAAATTAATTTGGCCCTTTGATCAACTATGACCATTAACTTTAACGTTTTTTTTTTAATTTAACGCTTGTTGCGATAAGATAATGTCACTTATCATTTTTAAGAAATTTTAAATTTTAAAAAGATATAAAAAAATCTAAAAAACTCTTGAAAAATTTAAATTATTTTAAAATATAAAAATATTTTTTATAATTGTAAAGTAATGTTTATATTTTTATTTTAAATTTTTAAAAAAAATATTATTTATTATTTTAAATTAAATTTCAAAATTATTTTTATATTTTAAAAAAAAATCATGATTTTTATATAATTTTAAAAAATAAATTTAAAAATTCCTATAAACGAAAAAGTAGTGTAATTTTGCTGCAACACGTGTTAAAAAATTTTAAAAAAATTAAAGTTAACAATTAAAGTTGGTAAAAGGGTCAAATTGATTTTTTTTCTTGAGTTTGAGGGTTTAATTGGGTGTTAAAAAAGTTTAAGGGCTGAATTGATTTTTTTTTTGAGTTTGAGGGCTTATTTGAGTATAAAAAAAATTAAGGGTTTAATTGATTTTTTTACAAAAGTTTAAGGGCTTATTAGACCCTTAAACCTATATTTTTTTTATAGAAAGCACAAATGACACGTTAAGACTCTTGTTGTTTGCTTGTGTATATTAAGTTGAGTTATATTGGTTAATTTTGTATCTGGGTTATATTAAGTCGAGTTATATTGATTATTTACCCGCTTAATTTTGTATCTGGGTTCACGAGGATGACATGAAGATATCATATGATATTTTATTGGTGTAAAATTTAAAAAAAATAAAAAATATATATTTTTTAAAATTTTAAATATTTTTAATTAATCGGATGATGTAACGTGGTATTTTGTTGATGTGACATCATTCGATTGATTAAAATTATTTATTTTTTAAAAATAATTATTAATATATTTAAAAAATATTCTAAATTTTTTAAATATTTCTTAAATAGATCCCAAGTTTCTAAACTCTCGGATTCAATCACTTCTAAAATAATTGGAAAAACATTATTCTCATCATCTTGCGAGATGATAATTAACAGCACATGATAGTATTTACATACAATTAAGTATCATCTAGTTGGATCATACGGTTTTAATAAAGAAATCATTCAATACAAGGTTTAACGCCCAAAAGAGTCGATGAAAAAATTTTACCCCTCAAGAAATTGGCCTTATTAGTCGTAAGCATTCTTTGTTGATACCTACTATAGTGTATGTGATAAAAATCCGTCATTTCTAATAATAATGACAATAACTCATTATAGGAATTATCATAATCATCATACATCAAGTTCATTGTCTTATCCCTTGCATGTTATCTTTTTTTGTATTTTATTTGATATCCAAATTGTTGTACGATGGTTGCTCGAATCCTTGAAACTAGAGGTGATAATGAGCCTGACCGGCTCGCAAACTACTAAGTCAAAGCTCGACTTGGGTTCGGCTCAAGACCTTAACGAGTCGAGCCGAGCCTACCCATGCTCGGCTTGAAAAACTCATGAACAGGCTCGAAATATATAACCCCTTAATTTTAACTTAAAAAGTACGGTAGGTTAAAATTGTTGTTTTTAAAACTTTTATGTCAAGAAATTTTAAAAAGTGATACAAAACCAATTTGTAAACCAAAAGATAAAAACATAATTAAAAAGTAAATATTCTAATTTAAAAATGGTAAAACAGTTTTATGCATGAGGTTTTAAAACATCTTAGATCCCTGATAATTCCAAAATAACTAAAACAAAAATGGTTGTAAATAACGTACTGAAAGAAAATGTTGTCCGGTAGAGATCTCCAAGTACCAACTCTTAGGGTCAGATATCTAGAAAAAAAATAATCTAAAAGAATAAGCTATAAAGCCCAGTGTGCCTCTAAAGTGCAGTAAAAAAAAATCATAATATCCCTCAAATCACAATCACAATTATAATATAACTTTCATATTAAATAAACACAAAGAGTGATGAATGCAATATCACAGAAAATGCAATATCACAGAGAATGCAGTCCCATACTCCGAACGCCAAACACAGTGGTGGCAAAGTCAACCGATCACAGTGGAGGTAGTTCCCCAGAACCCCTCACCCCTTATTTCGCCAAAACACAGTGTGGTAAAACTACCTTCCTCCGTACAATCCATCCCATGCACATGTAATGCAATAAATGCCAATGATCTCATGTCACAACACAGATATCCGTATAGTATACGAATCACACAATTCAATAAATCTGATCTCACTCTCATAGTGTAACACAATATTCACAATATCATATAGTATGTCGATATACCGTAAAGTCTCAATAACGGATAAGTATAATACACAGAAAATCTAGCACATGAAGAGAACGCACGTTTAAATTCATTTTACAATAGCACAAGAAGAAACACACATTTAACACAAGAGGAAAACACACATTTATATTCAATTAACAATAGCACGTGGAAACTCACTTAATTAACACAAAAAAAAGAACACGCATTTAGCACAAAAAGAAAAGACACATTTGAATTTATTCGATAATAACACATAAAAAAATATATATTTAGCACAAGAAGAAACAAGTCGAATTTAGGAAGTTAACGTTAAAAGCTTTAAACTCAAAACTAATTAAATTTATATTATTTTATAATAGCTGTAAAATATTTAAATTCTTAATAAATCATCACATCCGAAGGTTAAAATTCTAACTAAGAATTGATAATTTAAGAATAGTTAAATTTCTCAAAATACATTATCTCATAAACTTATTGAATTAATATTATAATTTGATGGTTCAAATTAAATATCT
Organism: Abelmoschus esculentus; assembly: GCA_035048815.1. NCBI lineage: Eukaryota > Viridiplantae > Streptophyta > Magnoliopsida > Malvales > Malvaceae > Abelmoschus > Abelmoschus esculentus. Next base: position 4,746,282 of record JAUCBN010000038.1, read on the forward strand.
GAATAAAAAAAATATTTATGTATACTGAAAATAATCTTAATTCCCAAATGCATCAAAGTTTCCAGAATAATAAAAATAATTTGAAAAATCTAATAGTTTGTTTTATATTAAATAAAAAAAACAGATAAAATATGAGATTCTTCAGGTACCATATTGCCAAAAATCCAAAGATTTATAAGAGGAAACTAAGATGGAGTAACCCTAAAGAACTTATCGTATCTTAAAGATGAAGATAAAAACAATAAAACAAAGTTTATAAAATTATTTCTCAAGAGTAATATTTTAGAAAAAACAATACAAAAATATGATTTACACACAATACAAATCATAACTACGTATTTAAATCTTAGTTTAATCCGAAATCTTAATTTATCCAAAACCACAAATTCACATGATTTAAAATCATAATTACTCGCAAAAGTGTGAGTTTTCAAACACAAATACACAATCAAAGTCACAATACAAAAATTAAACATGACAGCAAAACACGAATATTTTTCAAAGCATATCACAGGAAAGTATATTTAAAAAAAATATATAGCACTAGTAAGAGAACACACATATATATTCATTTAAACACATGAAAACACACATATTTAACGTGAGAAAGACACACACATTTAGCACAAAAAGAAAACACATATTTAGCACAAGAAGAGATAGGTTGAACCTAAAAAGTTAACATTAAAAACTTTATCCTCAAAACTAATTTAATTTATATTATTTTATAGTAACTTTAAAATATTTAAATACATAATAATTCGTTAAAACCCAAAATTAAAATTATAATTAAGAATTGATGACTTGAAAAGAGTTAAAATTCTCCAAATACATTATCTCAAAACTCATTAAAATAATATTATATTCAGATGATTCAAATAAAATATTCGAATATAAGAAAAATATTTATATATACTGAAATAACCATAATTCTCAAATGCATCAAAGTTTCTAATAATAATAATAATGACTAAAAGTTAGTTTTATATTAAATAATAAAATAACTAGATAAAATATGAGATTCTTTAGGTATTGAATTGCTTAAAGCCCACAGATTTGTAAGAGAAAACTAAGATAAAGTAACCTAAAGAACTTAGCATATCACAAAGAGGTATATAAAAAAAAACATGATTTATAAAATTATTTTTCAAGAGTAATATTTTAGAAAAACAATGCAAAACAAGATATACGCAAAACACAAATCACAACTACATACTTAAATCCTAGTTCAATCCAAAATCATAATTTATCCGAAAATACAAATTCACAAGATTTAAAATCATAATTACTCACAAAAGTGTAGGATTTCAAAATCCAAAAGTTTTATATATTTCTAAAATCACAATATTAAACATGTCACAGAAAAATATATATTTTAGATAAACACATCTAGCACCAGTAAAAGAATACACCTTAGCCAAAGCGACTCAAATTATTGCATAACATAGTTTTGATCTCGGACAGAAATAAAGAGTGAGAACAAAGTGTTTAGAGAATCTTGATGGAGGAAAAATAATGTAGTGATTTCTCTTAGATCACAATATGTATTTATAGTGAGAAAAATAACTGAGCTTAAGTAGAATTAAAATTCTATTAGATCATATTATAAATATAATAATAATAAAAAATAAGATTGTATAATTTTAAATGAGCTTTTTATCTTTATCTGAGACTTTATATAATATATATAATATTAAACAAAAAGTTTTGATAAAATAATAATTAAATAAAATAATATTTTTAATAAAAAGATTGATTGTAGAAAAAATAATTAATCTCAGTTTAAAAGCAAATTAGTTATCCAAAAAGTCATCTAATTTTAAAACATCACTTTAACTTTTAATCTTTAAATTCACATTTAAACTTTCAAAACTTTATAATCTTATCTCAAAAATTTTCCCTTAAATATAGAAAATCAATTTAAAACCTTAAAAAAATTAGGGTTTCAGAAATTGGGAATCTAAAAAGAGTTTTTAATTAGGGATTTTAAAATTAGGGTTTTTAAAATTAAATATAATTTTTGGGGTATTACAACTCTACCACCCTTAAAAAAAATTTTGTCCTCAAAATTTTTCAGACTTAACGGTAGATTTTCAAAAGCACAATTGTTTAGAGAAAAACTAAAAGAGCACATAGGTTCAGGCAACAATTGACAACAAAAGGTTCTCAGAAAAGCTTTAATCTTAAATTCATAGGAATAGGTACAATTATGATATTTTACTCGATAACTAAAGTTTGGGTTCTTAAGCAGGACTTGTGTTAAGACTTATAAAGGTTACTCAAAAAAACATGACTCAAAGATTCACATGGTTCAAAGTCATCACTTTCAAGGTTACAAAGAAAGAAATTCTATATCATGAGTAGTAAGCACAAACTAATGGATACACAATCTTGCTAGATCTGAATCTATATAAAACATACACAAATCAAAAACTCATGCAAGGTGACATAATAATTTATTTACTAGAGATGATAATATAAAGTAGTGTGTAAATAAATAACAAACCTAAAGTAAGATTTAGTACTGGAGTCTCAGATTTAAAACACATGAATAATTTTTTTTCCAAAACATCCCATATCCCAAAAATATTTAATGCATGCATATTTTTCAAAAATTTATAAAATACTTGTAATGGACATCACAGTCCGAGTGTTGAACACGGCTCTGATACCAAAAATGTAACCCCTTAATTTTAACTTAAAGAGTACGGTAGGTTAAAATTGTTGTTTTTAAAACTTTTATGTCAAGAAATTTTAAAAAGTGATACAAAACCAATTTGTAAACCAAAAGATAAAAACATAATTAAAAAGTAAATATTTTAATTTAAAAATGGTAAAATAGTTTTATGCATGAGGTTTTAAAACATCTTAGATCCCTGATAATCCCAAAATAACTAAAACAAAAATGGTTGTAAATAACATACTGAAAGAAAATATTGTCCGGTAGAGATCTCCAAGTATCAACTCTTAGGGTCAGATATCTGTAAAAAAATAATCTAAAAGAATAAGCTATAAAGCCCAGTGTGCCTCTAAAGTGCAGTAAAAAAAATCACAATATCACTCAAATCACAATCACAATTATAATATAACTTTTATATTAAATAAACACAAAGAGTGATGAATGCAATATCACAGAAAATGCAATATCACAGAGAATGCAGTCCCATACTCCAAACGCCAAATACAATGGTGGCAAAGCCAACCGATCACAGTGGAGGTAGTTCCCCAGAACCCCTCACCCCTTATTTCGCCAAAACACAGTGTGGTAAAACCACCTTCCTCCATACAATCCATCCCATGCACATGTAATGCAATAAATGCCAATGATCTCATGTCACAACACAGATATCCGTATAGCATACGAATCACACAATTCAATAAATCTGATCTCACTCTCATAGTGTAACACAATATTCACAATATCATATAGTATGTCGATATACCGTAAAGTCTCAATAACGGATAAGTATAATACACAGAAAATCTAGCACATGAAGAGAACGCACATTTAAATTCATTTTACAATAGCACAAGAAGAAACACACATTTAACACAAGAGGAAAACACACATTTATATTCAATTAACAATAGCACGTGGAAACTCACTTATTTAACACAAAAAAAGAACACGCATTTAGCACAAGAAGAAAAGACACATTTGAATTTATTCGATAATAACACATAAAAAAATATATATTTAGCACAAGAAGAAACAAGTCGAATTTAGGAAGTTAACGTTAAAAGCTTTAAACTCAAAACTAATTAAATTTATATTATTTTATAATAGCTGTAAAATATTTAAATTCTTAATAAATCATCACATCCGAAGGTTAAAATTCTAACTAAGAATTGATAATTTAAGAATAGTTAAATTTCTCAAAATACATTATCTCATAAACTTATTGAATTAATATTATAATTTGATGGTTCAAATTAAATATCTGAATAAAAAAAATATTTATGTATACTGAAAATAATCTTAATTCCCAAATGCATCAAAGTTTTCAGAATAATAATAATAATTTGAAAAATCTAATAGTTTGTTTTATATTAAATAAAAAAACAGATGAAATATGAGATTCTTCAGGTACCATATTGCCAAAAATCCAAAGATTTATAAGAGGAAACTAAGATGGAGTAACCGTAAAGAACTTATCGTATCTTAAAGATGAAGATAAAAACAATAAAACAAAGTTTATAAAATTATTTATCAAGAGTAATATTTTAGAAAAAACAATGCAAAAACATGATGTATACACAACATAAATCACAATTACGTATTTAAATCTTAGTTTAATCTGAAATCTTAATTTATCCAAAATCACAAATTCACATGATTTAAAATCATAATTACTCGCAAAAGTGTGAGTTTTCAAACACAAATACACAATCAAAGTCACAATACAAAAATTAAACATGACAGCAAAACACGAATATTTTTCAAAGCATATCACAGGAAAGTATATTTAAAAAAAACATATAGCACTAGTAAGATAACACACATATATATTCATTTAAGCACATGAAAACACACATATTTAACGTGAGAAAGGCACACACATTTAGCACAAAAAGAAAACACATATTTAGCACAAGAAGAGATAGGTTGAACCTAAAAAGTTAGCATTAAAAACTTTACCCTCAAAACTAATTTAATTTATATTATTTTATAGTAACTTTAAAATATTTAAATACATAATAATTCGTTAAAACCCAAAATTAAAATTATAATTAAGAATTGATGACTTGAAAAGAGTTAAAATTCTCCAAATACATTATCTCAAAATTCATTAAAATAATATTATATTCAGATGGTTCAAATAAAATATTCGAATATAAGAAAAATATTTATATATACTGAAATAACCATAATTCTCAAATGCATCAAAGTTTCTAATAATAATAATAATGACCAAAAGTTAATTTTATATTAAATAATAAAATAACTAGATAAAATATGAAATTCTTTAGGTATTGAATTGCTTAAAGCCCACAGATTTGTAAGAGAAAACTAAGATAAAGTAACCTAAAGAACTTAGCATATCACAAAGAGGTATATAAAAAAAACATGATTTATAAAATTATTTTTCAAGAGTAATATTTTAGAAAAACAATGCAAAACAAGATGTACGCAAAACACAAATCACAACTACATACTTAAATTCTAGTTCAATCCAAAATCATAATTTATCCGAAAATACAAATTCACAAGATTTAAAATCATAATTACTCACAAAAGTGTAGGATTTCAAAATCCAAAAGTTTTATATATTTCTAAAATCACAATATTAAACATGTCACAGAAAAATATATATTTTAGATAAACACATCTAGCACCAGTAAGAGAACACACCTTAGCCAAAGCGACTCAAATTATTGCATAACATAGTTTTGATCTCGGACAGAAATAAAGAGTGAGAACAAAGTTTTTAGAGAATCTTGATGGAGGAAAAATAATGTAGTGATTTCTCTTAGATCACAATATGTATTTATAGTGAGAAAAATAACTGAGCTTAAGTAGAATTAAAATTCTATTTGATCATATTATAAATATAATAATAATAAAAAATAAGATTGTATAATTTTAAATGAGCTTCTTATCTTTATCTGAGACTTTATATAATATATAATATTAAAGAAAAAGTTTTGATAAAATAATAATTAAATAAAATAATATTTTTAATAAAAAGATTGATTGTAGAAAAAATAATTAATCTTAGTTTAAAAGCAAATTAGTTATCCAAAAAGTCATCTAATTTTAAAACATCACTTCAACTTTTAATCTTTAAATTCACATTTAAACTTTCAAAACTTTATAATCTCATCTCAAAAATTTTCCCTTAAATATAGAAAATCAATTTAAAACCTTAAAAAATTAGGGTTTCAGAAATTGGGAATCTAAAAAGAGTTTTTAATTAGGGATTTTAAAATTAGGGTTTTTAAAATTAAATATAATTTTTGGGGTATTACAAAATAATTATATTATACATATGCTACATACATACTAAAAGTAATCTCTTTAGCAAAAGAAAAATAATAAAATAAAATAAGAGAAACCCACTAAAAATAAATCAACTAAAATAAATTGGACACTTTCTTCCCATTTTCAATATTATATTCTGTTTTCGGTGTTGGTTATGAAAAAGGATTTTAATGAGGTCTTATCTTTTACAGAAAAATATAACAAAATAGTATATTTTGAGTCGAGCCGATTCCCACGAGCTTCGAGCCTAATAATATTGTTTCCAAGCTGAGCTCGAGCTAAAATTTCGAGCTCACTGAGTCTCGAGACTGAACCAAACCCAATAACATTGTTTCCGAGTCGAACTGAGCCTAGCTAGGCTCGGGCTCGGCTCGTTATCACCCCTAGTTAAAACTAGAAGCCTTGGATTTGCTTCAACCAAATACCTCACGTGATAGTTTATAACTGTCGAATCTAATTTTCAATGATCATAATTTATGAAAAATCACGAACATGTATGATCTCTATTGTACTTTATAACCTCTCAACGATTGGACCTAATAAGTTTCAAAACTCTAATCTTCCATTTACACTATTGTCTATACTTGACACACTTAACAAAGAAAATTCCTCTAGCTAGATTCAACAACAATGTAGTCTACATGATTCTTTATATTTTACTCTTTCACTGTCAAGATAGTTTTATCCTTTTTCTTTAAACTGAAGATCATTCGATAGTTAACTAGGTTAACTAGGTGTTAATAAAGACATATATGGTAATTAAGACGTCTTATCGCACCAAAATTCACTAAATACATGTGAGAAAGGGATTCATAGAATGTAATGCTTATCTTGGTCAGAATAAACTCTCCAACATAAAAATTAAAGGCATCACCAATATCATCAAGGAATAAATCAAGATCATCAATATCTTCATCTTATCTGGAATCGTCAAGTGTTTCTCCCTATCGACCTTGTAGGTTTTTTAAATCAACATCAATACTCGAATCTACAATCGGAATGAATGTTGAACTAGATGTTGAAGCGTCAGTTGCCAACATTGTGATAAAACTGCCTCTAAGAATATTCGTCTTATTACTGTAATTTACGTCGACAGATTCTCCGACGATATTTTTAGACGGGTCATGCACATCGATAAATAATTTGATATATCGAATCTCCATAGATTCATGTTCTGCAATCATCATTTGAATGCCATAATCTTGAAGATTGATTGCACAATATTTGATTAGATTCTCGTATGTCAACCATCGTGAATCTCTCTTTCAATCATATATAATATTTTCTTTCTGATTTTTTGAAGCGTGATTTCTTTTTCAATTCTCAGCTTCGTAGTGCTTTCAGATTCAAATACAATTTCATCATCGATTTTCACCATTTATAATACTAAATAAAAATGAACATAAAGATATTTTCTTAACCAATTAAATAAACTTAAGAAAAACATTTTAAATAAAATTTTGAATCTAGATGTATAAAATGACATTAACTCAAATGAAAATAAATAAATAAAATTTAAATTATAACTAACACAAAAAATAAAAACAAAAACATAATATAAAAACTTACAAAATCTCCTCAATTTATAAACTCAAAATTTATCTTTTCTTCTGCCTTCAACCTTAAATTTACAATATTTCACTTCATTCAAAATCTGTCTTTTCTTCTTCTACTACCTTCAATTTATAAAGATCAGTTAATATAATAAAAATTAAATTCTAACCATTCAAACATTTTTGAATTAAATTTTTTAATCCATTCTCAAAAAAATTGATACATGATTTTTCTTAAAACTCTACAAATTTCTGCATGAAATGTGCATGTAAAGCTACCAACATTATAACCCCCTCGACCCGGTCTAGACGCCACCCGAATCGAACGAGTTACACGGGGAATACCGAAGCTAATCCGGAGACTCGCCCCGATAAACAACCCTAAACAGTTAAAAATTTCCTTTTATGTTTTCTAGTTGCTTTAGTTAGATCCTACATGTTCATGCAAGGACTAAATTCAGTTGCACCGGAAACTAAAGAGAAACGAATCCTAATTTAATCGAACAATTTTTATAGACCTAATCGTAATTTCTAGAATTTTATGTACTGATTGTGAAATTAAGATTATCAATATTTAATTAAGTATTTTCATGCTTGCACGTAAATTTTTAGCTTAAAATAATATATACAAGTCATTTTATTGCATACTCAAAGTTTAAGACTATTTCTAGCCTCCAAAGATTTCATGACATTCTCTATATGTAAATTTATCTAAAAACACTTTAAGCACATATCATGGTAATTATCTAGATGCACTTCAACCTAGTTAGCAACAATATATTCTACACCTAAGAGTATGCTTCAACATAAACAAGACTCAAATTCAAACATAGGGATATCAAAAATTAAACTTTAAAATAACTATATTAATACTAAAGGAATATCAATGGGCAATTTAATTCAATGTCACAAGCTAACATCAACTTTGATATTAATCAAATATGTATAAGCATATAACCATTTCAAGTCTCAAAAGCATAGATATTATTCACAATATGATAACCCATCCCCATTGCTCTCTAACTACTACTAATGTTATAAAGACACACTTGAGCTTTCACTTGACGGTTATCTGGCTCCTTACTTCTCTTTGCTGGCTCAACTTTATTTATACTCTACATTGCAAGGTAAATGAGAAGGTAAGCATAAGCTTAGTGAGTGAATAAAAATAAGTATAAAAGACACCTTGCAATGCGGCTCATATTAAACCAATTTCATCAATTTAAAAACATGTCATGCTCTTTATAAACCAAAACACATATGGCTAAAAATGTCACTTTTAAAACTCAGTAAGTGTCATCAAACCAAGGCTAACAACGCCATCATTAGATTTTAGTAAAAACGATTTTATAATCACATGCTTTAAAAGCTAAAACACAAGTCTTACATGCTACTCACATAGCAATACTTACACGTGCACCTCAATGCACAAAGCTCAAGTCTTACATGCTATCAACATAGCAATGCTCAAATCATATACATACCAATGCATAAAACCTCGCATGCATAACACCATATGCAATCAAGTGAAAACCATGACACTTACCTTTCAAAAATAAAAACATATATTGGTGCTATTGATCCGATTTGTACCACTCCAAATCGTTAGGATAAACGGACAACCGCATGTTAGTACCACTCCCAGAGCATGCGCATGTTGATACCACTCTCAACATGAATTATCTCACCTTGTGTGTCCGGTGATAGTACCACTCCGATCAACCCGTATATGATAGTACCACTCCCATCACATAGCATTAGAATAAAAGGCAAAATGCAACACATAAGGAATTTATACACGTACGACTTTTGAATATTTATAGTGCACTCTAGACCCTATTGATCAATCAACTTATCCCATAAGGTTCATCACTTAACTAGCCAATATATTATCAAAAATCAATGCTCAACATTTAATTCAAAACAGAATTTAAACCATTTTTATCTTATTTTTTAAAATAAAAATCGTGGGAACATTGAATACATATAAAATATCTTTAAAAACAGTCTCATGAGCATTTACATACATGCATAATCACATATGCACAACACAATAAGAGCGTGACAAATAACATAATAAAAAATATGACGTAATATGGGAACCTTTAAGAAAGTAATACTTTAAACTTACTTCAGAGTATAGGGAGGTTTTTCACACCTTCCCTACACCCAAACCTTTGAAAAACATTTAAAACCATGCCAAATTGACAACCCTCATAATCCACTCACCGATAACCGATACTTGCTCGTCAAACTACCGGAACACTTTCAAATACGATCACCTAACTCTTATCCTGTTGTAGCGACCCTAAATTTCTTAAAATACTAAGGTGTAGTGAAAGGGAAAAGAGGGTCACTAGTGGAAGAGTAAAGAATTAGGGATTAAGCCTTAAAAATTGAAATTGGGAAATTTGGCCTAAAATTTGGGATTGGATAATTTAGGTTTGAAAATTAGGGCTTCAATTAAAAATGGGAATTTTAGGAAATAGAAAATTATTTAAAAAAAAGGGTGGAGTCGCCACCGATCACTTTTGGTAGACCGGACACCGTAAAAACCAGAGATTCGAAGGCAAAAGGGGTTCGAGAGTCGGTTACGATTAAAAACGGGAATAGCGTTTAAAACCGCCCAAATTGGCACCTTTAAAATAACCGCTTAATTAATTTTGGAATTTTCGTTTTAAAGTGGCGTTTAAATTAATGTTTGTTTAAACAAATTGAATTCAATTTTATTTTTACCGTGTCTTTATTCGAAGGCAAAGCATACACCACGACCTATACGGCGGAACGTGAGCCCGTTACGATCGAATAAAGACATATTTATTAGATTCATTAATTAATAAAGTGTGACAAATGTTGAATAAATGAATTTAATATACAAACGAATAAATAAAATAAATGCGAAAAGTAAAGTGCAAGAAATTAAATTACAACAAGTATATATACATGTGTAAGAAATTAAATACGAGAAAATAAATACGAGAATATAAATACGATAAAGTAAATTGCGAGAAAAGTAAATACGAGAAATTAAATTGCGTAAAATAAATGTTAGATGTTAGATACGATAAAATTAAATTGCAAGAAATTAAAATGCGGAAAATTAAATTGCAAGAAAGTAAATGTTAGATGTTAGGTGTTAGATGTTAGAATAAACGGTCTATAAATAATACGGATCATTCCCCGTTGCGGGTCACCATAAAATCGATCGAACGGAATAAATTAAATAAATGAAATAACAAATAAATAAATAGTATACATATATAATATATAAATATAAAATGAATATACAAAAGGGAAAAACATAATATAATATTACATACGTATATTACATGACTGTAAATAAATAATAAAAAACATACATATATCATTGTAACAAAACTATATACATTATATAAAATAATATATAATATACGCTTAATATAATAAAGTAATAATAATAATAATAATAATAATAATATATGCAAATATAATAATACATTATAAGATGTGCATAAGAACAACACGTAAAGTATATATTATGGAATATAATAATGTATATTGTATAAATAAGGCAAAATAAAATATAAAATAAAGGAAATAAATAAAATGCATGAGAATTTAAATTATAATGAAATTAAATAAAAAATTTCGTGGAAAATGGAAACAATTATTTTAATAACCTAAAATTAATACAATTAAGTAAAAAGATAAGGAAAGAAGCTAAGTAAATTATGACTTTAAAATGGCAAATAAAAGAAAGGAAATTTAAAAGAAAGACTATTTAAAAAGGTAAGTAAAATCAATTAAATAAATAAAATTTAAAAAAGGAAATATAAAACAGTCACATTTTAAAAGAAATTAATGTAATTAATTATATGATAATTAGATAAAATTTAATAAATATTTAAATAAAACAATAAAATAAAAGGAAATAAAATCAGGGTCAAATTAATTGAAAACAGAAGAAAATTAAATAAAAATGGACGAAAATGTTATTAGAAAACAGATCTGAGGGATTGAAAAGGGTTTAATCCATGACGGAAAACCAAACGTCCCATTATTCTAGGGACTAGACCTGTAATTGTCCCATTAACCATAATACGCGGATCATTCCCTCCGGGTTGGGTCACCACGCGGGTTAAGGCTACTCAAAACTACACCGTTTTGTAGAGCATATAAATGGGTTTTTAAGGTCAAAAATAACTAGAAACCTCATTTGCTCCTTTATTTATCTGAAACCCAAAAGAGAGAGAGAGAGCTAAAAACTCTCTGAGAAAAAGACATGAACCTTAACCAAGTTCCAGAATCTGGCCACCGTTATGGTCGTCGTTGACGGTGGCCGGCGAGTCAAAATCAAACCTTTTTTATAAAAAAAAAGATCTGAAACCCCTCTATTCGAAAACAAAACTTTCTACAGATTCTAAAACCAAAAATGAACTCCCTTATTTCAGATCTGAAACCGAAACCCCAAAGCTTTGAAAATCGGACTTAAAGCAAAAAAAAATGGAGAGGATGATAAAGAAGGTGCCGGCGACGGGAACCGGTGTAGCCTTCAAAGGTAAAACCACTTTTTCTATTTCTATTCGAAAAATAAATGAAAATAAAAGTTCTGGAAAATTTTATGGTTCTTGTATTGATTTCCTGGTAAAAACCCGTCTCGGGTTTACATCTGTTTTTTGGGGCTTTATAGCCGGTTACACTGAAATAATAAAACAAAACGGATTATCCTTCTGATGTTGATTGCCATGACCTGATCATTTCTTGTTGTTTTGTGTACTGGTGTGCTGGAAGATTCGTACGAGAGGAGGGGACCAGTTCTCTCTTAGTTATTTGGCTTGATTCGAATGAGAGGATAGGGCTAACGTGGAGTGGTTGATGTCCTGGATCCCCGTTGGTGCTGATTTGTCGTTGTTGTGGCTCCGACGTGGTTGGCTGCTGGGAATCTGAACGGTTGCAAGAGATGGATGGTTCATCAGATGGTTCTGGAATTTCCAGAAACTGAAGAGTCAGCTGGGCAGGGGAAAGGTCGCGGGTTGAAACCGGGTCGTGGACCGGGTTATGGTTACCAGATTAGGTGGGTATGGGTTGTTGGTGTAATTGGGTTAAGGGACATGGGCCATGGGTTTTTATTGTTAGGTCTGGCCAGATTTGATGTATGTGGATTGGGTTGGGTTTAGATAATGTAAATGGACTTATATATAATATAAATAATATTAATAATATTTTTTGAATTTTGAACTTATTATTTTTATTTATGGGGTATTTATTTATTATTATATATTAATATTAAGATTTAGGGATATGGTTTAGGGGTTTTGGTTTAGGGATTTGGTTAACCCGGACAAAAATGGTTATTACAGTTGCCCCTCTTTGTTCTTCGTTGTGAAACAATGATTGAACAAAGATATAAGATGATCATTTTTGTTCGATTCATCTTGAACTGGTTCACTTTTCAATCTTGCTCCACTAGATATAAACTTGTTGACGCATTAAGCCACTATCATTGAGTCAAAATCTTTTCAATTCGTCCCCTCCTTCTCGTCAAATGATAACACCAGAATATCAATTTCTTTAAACTCGAACTGGCTCATCTTTCAAATTGCTTGAGAAATAAACTCGTCTATTTGACCTGCTACACCACCGATGGAGAGTCAAGGTTCGGTTGATTTGTTCATCTCTTCGTTTCATTGAAAGACAAAACCTGCACGAATAAAAAGAAAAATGTTTTAGAACACGTTATCCATATATTTATTTAAAGTTGTAAAAATTAAAAGATAAGGGTAAAGAAAAAAGTTTGGAGATGCTTTGATTTCTGATCATTGCAGCATCTGATGGTCCCTCTCTTCGAGCGTATACCGTGGTGGGCGACCCCTTTCTTCGCATATGTCGCAAAAAAACAATGTTGATCCCTTCTCCATAGAATCCACATTATCGAGATGCTTTGATTTTTGATCATTGCAGCATCTGACGGTCCCTCTCTTCGAGTGTATACCGTAGTGGACGACCCCTCTTTTCGAGCGTATGTCGTAAAAACGATGTTGATCCCTTCTCTATAGAATCCACATCTTCGAGATGCTTTGATTTCTGATCATTGCAGCATCTGACGGTCCCTCTCTTCGAGTGTATACCGTAGTGGACGACCCCTCTCTTCGAGCGTATGTCGTAAAAACGATGTTGATCCCTTCTCTATAGAATCCACATCTTCGAGATGCTTTGATTTCTGATCATTGCAGCATCTGACGGTCCCTCTCTTCGAGTGTATACCGTAGTGGACGACCCCTCTCTTCGAGCGTATATCGTAAAAATGATGTTGATCCCTTCTCTATAGAATCCACATCTTCGAGATGCTCTGATTTCTGATCATTGCAGCATCTGACGGTCCCTCTCTTCGAGTGTATACCGTAGTGGACGACCTCTCTCTTCGAGCGTATGTCGTAAAAACGATGTTGATCCCTTCTCTATAGAATCCACATCTTCGAGATGCTTTGATTTCTGATCATTGCAGCATCTGACGGTCCCTCTCTTCGAGTGTATACCGTAGTGGACGACCCCTCTCTTTGAGCGTATGTCGTAAAAACGATGTTGATCCCTTCTCTATAGAATCCATATCTTCGAGATGCTTTGATTTCTGATCATTGCAGCATCTGACGGTCCCTCTCTTCGAGTGTATACCGTAGTGGACGACCCCTCTCTTCGAGCGTATGTCGTAAAAACGATGTTGATCCCTTCTCTATAGAATCCACATCTTCGAGATGCTTTGATTTCTGATCATTGCAGCATCTGACGGTCTCTCTCTTCGAGCATATACCGTCCTGGTATTAAAGAAATCATTTGTTTGTCTCTGCATATTCTCAATTAGTCAACCTCGACTGTCTCTTGACTTTTTTTCTTCTTCTTCTTTTCTTCTTTTTTCTCTTTCTTTCTCTTCTCCAATATCTGAATGTCAATTTCTGATAATATTTTCTCATATATTTTTTCTTTTTCTTTCTCTCTTTTTTCTTTTCTTTTTTCTTCTTCCCTTTTCCTTTCTTTCTCTTTTTCTTTTTTACTTTCTTCTTTTTCTTTCCTTTTTCTTCTTTTTCTTTCTCGTTCTCTTCTTCTTCTTCTTTTCCTCTTGTTTTTTGCTCTTCTTCTTCTTCTCTTTTTCTTCTCTTCTATTTCATTCTCCTTTTTTTTCTTTTTTTTTTCTCTTTCTCTTTCTTCTTTTTTTTCTTCTTTTCTTTTTTTTTTCCTTTTTCCTTTTTTTTTCCTTCTTTTTTTTTTTGTTTTTCTCTTTTTCTTTTACTTTTTCTTTCGTTCTTTTTCTCCTTTTCTCTTTCTCTTCTTCTTCTTTTTCTTCTCTTTTCCTTTCTTGTACTTCTTTTTAGAACGAGGTATCTCAACCTCAACTCCAAGGGCTCATGGTTTTTCTAATTTTGTTTCTTCTCTAGGGCTACCGATCGAGCTTCTAATCATTCTTCAGGATTTCTGTTTAAGATGTACAAAATGCCATGATGGAATGAGAATGCTATGAATATCTAACCTAAATGATGCATGAACACTTAACCTTCATCATGAATGTATGAATACTTAACCTAAATGATGCACGAATATCTACCCTAAATGATGCATGAATGTTTTTTCTTTTCTTTTTTTCTTTTTTTCTTCTTAGAGGATAGATTCTCGCTTCCTATCACGTCGGGCTTCCATCTCTTCTAGATTTTCCTTCTCTGTCTAGAAAGGGGTTTATTCTTTGTGTGTCGGTCAGAACAGATCTCTCATTTTACGCTTTAATTATCTTCTTCTGATATAGGTTCAACACTTACTTAAGGGTCTTCTTTTTTTTCTCCTTCTCTTTCTCTTCCCCTTTCTTTTTCTGTTCTTCTTTTCTTCTTTTTCTTTCTCTTTTCCTCTTTCTCAAGGACTAAGGTGGATACATGCTCAAACTTTCCATAGTTCAAATTTGGACAAAAGATCATCCTTATCTTTATTGTTCTTCTCTCTTTTTTCTTCTTCTCTTTTTCTTTTTCTTTTTTTTTCGACTCTTCGAAAGGTTAAAACCGACTTGCGCCGATGGGTCAAAACCTTCTATTCAAAAATGCCCCATTTTTTTAAGTTTTGTCCCAACCATAGTTTTTCATTGAGTCTTTGTGACAAGTCTTAGATTGCAATGTTAGGAAAGACACGCGCCCCCAAATTCTCGAGTCTGCTTCTTTAATTAAGACTCAATCTGTATATCTGAAAACATTCAAAACACTATGGTAGAAGACTAGCTAGCATCTGAAACTTGGCATTTTTCCTTCTTTTTCTTTTATATCCTTTTCTTCTCGAATAAACACGGTTATTCTCTTACTCTTATTCCACTATAAGATTCTGAAGTATTGATCACAGAATACTCTTATTTCCCCCCTCGTGGTAATGGCTTTTAATTCTCAGGCCCGGGTTGTTTGACGTTCAACCTGTTCATTTGGGATTACCCTATTGGATTCCACTTTGACTTCTGTCTCTGGGCCTTTCGATCGACTCTCTTATTGCCCCTAATGTACTTTTGCCCCCAAAGGCTTGATATTTCTGCTCAAACTGTAACCCCAATAGGCTTAAGTAATCTTTGCTTATTCATGCTGACCTAAATTCTCAAAATGTATCACCTTAAAATCAGAGTGATCTTTTCCGGCAATACCTAGTATCACACATTGGCCCCTCTTCTCGGTTCATATCAAAGATGATCGTTTGCATTAATGGTCTTATTCGTAAACACACAAAAATAAAACAATTTAATAGTTGTAAATAAAGTAAAATTTAAATGGGTTTTGGAAAACACAATAAATAAATAAATAAATAGAAATAGAAAAGAGGTTCCTTGGATATCAAGTGCTTTAGACTCAACCTTAGAAGTTTAGTTTTTAACCTTTGGAAGCTATGGTGATATTTGAAGATTCCTCTCAGATTGCTCGGTTCGTCCTCATGATTATCGTATTTGCTCGATCTATTCGAAAACTACTCCTTCTAGTTCTCAATACTTTTCTCCTCTTATATATTCAAGCTTTTCCTACTTGCCCCTACTAGTATTTTCTCGAGAATTTGATATGGCTTCGGAATGCATCTAAATATTTTTCTCTCTCATTTTCCTCTTTTTTTTCTTGTTTTTCTTTTCCTTTTCTCTTTCTTGTTATTTTCCATTTTCCTTATTTCTATTTCAGAGAAATCAACTCATCACAGTCCTTTGTCTCGGAGATCAAGATGGAGCATACAACTGAGCTCCGACTTACTCGGCATAGTCATGAATTTGAAAATATTACCATCACTCATGAAGCAAAAGATTAGGAATGGTGCATTGCTACCTTATTAGGTCTATCACTTCAGCGGAGTGCCCCGAATACTTCCACACTCTTGTTCGGATATACCTATTATCAGGTTTCGAATATTGGAGTGCTTTTTATTTAATAATTATTCTCTCGTCTCTTTTTTCTTTTTCTTTTTCTCAAACTCTTTTTCTTTTCTTTCTTTTTCTTCCTTCTTTCTCTCTTTCTTTGTTTTTCCTATCTTTCTTTCTTTTAGATGCAATCTTTATGCTCTTTGGGGAAATTCTCAAGATCACCTAATATCATCGGGTCTTTTTAGGAGATTTTCTTATCATTGAACATCACTGAAGGAGTAGTCATCTTATCTCTCGTGCGTTACTGACCGAAGCTACTGAGAAAGGAAACATAATTCATCATAATCACAACATTCCAATCATCTTGTATTTGAGTCATAAGCACGTGACATCCAAGGAAATTTGAAGATAAAGGAATATATACAAATGTTTTAACAAAAGGCATCTTAAAATTAAAAACATGTGGCCTTCACATATATTCATTGCTACTTTTAGGCCAACAGTAGCAAGATTGATTAAAACACGGAAGAAAAACACTAAATGCAAGACTTGTTAATGCAAGCTATCATCTAGGACGAGAAAGACTGAGATGCGCCTAACACCCCTTCTATTACTCCTGAACCACCCTGATCGTTCCGTCTCCTCAACGTCCACCATAATTAGATGAGGAGCTGGATCCCATGCCTGACGAATCAAGCCTTACTATCCCGGTGTTAATCAGGTTTTGCACTGTTTTCTTGAACATCATGCAGTTCTCTATCGAGTGCCCTGTTACGCCGGCATGGTATTCACAATGTGTGTTAACATCATACCAAGCAGGATATGGCGGCATGAAGGGAGTGACATAAGTGGGTCGAACTAGATTTGCCTTATACAAAATAGAGTACATCTCCTTGTAGGAAAATGGCAGAGGGGTAAAGGTCTTCTTTGGTTTCTCTCTCTTAGGAACCTGAGCTGTATTTCTTGCATGCGGTGGGAGACTCCTGAAGGTCTCAGGAGTTGGGTGGGTAACTTCATAGTTCATCTGACGTTCTTGACCCTTAAAACATCCTTCGAGACTCTCATCCACCGATGAAGCTAAAATTTTCCTGAGAGCGTCTTCAACCTTGTCCAACGCTAGTTCAGTGGGGCAGACAGTGGCATTACAAGCTACCTCATATTGGCGAAGAATAGCTTGGTCTTGTTTCGATAGAGTCATCTCCTCACAATCCTGACTCTTGCTTCCTTGCATGAAGGGACCTTCTATCGGACCCTTTCCCTTGATCGGAGCGGTCATCATGTCTCTTAACTCCCTGAATTGTGCCCTAGTTTCATCTTGAAGACTCTTCATGCTCAACAGTATCTCATTCTGGTTCTTGATCACTAACTCATGCAGTCCTTCGAGTTTGCTCACCCTTGCCACAAGATGATTTATGTTCTTGAAATCGTACTGCTCCGAGGTCTTCCCATTGTTCTTCCTAGCGTCTGACATGAATCCCCCCTTTGGGACCACTCCCCACCTAGCAAAATTCTTATCCATTTGGTTGGCGTAGTCGTTGAAAAGCTGTCACATGATGCCCATGATTATTCCTCTTATGTTATTAATGAATGCAAATTATATGCTTGAAAATGCATGAATAAATGCATGAGATGCATGAATGCAATTAAAGGTGTTGATCACGTTAGTGATCGCCCTTTGAGCAGCTTTCATCAATTAAGAGGTCTCAATGCCCCTTTGTTATTTTTTTATTTTCTCTCTTATTTCTTCTTTTTCTCTTGATTTTCTCTTCTTTTTCTTTTCTTCTTCTTTTTTCTTCTTTCTTTTTTTTTGTTTGTTCTTCTCAATATTTTCTTTTTCTTAGTTTTATTTTATTATTGCTTCTTTTTTTTATCTTCTCTCATTTTTTCCTTTTTCATCCTCTTTCTTTTCTTCCTATTTTCAAATCTTCCCTTGTTTTATTGTTTCTCTTCCTTTCTAGCTTTTCTATTTTCCCTTTCTTTCTCTTATTTTTCTATTTTTTTTATTAGAATGAAAGCCTAATTGGACAAATCACTTAAATCAACACCTTTAAATATGAAATGTCTATGCAAATAAGAAAACTCATGAGAAGGTTAGAAAGATAGACAAATAATTGGGCCAACAAAGTAAAAGACGTCCTTATTTACTTCGTCTAAAAAAAACCCTAGGTTATCCACATGGCTCTAATGGGGTGGGTTTACTAGTTCTCTAAATGCAGTTTTGGTTCTACGAGGTACCCGAATTGTCCTTGCTGACCTCTTCTAAGAGTAGCAAGGCCCCCGATCATCACCCATTATAGGCTCATCTCAATCGAGTTCAATCCAGGAGGACCCTTTCACTATGCCCATACGAAGGAACAATATCCTCACGAAAGCATAGGATAGTCGAGCCCCGAAGGTACTTTGCTAGGCCCATACGAAGGAACAGTATCCTCACGAAAGCACTAGCGTTTTCCCCCCACTTAGAGAGACAGGTTGAAATGATATAACTTCGAATTAATAAACAAATGATAATTTAATTGCCACTTTAATTCAAAAGTTCCAAAATTAATTTAGCGGTTTTTTGAAAACAAGGCTTGACTCGTTAGTTTTTTTGAAAAAAAAGGTCCCCAGCGGAGTCGCCAACTGTAGCGACCCTAAATTTCTTAAAATACTAAGGTGTAGTGAAAAGGAAAAAGGGGTCACTAGTGGAAGAGTAAAGAATTAGGGATTAAGCCTTAAAAATTGAAATTGGGAAATTTGGCCTAAAATTTGGGATTGGATAATTTAGGTTTGAAAATTAGGGCTTCAATTAAAAATGGGAATTTTAGGAAATAGAAAATTATTTAAAAAAAAGGGTGGAGTCGCCACCGATCACTTTTGGTAGACCGGACACCGTAAAAACCAGAGATTCGAAGGCAAAAGGGGTTCGAGAGTCGGTTACGATTAAAAACGGGAATAGCGTTTAAAACCGCCCAAATTGGCACCTTTAAAATAACCGCTTAATTAATTTTGGAATTTTCGTTTTAAAGTGGCGTTTAAATTAATGTTTGTTTAAACAAATTGAATTCAATTTTATTTTTACCGTGTCTTTATTCGAAGGCAAAGCATACACCACGACCTATACGGCGGAACGTGAGCCCGTTACGATCGAATAAAGACATATTTATTAGATTCATTAATTAATGAAGTGTGACAAATGTTGAATAAATGAATTTAATATACAAACGAATAAATAAAATAAATGCGAAAAGTAAAGTGCAAGAAATTAAATTACAACAAGTATATATACATGTGTAAGAAATTAAATACGAGAAAATAAATACGAGAATATAAATACGATAAAGTAAATTGCGAGAAAAGTAAATACGAGAAATTAAATTGCGTAAAATAAATGTTAGATGTTAGATACGATAAAATTAAATTGCAAGAAATTAAAATGCGGAAAATTAAATTGCAAGAAAGTAAATGTTAGATGTTAGGTGTTAGATGTTAGAATAAACGGTCTATAAATAATACGGATCATTCCCCGTTGCGGGTCACCATAAAATCGATCGAACGGAATAAATTAAATAAATGAAATAACAAATAAATAAATAGTATACATATATAATATATAAATATAAAATGAATATACAAAAGGGAAAAACATAATATAATATTACATACGTATATTACATGACTGTAAATAAATAATAAAAAACATACATATATCATTGTAACAAAACTATATACATTATATAAAATAATATATAATATACGCTTAATATAATAAAGTAATAATAATAATAATAATAATAATAATATATGCAAATATAATAATACATTATAAGATGTGCATAAGAACAACACGTAAAGTATATATTATGGAATATAATAATGTATATTGTATAAATAAGGCAAAATAAAATATAAAATAAAGGAAATAAATAAAATGCATGAGAATTTAAATTATAATGAAATTAAATAAAAAATTTCGTGGAAAATGGAAACAATTATTTTAATAACCTAAAATTAATACAATTAAGTAAAAAGATAAGGAAAGAAGCTAAGTAAATTATGACTTTAAAATGGCAAATAAAAGAAAGGAAATTTAAAAGAAAGACTATTTAAAAAGGTAAGTAAAATCAATTAAATAAATAAAATTTAAAAAAGGAAATATAAAACAGTCACATTTTAAAAGAAATTAATGTAATTAATTATATGATAATTAGATAAAATTTAATAAATATTTAAATAAAACAATAAAATAAAAGGAAATAAAATCAGGGTCAAATTAATTGAAAACAGAAGAAAATTAAATAAAAATGGACGAAAATGTTATTAGAAAACAGATCTGAGGGATTGAAAAGGGTTTAATCCATGACGGAAAACCAAACGTCCCATTATTCTAGGGACTAGACCTGTAATTGTCCCATTAACCATAATACGCGGATCATTCCCTCCGGGTTGGGTCACCACGCGGGTTAAGGCTACTCAAAACTACACCGTTTTGTAGAGCATATAAATGGGTTTTTAAGGTCAAAAATAACTAGAAACCTCATTTGCTCCTTTATTTATCTGAAACCCAAAAGAGAGAGAGAGAGCTAAAAACTCTCTGAGAAAAAGACATGAACCTTAACCAAGTTCCAGAATCTGGCCACCGTTATGGTCGTCGTTGACGGTGGCCGGCGAGTCAAAATCAAACCTTTTTTATAAAAAAAAAGATCTGAAACCCCTCTATTCGAAAACAAAACTTTCTACAGATTCTAAAACCAAAAATGAACTCCCTTATTTCAGATCTGAAACCGAAACCCCAAAGCTTTGAAAATCGGACTTAAAGCAAAAAAAAATGGAGAGGATGATAAAGAAGGTGCCGGCGACGGGAACCGGTGTAGCCTTCAAAGGTAAAACCACTTTTTCTATTTCTATTCGAAAAATAAATGAAAATAAAAGTTCTGGAAAATTTTATGGTTCTTGTATTGATTTCCTGGTAAAAACCCGTCTCGGGTTTACATCTGTTTTTTGGGGCTTTATAGCCGGTTACACTGAAATAATAAAACAAAACGGATTATCCTTCTGATGTTGATTGCCATGACCTGATCATTTCTTGTTGTTTTGTGTACTGGTGTGCTGGAAGATTCGTACGAGAGGAGGGGACCAGTTCTCTCTTAGTTATTTGGCTTGATTCGAATGAGAGGATAGGGCTAACGTGGAGTGGTTGATGTCCTGGATCCCCGTTGGTGCTGATTTGTCGTTGTTGTGGCTCCGACGTGGTTGGCTGCTGGGAATCTGAACGGTTGCAAGAGATGGATGGTTCATCAGATGGTTCTGGAATTTCCAGAAACTGAAGAGTCAGCTGGGCAGGGGAAAGGTCGCGGGTTGAAACCGGGTCGTGGACCGGGTTATGGTTACCAGATTAGGTGGGTATGGGTTGTTGGTGTAATTGGGTTAAGGGACATGGGCCATGGGTTTTTATTGTTAGGTCTGGCCAGATTTGATGTATGTGGATTGGGTTGGGTTTAGATAATGTAAATGGACTTATATATAATATAAATAATATTAATAATATTTTTTGAATTTTGAACTTATTATTTTTATTTATGGGGTATTTATTTATTATTATATATTAATATTAAGATTTAGGGATATGGTTTAGGGGTTTTGGTTTAGGGATTTGGTTAACCCGGACAAAAATGGTTATTACAGTTGCCCCTCTTTGTTCTTCGTTGTGAAACAATGATTGAACAAAGATATAAGATGATCATTTTTGTTCGATTCATCTTGAACTGGTTCACTTTTCAATCTTGCTCCACTAGATATAAACTTGTTGACGCATTAAGCCACTATCATTGAGTCAAAATCTTTTCAATTCGTCCCCTCCTTCTCGTCAAATGATAACACCAGAATATCAATTTCTTTAAACTCGAACTGGCTCATCTTTCAAATTGCTTGAGAAATAAACTCGTCTATTTGACCTGCTACACCACCGATGGAGAGTCAAGGTTCGGTTGATTTGTTCATCTCTTCGTTTCATTGAAAGACAAAACCTGCACGAATAAAAAGAAAAATGTTTTAGAACACGTTATCCATATATTTATTTAAAGTTGTAAAAATTAAAAGATAAGGGTAAAGAAAAAAGTTTGGAGATGCTTTGATTTCTGATCATTGCAGCATCTGATGGTCCCTCTCTTCGAGCGTATACCGTGGTGGGCGACCCCTTTCTTCGCATATGTCGCAAAAAAACAATGTTGATCCCTTCTCCATAGAATCCACATTATCGAGATGCTTTGATTTTTGATCATTGCAGCATCTGACGGTCCCTCTCTTCGAGTGTATACCGTAGTGGACGACCCCTCTTTTCGAGCGTATGTCGTAAAAACGATGTTGATCCCTTCTCTATAGAATCCACATCTTCGAGATGCTTTGATTTCTGATCATTGCAGCATCTGACGGTCCCTCTCTTCGAGTGTATACCGTAGTGGACGACCCCTCTCTTCGAGCGTATGTCGTAAAAACGATGTTGATCCCTTCTCTATAGAATCCACATCTTCGAGATGCTTTGATTTCTGATCATTGCAGCATCTGACGGTCCCTCTCTTCGAGTGTATACCGTAGTGGACGACCCCTCTCTTCGAGCGTATATCGTAAAAATGATGTTGATCCCTTCTCTATAGAATCCACATCTTCGAGATGCTCTGATTTCTGATCATTGCAGCATCTGACGGTCCCTCTCTTCGAGTGTATACCGTAGTGGACGACCTCTCTCTTCGAGCGTATGTCGTAAAAACGATGTTGATCCCTTCTCTATAGAATCCACATCTTCGAGATGCTTTGATTTCTGATCATTGCAGCATCTGACGGTCCCTCTCTTCGAGTGTATACCGTAGTGGACGACCCCTCTCTTTGAGCGTATGTCGTAAAAACGATGTTGATCCCTTCTCTATAGAATCCATATCTTCGAGATGCTTTGATTTCTGATCATTGCAGCATCTGACGGTCCCTCTCTTCGAGTGTATACCGTAGTGGACGACCCCTCTCTTCGAGCGTATGTCGTAAAAACGATGTTGATCCCTTCTCTATAGAATCCACATCTTCGAGATGCTTTGATTTCTGATCATTGCAGCATCTGACGGTCTCTCTCTTCGAGCATATACCGTCCTGGTATTAAAGAAATCATTTGTTTGTCTCTGCATATTCTCAATTAGTCAACCTCGACTGTCTCTTGACTTTTTTTCTTCTTCTTCTTTTCTTCTTTTTTCTCTTTCTTTCTCTTCTCCAATATCTGAATGTCAATTTCTGATAATATTTTCTCATATATTTTTTCTTTTTCTTTCTCTCTTTTTTCTTTTCTTTTTTCTTCTTCCCTTTTCCTTTCTTTCTCTTTTTCTTTTTTACTTTCTTCTTTTTCTTTCCTTTTTCTTCTTTTTCTTTCTCGTTCTCTTCTTCTTCTTCTTTTCCTCTTGTTTTTTGCTCTTCTTCTTCTTCTCTTTTTCTTCTCTTCTATTTCATTCTCCTTTTTTTTCTTTTTTTTTTCTCTTTCTCTTTCTTCTTTTTTTTCTTCTTTTCTTTTTTTTTTCCTTTTTCCTTTTTTTTTCCTTCTTTTTTTTTTTGTTTTTCTCTTTTTCTTTTACTTTTTCTTTCGTTCTTTTTCTCCTTTTCTCTTTCTCTTCTTCTTCTTTTTCTTCTCTTTTCCTTTCTTGTACTTCTTTTTAGAACGAGGTATCTCAACCTCAACTCCAAGGGCTCATGGTTTTTCTAATTTTGTTTCTTCTCTAGGGCTACCGATCGAGCTTCTAATCATTCTTCAGGATTTCTGTTTAAGATGTACAAAATGCCATGATGGAATGAGAATGCTATGAATATCTAACCTAAATGATGCATGAACACTTAACCTTCATCATGAATGTATGAATACTTAACCTAAATGATGCACGAATATCTACCCTAAATGATGCATGAATGTTTTTTCTTTTCTTTTTTTCTTTTTTTCTTCTTAGAGGATAGATTCTCGCTTCCTATCACGTCGGGCTTCCATCTCTTCTAGATTTTCCTTCTCTGTCTAGAAAGGGGTTTATTCTTTGTGTGTCGGTCAGAACAGATCTCTCATTTTACGCTTTAATTATCTTCTTCTGATATAGGTTCAACACTTACTTAAGGGTCTTCTTTTTTTTCTCCTTCTCTTTCTCTTCCCCTTTCTTTTTCTGTTCTTCTTTTCTTCTTTTTCTTTCTCTTTTCCTCTTTCTCAAGGACTAAGGTGGATACATGCTCAAACTTTCCATAGTTCAAATTTGGACAAAAGATCATCCTTATCTTTATTGTTCTTCTCTCTTTTTTCTTCTTCTCTTTTTCTTTTTCTTTTTTTTTCGACTCTTCGAAAGGTTAAAACCGACTTGCGCCGATGGGTCAAAACCTTCTATTCAAAAATGCCCCATTTTTTTAAGTTTTGTCCCAACCATAGTTTTTCATTGAGTCTTTGTGACAAGTCTTAGATTGCAATGTTAGGAAAGACACGCGCCCCCAAATTCTCGAGTCTGCTTCTTTAATTAAGACTCAATCTGTATATCTGAAAACATTCAAAACACTATGGTAGAAGACTAGCTAGCATCTGAAACTTGGCATTTTTCCTTCTTTTTCTTTTATATCCTTTTCTTCTCGAATAAACACGGTTATTCTCTTACTCTTATTCCACTATAAGATTCTGAAGTATTGATCACAGAATACTCTTATTTCCCCCCTCGTGGTAATGGCTTTTAATTCTCAGGCCCGGGTTGTTTGACGTTCAACCTGTTCATTTGGGATTACCCTATTGGATTCCACTTTGACTTCTGTCTCTGGGCCTTTCGATCGACTCTCTTATTGCCCCTAATGTACTTTTGCCCCCAAAGGCTTGATATTTCTGCTCAAACTGTAACCCCAATAGGCTTAAGTAATCTTTGCTTATTCATGCTGACCTAAATTCTCAAAATGTATCACCTTAAAATCAGAGTGATCTTTTCCGGCAATACCTAGTATCACACATTGGCCCCTCTTCTCGGTTCATATCAAAGATGATCGTTTGCATTAATGGTCTTATTCGTAAACACACAAAAATAAAACAATTTAATAGTTGTAAATAAAGTAAAATTTAAATGGGTTTTGGAAAACACAATAAATAAATAAATAAATAGAAATAGAAAAGAGGTTCCTTGGATATCAAGTGCTTTAGACTCAACCTTAGAAGTTTAGTTTTTAACCTTTGGAAGCTATGGTGATATTTGAAGATTCCTCTCAGATTGCTCGGTTCGTCCTCATGATTATCGTATTTGCTCGATCTATTCGAAAACTACTCCTTCTAGTTCTCAATACTTTTCTCCTCTTATATATTCAAGCTTTTCCTACTTGCCCCTACTAGTATTTTCTCGAGAATTTGATATGGCTTCGGAATGCATCTAAATATTTTTCTCTCTCATTTTCCTCTTTTTTTTCTTGTTTTTCTTTTCCTTTTCTCTTTCTTGTTATTTTCCATTTTCCTTATTTCTATTTCAGAGAAATCAACTCATCACAGTCCTTTGTCTCGGAGATCAAGATGGAGCATACAACTGAGCTCCGACTTACTCGGCATAGTCATGAATTTGAAAATATTACCATCACTCATGAAGCAAAAGATTAGGAATGGTGCATTGCTACCTTATTAGGTCTATCACTTCAGCGGAGTGCCCCGAATACTTCCACACTCTTGTTCGGATATACCTATTATCAGGTTTCGAATATTGGAGTGCTTTTTATTTAATAATTATTCTCTCGTCTCTTTTTTCTTTTTCTTTTTCTCAAACTCTTTTTCTTTTCTTTCTTTTTCTTCCTTCTTTCTCTCTTTCTTTGTTTTTCCTATCTTTCTTTCTTTTAGATGCAATCTTTATGCTCTTTGGGGAAATTCTCAAGATCACCTAATATCATCGGGTCTTTTTAGGAGATTTTCTTATCATTGAACATCACTGAAGGAGTAGTCATCTTATCTCTCGTGCGTTACTGACCGAAGCTACTGAGAAAGGAAACATAATTCATCATAATCACAACATTCCAATCATCTTGTATTTGAGTCATAAGCACGTGACATCCAAGGAAATTTGAAGATAAAGGAATATATACAAATGTTTTAACAAAAGGCATCTTAAAATTAAAAACATGTGGCCTTCACATATATTCATTGCTACTTTTAGGCCAACAGTAGCAAGATTGATTAAAACACGGAAGAAAAACACTAAATGCAAGACTTGTTAATGCAAGCTATCATCTAGGACGAGAAAGACTGAGATGCGCCTAACACCCCTTCTATTACTCCTGAACCACCCTGATCGTTCCGTCTCCTCAACGTCCACCATAATTAGATGAGGAGCTGGATCCCATGCCTGACGAATCAAGCCTTACTATCCCGGTGTTAATCAGGTTTTGCACTGTTTTCTTGAACATCATGCAGTTCTCTATCGAGTGCCCTGTTACGCCGGCATGGTATTCACAATGTGTGTTAACATCATACCAAGCAGGATATGGCGGCATGAAGGGAGTGACATAAGTGGGTCGAACTAGATTTGCCTTATACAAAATAGAGTACATCTCCTTGTAGGAAAATGGCAGAGGGGTAAAGGTCTTCTTTGGTTTCTCTCTCTTAGGAACCTGAGCTGTATTTCTTGCATGCGGTGGGAGACTCCTGAAGGTCTCAGGAGTTGGGTGGGTAACTTCATAGTTCATCTGACGTTCTTGACCCTTAAAACATCCTTCGAGACTCTCATCCACCGATGAAGCTAAAATTTTCCTGAGAGCGTCTTCAACCTTGTCCAACGCTAGTTCAGTGGGGCAGACAGTGGCATTACAAGCTACCTCATATTGGCGAAGAATAGCTTGGTCTTGTTTCGATAGAGTCATCTCCTCACAATCCTGACTCTTGCTTCCTTGCATGAAGGGACCTTCTATCGGACCCTTTCCCTTGATCGGAGCGGTCATCATGTCTCTTAACTCCCTGAATTGTGCCCTAGTTTCATCTTGAAGACTCTTCATGCTCAACAGTATCTCATTCTGGTTCTTGATCACTAACTCATGCAGTCCTTCGAGTTTGCTCACCCTTGCCACAAGATGATTTATGTTCTTGAAATCGTACTGCTCCGAGGTCTTCCCATTGTTCTTCCTAGCGTCTGACATGAATCCCCCCTTTGGGACCACTCCCCACCTAGCAAAATTCTTATCCATTTGGTTGGCGTAGTCGTTGAAAAGCTGTCACATGATGCCCATGATTATTCCTCTTATGTTATTAATGAATGCAAATTATATGCTTGAAAATGCATGAATAAATGCATGAGATGCATGAATGCAATTAAAGGTGTTGATCACGTTAGTGATCGCCCTTTGAGCAGCTTTCATCAATTAAGAGGTCTCAATGCCCCTTTGTTATTTTTTTATTTTCTCTCTTATTTCTTCTTTTTCTCTTGATTTTCTCTTCTTTTTCTTTTCTTCTTCTTTTTTCTT
Source organism: Abelmoschus esculentus (assembly GCA_035048815.1). Lineage (NCBI taxonomy): Eukaryota > Viridiplantae > Streptophyta > Magnoliopsida > Malvales > Malvaceae > Abelmoschus > Abelmoschus esculentus. The sequence continues at coordinate 4,774,606 of JAUCBN010000038.1, forward strand.
CTTTCTTTTTTTTTGTTTGTTCTTCTCAATATTTTCTTTTTCTTAGTTTTATTTTATTATTGCTTCTTTTTTTTATCTTCTCTCATTTTTTCCTTTTTCATCCTCTTTCTTTTCTTCCTATTTTCAAATCTTCCCTTGTTTTATTGTTTCTCTTCCTTTCTAGCTTTTCTATTTTCCCTTTCTTTCTCTTATTTTTCTATTTTTTTTATTAGAATGAAAGCCTAATTGGACAAATCACTTAAATCAACACCTTTAAATATGAAATGTCTATGCAAATAAGAAAACTCATGAGAAGGTTAGAAAGATAGACAAATAATTGGGCCAACAAAGTAAAAGACGTCCTTATTTACTTCGTCTAAAAAAAACCCTAGGTTATCCACATGGCTCTAATGGGGTGGGTTTACTAGTTCTCTAAATGCAGTTTTGGTTCTACGAGGTACCCGAATTGTCCTTGCTGACCTCTTCTAAGAGTAGCAAGGCCCCCGATCATCACCCATTATAGGCTCATCTCAATCGAGTTCAATCCAGGAGGACCCTTTCACTATGCCCATACGAAGGAACAATATCCTCACGAAAGCATAGGATAGTCGAGCCCCGAAGGTACTTTGCTAGGCCCATACGAAGGAACAGTATCCTCACGAAAGCACTAGCGTTTTCCCCCCACTTAGAGAGACAGGTTGAAATGATATAACTTCGAATTAATAAACAAATGATAATTTAATTGCCACTTTAATTCAAAAGTTCCAAAATTAATTTAGCGGTTTTTTGAAAACAAGGCTTGACTCGTTAGTTTTTTTGAAAAAAAAGGTCCCCAGCGGAGTCGCCAACTGTAGCGACCCTAAATTTCTTAAAATACTAAGGTGTAGTGAAAAGGAAAAAGGGGTCACTAGTGGAAGAGTAAAGAATTAGGGATTAAGCCTTAAAAATTGAAATTGGGAAATTTGGCCTAAAATTTGGGATTGGATAATTTAGGTTTGAAAATTAGGGCTTCAATTAAAAATGGGAATTTTAGGAAATAGAAAATTATTTAAAAAAAAGGGTGGAGTCGCCACCGATCACTTTTGGTAGACCGGACACCGTAAAAACCAGAGATTCGAAGGCAAAAGGGGTTCGAGAGTCGGTTACGATTAAAAACGGGAATAGCGTTTAAAACCGCCCAAATTGGCACCTTTAAAATAACCGCTTAATTAATTTTGGAATTTTCGTTTTAAAGTGGCGTTTAAATTAATGTTTGTTTAAACAAATTGAATTCAATTTTATTTTTACCGTGTCTTTATTCGAAGGCAAAGCATACACCACGACCTATACGGCGGAACGTGAGCCCGTTACGATCGAATAAAGACATATTTATTAGATTCATTAATTAATGAAGTGTGACAAATGTTGAATAAATGAATTTAATATACAAACGAATAAATAAAATAAATGCGAAAAGTAAAGTGCAAGAAATTAAATTACAACAAGTATATATACATGTGTAAGAAATTAAATACGAGAAAATAAATACGAGAATATAAATACGATAAAGTAAATTGCGAGAAAAGTAAATACGAGAAATTAAATTGCGTAAAATAAATGTTAGATGTTAGATACGATAAAATTAAATTGCAAGAAATTAAAATGCGGAAAATTAAATTGCAAGAAAGTAAATGTTAGATGTTAGGTGTTAGATGTTAGAATAAACGGTCTATAAATAATACGGATCATTCCCCGTTGCGGGTCACCATAAAATCGATCGAACGGAATAAATTAAATAAATGAAATAACAAATAAATAAATAGTATACATATATAATATATAAATATAAAATGAATATACAAAAGGGAAAAACATAATATAATATTACATACGTATATTACATGACTGTAAATAAATAATAAAAAACATACATATATCATTGTAACAAAACTATATACATTATATAAAATAATATATAATATACGCTTAATATAATAAAGTAATAATAATAATAATAATAATAATAATATATGCAAATATAATAATACATTATAAGATGTGCATAAGAACAACACGTAAAGTATATATTATGGAATATAATAATGTATATTGTATAAATAAGGCAAAATAAAATATAAAATAAAGGAAATAAATAAAATGTATGAGAATTCAAATTATAATGAAATTAAATAAAAAATTTCGTGGAAAATGGAAACAATTATTTTAATAACCTAAAATTAATGCAATTAAGTAAAAAGATAAGGAAAGAAGCTAAGTAAATTATGACTTTAAAACGGCAAATAAAAGAAAAGAAATTTAAAAGAAAGACTATTTAAAAAGGTAAGTAAAATCAACTAAATAAATAAAATTTAAAAAAGGAAATATAAAACAGTCACATTTTAAAAGAAATTAATGTAATTAATTATATGATAATTAGATAAAATTTAATAAATATTTAAATAAAACAATAAAATAAAAGGAAATAAAATCAGGGTCAAATTAATTGAAAACAGAATAAAATTAAATAAAAATGGACGAAAATGTTATTAGAAAACAGATCTGAGGGATTGAAAAGGGTTTAATCCATGACGGAAAACCAAACGTCCCATTATTCTAGGGACTAGACCTGTAATTATCCCATTAACCATAATACGCGGATCATTCCCTCCGGGTTGGATCACCACGCGGGTTAAGGCTACTCAAAACTACACCGTTTTGTAGAGCATATAAATGGGTTTTTAAGGTCAAAAATAACCAGAAACCTCATTTGCTCCTTTATTTATCTGAAACCCAAAAGAGAGAGAGAGCTAAAAACTCTCTGAGAAAAAGACATGAACCTTAACCAAGTTCCAGAATCCGGCCACCGTTATGGCCGTCGTTGACGGTGGCCAGCGAGTCAAAATCAAACCTTTTTTATAAAAAAAAAAAGATCTGAAACCCCTCTATTCGAAAACAAAACTTTCTACAGATTCTAAAACCAAAAATGAACTCCCTTATTTCAGATCTGAAACCGAAACCCCAAAGCTTTGAAAATCAGACTTAAAGCAAAAAAACAGTGGAGAGGATGATAAAGAAGGTGCCGGCGACGGGAACCGGTGTAGCCTTCAAAGGTAAAACCACTTTTTCTATTTTTATTCGAAAAATAAATGAAAATAAAAGTTCTGGAAAATTTTATGGTTCTTGTATTGACTTCTTGGTAAAAACCCGTCTCGGGTTTACATCTGTTTTTTGGGGTTTTATAGCCGGTTACACTGAAATAATAAAACAAAACGGATTATCCTTCTGATGTTGATTGCCATGACCTGATCATTTCTTGTTGTTTTGTGTATTGGTGTGCTGGAAGATTCGTACGAGAGGAGGGGACCAGTTCTCTCTTGGTTATTTGGCTTGATTCGAATGAGAGGATAGGGCTAACGTGGAGTGGTTGATGTCCTGGATCCCCGTTGGTGTTAATTTGTCGCTGTTGTGGCTCCGACGTGGTTGGCTGCTGGGAATCTGAACGGTTGCAAGAGATGGATGGTTCATCAGATGGTTCTGGAATTTCCAAAAACTGAAGAGTCAGTTGGGCAGGGGAAAGGTCGCGGGTTGAAACCGGGTCGTGGACCGGGTTATGGTTACCAGATTAGGTGGGTATGGGTTGTTGGTGTAATTGGGTTAAGGGACATGGGCCATGGGTTTTTATTGTTAGGTTTGGCCAGATTTGATGTATGTGGATTGGGTTGGGTTTAGATAATGTAAATGGACTTATATATAATATAAATAATATTAATAATATTTTTTGAATTTTGAACTTATTATTTTTATTTATGGGGTATTTATTTATTATTATATATTAATATTAAGATTTAGGGATATGGTTTAGGGGTTTTGGTTTAGGGATTTGGTTAACCCGGACAAAAATGGTTATTACACCTGTTTCAAGCATCAAAACCAAAAGGTTCAATGCTTCTAAACTCATAAAAGAAACCAACAAGTCGGATCCCTACACAACATCCCTTAAAACCTATCAAAACTTAAACCGAAAACTTGTCGGAATACACCAAATTTCACTTAAGCCTATAGTCCGGGATTAGGGATATTAAAAACACTTTATAAACATCCTAAAACATTAAAAATAATCCATTTAAGACCCAAAAATAGTGGGTAAAAACCCTTGAACGAAAATTGAGATTTTTAACCGATTTTTATGAAATTAAAGAATTAAAATAATTTTTCCAAGCCAAGAACTTGAGAATTTCAGTAAAGAAATTTATTGTTCTAGAGGATTGACAAAATCTCACCACTAAAACTGATCCAATTGCTTTCCGGGTTTTAAAATGGGAAAACGATGAGAAAACAAGAAAATTTGAAAGAGAAAAGTTAAGATAATTATTGTAAATGATTTTTATTGAAAAAGAATGAGTTTTTACCTTGAAAACTTGATGAACGGCTGCCTCCAAAGAGGGAAAACGAAAATTAGAAAAATATGTGATGTTTAGGTTAATTAAAAAGGGTTTTAAAAGTTTTAAATTGAGTTTAATTAAGTTATTTAATTTAAAATATATTTTGGGTTTAATTAATTAATATTTGGAAAGCCTAGACCAGCTAAGATTATAATTGGATCAAAGTCCCTTAAAGATTCAAATTTTTGGCTTGTTTCATAAAATTATCCCTAAATTTTCAATTTTTACAAAACAGTCACTAATTTCAAAATCTTAGAGTTTCAAGGGTCAATTTTCAAAATTGATTTGACTAAAGTCAAATATATGCTAAATAAGGATTTTAGAATATTTTTTCTCAATTTACTTTGATTGAAAACTAATTTTTAAGTATTTAATCCCGAACTAGGCTAAACCGACAAAACTGATCCACTAGATCTCTAGACCGGCCTCTAAACTTCTAGGCCTAAATTTGGGGTGTTACAAACATAAACTTGCATGCATATTGTCATATAGTCACTGTTTGAAGTCAGGGTCAGTTGGCTCTGTCTTTGAACATTGCCAGACTTAAAATGTGTCACATGGTCAGAATCGGATTCATCTGGTGTCGAATTTATTGTTTAAAACGGATTCATCAAAATTCGACATCAACAAAATATTTTTTAAAAACATATTACGGTGAATTTGACTTCTATATTATTGTAAAATTCAAAAAAAAAATGGGAAATAATTTCTCATATTTACTATATTGAGAATTTTAAATTTTTTTATAATATTGTTGAGAATTTTCTTAAATTGTCACTTTTATCCATTTTTTTTTGAAGTAATTTAATTCTTAACTTTTATTTTAGGTCAAAATAATTCTTCTACGGATAAATATTGATAGTTTGTTAAAAATAACTTGAAATGATGTGACAAGCTTACGTGATAGTGCACACTAACATATTAATTTTATATAGACAAAAATATTAACTAAAAAGAATCACATCAGTCAAAACTTATATAAAATATAAAAATATTTTTTCCTAGCATATTATTCTGCTAAATCATTTTAAGATTACTATCGTTAGTTGATTAATCGTTTTCATTCATAGATGGGCTATTTTGACTCAAAATAAAACGTTAAAGTTTAATTACTTCAAAAAATAATATGGATTAAAATGACGACCTAATCGAGCGTTAGGTGTTTTTTTTTTCTTTATGTCAAAAATGATTACATGCCCTAAATGTGTAATTCTAACAAATTTATGTATCAAACTAGTTTAAAAAACACATATATCATACTTGTAAAAGTGACAAATTCGTGTGCCAAATATGTAATCAGAACAAACGAAGCAGGTTAATAAAATGTTAAGAACAATTTCTGTAAATGAAATTAAAATAAAATATATAAAATGGAAATTCAAAGATAATAGAAATCAAAGAAAAACAAATAAACGATAAGAAAACTTGGACAGAGGTCTGTGCTATCACAGTCTCTTTAAAACAGATTTGTCCCCTCCCGGAGCTGGAGTTTATATGGAACGTCTGTCTCCCAGGATACAACGGTGGAATAGAGCAAAGAGAGCAACACAACTTTGACTGCTACGACGAACTTTACAAAAGCAGAACACTATCAAGAATTTGGCTAGAGAATGTTTTTGGTTTTCAGTGTATTGAGATAGGAACAATGGGCCTCCTTTTATAGTGTTCATGCAGGGAAATGTTTAATTACAGAATTAATCTGTAATTAACAATTCCCGAAGAGTTACAACTTCTAGAATTCAAAATGGTATTGATCACAGGATTAATCCAAATAAATTAGAGGTTACAACAAGCTGAAGGGTCTACAACTCATAAAAGGTGATTTAATTCTATAGTATCTATTGAAAAAATAAGTCAAAAAAATAAAATTAAGGCGCATCTTTGACTTTTATAAAAGTCAACTAAGGCTAGACACACCCAGGGTGTCTAATCCAAGCTTTTGTCTTTTTTTTCAATAATAACATAAAGAGCTTTTATATATAAAGCCTTCCAAATCTATGTTCCCAACAAGTTTGAGATATTCTACTTTTCATTTATTTTCAACATTATGGGTGTTACAGTTAGCAACAAATTCTCATTCACCCATTTAACATTTTGAGCATGCAAATATACAAATTTCATCTACTCTTGTAGTAGGTTAATAATCCACTTAGTCCAATTAATTTGATTAATACAACCTACTCAATTTAAGCTCTAAATGTTCATATACCATACTATTTTTCCAACGATATTTAAAAATATATATATTAAAATGATTTAAAATATATATATCATATTTGTAAAAGGTGGCAAATTTCAAATATATGATATGCTAAACCTTCCTTTAAAAAAAGGAGACTTTGGTAGCTCAAATCTCTTGTTGAAAAGCCCACCAAAAAGACGATATTTATTAAAATTCATCCTAATTATATTTTATTTCATTTAATGCACTCACTATAAAATAAAAATATATATTTAAGTATCATTTTTATTACATTCTAATGTATATTTTATATAATTAAAATTATTCAATATTATATTATATTTTCTTTGGGTAAAGAACATAAATTATCATTAAATTATACTATTTTTTTGTCTAAATTTTTAAAATTTATAATATTAATTAATTATCGTTAACGACTATTAAAATGATGAGTTACCACAATAAATTGATGGATAATATTTTGATGAATCATCGATTATAATTATAGTTATTTTAATATTATTGAATAATAATGTTAGAAAATTAAAAAAATATATACTTAAAAAACGGCGATAATCTAAGAGGGAGAATATCAATTGAAAAAAAAAAACGAATTGTTACAACTAAACTGAATTTAATTTTAATGTACAAATTAAACGGAATGTTATACTTTTATAATATTTAATTTAAATTAATTGAATAATAAATTAAAAAATAACATATAAAAAATAAAGTCTAATTATACGGTTTATTTAACCTTTCGTCGTACGATCTTACTGCTTAATGGGCCATAGTATCCAATTTCAAAGGCGGCCCATGATATATTTCAACTCCTGACTACTTCACTAACATATTTTTCTTTTTATATATTAGTCCTTTTGTTTAATATATTATCCGATTAATTTATATTAAATTTTATAAAGATTTATTACGAAGGTAATCCTTTTGATTCAATTGTTCTATTCACTACAAGATTTGAACTATTGACCTTAATGAATATAATATTTCATTCAATGATGAAATCGAGATTTGAGGTTAGGGATAAAATATAAATATTTAAAAATAAAAAAATCATAAATAATTTATTTTAAAAAAATTAAATAAAAGAATAAATATGGGGAAAAAATAGGGTGGAGAAGATTACCCTTCTCCACCCCATTTGATAGGTAACACAAAAGTGTGTAAACTATAAAAATGAAAGGTTTTTTACCGGTATAGCTTCCGGAACTCCTGTTACGATTTTGATTGCCCAATAAATAATTTGGTCCCGAGATAAGAAATAATATGATATGCCAAAAGATGTGGTCAACACAACTAGAACCACGCCTGTAACCCAAGTTAATTTGCGAGGTTTTTTAAAATCACCAGTGAGATTAACACGAAATACGTGTAGGATCATCATTAAGACAATCATACTTACCAACCATCAATGAATTGATTGGATTAAACAACCAAAGTTAGCTACAGTCATTATATATTGAACAGGAAAAAAAAGCTTTGGTAACAGTTGGACGATAGTAAAAAGTCATAGTAAATCTTGTAACTACTTGTGCATTTTATCCTATTAGACCAACTAATTATTGATATATTAGTTCTATATATTTATTTAATAATTATTTTTATTTCATCTATATAAGTAATATAAATACAAATATTTATAAATTGAAAAATTCTCTGAATCATAATTTTGATAATTAAATATGAAAATGTATAATTTAAGCGATTGTATAAGATTTATGTTTATTTCCCGTTAATATTATTAACTAATAATTCATAATTAACACTTTAAAAAAATATAACGTGTATATATATATATATGTATATAATATTCTAAAATAAAAAAATTCAAATCACAATTTGAATAATTGTACAATATTAAAATATTTGATAAAATTTGATTATGTTTGTATTAGTTATTAATAAAATATGAAATAAATTATTCAAAATAATAACATATACTTTATTACTTTTGTTGTATAGAAGTTTATTTTTAAGTTTACATTTAAACTTCCGAAAGTATTAAAGACGGTTCTGAATCGAGCTATTAGTTTGAGATTCTTTTTGAATGAGCTACGATGGTTACAGCAGTATATATTTTAGAATATACTCTCCATGATGCTCCCTACGGTGACACACTCTATCAGATAAAACCTCTCAAGCAACTCCTGGATATGTTGTTTTAACTCTCTCATCTCTGTCGGTGCCATACGATAAGGTCTATGGACACCGGTGTCGTATCCGGCAACACCTCTATATGGAACTCTAACTCATGATCGGGAGGCAAACCGGGCAACTTTTCCGAAAACACATCGGGATACTCGTAAACTGTCCTCAAACTCCCTAACTCAGGGCTCTCTACCCTTACATCCACAACGTGAGATAAGAAAGCCTCACAACCTTGATGGATCAACCTTTGAGCCGACAAGGCTGATACAACATTCGATAAACAGGGGTTTCTCTCGCCCCTCACAACAAGCTTAGAACCATCAGCAACACCGAGCTTCAAACTCTTCGACCTACACCCAAGACTCGCATCGTGTTCGAATAACCAATCTATCCCTAGGATTGCATCGAACTCTTGAAAGGGTAAAACCATAAGGTCTATAGGAAAGATCGAACCTTGTACCTCTATCAGACACCTCTAATAAACCTTATCCACCAATACATCTAAAACCAACGGGTTTGTCACACGAACTCATATCTTTAGATCCTCGGTTGGTAACCCCCAAGACTGAGATATCCCACAACGGATATAAGAGTAGGTAGACCCGAGTCCACAAGAGCTACTATAGAAACTAAAAACAAGGTAAACGTACCTGAGAAAACATCGGTAGTTGCATAGTCCTCTTGTGCCCTCACAGCATACTGCCTAGTTGGTTCTCTCACCGTAGACTGGAAGGTACCACCTAGGGATGGGCATGGAACTCAAATCCGATGTGTTTTGATCCGATTCGATCCGATAGAGTCGGATTTTTTATTAAAAAACCAGATTCGAGTCGAGTCGGGTGGAATATAAAAAAATTTCGAAGTCGGGTTTAGGTTGAAAAATACCCGACCCAACCCGACCTGGATACTTTTATAATATTTTTAATTTTTATATTATATAATATAATAATATTATTAATGGTTTAAGTTTTATTCTTTCCAAAGTTTTTCACTCTAGGTATTCCTCTTCAGAATAATTGTGATGTGTTTTTAGTTTATCTTTTTTCCAGTTTTGAAGCTGAATGTTATTTCTGTTCATTTTGTTTGGTGTCAAATTTTAGTAGACTTTTAAACTCGAAGCAATGAATTTTAGGTATTGTTTTTCCTTTAGATATGTATTCGTACTCTAAAATCTGTAACATATGTGTTTTGATATACATCTTGCTTGTATCTATCATCAGATATTGTTTCAATACTTTCACAGTTTCACAGTTTCAGAATCTCAAAATATTGATAAACTTTTCTAAGTATTGAAGCTTTAGGGTACATACAAAAACCTTTATGTTTTTCTTTCTATAATAGTCTATCTTTAGAATAGTAGTGCTCGGATTTATAACTTCTACATTTCTACCGTTGTGATGTTTTCATTGTACTCTCCGATCATCGGTCTCGGATTTGTGAAAAAAGTTGATTAATATAGTTAGAGGCTTAAGTATTGAAACTTTTAGAGTAAATACACAAGACTAGGTATGGTGTCAAGTATCATAACTTCTATGTTTCTTTCCAGAAATGGTAAATGCTCGGATTAGATATGCAGGCTGCAAATCTATCTTTTTACCTGCATTTTTACTGTATATGAGATGTGTGTAAATATGTATTATAACTTCTATGTTTACATGCTCTTTTAAGAATCAAAGAGTTTTAGAGTTTAGACTTGAGATCAACTAATTGGCTTAGTGGCCAGGTATGCTCATATTATCTCATTTTGTACGGATTTGAATGTAACACTCTCAATTTCTTTGACTCTGTAACAGTAATAATTAAACGTCATGTCGCAATACATTGATTTTAGGTTGATATTGGCTCCTAATTGCAACTATTGTTAGTTCTTATCGCTTTAGATGAAAAAATAGAAGCTTTTGTTTATTTATAGAGTATTTTTAGTTCTTTTTTTTAGAAAGGAAAAATATTGGATTGATTGCATTTTTTAAGTAAGATGTGAAATATATTATTGTTTTCAACTTATTGTTACTTTTAGATTTAGAGAAAGATTAGCTCAGATAGACATTCTTTTTTGGGTTTACGTATTCGGTACTAACTAAGTATACATTTCTTGTTTATCTTTATTTTTTTAACTGAGTAATACATCTGAAAAGATTGAAGTAGCTGGTTATTGTAATTTTATTTTTTAACTATCCAAAGTTACATGTTTAGTTTTAATATTTGCCCTAAGCTTGGCTACTGTTTATAGAGTAATTTAAATATACATTTTAATTTTAATATATTAAAAGCTATTTAACATATTTATTCAACAATATTTTTGACCCAACTAATCTCAATAACCTCTTATTGTTATACTAACTTTGTTCTTATTTTGTTAGAAAATGTTTAATGTGGGACAAAATTCCGTTGCGTCATCTCCAACTTTCAACTCCTGAATTATCAACCGAAGGAAGTCCATCACCAAACTCAGCAAGAGACACAAATCTAATATTAAGTCAACTTAATGTGATGGTTGAAGATAGTGTGTAAAATGAAAGTAACTCATCAAAATTAAAGTCCATAGTTTGGGAGTATTTTAAAAAATAAAAAAAAATCATCAATGAGTTAAAGGCAATTTACGACCATTGCAAAAAAAAAAGTTTATTGATGATTCAAAGAATGGGACAAGCCATTTACGTGATTATATAAGAAGGTACAATAAGCGAGGTCAAGTAGACATTCGATAACAAGTCCTAGTTAATCAAAGAAAATCCGATGAAAAAATGACATTAAAAGCGGACTCATTTAATCAAGAGGTTACAAGGAAGAAGATTTCAAAAGCAATAATCATGCATGAATATCCTTTTTCTATAGTGGATCATGTACAATTCAGAAAGTATTGCTTTCATATGCAACCTTTGTTTGAAATACCTTCTCGCAGAACATTAAGACGTGACATTTTTAATATATTCAAATAATGTTTATGCTTGAGGTCAATGAAGAACGGATTGCAATCACAACTGATATGTAGACTGCAGAACACCAAAACAAAAGATACATGGTTGTTACTGCCCATTACATTGATCACTCTTGGACTTTACAGAAGCGAATCATAAGGTACCTTTTAAACATGTTTTTTATTAATTAGTTAAATTTTAATATGAATCAAAAATTATATATTAATTATTGTTTAAATAGATTTGAATATGTACCAGGACCACATACTGCGGATGTTATTGCTTCTACTTTGATAAAATATTTTCTTGATTGGAATATTAATAGAAAACTTACATCTATCACAGTTGATAATTGTACTACTAATGATCTTGGGATTAGACGGTTGGTTGATAGATTGGAAGGTGAAACACTGATACATAATGGGTCATTCTTTCACATGCGTTGTTATGAACATATATTACATTTGATTGCGAAAGATGGAATGAATGTGCTTGGAACTGGTATAGAAAGAATTTGTCGGAGTGTCATTTTTAGAGTGCTACTCCAAAAAGATGGGAAAGATTTGAAGAGACAGCACGTCAATTGCAAATTCTGACCATAAATAAATTATGTGATAATGTTCGAACATGGTGGAATTCGACATTTTTGATGCTTCGTATAGCTCTACCTTATAAGGATGTTTTTTCACGTTGTGTGCAATTACATCAAGATCCTTTATACAAGAGCTTACCAATCGAAGATGATTGAATCTTTGCAAAGAAAATTTGTGAAAAATTTAAGTTGTTTTATAATGTCACTGAAGGCTTTTCAGGAACGAAATATGCAACAGCTAATCTTTACTTTCCGAGTATTTGCAAGATTAGAGTGTTATTGAATAAGGGGAAAATGCACACTAATGAAACTATTTCGAGCATGACAAGCTGCATGTTGAAAAAGTTTCAGAAGTATTGGAGTAGTGTAAATGGTATCATGGGTATTGCTACACTTTTAGACCCAAGGTACAAAACACCTTTGTTGGATTACTACTTTGAGAAGATTTTTGGGATTACTATTGTTGAATATGAAGTTGAAAAAATTATGCAACTTTGTCGAGATTTGGTCTCTGAGTACGAAGCAAAATTAACATCTTCAAAGAATTATTTTGAATCTTGCAGTACTCAATCTTCATCTAGTGTTTCAGTTACTTTGGGAGATCAGGTGAGTTTACAGCTTACCTATCAAGATAGAAATAAAAGAAATTACAAGTGAAATCTGAGTTGGATCGTTACTTGGAATTAAAGGTTCTTTCTAGAACGTCGGAGTTTGATATATTGAATTGGTGGAAGATAAATGGGACACAAAGATATTTTTGCTATACCGTTTTTTATTGTTGCTTTAGAGTCTACGTTTAGTACCGGAGGAAGATTGGTGACTGCACATCGTAATAGACTCCTTCCATCAACTATAGAAGCTTTAGTATGTTCTCAAAATTGGTTATTGTAACTATGGGTGAGCAAAACTTGACTCAACTCGAAAAAACCAAATAACTTGACTCGACTCGAGGCGAAAATACTCGACTCGTTTTGACTCGACTCGAAATTTCATAGACTCGATTCAACTCGAAAAAATTTTAAATAAAGTTCGAGTTGTAAAACGGAAATTCGAATAACTCGAATAACTCGAAATTTTTAATAATTAAAGGATTAATTTTTAAGTTTAAGACGAGTCTATCAATTTTTTATGATATATGTACATTGATATATAAAAATATAAGAAATATCGCTACATATGAAAAAATATATAGATAAATATTTTATATGATTAGAGAAAGTCATTTAAATTGAAATCAAATCATACTATAACATGATAAATAATTACAAATAAATATTATAAGAACTCGAAAACTTGACTCGATTCGACTCGACTCGAATTTCTTAAACTCGAATCGAAAAAAATTCAAATAAAGTTTGAGTCATAAAATATGACTCGTAAACTCGAATAACTCGAAATTTTTTGACTCAATTCGACTTGACTCGATCGAATACTCACCCCTAATTGTAACACCCCAAAAGCCGAATTAGTAAAATAATTCAAATAATTGGTAGATTAGAATGAGTCATATGCTACTTGGATTATAATAATAAATGGACTTAATTGAATTAAGTAAAGGATGAGTGGGTTGCATGTCAAATTTTTAATTTCCCCAAGTGCCCTTGGACCTTAATGGCTAGAGAATTTTAATGAGGGGCAAAATAGTCCTTTCACCCCTTTTAATGATGAAACAAAAATCAGCCACACCTCCCCTTCTTCTTCTCATTCACGTGAAAATCAAAAAGAAGGAGGAAGAGGGAGATTTCCATGGAGGCTTAGGAATCCAACTCAAAATCATTGCATGGTTAAGAGATTAGGCAAGAAACTCAAGTTTAAAGGCCTTGGTAAGTCCATTTTTCCCTAAACCGAAAATTTTAGCGATTTGAATCTTGGGTTTTGATTATTTTAGGATACTTTCAAGATGATTAGGGTGATAGAAACCTAAATTGAAGATTTTGTTTGCTTGGGTCTAGCTTTGAAAGTATAAACAATAAATTAAGAAACCTAGAATTTGGGGTTTTGTAAATATATTATGTAAGTTAGTTGGATTGGTAATATGGTGTTTCAAGTTAAATTAAGTTCATAGAATCTTAATAGAAGATTATAATTACTTGGGTTTAATTATTGAAGCATGAGCCTAAATTATAGAATTTGAATTTTGGGAATTTTTATAAATATCAAATGGGTTGTTGATTTTGTAAGAACTTGTAAAGTGGATTAAAATATATTAATTATATGATTGAGATGCTGGAAAAGTTCATAAGAATCAGCTTGTAATAGATTCGAATCCATAGGATGAAAATTTGTCAAAAATTGTTTAGAAAACACCATTCCAAGTAACCATCTTTGAGAAATTCTCTAGGATGGAATTTAAGGATTTAGGAGCTGAAATTTTAAATTATGATACTCCTATATACCTATTTTAAGTGAAAATTTACGGAACCCCAATCCAAGTTCGGTAGGAAAATTTATAAGCATTATCATAAGTGCCGTTAGAACAGTCCCGATTCTGGACGGGTCTGTTTCAAGTAAATTCTGGTGCTATTTGGATAAAAATTAAATAGTAAGGTTAATTCATAATTGTAGAGGATTCTCTTATCTTTCCAAAGAGGTATAATAAGATCGAATCGGACATGGGAGCTAAGAGATATGATCAAATTACGAAAGGATAGCAAAATTGTCTTTAGAGGACAAATGAGAATAATTGCATTTGTTAAGCATTTGATTGTTCAAATTGAGCAATTTGGATATATCCTAATGAATTGTTATACGTTTATGGCTTGTTAGAGAATCTGACGGAAGAGACCAACGAAGAAGAGAAACTCGAATCAGCAAGGAAAAGAGACAAAGGAATCGCGATCTACAACCCTTAAGTGGCTTGGAGATATTGTGAGTGTGGCAAACCTTAGGGTTAGGACCTAGGGTCATAACCATCTTTGATTATTCAATTTGCTTTGTAATGTAACCAGACTAATAAAATATTTGACAATACGGGAATGAGGATGTAATGATAATGATTTGTTTGACACTATGTTTGAGTACTAGATGATAAACTAGCTTAAAACATTTGCATAGCTCAGAAATACCGAGGTAAGTAATGGCACGCGGCTAAGTATTCCAGGTATGTGAGTCATGCATGAGGTATGTTCATGATAGCATGATATATATATATGCTTTTGATATGTTAGCATGGCCTATGCTTTTGGATTTGGTAGCATGACATAATGCTCTTGATATTAGCATGTTATGGACATCGTTTGTGATAAGGAACTGTTTAACACGAAATGGAAAGTTTAAATGAAATTGAAACTCTGATTGAGCCTTGGTCGATAGTTGGTCATAGGTAGTACGGCATGCCTAGAGTCTGAGCTCATTTGTTAGTACTTCGGTACTTCTGATTAGTACTTCGGTACTTCTGTTCGTACTATGGGTACCTTTGTTAGTGTTTAGTCATCATTTGTAGATACCATGAGTATCTTTTGTTAGTGTCCTTGTGGCACTTCTGTCAGTACCTTGTGGTACTTCTGTTGACTTACTTACCTGGTCTAACTATACCAAGGCAATCACCTAAAACCGATTCAAAGTTAAGGCATGAACTAAGAAAACTCTTTCTAAATGAATTGCTTGTGAAACATCTGTTATATGTTGCCATCAAGCATCTGTTATATGTTGCTATTGAGCATCTGTCATATGTTGCCATTGAACATTTGTTATATGTTGCCCTCGAGCATCTGTTATATGTTGTCATTGAGTATCTGTTACATGTTGCCATCGAGCATTTGAATTAATATTGTCATCGAGCATCTGATATAATATTGCCATGGGCATATAATAGTATAATTGCTATTGAACATGTAAGCATGAGTTTTGAGCATATAGTTGCGGACTTAGTTGCACGATATTGGCATGATGAATTGGATACATGAAAATTATGATAAATAAGACACACGATAGGCATATTATACGGTGTTTAGATTGCTATGTGAAAATGAGTGATTACTTATTTGAAGCATGTCATTTTATTTGTTTAAGGTCTAAAATTGGTTAGACTTAGGGCTGCCTCACTAAGTGTTTCGTAAGTACTTACCACCTCTATTTTCCTTCTTCCCAAACAACAGGTTACGAGCCGAAGAGTTAGATCGAGTTTGATCGGAGCAAGGACACCAAGCAAGCAACGTATGGTATTTTGTCATTTTGTCAACTCCTAGTGTTTGGTGGCATAGAATCCATGTTTAGAATAGTCATTGCATTTTGATATTCGGTTTATGATTTGTACATGAGATTATTCGAGCATTTGGTATGTAAGCTATAAGGCAACATCATGCATCGGCTAGCTTTTGGTAGGGTTGGGAATTGCTCATGGAACCTTATCTAGGGAATTGTGTGTTAATATGCAAATGATGAACCATGTGGTCTAACGTGGAAGTCATAGGGCTAAGGTATGATTGACTAAAGGCCATGGACATGATAAAGTAGAATTGAATTAGATAATGATATGTGCATTGAATTGGACAATAAATACCATGGTTAGGTTGTTAGTTGAAGCCTAAACATGTTAAAATGGTCCCTTAAGGCTTAGAGATGGCATAAGATTGCATCTAGAAGGGTCCTTATCATATGTATATGGTAGGTGTGCATGCATTTAAGCTAAGTGGTTTTAGTTTAATTGTCATGGGGAAAAATGAAATAACATAAGTGTTGGTTTGATTAATGGCTAGAACTAAGGAATCTAGACTTGGTAAGTGGTCTAGGTACGTTGCCATGGATGCCTAGTGTGTTAGAAATGTCCCTTAAGGTCCATGGGTGATTGGAGACTAAATGAAGAACTTTAGAAATGTGTCTAAGAGTTTAAAGGCTTGAAATTTGCCAATTTCGAGCAGGGGTATCGATACCACTAGCTTGGGTATCGATACCACCCTTGGCAGAAACATTCTGTACCGAAGCTTGGTTCGATATCAAGCCTTAATCTTAGTCAACGTGTCAACGAGGAAGACCAGTATCGATACCTGTTTCGATACTGGAGCTCCCAGTAACATTTAGTATCGAAGCTTGGTTCGATACCAAGCCTATTTATGAGCCTCTTGGTTCGATACCAGTATCGAACCAGACTACTCAGCCTTGGTCAACGAGTCAACGCCTATGACCGATATCGAACCCCAGTTCGATACCCCTGTATCGATACCATCCCTTATGGGGTATCGATACCTATAGCTAACGGAGTTTAAAATTGAGAATGAAAATTTGACCTGATTGATAAGGTAACCTTAAGGGTGACCAAACGAATTGAATTAAGATCTATATCAGAACTTAAATTGATGGTAAGTTAATATTGAATGGTAAAATTGAATTGGAATGATAGTTGATTTACAATTAACGAGCATAATTGTAATCGAAAAATTTTAAATTAGCCTCGAATTTGTTTAAGTGATACAAGAACTTAGTCCGCTAAATAAGTAAGTATTAATAGAGATCGACTCGCAATGTTACATAAATAAATAAATTGTTTAAATTTGAATACAATATTTGAGTTTGTAAATCCGGTCGACGCCCCCGTCTCCTAACCCGGGGCGAGGGTGTCACAGTTATGGGCCGAAGAAGGTATAAATTTACTTATGTATAGTTTTTTTATTTTTTAATTTATATGTTTACATATGATTTCTTATTGGATTTTGTTGTTATATGTTATTTTAGAATTGAATTCAAGAAAAGCTTATTTTGATGAATATGGTGAAATTGAGCAAGAAGAGATAATGGTAATATCAAATTTATATCTAATTTTTATTATAATCTTATTTATATCTATTGATTTATGAATTTATGATATAGAATTTGGATGGTTAGACGAGATTGAAGAATATGAGGCCAATGACAATTGACAATAGAAGCTTTTTTCATTGGATGTTTATGTTCACATGATTATGTCTCGTATTTTTATATTTTGTGTTCGAACTTTGAATTTATATTTTTTTCAAACTTTGAATTTATATTTTGTGTTTGAACTTTGAATTATGGACTTGTAATAATGATTATTTTGTGTTTGAAATTTTTTATTAGATTTTTTCTTTTTATTTTTAATAATAAAATTAAATAAAATTAATTCGGGTCGGGTTCAAGTCGGGTCAGATTTTTAGTCTTAAAAATCAGGTCGGGTGATATTAACCCTAACCCGGGTCGGGTTGGGTGACGGGTGGTGGAGGTAAAATTTCGGGTTGAGTTCGGGTGGGCCGAAAATCCAACCCTACCCGACTCGTGCCTATCCCTAGTACCACTCGAACCATGACTAGCCCCTCCACGTGTAAAACCTCGGCCTCTCTGACTCGGATAGTATTGTACTTTGAACAGTGTTAGTGAATTCGAATTTATTAGAATCCGACTATGAATAGTGATTGAATTTAAAAAATAAAAGTATTATTTAAAGTCAGAGCCTCTTGTCACCGACTTTAGTGTTTTTCTTTTAGAATTTTTTACTATTCAAAGTCGGAGCCTCCTACTCCCGGCTTTAATTTATTAATCTAATAAAATAAATCACTATTTAAAGTCATATTCTAATGGATCTGACTTCACTTCTACTGTAAAAACATCAATATTTTAAAAAATAATTTAAAAAACAATATATTAAAAAAATTTACAATATTTCTGTCATTTGGTCCAACTAAACTGAATCGAATTTTAATGTACAAATTAAAACGAATATCATACTTTTATAACATTTAATTTAAATTAATTGAATAACAAATTAAATATTAATGATTACAAAATAACAAATAAAAAGTGAAAAACCATAAAGTCTAGTCATAGGGTTTGATTCACCTTTCGTTGTACTGTCCTGCCCGGTATCCAATTTCAAGGCAGCCCATGATAATATTTGACTACTTCATAAACATATTTTCTTTTCATATATTAATCCTTTTATTTAATTATTATTATTCAATTTATTATCTAATTAATTTATATTAAATTTTATAAAAATTTATTGTGAAGATAATTCTTTTAATTTAATTGTTCTATTCACTATAAGATTTGAACTATTAAACTTGTTTAAAGAATATAATATTTTATTCAAGAATAAACCAAAATTTGAGGTTAGGGATAAAATATAAATATTTAAAAAAATATAAAATAATTTATTTTAAAAAAATTAAATAGAAAACCAAATATAAAAAATAAAATAAGGAAGATTGTCCTTCTCCGCCTCATTTATTAATAAAATATAAAATTAATTATTCAAAATAATAACATATCCTTTATTACTTTTGTTATATAAAAGTTTATTTTCAAGTTATCATCTAACCCTCCGAAAATATTAAAGACGATTCTGAATCGAGCTATTAATTTGAGATTTTTTAAAATCAATTACAGTGATTAAAGTAGTATACATTTTAAAATATATTCTCAATCATTAGACATTGATCGTTCAATTATTGTGTTATAATATTGCTGTTCGAATTCGTGATCTTCAAAATTAACAATTATTCTCTTAATTACCGAGACAGACTAGTTCGTATTAATACGAGATATATGAATCATCTTTATGGTCCCTATAGATGCACTCAGACATCATTCTCCGACGGCTGCATGTATTTATTGTTGATTTTATGGTCAAAGTCAAATCTACGGTTGTTAGCAAAGTGATCAACATTGGTGGCCTTGATTCTATTCGCCTCCACGGCCGGAGGACGGCGGTTTCCGACTTAAACAAATCCTTGAAGGGGACAAAAAGAAAGCAGTCTTTTAGTTGGCAGCAACAACTTGGCTTAATTTTGTTTTAAAGTAAAAAACAAATATAAAAGTACATTGATGTAAAATCTAAATATTTTTTTATATTTTTATGAATGTTCGATCGAGTCAATAAAAATATTTTAAATTAATTAAGAAACGTTATTTTAAAAATCGTATTTGAATGACAAATAATATTAGTAATTTAGGTGCTGAAATTTAAAATTTCGAGATAAAAATTATATATTGTAGGATATGATTTTTACGAGAATAAAAATAAAATAGTGTAAATTTATCATATTTCTATAGAAGTCAAAAGTGATGTAGCGTAATTTATTTATAATTTAAAACTTATATTAATATTAAATTTAATTATATTTATTTTAATAAATAATTTTTTTATTTAAATAAATAATATAAATAATATTGCGGTTGTTAATTTCATCCTTTTTGCTTCGGTTTAATTATTTGTTGCACCTTTTAGTTTTTGTTTTAGTTCAATTTAGTCACCTATTTTATGTTTGTTTATATTTCATACCTTTATTTATTGCCATTAACGTTTTAGCCCTATAAATTTTCTTTAATTTTATTTTAGCCCATGTTATTTACTATTTATGCCATGTAAATAATCGTGTCATGCATTTTAGTCACTGACTCATATTTCATATCTTGTCATATTTATTATACCTTTATATTTATGTTATTTTCCAAATAAAATATGTTATATAGAGAGTGTCTACTATATATTAGTGCAATATATTATATATTAATTTATTTATATATACATATACTAGCTAACACATATTATATGTTTACAATTTCCATATATGGTAATTAATACATAATTAATTTAGTTTCCAAACTATTATATGTATATATATTATTTATGAGATGATTTAAAATTATATCTATTGTTTTAAATATATTAGCTAATAGCGGCTTTCTTTCTCTCTCTAAAATTCTTTTGCTTCTGATCGTTATTTACTTTGAGTAATCCTTTTGATCGGTGGTCGATAATTAATCTTAATATTGATTGTCAATTACCGAATCTATAAATTTATTATTTTTTTATTTTCAATTTTAATAAGATTCTCTGGTTTTATAACACATCCTCTCCGTCCTTGTGACACATTTTTCTTGTCTTTGTGACATGTTTTTTTTTTGTTTTATGGTTTGATTCATATATTTTTGTGACATGTTTCAGCATACCTTAGCGATCGATTGTTGTTCACACAAAGATTCAATCGATAGTAGTTTTTTATTTATGGTTTTGTCGGTGATCACTTAGAAAGTTATAGCCCCACTCGGTTAATGTTTTTTTGCCAATGAAATCAGTTATAGGTAGCGATACTTTTTACATGACAGTTTGGATCATCTATAACTCTTTCTTCCTTCTTTATGCGTCTCATTTGGACAGAGACAAGGAGATTCAGGAAGCTTCTGGATTTTATTAGTATGCTTATCTCTATAGGAATTTATATTTTCTTTGTTTTTGGGTGTAAAAATTTTTGGATTATTTAATCCAATTTTTTATTTCTTGAAAACGATATTTTATAATTTTTTATTAATTTAATAAAAATTTAGTAACATTTATCAAAAATTATATATTAGCTAATATACTATATTTATCCTTCTTACTAGTACCATATATATTGTATATCCATGTATACATAATACATCTAATTTGGGTAAATATATTGTATATATGTTATATTAAATAGTACTTTTGAGTGTAAAAACGTATCTTATTTTAAGTAAATATTATATATTTAAATATATTCATATATATATATTTCATGGAATAATTATTTTCATAATTGAATATATTTAAAATTAAGGTAATATTCTTTTATTTAACAAATTTGAGAAATCATGTCCCAGACATATAAGGATTTAACTTTATATTCCTGAATAAACAAATATTTTTTACCATTTTAGGTCGTAATATTTAAGGTGATTTTTTTTAAATTTTGAAAAATCATATCCAAATGTATAGGGATGTGAACTTTTCGATTATTTTAAACAGCGAAATATTTTTTTAAATATTCTAAAACTCATATTTATTGTTTCTTATATATTTAAGAATTGCATTTTAAATTTTATTCGAATTCGCAAATTATAATATTAAGGCATTAAATAATTAATTTTGTATTTTTTTTATCGTAACGTGAATGTTCATCCTTCTTCGTACGTAATCAACTTTTGAACCTATTTTTTTCTATAGTTATGTTTGGTATTTAGGTTATCTAATTCAAATGACCAATGTCGACTTTTCATTTTTAATTTTAGAATTATTTTTTTCAAAAATAAAATAAAATCACGGACGATTTTATTATTACACATAAATGGACAAACATATAGGAGTGTGGGGAGAAGAGTTTTATAGTCAAGACTCAAGACCGCAGCAGTACAAACATGTTAGAAGATTAAAAAAAATAATTATTAATATTTTGTTAAAATATACTCATAACTTTTATTATATTTTATAAAAGAATTTAATTATTAATATCATAAACAAAAATTTTAATCAACTCATGATAAACAATTTAAAATAATTAATAAAATAACAAGTTAAAATAATTTTATATTTTATAAAAAAAATTTGAGCCACGTGCCATTACATAAAATCAACATAGTTATTTATATGATATTGATATCACGATAAGTGTTGTCATGTATATTTATCACGTTATTTCAAATTATTTTTTATCAGTTGATTAATAATTTTCATTCAGAGAGAGATTATTTTGATCCAACATCAAAAATTAAATTATTTCAAACAAAAAATAACTATTCAATCGAATATTAAATATATATATTTTTAAGATTATACCTTTATCTTACCTTCTTCACGAAATATCGTATTAGACATTTCTTTTTAACCACGATAATTATAAAATAATATCGTTTCATTAATCTTTAACTCTTTTAATAATATACATTCTACTAAGATAAATTAGTCGAATTCGAATCCGAATCATCTAAAGTGAACTTTCACTTAGACCCATGAGGGGCCTTACAATTAAAGAGCTTGGATGAATCTATAAATGTTTGCAGCTTTAGGTGGTATGAATTCATTGAATTCTCCTCATCAACAGACTCTACACAGCCAAGGGAGATGTACATGCAACTCACCCCATAACCCTTGGCTGCTGAAAAAACAAACCCTAGCTACATACTAGGGAGGAGGAGGAGGAGTTGTACATAGATATAAATAAACCCTCTAAAAAGCCCCATACTTATCCGAACAAGGCTACGGCCAGTCGGCCACGACACTGATACTCGCATTGTATAAGGGACCAATCGGACTTCAATTAAGTTACCAACACTTTGTGTTATGTCAGAGTCAGGGGTGAGGGGTGTTTTTCAAGTAGGTAATAATATGATATCCAACATTTTTCATGCACGAAACCTTTCTCACCGTTCATGCTTCAATAATTTTGTATATAAAAGGCTTAAAAACTTGTGCCACCGATCTATTCTGATAAAAAGTTTTACATTATTTTAATGGAAAATTTACAGAAAACTGGAAATCATACTGCCAACAAGATGCATCCAGACACCTTAGAGACATCTGCTACTATCAACACAAAAAGGGTTCCTTTTTGAAGTGTTTTTTAACACATGACATCCTTGAGAAGCTTGTACCTGCGTGTTGCTGTCCTAGGAGAAGGCGTGCCACTGCCACTGCCACTGCCACTGGTCTTCCCTTTGTGTTCCCCGCTACTCTCTTCTCGGTTCTGTTGCTTGATTCTGTCACCCGAATAAGCAGATGGTTTCTTCGCAGAGCTTCGATGCCTTGAGTTTCTTTCTTCGGTTTGGCACCAATCACACAGCTCAATTGGCTCAGAGAACTCGCTGTAATAGTTACTGCAATACCTGCCAGGATCAAGAAATAGTTTCAACTTTCAAGCCATGGTGTCTGGCCTGTGATGGTGATATAAGGAAGGAGATAATATCAGGCAAGACAAGACATACGAGTGCTGAAACCGGTGGTTGCATTTGTTGCAGCGGAAGAGTTTTTCTGGGAAACCAACATCTCCGCACATGCAGCAGACAGTTTGAAGATCGACCATTACTGCAGAAGAAGACTTTGAATTGATGGAGGAGATTACTACAAGAGAGCTGTATCCTGTATGATATCTATATAAAGGAAGAAGATGGTTTCAGAATTCCGACTCCCATACATTAATTTCTTTACCTTTTATATAGAAAAAAAGAAATAAAAATTATTATTTTTATATCTTCGTAGGTAGACCACAGGTTGCTTGCAGTCGTTTTCAGTTTGATAGAGAGAGAGAAAGATGGGAACCTTAAAGTTTATGTCCTTGAAATGACGGTTAGGCCCTTGGTTGCTAGGAGTCTATTTTTTACCTATTCTTTTTTCTGATTCTTTTTTACATATTATTGGGCCAGGGGCAACGCATAAGCTTCCTACCCCACGCGCATCTTCATTCCCTACTATTTATTTAAATTTATATTCGTATTTATTCATTTAATTAAATAAATAAAAAATCATATTTATAAACAAATATAAAAAAAATCCATCAATAGTTTGATGGTAATTTGATTCGATCCCGTCAAGTTTTGATCTGTTTTAATTTTTAATTCGATAACGGTAGATTTTTATTAAAAAAAATAGATTTGAGTCATATTATTAAAAAATAAAATCAAGTCGAGTTTGTACTAAAAATTTTTTGAACCAATTTGATATATTCATATATTTTTATATGTACTGAAATCAGATTAGAAACATATTATAGGTTTTATTATTTTGAGTCGGAAAATATATAATAAAATTGAATTTAATTAAGATAAATATTTTAATTTTTGAATCAAAGATTAAAACGACCAAAATCCCATCTTAATCATCTATCGTAAAGCCTAACTTCTTAAACAAATCGCTAAATATTTAGTTTGTTTACTGCCCTAATCAGTGGGGGTTCTGGATAGGCACAATAGAAGCGACCGTACAAGGGCCTCAAAAAGGTAGAGGTCCAAAAATTTTTGATAAACTACAATCATTAAATAATATTAATCTCGAAATTTTACGTTATAATTATGTCATAAATATGATAATTGATTCTAGAATCTTATTGATTATTTTTATAGAAAGATTCGGATTTTAAACAAGTATATTAGAAACGACCGCACAGAAGCCTAAAAAGAATAATTACTTACAAGAGTCACATTTTAAAACTAATGAAAGTTATAAATAATTACTTATAAGGCACACATTTTAATAAATTACACAGGATCCTAAAATCTTTGAACTGTCCCTGGCCTGATCAAAAGTTTTATAATAAAACACTCTTAGGCCCCGTTTAGCATTGCTTTTCAAACCAACTTTTGAAACGCAGAAGCAGTGTTATACAATTAGCTTTTGAAAAAGAAACTGCGTTTGAAAAGTGATTTTCAACCTAAACGCAAAGCTAAAAATTTTAGCTTTTGCGTTTGAAAAGTGCTTTTAGGAGTCATATTACAATTTTAACCTTCATTTGTTATATTTTATTATAATTTAATTTTTACAAATACATAATTATATTCATAAATTATTTTTTTAATTTAAAAATTATATATATTCATACAAAATTATATATTTTCTCAAAAGCACTTCTGAAAAGCATTTTTTAAAAATAATTTATTTATTTATTAATATTTTTATATTTTATCATAATTTAAGTTAATATTATAATATAAAATAATTTTATTATCTTAAAATATATTTTTAACTTATAATATCATGTCTAAATAATCATTTATTTTCTCAAAAGCACTTTTTGACAGTAATACTAAACATATATTTTTCAAACTAAAAATTCTAAAAGAACTTTTTCACTACACTTTCTCACCATATTTTTCTACCGCACTTTTCAAAAGCAATGCTAAACCGGCCCTTATTCAAATTGGTTTAAGTTTAGACAACGTAGGGTGCAGCACGCGCAGACAGCGCGAGTGGTTTAGCATTTACCATTTCTTGGAAATGGTGAAGAGTAATGGAACTTTTGGTCAACTTGTTTCAGCTTCAGCTGCCTGCCGTGCTTTCTTTCTTGTTTGGAAGGGTTAAAAAGTCATTACATTAATTCCGTGGGGGTAATTAGGGAAGTTGAGAAAATAACAAGTACACGACGACTGTGGATCAACCTTTAAACAAAAGTCCACAACATCATGATACAAAATGTAAAGGTGGTCCCACAGTAGGATATTATCACCATGCTCCGCACCTACAATAAACTTAGTTACATACCCATATCTTAACCGTTCATCAGATGAGAAAAAATAATAAGAAAAGATAAAACTCATCGGAACAAAATCAAACGGTGAAAAGAGAAGTATCGAGGCGCATAGAAATGGTAGGAATAGAACCGGAGGTTTTGAATAGTACAATAATAACGATAATAAAAAAATTTAAAATACGTTAAGTTAATATTTATATAAACTACAAAAATAATTATAAACTAATTATAAAGAACATAAAAAACAAAATATTATTTTAATTATACTATTTAAATTATATTATATGTATTTTTATTTAAAAATCAGCTTACCGTGTATATAACAAATTAACAATCATTTAAAATGTGTTATTTTAATAATTTATATAGATTTTTTAATTAACTAACAGTATTACAACCATATCTGTTTTAAATTATACTTTTTAATTATTAAACATTGATTATTCAATTATTCTATTAATATTATTAATGCTCGAATTCGTGACTTTGAGAAATAACAATCGTTCCTTTAATCATTGAGGTTAGATTGTTTGTGCAATTTAGATAAATTATGCATGAACAGCTTTACTTTAGTGATTAAAGGAATGGTCATTGTATTTGAAGGTTGTAAGTTTGAATATCATTATTTCAATAACAGTATATTTTAAAACAGATACTATTGTAATCACGTTAAAAACTAATAATTATATTGTTTTTTATTTAGTTACAGTGATTACAGTAGTATCTGTTCTAGAGTATATATTGTCAACCATTGAACATTGATCACTCAATCACTATAATGACAGTACCGACGCTCGAACCCGTAACTTTCAGGAACAATAACTATTCCTTTAACTGATAATGTTACATGATTCGTGCTAATAATTATATTGAAGATGATGATAAGCATGACGTGGGTCCCAAAGGTTGCTTTCCCTTCCCCTTTTTGTTTTAAGACTCGACATGAGGGAAGACATCAGCAGATGTGTTGGGGCTCATCAGTCTTAAATATATTTCCCCTAAATCATAAAGAAAGTGAAAATGGTTAGACTTATGAGTACACAAAGATTTGGGTGGAAGAAATGATTTTGTAATTCATTATGTCCACTTGGAATTACAAATAAATTTTATTGGTCTATTGTCAACTAATAATTTATGTGGAATTAAATGGAAAATGTAGGGAAAAATATATACTTTTCACCTCACATTGTATGTATTATTTGTAATTATTTATTTTATTTGAATATATATTAAATATATATGTTATTGTATTATTAGTATTATTATTACTTTGCATATATTTTATATGCATTTAACATGTGACATGTATGTGTGCGGTATGTATATGATTATAATTAAATTATACAATATAAAACTTAAAGGGTTTTACATCAATTAATCTGTGAATTTTAAACCTAATTCTCCTAAAATCTTTCACTGCTGCAGATTTGTTTTTTTTCTTCTTTAAGTGCCGACGGTGGCACCAATCTTAATATTGGTTGCCGTCTGTCGGACTCTATCGTTTTCGTTTTTTATTAATAAATAATTCTGCTCTTGTGGCATGATCTACTCTACCTTTTGGTACGTTTCTTCTGTCGTTTGACACGTTTCTTTTGTCGTTTGGCATGTTTTTTCTTTTGTTTTGTTTTTTAAGGTTGGATCTGACGACGCCACGACTGATCAAGATGACGCTTATTTGTTATCACGATGATCTTCCTTGCTTTGGACCCTTAGATTGAATATGGATACGCGATTTACGCTCGTGGATAGTTTATCGCGACGCTCAGTTCTAATCTGCGTTTCTCAGTGATCTTTCATAGATTAATCCCCTTTTGTGGTTCGTTTACTGATGCAATCAGAATTGTTCGTATCTATCTTTTCGATCAAATCTTTGAAAAAGTTTTAAACTTTTTCCATGTATAGTCCTTGTCTGATCTAGAGTGGCTAGTTTTAAGAAAATGTTCATTTTATATATTTAGTTTACAATGCTAATTGTAAGCCATTACTGTAATATTGAGTATTTTCTTGTTAATAAAATTAGTTGCATCTGTTCAAAAAAAAAGTTTTTACATCAATTTTGTTCAATTGGCTGATGGTAATAAATGGTTAAAATTATTTCTTTATCAATTTTTTAAACGATAATCTTCATATTTTTATTCATTTCACTCATCCAACAATCCAAAATTAATGCAAAACTCTTTAATTTTACATGAGATCAATTTATAATGTAAAACTCGTTTAATTTTATATTAATTCATGACCATTAGATAAATGAGATTAACAGTAAAAAATAAAAAATTATCATTTTAAAAATAATTTTAATCATTTATTATTTTCTCTAAAATTAATATAAAATTAAATGAATCATTTTAAAAAATAAATTAATCATAACATTACAATAATATCAAGTTCAATTACAATAATATTTACAAGGCCAAACCCATTTAGTAATTAAAACCCTATCCCTGATATATCTAAAATTTAAGGGAAACTTTAAAACGGCAAAAGAGGGGAAATAAATATGATAAAAGTTTTTATGATGTTTAAATTTTAAAAATCGGGTAAATCACCAAATGAAAGGATTAAATTTTAGAAACTTAAAAAGCCCAAACCTACTGTATAATTTACCTGAGTAAAAATCATCTGTTTTTCTATGGTGTGTATCTTTTTATGTCTCTTTTGAAAAAAATTTAAAAATTTAAATTTTAAATCATAACCCTTATTTTTTATATTCTAACCCCTAAAACTTACACATAATTCACTAAACCCTAACTTTGAACCTTAAACCTCTAATTTAAAATGGAAACATAGAAGGAGACAAAAAAAAATAGATGATTTCCACCAAATTTATCTAATAATAAAAGTAATTAAATCACATTATGACCCCTAAAATCTGTCTCCTTACTGTTTTTACTTTTATGTTTCCTATAAAATATTTTAAAAATTAAATTTTAATCTTAATTTTTTATATTTTTAACCTTTAACCTCATATCTTAAAAAATACACCTTACTCTAATTTCTTAAATCCTAACCATAATTTTTAATCTTAAATTTTAAATTCTAGACTCACTAATTTAAAATAGGTCTATTAATTTAAAGTATAAACACCAATAAAGAAGAGATTATACGGTAAACCCTGTTCACCACGTCATCCATGGTCTAAGTAATCAGGACCGTTGATCTTTAAATAACCACCTAATAACTACCCATCCACTAAGTCCATGTAGAAAAGAGATGATGATTCACTTGAAAAAACTTAAGATCAACGGTCCTGATTGTTTGGGACTATGAATGACGTGATGAACATGATTCATCGTATAAATTTTTCCCAATAAAGACACGATAGAAAATAAAAGATTTACACCCGTAACTGCTTTTTTTTTTTCGTTATTTATTTTGCCGCCATGCACTACACCGTCTTTATCAAAATATTTTCGTCATCGTTTCTACTTTCTGGGCCTGGTGCTCCTTCGCCGGTGTACCTCCCTGCGCTTGATCAAACCCGCCTCGCCTAGTTTCAGACAATGCGCTTCACCCCGTCTCGCTGCGCCTTAGCGCCTAAACATGCCTCACTGGGTGCCACATCTACTTCAAGACAATCCATCATCAACCTATAAATATAGCATCATCAAGTCCCATAGTCAGAATGCTTGTCTTGAATTTAAGCTTGTTTATTCCTTCAACTACAATAACAGTTGGGATTCAATGCATCGTACAAGTTACAGAATATTCAAAGTCATGAGCTTCCCCCACAGCATTTTCAGCTGGGGAGAAGACACAAATGCATATGGAAAGCCTCTCAAGGGAAAGGCGATCATTATCACAAATGTAGGACATGTTACCTTTTGAGAAGATCGTGGGTTTCTCAAGTTTGAAACGACGTTGAATCGTGCACCAAAATCTCAGTCCCGAATGTGCAGCAATCGTCCCCTTAACAGGTTGAGTGTTCGCTACACGCTCGCCGCATCATTGTTGATTACATAAGTGTGCAACACCTTTAGACAGTGGAGATGTCAGGAGATGGGCCTCGGGAGCGTCCTTGTTCGCTTTAGTCACAATTTGCATGCGTGGTGGGAGTGTTCATTGTCTTCTACTTGTCTTTTTATGCAGTTTAATCATAAAAAATATGACAGATGATCGAGGGTTTCTCGAATTTAGTTCATGAAAAATATTAAAAGTTTTGTTTATACACAAAATTAGGTATTAATATGTGGTGTAAATCGTTTACCTCTTTTGTATGCATTCATTTGTGTCTTCGTTTTAAATTAGAGGGTTTAGAGTGCAGGATTTAAAGTTTAAAGTTAAGGGTTGTGGTTAGGGTTAGGGTTTAGGAAATTAGGGGTAGGGAATATTTTTTAGGGTGTAAGGTTTAGGGTTTATGATATAAAAATTAGGATTAGTTTTAAAATTCAAATTTTTAGAATTTTTTTCATAAAACACAAAAAAAAAATTATAAAAAAGAGGTAGAGGATTTTTTCTCATTAATTTGTATCTGTTTCGACTTACATATTTATTTATTTTTGGAACACTCATTTCACCAAGATGTTATGATGAATTGTGGAGGTCAACAAAGGAACAACCTGTTTTGGGCATGAATAAAAAAATACTTAAATCGTTTATAAATAAGATAAGATAAATTACGAGCTATTAGAATTTAATTTTGTCAAAATTCGTTAAAGTTTAATTTGGTTGAACTCGATTCGAGTTTAAATTTAACTTGGGTTCTTAACTGGTCTAGATGAATTACTTGATATCCAACTCGAAAAACTTGTGAGATATTTAAAAATACAATATACTAAGATTTTTATTTTTTATAATTTTAAATCTAATACTTAAACAATTAAAACTCTAAAATATAAACCTTGAACCTAAATCTAAATTCTAAATTTTAAATCCAACACTTAAACACCTTACACCCCATACCTTAAAATTAAAAAGCTTGAGTTTTATAAAACTTAAAGTTTTTTATTTCATGATATGGCTTTAAATGAGACGTGATAGATAATAAGTTATTCGAGTCCGACATATTCAAAGATCGATCAATATTTGATACGATTAAATACGAATCAAATTCAAACTCTCAAGTTTTTAACGAGTCCAATTAAAAATTTAAACTCATTAAAAAATAGTTAAGCTCAAACTTAACTCAAAATTTTAATAACTCGGATTAATCCGAAAATTTTTATATGCATCCAAACAAAGTGTCGCGAGTGAAATTTTTTAGGAAAGAAAATTTTCAACCCAACACTTTATGATTTCCTATTTTGATGACACCATCATTACCGACAGACAACTTACGAGGCTTCACAAATAATTTATGGTTGAAACGTCTATTTCAGGACAATGGAAAATGGAAATTTTAATTAAATATTTTCCAGTGGAAACGATTTAGAATGTACTGTCAAAAATTATTTGAAAAAAAAAATTAAAAATCGATTTTTACTAAATACAACTTTTATATATAGGGAATATTTTCTAAAATAATTTCTGACAAAGGGTAAGTTTCTAAATTATTTCTCACATAAGAATATTTAGCCAAAATTACTATAAAAGATTAGATCTTCATGCACCATATCCAAATAAATATTATATTATAATATTAACCTAAACCAAATATCAATTTGTTTCACCCCTTATGGACTTTGCTTTCGAACTATATGAAACCCTAGATTTTGTATCAGTTTTCAATGATATTCTAATGATTTCCCTTGATCTTGTTTTAGGGATGATATTCTAATGATTTCCCTTGATCTTGTTTTAGGGATGATCAAGCTCGGCTTAATTTGGAAACAGTATTATTGGGTTCGGTCTAGAAATAATATTATTAAGCTCGGTTCAGGCTCGAAGTTCATGGGGCTCGGCTCGGCTCGTCAAGCTCGGCTCAACCCAAAGTAGACAATTTTATATATTTTTATATAAAAGATAGAGCCTCGTTAAAAAACCCTTTTCATAACCAACACCAAACAAAATTCAATATTTAGAAAGGGAAAAAAATGTCCAATTTATTTTAATTTATTGATTTTAGTGAATTTTTCCTTTTTTATTTTATTGTTTTTCTTTCGCTAAAATATTACTTTTAATATATACGTAGCATATATATAATATAATTATTCTGAGCCTGTTCATGAGCTTTTTTAGTCGAGCTTGGGTAGTCTCAGTTCGGTTTGACTCGTTAAAGTCTCGAACTGAACCCGAACCCAAATTAAGCTCACTTGAATCGAGCTTTGACCAAACTTTAATTGAACCGAACCCAAAAAACTTACGAACCGATTAGACTCATTATCACCCTAAACTTCCATCATCATTCAGTAGACTCGGTTTTATAGGGTCTTAATGCTTTACATCTCGTGTTATATAATATTGTTAAATTCATTTCAATTAATTCATAATTAAATAAATAAATTCTGAGAAATATCTTGGAAAACGATAGGCCATCAGTCAAATTGTCCACATACAAAATTTTTCATAGTAATTAAGAATAAGGATGGATTCAATCATTGTTATCGTCGTTATCGTATCGATAGATTTAAAAAGTGATTTTTAACCTAAATATAAAAAATTAAAATTTATAATTTTTACAGTTAGAAAAGTGTCTTTTCAAAGTTAAATTATAAATTTGACCTTCATTTATTATTGTTTTATTTATAATTTATAAAATTTATAATTTTTATAAAGATATAATTAATAAAATATTTTTAATTTAAAAATTATATATATTAATTAAAATATTTTAAATTTATTATATTTTCACAGAATACATATAATTATTAGAAAAATATATATTTATTAATATTTTTTTATATATTTAAGATATTTTAAGTTGATATATTTTATATATTATGTAGAACTAATATTTTGATATAATAATTGAAAAATAGTTTTGGACTTATTTGAAAAGATTTCAAAAAATGGTTTATATGTCCAAACAACTTGAAAATATATTTAAAATGTTTTTGAGAGTTTTTAAAGGTGTTTTAAATGATTTAAAGAAACCAAAGAAGTGATTTTAACTCGGGCGTTTCGATACACCTCCCAGGTGTTTCAATGCAACCATGTTTTAGAAGGAAAATTACACAGTGTTTCGATACTCATTTTGGTACCTTTTTTACACTATGAGCAGTGGTTTCGATACCTGTTTCGATACACCTCAACAGTCACAAACAATTTTGTAAAAAACCTCAACGGCTAGGAGCATTATCGAAACCCGCTTCGATACTCGTTCTTAAATGTAGGTTCAACAGTTATTTTCCAAAGCATCTATTTCGATACTAGTTTTAGGCGTTTCGATACCACATGTACCAGAAGAAGAAATATGCCTTGAAATCAGCTCCAAACAGCTCCAAATCAATCCCAACGGTCACCAACGGCTAGAAACTCATTTGGGATGATAAAAGAAAGCATCAAGTATTAATAGAAGACTATTAGCTTATATTGTAACAACATTATGATTCAAGAAATATCTTAGAGCATAATTCTCATCTTTGGATAGACAAAACACTTGTGAGCTCAATTGTCAATATATGCTCAAGTGTCTTAGGATTGGGTGAGAGCTTAGATTGCAACCAATTAGCCTTATTAGAAGGATTGTTAAAGTTTGCTTTGTTTATCTCTTTGTTGAGAGGATTCCCAAAGTTTTTTCACATTCTTTTGGATATAGTTGAAGATGGTTCATTTGTGCCAAAAAGAACTAACGAGGAATGGGACGTGGAAGATCGCAAGAAGATGATGCTAAATATCAAGTCTTTTCACATTCTCATTTGTGCATTTCATCCAACCATCTATGAGAAGATGTCTTCTTGTGAGAGTGTCAAGGAAGTTTGGGACAAGCTAAAAGTCGCATACGAGGGTACAAATAAAGTAAAGGAGACTAAGATTGAACTCCTTAACCAAGAGTATGAGAATTTCAAGATGAATCTAGAAGAGGACATAACAAAGATGTTCGATCGGTTCTCCACCATCACTAATGGACTTAGAGGATATGGAGAGATCATTCTGAAAGAAAAGTTTGTTCGAAAGTTTATCTATTCCCTGCTCGATTCATGGAACTTAAAAAGAACCGTCATCATCGAAGTTAAAAATTTAAAGACTTTCAAGCTTGATGAACTCATGGGTCACTCCTCACACATCAAATTATGATGAAAGGAAGAGAAGAGAAGAAGAAGAAGGAAGAGATTAGATCGATGGGGAAGAAGAAAATCCAAGAGCTTGATGTAAATGTCAACACCATTGCTCCCAAGTCCTCCAAGTATATTTACCTTGAAGATTCAAGTGAGGAGGATAATGAAGGAGATAAAGAGCTTGCCCAACTCTTCATGGACTTTGATCGATTCGTGAGGAACAAAAGTATGAAATCTTCAAAGAACGAATCAAAGAAGAAGATGAATGATTCTCACAAGTCAATCATAAAGGGATCACCTTCAAAGAAGCAAGCATATGTGACTACATGGAGTGATGAGGACTCCACCGAAAATAAAGAAGCTAACCTATTTTTAATGACCCTCAATGATGGGGAGGTAACTTCTAACTCATCTAGTTTAAATTCATATTCATTTAATGAGTTATAAGAAGCTTATGATAAATTGGTTTTTGAGTTTAAGGCTTCATTTTCTAAAAACAAAAAGATGATTTTCAATCTTAAAATAGGAAATAATTTGCTTTCAAAAACTAATTTTGAAATTGAAGCAAATTTAAAAGAATTTGAACTTAAAGTTTTTAAATTGCAAACTTGCTTCAAAAGATAAAAAAAATCATCAAATGGTTTTAGATGATCTTAAGAAAGAAAAAAATTGATTTCCAAAGAGCTTGAAAAGAAAAATAATTTGGGAAAATCAAACTTTTACATGAGACAATCTAGTGCCCCTATATTTATTGGTGGAAAATATTTTAGAAGTGTTTGGGTTCCAAAAAGATTAATCACTTCAACTAAAAAGGATGAAATTGAAAAATAGATTTCTAAGGGGACTAAAATTTGTGCTACTAATATCAAAGGATCCAAAGCAATTTGGATACTAAAAATCACTTGACTATCTTATTTTAGGTGCAATGGAGATATGAGTAACCAAGTGCAAGATTAAGTGGAAGCTCCATACACACAAGTAGGACACTTAAAGAAGGAAGGCTTCACATCCTATCTTTGATTCAAGTGCGGTAAAAATTTTTGGTTGAACTTGTTTCCTTTTTCTTATTTGTCTTTCATTTCAAATAGGATTATCATATATGTTAGACTAGCATTTAGTGATGCCTTGAGTAAGGGGGAGCCTTTTGTTTTATAGAAAAACTTTTGATATTTGATTTTTAAAACAATCGACAATTTTAAAACTCTCTTATGTTATGAGCTTTAAAGTTTTTTAAACTTGTTTTGAACTATTTTTGATATAACAAAAAGGAAGAGAATGTTGTGAAAATTTGATTTTTCAAATGGTTTATTAAGTAAGGGGGAGCTTTAATGCTTTTGAATCATTATTCTCTTATTCAAAGTTTTATTTCACAAAGGTGGAGCAATCTTAAAAACAAATTTTCAAGTTGGTTTTATTATATCAAAAAGGGGAGGTTGTAGAACTAATATTTTGATATAATAATGGAAAAATAGTTCTGGACTTATTTGAAAAGAATTCTTATGCCCAAACAACTTGAAAATATATTTAAAAGGTTTTTGAGAGTTTTTAAAGGTGTTTTAAATGATTTAAAGAAACCAAAGAAGTGATTTTAACTCAGGCGTTTCGATACACCTTCCAAGTGTTTCAATACAACCATGTATTAGAAGGCAAAATTACACAGTGTTTCGATACCCGTTTCGATACCTTTTTTTACACTGGGAATCTTAGTTTCGATACCTGTTTTGATACACTTCAACGGTTACAAATGATTTTATAAAAAAATCCAACGGCTAGGAGCAGTATCGAAACTCGTTTCGATACCCGTTCTTAAATGCAAGTTCAACGGCTATTTCCCAAAGCATGCATTTCGATACCAGTTTCAGGCGTTTCGATATCACCTATACCAGAAGAAGAAATATGCCTTGAAATCAGTTCCAAACATCTCTAAATCAATCCCAACAGTTATCAACGGCTAGAAACTTATTTGGTATGATAAAAGAAAGCCTCAAGCATCAAGAGAAAACTAATGCTTACATTGTAACAACATTATGATTCAAGAAATGTCTTAAAGCATAATTCTCATCTTTGGGCAGACAAAATACTTGTGAGCTCAATTGTCAATATATGCTCAAGTGTCTTAGGATTGGGTGAGAGCTTAGATTGCATACAATTAGCCTTATTAAAAGGATTCTCAAAGTTTGCTTTGTTTATCTCTTTGTTGAGAGGATTCCCAAAGTTTGGGTTGTGAACTTTGGATGCTTGATTCGGGTTTGAATCAAGGTTTGTAAGGTTAGCCATTTGTCCTCAAAAGGAAGGGATTCTTAGTGAATTTGGGAAATCCTTAGTGGGAAGCTAAGATAGTGAATGTAGGTGCTTGTTCGAAGGCCGAACCACTCTAAAATCCTTGTGTCCATTATCTACTTTCATTGCTTCCACAATAACCACCCAAATTGTCGATTCTCCATCACTTGGCGAATTAAATCGGTTATCCATCGAGCTACATCAAGCCCAACATATTATAACATTAAAAAAATCAGATATCATTTATAAATATAACCTACAATATCATGTCTAAAATGATCATTTTTCTTATTAAAAGCACTTTTTGACAACAATACTAATCACTTGAATCTCAAATCCAAAAATCCAAAAACACTTCTATAAAGAATTTTTAAAATTATTTTTTCACCGTTCATTTTAAAACCAGTGCTAAACTAGCCTTAAGTTCACAGTTTATTATGATTTGTTGGACACTAATATAAATAGGCATGCAAATGAAACAAATGAGAATATATTTATATTTATTCATTTAATTTTAATTGATAAATAAATGCATATAGATAAATAGATGAATATAATTTTTGTTTGTGTTCGTTCCTTAAAATAATAAACAAACACAAATAAATATAAACAAAGAAAATGATAAAATTGAATGGAGAGATAAAGATTTTAGTTTTTTAAAAATAATCTAAAGTTTCATGAATTGATTATTGTTTAATTTTTTATATTTTAATATATTTTTAAATATAATAATTTATTATAAAAATAATAAATATAAATGAACATTTATGAAAATCTCTGATTCTTCGTTCCCAGCATCTTTTTCTTCAGTTCTTCACTGTTTCTCTCTCTCCCAATTCTTCATTCATTTCCATGTGAGTAGTCTCCTCCTCTACCATATTTAAATGTTTAAGTTTGCACTAGTGCTCAGAAGAAAACTTATCTACATATTTGAAACAAAGATTAGGTTGATTAATTTTCATTGCGTCTCATCTGTTACATAATTTGGGATCAACACAGTACTAGTCTGTAATAACTAGCATCGTAAATTAGACGAGACAGATCGTGAGTTATTTGAGCTTAATTCGGTCAAAGTTCGATCAAAACTCGACTCGGTTGGACTCGGCTCGAACTTAAACTCGACTCGAGTTCTTGAAGAGCCAAGCCGAGCTACATGATACCCGATTCAAAAGCTCACGAGCTACTCGAAAATATAAATATACTATTTCTTATGATTAATTTAAAATCTAAATTTCTAAACTTTAAAACCTAAAATTAAACCCTAAACATAAGTCTTAAACCCTAAATTAATATACTAAAACCTAAAATTAGTAAACTTGAGTTACTCAAGTCTAACACGATCAAAGATCGGTCAATACTTGACTCGATTAAACTCGAAAAAACTCGAACTCGACTTAGTTTATGCTCGTTTAAAATTATTCAAGCTTGAATTTAACTTAAAATCTTAACGAGCCGAGCCGAGCCGAGCTTAACACTACTTGAGCTCAACTCGTCTCGTTTACACCCATAGTCCGAAACTCAGACTTCTTCTGAATGCTCAGCGTCACTGTTTCAGCTCCACTTCACCCTCCACTTCTTACATATCCCTCTCTTGTTAAGCAATGCTTAATCATAATAGATGTAGGAAATGGATATCAGTAGTCTTGGCTCCTCTTTCTATATGAAATAAGCTGGTTTCAAGTGTTACTTTAACCTAATCAAGACCACGAAAAGACTGATCCCATGGCCATGGATCTCAAGCTGAGATCAGCGTCTTTATAGAATCATGGGTAGATGGATTCTAACACCACTTTCCATTACCTAGTGCTAAAACTAGTACTTGATTATTCAAAACAACACATGCTGCAGTCTTTTCGCCAACCCAACAATGTCTATATCATGCAATAAAAAGTGGAAGGAAAAAAGAGAGAAAAGTTGAACCTAAACTTTGTTCAAGTTTGATATTATTAATAATGATGGAGGAAAAAGAGAAACCCCATTTTGTTAAATTGAATTTGAGGGGGATGCCATGGTTCAAGAGTACTGCAATGTCTCTTATTGCCAGTTCATTTGGGGGGATTTACAGAACATTAATATAGAATCTGAGAGGACAGGAGGTGCAGTTTTTGGTACAAAAAAGTAGCTTCCTTTTGGTGGAGAAATTATTTTATGGACCGGTTTCACCACGTCATCCATGGTCCTTAAGAATAAAAAACAAATCCACGTCATCATTTTTTACACATCATCTGCACACTCATAATTTTAATTTCCAAATCATCTCTCTAAATAAAATATATTAAAATTAAAAAAATGATGACATGGATTTGTTTTTTATTCTAAACCCTAAACTCTAAACCCTAAACCCTAACATAACCCTAAACCCTAAACTCTAATCCTAACCCTAACCCTAATCCTAAACCATAACGCTAAACCCTAATCCCTAAACCCAAAACCATAAACCCTAAACCATAATCCCTAAACTTTAAACCCTAATTAAAAAATAAATCCACGTCATCATTTTTTTTAATTTTAATATATTTTGTTTTGAGAGATGATTTGAAAATTAAAATTATGAGTGTACAGATGATATGTAAAAAATGATGACGTGGATTTGTTTTTTATTCTTAAGGACCATGGATGACGTGGTGGAACTGGTCCATACAATAATTTCTTCTTTTCGTGGGTGGAAGTACCCACCATCCAAATTGAATCACACACATGTTTCCATGAAATTTCATCTCTCAGCCGGCCCCATGCACCAGCCACCAGCCATTACATGTGAATCATAATCTTCTGTGGGCCTCACTATGTATGGGGCAGAGTTATTCATCCACTTCATTGATGTTGTCTTAGGATGGATTCATTTATTCCGTCGATGATCTTCTTGAACTATGTCAATCGGAGGTGAATCGCCTACACTTAGCAATATGTCTTCTCTTAATTACGGCCTAAACCAACTAGGACGACCCACCACAGCTTCCTCTATCAATACCTTCAAAATAATATTCAACAAATTCTCACCAAATGATAAGATTTCTGCTAAGAGCACCGTGAAGAGACACCTCTACCCCAAGACATCATCACTCCAACGACATTAGCAAGGTTTCAGCTTATGTCACTTTATGGCAGCCCTTCAATTAAAAGGGAAGACTAATATTATACCTCCGCCAAACATCTCCGAAAAACCCTATACCTAGAGAACCGTAGCCTCAAGAAAACGTCTATTGACTAGTCTTGAGGCAATACCACCGTCCCCGTGCTACACTCTTAACATTCCTTTGTAGGCATACCTTTGGGATCTGTAAGCCCCTACGGTAAAACCTCTAGAGCTCTTAGCCACCAGATTACTCTCCCAACTCGGTCTTTACGTTTGGTCAATGTGTCACGAGACTCACGACAAGACATCTATCAACTCCGCCAGATTAACAATTTATTTACCATATATCGGGTTATCATTAAGTTTGACATAGTCTTATCAGTCATCACTCTATCTATAATTCTAAGGGGATATAAATACTCTTAAAACCGAAGAAAAAGAGACAACTCCCTACGATCTCGAAAACTCTCCACAAGAGCTATCACGCCCATCAAACTATCCTGCTTCTCTCTTTTACTATCAGTAGCTCTTCGCCTACGTCAAAATGGGTGAACCACCATCAACTTCCGTCAACCAACGCCCGACCATCAATCCTACATTGTTCGCGACTCTCGTCCCTAAGTCAACCAATCTTAAAATATGTTTTTAACTTTTTTTATCAAATATAAATTTTACTATATAATAAAAAGAAAATTTCAAAAATTATAACAAATAAAAATCAATAAAAACAATTTTAAATAGACGTAAAAGTATAAAAATTTTAAAATAAAATATAAAACACAGAAAAGCAAAACAAATTATGCTATCACTCTCTATAGAAATTTAACATGTGATACTCATTTTCCTATAGCTAAGCCGTGTCTTACGTAGTAACTAATAGTTTAAAAAACGTGGAAAAGGCAGATTGAAGGAGCGAGAGACAAGGGGAAGCATGGGGGGATTTTGCTTGGCTTGGAATTGAAGTGATATGAATAGGTCTGGCAGTTAGAATGGAACCACTTTCTCTCTTAACCTCTCTCTGTCTATATTACACTTCTTCTGCACACAAAAACAAAACACAGACACTGTTTGCACGGGTTTCCGCATGTTTTGTTCTTATCTTTGTAATAGTTATTGAGGTTTTGTTTGAATTGACTGGCGGCGCCACCAGCACCACCACAGAACCGAAA
This sequence comes from Abelmoschus esculentus, assembly GCA_035048815.1. Classification (NCBI taxonomy): domain Eukaryota; kingdom Viridiplantae; phylum Streptophyta; class Magnoliopsida; order Malvales; family Malvaceae; genus Abelmoschus; species Abelmoschus esculentus. Next base: position 4,815,416 of record JAUCBN010000038.1, read on the forward strand.
AAATTGTGTCCCAACTTACTAAAAACTAGGACTGCCACCTCTTTTGAGTATAATATTAAGACAAGAACAATCGATTCACCCTTCCTGTCCCATTTTGCTTTTGTTTTCTGTTCCTTTTTAATTGTATATGGCTTTTATTGTGGATGAAGAATCAAGATTTAAGCATTTCTGTAAGGTTTGTAAGAAAGGATTTGGGTGTGGGAGAGCGCTTGGTGGGCATATGAGGGCGCATGGAATAGGTGATGAAATTGCCTGCCTTGATGATTATTCTGCAAGTGATTGGGAAGATAAATTGGGAAGGAATGTGCCACCGAGTAGCAAGCGGATGTACGCATTGCGAACTAACCCTAATCGATTGAAGAGCTGTAGGGTTTGTGAGAATTGTGGGAAGGAGTTTATGTCTTGGAAATCTTTTCTCGAGCATGGTAAATGTTGTTGCGATGATGCTGATTCGCTTGTGTCTTCGCCGGACTCCGACGGATTGGGGACGAGAGTTTGGTCCAAAAGGAAACGATCGTTTCGAGCCGATGTGGATGATTTCGACTCGTATTTCCCAACAAGCGAAGAGGAACATCTAGCGAGTTGCTTGATGATGTTAGCTAATGCAACGGTTGATCCTTTGGGGACCGAGACCGAGGAGTCGTGTGCTTCGGCTAGCAAAGAAGAGGAAAGAAGGAATACAATGAATTTCATTGCTCCAATTGCATGTAGGGTGCCCTTGGACAAGGCCAAAGGCGTGGCGAAAGGGGTATTCGAGTGCAAAGCATGCAAGAAAGTGTTTAATTCTCATCAGGCATTGGGCGGACACCGAGCTAGTCACAAGAAGGTTAAGGGATGTTTCGCAGCCCGGCTCGATCAAGCAGATGAAGATCACCACCACGATGTTAGGTTTAGCACACATAAAGAGTTTTTCCCTAGGAAAACAATGTCAAATTTTCAATTTGATCGAGGAACTAGTAGTACTACCCCACCAAAAAAGAAATCGAAAGTACACGAATGTTCGATCTGTCACCGGGTTTTCTCGTCGGGACAAGCATTGGGAGGGCACAAAAGATGCCATTGGATCGCATCAAATGCACCCGACACTTCCTCTTTGGCTAAGTTTCACCGGTTCCAAGATCAAATGGAGCCGAACCAGCAAAGATCAAAGTCCATTTACAATTCTGAGCCACTCAATCTCAAACTCGATCTCAATCTTCCTGCAGCAACTGATCCATCCGGTTTCGATGTTTCGACCGGAATCTATTTGCGGCCTTGGTTAGGAGGCGACGATGGTAAAGAAAAGGATGACAATCAACAACTGCAAAATGCAGACGAGGAAGCAGACATTAAGGTGAAGTTAACAAAACTAAGCGAATTAAAGGACATCAATACGAGTGGAGGTTCATCTCCATGGCTGCAGGTTGGGATTGGTATCTGAAGCAACAAAGAAAAACTTGGGATTGACAGAACATTTTTGTAGACATTTTGTATTTATATATAATATATGGTATTATAAAACAGAATGTGATTATAAATTTAATCAAACCAGTTTATCAAAAATGATGTTGGCATGTTTTGGTGTCATTTGGAAAGGAGCTTTGCACACATGAACTCTGTCAACTATATTCAGTCTGTAGTATATAGATTTCAAGCTTTTTTTTATTATCCTGGAATATGAACTATATAATTAATTAATGGTATAAAGATGATTTTAACTCTTAACGTTTATAATTTTTATCATTTTGATCCTTATTCTTTTTCTGGATAAATTTAACCATTGATGTATGTCTTTTTGACAAATATCTCATTTTTAACTAATATGATAATTTGATCGTTAAAACTTTAACGATAATAAGATGTCATATATATGTAGAATGATGTTTGAGATTTGAGAATGTTCGGTAGCCTTTTATTTTAGATTTTATCAATTTTTTAACATTTTATTTAAATTTTAATTGTTTTATATTTTATGTTAGAATAAATTATATTTTACATGTATATATTTACCATTATCGTTAAAACTTTAACAATGATGACATGTCATGTATATGTAGAATAAGGTTAGATGCTAAGTTATTTAAAATACATTATCACATGTATATGACATGTCATTATCGTTAAATTTTTAATAGTTTAGTCATCATTTTAGTTAAAAAATAAGATATTTGTCAAAAAGACATAGATTATGAGATAAATTTATCTCAAAAAAAGAATGAATGTTAAAATGATAAAAATTATAAATATTAAGGTTTAAAATTATCTTTATATCTTAATTAATTGTATATTTATATATTATAACTTGTTTAAAAAAAGAGAGAATTATTTTTTTAAAAAAAATAACTTAATATGATATTTGAATTCAATATTTTTTATGTCAAATTATTAAGATGCATAAACGTATCTAAATATATCTCTAAACTGAGAATCTTGACGTTGAAAGATTGAATCTTAGGTATTATTCGAGGAAGATAGAGAAATATAAGTTAACATAATACTTCTTTGGTCAGACCGTTACTTTCGATAAGTATCACTAACAATGAACACTAATGAATATCATTAATTTAATTTATAAAAATTAAAAATATAAAATAATCGTTACAATTATAAATTATTTAAAAGTTAAAAGTTAAATTAATTAAAATAAATTATTTTATTTTTAATTTGGTAAATTACAATAGAAGCTAGGGTAATGTTATGTTTGAATTACTCAAATATTAAAGTTATACTTGGATCATACAATTAAGGATAAAGTTATATTTAAACAATTTAATTATTAAACGTTACATTTAGATTACTTAATAACAAACACGAGTAGAATGAATTTCCTTTATGAGTGACTTATTGAAGAATTTTTTTTGTTGAGTAATTAGTGAGGTATTAAATTTTATTTTTGCTTCGAAGGAACAAAGACGATATTGAATCATTTTTGATCGAGTTTAATACATAAAATTATTTTCAAACAACATGAATCGTGATTCTACATCCATGGCTAGTAGGGGTGGGTAAAAAATTTGATTACTCGATTCCGAACCCAGTTAGATTCGACGATTTTATCCGGTATTGGTTTTCATGAGACCGGGACTGGATCCAAAATTTATGTCCTAGTCATAACCGGGACAAAGGTTGTTTTTTTTTTAATTTTTTTGGACTTGGTACCCAGTGAATTCCGAATAGGACTGAGACCAATACCAAATACTCAGTACTAGTTTTCTTAATTGTAATAGATAATGTTCTTTTGTTTATTTTTTCTTATAAAACTTTTTCTTTATGTATGAATATTATGAGTATAATTCGTTTTAAAATTTTAATTTTCAAGCTACAATTGTAATAACCCATTTTACAAAGACCCACAACCCAACAATAAACATTAGCCCAGATCCAAAATCAAATTAACCCTAATATGAACAAACCCTAACTCTATAGCCTGCAGCCGTCTTCCTCCAGTCTGCACAGTGCCGGCATGTGGCCACCACGCGTGACGAATCGAATGTCGCGTGGCTGCCACGCGCTCACCTGATAGGCCCTCACGGACGGCCACCGTCCAAGTCAACTTCCACCGCCCACTGACTTGCAAAAACAGAGATATTTTCATGTTTTTTAAATATTTTATAAGGTATAAAATCGGGTATTTAAACCCCGATCGAATCAATGTAAAAGGAAGAGGATCTGGAATGAAAAAAAAGATTCAAAGCAAAAGCACCACCATATATTCAAAACAAAAAAAATGAGAAGAGGAGTGAGATCAGAAGCAAATAGAGAAAAAAAATAGGTAAAAAAAAATAACAATAATCGACACTTATCTTGTAGATTTGCGTTGATCCACACCTTGATTCGAAAATCCACTTCTATATTCGAACTCCTTGCATCGAGACGCTTCAAAAAGTACCGAACTTTTCGGTTTCCGACAACAGGGAGCGGCGACCGACAGTGGCATTGACCCGACCGACAAAGGAAGATGGGAGAGCATATTGGAGCTCTGTGTTTTTTTGTTGGAATGGATACACAAATGAATTTTTTTTGAACAAATTTAGCTATATAAAGCTTCACTAAAATGACGTCGTTTTGGTGCTTATTCTTCTAGCCCAAAACGACGTAGTTTCAAGCTCCAGACCCGATCCTAGACCCGATCCAGCACCCGGACCCGCGACTTGACCCGACAAAAAGAGATAATTGCATCCCCAGTCCCTGCATTTCCAGAAACCTTGCACTTCGGCCACACAGTTTGCTTTCTCTTCACATTTAGTCACTGTTTTTACAATCTAGTTATATAGTTTTATATTTCTTTTAATTTCACCTTTATTATATTTTATTTAACCCCAAGACTTTCTGATTTTACGGATTTAGTCCCTAACTCTTCGTTATATTATTATTATAATATATTTTGTTATTATTATTATTTTTTATTATTATGCTACTTATAATTATTTATTACTATAATATGTTTCATTATTATTATTATTATTATTATTATTATTATTTTATTATCATGCTTATTATTATTATTATCATTATTATTATTATTTTATTTAATCTGAATTTTTTTATTACTTAACTTATTTTATTTATTTTGCAGATCAAAATTACGGGATCATGAAATTAACATTGAATTTATATTTTTCGATCATATAAAATATTTTGTAATCGACAGGTGCCAATTTTGGACGTTGTAGGGGTGCTCATCCTTCCCTACGCATAACAGACTTCCGGACTCAATTCTGGTTTCACAGACCTTGATTTTGGTGTTCCAATTACACCGCAAAATGATTGGTGGCGACTCCCCAGACAAAAAACGGTGATTACAACAATATTTTAATTTTATTATTTAATAATATTATTGGTGGTTAAAATTTTTTCACATAATATTCATATTTTTTTAATAATAAACTAATTGATCGGGTGTCCGATATCAGTACCGTTTTTCACTAAAAACAAGATCAAATTATAGAGATTCAAAGATTTTTTATAATAATTTTAAAAGCGGAAGTAAAAATGCATCGTACTATTTTTCCTTAACAAAAATTTTGTTCCAATAAAAATTTTTCGGTAAGAATTTTAATGGGGCAACATGTTATATATATCAAAGATGTGTATTTTTTCACTAAAATATTTTTCCTACTATATTTTTATCTCATAAGGTTTTAACGAGTTATATTATATTCATAAACATCCAAATGTGAATGTTCTGAATATTTATCTATATGAATATCTATTATTATAAGAACTTTATATAAAAAATTTAATATACTTTACATTAGGAATATTATCTTCATTGATTAGATTTTAATATATTATATATTTTTTATATCTATAAATAGATGATCAGATAAAGAGATACACTATTAAAAATAAATTTAAATCTTCTTTCTTTCGTCTTTTGTTCTTATTTTCGCTATTCTTCTTTTTATTCACAACAACAATAACAAATAATAATAATAATTAGAATATATAATAATTAAAAACTATATATATATATATCCATACATACGATCAATTGAAAATATAAAGTTTGATACAACTTATGCTATCGAGGATACCCAGTAGGAATGATGATGATCAATCGAAGCGAAAAGAAAAATAAATATATATATATAATTAAATTTATTGAATTATTTTGAATTAAATCTAAATTGATAAAATATATAAGTTTTGAGGATTAAAATTATTATTATAATAAATATTATTAGATATTAATTTATATTTTAATGGATGAGTGACTTGATCATATTAAAACTTCAACTCAGCATCTAATTATAACTTTTTAATAATTAAAAAATTTAATAATAATTTTATTAATAATTGAGTGACCTCTAATGTAGTTTATTTAAAATTTAAATAGATTTTAATTAAACCGATAAAATATATGTGGGGTGTAAGAAATAAGACTAAAACCTATCGATTCAAAGACCAACCCGAATCAAAATTAATGACTAAAAAATAACTTAATATTAACTAAATGAAAATCAATCAACTCAAAAATTATCTGACCCAATACGATTTGAATCATCATAGACTTAACTTAAAATAGAACTATACCTAAATCAAAATTGAATATGATTAGATTTAAAATATTCCGACAGAACCTGAACCGAATAACTCGTTTGTCAACCCTGCTTTCAATTACTTAAATTTTAATGTAGATACTAATTCTAGATCTAGCATTAAAAAATATAAATTAGAAAATGAAAAAAAAGAACACCATCTTTGTAATTTCCCCAAGGAAGGGTAAGAGAAGAACCTAACCGTTCTGGGAAAAAATTACAATCTTTTTCTCTTCTTTGTTTGCTCCTAATCTTGTATGGCCTCGTTCGTTGGAATCAGTCGCTACAATCTGATTCCAGTCTCACTCACTTCTCTATGCAGTTGCCCATGCCGTCTCTTATCCAACAACACCCTGTCTCGCTCTCCAAACATCCATAAACTCAAGCTTAACTTAGTCTTTCATGGATCCGAACCGCACTTCCGTGTTCGTCTTACCAGTATTCACGTCAACCGGAGGTTAATTACGGCCTTGGTTCGTGCTGAGATCGAAAGTATCGACGAAAGGAATGTAAATGAGGTACCTTTAATTATTGTTGTGCTCGCATTGTTTCTGTCAAAAAAAGATTTGTTTTTTAACTTAGTACTGCATTTCTAAGCGTTGGATTATTCTGATTGTTGCAGTTGATATGTCAATATATAAAGAATTTACTGAATTTTTAACTAATGTCGAGATTATCAAGTAATTGGTACAAGATAGGAATATTCAGAGTTGATGGAAACTTTTTTAGTGTTGGTTACTCAGGCATTGATGTTGTAGGAAATTAACAAAGGCCATGTGTTACCAGTGGTGAAGGATTCTCTTTCTGAGCTACAACATAAATCGAGTCAGTTGAGAAAAAGGATTGTTTTTGGACTTGGTATTGGTGTCTCTGTTGGAGGTGCTGTATTGGTTGGAGGATGGGTTTTCACTGTTGCTATGGCTGCTGCTGTTTCACTTGGTGCACGTGAGTATTTTGAACTGGTTAGGAGCCGTGGAATGACTGCTGGAATGACACCTCCGCCTCGATATGTCTCGAGAGTTTGCTCTGTTATATGTGCTCTCATGCCCATTCTCACATTGTAAGATAGTAAATTATGTTCCTTGATTGTATTACAATGGTATCTAGTATCTACTAATGGTTTGGTTTCTTTATTTAGAATGTTATACCTTTCCTTTAAGAAGTTGTAATTTCTACTTTGTTAGTAAAACATTTTTGAAAATATTTCATGTTGTAATTTATTTAGAGGTTGTGCTGTATTATCAGGTACTTCGGGAATATTGATATTTCAGTGACATCTGCTGCGTTTGTTGTGGCTATGGCATTGCTCATGCAAAGAGGAAACCCTCGTTTTGCTCAGCTTAGCAGCACCATGTTTGGGTTATTTTATTGTGGTTACCTCCCTTGTTTCTGGATTAAGCTCAGATGTGGGTTAACAGCTCCTGCCTTGAATACTAGTAAGAATACGGATTCTCAGAAGTCAGACCTCCCTGTTTGCGAATCTAAATATTGGACAGATTTATCTATAAACGGTGGACAGTAATATTTGCTAAGCTGTAAATGTAGAGCTGGAAATGGCCTTTTTTAAGCTGTAATTACTGACATACTGCTATTGCTGAACCTTGAGTGGGTTGGTTTAGGATTTTGGAGTTTTTGACAATGGATCTCGAAACTGCTTTTATTTCCTCTATGTAATGTGTCGAGGGATTTATAAACTCCTTTTATGTCCTTAGATGTTGAACTTCATTCATCTTTAATTTTAGATTTCATGCATTTACATGTGTGATTGTGCCACTATGGAAAGGAGAACAGGTTATGACTGTTCACCAAATGGTTTTACCAAGAGCTTGCTTTTTGGCAGGAATAGGAGCTGGATGGCCTTATCTTCTTGGTGGCCAAGCTCATTGGACAGTAGGCCTTGTGGCAACCTTGATTTCTGTCAGCAGCATAATAGCAGCAGATACGTACGCCTTTTTAGGTGGAAAGGTATGTAGTCTGCATGAAGTAGATCTTGCTTTACTTATCTAAAGACTTTAAAATGCCCGGAATGCTGCATTAGTGACAGCTATTTATTGGCATGGGAATGGTTTTTTTCATTACATTTTAAGTGGCGACATACCATCAAATGACTGATTGTGTTTGTTCCCTATTGTAATGCAGGTCATTGGCAGGACACCACTTACTAATATAAGTCCGAAGAAGACATGGGAAGGAGCTATCGTTGGCTTGAGTGGTTGTATAGCAACTTCTGTAGTATTGTCAAAGATTTTAAGCTGGCCAGACTCTTTGCTAAGGTTTTCAATCTATCTCTCAACTAATAATGTACTAAAAGATATTTTGATCCAAAAATGGATCTCTCTTTCACACACAAAGTTATCCATAGTAACTTAAGAGCACTGGCATAAATTTCCTCCCAAGACAGGTTCTCTCGAGATAGATTTTTTACTGTAATAATTTAAGCTATCCACATTGGATTACAAGTTGATTTGTTTTTATTAATATGTAATCTGATGGTTACATCCTTAGGTGTTCATGCATTTGATGGTCAATGTCCACGTAATTGTTTGAATTCCGAAACTTTCTATCTGTATACTCACACATGTACATGAAATGTGAGTATAATAATGACTGATTTTTTGGTGATAATTTTGATAGTAAACCAAATCTCTGGCTAGGATCAGTGTAAGCATCAACTTTTGATCATTCCAGGAGTCAAATATTCGGATTACTGGATTGCTTTGTTATTCCAAAAAAATGAACATTAACCTTGAGCCTTTACACATTCTTTCCATTGGTGTAGTGCAATAGCCTTTGGGATTCTCAACTTCTTTGGATCTGTTTTTGGTGATCTTACTGAATCAATGATCAAGCGCGATGCTGGTGTCAAGGACTCTGGATCCCTAATACCTGGACATGGTAATTATAGTGGTTCATTGGCTCGTGATTATTTATTCGATACTTTGGTGATGAACTAGAACTTTACTTTAAACATTTTAAAAAGAAGATGCTGCTCATGATTTGTCTGGAGTTATTATTCATGGATCATACCCCACTCCATTTTTTGTTGAAAAATGGAGAAACTATTTGTCATCTCTGTATTAACATTTTGTTTTCGCTTTCGATCTCAGGTGGAATACTCGACAGAGTGGATAGTTACATATTCACAGGTGCACTCGCATACTCTTTTGTCAAAATCTTATTACCACTCTACGGAGTTTGAAACGTAATTTTTTATCAATGGCACAATGGAGGATCCAGGATAGAATCCAATCCATGTTTATATGCGCATATCATATATATTACATTGAAAAGGAGTGCAGAAGCACAATTGATGGATTCATGCAAAAGAACAAGTTCTTGCTCTTAGGAATTTGTATGACAGAAACTGCTCAGGCCATTTAGACTTTCATGGGGATTTGCTTCCAACTCAAGATTCATTTCCATGTTTTACTGTGAATGTTGTAGTCTTAGCTTTATGGAAGTTTCAGTTTCGGTTATTATATAAATAGATGCCAATGATGCTTTCTCTAACATTTTCATCACTTCAGTTTAGACCGATGATTCTTAGGACCATAAATGAACCATTTGTGAACTGTTTGACAAGAAGTTCATCTATTTATTAAACAAAGGAATTTGAATAAGATTTTATATTTAATTAAACAAATAAACATTAACAAATATCTTGTTCGTTTATTTATATTAGTAACTCACGTGCTATTGTTCTTTTAATTCTTTTGTTCGACCTAGTGAAAGTTTCTATTCTTTGTCTATGGTTTTTCAGGGTAGTTCTAGGGAGAGCCCACTAATAAAAGCCTAAAAAGAGCCTTAACCGGTTTACCCGGTCACATTATATACACAATTTCTTAAAAAAACTGTAAGAAAAATGGTACATACATAAATTAGCACAAAAATAGTAAGGATTTGTGTTTGTACACAATTTCCTACAAGAATACACAATATAGCACGAAAACGGTAAGGATTTGTGTTTGTACACAATTCCTTACAAAGTATACACAACGGCTTACGAAAACCGTAAGAAAAAAGGTATGTACACAAATTCTTACCACTTCAAAACCATAAGCTCAAGGAGGCTTCCAAGGGTAAGGATTTGTGTATATACACAATTTCTTACAAGAATACACAATATAGCACGAAAACGGTAAGGATTTGCGTTTGTACACAAATCCTTACAAAGTATACGCAACGGCTTACGAAAACCGTAAGAAAAAAAAGTATGTACACAAATCCTTACCACTTCAAAACCATGAGCTCAAGGAGGCTTCCAAGGGTAAGGATTTGTGTATATACCTAATTTCTTATAAGAATACACAATATGGCACGAAAACGGTAAGGATTTGTGTTTGTACACAAATTCTTACAAAGTATACACAACGGCTTACGAAAACCGTAAGAAAAAAGGTATGTACACAAATCCTTACCACTTCAAAACCATGAGCTCAATGAGACTTCCAAGGGTAAGGATTTGTGTATATACCCAATTTCTTACAAGAATACACAATATGGCACGAAAACGGTAAGGATTTTTGTTTGTACACAAATCCTTACAAAAGTATACACAACGGCTTATGAAAACCGTAAGAGAAAAGGTATGTACACAAATCCTTACCACTTCAAAACCATGAGTTCAAGGAATTTTCCAAGGGTAAGGATTTGTGTATATACACAATTTCCTACAATAATACACAATATGGCACGAAAAAGGTAAGGATTTGTGTTTGTACACAAATCCTTACAAAAGTATACACAACGGCTTACGAAAACCGTAAGAGAAAAGGTATGTACATAAATCTTTACCACTTCAAAACCATGAGTTCAAGGAATTTTCCAAGGGTAAGGATTTGTGTATATACCCAATTTCCTATAAGAATACACAATATGGCACAAAAACGGTAAGGATTTGTGTTTGTACACAAATCCTTACAAAAGTATACACAACGGCTTACGTAAACCGTAAGAGAAAAGGTATGTACACAAATCCTTACCACTTCAAAACCATGAGTTCAAGGAATTTTCCAAGGGTAAGGATTTGTGTATATACACAATTTTCTACAAGAATACACAATATGGCACGAAAAAGGTAAGGATTTGTGTTTGTACACAAATCCTTACAAAGTATACACAACGGCTTACGAAAACCGTAAGAAAAAAGGTATGTACACAAATCCTTACCACTTCAAAACCATGAGTTCAAGGAATTTTCCAAGGGTAAGGATTTGTGTACATACACAATTTCCTACAAGAATACACAATATGCCACCCAAATGGTAAGGATTTATGTTTGTACACAATTCCTTACAAAATATACACAACGGCTTACGAAAATCGTAATAAATTGTGTATGTACACAAATCCTTACCTTTGGATGGCTCCTTTAGCTCATGGTGAGAAGTTGTAAGGAATTGTGTACATACCTTTTTCCTTACGGTTTTTGTAAGCCATTGTGTATACTTTGTAAGGACTTGTGTACAATATTTATTTGTATATTTTTTATTCTAATATTTTTATTCGAATATTTATTATATGAATATTTTTATTCGAATATTTATAGTCAAATATATTTTATTCGAATATTTTTATTCAAAAATTTTTATTCGAATATTTATTATACGAATATTTTTATTTGTATATTTTTTATTCGAATATTTTTATTCGAGTATTTTTATTCAAATATTTTTATTTGAATAGTTATTATACGAATATTTTTATTTGTATATTTTTTATTCAAATATTTTTATTCAAGTATTTTTATTCGAGTATTTTTATTCGAATATTTATCATACGAATATTTTTATTTTTATATTTTTTATTCGAATATTTTTATTCAAGTATTTTTATTCGTATACTTTTTATTGGAATATTTTTATTCGAATATTTATTATACGAATATTTTTATTTGTAGATTTTTTATTTGAATATTTTTATTCCAATATTTATTATATGAATATTTTTATTCGAATATTTATTATACGAATATTTTTATTCAAATATTTTTTATTCGAATATTTTGTCTCAAAAAATTTTATTCGAATATTTATCATACGAATATTTTTGATTCGTTTATTTTTTATTCGAATATTTTTATTCGAGTATTTTTATTCAAATATTTATATATGAATATTTTTATTCGAATATTTTTTTATACGAATATTTTTATTCGTATGTATTTTATTCGAATCTTTTTATTTGAATATTTTATTCGAATATTTATTATTCGGATATTTTTGTTTGAATATTTTTATATGAATATTTATTATATGAATATTTTTATTCGTATATATATTTATTCAAATATTTATACGATGGATATTTTTATTCGAATATTTATTATACAAATATTTTTATTCGAATATTTATTATACAAACATTTTTATTCAAATTTTATTTTATGAATATTTTTATTCGTATATTTTTATTCGAATATATAAAAATAAATTGGGTATCCATTGTTTAAAAAAAAAAACAGATTTACATTGGAACCGGTTGGTAACCGGTTCCCCATTGCCTTTAATGAAAGGCTTTTGTTAGGCTTTTATTAAAGAACTCTCCCTAGAACTACCCTGGTTTTTCATTTAGATTGTCATGTAAACTTTAGTTTTCTTTATTTTCTTGTTTTGTTTTATGATCATCTTCTTGTTTTTCACGTATGAAGTATAATATTCTATTGTTAAATTATAACATCATATTCTCGTTATGACAGACATATTTAAGATGTACTTACACAGTCAGATCCAGATAATTTGTCAAAAATTTTTGATAATATATCATCAGACTAAACGAACAAAGAAAATATCCTAGTAAGAGGGAGAACTAATAACAGAGACATACTTATTGAGATGTTAAGGATGATGGAATTGTTATAGCTCTGATACCAATTGTCATGGTTAGGATCTAAAAGAAGAGGATTAAGAACAAAAATAGTAGATTATAGAAGAAGAAAAGATTGCAGATGTAGAAGAAGAAGAATAGGGATTTCAGAGAGAGAAAATGAGAGAAAGAAAGATGCAATTTTTATTCAATTTTCTTGATATTCACCCCTAACAAACTTAGAGTTTTATCCCCTTTACATAAAACACAGAGTATTAACTTAAAGGTAAAAATAGTAAAACTACACCGTTTTACTATTGAATCTTAAAACGAATCATAACAGTAAAGATTTGTTTCACTTTTTGTGCACCCAAAGAAAAATTTGTATCGTAATTTATTATTAAGATCTTTAATTATGAAAAGTTACAAAACAGGAGTAATATATTATAAATAAACTATATAATAAAATGATTATAGAGAATTTTATTGTTGAGTTCATTGTATGAAAAAGTTATAAAATGGTCTCTCGAGTTAAAACATTACAAGTTAGTTCGATATCGTTAAAAGTTTAATAAATGATGATGTGATAATTAACAAAATTAGTATACTAACACATTAATTCCCCATATTTATACATTCAATCAATTTAGTTTTAATTTAAAAAAACAATAAATTTAATCACTGCTAGTGATTAGTTATATCAATTTAACCTTCGCTTCGACATCGGTTCCTTGCTCCGACGACCATCCGTTTGGCTTCTTTCCGTCCGACATCGCTTTTGTATGAATCCTTTCACTATCCGATTAGTCCAAACCCTCTGCGTCTCTTCCTCGCTCCTTGCTCGCATGCTCCAAGAGCCTTCATCCTGCATACCAGTCCCTTGTCAAGCGCCATTTTGTCATCTTATCTGATTTGGTAACCCACAAACTAAATGTGTAAATATTAAAGTTTAAATATATTATTATGTTAATTTTTTGTTAACTTTAATATAACCGATAATTAATTTTTTATTTTATAAAATCGAAAAACTATTTTGTAACTTTTCATAATTAAAAAACTTCATAAAATGCCTTACAGCGAGGGATTATTTGTATAATTTATCCTATTTTTTATACCTTTAAGAAAAAAAAAAGAGAGGAAAACACAGTTTGTATGGATTTATTAGTTTCCATCTCCCTTCATCACCACCATTCTCTAATGTCTTCCTGTGTTGGTTCTTCAATATCTTGGCTTCATGCAGCGTATTATTTATTAGTTTCTGGGAAATTGTATATTAGCGAAGGATGTGAAACACGTAATGAAGTGATTTCCAAAAAGTTTTAACTAACGATGATGATTTCCCCATCAATAGAGTCTTGTTCCATGAAAACAACTTTGAATCTTCATAGGGAGTGAGTCTACCATATAAATAAGATCTTTCAAAGGGGTAATTCTGGGGGAGAAAGAGAGAACCAAAGAAGATTACATAGTATCGTGTTCGTTATGGAGGGAGACGAGAAAATAATAATCATAACTTATTAAATTGACTTATTTTAACTATCATTATTTTAACTATCATCGTTAAAAATTGACAGAGAGATATCGAAGCGGTGACGTGGTAGTTAACAAGAATTTATAAAATTATACATTTGATCTATATTATTTACCACACATCTTTAGCTACTTTGAGAGCCAATAGATAATAATGAACAACGTACATGCGGCAATGACGGCTGACAGAATAAGAGTGTCCCTCGAACGCCTCCTCCGGATGGAACCTACAAAATACAGGCGTTTCAATTAGTACAAAAAGAGGGTATACAGAATAAAAGCTCAGTAATGAAGTTGCAGCATGGAAGTACCGAGCAAGCCACGGATAACAGGGAACTTGTCACCTAGAACTTTTACTTTCCCTTGAACGTCTCCAAACAAAGCTCTTTGAGAGCCCAACACGGCTCGTGTCGTTTGAGCTTGATTAATCACATCATCTATCTACAGAAAGAAAACATATAGGTCAGAAAATGGGAACTAAACAATCCCCTTCACAATTAGGGAAGAAAAATTAGACAATAAAAATAATAATATAAGGCATTCTGTATGAGCAAATAAGGATGCTCGTATGAATCATTATACAAACATGCACAAGTTTTTGTTTGTACATGAGAAAGATGTAGCATAAAATCCACAACCTCATTGCTGGTATGAAATATGATCCCAGCAGCCCCCAACTATGAACAACTTGTGTAAGCAGATAACAGCACCAAGAAGATTCAACTTTCACTGGACATAGGTTATTTACATAGGTTTGGATTTTAAACCCAGACCATTCAATTTCAAGAAATCAAGGATGTATTTGGCGATGATGATCAAGCAGTAAAGGGGTATACATCATTAAGCAACCAAAATCAAACTGATGGAGCTCTGTCATCTAAGCTGTAGAAATGCTTGTTGTAGAGAAACTTGGAAATGTGACTTTCTTATTTTGGCTTTATATATTTTGAACTTGTATTATTCTAGGGGATTGACCCCAGGTACATGTATCTCATATTAAAATTGTTTTTTTCTTCAAAGCATTGAGTTCGTTTTAGTAATACAGATTTGAATTTGAGACATGGATATTTGATAATGGTGATCTCAACAACCGTTGAACTTTCAAAGCATATTGGAGAAAGGCCTGTACTGCTATCCAAATATCTCGTGACCCATCTATGGGCCGAACCTAGAGGCCCAATTAGTATTTTCTCTAGGGGTAAATTACCACCAAGGTCATTTTTATTAGGATAAAATGCGTAAGAAATAGAATCGTTTATGAGATTTTTGGAGCTTTGAGTGAAAACTAAAAATAGTCTCTTATATAACGAAAGCATATTTTATTACAAATATAATTTTTTTTTACTTTTTTAGTGTTCTTATTTAAGTATCAATAATAAAAAAAAAGTTTAGAATTTATAATTATGATATAAGATTAAAGTTTAAAATATTGGATTAGAGATTAAAATCCATGATTTAAAATTTATGGTTAGGGCGTAGAATTGAATTTTTTTAGTGTTGGATATAAAAAATATGATTTTTTTAATTCATCCCATTAATTTAAATAATTAATTTAATATTTTAAACACATTATTTTTATTGTTAGATTTTTTATTTATATATTTAAAAAAGAGAATTAATTTTTATCATTAGATTAATTTATTTATTTAACAAATTAAAAAAATAAAAATTATAAGTAATTAAATTTAGGTACCCTAAACTGATTGAGGGCTGTAAATGATCGTTCAGGGTGCCCTCCCTTATAATTGTCCATGATAAAAGAAAAATTGAACTTAAAAAAATCTATTAAACCAAGAAAAATTGAATCAATTAAATTATTAAACTAAAAAATAAAATCAATTAAATTTTATCGTTAGAATTAATTTGTTTTAATTCACCTACTTCTTGTGCATATATAAAATTCATAAATTATTTTTACAAGTTTTAACTTTATTTTTTCAAACATGTCAATGTTACAGGATTAGTGTTCTTTGCCTTTTTTTAGACTGGACATTCTCCCTCACTGAATCTTGTGACGCCCTCGTCATGACTTTTTGCTCTCGTGATTAGTCTCTTATCACGATTGTTTACCACGTCTACCTCTCTCATAGGCGCTCGGCGTAAAATCGAACAGTTAAAGGGTCGCTCTGATACCATTTGTCACGGAGCCATTACCCTCTTCCTAAAAGACATGTCTGATAGGATGTGCAGCACCACTGTATATATACTTCAAGACTTCCTTTTACCTTTTTCGATGTGAAATTAATACTTCTCGTCTCTTTTCAGACATAACACCAATATATAAAAGGAGGGTCAATTAATTTTTTTGTAGTGGACAATAATTAGTGAAAATGTAAGACCTTTAGTGTTAGGATTTTCGACTTAAATATTATACGTAATTTCTAAAAAAAGACATTATATAATATATTTTAATTATCTATTTATGACATTTATTATAGTACATGTAAAGTCGAATTTAGCTGAATCTGACTTCAAGAGATAATTTTTTAAAAATACCTCTAATGACAGATATAGTAGAATTTGACCTCGAGCTATTGTTGATGTTGTAGCAGGGATATTTTGGGAGAAAAATACTATTCATAGTCAGATTCAGTTGAATCTAACTTTACATGAACTGTAACAAATATCATAGATTAAAAATTAAAATTGATTGTATCATATGTTAAAAAAATTCTTCTATAATATATTTAAGTTAAAAAATTCTCTTATTTTATTATTGTTATTTTGATATTTAAATTTAATTAAAATTATTAAATCTTATATTCTGTTAAAATATCAAAACTTACAATTTTGTATCAACTTTTATTATTTTGATACGAGCGTTGAAACATGAATTTAAAGTAAGTTTGACTTTGATATCTTGGATAATCTACATTAAATTACTATATAGACTTAAGGGGTAAATAATGTCACTAAAATAAACTAAAATCAGTAATCGTATCTCTACTTTTATTTTTTTAATTTATAAGATGTTTATCATCTTATAAAACATTTTAGTATATTAATGTTATGATCTAACATTTTTACTAGTATTATACATTGGCATAAAGATAATTTTAACCCTTACCATTTATAGCTTTTGTCGTTTTAACCCTTATTTTTGGGGGGATAAATTTAACCTTTAACCTATATCTTTTTGACAAATAGCTTATTTTTTAACTAACTTGATGATTGGACCGTTAAAAATTTAACGATGATATATATATGGAATATAATTTTAAATGAAATGGAATGTAACCTATCAAATACATATATATATATATATGGAATATAGTTTTATTCTAATATAAAAATATAAACAATTAAAATTTAAATAAAATATTAAAAATTAATTAATTCTAAAATAAAATATTATTAAACATTCTTAATCCTAACTACGATAAAATTAAAATCTTATTCGAATTGTGTTTATATTTTTATTTTAGAATTTGTAATCATAGTGTATTGTAATTATTTTTTATTTGAGATGTATGAACAAATAAAAATAACGAGAATAATATTATATAAATAAAATATCATAAACTAATATAATATTTATTTTTTATTATATAACAAATATTTTAAATGTCAAATTCTAGACAATAACTTAAATAATACAGAATCCCTTGTATTTAATCTTAAATATTACATACAATAAATCAAATTCACGGGAAAAAGGTTTCCATGAGACAATTGTGTCACAATAATTATGTAAAAATTTTAAAAAATATGTTATTTATTTTTTAATTTTAAATATAATAAAAAATATAAACACAGTTCGAATAAGATTTTGATTTTATCGTAGTTAGGGTTAAGAATGTTTTATAATTTTTATTTTAGAATTAATTAATTTTTAATATTTTATTTAAATTTTAATTGTTTTATATTTTATATTAGAATAAAATTATATTCCTTATATATATATTTGATAGGTTACATTCCATGTCATTTAAAATTATATTCTATATATATTATCGTTAAATTTTTAACGGTCCAGTCATCAAGCTAGTTAAAAATAAGCTATTTGTAAAAAAGATATAGGTTAAGGGCTAAATTTATCCCCCAAAAATAAGGTCTAAAACGACAAAAACTATAAACGTTAAGGGTTAAAATTATCTTTATACCTTATACATTTTTTTAGATTTGTTTTATTTTTTACTTTAATTTATTTGATAAATTGTCACAAGTAATAAAAAATTAAAAAAAAAATATATTAAACGTTTATCATTTAAAAATTCACAAAAAAACATTTTATTAGAGAGTAATAAGAGTATAGAAATATAAAATATATTTTTGAAAATATTTAATATAATTATTAGTATATGATATATATATTATAAATTTTAGATAACAAATAACAAAATAGTTCTATTACCTTTTGTATATATATTTTTAATTTAACAATTGAGAGTCTAATGTATTGAAATGATAATATAATCGATGTATATTTTAATAAAATTTATTTTCAATAATCTTATATTTATTTAATTAAATATAATAATTTTATATTTTTATTAAATAAATGAAAAAGGTGTTAATTTTTTTTTAAAAATATATTTTTTTTATTTGCAGAAAATGATTTTTATTTTCAATTTTCGAACAACAAGAAAACACATTTGGTTTATAAAAATAAATATTTATTTTCAAAAATAAAATAGGGGAAATGTCAAATGTGTTTGATAGCTATTTTTTAAAATAAAAATAAATAAATGATTATTCATTAAATAATTAAAATATAATTATTAAAAATATTATTAAAATAAAAATATAATATGATTAAATAAATAAAATATTATTTATGTTTTTAAATTTATTTTTTTTATTTTATAAAAAATAAATTTTAAATTTTACAATCGAACATATTTTTTTATATTTTTTTTATTTTTTTAAAAAATATAAATAACGTGTATTCTATTAACCATACACAACCTTATATTTTTTAACCAAACAAAAAAAGAAAAAGAAATGAGAGGCGGAGAGAGCAATCTGAAATTGTCACCCACAATGAACGGTGGAGATGAAGCCATATTCGAATCTAACGGTCAGCTTGAGTAGACGAGAAGATCAATGAGAGTTGGTGGCTATTAGTATTACTTGCCTCGCTCTTGGCTTCCATCAAACAACAATGGCCTCGACTTCATCTCTCACCCTATCTCAAGCCATCCTTGCTCGAGCCATATCCTCCCATGGATCGCCTCAATCATCCGACCACCGCATCTCTCTCTCCAATATATTTCTCCCCACCTTCTCAGGCCTAAAATCTACCATCCCACGCACCTCCACTTCCCGTCGACGCCTTCCATCGCGCTCCACCCAGAAACACCATGTCCGTGCTGCTGCTGTCGAGACAGTCGGTACCGCTGCTGAGACTTCCTTGGTTGAGAAATCGATCAATACGATCAGGTTCTTGGCTATTGATGCTGTCGAGAAGGCGAATTCTGGGCACCCTGGGTTGCCCATGGGCTGCGCTCCGATGGGTCACATTTTGTACGATGAAGTCATGAGGTATAACCCCAAGAACCCTTACTGGTTCAACCGTGACCGTTTTGTGTTGTCCGCCGGGCACGGTTGCATGTTGCAGTATGCTCTGCTTCATCTCGCGGGTTACGACAGTGTCAAGGTAAGCTTTTATAAAATTCTATTTGAAAGCTTTGAATTTTAGATCCTTGTTTCCATTTGTTTATATAAAAGATTTAAATTTTGCACCAAAGGACAAGTATTTATAATGAATGGATTTTAATTATCCTTTTAGGAAGAAGATTTGAAGAATTTCCGTCAGTGGGGGAGCAGTACCCCTGGACATCCCGAGAACTTTGAAACACCTGGAGTTGAAGTTACAACTGGTTAGTTATACTACTTTGCTTAAGTGATTGTAATTGCTTTAGTCAACAAAAATGTCATGCAAAAATAAACCAAATATATGTATTTAAATGTGGCTTTTTCCCAGGGCCTCTTGGTCAAGGTATTGCAAATGCTGTTGGATTGGCTCTTGCTGAGAAACATTTGGCGGCCAGGTTCAACAAGCCAGACAATGAGATTGTTGATCACTACACGTATGATTACTTCGATAAGTTCCTTTCTTCCATTGTTTGCTTGCTTAATCTTGTAGTTATATATTGGCCTTTGTTTTCTTAGATATGTTATATTGGGGGATGGTTGTCAAATGGAGGGTATTTCGAATGAAGCTTGTTCACTTGCTGGACACTGGGGACTTGGGAAGCTTATAGCTTTCTATGATGACAACCACATATCAATTGATGGTGACACGGAAATTGCCTTCACCGAGAATGTTGATACACGATTCGAGGGGCTAGGGTGGCATGTTATCTGGGTCAAGAATGGAAACACTGGCTATGATGATATTCGTGCTGCAATCAAGGAAGCAAAGGCTGTCAAAGACAAACCCACTCTGATCAAGGTCAGATGTTTCCCCTACTTCTTGCTTTGGAAGTAATATCCTTGTATTATTCAGTGATTTGAATCTCATCTGGTAAAAGTTTTAAATTCCATAATTCTCAGGTAAAGATTTCTCCATTATTATCTTTTGTTAAATGGGCCTGCATTGTATTAGAATGCCTTGACTGAAAATTGGAAAATCTTGCATCTTTCACATATTTATGAACTCAACCTTAGTATCTTTCTAATGTTTTGTACAAGATGTCAAAAAATTAATGCCTTGTTCCTTTCAGGTGACAACCACCATTGGTTATGGGTCTCCGAACAAGGCAAACTCATATAGTGTACATGGAAGTGCATTGGGTGCCAAGGAAGTTGATGCTACTAGGAAAAACCTTGGATGGCCATATGAGCCTTTCCATGTACCTGAAGATGTTAAAGGGTAAGGAGATTAGTTGAGGTTTGTATACATGCATCTGGTTGTATTTTAGGTTTGGTGTTCACAACTTTCCTTCCATTTTCTGCAGGCACTGGAGTCGTCATGTCCCTCAGGGTGCTGCTCTTGAAGCTGAATGGAATGCCAAGTTTGCTGAATATGAGCAGAAGTACAAGGAGGAAGCTGCAGAACTGAAGTCAATCATCACTGGTGATCTACCAGCTGGCTGGGAGAAGGCACTTCCAGTGAGTGCGCTTTACTATCCTTGTTAAAAATATCTGACGTTTAATTCTCCGATAATCTCTTTCATTGGACTAATACTGTCAGATTACATTGGAATGAGAAAATATATTTTGAGCCCTTTTGTGTTTGCAATTTTCAGACATACACTCCGGAGAGCCCAGCTGATGCTACCAGAAATCTCTCTCAACAGAATCTCAATGCCCTTGTAAAAGTACTTCCTGGTCTTCTCGGTGGAAGTGCTGACCTTGCTTCTTCAAACATGACCTTGCTCAAAATGTACGGTGATTTCCAAAAGGACACTCCCGAGGAGCGCAATGTTAGGTTTGGTGTTAGGGAACATGGAATGGGAGCCATCTGCAATGGAATTGCCCTTCACAGCCCAGGCTTCATTCCTTACTGTGCTACGTTCTTTGTCTTCACTGACTACATGAGAGCTGCCATTAGGATTTCTGCCTTGTGTGAAGCAGGAGTTATCTATGTTATGACCCATGATTCCATTGGTCTTGGGGAAGATGGACCCACCCACCAGCCAATTGAGCACTTGGCAAGTTTCCGGGCAATGCCTAACGTTTTGATGCTTCGTCCAGCTGATGGAAATGAAACAGCTGGTGCATACAAGGTTGCTGTTCTGAACAAGAAGAGACCCTCTATTCTTGCCCTCTCCAGGCAAAAACTGCCCAACCTTCCTGGAACTTCAATTGAGGGAGTTGAAAAAGGTGGCTACATTGTTTCAGACAACTCTTCTGGCAACAACCCCAACGTAATTCTGATTGGAACTGGTTCCGAGTTGGAGATTGCTTCCAAAGCTGCTGATGAGCTAAGGAAGGAAGGCAAGACCGTTAGGGTTGTCTCGTTTGTTTCCTGGGAGCTCTTTGATGAGCAATCAGATGCCTACAAGGAAAGTGTTTTGCCATCATCTGTCACGGCTAGGGTGAGCATTGAGGCTGGATCAACATTTGGGTGGGCAAAGATTGTCGGATCAGAGGGGAAGGCAATTGGAATTGACCAGTTCGGGGCAAGTGCACCAGCAGGTAAAATATACAAGGAATTTGGTTTAACTCCAGAAGCTGTTGTTGCAGCAGCGAAAGAACTTTGCTAAGCTTGCTTAGTGAACTCTCTGGGGGAATATCATGGTTGTCGGTTGGAGATTAAACTGCAGAGAGGCCATTCCAATTGTGACATGGTCTCGTTTGTTTTTAATAAGAATCAGAATCTGCTTATTTTCTGTTGCTTGTGATTAAACGTAGAGCGAAAGGGAGGGTCGAGTTTCTGTATGATTAAGAAATTGTATCTTCCACTTGGACTTTGGAAGAGTTTTGCAACACTAGTTGCCTTTAAGTTAGCTTGCCCTTTTCTTTTCATTTTATGTTATAAAACAGAGTTGTCTTGTCTACTAATCAAGAACCTCAACTCATTCTTTTGATCAAATATGCTTGGCCTAAGATGCAAGACCAGTTGGCAGAGTTTTTTTGCTTGCTTTCCAAGATATCCAATTTGATTCTATCCTTAAGTTTGAAATGGTGGTGCTTTCATTTCATTGAACTGAATGGGATTTAGAAATGGCTTATGGCCATTCAAAAAAGGATATATATGAAGCCAAAAACTGATGAGAAACTTGTGTGGGATCCATAGGGAAGAAGGCAAGGTCCTTGAGCTCCTGATAAGTCTGTGGTTGATGTTGATCATGCCCTTAATCCGCTACCCTATCCTCATTGTCTTTTACCTGCACAAGTTCTTTGACAAGCATTTTGCTAGAGACTGGTTTTATTTTCAAAAATAAAATAAATCTCAGTTCACTGGCATGAAATTTGTGCTGTAGTGGATCATAAAGGTACTTGAGAGCATATTCCTTGGTGTTGGTGGTGGAAGGTCCTCTACCTACACCCAACAGTAATGATTGTATGAAAAATATTCAAGCATATTCCTCCCAAAGGTGACGCTTTTTAACTTCACAGTACCTTTCGACTTAAATTCTAAAATAAATTTTAAACACCCTATATATCCTACGGAGCTTGGTATCGGACCCTATCATGAAAACTGTACTATTAAATTGATTCTTTTGGCCAAATTCCCTTGAAGATCTCTCATGTTTTGCTGTATTCACATATGCATTTCCCATGAATGATTAAAACAAGCATATTTTACCAAGAAAAGAAAATCATGATGTTGAAACAGCTCCAGTCCAGCTTACATTAACTAGCAAGCAATGGCAGGAACAAGTTGGCGGTGTGCCAGCTAAAAGAAAGGACAAGCAAGAACGTTCTTCCTTCCCAGGCAAAATTATATTAAAAACCTCTTTTTATTATTTAAATCCAAATATATATCCCTCCCAACTTCAATGACAAATCTATACCCCTGTCAGGCCACATAAGAGGAAGTCGCTACCTGCAAAAAGCGTTTTTAGAAGTCGCTCTGTGCAGGAAGTGACTTCTGGCTGAGTTGGCCTCACTTGCCACATAAGCCTCTAATTTTAATGTGGATAAGAAGTCGCTCTGTGCACAGAGCGACTTCCCTAGGGTTGTGAAGCGTCAAACCCTCATTTAATTGAAATCGCTTTGTGCACAGAGCGATTTCAACCACATTTTAAGAAATGCGACTTCCGAGGATCAACATTGGTACAAAGTTCTCGGTATAAAAACGCAAGAACAGCCGATCCCCAACTGAGTTTTCCGGAGTCTGAAAAATCTCGTAGATGGTGTAACCACACCAAATGCACTTTGTTGCGGGTTTTGTTCGGCATCAAAATCCCGCCAATTATGCGCAAAATATGTGCGCGAGCATAACACTATAAATATGATAACATTAATATAAATAACACTAAATTCTAAAAATAAATAAAAATTGAAAAAAAAATTAAATAACTAAATAAAAAAATAATGTTACCTTCTTTGTATCTTCGTCCGCATCGACGGGTAGAGCTGAGAAATTGTCTACCAACCACTTCAACGTTACCTTCCCGCCGGACATATTCTCGGGAACAAGGCCAAGATAGTCATTACAAAGACGAGCCCAATCATCTTCCGCAATACCCGTTAGAACGGGGCCATCAATACGCAAACCAAGTTGGAATTGTACGTCTTGTAAGGTTATAGTGACCTCACCATACGGAAGATGAAAGGTGCGGGTCTCCGGTCTCCACCTTTCAATGAGAGCACTAATCAAGTACGGATCCACTTTCGTCCCGGCGATAATAAGGCTCACATATCCGAACCCCGCCTGGGTTAAATAGGGAACGAGAGCCGGATCCGGAGCATTCATAACTCGATGATGATAACAATTTAAAACTCTTTCATAACCCTTCAAAAAAATATACAAAAAATTAAATCAAATATTTTATAAATAATAATATCAAAATTTTAAAAAAATATATATTAAAAAAATAATATTAAAAAATTAAAAATACCTCATTATCACGCTAGAAATTGAAACAATGATTACCATCCAATCTTGTGAGACCCGCCATGCTATCGATAATAACCACGAGAAAAATAACTCAAAAATATTTTGTAAGAAAGAAAGAAGAAGGAATTTTCAATAGAACGCGACTTTGGTGTGAAAATGGAAGGAGGAGGGCCGGCAATTTATAGGGAGATCGCTACCCTCGGGAAGCGATATCATAAAGGAAATCGCTCTGTGCGCAGAGCGATTTCTATGTAAATTAAAGAGAAATCGCTTTATGCACAAAGCGATTTCTTAGTAAAAACGAAATTTTCAAAGAAATCGCTTTGTGCACAGAGCGATTTCTTTAAGACGATTCAATTTCCATTGAAATCGCTCTGTGCACAAAGCGATTTCAATTAAATGAGGGTTTGACGCTTCACAACCCTAGGGAAGTCGCTCTGTGCACAGAGCGACTTCTTATCCACATTAAAATTAGAGGCTTATGTGGCAAGTGAGGCCAACTCAGCCAGAAGTCGCTTCCTGCATAGAGCAACTTCTAAAAACGCTTTTTGCAGGTAGCGACTTCCTCTTACGTGGCCTGACAGGGGTATAGATTTGTCATTAAAGTTGGGAGGGGTATATATTTGAATTTAAATAATAAAAAGGGGTTTTTAATATAATTTTGCCTCCTTCCCACCAGATACTCACATGGGGCCTGTGTAGAAGATGCCACCCAATCCAATTCTACACAATAATTTATTCATTTCTCCAATAATCATGACAGAAATGTTACTGAACTGGCAAAATGAAGGTGAAAGGTGAAGGGGTTTGTAGGTGGGTCAGAGTTTGGTGGCATAATCCACATGATGCTAACTTAGCTCAACATAAATTGCAATCCAAGATATGTGTAAGAAAATTCCATGGAAAGTTCCTTTTGCCTTCATTTCAAGTCTGCTTTCTAATTCTACATTGAAAGAGATATTAACCCTACAAAAATGGATTCTAATCTTCACTCAGATTTTCTTAGATTTTCTTCCCCTTTTGTTATTCCTATTTCAGTGGGGGTCAATAAGATGCACTATTCTTAACACAACATGTAAAGATTTATATAGCAATTTGTTTAAAACCAGTACATTTTAAGTGGCATTCCAATGAAGTAATAAT
Source organism: Abelmoschus esculentus (assembly GCA_035048815.1). Classification (NCBI taxonomy): domain Eukaryota; kingdom Viridiplantae; phylum Streptophyta; class Magnoliopsida; order Malvales; family Malvaceae; genus Abelmoschus; species Abelmoschus esculentus. The sequence continues at coordinate 4,841,369 of JAUCBN010000038.1, forward strand.
TTCATGGTCCCAATATACTTTCTGCAGATGTGGGATGCTAAAGACCTGAATTAGTAACAGTTTTATCAAACAAGAAACAGAGTTTCTAATCAGGGATGAATCTGGGTGCGGGATGCAGTTGCACCTCTAAAAGTTTCAAATTCCATTATATTTTATATATTTTTTATATTTTTTATTAATAATCTAATTTTATACCTCTAAACTCTTGTAATCTTATACCTCTATATTTTTAATATATTTTCTTATAATTTACACCACTTATAATAAAATTCTGAATCCGTATCCGTTTCTAATCTATTTTTAAGGCAATCATCAATTTCATTGGGCATAAACCTCAATTCTTGTATGTGGATGTGGTAGTAAATTACCATAGAAATCCTTTGGAATTAAATTTTTACCTCAGCCTCAGGGTTAAATATAGATGAAGGTGACTGATATTTTCACCCCATCCTTAACCCTCCATATTTTTTACTGTTTCAAAATAAACCCAACTCCCAAAGTTTTCTTTTTCTAAAAAAAATCTAATCTTGATTTTGATTTCTCCTCTTTCTTAATAGAGTACTTTTTAGAGCCGTTGAGAGAGGTGTGTGTACGGGAACCGAAAGAGAAACAAACCCATCATTTCAAGATTCTCATTTTCACCATCAAGATGAGGCGGAGGTAGCCAAAGTCGGTCACAGCTCCGTTACCACCACCGTAACCGGCCGCCTGGGAAACCCAAAGAACTACTTGTTGTACAGATACAGGAAGAAGAGGTTTCTTCAAATTCTGGGTTTCATCGAAGTCAAAGCAAATGTCTCATCTTGACGACACTCCATCAACGCCCGGGAAATTCAAGATGGAAAAATCACCCTATGTTCACCATAGATTGAGGTGGCATTCCTCTCTTGCAAAGCTCACGTTTTGGTCCTTTATGTTCTTGGGGTTGATCTTGATCTTCTTTTTTCGATCCCCTTCCTCCGATCCCCTTCCCCAAGATCCGTCTCGCCGCTCTCTCCGTACCTACAACTGGGGTGGACCTGCTTGGGAAAAACGGGTCCGTTCATCTGCCCGTATCCGTTCCCATGACGGCATCTCCGTTTTGGTCACTGGAGCCGCTGGTTTCGTCGGCACCCACGTGTCGGCTGCTTTGAAAAGGCGTGGAGACGGTGTTCTTGGACTCGATAATTTCAATGACTACTATGACCCATCGTTGAAAAGAGCTAGGCAAGCGCTTCTGGAACGAAGTGGGGTTTTCATTGTTGAAGGAGATATCAATGATTCCACTCTTTTAAGGAAACTTTTCGAGGTTGTCGCATTTACCCACGTTATGCATTTAGCTGCTCAAGCTGGCGTCAGGTATGCAATGGAAAATCCTGGCTCTTATGTTCATAGCAATATTGCAGGTTTCGTTAGTTTACTTGAAACTTGTAAGTCAGCTAATCCGCAGCCTGCAATCGTGTGGGCTTCGTCGAGTTCTGTTTACGGTCTTAATGCCAAAGTCCCATTTTCTGAGAGAGATAGAACTGATCAACCTGCTAGTTTATATGCTGCTACTAAGAAAGCTGGTGAAGAAATTGCACATACTTATAATCATATATACGGCCTTTCTTTAACTGGTTTGAGGTTTTTCACCGTTTATGGTCCTTGGGGTAGGCCAGATATGGCATATTTCTTCTTCACTAGGGATATATTGAAGGGGAAGTCGATATCGATATTTGAGGCTGCGAATCATGGCACGGTTGCCAGGGATTTTACCTACATTGATGATATTGTGAAAGGTTGTTTAGGTGCATTGGATACTTCAGAGAAGAGTACTGGTAGTGGAGGGAAGAAGAAAGGTCCGGCTCAATTGAGGGTATACAATTTGGGGAACACCTCGCCGGTTCCTGTTTCAGATCTTGTGAGCATCTTGGAGAGGCTTTTGAAGGTCAATGCGAAGAGGAACATTATGAAGTTGCCTCGAAACGGGGATGTTCAGTTCACACATGCCAATATTAGCTTGGCTCGGAGGGAGCTCGGATATAAGCCCCAAACTGATTTGCAGACTGGTTTGAAGAAGTTTGTGAAGTGGTATCTGAGTTACTACTCTGATGGGAAGAAAGCCTCTGAATAAATTCATTCTTTGAATTTGTGGTAGAATTCTTGTGCATTATCATTCTCTGTCATTGTTTTTAGAATTTCTCTGTTCATTGCCGGATTCTTGTTATTTCTTGTATCCATATAAAAGGAGGGATATCATGCCCTAGTTTGAAGAAGTTTTGAGATCATTAGGCATTTTTGTAGATTGGTAGAGACTTGTAGCATTGCCATGCAATTCCAATAAAATAGCACAGAATAATATTTTGTTCCATTCCTTGCTAGTTAAGAATGAATCCTTGGAGATCATATTCGACACCGATTGCACCAGGTCTTATCGGCTTTACATTCTTGAGTTCCGTCTGAAAATGATCGAAAATGTTGTCCTCTAGGTGTTGAAACAACTTAGACATTTGAGTTGGAAACATACTGCTATGGTCCTAGATGATAGTTTTATAATCAGAGCAATTGTTTCTTCTTCAATGTCATCATCTTCTAAATCTAGGTCTCCTGTTGCTGTGTCTGCTACATGCTTTCCTTGTATCCAGTTGCTGGAGAACTTCAAGTATGGCATCTCCTGCTTATAAATGGCATCTCCTGCTTCTTTCATTTTTAGTAGACTATGGCATACTAGGAAGAACAGATGGATGACAATCTAGAAAGATAGCAGGTTCTGGTACGATCAATTAAAAATAATTTTAGAAACATTTAAAAATAATTGTTTAATTAAAAAAATTCAAAAATACTTTAAATATATTTTTCAAGTTCATAAACTTTAAAAATATTTTTATTAATTTAAGTTCAAAAATATTTTTCATTTAAAGTTATATCAAAATTAATATCTCAGCCCATAGGTTCTTAGTTCTATACAATAAGGATAGGGAGATTACTCATTACATAACTATAATTAATGATCTAAGATTATTTTTAAATTTTTATAAATTTTAGATACTAAATTATAATTTTATTTGAAACTTTTAATTCGAATCGAGTTTAAGAAATTTAAGTCGAGTCGAGATTTTAAGTTCTTACAAGAATTTAATTATAATTATTTATCATGTTATAGTACGATTTGATTATAATTTAAACGACTTTCTCTAATATATAAGATATATATTTTTCATATAAGATAATTTTTTTCATATTTTTATATATTGATCGATATATATCATAAAAATTTGAGAGATTAGTCTTAAAATTAAAAATAAATCCTTTAATTATTAAATTTTTTAAAATTATTTGAATTTATATTTTATGACTCAAACTTTATTTAAAAAAATTTAAATTAAATTTATAAAATTCTGAACCGAATCAAAACGAATAAAATCGAAATATTTAATTTTTTAAAGTCGAATCAATTTTTGTTCACCCATAAATAATAATAGTAGCCTTTTTTTATTATATTATGCAGAATATATGGTTTGTAATTACACGAAAATTTAAATATTTAAATATTTGAATTTAAATAATCTATTTAAATTATATTACTTTTTTAAATGTTAACAGAAAATAAATAAACAGTATTATATAATCCCACCATAATGTTCCAACGTAACTTGCATACCTAACAGTTCGCAAGTCTTCTAGATAAGTTGCAATTATTTTTCATTAAATAAATATAAAATAATTTTATATCAAAATTTAAATTTATATAAAATAAAATAATTATTAATATATCTTTTTAAAAAATATCATTGATATGAGTTAATTTAAGTGATAAATAATTTAATTTTGTTTAAGTAAATTTTACGTTCAAGATGTTACAACGTAAAAAATTCTTGTTGGGTAACCCTATCAAAGCCTAAAGTTTTAATTTTTTATTAAATATATTTAATTTTAATTTTTTAATATTTAGTATTATATGAGTTTATTTTTTAGTATTTATTATTATGGTTCTATTTTTTTTAATATTTGTATTAGGTCTATTCTTAAAATTTATTTTTTATTATTTTTTATTATGATTCCTAAATCTCAATTTTTTGTGATGCTTGTTGTTAGGGGGCCTATATTTTACTAAACTTATTATTAGGGATCTACTCTAAAAATATTTTTTAATATTTATTAATATATACTATTGAAATTTATTTATTTTCTTTATTTGCTACTATAGTCAAGATTTTTTCTAACATTTGTTATTAAAAGTCTAATTTTAAAATTTATTTTTTGATATTTATTATAAGAGATCTATTTTTCAATATATTTGTTATTTTTAATTTTTTTAATAATTATATAAGAGATCTATTTTTTTTTTCAATAATTATTAATAGGACCATAGTTTTTCAACAATATTTGTTATTAGAGGTTAGGTTTTCACAATATTGTCATTAGAGGTTTACTCTTAAAATTTATTTCTCTCGTATTTATTATTAATGATTAACTTTTTTATCAATATTTGTTATTAGGGGTCTAATTTTTTTTAATATTTATCAGTAGGCATATAGCCATATACTTAATTTAATTTTATTATATATTTTTTTAAAATTATTTTTTAATATTTATCATTAAAAACCTATTTTTTTATGTTTGTCCTAGGATAACTATAATTTCAGAAACGATTTGAATTAAACAAAATAAAACTCTGAAAACCGATTATTTTAATAATTTATCTCCACAAGAATCATATTAGTTGTATATTACAACATATTAGTCCATATCCTCTTGGAACCACACGCATGCCGAGATACGAAAATTAAGACAAACATCATTCATCTCTTAGACCATCTAGGATCATGTTTCAGCTCATTCTTGTCCAGAGTCTACACCAAGACGGACGAGTGACCGCCTCTGCCAGCCAAGGCTGCTGCCTTCAGCATTTCCCCCTTTTCTGCAGATACGTTTCCATATATGAACACTGACAATTTCTTTCAAGATAAACGAAATATAGTAAGGTTTAGTTTAGCATTACTTTTAAAAAGTGCGGTAAAAAAGTATGGTGAAAAAGTGTAGTAAAATTCTTTTTGAAATTTTTAGTTTGAAAAATATGTGTTTAGTATCACTGTCAAAAAATGCTTTTGAAAAAATAAATGACTATTTTAAACATGATGTTATAAGTTAAAAATATATATTTAAATGATAACAAAATTATTTTATATTATAATATTAACTTAAATTATGATAAAATATAAAAATATTAATAAATAAATAAATAAATTATTTTTGAAAAATGCTTTTTAGAAGTGCTTTTGAGAAAATATATAATTTTGTATGAATATGTATATAATTTTAAATTAAAAAATAATTTATGTTAAATATAATTATGTATTTGTAAAAATTAGATTATAATAAAATATAATAAATGAAGGTTAAAACTATAATCTGACTCCTAAAAGCACTTTCTAAACACAAAAACTAAAAATTTTAGCTTTTGAGTTTGGGTTGAAAATCATTTTTCAAAGCATTTTTTTTAAAAACCAACTGTATTACTTTTGTGTTTTAAATCAACTTTCAACCTAAAAGCTGATTTAAAAAGTAATGCTAAACAGGAGCTAAATCGATTTACATGAAATTCTATAACGTCGAGGTTGGGTAATCTATAAAATTTACAGTCATGCTAACCCTTGCAAGATAACTTATTAACCTATTAGAGTAAGTCGGTCATATGAAAACCTGAAACTAGTTGTAGAAAAATCAGACACGAAATTAAATAACGTAAGGATCTGGTCCTGTAAGAAAATTAAGTGCTTTCTTTTTGCTAGTATATAAGTGTATGGTCTGCAAACAGAATCATATTACAAAACACAGAAGAAACCATGGATTTTCTGACCATCATACTGTTGTTGATAGCTTTGCCACTTCTCTTTGTTGCTGTAATCCTCTTGATTCCCATTCTCAAAGTATTGTTTGCCAGATTTGTCGATAACAATGGTTACGCACCGGTGGAGGGTACTGTTTTCGGACAGTTCTTGTACTATGATCACTTGTACGACTACCAAACTCAAGTTGCGAGAAAGGTGCCGACTTATAGGTTAATTGGCTTGACACACAGTGAAATCTCGACCACCGATATGAGGAACGTCGAGCATGTACTGAAAACGAGTTTCGGGAACTATGCAAAAGGCAGACATCTGCAAGAGAATGTTTCAGATCTTTGGGGGGATGGGATTTTTGCTGTTGATGGAGATAAGTGGAGGCAGCAGCGGAAGCTTGCGAGCTATGAGTTCTCGACTAGAGTTCTTAGAGACTTTAGTTGCTCGGTTTTCAGGAAGACGGCTGCGAAATTGACTCGACTGGTGTCGAAGTTCGCCATGTCGGGCCAAGCTGTTGATTTCCATGTCAGTAAATCTCATACCAGGTTAAATTGTATATGTTTTTGGTGAACTTACAAGGTATTGTTTTCCATGTTTGCAGGATTTGTTCATGAAAAGCGCCATGGAATCGATATTTAAAGTTGGGTTTGGAATCGATTTGAATTGCTTGGATTGGGACAATGATGAAGAAGGGACCAACGTTGCTAAGGCTTTTGATGATGCTAATGAGATGATGAATTTACGTTTCTATGATCCTCTTTGGAAGCTGAAAAGGTTTCTGAACATCGGGTCTGAAGCTTCGTTGAAGAAGAACATCAAAATTGTTGATAAGTTCATCTACAATATCATAAGCACCAAGAAGAAACTGCTGGAAGTGAACCAGAATCATCCTGTACATGTGAAAGAAGATATACTTTCAAGATTTCTGGTGGAGAGTGAAAAAAACCCAGAAACAATGGGAGCTCGATATTTAAGAGATATAATTCTGAATTTCTTGCTTGCTGGTAAAGATACAACAGCAAACACATTGAGCTGGTTTTTCTACATGCTCTGTAAGAACCCCTTGGTACAAGAAAAGGTTGCACAGGAAGTGGTAAACAACACTTGTAGCAAACCAGGCGATGCTGATTTCGACGATTTCGCCGCCACCATAACCGATGAAACTCTCGAGCAGATGCACTATCTTCATGCAGCATTAACCGAGACCTTAAGATTATACCCTGTAGTTCCCATGGTAAACACACTGGCAGACCGCGCCATATGCATACAGTGTGTTATTACTTATTAACTGAATGATATTTGTTGTTTTCCTTTTGGAAGGATGGGAGGTGTGCACAAGTGGATGACATTCTACCTGATGGGCACAAGGTCAAGAAAGGAGACGAGGTTTACTACCTCTCCTATGCCATGGGTAGAATGCCTTACATTTGGGGAGACGACGCCAACGAATTTTGACCCGAACGATGGCTTCGCGACGGAGTTTTTCAACCCGAATCGTCTTTCAAGTTCATATCATTTCATGTTAGAGCTCTTCCTCTCTCTTTTTCCAATGGTAAGAATATGTTCCTGCATGTGGTAGGTATCCAACTCTAATCCTTTTCTTCTGGTTTCGACATTATTTTCAGGCGGGTCCTCGGATTTGTTTAGGCAAAGAATTTGCATATCGACAAATGAAGATACTGTCCATTTCTCTGATTCGGTACTTTAGGTTCAAATTAGCCGATGAAGGACAGGAAGCAAGTTATAGGACAACATTTACTCTTCATGTGAAAGGGGGTCTTCATCTTTGTGCTATTCCAAGAACAACTTAACCAGCTGCTACCAGCTTGGAAAATGTTGTAATAATATGTTAGAACAAGTATAAGAGGATTGTAATAAATGTTGTTTACCATAGTTTATTAATAAAGTCAATCCCATTTTATATATTTTTTGGAAAATAAATCATTAATTTTATTGAAAAAACACTCAAAATTAGAACGGTGTTCAACATTAACGATGTTCAGCTATTCGACGTCCGTTGTAGACTCATCCTAATAATTTGGAAAATTCTACGACGGACGTCGAACATTGTTGAACACCATTAAATTAATTAATAAATATTTAAAATTTCAAGGACTCATTATGTAATTAATAAAAGAGTGATAGATTCAACATATAATTAATAATTATATGCTTAGTCCTTAAGATTTTTATTCTTTATAAATTAATTTAATAATATTTAGCGGTGTTCAACATTAACGATGTTCAACGGTGTTCGACGTCTGTCGTAGCATCCTAACAATTTGAAAAATTCTACAACGGGCGTTGAACATTGTTGAACATCACTAATATTGAACATTGTTGAACACCATCAAATTAATTAATAAAAATTTTAAATCTCAAGAACTCAATATGTAATTAATAAAAGAGTGATGAATTCAACATATAATTAATAATTATATGTTTAGTCCTTAAGATTTTTATTCTTTATAAATTAATTTAATAATGTTCAGCGATGTTCAAAATTAATAATGTTCAGCGGTGTTCGATGTCCGTTGTAGACTCATCCTAAAATTTTATAAAATAAACATCGTAACATAAATATAGATTGTTTTTTTTTTAAATTAATTAGATAATAATTATATATAAAAAGTTAAAAATTTATTTAAATATTAAATAAAAATTAGATACAAAATTGATAGATGAAACTACTGATGGAGAAATTTTTTAATAAAAACTTAATTTGATATTATTTATATAATTAAAATAATATAATAATATTAAATGATTTATGATCAAAAATAAGTTTGAGATAATGAGAATTCTACTTTTAATAAATAATAAAATCTTTAAAAAGAATATTAATTAAGAATTTTTAAAATTATAAATAACGATATATTTAATACACATAAATGGGATTAAATAGTCTAGAAACCTAACGCCGCTCTGTAATAGAAATTTAGCACGGCTTTGAAAGCGATTCGATGATATCAATTTTGCTGTTAATTGTTGAATTTACTTCTATTATTTTTATAAAAATAAATTTATTTTTTATTTATATAATTTTGCTTTTATAAGTTTATTTTTGTTTACTAATATTTTTTTAATAGTTTTTTATACTTTATAAAAATATATTTAATGACATTATGATTAATTGTATTAGTATTTATTTACAATTTTAGTAATTTTTCATACTCTGAACTAGGGGTGATAATGAGCCTAACTAGCTCGCAAGTTACTGAAGCTCGATTCAAGTGTACTCGATTCGGGCTTAGGTTCGGCTAGAAACCTTAACGAGCTGAGCGGAGCCTACCAAACTCGGCTCGAAAAAGCTCGTGAACAAGCTCAGAATAATTATATTATATATATACTACATATACATTAAAAGTAATCTCTTTAATAAAAGAAAAGCAATAAAATAAAATATGAGAAATCTACTAAAAGTAAAGTAACTAAAATAAAAGAAAAGAGTTTTAACGAGATTCTATCTCTTTTATAAAAAATATAATAAAATTATCTATTTTGAGTCGAGCCTGAACCTAAAATTTTGAGTTCGTCGAACCTCGATCCCGAACCGAACTCAATAACACTATTTCCGAACAGGCTCGGACTCAGCTCGGCTCGTTATCACCCTGGTCTGAACCTTTTAATTTGAATTTAAAAACACAATTTATGATACATTCTAAGTATGACAATAGATACCAAGTAGATCCCAATAAAAATCATTAGGTCGCACTTAAAAACAACTTAAGTACTTAAGAAAAATAGCATGAGCAATTTAGCTTCGGTAGCTAAAGAAATGTTTGTTATTTTTAGGGATTATAGATTCGAACACTAATAATATTAACATAGTGATTTAACGATCAATGTCTAATATGTGAGAGTATACTCTAAAACAGATACTATTATAATCACCGTAATCGATACAAAAAATTACTTGAGAAAATTATTTAAATTAAAATTGATATAATTATATCATTATAATATATTTTAAAACAGATACTATTATAATCACCGTAATTGATTCAAAAAAAGTACTTAAGAAAATTATTTAAATTAAAATTGATATAATTATATCATTATAATATATAAATAATTATATTTAAACTTATATAAAAATTTGATTTAATTCGATTTGGCTCGAATTTCATAAATTTAATTAAATTTAAAAAATTAAATAAAATTTAAATTATAAAATAAAACTTATAAAATTGAATAACTCAAAATTATATATAATTTTAAACTAATTTATATATCTCCATATCTTCTTTTCTGTTGTCCTTTCAATTTTAACTGATTTGTTTGTACACTTTATGGTGAAAAAGTTATTATTTCTTTCGTTTTCTTTCTTATCAAACACTTTCAAAATTTAATTTCTTTCGTTTTCCCACTCAATGAAGCAAAAACTTCTTATGCTACGGGCTATGAAAAAAAACACACAATAGGAATTAGATTTTTATTTGGTATTGATTTTGATAAGATCGGAATTAGATCTAAAATTTAGGTCCCGATCATAACTGAGATTGAGACTGTATCTTAATTTTTTGAACTCGGTACCCGGTGGATACCCAATAGGACCGAAATCAATACCAAATATTCAGTATTGGCTTTCTTTTGTTTATTTTTCTTATCAAACTTTCTTTTTATATATGAATATTATGAGTATGACTAGTTTTAGAACTTTAGTTTTCAAGCCTATAATTTTCTAATTTTATTATTTAACATTATCATTGGTAGTTTAATTTTTTTTCTCCAATTAATCAATTTTTTTAAGAATAAATTAATTGATTGGGTACCCGGTATTAGAACCGGTTTTCACCAGTAACGAGACTAATTTTTAAAATTTAGGACTCTATGTGACCGAGACTTGTTCCAGTTTTCAGGAACCGATGGTTACCGAGATCGGGACCAATTCTATTTAAATTGGTCGGGTACTCGATCTTGCCCACCCCTACATGCACAATTCAAAGATTGTGAGACCTTGTATAATTTATTAAAATATGGTCAACAATTGTTTATAACTACCACTAGTTCTAAAAATGAGGCCCTTAGAAGCAATTGTCTTTTAAGGGTCCATGTACGATCGTTCCTATAATAAGAATAATCAATAAGATTCTATAATCAATTGTTACATTTAAAAAATAAGTATATCGTTTTAACAATTATAATTCATCTTTCTAAGAGTTTTTTCAAAATTTTTACAATAAATTTCAAGATTAACATTATCTAATTAATGTATTTTATCAAAATTTTGGGGACTCCTTTTAAGGGATATGTATAATCTCTCTTATTGCATCTGTCCAGAACTTCACTGTAACCGTGCACAGTTTCTTGAAAATTGGTTTGTTATAAGATTTTTGTTCCATCTCAATAAAATTATTTTAATAAATTAAATATATGGAGAGATTTTAAACAAAATAGGGGATTTTGACAAAATGAGAAATGAAGTCGTCACTGGCCACTTTGGTAGGCCAAACACCATTAAATAATCAGAGATTCAAAAAGGTTGAGTTGGGTTCGAAAGTCGTTACGCACGATGAAAGATTAACACCCTTTATATGCCCAAAAATTAGTACCAAGTGGACCAACATTTTTATTAATATCAAAAGTTATAAACTTAGTGCCATTTAAATTATGATTTGGTTATATATACAAATTTATTTTAAAAGCTCTGGTGTTCGAGGAGTAAACGAAAATTACCAACTACTCCTCAGACTGATAATCAAATTTATCCTTGAAAAAGAGAGCACATTAGATAAAAAGAATTTAACTATACACAAAATAAAATGTAAGTACATGCATAAAATTAAAACGTAAATATACAAACACAAAAAATAAAAATAAATATATATATATATATATGCGTAAAAAAATTACTAAATATACAAACATACATAAGAAAATAAACAATATTATTTATATATTAGACAAAATAATGTAGGCTAAACATATACATATTATATAATAATACATGATAAATTATATATGTAATATTAAATCATATAATAAATATATACATATTATAATTTTTTATATATAAGAACACATGTATAAAATTTATTATATATATTACGTATTAGAATTTTTTAATATATAATCAATATACACACGTTTGCTTAAAAAAATTAACATTAACATTCTATAAAATGTGATATTCATAATTATATTATATATACATATATATATATACTTTATATATATAATTTATAATTTATAATTTATACTTAGCATAAAATGCTAACTATAATATATAATATTTTAATAAACTTTAATATACATGAAAACTTAATAAATACTTTTATTTATATATATATATATACCGTAAATATTCTAATACATAATATAATATTATATACATATCATCATATAACAAGATTATATATAAAAGTTACATAGACAACATAATTAACAAAAATAACATGAAAGGACCAAAATATAAAATACATATACTAAAAAAATAAAATAAAGTCTTGAAATTAATTGATTAAGATAAATAGTGACAAAATTGAAAGAATATCGATATAAGCCTAAAATATGAAACGAAAACAAAGAAAGGGAAGAAACGAGAGATGGGAAATAGAGGGACGGAATCACGTCGATATTCGACTATCACAATCAATCGAAGGTAAATTTTATTTGAAGAAAAAAATATGAACAAAGAAAGATTGCAATTTGATTTCTTTGAATCTAAAACCCTCTTTTTATTTCATTTCCAGAAAGCCTCATCCTCCTCGTACGATGACTTACATCTATTTATATGGGATTTTTTTTGGTGTGCAAGACATGAATAGTCTTTAATGATATTTAATATTTTCTTTGTGTGCAAGAATGAAAAAATCTTTTCTCTATTTTATATATAGTTCTTTGTTGTGATGGTCGACTAAGATATCGTACGGTTATCCTATATGTCCGGTAGGTGAATCACGTGGTCGAAATTGTAGAAGATAAAGAGACTTAATTAGTAAAAAAATTCTTGATTATTGAATTTGGATTAATAGATTATTCATACAAAAACGGGTTCGGACATGGTTTAATTTACATTTCCTTAAATTAGTATGCATGAAAGCCTGAGAATTCATTTGGCATAAGCTTTAACCAAGCTGATTTTGAGTCAAAATGGAATATAAGAAGCCCTATGGCCTATGCACCATTTGGATGAAGCAAAAGCAAGGAGAACGAAGGTGATTTTATCGTCCGTTTCTTTCTCATGTCTCCACTTTAAATTAGAGGGTTTAGGGTTTAAGGTTTTAGGTTAGGGGTTTTGGTTAGGGTTTAGGGAATTAGGAGTAGGTGTATTTTTCTAGGGTGTAGGGTTTAGGATATAAAAAATAAGGGTTTAGGGTTTAAAATTTAATTTTCTACAAAAATACAAAGAAGACATGAAGGGAGACACATAAAAGAGACAGAATTTTTATTCATCAAACTTGTGCACCAAAAATGTTAAGTTCCCAATAGTCTTTAAATACCTTGGAGAACAACTTTAACCAAAATTATCTTCCCATGTTTTGGGAACGAGGAATGAGGTATTAGGGTGTAGTCGCACCCTTTAAAAAAATGAAATCTTATCGAAAGTAAACTAAAAATTTGATGACAAAAATAAAAATACCCTAAAAATTTAATATTCATTTATATAATTTATCTTTCGTATTAATATATTAAGGGTAAAATAAATAATCACTAAACTTTTATTTTGATTACTAAATTTTTAAAACTTATAATATAATCACTTAATTTTAAATTTATTTTCATTAAAGTCACTCCGGTTAACTTACGTTAGACGATGTTCATGCGGCATGTCACCTTTTCTTCTTCGTCCATTTTTTTCTTTTCTGCTCTGCTCTGTTTTTCTTCCATAATTGAACATAAAAGTTTTGCAAAGGCTCAGTGTGAAAAGGTAGGGAAGAGAAAATGGAGACTGTCCAACAAAAAATTCATAGGAAAATAAAATATGAAACCAAAGTACAAAAATAAAAAATAAATTATTTTCTTAAGATACATAAAACTGAAAGGCGAAAGAAAAAAAATATTCATTAAGATTGATGTATTATCGGAAAATTTAAAATCTTTTATATTTTTTATTTTTATTTAAACGAGACGTTTTATACGATAAAAAATGAGTGATGATTGACGGATAAGTCAATTGTTTAGGTAGATTGAATCACTAGTCACTATATTGTTCTAATTACACCAGCAAACAGCTACCAAAAGGGGTTAAACTTTTTATAACTACCAATAAACTCAAATCAAAAAATAAATATCATGATGATTTTTATACGAGCACCAAATGATTGTTAAGGTATACAAAAATTATATCAAACGGTAAAGATATAACATAAAAATAAAAAAATATATCATAAAATAAAAAATACCAAACGATAGAGAAAATTTATCATAAAACAAAAATATGTCATAGAGATAAGAAAAAATATCACAAAAATAAATATTCTTATTAAAATTTTAAAAATAAAGAAAATAAAAAATATCGATGATCGACAACTATAACTAAATATCGTATTATTTTTGATCAAGTAAAATAAAGATGAAAAAAAGTTGCTACTAGGTTTAGAGAAAAATTAGGTTTAGGGAAAACTTAGAAAACTTGCACAAGCGTTAGTTTGAATAATATAATTTACATAATTTTGATATAACTAAAAACATATATTAATGTACAAAAAAATATATAGTTAAATCAACTAAAAATTTAAAATAATATTTTATATAAAATTTAAAAATAAATTTTAAAATTAAGGTTTTATTAACTTTCACACCGATGAAACAATAGTTAACAATCCAATAATTAAAATGAAAGAAAAATAACATAAATCAATAATAAAAGTGAGCAAAATGTAAATTATTAAATTTTATAGAAACAAACAAACATTTATAAAATATAAATGACCAACCTTGTATTTAACCCAAAAATATAAAAGAGGAAAAATAAAACCTTGCTAACAAAAAGAGCTGTGCAGCCTGAAACTCTAGAAAGAAAGCACAAAGCATTTCGGTTGAAACCCGGCAATGGTTTCCTTGTCGACGTGGTGTCGATACTTAGTTCACAAGATCGAGTACTCCTTCACTCTCAGCTGGAAGGTCGCATCTTCTCTATCTTATCTCTCTTCACATTTTGTAATTGATTTCTACTTTTCATTTTTAGGTTTTCTCTAATGCATATGCGGAAAACTTATGATTCCGGAGCTTTGGGCATGGATTATTTCGTATTTTCGATGATTTGGAAACGGAAATTGAGTTCTTTTTATGCTCGTTTTATTGGGTAAATGTGGATACTTTTCCTTTGGGGGGTTTGGGTAGTTCACTCGTGTTTTCAATTTTTCTTTCTAATGCATGAACTTTGTGTTTGGATTGTTAGACAGTTTTTATTTAGGGTTTTGAGTTTGGGTATTTTCATCATGATAATGGTTCTGATTTTGAAATTCCATGTTTTTACCTTTATGTTCTATGCTTTTTTTTTTACATTAAAAAATAATTGCTTCTAGTGATTCTTAGCAAGTGTATGAAAATCCATTGAATGTGATGATTCCAATTCCGCATATTAATTGATATTGAGAGGTAAATGCTTTGCTTTAAACCTGTTTTTAGACTAAATTGAAATCAGTGTTCAAATATAGGTTTGATTAGGGTAAGGATATAAGGGAATCACATACATTATGGAATGCTTTAGTCTTGATGCAAGTATGATTCTTCAAACCTATTTAATGGAAAAAAGATGACCTCTTGGTTTAAAGCACATATAAATCGGATAATTTCAATGTGGGGTTTGTTAAAAGGTGGAAGATCATATAAAATGGGTGGGTGGGTGGGGATATATATTAGATTTTTGCTCCCTGGTGAAGATAGTGAGAGCAATCCCTCTTGATTCATTTTCATTTGTCCCATGCTTTGGTCAAAGCTAGAGTCTTCCTGTAGCGGTGGTCGGTGGCTTATCAGTGGTTAAAAAATAAGCTTGCAAGTTGCAACTGCAAATTTCATTACGTTAAGAAAATCCTGTAGTAGGGGTTAAGGGTGTTGGGTTTAGACCATTTTTGATATCACTAAGTCTTTTTCACTCAAAAAATTTGGAAATTTAAAGAGGATTAGAGGAATATTTAAAAATAGAATAAAGGCTCATCAACTATATTTGTAAAGTCTTCATGCTTAGTTTATGATGTAGAGATACTTGTGCTGACTATGGAGCTTTTAGAAATTTTAGGTGGCTTATATGGTTAGTTCATGCTTCCATTTTGTTATGCTGCATATATTTTATTGGTTTCAGAAATTGCAGAACATTTGGAAGGTATTTTCTTGCTAGCATTCTTTATACTATTCTAACAGGAAACTTGATGTGGACAGAGCTATAAGAGAGGTCAAATCAGTGACCGGGAATTACAGGACGCTGTTTGGAAAAATGTATTTCAGGGGAAATTGACTTACTTACACTGGAGTAAGGGAGAGGCGATGTCCCCAACTATTGGAGAACAAGGGGGTACTCTTCTTGTACGGAAGATTCCATCCGCAGACCCAAAGTATGCTGCTCTTACAGCACCTGAGAAATAAACTTACAGTTTCAGAACTCTGGCTTGAGATGGTCCATTGCAAATCATAATTAATCCATTTAAATACCTGTGCATCTAACCTCTGTGAAAGTTATGCTGTTCTTAAGTTTAATAATTATATTCATTCTGAGCATCAGTTTAGCACCTTTGTGAAGATAAGCAGAGGTGAAGTATGTTAACATGGCATCCTCACCTCAAGAGTTTGATGATTCAATCAGCGCTCTCTGAACTGAATCTTGTTATGATTTTTACTCTCCACCATTTTCTGTTCATTATATCTTTCATATTTCCTCATCGTGTTTGGATATGATTTCAAGAGTTCCTAACTTTATGCTTTTTTTCCTGGACAGTCGAGTTTTTGTTGGGGATGTCATTGTCATGAAGGACCCTGACAATTCTGATAACTATCTTGTCAGAAGATTGGCTGCCACTGAAGGATATGAAATGGTGTCTAAGGATGAAAAGGATGAGCCATTTGTTCTTGAAAAAGACCAGTGCTGGGTATTGGCTGACAATGAAAAATTGAAGCCCAAGGTATAAAATGTTAGTAATACAACCACTAAAAGTTTTGGCCATTTTTCTTATATAATTCTATAAACAAACAGTAATCTGGTTCACATATTTGATTCTAGAGGCTGCTAGTTAGCTATTACATACATATATCTTGTACCATTCCAAATAATGAATAACAAACGTTATTCAATTTTTTTATATGGTTTTGAAGAATCTGATCCGTATCCTCCATTATGCTTCGTCTTATATTTTTTTCCTTTGTTTGAGATTATAGGAAGCTAAGGACAGTCGGTTATTTGGTCCAGTTCCCATGACTGACATAGTTGGCCGAGCTATATATTGTCTGCGAACAGCTGTTGATCATGGTCCTGTTCAGAGTAGGTATCTCCGTTATAGTAACTATTTAGCTAAAAACCATTGGTTTCATTGTATTGAAAATAATGTTCGTGTGACAGTCATTACAGCATGAGAAAGGATTCTCCGGTGTTGGAAGTAGAGCTGGATGTCGATGACATGGTGAAGAATCACAAAGCCTAAACTGTCTACACATAACTGTGTATCTATTGTCTTTGTTACACCTTTCCCCCCCCTCTGTTGGTATATTTTTAGTATAACACTGAAATGAAGGGGAGAATAAAAAATCAAAGAGGGTATTTAGGTTCATGTGTTATTCAGGACGATTGCCTTGTGTTCCTCTAAGATATAAGGCAACTGGGGAAATTTCATGATGTTTTCTTTTCCTTGGAAAGAACAAGGTAGGCTGTCTGCCTTGTGTTGGATTTTGAGTTTCAGTTATATCAAATAATTGCTTACGGATCATCAATAGTTTCTAGTTTGAATATCTTAGCTATGCATTTTGAGACTCCGGTGCATTTGATTGATCGATGGAGTCTTGGTGATCCTCATTTGTTCTGAGTCTCAGCCTCTCAGGTACCTGCCCTCTTTGATTTGTGGCATATTTACCCTTAGTCCAGTTCTACAGAGTTCTCCAAGATTGTTGAGCTTTACGATGTGACATGGGAAGAATAGCTTTATGGTTGATCCAATCGAGGGGTGGAGTGGCTATTACAAGGTAGTGTTGGACCAGACCAAGTATATTAAGGTAACACGGAGACATGGTGGAGAGCTTGAGTTTCCTCTAAGATGGATGGTGCTTGGGGATGGTACTATGATGTCGATCCATGTGCTGACTGTCAAAGTCCACCCATATCGTATTTTTAAAATTATTATTTTTTAATCCTACCAAATTAAGCCATAGGGTCAGAAAGTTTAAAGAGAAGAGTAGTTTTGGTGGGTAGAAAATTAGAAACCCTCTTTGCTTTGAAACCGACAACTGAGTCTGGGATAGTCGCTGCTTTTCCTGCTGTGTCCTGTGTGCTAAGTTGATGCACAAGGGAAGGTACTCCTAGTCCTGCCCCACCACTCATGGTGTAACCTTAACCACCACATGGCTTGCTGCTGCCTGCTGCAATGGAACACTCTTCGTTTGTGTTAATAATTAGACTTGGGACTCATAGACTCACAAAATATGCCCCGACTTACAGGATTGAATTCTGAGAAAGTACTAGATTGACCCTCGACACTGGTAGGATAAGTATCAAGATTTAAGAAGAGGGTTTTTCCCAACAGCAAATCTGACAAGACGAGACCTTCACACTCTTAACCCTTTGCTCTAAATGGGGAACAACTTCTGCACTTTGAAAACTGGTAACATGAAAAACTTGGGAGTCAAAAATATAAAGAAAGGTATTTTCAGTGACGAATCTAAAAAAATAATATTGATCGGGTCAGTTTAAATAAAATTAGATACGAATAAAATTTAATTGAAACAAAATAAATTTTTGATTAAAAAAATAGTTTTTTGAGTTAAAAAAGTGAGATTCAAATAACTCAAATTTTTAATAATTACTAATATCGGTTTTCATATTCAATTTGAATCCTTCAATTATATGTGATATATGTATAACACATGAAGAAAATATAAAAAAATATACATAGTGTAGATGGTCAATGAAAACTATTTAAATTGGAACCAATTACTACCATAATATTGTAAATATTTATAATTAAATTTGAAAGAAACTTAAATTATTATACTTAAAAAAATAAATAAAGTTTAAGTTGTAAAATATGACTTGTCAACTTGTATCATTCAAAATATTTTAATTAGACTTGATTTAATCGAATATTCACCTTAAATAAAATAAAAAATTTATGTAACGTAACTTATATATATAATTTTAAAATTAAAAAAATCATTTTTGAATAATTTTATTTTTCATTATCCACATCTTTATTCAAACAAAATTGAACCATTTTCTTAAAGTAAGTAATAAAAATATAAATATAAATTTATTTATTTATTTAAATATTATTTTCTTCAATAAATTCAACTAAAATATTAATATATATATATATTATGTTTATATCCTATTTTAAATCATTTTTAAGATATTAAAGATACCATATATACTTACTAAAAAAATATTTTTAATCTTGTTTTGTTATTCAAAAAATTCAATTTATAAAAAAAAATAGGTTTAATTATTTAATAGCAAAATATATTTTTAAAATATATTTTATTAATAATAAAAAATATAAACAATTTCAGTTTTAGTTAAATTTTTATTCTTTATTTTTCTTAAAATTTAAGATATAAAAATTTAAATAAATTTAAATGATATATATTTTTATCTAAATTTTAAAATATATTATATATTTTTAAAAAATTTAAAATAAAATAATATCATGGGCGGGCCATGGCCTAGGTAGTCCGCGTTCGCCCCTGGGTATTATAGTACTGCAAAGTGAGTTTTTAATAGTTGGATTTCTAATATTTTTTTTCATCCTTTAATAAAAATATTTTGCTTTAAAAAATAAAATTTTGAAAGAAAAATTATTGCCTGCACGGCGAGTTAATTGTAAGAATACTATTTTGAGACTGTTTATCGTGAAAATCTTAACTTTGAGTTTTAAAATAAACATCCCTTTACGGTAAAAAATCAATCGATAAATAAATATTTAAAATCAAACATGATTTATTTGAGAATATTATTATTAATATAATAATAACAAAAAATACAACCTAAAACATCATTTTTACTAAATGGCTGACTGCTGAGTGGGTAGACAGTGGTGGTAGGGCAGTTTGTGTTTTGTAGTTTTGTAAGCCAACTGGGGAAGTTACTGGTGCGGATCCATGTTTTCTTTTTTCTTTTTTGTTGTGTTTCTTGTCATAGAATGGATGGAATGGGAATGTGAGACATGATGCAACTTAACTCGCTGCACATTTAGGGAAGGGTAGAGCCGTAAACGAACCGAACGTTCGGTGAAAAGTTCGTTTATTTATTAAATGAACGAACATGAATAAGATTTTTTGTTCGTTTAATTAAACGAACGAACACAAACAAAGGGCTTGTTCATTCATTTATGTTCGTGAATGTTCGGTAATTTGTTCGTGTATGTTCGTTCATTTATGTTCGTTTATGTTTGTTTGTTTATGTTCGTTTAAATTTATTCACATATATCTAAGGGTGAACATTAGATTAAATAAGTCGAGTCAAAAAATTTTGAGTTACTCGAGTTGAGAAATCTTATTTTATAACTCGTTAATTTTTTTTTTGTATATAGGTTAGGGGTGTTCATTGTTCAGTTAAAACGAGTTAACGGTTTGAACCAAAACAAAATTGGTCAATCAGATAAGTTTTATGTTTTGTCTGATAATTAAGATTTTTTTATTTTAATTATTGATTAATTCGGTTTAAAATCAGTTATTAGCTTAATTAATCGAATTAATCTAAAATATTAAATATTTAGCATATTATATATGTTCGTTATTTATGTTTGTTTACGTTCGTTTACATTCATTTTTGTTCGTCGTTTACGTTCGTTTATCATTTAAACGGACGAACATAAACGGACATGAACAAGCTACAATCCTTAAAGAACGAACACGAACAAGAAAATTTGCATTCGTTTATGTTCGTGTTCGTTCATTTGTTCGGTTAGGGTTAAACGAACGAACATGAACACACCCTCGTTCGTGTTCGTTCGGTTCGTTTACAGCCCTAGGGAAGGGCATGAAATTGAAATCCGACGGGTTTTGATTTGATCCGATCCAATCGAATCATATTTTTTAGTAAAAAATTCAGATCAGATCGGATTTGGATTTAAGTTTGAAAAAATTATCTAACCTGATCCAAGATTAATAATATAATTTTTTTATAATTTTAGAAATATTTACAATAATGATACCTCTTTATATATTTTTTATATAGTTAGATTATTAAAATTGACTTTTTACAATTAAGTCACTAAAATTTATTTTTTTATAATTAGATCTCTAATTTTTTTTTTACAATTAAATCTCTATTTTTTTAATAACTTGGTTTGGTCGGATTAGGTTTTAGAACTTAAAACTCGAGTCGGATTTAGATTGAATGACACCTCTCTTAGCCCGAATCAAATCGGATAAAAGATATTAATGTTCAGATAAAATACATGTAAACCAAAAATCTGACTCTACTTAACCCGTGCCATGTCTGTGCACATTAGAGCAGGTCTTCTTCATATTTACATAAATATGCTCTTAGCTGGCAACCCATATTTAAAAAGTTAACCTATTATAATTAATGTAATAAAAAGAAAAAAATATTTAATTTATTGAAAAATTAATTTAAATTGATTATTGAGTATCGTAAAACTTTTATTATAAGTGATTCTTTTAATATAATTTACTCTATTCAAAATATTAAAATTTAAAATTTTAACTTTTACTTAAAAGATTTAATATTTCGTCTCATTAGACCAACCGAATGTTAATAAAATAAAATTATATTTATTAATACAACAAAGTAAAGCAATTTATATACTGTGATTTAGAATATATATATATTCTTTTTGTCCCATTAAAATTGTTACATGCTGATATATTTTGATTAATTTTTTAATTTTTAATATTTAAAATTTAAAATTTATTATAAATGTTTATACAAATCATTTGGTTGGTGTTGATACAAGACATTTTGGGGCATACTATCTGATTTTATATTCTTTAAGAATTCAATGTGGACCAACAAGTATTTAAATTTCATATAATAATGATTTATGTACACAAAATATTAGAACCATGACCATGAGGTGAGGCCTTGATCTGCCAATAGTTGCATATTAAATATAAATATGTAGTTTTTTTAATAATAATTGAGATATTTAAAAAAAAATTAATGATGAGTTAGGGAAGGGAAAAGAAAATAAAATAAAAGAAAAAAAATATGAAAAATGCTAATTTTTATGTTTTTTTTAGAATGAATAACACGTACAGTTGAATATTATTAACGTAATATATTATTAAATATATTATTAATTTTTAATGATTTTTAAATAAGAGAAAGTTATATATTTAATACTCAATCATGTTTGTGTTACTGTTTTAATACCTTAACTATTATTTCTTGGTAAAATGATGCCTACTTTTACATTTTTATTCTACTTTAATACTGGTTAAAAACTAACGAAGATGATGACGTGTCTTGGTATAATCACATTTTAATCCAAAATACTTATATATATATAAATATATATAATTAATTTAGTCTAAAATTATAAAATTTAAAACATCATCTTTAAACATTTATGTTTTGTTTTTCAATCTCAAATTCTAACTTCATCTCTAAATATTAACGAATTTAAATATCACCCAAAGTCACTTATTTTATTTAAATATTATATTTATATATATTTTATCTTCTCAAAATTACTTTCTTATATCAATGACAAATATTAAAATCTTTAACACAATTTTTTAAAATTATTTTTTATCGTATTTTTCAAAAGCAATACCACTTAACTTCTTTTGATTTTATCTAATCATTTGATTAAATACTAAATGCCAATCTTAATCATAATTAAATCCAAGTCTCCCCACTCTTAATTAGTTTTCAACTCATTAAGACATAACCCAACAAATCTTCAACTAAAAAGGGCCCCACATTAAAAATTAAATTATTTCATCAGTTTTTTTTATAAGTTTGATACACTAAGTGGTATAAAATATTTTATATAAACCTATATATTTAATATTATATAACTCGAAAACTTAAATTATTAACTCTAATTCTTAAAATATTAAATTTTAAACAAAAATCTAAATTATAAACACTAACTTTAAATGTCAAACCTTTGCTTAAAAAGATTATTTTTTAATAAAATTATTTGTTTTTAATCGTCTTTTTTCATATATCACACATTAAAAATTATTAAAAACTAAATTTGAAACTCTAAACTTAATCTTTATATAATAAACTCTATACCTTAAATTACATTCTAATTTTAGTTTTTCAAATATTAATCACCGACAAAATTTTGGGAATATAGTTATTTTTATTTTTATTTAAGAATATAAGGATCCCCAAAGGATATTTGGGGATCTAGGCCATTTTCTACAGTGAAAGGGTGAAGTCGCCACCTACAGGTGGCGACGTGATTTTTTTAATATTATAAATCTTCTCTTCGGCTCAAAGTGAGCCGTGTAAATAAAAGATGAAATCGCCACCTGTAGGTGGCGATGGAATGTCCTTTTTGAATGCACTGAATCCAACGCTGGTTCAAACTATTAAGAGTAGGGTTAACTAAAATATTTTTTAAATTGAGTATATTATCTCTATTTAACTCGTGTTTTGGGGATTGAATAAAAAAATTATTTTGAGTTTAAATCTTGCGTTAAAATATAATATTTTTGTGGTTCAATTCTAAAATTTAATAAAATTATTTAATTACTATTTAAATATTGATTCAAATAAAATTCTCAAGTACATTGTAGTTTAAACGTAAGAACATAATGATAAAAATTTATTTTCTTTTCCTCCTCGGTAATTCCTGTCGGTGTAAAGATGATGTCTGATCGTAACGTCTTGGAGGTTGAACCATTCTTCGTGGTTGATCCGGAGTCTGTTCATCGCTAAAAAAAGGTGGGGTTCCATACATATCTTCAAGATTGTATGATGGGCTACTAATAGTCGGATTACTAATAGTCGGATACTGAAATTGGGGTATGTATCCTCCATCATCAGTGAATCTTGTTTGATAAGCTTTCATATCCCCAAATGTCGGTTGTTCACAATTATTGGGTGGATGAGATTGCACCGGAGACCACGAAGAATGCGCCCCTGTAGAAGAATCCATGTTATTTTCTTCTTCTATTGGTTCTTGAGAACATTGACATGGACCAAACTCTTGTGATAAATGAACTTGTTTCGAACAACGCGGATCTTGAAGCCAGTTATTGGCATCTTCAACAGATGCAATAAATGGTTTACCATTTTCAGAATACCACGAATAATACTCTAAATTGAACTGAAAATCAGTAGCTTCAATTGGACACAAATTGTCTACTCACCGCGTGTATCTTTCCTCCCAACAGAAAAAAAATATCCTTGTTTCTGAGCCCACGTCGCGTTGAATCTTCCTTTATGGACCATATGTATACGATCAATAGATGGTGGAGCTCTAGGAATAGGCTGGTGAAAATTAAATTGTCGTAACACTCTATCAACACAATGATACTCTACAATCGAAAAATGGATCAAAGGTACCACTGCACCCCAAAATGCACGATATTGAAGGACATCTGGTGGTATGCACGCCTCGATTGTTGGATCCACATAAGGCAACCATTTAAACTGTGAAAATAATTAAAAAATTAATAAAATACAGAATATCCTCCCATAATTAATAAAAAGTGGATTACAATACCTGATTTTTTCCAACAGTTTGAATTTTCATTCTTATATCTCTAACATTGTTATGTACAACACCGGTATTCCTCAAATTATGTCTCCATCTGTAAATATATAAAAATTAAATCAACATAAAACTTATATATATGACCACTTTAAAAAATATATACATACGAATTAAATCAAAATTACCTTCCAGCCAGCGGGAATTCTATATATACGGGACCTTCGACAATTGGAGTTAAATAAGGCAATCTATACCATGCCCAAGACTGCAATAATATTTGACAGCCTCCCATATCTGCATTCTTTTTATCCCTAATCATTATTACGGTCTTGCATATTTCATGGTATAAAAAACACAATATTGTAGATCCCCAACTATAGTTAGCAACCGTGCTCAAATCAGCCAACAGTGGCAGGTACTGTGTGTGTGAACCAAATTACCAGATGTATCTGGCATTAAAATCCCACCAATAATTTGCATGATATAAGCTCTAGTTGCATACACAATTTCTTCGTGACTGGAGTTCTCGGTTACAAAAAATTCATTTTGTAACCATGAAATTTTCAATCGAAGACCGTTTATACACCCATCTGGAGGAATTTTGCCGAGATATTGCATACAAACCTCAGCAACTCGGTAGTTGTTGTGTCCCACCAATGGATTCCCATTTATTGGGACACCAAGCTGAACAGCTACATCTTCGAGAGTTACTGTACACTCTCCAAATGGAAAGTGAAAAGTGTGGGTCTCAGGTCTCCAACGTTCAAGCAAACCCGTGATCAATCCAGGCACAATTTTAAACCCACGAAGGAAGGAAGCTTCATAAAAACCGGAAAGCTGTAAATAATTAACTATTACTTCCGGAGGTTCTCTGATCTTCACTCCTCTACGACGAATTGTATGCTCCAAACCCTATTAAAATTTAGTATAATCAATTATTAAACGTATTAAAGAAAGATAATCAAATAAAACATAATAAATTTTATAAATAATTTAATTACCTGTTCCTCATGAATATGAGAAGAAATATGTTCAGCGTCACGATACAATAGAACTTCTTCAGATGTCATTTCTAAATAATCTGTAAAAAAAGATAAGAAAAATTATACAATAAAATTAACTAAACTAAAAATGATATTAACACAACATAAAAGTAATAAAAAACAAATCAATTTGTTTTACCTTGAAATATAAAAATTTTGAATACTACTTCTTTCTCGTATAACCACACTTCATCTTCATACCTATATATATAGGTGATTTTTTTTTCAACCGTCCTCACCCTCACATGCACCTGCAGGCTGCATGGGCCATGCAGACTCCCATCGCCACCTGCAGGTGGCGACCGCACTGCATCTGCTGCACCACTGCACTACACTGCATCACTGCGCACCGCACTGCATCACTATTGCCTGGTTCACTGGGCGCCTCTGCATCACTGTTGCCTGGTTCACTGGGCGCCTCTGCATGGTTCATGCACACCATCGCCACCTGCAGGTGGCGACCGCACTGATCTGCTGCACCACAACGCTGCATCATCTGCAATTGGAAATATATTATTATCTCCGTCTTGTGCAACGACAACAAGTAATATATGACTGTACTTTCCATATAACCATGTAACATCCACCTGAATCATGCGCTTACAAAATGGGAAGCCTTCAATGCAAGCATTAAATGCCCAAAATAACTTACTAAATATCTTTTTACCGAACAATTGTTCACCTCGTACGTTGCATGCTGGTATGGTCTCATACTCTATCATAGTTCCTGGGATGAAGATTTTCATTGCTCGAATAAGACCCGATAACTCATTATACGATTTATCCCAGTCTCCATAAACTTGTATCATTGCCTTTTGCTTCGCCATCCATGCCTTATAGTATGAGGGAATATATCCAAGTTGATTCTTGATGGACGCTATTAAAACTGTAATTGAAATTCGTGGTTCTTTTTCAACCAATAATCTAATGTATGAACAGATTAGATCAGAGTCTAAATTAATATGGTCTTGCGATAAGGATACATTTGAACATGTATGTTGCTCATTGAATCGAGTAACCTCCCACATTTGACTCCTCTGTCGAAATGATATTCTTATCCACCAAGGACATTGGCTCTTCCAATTGATACAACGTACGCAATAGGTTTGTGTATTCGATTCAGCCACACAGAACCTCATATGTCTTCTAATGCAGTACTCCTTAATAGCTAATTGTGCATCTTTCTTTGTATCAAATTGAGCCTTTAATATTAATTCCCCATAGTGAGAAGATGAGGAAGAACCAAATACATGAGCTTCATGCTCCGGATCTCGCATGGCACTATAATCCACCTCAAGCATACGAGATGATGGTTCGTAAGATGGGTAAATAGGTTGCATTGGCTCTGGCTCTGGCTCTGGTTCAACGTAACCCCAAATAGGTGGATCATTAGTCATACCAAGTTTAGCGACAGTAGCTTCCCATACATCATCTTCAACATCCACAATTTGTCCTCCATTCATATTTTCCAAAACTGTTTGGACATCATCCGGATCGAGTATATTCGTGTCAGCATCTTCACCAAGAGGTACAATATTTTCTTCATCATCGCTAAAATCATCCAGCGATTCTCCCCATCGACCAATAAGATTATCGGTATCAATATAATTTGAAGAACTCATTATATCTGCATATTCATAAAAACAACAGAAAATGAATTATTTATAAAAATAGAAAATGAATTATTTATAAACATAACATAATAATAATAATAATAATAATAATAATAATAAACAATTTTAAATTATCACCATCACCATAAAAGAACTCATTAAATTTTTCTAAGATTTTCACGGCAATTGATTCTCACCCTACAAAAATTAAGAGCAAAGAAGTTCGGAGTCTTATATAGGAAAACTCCATCGCCACCTCGAGGTGGTGACCTGTTTGAATCACTTTTATAATCCAGCCTGGCTTTTATTCAGCTTCAAAGCTGAATTCTGGATTGTCCAGAATCCAGCCTGCCATTCAATTTAGTGCAGGAAATTCCATCGCCACCTCGAGGTGGCGAGTTCACCATTTCTTTTATATGCTGAATCATTGTCCAGAATCCAACCTTTCAGACCATTCAATTCAGCAGAAATTGTGGCGATTTCATCTTTTATTTACACGGCTCACTTTGAGCCGAAGAGAAGATTTATAATATTAAAAAAATCACGTCGCCACCTGCAGGTGGCGACTTCACCCTTTCACTGTAGAAAATGGCCTAGATCTCCAAATATCCTTTGGGGATCCTTATATTCTTAAATAAAAATAAAAATAACTATATTCCCAAAATTTTGCCACAATCACTAACCTTGAATATTAATCTTATTATTTTAAAGGGAGACCTGGAACTAAAAGTGAGACAATTTACACCCTTTTTCTTCAGCAGCAGTCTCTCTCCCTCTCTTTGTTATGTAGCCATTGCTGAGGAAGAAAGTTCAGAGCTTGAGTGCTTAATGGTTTCTAATTTGATCATTTCCATTGAAGGTTTTGCTGTTTTAACCATTACTCAAATGTTCACCAGGATCTATGCTTTCTTTGTTTTACCAGCTTGAACCAACTTCAACAAAGAGGTAGGTTTTCATTTCATTGTTAAAAAACAAGCTTCCTCTGTGTGTAAATGTGGATTTCTCAATAACCTTTGTAATTTCTCTGAAACATTGGGGTGGTTTCTTGTTGTTGTTTTGAATTGGATTTAAGCACTGGGAAATGATCCTGCTTTCATGTGAAATTTACATATCCTTTTCTTGATCTTCTTTTAAACATAGCTTTTGATGTTGTTGGACTAAATTTTAAGAATTCAGCACTTCTGTCCTCTTAAGAAACAATGGAGGTGTGTGTATTTCACTTCACTTTTATCAACCCACAACCAAATAAACCATGAAAATGAGTAGCTACCATTACTGAAGTGAAAAGCCATTTTTCACTTACCAAGCTGCTATTATTTTCTGAAGATATGTAGATCTGATCTGATTTTTTGTTTTATTTTAGTCAAAAAGTTTCCTTAGACTCTGTGTGTGGGGGGGGGTGGGGTGGGGGGTGGGGAGTCAACATGGAAAATTCCATGAATGTATAAATAATATTTTTTTTTTCTAGAATCACTGATGCTTGTTCTTCAAGTGGATTTCAAGGGCCAAGTTCCATGGCATTGGCAAGCTAATAACTTTCAGATCAGTGCATGTGTTTGATCTTTCACCTTTTGATTGAGTTGAGTGGGCAGTGTTAGATTCTGGGGAAAAGACAACAAAACTAAAGATGCAAACTTGAGCTCTTTCAAGGGTAGTCTTGCACTTATATAAGCAGATTGTGCTTGGTTATACTTCATTAAATACAGGTCAGATGGACACAACCTGTGTGAGATGTCTTGTAAACAGTATATCTCGATTCATTCATCTGGTATCAAGCCAGACAATAAAAGCTGTTCCTGTTGAGAAGGACTACTATAGGAATATGGTAGTTGTGTTGAAACTTTTGAAGCCGCTGCTTGATGATGTAATTGATGGAGAGATACCTTCAGATGAAATACTATTTAAAGAGTGTGTAGAGTTAGATGTGCTCGTTAACAAGGTTCGAGAGTTCATGGAGAACTGGTGTCCTAAGATGAGTAAAATTCACAGAGTAAGTTCGAGTTTGATTTTTACTGAATTCGTTTTCGGTTTTCCCTTGGTGTAAACATCCCTAAGGAAGAAAAAAGAAGTGCTAGAAAATAAGTATTTCCTTTCCTGTTGATTTGCCCATTTTCATTATATCTTGCAAATGTTAATTTTTTAAACCATTCAGGTTCTCCAGAGTGAACCTCTTTTGACAAAAATGCAAAGCTCTTCACTTCAGATATGTCACATATTATATGGATTGATGCAGTCATCACCATCCACATCAAGTATAACCAGTGTACAGGTATGAAAAAATCAAAATCTTTTTCTTCATTCTATGCCATTGAATCTATTAATGGCGGCTGGATGGCGTGGACTAGTGAGTTAGCTTCGAGTAGTGAGACTAATTGAAGTTCAACTGTTTCAGCACTGTATGCGGGAAATCAATTGCATGAAGCTGGAGAGACCATCAAAAAGTATAAGAGAGGCTTTGAGAAGTAAAAAGGATGATGCTGTTCCATGCACTGATCATCTGATAAATGTTATGAGATCACTGAACTTGATGTCAAACCAGGAATTGCTAAAAGAAACTATGGCTGTGGCAAAAGAAAGAATGGATATGCAAGTCGACAATGCGAAAGGGAAACTAGATCAAATCAATCAGATTATGGATCTCATCTCCCATATACGTGATTATATGCTTAAGATTGATCACTTTGAAAACACAAGTGGAATTTTGATACCTCCACAATTCCTTTGCTCCCTGTCGTTGGAACTTATGCTGGATCCTGTGCTTGTGGCTTCCGGGCAAACTTATGAAAGGGCTACCATCCAAAAGTGGCTTGATAGTGGACTAACCATTTGCCCAAAAACATGTCAACCACTTGCACATAGAAATCTCATTCCAAATTACACAGTCAAAGAAATGGTAGCAAATTGGCGTGAGGAAAACAACTTGCAGCTTTCCAACCATACTGCACATCCTAAACTTTTTTCGGTCTCTTCTCCTTCAAATCATATATCTTCTCAAGATTTAACCCATACTGATAGTTTCCATTGCTTTGCAAGTAGTGGTAGTTCCACATCAAGGTCTTCTCTTGAAGATGGAAATGGTTTAGAGAAGCAGAAGGGTGACACCCCTTCTAGATTTAATGGAGATTGCAATGGCAGCCGAAGGAGGGTGATTGACACGTATGATCACCTATCTCCTGATCGGCCATATATTCACAATAGGACTGAATCAGCCTTAAGTGAAATTTACAGTGTTGATTCAGCTCCTTCTTCTAATGACTTGTCAATGAAGTCAAAGAAACTTGAAATGAATGAGTTAGCTGGATTTTCATCCGAAGGCCTTGGCACTTTTTCTGCAACTAAAGAATCTGAAATTTCTCCCTGGATAATGGGAAAGCAGTTGCAGGTCTCCCAAACAAAAATAGAAGAGGCAGCCAATGGTAGTGATAATTATGACAGAGCTTACTCGAATTGGTTTTCTGTGTCAGGGTGTGATGATTTGACCACTGGTTCCCATGTGAAGAAACTTGTAGACAACCTTCAAAGCCTGTCAAATGAAGTCCAAAGTACAGCTGCTGCAGAATTGCGCCTTCTTGCAAAGCACAACATGGACAATCGTAAAATTATAGGCCACTGTGGTGCGATTGCGCCATTAGTTTCTCTATTACACTCTGAGGTAAAGATAACTCAAGAGCATGCTGTTACAGCCCTTTTAAATCTTTCGATTAACGATGATAATAAGGCCATGATTACAAAATCTGGAGCCATAGAACCATTAATCCATGTTCTAAACTCCGGAAACGATGGAGCAAAAGAAAATTCTGCTGCGACATTGTTCAGTCTTTCTGTCTCGGAAGAGTGCAAGGCAAGGATCGGACGTTCTGGTGCTGTCAAAGCCTTGGTAAATCTTCTGTGCACAGGAACGTTGAGAGGGAAAAAAGATGCTGTAACTGCTTTGTTTAACTTATCAATCTTTCATGAAAATAAGGCTCGTACAGTTCAAGCTGGTGCAGTAAAATACCTGGTCAAGCTAATGGCTCCTGAGAGTGGGATGGTTGACAAGGCAGTTGCTCTTCTCTCGAACCTGTCAACAATTAGTGAAGGGCGTTTAGCAATTGTACGAGAAGGTGGTATTCCGGTAATAGTTGAAGTTGTCGAATCAGGATCACATAGGGGTAAGGAAAACGCTGCCTCTGTATTACTGCAACTATGCCTCAATAGTTCCAAGTTCTGTACCCTGGTTTTGCAAGAAGGTGCTGTGCCACCCCTTGTTGCATTGTCTCAGTCTGGCACCCCTAGAGCTAAGGAAAAGGTATGCTGCTTAGTTTTTTACGTTTTTACTGATACGGTGCGTGCATTTTCTGCCTCTTATCTCATTAAACCTTAAACTCTAAACTCGGTAATTGCTTATCAACTTACATGTTTGATTACGGTTTAATCTAAAGGAAAATTTCTGGATGCACATGAGAAAGTACATGATATGTTTCCTTTCTGTACTTTTTCAGGCACAACAGCTTCTTGGCCACTTCCGCAATCAAAGAGAAGGTGCCACGGGGAAGAGCAAGACATGAGAACTGTCCAATTGTGTCATTTTTTTTCCTGATTTTTTGGTATCTTCGACATACACGTTTTTGCTCAATCTGTCCTTTTGGATGTCTCTTTTCATACATTCTTTAGCAGTCCAAATATGCATTCTTTGTTATAGGGTAGGGAAATAGGGCAAGCTTTCCCAGGATGTGTTGGTTTGTCTGAGTAATTTTCCTTACAACTTAGCTTGTCATAGCACTTGTTTATTCTGGTTTCATTTAGTTTGTGTATGTTGTAAGAAATTTGTTGCTTTGTTTTGTATATATATTGTATATATGCCATAAACTTCTGTAATCTGCTCTGGGATCTTATTACAATGATATTTTTTGCCTTTGGATGTCTAATCTCCAATTTCCCTGCCAACACATTTGAGAAACCAGACAAACATGTATGGCTAACGTTGTTCCTCAAGTACATTCTCTTTTTCCCGTTTGTCTTTGTATAAACCTGGGTGCATCTCCGGGAAAGCCGACATGTAAGATAGTTCAGAAACTTCGGGTTATCGAATCGTCCGGTTATGTTCATAATAATAACATTCATTATATCTGCAATCGTGATACACACAACGCGAGTATAACTATAATTTAAATTTTAAATTAAAGATTTAATTTTTATTCTTACTAGAATTACTAACATCTCAAAAATGAGTTTGGTGATATTTTTTTATAATAGTATTTAATGTTAATTTTCTAAATGATGTTCATTATGTTAATTTTTGATATGTCCTTATTTTAAACCTTTGAACGGAATATTGGTAGACGCTTTTAACCACAAAAGATAAACCTTTATTAATCAGGTTTGGATGAGTCTATCACGTGCGTCGAACATTGTTAAACATTATTAATGTTAAATATCGTTAAAAACTATTAAACTAATTAATAAAGAGTTAAAATCTTAACGACTTAACATATAATTATTGATTATTTAAATGAAATTTTAATTAAAATATTATTTATATTATATATTATTTTTTAAATAATTATATCAAATATTAGCTTAGTCAATTTAAAAAATAAAAACTCAATCTTAAACTCTAAACCCTAAGACCTAAAATGTTAAAAATTATAAAACTCAGATCTCTAAACCATAAAACACTAAACCCTAAAATTTATTCCGAGCTTGTTCATAATCTTTTCGAACTGAGTTTGGATAGGCTCGACTCGTTAAAATTTTGAGTCGAACCCGAACTTGAATTTTAACTCAACCAAATTCGAATATTTTGCGAACT
This sequence comes from Abelmoschus esculentus, assembly GCA_035048815.1. Classification (NCBI taxonomy): domain Eukaryota; kingdom Viridiplantae; phylum Streptophyta; class Magnoliopsida; order Malvales; family Malvaceae; genus Abelmoschus; species Abelmoschus esculentus. Next base: position 4,874,405 of record JAUCBN010000038.1, read on the forward strand.
GGTCAGGCTCGTTATCTCCGGATATATTAACTATTAAAGGGACAAAGATAAATGGCCAATTTTCGCTGCCCTATGGAACAACATAAAATTTCACAAAGAAAACAAAAATGAGTAAAGACAAAAAGAGAACACAAAAACCAACGTGCATGCATGCAACCAAATCCAACGCCGCCCATACGTTGTTGACCTACATTCTCATTCATTCATCGAGTTTTGAATCCTCATTTGTTGATAGAACTGAGCAATGAACTCCTCAGCTTTGGCATCAATCATCTCGTCGCCACCGTCACCATCGAACCAGCACTCGTCTTCACCGGGTTCCGTAACATGAACCTCTTGATTCGAAGGCGACTCGTATTCTCTCATGTCACACACGGAGTCGAAAGACAAAATAGACACCGCAGTTACAGATGAGGGACACAAATTGGCTTCCTCAGGCTCAAGCACGGTTTCGGATTCGACGGTCGCGATAATACGAGACGGGGATCGGTTGCTTTGTAAATGCATCGGACGCATCGACCCTATGAGTCTCTTCCAAGAAAACTTGGGAACCGCATTGTTAAGCTGAGCCGATTTCGATTTACTTGATTTCGAATGCAACATGTAAAGCATGGCTTTCACTATGATCCGCGTGACGGATCGCTTTCTTCGGTGAGGCAACGGCAATTGATCTCCAGGAGCCTTCATCTTGTCCCCGGGGATGGAAATGGACGCCATTGATTTCCTCCACCTAACAAGGAGACAGGAAAAGGGAAGTTCGAAGTTCGAACCGAGGAGCAACGCCTGCGGCAGCCGGCAAGCACAGGGAGATTCGAACCGAGGCTCGCCGAGGATGAAGAATTGAGAAGAAAAAACAATGAATTTATACATTTGAGGGTTGAAGAGTCGTCGTATAAATTCATGGTATAAAATGAATCGACCAAAATAGCAATTTTATAACTAATTTGACCAACAAAAATAAGTGTAAAATTTTCTTTGGACGCAATGCTAGCTCAGCAACACTCGAACAAGGAAAACATACGACTTATTTTCAGAAGCATAGACCTTCAATTGTTTCTTGCAACTGAATTAATCTGACGGCTTACACTCGTCGGATTGTCTTAAATTTTTTTATACATTTCTTAATTTAAGGGTAAACCAAGTTTGAGATTCGATTACCGATTGCTACGATATATTTAAACTTGATAATATTGAGTTTAATTTAATAGATATATTATTGAGATAATATATAAGATCAAGCATATTTAAGTGATCAATATTCTCCGATTTAACATCGGGGAGGATATATGTATTATATTTTGTATCGAACTATATTACGGACAAAACTCTAAGGGCCCAAGGAGGTCTCTAGCATGCATGAAGTTACATTCAAAAACGAGGTTAACTTTTTAAGGATGAAGTCAGAACTTGGGGTTAAAGAGTAAAATACAAATGATTAAAGGGGATAAATTCAGAATTTAGGGTTAAAGAAAAAATACAAATGATTGAAAGTGAAGTAAATTCATAAATAAACCAAAAATTAAAAAAAATAAATATTAAAAAATCTTCAAAGATTTAGGGGCAATTGTTAAGGGTGAGTATTCGATCGAGTTGAGTCAAAAAATTTCGAGTTATTCAAGTTGTTGAGTCATATTTTATAACTCAAACTTTATTTAAAATTTTTCAGTTCGAGTTGAGTTGAATTTTTAAGTTCCTATAAATATTTAATTGTAATTATTTATCATATTATAGTTTGATTTGATTCTAATTTAATCGACTTTCTCTAATCATATAAAATATACGTATATTTTTCATATGTAGCAATATTTCTTTATATTTTTATATATCAATGTATATATATCATAAAAATTGAGAGATTCGTCTCAAACTTAAAAATAATCCTTTAATTACTAAAAATTTCAAGTTATTCAAATTTCCATTTTTTAACTTGAACTTTATTTTTTTGAGTCGAGTCAAGTCTATAAAATTTCGAATCGAATCAAAACAAGTCGAATATTTTTGTCTAATTCAAGTTAAATTATACGATTTTTTCGAGTCGAGTCGAATTTTGTTCAACGTTATCAATTGTCCCTCCCCGTACTACTTAGATTCGGCCTGCAATTGTCAACATTCTTTTAGAGCATTGACAAGACTTTCGATTGGCATTCCCTAGGTATTGAGTTCAATACCTCGTAGTAGGGATGAGTATTCGATCGAGTTGAGTCAAGTCGAGTTAAAAAATTTCGAGTTATTCGAGTTGATGAGTCACATTTTATAACTTAAACTTTATTTAAAATATTTTCGGTTCGATTCGAGTTTAAGAAATTCGAGTCGAGTTTTGAGTTCCTATAAATATTTAATTATAATTATTTATCATGTTATAGTATGATTTTATTTCAATTTAGACGACTTTCTCTAATCATATAAGATATACATGTATAATTTTTTTTTCATATGTAACATTATTTCTTTATATTTTTATATATCAATGTATATATATCATATAAAATTGAGAGATTCGTCATAAACTTAAAAATTATTCCTTTAATTACTAAAATTTTTGAGTTATTCGAGTTTCTATTTTACAACTCAAACTTTATTTGAAATTTTTCGAGTCGAGTCGAGTCTATAAAATTTTGAATCGAGTCAAAATGAGTCGAGTATTTTTGCCTCGAATCGAGTTATTCAATTTTTTCGAGTCGAGTCGAGTTTTGCTCACCCCTACCTCATAGAAGCAATTATTTTTAGACAAAGCAATTCTTTTGTTTTTCCTGTTAAAAGAATGGGGTCAATTATTTCTACTAGATTTATTGGGGTAAATGATTTTCAAAGAGTTAATGCATAATATTTTTCATAGAAAATATTAAAATTTATCACACTTGATTTATTGGATTATAATGTAACACCTTCGATCCAGTGATACAATGAGTCTATGACCCCAAACCCATATTTTAAAATTTTTAGCTTCAAGCCCATTTAAAATCGATCTAAATTCAATTAAAACCATGACAATCCATTAAATTCAATTCTGATTTGTAACATAAACCAAAAATTTCAAAAATAGTAGGAGCTCCATTTAATACAACTTTTTAAAAGTATTCAATCCAAAATAAATAAGAGTTACAAATACATATGGTTCAACAAGTACTAGCCCACTACATTAAATTTGTACTCTGACACTAAATCGATGCTGAAATCCCAACCTTGATGGTGCTCGTCCGATCCAACTTCACTTAACCTATGCACGAAAACACATTTTGAATGCTGAGCTACAAAAGCTCAGTGGGTACACCGCCACTCGGCCAACATCATGCATATCATAAATAAGGTAAAGCAAAACATGTAATATCATGCATGACATGATGGCGCTACCATAATCACCTAAACATATGGCATAATGAGACGTATACTAACGCACACAACATATACATGTACAACAAAAAAACAGAACACAAGGTAATAAGGTCCGCATCCACACAATATCAGGATCCTACACTACGAGCAGGGACCGTGTTCACACAACATCGGGATCTCATACTCAAGGATTAAGTCTGCGTCCAAACAACATCGGGATCCTACATCTGGAATTGAGGCTCGCGTCTACACAACATCTGGATCCTCCAAATCCCATACTCGGAATGTTACATCGAGCATCTTTGAATGAGGCATGCGTTCACACAACATTGGGATCTTCTATTTAGAATATTCTTCACCCAGAATGTTACATCGGATGACTTTCTTTGTGTTGCAACATATTTTGGATATCCAGATTTCCATCAAATAATGACTCAATCACACAATACGATCCACCTAGGATCTTCACAGCAAAACCAAACCAAAGACCAAGACTCGATATTAGCATCACATTGGAGTCATTATCACCCAAACCAAGTTTTAATATTCATTTTGTGCCTTAAATAACCCATTGGAACCTTTATCATAATTTATAAACCCCCCAGGTTCAACCCTTAAAAACTTTGGCAAAATTGTCCAGGGGTTTCGATACACCTATAGGGTGTATCGAAACATCATCGTAAAATATACCTATAAAGAGGGTATCGATACACCTCCTTGGCGTATCGATATTTCTTGATGGCCCTTTCGAATTGATAAAAAGAAAATTTACCCGTTTTGATACTCCTTATATAGGGTATCGAAACGATTTAATACTGAAAGATTTGGTACCAAAACACCCTCATAGGATCCCGTTTTGATATAAAGAGGGTATTACAACTGGAGGACTTGGTATTGAAACACGAGGATGACGTTTTGAAACGCCTGCATCCCAAGATTTATTTTTCTCTCTACGTTATCGATACACGACCTCTCGGTATCGATACGCTTGCACGAAAATACAAGTCTGCAGCCAAAAATTTCTAAAAACCCTCCCCAAACTTAAATCATTTGATCTATCAAACATCTTATTACGAAAATCACCATTAAAGGTTGTAGCGACCTTTTTAAGAAGAAGTTTCGAAAGATGGAAAACGGAAATTTAATTTTGAAAGTGTGGAGGGAAAAAGGTCTTCGATGCTACGATGTAATCCCCTTTGAAAATGTGACTAAAAACATTTATTCTGATAAAATTAGAGTCGCCATCGGTCACTTAGGTAGACCGAACACCATAAAAGAAAAACCAGAGATTCGTTTTGGAAAAGGGTTCGGGAATTGGTTACGCGTGGGGAAGGATTAGCACCCCCAACACGCTCGGAAATCGGTACCAAAAATGTTTTCTTTAAAATCTATTTTTTGAACTTTAACTTAACTTTAAGTCGGTTTCTAAATTCAAAATTGACCTTAATTTAAATGGGCTTAATTTAATTGGTGAATTCAAATTGATAAAACATTTAATTAATAAGTAGACAGTACACCGGACCAAAAACTAAATCGACGTCAACTAATACTGACCGCCGCGTTAGTTTGTGGTTCTGATCTCGTACGTCACCTTTATGAATGGTGCAAACATTTAGAAGGATGATGACATGACCGTGTCAATTTTAATTTTTACTTACCTTGAGATGGTAAAAATTAATTCGAATATTCGATAAATCTCCGATAATCCGGACGATTATGACACGAATATCAAAATTAATAAATACCTCTCCTTTTTGATATTTAATTAGAATTAATTAATAAATATGGCAAATGTAAAAGTCACATGGATGGTAAGTGCATGACAAATAAATGTGAACGAAATAGATACACATCAAAGCAGTACTAGCATCACAAATCGAATAAATATAGATACAGATCAAAAGGATACAAGGGTAGACACATAATATTGGTAAAATCTCGGGAATATTGAATAAAAAAAATTCCAGAAATATGGATGTTTAAGGTTTAATTCCAGAAATATGGATGTTTGAATAGTAACATGGAAGTCGGTACTAGCTGGTACCGACTTTGAACAATGTTTTTCCGTTTTGAAAAAAAAATAAAAAATTGAAGTCGGTACCAGCTGGTACCGACTTTGAACAGTGAAATTCAAGGTTTGAAGTCGGTACCAGCTGGTACCGACTTTGAACAGTCTCCAGGTGCAGACGGGCAGTGTAGGTTGCAGGCGGTTCAGCGGGGGATGTGATGGGTGGGTGGCAGGCTGGTTAGTGATAGGGTGGTAGGGAGGTGTGTAAGCTTTTTTTTGAAAATTTTATAGGGTATTGTGAAAAATTAATTTAGGGTATTTTTGGGATAAAAAGTTGGTGGGAAGTTTTGGTTATAAATAGATGAGAATGTTAGTTTTGAGATGTATAGAGTTGAAATTGTTGGAAGAAATTTGAAATTTGTAAGTATTTAATTTTTTTTATTATTTAATGTTATTGTTTTTATTTTAAGTTGATAGATTTAGTTTAATTTTTTGATATTCTGTAATTTTATATTTTTAATATTTTTTTGAATTATTTTATTTTATTATGGTTAAAATATTGAATTTTTTATGATAGTTTAGTTTAGTTTAGTTTAGTTTGGTTGGTTTTAGTTGATGATATATTTTATGATATATTTTAGTTATTTGATATATTTTTTAGTTATTTGATGATATATTTTAGTTTAGTTGAATTATTTTATGATAGTGTAAGTTGATAAATTTTTAATTATTTTATGATAATTTATTTTAGTTTTTTAGTTTAGTTTATTTTAGTTTGGTTTGGTTATAGTTGAATTATTTTATTATATTGTAAGTTGATAATTATTGTATGTATTAGTTTAGTTTATTTTAGTTTGGTTTGATAAATTTTAAGTTTATTTTAGTTTGTTTTTGTTTAGTTTGTTAAATTATTTTTATTTTTTTTGTTTAAAATTTTTACAGGATGGCTGAGCAAACTCCACTATTGTATTTAGATGATCGACACATTTCTAGCCTTACGGTTTCTGAACCGGTATATTTTTTTGATATAATTTATGTTTTAAATTTTTAATTTGTTAATTAATCATGTTATATTTTTGTTTATTGTAGGATACAACTGAAACATTTAGACATCATCGTAGTATGGTGAAAACTCCACTCGATAATAGGATTTTGAATTTCTTACATAGCAGTGGTTTTTATTATGCTACGTTTCTTCGTGGGTATAAGTTGGTACCAGGTTTAGTAACTGCTTTAATCGAGCGGTGGAGACCTGAGACTCATACTTTCCACATGCCTTGTGGAGAATGCTCAATCACTTTAGAAGATGTAGTTTATCTGATAGGAGTCCCGGTGAATGGGAGACCTGTGATTGAGCGTAGTGAAGGGTCCACTGCTTCCATTTGTGAGAGGTACCTTGGAAAAGTCCCATATGGAAATAACGTCAAAGGTTCTCGGGTTAAATTAAGTTGGTTAGAGAGTGAGTTTGAATTGAATGATTATAGCCCGATAGAAGAGATTTATCATGTTAGTCGAGCGTATATTCTGCAACTGATTGGCGGTATACTACTTCCTGATAAATCTGGAAATTTAGTTAGTGTTCGATACCTCAAATTTTTTAGTACACCTTGGTCTGGAGGTGAATATAGTTGGGGATCCGCCATTTTAGCGTGTTTGTATCGTGAGTTATGCAAAGGCGCTTTACTAGAAAAAGGGAAGAGAGTCGGCGGTATTGGCGGTTGTCTTTTGTTACTACAGGCTTGGGCTTGGCAACGACTGCCATTTTCACTCCAGTTAGTCGAACTACTATACAGTTTCCGCTCTGTGCGAGGTAATTTAATTTTTTTTTTATTTTATTTTTTTATTTGTATTTTATATTTTTCTAAATAATTATAATTTTTCATTTAGGTGGTGTGATGAAAATCATGATACCGGATTAGCACATAATAATGTAAGAGTATGCAGATCTCTTATTGATTTATATTGTCAAGACCAGGTAAATGATGTTATTTTTTTAAGTTATAATTTTTTTCAATCTCGTATTTTTATTTATAAGTGATTATAATTTTTTTCATATTTTCGCAGTTTATTTGGAAGGCGTATGATGACGACCGCATTTTTGTACCGGATTATCTGATGTTCGATTCTGTATTATGGTGTAGCGTGACACCTTTGATCTATTTCTCTACGGTCGAGTTCCACTTTCCAGATAGAGTCTTGAGACAATTTGGATTTCACCAGCCTATTCCGGGTATTCCACGCGACCATTACTTTCTTCATGCTTATGATGGTCGTGGTAAAGCTGAGACAGATTGGGAAGCCGTACATGTTGAGTATATTACTTTGTGGGCTAATAGAGCTCTAGCCTTACCAGTAAGATACCCAATCGAAGGAGCTGATTTTGATTTTGAGAGTTCGGAGTATATTCAGTGGTATCGTGACATGCTCACGTAGATTTGTCAGAAAGAAATTCCAAGCTTCCGCCGACTCTTGCTCCACAATTGCGAATGCAATCGGAAAGATATTGTTATCACCATCTTGCGCAACAGCAATCAACAATATATGAGAGTATCTCCCATATAACCATGTACCATCTACTTGGATCATACGTTTGCAGTAAGGGAAACCATCTATGCAAGGCTTGAACGCCCAAAATAGTCGATGGAAAAATTTATAATCTTGATGAACTTGTCCTTGTTGGTCGTAAGCATCTTTGGTTTGATATCTCACGATGGTGCCTGGGATGAAATGCGTCATTGCAAGCAATAAAGCTGGTAGCTCGTTGTATGACTTATCATAATCACCATAAACAGAGTCTAATGCTTTCTCTCTAGCACGCCAACCTTTCTTGTATTTTATTTGATATTAAAATTGTTGAGCAATGGTTGCCTGAATCGTTGAAACGGGAACTCTTGGATTTATTTCGACCAGATTCTTCACATTGTGGCTTATTACACTCGTATCTAATTTTCGGTGATCTTGTGCAATGGAACTTCGTAAACATGTATGATCTCCACTGTACTTACTGACCTCCCACATATTTGACCGTCTACGTTTGGTAATTCGAACCTTCCAATTGCACTCTTGCCCATACTTGACACACTTGGCTAAGAATGTCTTCTGACTAGACTCTACTACAACGTAGTCAACGTGATTCTTGATGCTATACTCTTTCACTGCCAATGTAGCTTGGTCCTTATCCTCAAATTGAATGTCATTCGATAAATCATCCGAGCCAGTATAAGTTAATCGGGAAACATCCGGGAATTCAGCAGCTCTCATAGCATCAAAATCCAATGACACCATGTGAGTAGGAGGCTCATAACATGTAATATCTCCTGTGGGTGCCACAAATTCTCCCACACCATAATTAGGGGCATTACCAACATCATCCGGAAATAAATCATCATCATCAATATCTTCATCCTCGCTAGAATCGTCAAGAGCTTCTCCCCATCGACCGCGTAGATTGTTCACATTATCTGTTGAAGTGTCAACTGGATTTTCACTAGACAACATTGCGAGGAAACTGCCTCCAGGTAGTTCAGTCTCAGTAACGTAATTCATTTGAGAAGATTCTCCAGTAAAAGTTCTAGAAGGATTCGGAACATCAGAAATCTCCGCAAATAACTCGATATATCGAGTACCTACAGATTCATGTTCAGCAATCATCATTGCAACATCATCATCATCTTCAAGATTGATGGCACAATATGTTACCGGATTTTCACATGTAAGTCACCGGTAACGCAAACCATGAATATCTCTTCCAATCTTTTGAGATATTTTCCCCTTCAACTGTCGAAGCGTGATTTCCTTTTCAAATCGCATTTTTGTTCTGTTTTCAGCTTCAAATACAATCCCGGCATCCGTTCTCACAATTTTTCCATTATAATGGATAATTGTCACAAATTTGTTCTGATTCATTTTCTGTTTCAAATCAAATTAATAAAATAAATTAATATAAACTTAAAATTATTCATAAAATTTTAATATAATGAACTCTATGAACTATAAATTAAAAAATATATCTACAAAAAAAAATAACAGTCAAAAATTAACAATTACCTGAAACAAAGCTTCAAATTTCTTCTGCTCACTCCCTCTAAATTTTTTTTCTACACACTCAAGACTTCCAACAATACTCTTTTACACCAGATTTGAGATTTTACATTGCCAAATGGTATTATATATACCAAATAAATTCCAACCCGTGAATACCCCTCTAAAATACTACACCCCTACCCTATAAAAATTTCAAAAAAAAGTTTACACACCTACCTACCACCCTATCACTAACCAGCCTACCACCCCACCCATCCCATCCCCGCTGCATCACTGAACTCTACCCGCCTGCACCACCCTGCGCACTCTGCCAGCACTGTTCAAAGTCGGTACCAGCTGGTACCGACTTCACCACTGTTTATGCACTGTTCAAAGTCGGTACCAGCTGGTACCGACTTCAATTTTTTATTTTTTTTTTCAAAACGGGAAAACACTGTTCAAAGTCGGTACCAGCTGGTACCGACTTCCATGTTACTATTCAAACATCCATATTTCTAGAATTAAACCTTAAACATCCATATTTCTGGATTTTTTTTTTATTCAATATTCCCGCGATTTTGCCAATAATATTTATCTCCAAAATAAAAGATAACGAGGAGCCATGAAATAAACTAAAAAGAAAGAACAAAATGCAGACATTATGTTTTAAAATATGATGCAAACACCTAGAAGCACAGGGAAATGCACGTGTACGAATAAATATTACAATGTATATATGAGTATAAGGTACATACCAAAATAATTAACGAAAATATGGGGAATATTCATGATATGAGAACAACATATGATAAACAACTATACAAAATAAAGTAGACAATGCAAAGCTCTAATTTACAGATTGTATGACGTATATTCATGTGAAAATGAAATGGATGTTTGAGCAAGACAAATGACATATATTATAAAGAACTTTCATACATGTAAAAGAGAAACACACCATGTGAGAATAACATAATAAGCTTTATTTATTACCTAAGATATGACAAATGCACATCATAACCGAACAAAAATCTTATTCGACAAGGATATTATAATGGATGCCTATATTGATATGGAGAACACCGTATATAAAGTACAAAACGAAAATATTATATAAATATATTCAAAAAATGATATTATATATATATATATATATATATTATCATATGTAAGTTACATAGTTTAAAAATTTCAATTTCAATTTTTATATTTATATTTATACATACCATATATACCATACATAATATATCTAAAATTAAAAAAGGAAATTAGAAAATATGCCAAAACTTGGCACAACAGCCAATACTGAGAAATAAAGGCATTTTAACTCTTAACGTTTACGGTTTTTGTCGTTTTGGCCTTTATTTTTTTAGATAAATTTAGCCCTTAACCTATATCTTTTTGACAAATATCTTATTTTCTAACTAGATTGATGACTGAACTGTTAAAAATTTAACGATGATACATATATATATAGAATATAATTTTAAGTGACATGACATGTAACCTATCAAATGCATATATATAAAATATAATTTTATTCCAATATAAAATATAAAACAATTAAAATTCAAATAAAATATTAAAAATTAATTAATTCTAAAATATAAGATTATTAAACATTCTTAACCCTAACAACGATAAAATCAAAATCTTATTCGAATTGTGTTTATATTTTGATTTAAGAATGTTTAATAATTTTTTTATTTTAGAATTGATTAATTTTTAATATTTTATTTGAATTTTAATTGTTTTATATTTTATATTGGAATAAAATCATATTCCATATATATATATATATGTATTTGATAGGTTATATTTCATATCATTTAAAATTATATTCTATATATATATCATCATTAAATTTTTAACGGTCCAGTCATCAAGCTAGTTAAAAAATAAGATGTTTGTCAAAAAAGATATAGGTTAAGGGCTAAATTTATCAAAAAAAGAATAAGAGCCAAAACGACAAAAACTGCAAACGTTAAGGGTTAAAATTATCTTTATGCCATTTAAAAATAAGATTTCTTTGAAAATGATTTTAAGAACACTAAATATTTGTTATTATTTTTTGGTTTGAAAACAAAAAACCAGGATTTATTGAATGGATCTAATAAACATGGGAAAGAAAATGTTTATATATATATATAAAAATTATAACTTATTCAAAGAAGACAAAAGAAACTTAGCGGGTATGGCCGGTTGGGCCATTCTGGTGGGCTATGTAATTATTAGATGTGGGCTTGCAAAATGGGCTATATGTTTATTTATTCATTTAGGGTATCAATGTACTTAGACTGGACTAATATACTTATTTTTGTTTTTTTTTTAATTATCACTATAATAATAATAATAAATAAACATAATATATACTATATTTATGTAACACATATATGACAATGATGCATAGTAATATCAATCTTATATACGAAACTTGATTTCATGTAAAAATCGACATATGCATCTAAATATACATGTAGCTATACATATTGACATATTAGACATATACATGCCAGATTAAAAAAATAAACTTGATAAACATATATATTATATTCCTAATAACTATAACATGACATGAAAATGTACACACACATCACCACGATAAAGTGTACAGGCAAACCTTGTATATAAACAATTAACATACATATGTAAAATAAAACAAATAACACATACAAACATACAATATATTTATCACATATATACCCAAACGGTGACACTAATAAACATAATGATAGTATGTAATAATATATTATAATATTTTTTGCTCCTTTTCTTTTTTTCCATATGTTATGTATGCCCATTACATATTAATTAAAGCCCTTTATTTTAAACATAAAAAAATAGTTAGACCCGGATAAAAATAGTGATTAAAAAGGTACTTAAGCTATCAACCAAGCAATCATGCATTCATATACAAGCAATGCAACCTGCTCATGAGATGATTGATGCAAAAAAGAGTTGGAAGGGTACCATGTTGAATCATGAAGAGCTGTCCTCGGTGAGCTGTCCAAATGAGCTGGAAAATCGTTACAACAGCACTGAAAACAAGGAAGAAAATGACAAAGATGAAAAATGACTAATACCCCCAGCTCCTTGCTTTCTGTAACCCTAATTCACTAATATATATACTCGTATTCATCCACTGTAACTACAAGCTGAAAGGAATGAAAAATCTTATCTTTACACCATTGTTGAGTCTTTCTTTCAATGCTTAACATGGTATCTACAGTTTTAGCAACGATCCTGGCATTTTCCTTTTAAATCATCTCCTTTTCTTGCTTTTTGGTCACCTTCAGTATGTCTCTTGGTGCAACTCCTCCCGTGGGTCTCGTCGATGATGCCTCTAATTCTGAAGAGACTCCAGAACAGTCCTTCTCCAACAAAAGAATCAACATATACCTCGGTGACACCAACTTTTTCCTTTGGAAGCAACAAGTTACGCTCATGATGCATGGTCATGGCTTGGAAGGATACCTCGATGGCTCTATCACAGCTCCTGTCAAACACCTGGAAGGTGCTGATGGCGTCAAAGTGCTTAATCCAGCTTACACACGTTTTTATAAACAAGATAGCTCTCTGGCATCTTGGCTTCTCTCCACCGTTAGTCCAGACATTCTTCCTCAATTAGTGAGTGTCGAGACTACAGCTTCCATTTGGAGCACCATTCTAGGCCTCTACTCCCAACTTTCTACCACACGCATAATGCATCTTCACTGTCGACTCAGGGCAATCAAAAAAACTGATCTTTCTATGCGTGCTTATACTATGCAAATTAAAGAAGTTTGCGACCTCCTTGCCTCGTGTGGCCACCCTGTTTCAACAGTAGAACACATTGCCACTTTTCTAAATGGTCTTCCACCTGAGTATGATCCTTTTGTAGCGGTCATCTCAGCCAGTCGAGAGCCTTACACTGTTGAAGGAGCTGTTTTCATTCTTGTTGATGTAGAATCTCGCTTAATAGATCCCATTCGTATGCCAGTTGGCATCAATGCCACATATTACTCACCTTCAGGATCTACAGACAGGCCATCTAGACAAGACACATCTCGCTACAATGGTGGACGGTTCAAAGGTTGCCCTCGATTTCAATGTCAACTCTGTGGCAAACTTGGCCATCTAGTTGATCGCTGCTGGCACCGGTTTGATAAAGCTTTCAAAGGGCTCTCCATTCAAGATGACATCCAATCACCTACACAAGCCAATACTGCTTGCTTTGAATCTCCCCAACAGATTGGTTATGATCCTTGTATTGCTTCACCTATCACTGCAGATGCTGCTACTGGTGCTCCCCCAACTGAAGAGGTGCATCTTAACACTCTTCTAGCCACTATTCCATCTTCCACTGTCACATAGACACCAGATTCGGGGGCCACACATCATGTTACCAGCACCACTAATACACTCTTTTCTGGATCTCCATATTATGGTAAGGGACATGTACACATTGGTGATGGTTCTTCCCTACCTATTTTAGAAGTAGGCCATACATCCTTGGTCACCTCTAATAGAGCATTTCATATCACACAGCTTCTTTATGTTCCACAAATAACTAGAAATTTTCTTTTTGTTTCAAAGTTCACCAAGGACAACTCGGTTTTCTTTGAATTTCATGACCATTTTTGTTATGTGAAGGATAAGTATGCAGGAACCATTCTACTTCAAGGAACCCAGAAAGATGGATTATACCACGTCACAGGTGACTTGTCTCCTCCACCAGTTTCAGTCTTTGCTACTTCAGCCCCTGTTGTTTCTCTCTTTTGGCTATGGCATAGAAGACTTGGTCATGCCTCTGCAAAAATAATACATCTAGTCAACAAATCCATACCTATGGACAAGGATATCATATGTACAGCTTGCCAAATGGACAAAAGCCACACATTACCATATAAATCATCTGCTACTACTTATTCTATCCCTTTCGAACTTGTTGAAATTGACCTATGGGGTCCAGCATCTGTAAGGTCTAATGGATTCTTATATTATATTTCATTTGTTGATATGGCTACAAGAAATTGTTGGATTTTCCTTCTTAAGACCAAGTCTGAGGCTGTTACTACCTTCACTTTATTCTATAAACTTGTGCAGACACAACATCAAACACAGATTAAGGCCATCCAAACTGATGGTGGCAGTGAGTTTCACTTCCTTCATGCTACACTTGCACAGCTACGCATCCAACATCGAATCACCTGTCCCTATTCCTCTCCACAGAATAGAGTTGTTGAACGAAAACATCGTCACATAGTTGAGATGTCCCTATCCCTCCTGGCACAAGCCTCTATGCCATTGAAGTTTTGGTCCTATGCAGTTCTTAGTGCTGTGGTTCTTATTAACAGATTGCCTTCCAGGAAGTTGGGAAACATCTCTCCATTTCAACTTTTATATGGTAAAGCTACTGATTACAGTTTCCTCAGAGTGTTTGGTTGTGAATGTTTTCCCCACACACGATCTTTCAACAATTATAAATTGGAATTTCGTTCAAGACCTTGCCTCTTTTTGGGATACTCTCCTAAACATCAGGGTTATCAATGTGTTGACACCACTGGTCGAATATTTCTCTCTCGAAATATGGTCTTCAATGAACATATTTTTCCATATGCTCCTTCACATGAGTTCAACGTGGATACTCGAACCAACAATTTATCCACCAAGGTTCCAGTTTTCCCTTCAGAATCTCAGCATCCCACACCTACTACTGGTGACTCTCCTGGTCAACACACTGCTGGTCCTAGCTCTACTTTTCAGGAACTAGCTGCTACACCTGCAGAGCCTTCTGTTCCTAACACTAATTCCACTATTTCTCCTGATCTAGCCACTGGAGCTACCAGTTCCTCATCTCAGGAATCAGCTGCATCACCACTTGATACTCATGACCCAACTGGACCCTCCACTTCTCCAGCACATTCTTCACCAGTTGGTACAACCTTCACAGAATTCTCAGCAGCCACTACACCACCTAGTTCTCTAGTTCAAAATGTTCATCCCATGATTACTCGCAGTAAAATGGGCATCTTTAAACCCAAACTGTATCACACACAGTTTGTTAATATACCTGTTAGTGTACATGAAGCTCTTCTCCATCTAGATTGGTCCACAACAGTCCTTCAGGAGTACACAGCACTACAAGACAATGCTACTTGGAAGCTTACTGAATTGCCACCTGGTAAAAAGGCCATAGGCAGTAAATGGTTATTTCGAGTGAAATGCAAAGCTGATGGCTCTATTGCTCGATATAAGGCAAGACTTGTTGCCAAAGGCTTCACTCAGATTCCAGGACAGGATTTCCTTGACACCTTTAGTCTAGTAGTGCGTTACTTTATTATGAATGTTCTCATCTCCATAGCAGTCACATACAACTGGAAAATTCATCAAGTGGACGTGAATAATGCTTTCCTCAAAGGTGATCTCAAAGAGACAATATATATGACTCAACCAGCTGGCTTTACCACCTATTCTAACACAGGTACACAGATGGTTTGCAAGTTAAAGAAAGCCCTTTATGGCTTACGTCAGGCTCCACGAAATTGGTTCCTTAAACTCAAAGCTCACCTCAGTAGTCAAGGATTCAAAGCTTCATTATCAGACTCCTCCTTATTTATATTTCAGAACACCACTATACAAACTTATATTGTTGTATATGTGGATGATATCCTGGTTACTGGCAACACAGAGGATCACATCATACAGGTCATTACCAATCTTCATGACACCTTTTCCTTCAAGAATCTTGGACATGTTCATTTCTTTCTTGGTATCGAGGTCCATGCAGTTGATAATGGCCTCTTTCTGAGTCAGAAACAGTACATACAAGACCTTCTACAGAAAGTTGGCATTCACCCCTCAAAAAACATCTCCACACCCATGAATACATATCCAAAACTCAGCAAACATGATGGAGAACCCCTACAAGACATACAACTCTATCGAAGAATCATAGAAGCACTTCAGTATGTCTGTCATACCAGACCAGATCTTTCCTTCTCAGTCAACAAACTTGCTCAATATATGTAGAACCCTACTGACATACATTGGCAAGCAGTACTTCGCATACTGAGATATCTACACAGCTCTCTTGATCATGGACTTTGGTTCCCACCTCAGTCACCTACTGATCTTCAACTTTCCGTCTATGCTGACGCTGATTGGGGCAACGATGTTGACGATCGTCGCTCCACATCTGGCTATTACATTATATTGGGATCACACACAATATCTTGGAGCTCAAAAAAACAACGCGTTGTCTCACGATCCACAGTTGAATCTGAATATCAAAGTTTGGCTGATGCAGCTGCTGAATTAACGTGGATACAATCCCTTCTCTCTGAAATGCACATACCACTCCACCAAACACCTACTATCTGGTGCGATAACTCCAGCACCGTAAGTATGGCTGCCAATCCTGTCTTACATGTGAAGACCAAACATGTGGATCTCGATCTCCATTTCATCCGTGAAAAAGTTGCTTATGGAATACTGAGTGTCAAATACATTCCTGCAAAGTTTCAGGCAGCTGATATATTCACTAAACCAGTACCACCTCAACAGTTTGAAGCTTTTCGGAGTCATATCTCAATTCAAAGTCTTCAACTTCTTTGCATAAAGAGAACCAGGGAAATGTTGAATCATGAAGAGTTGTCCTTGGTGAGCTGTCCAAATGAGCTGGAAAATCGTTACAACAACACTGAAAACAAGGAAGAAAAGGACAACGATAAAAATGACTAATACCCCCAGCTCCTTGCTTTCTATAACCCTAATTCACTAATATATATACTCGTATTCATCCACTATAACTACAAGCTGAAAGGAATGAAAAATCTTATCTTTACACCATTGTTGAGTCTTTCTTTCAATGCTTAACATACCAACTTCAAGCAAAAGCACGACAGCCACGTTCACCCCTTCCTTTAAGCTTTTTCCTTGTCAAGTCTTTTTGACGAGGTTTCAACTTCTTTCTCTACAAGAAAGAATTGAGACTAGCTATTAGAATAAGCTTGGTGAGATTCCAAAAGCTGAAAAACTTGATTAAAACTGAGAAAGAAACTCTCAAATACTCAAACTCGGATTTGAGCCTCCTAACACTCTAATAACCTTTTTTCATCAAAACCAACCATTTTTACCTTGACTCGTAGATCTCTTGATACTTTACAACTTACTCTCAAGTCACAAAATAAGATTCTCAACCAAGAATAAGAAAGCTTGAAACTTTAACTCTCTTTCATTAGTTTGAAGAGTAAAGAAGATGAAGAGAAAATCAAGAGATGATGAAGTCATACCCTAATCCCTCTACTGAACATGACTCTTTCACCCCCTCTTTGTCCTCTTAAGGAAAAGATCAAAAAGCCCTTCAAGAATCACTTTGGGCCAAAGATAACCCAAAATCATCCCAACACTCAAAATCGAGACTCAAACGTTAGAGCCCAATATTCTGAGTTATCCCGATACTCGGATCTGAAATCCGGATCGTTACATATGAGGTAAACAAAACTATCATATTGATATGAAAATCTCTCATATCTCATATTTTATTATGATTTCACTATATAAAAATCTTGACTTCATCATTAGGTTTACTGTCGAGATGATCACTGATACAAATTTTAAATATCTAATAGATTTTTTTTTGATTAATTTAAAAAATTATAAAAGCTTATTGGTTAAATATTATTCAAGCGAAGGCTTAATTAAAGGAAGATGAGTCTATGCTATAAGTTTTTTTGTCTAATAACAATTTAGTTTTTTATAAGTTTAAATTATAAATTTAAATATTATACAAATTATTAATGTCCTTGAATTTTGAGATAATATTTAATAAATTCTATTAAGTTTTTAAAAAAATATTTTTGTCACTCTTAATGTTCAATTTTAACTGTCCTTAAAGTATATATTAAAAAACCACTTGAAATCAAAACAATAATTAATTAGTTATTTTATTTTTTAAAAATTTATTAATTAGATATAATTAATAGATTATTATTTCGTCAATAGGTATAAATCTAAGTGATAAAGAATTTGGTTTTGTTTAAGTAGGTATTGAGTTCGAGGTGTTTTTTATGTCAAAATCCTTATTGAGAGATTCTCACATTAAAACTAGGTGTGTGATGTAGGTCTTCGGATTAATAACATGAAACCCTGAAAACTTAAAAAATAAATTATCATTTTCTAAACCTAACTTGTGGTGTCAATGCATCATAAACAAAACCCTAACCCAAAACCATGCATATATGGGTGGAGACTGACCCAAAAAAGATGCGTCCCTTACTTCAGCAACATCTCTTCTCCTCCATCAAAAAAATAATCGATCGTGACATGGCTATGATTTCTTCGTGACTCCACAGAAATTCTCATGATTAGTTTACTTGAAAAACGATCAAATCGACCTATCATTGGATGGAAATCCATTCATGTTTTACTTACTGCCTACGACCATTTCAGTGTTTGAGATATTCATTCTTCCAACCAAGCAAAACAGATCTGGATAGCAATGGATCTTGTACCCGATTCGAATTTGTAGATCCAAATTCATTTTATAAGATTGAGGTTTTAAAATTTTAAACTCGACGGATTTGGATCTTCTTATTAAAGTATAGATCAAGATATGAATCTGACACTAAGATCCAAACCTCGACCCAAACGCATTTACCTATTAATTAAAACACTCGCCTTTGGTTTTAATATATACATAAATATAAAATACTCCATAGGTTTTATATTTTACATTATTCTCTAATGTAATTTTTATTTATGACAAAGAGAATTTTTAATGAAATACATGCTTTGTTCCACTACTAATAAAGATTATAACATTTAGGGGTGAGCAACGAAACCGAGAAAACCGGAAAACTGATTTGAACTGAGCTATGCGGTTCGGTTCAATTCGGGTTTACATATTACGGTTCGATTTTCGGTTCGATTTAAAAATCAAAATTTGTAATTCGGTTCAGTTTCGGGTTTTTCATATGGAAACCTTTTTATTCCTTATCAAACCGAATTAAAAAATATTTTGTTTTTATTATATATCAAATATATTTAAAAATTGTCTCTTAAAATATTTGAATTTATCTTTTAATATAATCTCATGAAATATTTAGATATATTTTTATAATATTAAATTAATTAGATAACATGTTTTAAATTTGAATATGTTTTTATAATATTTACTATTTAGGGTTATTTTATAACATTAAATATTTGAGTTTATCTTTAATCAAACAATATACTAGGCTATATATTTACATTTAAGTTGATAATATAGAATCATTCAGTGTATATGAATTAGATAAATATTTTTTATGATTTATTTTTTAGTTATGTTATTTATTTTATAATAATTATTATTTTTTAATTCTTATTTAATATTTTTAGATTTGTCAAAGGTTCGAGACATATATTTTTTTAAGGATAAAATAAATTGATATTTAAGGATCTAATAAATATTTTATTTGTATTATTTACTTTTTTTGAATTAAAAAACAATTAAAACCGCAGGTTTTAACCGAACCGAACCGCAAAATTCGGTTTTCGGTTCTTCAATTTTTATCCCATTCGGTTTCGGTTTTGGTTTATTTTTTTAAAAAACGTAGATTACGGTTCGGTTCATATTTTATCAAAAAATCGAACCGAACCAAACCGAATACACCCCTAGTGACAATGATGCGAAAATTGTAAATATCATTGACATTTTATATAAGAAAGTTATTATATACATATCCTTAATATTAATATTTAAATTTCAATAAATATTATTTTTATAAAACAAAATTTTCTCTTAGGTTGGTTGTTTCTTGTTTGTTTTAGAATGTTTACGATTTAAGTAGTGATGAAGACTAGCACTCTAAGAGGTAAAAATATGGTACTCGGTTTACGATAATAAAATATTTCATGATCTATATTTCTTAGTGTTGTGTTATTCAAAAGATATTTGTGCAATTGTTAAATTTTTTTTGTAAGATTTTAGTTTATCTTTTTTCTCTTTTTTTTCCTGATACCAAGTTAATTGAAATTAATATTTCTTCAATTGGAATTTTGACGTGAAATTAATTATTGACAGTTTTATTACGCTAAAAAATAAGTCAAATGGTTGTGTTTTAATAGATACGTTTTGGATCCGTTTTAGACACGAATCCGTAAGATCCATTAGATCCAGATCTTTGTCTCAATTTTCTAAACCCACAGATTTGAGACGGATCTAGATCCTTGATATAAAACTGGATCTAAATCCAGATCCGAACTACTGCTATCCCTACTTACACTCTAATGCTCTTAATAAGAACCATCCATTTTCAGACCAAAACTAAATAATTATCATTTTCTAAACCTAACTTGTGGTGCCAATGCATCATGAAACCCTAACCCGAAACCATAAGTATATGGATAGAGACTGACCCAGAAAAGATAGGTCCCTTCAACAACATCTCCTCTCCTCCATCAATAATATAATCGTGACATGGCCATGATTTCTTCGTGGCCTCACATAGATTCTCATGATTAGTTTACTTGAAAGACAATCAAATCGACCTATTATTGGATGGGAGATCCTTGCGTGTTTCACTTGCTGCCTATGACCGTTTCAGTGCTTCAGATATTCACTCTTCCAACCAAGCAAAGCAAACGTGGTAGAATTAAATTTTTGTTTCATTTTCGTTGGTAATTGTCAACTGCTACTTTTTCTTCTGTCTTATACTCAGGTATGACGATAGATCTTAGACTCGACGTAAATCTTTAAATCCAGATCCGTTTTATAAGGTCTGCGTTCTAAAATTTTAGACTCAACGACTCTGGGTTGGATCTAGATATTCTAATTAATGTATAAATTCGAATCCAAATCCGACACTAAGATCCAAACCTAGATCCGAACCCGTTTACCTATTTATTAAAAAAATCACCTTTGGTTTTAATATATATATAAGTATATAATATTACGTAAGTTTTATATTTTACATTATTCTATAATGTAATTTTATTTATTTATGACAAAGAGACTTTAAATGAATACATGTTTGTTCCGCTATTATTGAAGATTGTGACGATGATGCAGAAATGGTGAATATCATTGATATATTATATAAGAAAGTTATTATATTACTTAACATTAATATTAATATTTAAATTTCACAAATATTATTTTTATAAAACAAAATTTTCTCTTTGGTTGATTGTTTCTTATTTGTTTTAGGATGTTTATAATATAAGTAGTGATGAAGACTATCACTCTAATAAGTAAAAGTACGGTACTCGATTTGCGATAATAAAATATTTCATGATCTATTTTTTTAATGTTTGTGTTATTCAAAAGATATTTGTAATTGTTAAGTTTTTTTTTAAGAAAAATAAGTCGAATGTTCTTTTCTTAATAGATCAGTTTTGGACCCGTTTTAGACTCGAATCCGTAAGATCTACTGGATCTGGATCTAGATCTTAATTTTTTAGACCCACAGATCTAAGGTGGATCTGGATCCATGATATAAAAATAGATCTAGATCCAATTAAGATTCGGCTCGTTGTCATCCCCACTCATACTGTAATGCTCTTAATTAAACCATCCGTTTTTAGACTAATTCTCTTAACCAGGGGTGAAGGTAGGCCTGAGCCTACCCAGACCATGGCTCACCCATACCTAAAATTAATTTTTATTAGAAAATTTAAAATAAAAAATTTAAAAATAAAATCTTTTTATCGTTTCTTTCTTTAAATTTGTAAGATTTTATTCTCAAAATCAAACCGAAAATTTAAGGTTCCTGCCGCTACTTCTTCTCATCCAATTATGTAAGTTCTTAAATTCTCTCTAATTCTTATTAAACTTTTAATTTTATTTTTATATATGCTTCGGTTGAGTGCAAAATAAACTTTATTTTTTTTTTCTCGTGTATCTATTTTTTTCAACTTTATATATTAAGATGTTTTTTTTTCTTTTTCAGTTTTCATGGTTCTGGTTTTAAAATTAAACTAAAAAGTGAAGGCTCTTAGTTTCTTATTGCTCCTCACCGTTTCAATCAAGTACGTTTTTTAAACTTTTTCCTTAATTTTATTCTAGTTTTTGTTTTAGGATAATATGTGTAAGAAAAAAGGGAGACTATAATTATTTTTAAAATGAATTAAAATTAGTTTTTGTAACATTAATAAATTGGGTAAATCAATTTCTCGTTACTAGTATTGGATTATGTAAAATTTGGATTGATACAAATCTATGTACTTGAATTAGAATTATAAAAACCTTATTTGTCGTAGGATTACATAAACGATCAAAACTAATTTTCAATAGAAGTTAAGTGTTGTCGTTAAATGAAAATAAAATTAATCACGTGATTGTTGTACTTAATCTTTTTTAATTATGTAGCGATCTTAAAAAACGAGTTTCGCTGAAAAATAAAAATCATTTTTTATGTGTCTTCCACATGGGATTTTCTTTTTTTAAAAAATCATTTTTGTAAAATTGGAGTCGTCATCGGCCGTTTTGGTAGACCGGACACCATAAAACCAGAGATTTTAAAAGTTGGGGTTCGGGAGTCGGTTACGGATGGGGAAGGATTAGCACCCCCACACCGCCCAAAATTGGTACTTTAATAATTACCGTTTTAATAATATTAAACTTTTCGGGCTAATTTGACGATCGAAATAATTTTTAATTAAATGTGCGCATTTATTTTAAAGCACCTAAACCCAAAGGTAAGCGTCCGAACCACTACCACCATATTGGTACTGGCCTCGCTTACGACCGAATTTAGGGGCTCGCATTACTTAATTTAAAAAAATCATCATGCATTCCTAGAACAAAAATATAAAATATATGTATTAAAAAAGCAAAATATATACGTCAATATATAAAAAAAATTGGTTAAAGAAAATTAACATTAAAATGTACAGATACACACAAACAATGAGAGAAATATAAATAACACATTTATGTACATAAGACTCAACAATAAAATTAACATATAAATAATATATATAACCATACAGTATATATATATATTGCGTAGAAGAAAAGAAAAAAAACTTAAAAAAGGGGTATGCTCATATATATATATATATATTAAAACATATAAATGTTGATAAAGACAAAATATAATTTGGCATAAAATAAGATATAGATGGATTATATGTAAAAAGGGAAACATATACATTAAGGTAAAAATAGTAAAAAAAGAAAGTTTGACTTTCATAGGAAACAAAATGAGAAGCATTTTACTAGAACTAATTAAAATAAATAAATAAGGTAATGTATGCAAGAAACAAAACAGAAACATGATTCTCTTTGTTTTGCCGTGAACCTGAACTAAATGTCGAAAGGTCCCTGAAAATTAAAAGTAAAATTAAACATGAAAATACTGTTTCAAATTGTTAGGACGAGATTAAAATATTTGTAAACCGATTAGAAGCAAGAATGTGATTTAACCATGATGGACTAAAACTATAATAAACCCCAAAAAAGAGAATCAAACCACACATCAACTCCTGCCATTTCAAATATTTTGAGAGAAACAAAGCAGAGAAATGTTTTCCCTTTTAGCTTTCCAGAAAACAAAAGATTCCCTATTTTGGTTCTAAAACCAGATATCAATTGCCACAAAATCAAAGTCCACGATCGTTAGGGATTTTGGCCTCGTCTCGGTACTGGCCTTTGGCCCCCCGGAGCGATCATCGGCCTCCCTTAAAATGATGCTGAACCAGAGAACTGAGGAAGTTTTCTTTTTCTCTGCTATTTGTTTCTATTTAGATGACTATAGATTTAGCGATATATGCATGAATATGGAGATGCGGAAGAAAGAAAAAATACCCAGAAAGCTCTTTTGTTTTGTTTTTTTGCTTCTTTGATTGATAATGGAAAAAAGGTTTACAAGATTGGTGATGATTTTTCCAGAATCCCCTTTTTCAGAGTTCTCTTTTTCTTTTATATTCGGTGTCCCTCTTAACAAAATGAATTTAAAAATACATATTCAACTTGATAATCATTGTCTTTTGGTGTTGATGTATCCCTTTGCTTGTCCTGATTTCAGGGATGTGATGATTATTTCTCTACTTGCAGATTTGCAGGTATGGGCGTTTGCAGGGCATGGTGCTGCCATGATCAGTGGTGTGGAAGATGGGTTTGGATAGTCTCGCGTGAAACACACGTGAAAGCTGAAGTGTTATATCCAGGGTTCCTGACCGTTGGATTGATTATGAATCTGATGGTCTTGGATGATGACGGCTGCAGAAGAAAAAGATATATTTTTGGATTTTTATATTTTATATGGGCCATTTAATACAATACTAATACAACACACATAATATTAATATTAATTAATTATAATGATAATAATAATAAAGATGACACATAATATGAACACATCACAATATACTTAATAAACAAAACATGTACAAACAATACAAAATTAAATAAATAATATATATAATAAATATATCACATAACATATACTTTAGACATATATAACACATTATGTGCAACACATAATTTAAATTACTATAACATGCATAACGTAAACAAACATACAACGTATACGTAACAACTTTGTCATGGGGTACATGACATACATATGCATACATAACACATAAAACACATATATTAGACCTATCGATAAAACATATAAATGATATATACACAACAAAGTATAAAATAAAATAAAAAGCCCTTATTTAAATTGTGAAAATTAAAAAAACTATTTTAATTTCTCCGGTTAAAAATGGGTGATTACAATGGACTATACTTTATATTTTTATTATGCGTTTGTTATCATAATTTTTTGTTAGTGATGAAAATAGGATATTAAGTATGAATCTTGATTATCTTGTTTATTTGTCTAGGTTGAAATATGAAGAGAAAAATAATAGATTCTTATTTTATGAAAAAGATACCCACACCAGAATCAAACGTTAATGATCTCGTTGAAAAAGTTGTTGATACAATTCAAAGGATATCTATTCAAGTTTTAAACGAGCCATCAAACACTTATAGTGAGTCTACAATTAATATTGATACTCTTTTTATGTGAGATCCAGCTTTACATAAGCAAATTAATAGTTATCCGTTAGAAAAGAGAGAAGAAATTATAGAGAAATTCATAAGTTATGGACCTTATCAAATTCTTACACCTGAGTATCCTAAATCTGGTCCACATGATCATCCTCGAAGATTTCAATCTAAATAATTCAAGACCTTTAATTGGTTAGAGTATTCACCGACTACCGATTCTTCTTATTGCTTTTCGTATTTTCATTTTAAAAAGAAACCATTGAAAAAAATTGGTTCAGATATTTTTATAACACAAGGATTTAAATATTGGAAGAGGATTGAAAAAATAATTGTGTATTTGAAACACATATGGTAAAAGATATTAACTCATCTCATGGATATTCTGTGCAGTGTTGGAAAGATTTCAAGAATTCAAAAGGCCATATTGACACTATACTTGGAAATCTAACTTCAAAATAGAATGTCGATAACAGTTTACAGTTAGTTGCTTCAATAGAAGTTGTACAATGACTCACGTTTCAAAAATGTGCATTTAGGGGCATGATGAAAGTGCAAAATTAAAAAATTAAAAAAATCTTTTAGAACAGTTGTAACTTTTTGCTTCTTATAATAAGGAGATACATGACGTAATGCTAGAAAATGCTTCACAAAATGCAAAATATATAGCTTCGTCCATTCATAAGGAAATTTTGCATATCTTTTCTCAAAAAGTGCAAAAAGAAATTCTCAAGGAGATCGGTGATTCAAAATTTTGCATAATTATTGATGAATCTTGGGACATATCTAAAAAAACAAATTGTTAGAATTAAAATATATTTGATACGAATATAAACCCAAGATCTATATGTCAAATCATCAAGAACAATAAAATAAATAAATTGAATGCGGAAGCGTACCTGAATTAATCGATAGAGTTTTTCCAGAAGGTTTGATCTTCCAAGAAGTTAGGTTTTCTCTTGCGGCACAACTCTCAGACGGGGAAAAGAGATATGCAAGTTGACCTAATTCTTGGGGACCATAACCCCTTTATATATTCGATTTAATAACCAACTAGTAGTTGATTTAATAACCAACTCTGAAGTATTTATAACTCCACCCCTCATCAAATTAAAAATACACCTTATGATATCTACACTTTTAATTCCATGATAATTTAATACCTATAACACGTGTAACATAATTGGTCACTTAATTACGTGTTAAATTTTATAATAGCAATATACATTATACATATGTGCCCACTATTATTGAATTTTAATCCAACAATCTCCCACTTGGGCAACATATGTTTCTTGACAAATGTATAACCTTATAAGCTCAAAAATTTGCTATCATATAATAGGTATTCTAAAACAATCTCGTTCATTAATTCTATTCATATAGGATCAAAGCGGTCTTCATCATATCAATCAGGACTGGACCCATCAATGGTCATGTATAAAAACATAATCAAATGACATAGATCAATCATGGATGCGTAGCATGGAAATTACATGTAAATATGAACCGAACATGCCTATTTCCAACTGGTCCTCCTAAACTTCAGTGAGATCAACTTTACTGAATTCAGAGTGTGCATAAGCCAAAATAACTTTATTTCTGCAGAAATTAACCTTAAACTAAAGTAACCGAAATTATGTCTAAAACGAATGAGCATTTATCAAAATTACAAACTCCCACTAAAACTGAATATACTTAGATAATATTACACTCATATGAGTAGTGTACTTATAAAAGACCTAGGGTGATAGTTTCTCAATAAGCGCGCAATTATGGAGTTTGTACCAATATGCTCTATAGACACACAAACACTCTAAATTTTCTTTAACAACTAGGAACTAAAATTTTAAAGTGTTCCTATTGTTTATAGAATAAATGATGCATATTTATTGTCACAAAATAATTGAAGTGGTCTTTCAATTCGATCTATAATTAGCAGCTCATGTAACAGAGTCTTTTACATCAATATTCTAGTAGAATCGAAGCCTGTAAACTTGATGATCTCTAACTTACCAGAACTTCGATATGTGAGCATATAAATTTTGTTCTCTAAAGTCATTTCATAACTCTATTTGCTGCTATCCAATAATTCATATTAGATTTACTTAAATATCTATCTAACATTCTAATAATGTACGCAATATCCAAATGCATACATACTTAAGCATAAATTAAATTCTCAATAAATTATGAAATCTTTTATATTTTATAAATTTCAAGGTTACTTGTAGGGCACTGAAAAAAAATATCTTCTTTAGTAATATGAGTGTCACTTGATTTACTCTCACTTAACTTGTAATACATACAATTTTCAACCAAATTTATCTCAAAATCGAATGAGATAATCAATATAAAATTTATAATTTTATTAATGAGAGTTAAACTTAAGCTCATACATGGATATCTTTAATTTACATATCATTAATTTTGTATCATTAGACACAAATCAATGATTGTACCATATAATTAATTTATTCAATGTTGTCATTGAAAAACACAAGCTTAACA
Source organism: Abelmoschus esculentus (assembly GCA_035048815.1). NCBI lineage: Eukaryota > Viridiplantae > Streptophyta > Magnoliopsida > Malvales > Malvaceae > Abelmoschus > Abelmoschus esculentus. Next base: position 4,902,247 of record JAUCBN010000038.1, read on the forward strand.
TCCATCTTATGTAGCTCAAGATTAAAAAACAATAAGTGTCAAATTATTTTGAAAGAATCTTTCAGTATAACTTAAGAGAAAGTCTCCACAAAATCAATATCTTCTTTTAGAGTATATCCTTTAAATACAAGACATGCATTATACTTGTCCACATTATCATTTACATCCCTCTTGGTTTTAAATATTAATTTACAACCAATTGGTTTGTACCTTAAGGTAATGCGACAAGTTCTTAAACTTTATTGCCTTGTATAAAATTATACTCTTTTGAATAACATCAATCCACTTTTGAGAGTTAAAACATTTATGGTTTGATAAAAGAAACTGATCAGGTTGTCTTTTATCATTCCATTATTATCTTTGTTTTCTTGATGAAATACTAAGTAATAATCCTCAATAGTATTTCTCTTTCCTCTCATAGATATCTTTAAAGACACATTTTTAGGTTGTTTTTAGGTTGTTGAGTTTGTTCTTCTAAAAAATAATTACCTTATCTTGAACGAGAGTTGTTCAACATTGTTTTGCTGATGTACTTGATTCACTTTTTATTAATGATAGGTGTGAAAACCTAAACATCGTGGAAAGTGATAATAGGAATTAAATTAATATTCAATTCCTCCTTAATAACAATGTATCTAACCTTATTCTCCCTCCAAACTCAACATCCTAAAAATGTTATAAATCTCTCATTAAAATAATCTTAATTGTGGGATCATAAAATTTACAGCCCATGGATCACTCAAAATAGCCTAAGTAATTGCTTACTTTTGAAGTTTTAATTTCTTTACATGTATCCTAGCTTATACAAAAGAATCAACACTTTATACCTTATTGTTATTCCTTTGGAGCAGGACCCATAGCAACTTTATTCTAATATATATTTTTATTACCCTTATTCTTAGAGGCACTAACCAAAGAGTACTAACTGATTGAGTATTTTTATAATTATAATGCTTCAACTTTTCTTCCTCTTTAACACAATGAGAAATAATCTCGTTTAAAGTTTATTTCTCCTTTAATAATTGTAACTAATTTTGAATTAGTTAAACTGTATAGGAAGCTATACTAAAATTATAAGAACAAACAATTGTTATAAATTTTGATCTTATGTGCCTTAAGTTTTGAAGCAATATAATATACTCCCTCACATTTCCTTGATCCTTATACTTAATAGACATGAAGTAAACCAAAAGTGATGTCATGTTAATCTTAAAAAAATATATATTTTTTTATCAAGGAAACCCTTAGTATGAATATTTTTTTTTAAGATTTGTGCTCCTAAAAAATTATAAAATATTTATACATTATGATCATTAGACTTGAACGAACTCGCCTCTCAAAATCCTATTTATGGATGCTTACCGCCGTGAGAGGTGCAAGTTGTTCTTCACTTAGTGAAAGTTCTATGTTCATACAACCAAATACTATATATAAGTGTCTTTTCTATTCTTTGAAATTAATTTCACTAAACATAAGTATAGAATGTATTGAACAAATATTATGATTGTAAAAATAAATCATCTAAAGATAGAACAAAAATAAGTAAATAAACAAGCTCACATAAATATCTATAAGTAAACAATAAATTCAAAATAATGGCTAGTTCCCCTCAAGATACCAAGCACAACATTAATATCAAGTCTTTGGACAATAATATTAACTGTAAGCGGTACTCTTGTTGTAGCAATCAAACATTGACAATAAACTATGTCAAACAATAGATTAATCTTTGGACTAACGTATTGTTCACATAAAATACCATATAATTGTCACACATTTATCGCCACAGTTGTCATTGTAATTCGTCCAAATATTAATTTTCCTTTGGGCCAATTAATAAACGCATGAATTATAAAGACCTATAATTATCTTAATATTTTAAATAAACTAATCTACACAAAAGCGGTCACTTTGGTGACATTATGTTTCAATTAATCTATTAAAATATTAGATATCTAAAGCCAAAATATGAGTTTAATTGTTTCAAAATATTTTTCTTAATTTTATCTTTTACTCAAGATAAAAGATAACCAAAGTAATAATAAATTTGAATAAAGGTAACTTCATCACAAGATATCGAACACTCCAATAATATTTAAAAAAAATATTACTTTGTAACTGATATCTTGATGTAGTAATCAAACATTGATAATAAGAATATGTTAAACAAAAATCTTCTTTTGGGCCGATTTATTGTTCACATATAAAACTGAATAATTATCACATGTTTATTATCACAGATACACATGTAACATTACTAATTATTAATCTTCCTTTGGGCCGATTAATATTAGCATAAACTGAATTACATGCGCAAAACCTTCTATATTTTAAAATAAAATAATTTCCACAATAAAGATCACTTTGGTGACTTAATGCTTCAATTAATTTATCTTAAAATATATAACATAAATATACCAATATTCAAACTTAATATTTATAACAGTCAATGTTGAAATTTTTGATAACACTTGAGTTTTCAAAATAAACCAAATTGATGGGGCTATCAAAATCCAAATAACCGAAATCTTTGATTGTTCTTCAAAAAATTCCTTAAATATGTTTTTACCAAAACTAAATTCGATCAAAACATTTAATCTTTAACTAAAAACAAAAATACAAAAATATCATACAAATAAGTAATTCGTATAATAATTACTTAAAACTTTAATATAATCATAATAATATAATAATCAAAAATAAATTTTTGATCAAACCGAATTGAATATATCAATACCAAATATATATTCTATAATCCAAAATAACATATGATCAAAACTAAATACTGAATATGTTAACCAAGTAAATTACATAAATTAACAATATACTTTAAAAGTAACATGTCAAAAGATCATTCAATCATAACTTAATAGACATAAACCGAATATAAAGCTTTAATAGCTAACCTGAATATTTTTTTTGAATCATGATAAATTTATCATGATAAAGCCGAAATTAATTATATTTTTCTTTATTATTAACGACCAAAACTAAAATTTTTATACAACCGAATTTAACTTAATATCAATGATCAAAACTAAAATTTTGATCTAACTGAATTTAGCTTAATACCAATGATCAAAACTAAAATTTTGATCTAACCGAATTTAACTTAATACACAATGATCAAAACTAAAATTTTGATCTAACCGAATTTAACTTAATACACAATGATCAAAACTAAAATTTTGATCCAACCAAATTAAACATATAATTTAAATAAAATATATTTAAAGATATATATTTCATAAAAATAAAGTAAATATGTTACTATCGAAGTAATTGGAATCCAAACTTAAAATTTAATTTCCAATTAATAGCAACCCAAAAAAAATTAAATAAATTTTTATGCGGACAAAACCTAATCTTCATATAAATCTAGATTGATTTCTATGATTTCTTAATTAATCGATTCAAACCCACGTACGTAAAACCAAACTGAATCCACGAAAATATATATTTATCGTAAAACAATGAATGTTAATCCATTGGAAAAAGAAAAACAACCGGCGAAAACCCAAAATAAAATCATAGAAAACAAATCAAATTGATTTGTTCTTAAAATACGACAGATATATAATTTAATTTCATACGATTAATTATAAAACCATATCGAAGTAAATAATCCATAAAATTATGCATAATTTTAGATCATAACAATAAATTAAAACCAAAAACTTATGATCTTAATAATTCGACATAATTCTGGCTCTGATACCACTTGTTAGAATTAAAATATATTTGATACGAATATAAACCCAAGATCTATATGTCAAATCATCAAGAACAATAAAATAAATAAACTGAATGCGGAAGCGTACCTGAATTAATCGATAGGGTTTTTCCAGAAGGTTTGATCTTCCAAGAAGTTAGGTTTTCTCTTGCGGCACAACTCTCAGACGGGGAAAAGAGATATGCAAGTTGACCTAATTCTTGGGGACCATAACCCCTTTATATAGTCGATTTAATAACCAACTAGTAGTTGATTTAATAACCAACTCTGAAGTATTTATAACTCTGCCCCTCATCAAATTATAAATACACCTTATGATATCTACACTTTTAATTCCATGATAATTTAATACCTATAACACGTGTAACATAATTGGTCACTTAATTACGTGTTAAATTTTATAATAGCAATATACATTATACATATGTGCCCACTATTATTGAATTTTAATCCAACACAAATGACTATAATCTTAAGATTTGTTGATGGAGATGGAATTGTACAAGAACAATTTTTACAATTAGTACATATTAAAGACACAACATCAAAAACTCTCAAGGAAGATATTTCTACAGTTTTATCTAACTATGAGTTGAGTATTTCAAATCTTCGAGGTCAAGGATATGACGGAGCCAGTAATATGCGAAGCGAATGAAATGGTTTACAAGCGTTATTCATGAAAAATTGTCCTTATGCCTATAATATACATTGTCAAGCACATCAATTATAGTTGGCTCTCGTTGCCTCTACTAGTGAAGTATCCGAAGTTCATAACTTTTTCAAAGATTTAATTTTTATTGTGAATGTTGTTAGTTCTTCTTCTAAGTGTCACGATGAATTACAAGATAGTCAAATAGCCGAATTAAAACACTTAGTTGAAATTGAAGAGATTGAGACTGAAACAGGGTTAAACCAAATTGATACTTTACAACGTCCGAGAGATACTAGATGGAGTTCTCACTACAAGTCAATTTGCAGTGTCTTAAGAATGTACAATAAAACTTGTTCTGTCCTTGAGAAAATAGTCATTGATCGTCGAGTCACTTATTCTCAACGTGGGATGCTAATTCTGCTCTTAAAAAATTATTAACTTTTGATTTTATATTCATTTTACATATGGTGCAGAAACTTATGGGATACATAAATTTGTTTTGTCAAGCTCTACAATATAAGTCATAGGATATTCTAAATATGATGAATTTAGTTGCTGCCACAAAATCTTCAATTCAAGAATTTAGAGATAGTAGCTGGGAAAGTTTTCTACAAAAAGTACTCTTCTTTTGTAAAAAATCATGACATTCTCACTTTGATTCTTGATATGAATACTACTTATTATGATATAATTCGATCTCAACGTAATAAGTATATTATATCAGTGGAGCATCACTATAGAGTGGATGTGTTTATAGCCACTATGAATCAACAACTGCATGAACTAAGTAGTCGTTTTAGTGAGCAAACAACAAAGTTGTTTATTTTGAGTATGGCTTTAAATCCTTCAAGTGGTTACAAACACTTTAATGTGGAAAAAAAATATCATCTTGCAGAAAAGCATTATCCTAAAGATTTTTTCGAACATGAAAAATATTATTTAAAGTATGAACTTGAGTTATTTTTTCGTGATGTTCCAAATCACGTAGAGATGAAGAATTTGAGCACCATAACTCAATTATATCAAAGTTTGTCAGAAAGTGAAATCATTTTTATATCCCCTTGTTGATAGATTGATTTGACTTATTTTGACTTTTCCCGTTAATACAACAACAACTGAAAGAGCCTTTTCAGCAATGAAAATTATCAAGATAAGTCTACGAAACAAGATGGAAGATGACTTTCTTTTAAATTAATTAATTGTATACATTGAAAAAAAAATTATTGAAAAATTTACCATCGACTCGATCAAAGATAATTTTGATTCTATGAAAAGGAGAAGAGTTCAACTTAATCAATGAAAATACCATGTTTAGATTTTGTATGTTTTTGAACTATGTAATCATATTATTTTTAATATATTTGAATCATATTATATAAATTTTTTATTTTATTTATTGACCTAGTCAATATTATTTTTCTGGATTCACCACTACTCTTAACACGATAGCCACGGTAGAACCAAAATAGATATTGTTTGAAACAAACTACAGGAGGCAAAACTAGGAAGCAAGGAGAATATGAAAGTAGAGAGATAAATTCAAATTAATTTAAAAAAATACGGAAACAAAAATAAAAAATATATGTAATTGTTTCTACCTAACCCTATATAGTTTCATAATTAAATGTTAACCTTTTTCGATAACATCAAAGCTACTTATCAGATCACAAGACCTGATAATCAAATGGAAGAAAATTTACGCATATTAAAAATTATTGTTTGGGTAAGATTAAAATATCAAATTATGAAAGGTATAGGGACTAAATCAATAATAATTGAGAGTATTAAAAGAAGTTTTACCCCTAATGTTACTTGGTCATACAATTAGGTAATGTGAAAAATTCAACTAATCATATTCTACTAATAATATATAAATTAGCATACTATTTGAATGTATAAGATTAAATAAAAGGATTAGATTTTACCTAATTAAAATCGAGAGTTTTAAATTTAAGTTTTAGTGTGATTAAAATTATAAGTTCAAGTAGTTAAGGGAATGGTTGTTGTTCCAAGGGTTCGAGTATCAGCGATATCAGTAGAGTGATTAAGCGATCAATGTTAAATGATAGAGATTATATTCTAGAACAGATACTACTAAAATCACTATTATCTTGTTAAAAAATTATAAGTCAACCATATTTAAAGAAAATGGTGAATTATGTGGGAACTGATAATAGTTTGAAACAGGTGGCACTCTATTTTTGACATGTGAAATTAGCTTTGTGGTTGGCCTAAATAGATACGCTGGCGCTGCCAATTTTACTTTTCATTTTACGTGTCTATTTGATCTCGATCGCTTTTAATTGTGAGATTTCCACCAACAAAATATATTTTTCGAAATAATTATTTTTATTCACTTTATTAGTTAATTAATATAAATCATGTACTAAATATTTATTATTATAGGTGCTAAATTTATCCGAGATCCGAAAAGATTTTATTTAATTTAGAATTTAATATCAACCTGAACATAATATTTGAACTTGAATCGAAGATTAAAATAATAAATCGAATCTGACATGCTTTTTAGTTAAACAAATATAGACCTGGTTTGATTTTGTCCGAACCGATTTTCAAGTGAATTAAAAAAATTGAATTAAAATCATCCGAACCAAAAGTAACCCGAACCAAAAACAACCCAAAATAGAAAAAATATATTAAAAAGGAATGATAATTTTTTGATATGAATTATTGCATAATTCACCAAAAGGTTAAATTCATTAGTTTTATAAAGTCATATTTTGGTTTAAAATGTTGTTCGGTCTGAAAATTCGACTAAAACATATTAATCTCCTATTAATCCGATTTGAACCCGACCCAGAATCGATCAACTTAAAAATGCTCGATTTAAAATCACACGATTTGAAAATTAACTGACATAAACCATTCCTTCCATTCGTTAACTTTTGTGGCAACCCAAAGGGTGCAAATCGTCTACTTCTTTCTCATGCTTCCATTTGTGCTTTCGTTTCAAATTAGAGGTTTAGGGTTTAAGGTTAGAGGTTATGGTTAGGGTTTAGAGAATTAGGGGCATGGTATAATTTTTTAAGGAGTATGATTTTTTATGATATAAAAAATAAGGTTTAGGATTTAAAAATTCAATTTATTTCAAAGGAAGCATAAAAGAACGCATGAGAAAGAGGTAAATGATTTTTACTCCAATCCAAATGTCCTCATTTTTTTTATTTCGAGAAAATCATTTTTATAATTTTCAAGTATATTATAGGCATAATCAGAATACATAAAAAAAATATTTAAAATACGATATGTTAATAAAAATATATAAATATAATTTTTTTTGCTATGGAGTACAAAACGTTTACCGTGAGATATTATTTTTTTCTTAATCATAAAGCAAAAGCTAATTAGAAATAAAATAAACAATTAAAGACAAATTTCCAACCAATAGAATTTCTTAATTATTATTTTCTTTAGACAATAATAGCCTTTGAAATGAATTAAAGTGCTACTTCTACTTCTAGAAGCACTACTTCATCACAAAACAAAGTCAAAATTTTGACCAGATTTATATTTATTTACTTGGATAATTATATTTTATAGGATAAATATTAAAAAATTATATATTAACATTGGTATAATAAAGTGGTTTCTAAAATTTGATTTTTCCGTATACATAATATTTTGATTTAATTTATTTTTAAAAAGTATTAATATTGTTATTAACATAATATTAATTTATATTTATATATTGTATTTACGAATAATTATATTTATCTATGATGAAAATAAAATGTTATATTTGTTTCTAGTTTTGCAGAGATATCAAGATCAGAGATAGTACGGGTTGGATCGGGTTGAATTTTTTGTCCTCTCGTATCCGACTCGAATATTTATACCTTTTACCTGACATTTGATCCAATTCAATCATTTTTTAAGTTTAAAAATTCGACCCGACCCAACCTGAATTATTAAAAATTTAATTTTAAGGACTTAATTGATAAAAAATAAAATTTAGGAATTTAATTCTAAAAGATTAAAATTTTAGTAACCTAATTGTAAAAAATAATTTTAATAACCTAATTGTATAAAATATATATAAGGAGGGATCATTATTACAAATATCCTTAAAAATATATGAAAAATTATATTATTAATCCCGGGTCAGATAAATTTTTTTACCCTAAATCCAAACTCTAACGAAGTCAATTTTACTCAACCTAATTCGAACCTAAAATTTTATCAAAAACTTCAACCCGATTGGATAAAACTGTCGAGTTTGGGTCCGTGTCCGCTAATCAAAATTTAATTTTAATTCACTTCCTAAAAATCTGCTGCTGATTAAACAGTAATAAAGTAGAGTATACAGGGGTAGATTTGGAAAACAATAAACCGTGGACAGCTAGATTTATTTATATCGCGCAAAACCGTGTTTCCCACGAGTTTCCGCCGCCCGTTACTTACACTTCTTACCAAACTACAAATAAATATATGTAAACAAAGGTTTAATTACATAGGAAATGCTCAAACAATAAGAAAATTTCAAAATGAATCCAAAACTTCAAAATGTTACCATTAAATTCACAATCTAGACTACCATTCAAATAAAAATTTTCTCCAATTCAACAAGTAATTGTTAGGGTAGATATGAGATCCATTATCCATCGAGTGTTCAACGATACTCATATTGTATCACTTTGTATGAGTTTGAATTTCGATATTTATTTTAAGAACGCAATATCCCTTTATTAAATATATACCTGAAATCATTTGGTATTAGGGATTCAAAAAATAGTCCACGACCGTTATAACGGTCGTTATTTAACAGGAACATCGATAACCGAAACGGTTAATAGTATAAATAATGGTGGAACTCATAATCACACTAATAAGGATCAATAACGATTAAAATTTAATGATTAACGATTAATAACAACGATAATAATCTTTTATGGTACAGTTATTTCAAAAATTCATTGAAAATAAGAACCATCAATTAGATTTCATCTCCAAAGATTCAAAAATTCAAAAAAAATCATAAATAAATTCTTTATATTATATATATTATGATTCACAATACATTGTGTGAATTAAAAAAATTACGACCATAACTCTCATAAAGACTGTAATAACTACCGTTATATCTGAAACCGTGATAATGTGATGCGACCTCTAATGTTTTTTAAATCCCCGGTTGAAATGTTTTGTAGTTCAATGACGAATTTAAAGTTTACTACATAACATGAGGACGTGTAATAAAATTAAACCAACACTACAACTTGTTTTCGTCGCTCTCTTTCTTTCCGCGTCCCAAACGCTCGAACGAAATTTACATGGTACGACACCGGAAATAATACAATAAATGTAATATAAGTACACAACCTGAACCTCGTCTTCCCCAGCAAATCAAAATTAAAAACCTCATTTTTTTCTCAGCATCAAACAAAGATTCAACGAAATCTTGATTTCCCCCATTGTTTCTACGTGCCAAACCTACTGCAAAATCACCAAAAATGGCGACGAAGAAGAAAACTGATGTTGCTCAAAGAGCATGGAACCTGCTGCGTCTGGCGCTGTTATGGGCAAGGAAAGGTGGGGTTTTCAAGCGACGGCTGATGGTGGAGCTACGATTGGTCCCTAAATTCCTCAAAGGTCTAACACAGACGTCGAGCCGTAATGATCACCGAATGATTAGCAGCAGCCATTATAAGGAACGTCAGCTTTCTTTCAACGAGACACCCATTTTTCACCTCAAGATCCACCACCGTCCGTCTTCGATGAGATTCCTTCTTCCTTGCATTAGCGCCGAGGAAGTGGATTTTGATTACGATTTCGGGGTCGATGATTATGATAATGGAAGAGCGAGTTACTCGACGGGATGCGAGTCCGACGTCGAAGTGGAAGAGTGTGGATACGAAGGGAGCGATGAGAAAGAAAACAGTCCACGGCAATGGTTATATGAGTTTGAGGATGAAGGGATTGATTCAAAGGCTGAGAAATTCATAGCTAAGTTTTACGAGCAGATGAGGTTACAGAGACAGATTTCTGGTTTAGAATATACTGAAAGAAGGTCATAAAGTTACAGTCTTTGCCAACTTCATCGTGTTGCATATTCCTACTGTATTTTCCTTTGTAAATAACGAGATTCGAGTGTGTATAGTTGTAACAATAAGAAATAAGTAATTTTAATTTTTTTTGGAGCCATTTCTGGGAATTTTCCTTGTGAATCTCAAGTGAAACGCTGCAAGAAATCAACCATGATTAGTCGCTAAGACCCAGCACCCGAATTCTATTCAGATCCCACATCGGAACAACTACTGCAGTCTTTTCCATGTCATTTTCTTTTCTCCAAAACTATTAATAAGAAGTTTGCTTAGCAATTCAGCTTTTTTTTTCCCCTTTAAATTTAGGTATGAACCTAACTTCCAACGTAAAGATAGTTTAATGTAACATAAAGTATACACCAAGTGCTTGAAGTTTGAGTTGTAATATCAAAGGGAGGGATAAAAATCTTTTGAGTCTTTATCGTGCCTTCACTTAAAAATTTAAAAATTAAATTTTAAACTTTAACTCTCATTTTTTTATAGCCTAAATCCTACACCCTTAAAATACAGGTTTAACTCAAAAATAAGTGCTTAAACTATACACTTTTTCTGAAATAGGTGCCTAATATTTTTTTTGACTGAAATAAACGCCTAAACTATACATTTTTCTTAAAAAAGTGCCTAATGTTTTTTTTGGCTGAAATAGGTGCCTAAAGTTTCATTCCGTTAGTATTTTAAAGTAATACCGTTAAAAAAACAGTTCAACTTAAAAATAAGTACCTAAACTATAATTTTTTTAGATAAGTACCTAATGTTTTTTTCTTCAACTTGATCCTTCAATTCTTATTTCTATATAATTCGATTAAAACTTACAAATGCTCACTCTCCTCGTTACATTCACCTCTTAGACTCGACTCGATCTCTAGATGCATTAAAGTAATCGGTAGAACCTGCAGCCCCTACAAGGAAAAATTATATCATGGGTCAGTCCCACCACCTGTCTATGGGACCAACCAATAAAAACTGCCCACTTCATCAATTTTTCCATGTCATAATTTTTTCCAAAGTGAATCTTCACTTAAAAAATTAAAAAATAATGAGGTGTATAATTTTTATTGGTTGGTCCCATGTATGACGTGATAAGACTGACCCATGATATAATTTCTCCCCTACAAGACCTTTGATCTGAACTGGTTCTCGAAAGTTGGTACTGTGTTGGACTTGGATACTTGTCTCCGAGTTATTCGGATGCCGGAATTGCATGCTCCCCTTGTGGGGATTATCATATTGATCTTCAACTTTCTTAGACTTCTTCATTTGCTGGAAATGGATCTTCTTCCTTCCATGGCCCTGTCTTTGCCTTTTCGGTCCCGGACAAGCATAATCTGCCACCAACTTCTTCATTTCCTCCAGCATCCATTTCAAGACATCTTCTTTTGTAACTTTAAGGTCCTTTAACGGGGATTCCATCATGCTTTTTAGTTCATCCAACGGATCAGCAATATGAACACATGTATCAATTAGTTGCTTAGATTCCTAGTTCTGTATTTTTTAGTTTTCCCAATATTAATATGATCACCTGCTCCAGGATTGCCATTGTTCTTCTGCTCAAATCCATTAGTTTCATCATCATCATCAACTAAAATCAAGCTTGATACCGAGGCATAATTCATCGATTTCAAGTGAAGATTCGATGCTTGTGAGGTGAGTGGAACGAGGGGAGCAAGTATTTGTAGGTTTTAATCGAATTATTTAGAAATAAAAATTGAATAACCAAGTTGAAAAAAAATATTAAATACTTATCTAAAAATAATTTATAGTTTGGCTACCTATTTATAAATTAAACAATTTTTTAACGGTGTTACTTTAAAATATTAACGAATGAAACTTTAGGCACATATTTTAGCCAAAAAAATATTAGGCACCTAATTTAGAAAAAAATATATATCCTAGGCACTTATTTTAGCCAAAAAACATTAGACACCTATTTTAGAAAAAATGTATAATTTAGGCACTTATTTAAGAGTTAAGCCTAAAATATACTCTCCCCTAATTCTCTAAACCCTAACTACAACTTCTAATCCTAAACTCTATACCCTATACCTTTTAATTTAAAACGAAAACACAAGTGAAAACATAGAAAAGTAATAGACGATTTGTACCCATTGAGAAAACAATTGAGAAGAAGATACGACTACAGGTGATAATGAGCCTGTCTGGCTCACGAGCTACTCGGGCTCGACTCGTTCAAAGCTCGGCTCGAGTGAGCTCGACTCGGGCTCGGGATCTAAACGAGCTGAACCGAGCTTACTCAAGCTCGGCTCGAAAAGCTCGTGAATAGGCTCGGAATAATTATATACATAATATATATATATTTATATATATTAAAAATAATTTGTTTAACAAAGAAAAATAATAAAATAATTAGAGTAAATTCACTAAAAATAAATTAAATAAAATAAATTGAATATTATAAACTAAAATAAATTTATAAAACTCCAAATAATAAATAAAAAATAAATTATAAATAAATAAATAATAAAATACAATAATATAGAAAATTGTCCATTTCGAGCCAAACCGAGCTCGAGCCGAGCTCGAGCCAAGCCTGACGAGCTTTGAGCCCGAGCTGAGCCCAGTAATATTATTTTCGAGCCGAGCTCGAGCCTAAAATTCCGAGCACGACGAGCCTCGAGCCGAGCCTGACGAGCTTTAAGCCCGAGCCGAGCCTAGTAATATTATTTTCGAGTCGAGCTCGAGCCTAAAATTCCGAGCACGACGAGCCTCGAGTCGAGCCGAGCCCAGATATGTTTGTTTCCGAGCCAAGTCTGGCCTAGCCTGGCTCGGACTCGGCTCGACTTGTTATCACCCTGATACGACAATAAAAGCATTCAATTAAAAGATATAATTACAAAATGAATTAATTTAGAAGAAACATTTCACAGTTGGCTTATACATTTTCAATCAACAAGTTAATTCCCGTTTATAAACACTTTCCAAACTCCATACATTTTTCATGTGTTTTAAGCATTATATTATTCTTGGGACGGAATTAGAACCAACATTAAGAAAGATAAAATATATTAAGCTTTTAAATTTAAAAATTAAAAGAGATAAAAATTTTATTTTTATTATTATTTAAACTAAGAGGAATCTCTGGTATATAACTATACCAAAATTATTTTAGAGGGGCAAGAGCACCCCTCCCATATTAAACATAGCTTAGTCCATGTTTTTCTCAACAACATTTGTACGTAGCTTACTTTGAGCATCATTTTTTCATTCACCATTCAATCAATTTAAACATGTTATATTTACCATTTTATTTAACAAAGAAATCTCTAAATTTACCCATAATTAATACGGTTCAAAGTTCTTTAATTATCGATAACTAGGGCCGTTTCAGAGATATTTAGAGCCTTGAATAAAAATTAATTTTTTAATCTTTTTTAGTACTTTATTTATGCACCGATAATAAAAAAAAATTAAAATTTAGAATTATGAATTAAGATATAAATTACATAAGATTAACAAAATAAATTATTGAGATAGATTAATTCGTGATAAAAAAATCTAAAAAAAATATTAACATAAGAGATACATAAAAAAGATACTACAAAAGTTTAATATAGATATACTTAAAGTCTTTTCGCTAGCCATTTTAATTTGAATATCAAGTAGAGTTATTCCATGTAAAAATATACGAATAAAATTTCTTTTTTTTTCTTTTCATGTTTTAGGTAGTAATGTATGTTATGGCACCATGAGTTGATCGAACATCAATAAATGAACCCTTTTAGATTGAATATCAAGTAGAGTTATTTCAAGAAAGAGGGTAATTTCATTACGGATTCGATCATATAAATTAATAGGATTAAAACGCGTAACCAGGTCTTGGCCTTATCCCTCAGTGAATAGGAAAAAAGTTTTAATATCAAAATATCTTCATGGACTCCTTGAATTTTGAATGAGTTATACACTTCCATGAAAGACTTGAGATGTTGCCAGACATCTTCAGTTGCAGACCCACTAAATTGTCCAATAGTATTAAGCATATTGAACATCACAGGTTTTAGTTCAAAGGGGTTGCTTCTATTTCTGGTGTAACAACTCCAGGGTTCAATCCATTCAGATCTTCCACTAGAAAATCTTTAACAGTTAACTGTCGCGGTAGTGGCTGCGGCAGTGGTTCCTGTGGAAGGCCTCCATTACCGGCAGGTAAGTTCTGATTTTCTTGATTTACTACCATGGCTCCTTGGATCTGTCTCCTCAACCCTTGATAAATTCGTTCGATTTCTGGATCAATCTCGTACAGTGGATTGCTTGGGTTATCCCTGGTCATGCACCAAAAATAAACCAATAAAAATTAAAAAAATAAAATAACTAAAAGAAAAGAAAATAAAATTTAGCTGTCAATCCCGACAACGACGCCAAAAACTTGATGCGTGTTAAATATGCGCAATTAGTTCAAGTGAACACATCACAAGTAATAAGTGATAAGTATTATCGTCTCCATAGGGATTGGTGTACATATATTTAGGGGTTATGCTGTTAAAGATAATATTTACGAAAAAGACATATTTTACTGTATTTTATGTCTATGCAGGAACAAGTATTGTCGCGGCAACAAACTAAGGCCGAGGCAGGACCTGATGCCGAGGCAGCAGAGGACAAATAACAATATGACAGGCAAACTGAGAAGAAAAATGAGGAGAACGTTGCTAGACAAGAAGCTTAAGGATCGGAGCTGGACAACACAAGGAAAACACAAGGACAAGACCACGCGGGAAAAAACCTTCTAGAAGAATTAAACTTGAAAATATTTAACCTATGTACATAACTTGTTCCTTACTCCAAGTTGTACTCTATTTAGGAAATGTTTGCCCTAGGCCAAGCCTATATAAGGCATAGCCGTCCAAGGGAATAAGAGAGCCAAATTTGAGAGAGTTCACCTTAGGAATAATTCTTTCCATTATGTTCTAAGTTTTCTTAGGGTTTAGGTGAAAGTTATTCAGTATTAGTGAAAAGAGATTTTATCTTGTTTCTTGTTTCAATGTAATAAAATATCAAAGTTTGCTTACTCTTTGCCATTCTTTGTTCTTGCATCTAAGCTCGGGAGAGAAGTTTGTAAGTAATCTATTTGTCTAAACTCGGGAGAGTTAGACTGGAAAATACTAACTCAGCCTAGGGATAGGTTGGAGTTTTAGTGGCTAAAAGAAGTGTGAGATTGGTTGTTGGTTATAGTTGATTAACGCCGAGAGGTATCATCAAGGACTAATCATCAATAGTGTTTCGACTTAGGGATAAGTGGAGCCATTAAAGGACACTTTGCCGAATTTTGGTAAAATCTGCCCAAGAGCAAGGGATTGCCGCGGCAGAGAACGCTATAGCTGCCGGGGACAGTAATCTGCAGTACTGCCGAAGCAGTGTAGTGCAATTGCATTGGACAAAAACAGATCAATCAAATCCACTATACAAATACAATTGGATCCTGCCCTCTTTCTCAATTTGATCACCTTTTATTTAGTTTTCCTTAATTATTTTATTTAGTCAAAAACTCATCTACTTGTATTTTTATTTCTTTTTACAGAACAAGAAGATCGAAGAGTCACATTAAGTACATGCATTGGTTCAAGTAGGTGTAGAATTGATGATTAATGCCTATGAAAAATATATAAAGTGATAGTGAGTTAAGCATTTATCAAAAAACACAGAAAATTTTTTCATGTTGTTGGTAGTGGCATACGTTTTAGTATCGCGAGTTATTCAAACACTAAAAACAAAGAAAATAAACATTTATTTGGAACCTCATTCCTTATTAGATACGAAAAACTCAGTACATAAATGACTTGGTTTTCGTTGGAGAGGAAGAAAGCTTTTTGGGCAATTCAGACAGAGAGTTCACCCCAAATATCTTGCCCGAACAATCGAATTTTCCTTTTAATTTCCACTTTGAACTTCTTCCCAGGCGCCTCGCCTTCTTGATGTGGTGTCTCTATGAAAGTAACTTGGTCGTTTTCTTTAAGTCGTTTCTCCATTGAAAACTGTGGCCAACTGATTGACATATAATCCCCCAGTTCTGGGTTAGTATGAAACCTGACCAGAAATTTCCACTCTTTCTCCAAGCTGTCCTGGACATCCATGAAGGACACTTGCTCTGGTTGAAACTCGAAAAATGCTGCCACCGCAACGAAAGGAAACAGTATCATGCGCTGCAGCACTTCATCTTGTGTCAGTCGCCTGGTGAACATGTCCCTGGTTTGCTCTTGGTTCATCCCAGTTTGCCCTTGGTTTTCCATGTCCTAGCAACGGTTGTAAATCTTGAAATGCTATAAACTGCCTATTGATGTTGTGAGAGCAGCAGGAATACGACAGACATTTATATATTTGACGAAGAAACATGTCTTTTTAACATGTACCACTTGGATAAACAGGCATGTAACTTTTCATCAACCCTTCCACTCAACCAGTGAACGAACACTACTTTTCGTCACCATGTTTTTAAACTAAACATTGAATCTACTAAATTCCAGTGGTCGTGTTTGATCCAATTGTAGTCCAGATTTCTTCGGTATCAGTAGCTGTTTCAAGAAAACCTTAAAAGCAATGAAACCTTAAAAGCTACACATGTAAAAAACATAAACTACACCCATAAGCACAAAATTATTGCATCGGTGTATCATGAACTTCGAAATATTTCATGAGTATCTTAAATATAATTTTTGTACTTGTTAGTGTTTACAAAATATGTAGAGGGATGATAAATACGTTACATATCAATGTTGTGAGACTCGATAATTATGAGATACATGGTAATATTAAAGGATATGACTTGACTTCCATAGGCTTTAGAAAATGTGTAGGGTCGTTCAAATATTTGTATATCTATGTGATTAATATTGATATGTTCGATAAACATTATGTATAAGAGATAAATATAAACCTAAACCTAGACCTCAACTTCTAAACAACCCATCTATTCTAAAACTACTAAACAAAAACCCTAAAATCTATCTCTAAAACTAAAGTACTTGTGATTTTTTTTCGTCACTTATGTATGAAATAATTATTAATTCTTTTATACATATGCTTTTTCAAAAATATATAAGTTTGTATATTTATGTTTTAAAATTAAAATCTAAATATATATTTCTCGAACTCAAGTTATAACAATAAATTAATGCTATAAACTAACCCTAAAATCATAATCCTTATATACTAAATCTCTAAACTCTAAAATAAAAAGAATTATATAATATAAAAAATAAGAAAACCCTAAGATTTGTGCAGTTGCTCTCTATTTTCTTTCATCCAGTTTTAATTTTTTCTTTTGATCGGGGGATGACAACTAATCTTTGAATTAGTTATCTACCACTGAATTTATTAATTTTTCTTGTTTCTTTTATGTTTTTTCCTATTTTAATACGAATCTCTATTTTTATGATACGTATTTTCTCTATCCTTGTGACATGTTTTTTTTTATTTTTTTATTTTTTTATTTTTGTGGTTTATTTTTCTATTTGTGGCATGATTCAGCATACTCTAACGGTCGATTGTTACAAAGATTTGAATCAACGCTAGTTTCTGATTATGATTTTTCGTTGGTCATGGAAAGTTAGATCCATACTCAATTGATGGTTGTGTACCGATATAATCAGTCCTGGGTAGCGGAATAGTCTGTCTAATAGTTTGGATCCCTCACCACTCCTTTACTCATTATGCGTCTCGATTGGACAAAGACATGTAAATTCAAGAAGCTTTTGAATTTTGATGGGATGCTTATCTCTGTAGAAAACATTTTACTTTTCTTTGTATTAGGGTTTGAAAAATTATGGATTGATTTAATTTTATTATTTTTTCTTATTCAATTGTAATTATGATATTTTTTATAGATTTAATAAAAATTCAGAGACTTATATTATAAAAAAATATATAATATAAAAACTATACTACAGCATGTACATTGAAAATTATTTTAAAATATTTTTAGTTTTTATCCTTCCAAAATTTTATGATTTTATATCTACCCTTGTTATGCTAAACTTCTGATTTCTGATTAAAAAATAACTCGAGGGTATTTATGAATATTACCTCTATAAAAATACATATAATAACAATAAATGCCAGTGTCTGGACTTATGAATTTTGGAAAATTTTGAATTCCCAAACCGAACAGTACATTTTCCTGTACTGACATTAGATATTTTGAAAGTTTTGTGATTAAAAATATATAGATAACATAATATATTAATTTTTAATTAATATAATTAATTAATTAATTTTAAATAAAAAACAATAATTAATATTTTAAAAAATATTGATCGTTAATTAATTAAACTTAAAATTCGATTAAAAAAATAATTTAAACAATTAATTTGATTAATCAAAATTTTTAACACCTCATCTGCCAAATGGCCTGACACTAACAATGGGTTGCAAATCGTCTACCTTTGTCTCATACCTTTATTTGTGTCTCTGTTTTAAATTAGAGAGTTTAGAGGGTAAGACAGGGTTTAATTTTAGGGGTTGTGGTTAGGGTTTAGAGAATTAGAGGTAAGATTTATTTTTTAGTGTGTAGGATTAAGGATATAGAAAATAAGAGTTATGGATTAAAATTTAAAATTTTAGAAATTTTCGATAGATGCATGGATGGAGGCACGATAAAGAGGTAAAGGATTTTTACCCCTAACAATGGCCTACTGAATCACGATTTTATTATTGTAATAATTTGGTAAACTATATAAATAGTCCCTCAAATTATATTTTAATTATCTGTTGTGTTCCTCAACTATCATAAAATATAAATTGATCCCATAATTAAAAAATTATAACAAATCAGTTCAATACTGTTAAAAAATTAATTGTTTATGATATAACAGTTATTTTATGTTGATATACTTACATAATTAGCCCTTAAGTTTATATTTATTTTAATTTTAAAAAGTAATTTATCTAATTTTAATAATCTATTAATTTTACTTCATTTCACCTCTAACCTAAGAAAATATGAAAAAAAAAAACCACCAGACAGCAAGTTCTATGGATTTTGACTCTCACTCTCTCAACCACATTGACTTGCACCTTTTTCGTAACACAAAACACAACCAAAAAGAACAAAAAAGCTTGTCCGTGTGTTGGGTACTGAGTAACAACCAGATGATGATCCTGAGAAGAAAACTGGCTTGCATGTCTCTCCTGATATATGCTCATGCTGCTACAGTTTCAGACTCGTTGTTATGAGTAAAAATCCTTCTAACCCTTATTTTTTATATCCTAAACCTTACATCCTAAAAAATGTATCCTGCCCTTAACCTTAAACTCTAAACCTCTAATTTAAGGTAGAGGCATCAATGGAGGCACAATTAGAACGTAGAATTTGCACCCCTTGTTATGCAGGTTTGTACGATAAACTCAACAAAGTCAAACCTGGGTCCAACGCTGGGAGAATTCCTCCTTAAGTTTCAAGTAATAATACAGTTTTCTGTCTTCAGAAATTATATCATGAAACTTTTTTATTATATTTTTTATAGGTGAATTATCATTTCTTTCTTACGTATAATAAGTGAGTGAGTAGTTATCAGGTAATTACATGAAATTAAACGAATAGGATTATAAGGACCATGAATGACATGATAAACAAAATTCATGATACGATATTTCTTTTCCTGCTCCCTTTAATTTCACTTTCTTTGTGAAACCAATTTTGGACATTGCTGGCAAGAGAAACAATTTGGTTTATTCATAGTTTTCAAAACTTTAAATTTATCAGAAATTCAATAATTAATCTAATGGTTAAAACTGTTTATATTATTCTATCTTATGTGTATATTCAAATTCCGACATACGAATATATTATTGCTTTATTTAAAAAAAAAACTCTAAATTTACCGATAACTAATATGCCTCAAAGTTCATTAGTTATCAATAATTTTCCAAAAAAAAAAGGGTAATATATGTAATTTGAAGAAATTGTATGGGAAACATGACTAGAAGATGACTACTTCTTGTCATGTTTTTATTTAAAAACTCATTAGACAATCTTTGTGTTGTTGGTATTGGTGTATCTTATGGTATCACGAGTTAATCGAATATCGAGAAATAAAGAAAATAAATATTTATTCGAAACCTCAATCCTTATTAGATATGAAAAACTCAGTTCATAGATGACTTAGTTTTCACTGGAGAGGAGGACAGCTTTTTGGGGAACTTCAGACATGGAGTTCACCCCAAATATCCTGCCCGAACAATCGAATTTTCCTTTTGATTTCCACTTTGAACTTCTTCCCAGCCGCCTCGCCTTCTTCAAGTGGTGTCTCTATGAAAGTGACTTGGTCGTTGACTTTAAGTTGTTTCTCCGTTGAAAACCGTGGCCAACTGATTGACATGTAATCCCCATATTCTGCGTGGGCATGAAACCTGACCAGAAATTTCCACTCTTTCTCCATGCTGTCCTGGACATCCATGAAGGACACTTGCTCTGGTCGAAACTCGAAAAACGCTGCCACCGCAAAGAAAGGGAACAGTACCATGCGATGCTGCACTTCACCTGGTGTCAGTCGCCTGGTGAACCTATCCCTGGCTTGTTCTTGGTTCACCCCGGCTTGTCCTTGGTTTTCCATGTCCTAGCAACGGTTGTAAATCTTGAAATGATTTAAAATGTCGATTGATGTTGTGAGAGCAGCAGAACACGACAGACAGTTATATATTTGACGAAGAAACATGTCTTTTAAACATGTACCACTTGGATAAACAGACATGTAATTTTTCATCAATTAGTGAACAAACACTACTTTTCGTTACCATTCGTTTAAACTAAACATTGAGTCTACTAAATTCCGGTGGCCGTGTTTGATTCGATAGTAGTCCAGATTTTTCGGTATCAGTAGCTGTTTCAAGACAACCTTAAAAGCAACGAAACTAATGACTTACTACATGCACATCGAATGGTACATTGTAGCTCCGAATCCCAGCCGGAAACAAGCCTATGAATATTAAAATTACGAACAATACCTGCCCACACTGTTTTAGAAAAACAACACTCGAAAAATAAATGATTGCATGTCTCCGAAGCATTCGAACATAGCCTGCAAGTTCCATTAATAGACAAACCAAACAGAGAAGTCTGTCCTTAGTTGGAAGCTTATGTACAACAGCCATCAATAGCCCTCCTCTCTCTCAACTCCCTCCATACAGGACGGAACCAGGTTTTCTTTACTTAAAAATTAAGCCATAAGTTACGCAATTATATTTTCAATCGTGTTTAGTTTATTTTGATTGTAGATATAACAAATATTAATTTAGTTACTGTAAGTATCACGATTGTAAATATTTTTAAAATGATATAACATGTCACAATTACTCATACTTTAGTGGTGTTTATATACAAACGTCACAATAGCTCATACTTTAGTGGCGTTTTTAATAAAAACGTCACAAAAGATTTATTTTATAATGACTTTTTTGTTACAAACACCGTAAAAATAAAAATCACTATTTTCAATTGCTTATTACTCTTCCTCAGACACGATCCCCCAATATCAAATTTCTAAATCTTATTTTTACTCTCACCTCTCTCTCGTCTCAGTTTATTGTGTTCTTCAGTAGGATTCTATTATCCTTCTTCAAGAAAAATTATATCATGGGTCAGTCCCACCACGTGTCCATGAGACCGACCAATGATAACTACCCACTTCATCAACTTTTTCATGTCATATTTTTTTTCAGGTGAATCTTCACTTTAAAAATTAAAAAATAATGAGGTGGATGATTATCATTGGTCGGTCCCATGGATGACGTGGTGGAACTGACCCATGATATAATTTCTCCTTCTTCAGACACCATCCTCAAATATTAAATCCCTAAATCTCATTTTTCCTCTCACCACTCTCTCGTCTCATTTTATTGTGTTCTTCAGCAGGATTCTGTTACTCTTCTTCAACAGATTTCTCGTCCTTGTTTACCTGGATTCATGAATTTCTTGTACTTCCAAATTGACTCGTACATAACAATAATGGTGGTACGCTAATGATAAAATGAATTTTAGAGTGAACTTTAATGATAAATTTAGAAAATATTAACTTATTAACAAATATTATAAAAATAGACCCCTAATAAAAAAATATAAAAAAAATAAAATTTAATAATAAATATAATTTCAAAAAAATATAAATATTTAATTTCCTGAACAATGAGCCCTTATTACCCTTGCCCAGGGTCGGTACTGCCTCCATATCCCTAAAATGGAAGATAAATCCCTCTTTACATACCCTGAATGGAGTTTTGCTTAATGACAGTGCCCTCCTTCAGCATCAACTTCCTGATCCACCCCACCAAACAAGCCTGATTCCTAGTTGTGATATCCTTGGGGCCAACTCCACCCTCTAGCACGAAAAATTATATCATGGGTCAGTCCCACCACATATTCATGGGACCAACTAATAGAAACTGTCCACTTCATCAATTTTTCCATGTCATAATTTTTTCCCAAGTGAATCTTTACATGGAAAATTAAAAAATAATAAGGTGGACAATTTCTATTGGTTGGTTCCATGGATGACGTGGTGAAACTGACCCATGATATAATTATTTGAGGAGAGCACGAACGTTGTAACGTGATTTTCGAGAAAATTTTCTTGATACTCGTAAATTTTATACATGTTTGTTCACGAACAAACTCGTTTATAAGTTTATTTATAAACTCGTTTATGGAGTAAATGGACAGGGCGTTTGGCAAATTATTCCAATAACGTTTATTTATTACTTTGAGCATCAATATTTCATTCATAGTTCAACCAATTTAAACGTATTATATTCTCTTTATAAGTCTCATAGAGTGGAATTAAATCATAAGATTGATTACTAAAAACTCTAAATTTATCAGAAATCCATTATGGTTAAAGTTGTTTTATATTCTAGGTTATATATATTCGAACTCTAAATTCACCAATTTTGTCGTGTTTTTTTTAAAAAAATCTCTTGCCAATCTTTATCTCGCTGGTAAACGTTATGGTATCACGAAATAATCAAACATTAACAAATGAAGAAAATAAATATTTATTCAAAACCTCATTCCTTATTAGATATAAAAAACTTAGTACATAAATGACTAAGTTTTCAATGGGGAGGAAGAAAGCATTTTGGGGCAATTCAGACATTGAGATCACCCCAAATATCTTGCCCGAATAATCGAATTTTCCTTTTAATTTCGACTTTAAACTTTTTCCCAGGCGCCTCGCCTTCTTGATGTGGTGTCCCTATGAAAGTGACTTGGTCGTTTTCTTTAAGTTTTTTCTCCATTGAAAACTCTGGACAGCTGATCGACATATAATCCCCCGATTCTGGGTTGGCATGAAACCTGACCAGAAATTTCCACTCTTTCTCCAAGCTGTCCTGGACATCCATGAAGGACACTTGCTCTGGTTGAAACTCGAAAAATGCAGCCACCGCAACGAAATGAAACAGTATCATGCGCTGCAGCACTTCATCTTGTGTCAGTCGCCTGGTGAACATGTCCCTGGCTTGCTCTTGGTTCATCCCGGCTTGCCCTTGGTTTTCCATGTCCTAGCAACGGTTGTAAATCTTGAAATGCTGTAAACTGTCGATTGATGTTGTGAGAGCAGAACTAATACGACAGACATTTATATATTTGACGAAGAAACATGTCTTTTTAACATGTACCACTTGGATAAACAGGCATGTAATTTTTCATTAACCCTTCCAGTCAACTAGTGAACGAACACTACTTTTCGTCACCGTTCTTTAAAACTAAACGTTGAATCTACTAAATTCCGGTGGTCGTGTTTGAAAAGACCAAGTTTTATTTGTATTGATGGCAGGCTGCACGATCATGTATGGCAGATACCTATCTCATGTCGAGGAGAAAGAATAAGAAAATTATTAGTGTGGATAAACAAGAAGCAAACCAAATAACATAGAACAAGTTATTAAGGGATAGAAGCATTCAGATTTAGTATTGCAGTTGAATGAATCCATTTCATTAGTTTAAGCTTAGTTGGTACGTGTAATTATTTTACGAGACCATGTAGATTGTTTCTGGTTTTATTGGTTTTTCAGTTTTATTTCTCTTGCGGGAACAATATAGAACGGACGATACATATCGCTTCACACATAAAAAAGCTTAAAGTACACCTATAACCATTAAATTATTGCATCGGTATTATTCCAAACCATATTCATATAAGTTCATTATGTACCCTTTTTTCTTATCGTATGATTTTGTTTATGTACCTGTTGTCGTAGCATTATAAATTGTATTGTTATTTTTGTTCCGTCAGGATAAATATGTCTCATTCCTCTATTTCTGCCTACGTATATAAGATATTTTAAAAAATAAACATCCTTATTGCTAGTAGGTCCGGAGAAAGAATCTGAAAAGGTGATCCCACTATATTTTTACCAGAAACAACAGTGACGTATTCAGAAAAATATTTGAGGGTAGACACATGAAATTTTAAAATCTCAGGATAGACACAACTCATAAATATTAAAAAAATTAAGGACTAACTCATAAAATTTTAAAAAATTAAAGGAAAATGTATGGACTTCAAAAAATTCAAGGTGGGCTTAAACCCCCCCTATACCTACATCTTGCCATTGAGGAACAAAACCCATCACAAGAAAATTTTTCTTAGTGGGACGTTAGTTCTAAAAGGCAGATTACCTATCTTTTTTTTCATCTCAGACGAAATACGATCATGAGGGGCTAACTTAAATCCCTCCGATAAAATAAGAACAACACCCACATTCAAAGCCCCTTTTTTACTATTAGCAAGAACTTGTTTCAGTTGCATATCATAAAGCATTCTAACAACCGCTTCAAATATAGTATCAAGAAATCCGCTTTGAAATCGTTCGCAGTGCCCCCAGAGTATATGATTCAACAAGAATCACACACAAGGGTAGATTAATACAATATAAACCTTTGGTAAAATTCCCCCCCTAACCCAGCGAAAAATACATTACATAGTTCGTTTTAAGGATTGACGGCTTACCCATTCCTTGACTTTGACACTGAACGTTCTCAAAATGGGTACTAACGAGTTAGGTGAATTCAATAATAGATGTCGGGTGACATTCCAGCTTACCTTCTCCTTTTAGTACTTATCTGAAAGAGAATCCAATACTTAATCGATCGTAAATATCTGAATTGTAATCAAAATCGGGACAATCACGTCCTTGATGCCACTTCTTTCCCAACATCTCTCAAAAATCAAAACACTATCCTTATTTCCACTTGATCGCACCCCTGCCAAGGAAAAATTATTAGGTGAACCTTGTTCACTACGTCATTGATGGTCCTAATTAATCAGGACCGTTGATCTTGATTTTTTAAGTGAATCATCACCTCTTTCCTACATGTATTTAGTGGGTGATTAGTTATTAGGTGGTTATTTAAAAATCAACGATCCTGATTACTTGAATCATGGATAACATGGTAAACAAGATTCACCTAATAATCTCTCCCAGTCAAGAGTACCAAGCTCCTTTTTAGCTAGTTGTTACATGGTCCCCATCCCTCTTCACCAAATTCTCAGAAGCCGCCACTTGTTCCTTTCCCCGATTAGTAAGTTGCAAGCTACTATAGGTGCCGTAATGGTAGCCGGTGTGTAACTAGTATACCATGCAAGTGCACCACTCCATCAGTTCGACCCGCAGGCTTCAAAGTTGTCTTGCTGCCAACATGATAAGAACTTGCAACCGATGATTGACCAAATATAACCTAGTGAAGTGATTAACAGAAATATTCCTCGCACGATCTAATTTCCCTACATGATCCCCTTCTTTCGATTCAACATTCCTACGAGTTCTTCTCGAATTTACTTGCATCCAAGAAGAGATTATTAGGTGAACTTTGTTTACCACGTTATTCATGGTCCAAGTAATCAGGATCGTTGATCTTTAAATAACCACCTAATAACTATCTACCCCCTAAGTACATGTAGGAAAAAATGATGATTTACTTGAAAAAAAATTAAGATCAATAGTCCTGATTAATTGGGACCATAAATGACGTGATGAACATGATTTACCTAATAATTTTTTGCATCCAAAGGGTAAAACGTTCCACGAGTTCCATAACCGTCGTATCAATAACACCTTCCCCACCATAACCAATAACAATATTTTAAATTGGTTTACTCGTCTCCGATACATGACCATTCTTTTTAGGGGTGGATAAAATTCGGTACCCAATCAATTTGACTAAAATTGATCATAGTTTCTATAGCTACCAGTTCTTAAAAATTGGATCTAATCCAAGTTTCGGTTACACCGAGTACTAAATTCTAGAATCCAGTTTCATTATTAGTGGGAATCGGTACCAATATCGGGTACTTAGTCAATTGATTTATTATTAAGAAAATATAAGTAGTAAGAGTTTTTTTAACCATCAATAATATTATTAAATAATAAAATTCGAATATTGTAGGCTTAAAAATTAAAGTTTTAAAACGAGTCATACTCATAAGATTCATATATAAAAAAGTTTGATAAGAAAAAATAAACAAAAGAATATTATCCATTACAAACAAGAAAACTAGTATTGGGTACTTGATATTGGTTCCGGTCCTACAAGGTATTCACCCGGTATCGAGTCTAAAAAATTAAGATTCAATCTCAGGTATGATCGAGACCTAAATTTTAAATTTAATTCATGTTTCACCGAAATTAATATCAAATAAAAATCTATCGGATCCAGAACCAAGACTAGGTAATCGAGTTTTTTCTCACCCCTGATACTTGTCACTAAAGAAACAAATAGACGAGAGACCTTCATTTTCAATGCTTTGACTATGGCCATCAATGATGATAATTAGGGTCAGGGGCTTATTCAAATCAACCATGATACCGACCAATAAAATTGTTATAGTTAGGGTGTTTATTATTAGATATCGAATTAGATCAGTTTCGTTTTTTTTAGATATTCGGGTTTCGGATCGATAATATAGTGATTCATATCCAATCTAGAATAACGGATATCCGCATATCGAATATCAGATCAGATAGTCGGATATCCGATTATCCAAAGAATATAATTTGATTATCCAAAGATTCACAATTATAAAAGTTTTAATTTTTAAAATTTTTTAAATATAACAAACACCAAATTATTAAATAGAACAAGATTAATATTATGAAAATTTAAATTTTTAGATTTTCGAATAATTCGAAATTTAAAATATTATGATATGTATCTGATCCGAAAAACTTCAAAGCGGATACAGTCGAAAAGCTATGACTCCATAGTTGTAGTTATTGTATATTACCATATTTTTTATCCAAAGATTACGTCTTTTTAAGTGTCACAATATCATGAACTGTGAAATATTTCATGAGCATCATAAATATAATTGTCTTGTTTGTTAGTGTTTACAAAATAGGTAGAGAGATAAATATAATAAGTGTGTTAGAAACCGGTATTATGAGACTCGATAATTATGAGATGCATGATAATATTTAGGGATATAACTTGACTTCTATAGGCTTTTAAAAATATGTACGGTTGTTCAAATATTCGTATATTTATTTGATTACTGTTTGAATTGTAAGTTGTGATGATTGGATACTAGCGTATGAATATTAATATGTTCGATGAAAATTATGCATAAGAGATAAATATAAACTCAAACCTCAACTTCTAAACATAACCCATCAATTCTAAAACTACTAAACGTAAACTCTAAAATCTAACCCTAAATCTTAAAACTAAAGCGCTCGTAAAAAATTTTATTTCCGCAGCTTGTTATGAAATAATTACTGATTCTTTTATACATATAGTTTACTTTTAAGAATTAATTTTTTATTTATTATTCAATCAATTTGAACACGTGATATTCTCTTTAAAGGACTCACCAACAAATTTTTACACCATAAAATAGGGTTGTATGTGTAATTATCTTTGTCTTGTTGGTAATGGTGTACCTTAGGGTATCACGAGTTAATCGAATATTGAAAATAAATATTTATTCGAAACCTCAATCCTTATTGGATATGAAAAACTCGGTACATAGATGACTTAGTTTTCACTGGAGAGGAGGAAAGCTTTCTGGGGCACTTCAGACATGGAGTTCACCCCAAATATCCTGCCCGAACAATCGAATTTTCCTTTTGATTTCCACTTTGAACTTCTTCCCAGCCGCCTCGCCTTCTTCAAGTGGTGTCTCTATGAAAGTGACTTGGTCGTTGACTTTAAGTTGTTTCTCCGTTGAAAACCGTGGCCAACTGATTGACATGTAATCCCCATATTCTGCGTGGGCATGAAACCTGACCAGAAATTTCCACTCTTTGTCCAAGCTGTCCTGGACATCCATGAAGGACACTTGCTCTGGTCGAAACTCGAAAAACGCTGCCACTGCAAAGAAAGGGAACAGTACCATGCGATGCTGCACTTCACCCGGTGTCAGTCGCCTGGTGAACCTGTCCCTGGCTTGTTCTTGGTTCACCCCGGCTTGTCCTTGGTTTTCCATGTCCTAGCAACGGTTGTAAATCTTGAAATGCTGTAAAATGTCGATTGATGTGGTGAGAGCAGCACGAATACGATAGACATTTATATATTTGACGAAGAAACATGTCTTTTAAACATGTACCTCTTGGATAAACAGACATGTAATTTTTCATCAACTAGTGAACAAACACTACTTTTCGTCACCATTCGTTTAAACTAAACGTTGTATCTACTAAATTCCAGTGGTCGTGTTTGATCGGATAGTAGTCCAGATTTCTTCGGTATCAGTAGCACATCGAATGGTACATTGTAGCTCCGAATCCCAGCCAGAAACAGGCCTATGAATATTAAACTTACGAACAATACCTGCCCACACTGTCTTAGAAAACAACATTCGAAAAACAAATGATTGCTCCGAAGCACTCGAACATAGCCTACAAGTTCCATCATCAAAGTAATTGAATTTAATTGCTTGTCCACAGCTCTCTCTCTCTTTCTCTAAAACCAACACCTCTTACAATAAGTACTCACCTTTTTATTTTCTCGTCGCCCTTCATTGAAAGGGTGTGCTTTTGTTTGTGTTTGGGAGGTGAGAAGTGTCAAAGGAAGAACGTCGGGAGAGACTAGAGGAAAAGTTGTTTCTTTATACTTTGTTTACACGGAGAGGAATGAGATTGAATAGATAGGGAAACAGATAACATATATATATATAGACAGATTACGAAAAAGCACAGACAATGTCGGCTTACAGAGACAAAGATCTCCGTATTCATGGCATCCAATCTAAGATTCGTGTTGTCCCTGATTTTCCCAAACCAGGCATTATGTTTCAAGATATAACTACTCTTTTACTGGATCCTAAAGCATTCAAGGACACTGTGGATTTGTTCGTTGAAAGATACAAAGGGAAGAACATTTCAGTCGTTGCAGGTATAGAAGCTCGGGGTTTTATCTTTGGTCCTCCCATTGCGCTGGAAATTGGAGCAAAGTTTGTTCCCCTGAGAAAACCGAAGAAGTTGCCTGGTTTAGTTATTTCGGAAGAGTTGAACTGGAATATGGAAGGGATTGTCTCGAGATGCATCTTGGAGCCGTTGAACCTGGTGAGCAGGTCTTGGTCGTTGATGACTTGATAGCAACTGGAGGCACTCTTTGTGCTGATATGAAATTACTCGAACGAGTCGGGGCAGATGTCGTTGAATGCGCATGTGTTATCGAGTTACCGGACTTAAAGGGTCGAGAACGGCTGAATGGCAAGCCATTCAACAACAATTAAATTAACAATATGTTTCATGCATCTCATATGAAGGTAGGGGTGTTCAATCGGTCGGTTCGGTTAACCGATCGAACCGAATTTTCAAAATTTCATTAACCGATTTTTTTTTTCATATTAACCGTTAATCGAACCAAATTTTTTTTGAAAATTTTAACCGAACCGAAAAAAATTCGGTTAATTCGGTCGGTTTTCGAATTAACCGAACTTTTACATAGTTTTTTAATTTTAAAACAGCAGTAGCAAGTAAGCATTCCATTAAATAATCTACATGCATAAAATATCCATACAGTGATAATTTTACCTTTAGACATAAAACAAAAAAGAAAGAGAAATCTAAGATGATTCATACTTCAAGTATTACTGATTAAACAAATAACAAAATTCAGATAAACATATTATAATCCAAATCAAACTGAGCAACCATAAATCAATATGTTTTCATTTTTCAAAATTCTTCATCTGCATCCATTGAGTAAATCTTCACAAAAAATCTTCATTTTTATTATCCCTAAAAATATATAATATTTCAATAAAATCATAAATGAATAAATAAAAAGTCGATCATATATAATTATAATATACACTAAAGGACTAAAATACATACCCTTAAGTTAATTTTAATGTGATGCACTACACAAAAATAATTTTACTTATAAATAAATATAGTAATATATCAGTATCAATCTTGTCAAGCTCTTGAATTTGTTCTTCAATCTGCTTAATTTCTTCTTCTGTTGATGAATTTCGAATAAAATCCTGAGTACACACAAGGGCTTGTACTATTTTTGGAGTTAAAAGAACTCCTAAATTGATCCAGTACACGTCCTCCGGTACTAAATACAGATTCTGAAGCTACAGTAAAAAGTGATATAGCTAACACATCTTTGGCCATCTTTGAAAGAGCTGGAAATCTGGGACTATTGACTTTTCACTATAACAAAATATCAAATCTATCATCATGATTTTCAGTGGCCTCTCCTAAATATTTATCCAATTCAGATATTTGATCTTCGCCAACATTTTTAATAACACGTCTTTTATATAAATCTTTCATCCTTTTTTTCACTTTTTGTTGTGGATCATTTGTAAAAACAATTTTTCCCCACTTGAATGATCACAATCACCAGAAACTTTAAACTTGTACTCATCAAACAATTCAAACAAATTATTCTTCAACTTTTGCATCACTTCAGAAGATTTTTCAGAATCACACATATCACTAAATGTAAATTCTAGATAATTCAATTTATGTCTAGGATCTAAAACACAATCAACAAATACAAGCATATTCATCTTATCAATGTCACCCCAATATTTATCATATTTATCTTTCATCTTTTTGGCTATAATACTAAAATCAATATCAACACTTGATTGAGCATCTCGTAATAAGATATCAATTTTAGTAAGCTTATCAAAAAAATTATTAGAAGTAACATAAGAAGATCCTGAAACTCTCAAAGTAACCTCATAAAAGTGTTCCAAAAAATCTCTTAAGGTTCTAACACTACTCCAATCTTTTATAGTTGGCCAACCCTCTCCTAACTCAAGCTCAGCTCTAAATTTTGTATCTTGTTCCTCAAATCTTTTAAAAGCTCTTTCAAAATTTTGAGCAATGTCTAACATTAAATATGTTGAATTCCATCTAGTACAAACATCAAGACACAATATCTTTTTTTTGTCTATTTTTTCCACTTCAACACACTCCATAAAATTTTTTAATCTAGCTGAAGATTGTCTCACATAACTCACAACTCCTCTAACACGTGCAACAGATTTGTTCATTTTTTTCAAGCCTTCAACAACAATTAAATTAACAATATGTTTTATGCATCTCATATGAAGGTATTTATCGTTTGCAATGCAACCTCCTCGAGGACTAAATTTTTTTTTTTAAATAACTAATAGCAACATCATTGGAACTTGCATTATCAACAGTGACAGTGAATATTTTATCAATCCCCCAACTCAACAAATAATTTTTAATCATCATCCCAATAACATCTCCTTTATGACTATAAATTGGACAAAAATTAATAATTTTCTTATTCAATTTTTAATTATTATCAATGAAGTGAACAATTAGACACATATAGTTGACTCTTTGCAAAGAAGTCCATGTGTCAATAATCAAACAAACTCTAGAGCAAGAACTTTTTAAATACTGTTTTAGCTTAACTCTTTCATCCAAGTACAGCTGATAAACATTCATAGTAATAATGAGTCGAGAAGGAATTCGGAACCTAGGGCATGCCATAGACATAAATTTTCTAAAACCTTCACTCTCAAAAAATTTAAAAGGCAATTCACCAACCACAATCATTTGAGCTAAAACATATATAGTTGTTTCTTGATCAAATTTCCAAGTGGTAATGTGTCCCATTTCACCTTCAGTACCTTTACTAGATAAAACCAACTGACTTTGATCATTATTGTTAACAATATTGGTGGGGTTCTTTCTACATTGTTTCATGTGATACTTTAATGATCCTGTTTCATTTTTCTTTACATCACAACAAAATTCTTTATCATAGTAATTGTATCTACCCTTACTTTGACCATCACTACTAATAAATTTAGTAAAATGAGACAACATTTCTGACCTTGGAGTGATAGATTTTTGTTTAACAGCAGTTCTTGTATTGTTGTTTTGACTTAATGCTCCAGCAGTATCAGTTGAATTTCCAGAATCAGTCAAAGAGGGCGAAACACTATCCTCAACAGATGCTTTTATATTAAACATCTATCAGAAAAAAATATATAAACAATGAATAATACAGTATGAATTTAATATATTCTATAATTTAAATACTTTAATAATCTCACTATTTATTCTAAAAATTACATAAAAGTAATAAAAATATGTTCAAAATAAAAAATAAATTAATAATTAAAACTTATTAAGAGAATGAAGATAATAACACAACAAAGATTAAGTTAAGATGTTAAAAATTAAAAAAAATCAATCAAAATTGTAAACCCTAAATGAGTATAAGAAATTACCTTCTTTACGGAACAAGTGAAGATGTTCTACGATTTAGTGAACACAACAAGCCTTAAAACTATGAAAATTGAGAAAATATAACATAAAAGATTTTCGATTGCGTTGAGAAAATTCAGAATAAGGGATAGGGTTAAGAACAGAAAAGTATCGAAGAGTTGGGAATGAAGAGTTGAAAATAAAAAAGTTATTGACGTTTGGGGTTCTGTTTCTTTTATTAGATTTTTTTATTTTTAAGGAATAAAAATCATTTAAGTGAATTGTATATAATTTGTTGGGTTAAAAAATAGTTTCTTAATGGGTCTGAGGTTGTTTTTTTGTTGAAAGTAAATGGGTCTGAGGTTGGGATAGATCTATATTGGGCTAAGGTTAAGAAATATAGAATATATTAATTATATAATAAATTCGGTTAATTCAATTAATTAATCTCTTTCGAACCAAATTAAACGATAACCAAAATTTTAAAAAATATTAACCGTTAACCGACCGAACATAAAATTAACCGATCGATTAACCGAAAAAAACTTTGGTTCGATCAGTTAATTCGGTTAACCGAAAATTTGAGCACCCCTAATTATATGTACTTTTAGAGTCCCATTGATGTAGTTTGCTCGAGACGACACGCTAGCTTAAGGAGATTGTACATTCGATCTCCATAGATAGCTCTAATACCATGTGAGAATACTGTCATGGTGAATGGAGAAGATTGGACGAGGGTGATTAAGGATTGTGTTACAATAGAGAATGAAAAGGAATATGACCTTTGTATTTAGAAAAATGGTAAATTGATGAAGTACACCCTATCACAATAACATGGGTATTTATAACCCAATATAAAATGGTTCAACAAACTAATTAAAGATTCAACTAATTAACTAATTACAGTTTAATATCAAAAGACTAAAAACTGATTATAGTGAACTTCCTAATACACTCGAACATAGCCTACAAGTTCCATCTATAGACAAACCAAACAAAGTCTGTCCTTAGTTGAAAGCTTATCTACAACAGCCATCGATTTCCCTCCTCTCTCTCGACTCCCTCCATACAGCCCGACCCTTTATTTTTTGGACGAACTTAAAAATTAAACTTAAATTAGAGATTTAAGTTGTAAGTAAAATCATATTTGTATTTTTAGTTGTTGCATTTATCGTGATTGCAAACATAACATATACTAAAGTGAACACTGCAAGTATCATCATTATAATTTTTTTAATAACATATGATATTGTACACATAATACCTTAAACTCTGTTGAAATAAACTTAAATTAAATATTTAGTAAGTCATAAAACTTTGAGTTAATGGGGAGTTAAAAATTTAAAATGTAAAAAGTTAATATGAGAGTTATGGAGTTTAATATAAGAGTTACAAGAGTTATGATTTTATTAGGTTTTATTATATGATAATGCATAGTGTCTATATAAAGGCATTGTCTATTGCTTTGTAAAGTGAGTGAGTGATAATATGAGTGAGTGAGTGAGAGTGAGAGTGTAAAGAAAAAGATAGTGGTGGTGTGTCAAAGTGAGAGAAAGCTAAGTGTGGTTGAGTGTAACTGTGGTGAGTGTGAGAGAAAGAAAACAGAAAATATTTAAAAGAATAAAAGAAAAGTATTTCAAAATAGTATTGTATTTGTCAATTGCTCGAGCAATTTTTCTTTTGCAGGCAATTTCATTTTGTGGGCAATTTTTATTCATAGGTAATTTCATTCGAACTCTATTTTATTTAGAGTCTTCAAATTGGTATCAGAGCTAATGGCGAATGTGATGGGTCAAATGCCACTACCACGTTTAACAAAGACAAATTACGAAAATTGGAGCATTCAAATGAAAGCTCTTCTTGAATATCAAGATGCATGGGAGGTAGTCAAAGAAGGGTTCGAAGAACCAACAACTACCATGAGATATACGGCGGCTCAAACCAAGGCGTTGAAAGAGGCACGATCAAAGGATAATGCGGCGTTATACATGATGTTTCGAGCCGTTGACGAATCAAGCTTTGAGAAAATTGTCGGGGCAACTACTTCAAAAGAAGCGTGGGATACTTTAAAAAAGGTATTCAAAGGAGTTGACCGAGTCAAACAAGTACATCTTCAAACTCTTCGTAGCGAGTTGGAGAGCATGAAGATGAAGGAGTCGAAAAATGTATTTGATTTTATTACCCGTGTATAAGCCGTGACAAACCAACTCATTCATAATGGTGAAACGTTAACCGATGCACGAATTATAGAGAAGATCTTGAGATCGTTAACCGATAATTTTGATAATGTTGTGTGCTGGATAGAAGATTCAAAGGATCTTGAAACTCTCACAGTTGATGAACTCACCGGTTCTCTTGAAGCACATGAACAACGTAAGAAGAAAAAGAAAGAGGAGACACTCGAGCAAGCACTTTAAACTAAGGCGTCAATCAGAGATGAGAAGGTACTCTATTCTCAAAATTTTCGAGGTGGAGGATATGGCCGTGGAATTCGTGGAAATAGTCGTGGTGGTCAAAGAGATAGTCATGAAGGATATTATAAGGAGAAGGGACAGTCATGCCAACCAAATTGGTGTGAAAGAGGACACAATCAAGGAAAAGGCTGTTGATCAAATTATTCCAACATCGAGTGCTACAAGTGTTACAAGTATGGTCATTAGGCAAAAGATTGTAACTCCGAAAAATGTTATAATTATGGAAAAGTGGGGCATTATGCAAAAGATTTCCTAGCCGATTAAAAGGTGGAAGAGACAACCAACATAGCCTTGGAAGATGAAGCGAATGAAGGCGTTCTCTTGATGGCTAAAAATGAAGTCAACATCGACAATGATACGTGGTACCTCGATTCGGGCACACACAACCATATGTGTGATCACGAGTACTTATTCAAAGAGATGCAAAAAATTGAAGGTGGATGTGTCGTTTGGTGATACATCAAAAGTTGAGGTACAATTTGCTACATACAAAAGGATGGCTTGATAGGGTCAATCCAAGTTGTGTATTACGTTCCAGATCTTAAGAAAAATATTTTTAGTATGGGGCAACTCACGGAGAAAGAATATTCAGTATTTTTGAAAGACTGAGTACTACTCTTGAAAGACAAACAAGGCGTCTGATTGCCAGAGTTGGAATAGGTAAAAATCGGATGTATAAATTGAATTTGAGAAGCGTGCGAGAAAAATATTTACGAATCGATGTAGAAGACAAGATATTGGTATGACATATTCGTTTTGGTCACCTATATCATGCTAGTCTAAAAGAGTTAGCAAAGAAGAACATGGTGCACAGATTACCAAACATGGATCATGATGGCAAATTTTGTGAAGAATGTATGATTGACAAGCAAGCAAGAACATCGTTTTAAAAGAAGGAAGAATATCGAGCTAAACATCCACTCAAGTTGATTCATATAGATATATGTGGACCAATCACCCCTGAATCTTTTAGCGTAAAAGATATTTCATTTCGTTTATTGATGATTTCTCACAAAAAAACTTGGGTGTATTTTTTGAAAGAAAAATCAGATGCATTTGAGGTGTTCAAAAAGTTCAAAGTGATGATGAAGAAGGCAACTGGTAGACATATCAAAATCGTACGATCAGAAAGAGGTGGCGAGTATACTTTGAAGGCTTTCATGGAGTATTGCGAGGAGCAAGGGATAAGGAGATTTCTAACCGCACCATACTCTCCTCAACAAAATGGTGCGTCTGAGAGGAAGAACCGAACCTTCTTGACATGGTTCGATCAATGCTCAAGTGTAAGAAATTGCCGAGGCAATTTTGGGAAAAAGCTGTGCAATGTGTCGTCTATATACAAAATTGTTATCCAAATATAAAGTTAGATGATCAAACACCACAAGAAGCATAGAGTAGACAAAAGCCGACAATTTTTCATCTCGAAGTTTCTGGCAGTGTGGCGTATGCACATGTACTGGATCAACGAAGAACAAAGATCGAAGACAAAAGTAAAAGTTTATTTCATTGGGTATGATGAGAAGACAAAAGGGTACAAGCTACTCGATCCAATAAGTAAGAAGGTGATGGTGAGTCGTGATGTGCGAGTAAATGAAGCAAGCGAACGGGATTGGAATAATTCGACAAAGATTGTAGTTGAAGTTAGAGAATCATCAGTCGTGGCACCAACAAGTATACCAACAGGTTCTGAAACTACCGATGATGAAGATGAACCATGAGAACCTAAAATATGAAGTTTACAAGATTTGTATGATTCGACAAGGAGGTACATCTTGTATGTCTTTTGGCAGATGCTGAAAATATTAGCTTTGAAGAGGCATCACGAGATAAGAAATGTCAAATTTTTATGGACGAGGAGATCAAGGCAATTGATGTGAAGTTAGTCTATTGCCAAAAGGAATTGCCGAAAGGAAGTTACCCTATTGGTGTAAAGTGGGTGTTCAAGAAAAAGATGAAAGTTCAAGGTGAGATAGAACGATACAAAAAGCGACATGTTGTGAAGGGATACAAGTGAGTCAGGATCAAGTTGTGAAAAAAGAAAGAAGATGATCAGCATGATGGATGGCAAAAAAATTTAAGTTTAAGGGTTTTGTTGAAATAAACTTAAATGAAATATTTAGTGACTCATAAAACTTTAAGTTAATGGGGAGTTAATAAGTTGAAATGTCAAAAGTTAATATGAGAGTTATGGAGTTTAATATAGGAGTTATAGGAGTTACAAGAGTTATAGTTTTTAGTAGGTTTTATTATGTAATAATGCCTTTTTTCTATATAAAGGCATTGTCTATTACTTTGTAAAGTGAGTGAGTGAGAATGTGAGTTAATGAGTGAGAGTGTGAAGAAAAAGATAGTGGTGGTGTGTCAAAGTGAGAGAAACCTAAGTGTGGTTGAGTGTGGCTGTGGTGAGTGTGAGAGAAAGAAAACAAAGAAGATTTAAAGGAATACAAAAAGTATTTCAAAATATTATTGTATTTATTAATTGTCCGAGCAATTTTCCTTCTACAGGTAATTTCATTTTGTTGGCAAATTTTATTCTTAGGCAATTTCATTCGAATTCTATTTTATTATCTTCAAACTCTAACCCTAAATGTATAAATCTTAAATTTTAAAATTTTATTTATAAATTGTTGAGTTGATCGATTGATAAAGTTGGCCAAGAGGGGGTGAATTGGCACAAAAAAATTTAATCGAAGATTTTCGGTAAAAATACGAAAAATTAAGGACACAAGATTTATAGTGATTAAAGCTTCAAAACAAGCTCTACATCCACTACCTTAGCTCCCACTAAGGATTTTGAAACCAATTCACTAAAAGAATTCGATTTTTTTTCTCGGTTCAAGGGATAACCATTACAATTCAAATCAATTCTTCTACCCAAGAATTGATTCAACCTCACAAGATTACAAGATGAAAAAATTGCAAGTTTGGTATCTCTTAAAAGATAAATATTGCCCCAATTTGCAGATTAAATCTCTCCAAACTCAATTACAATGAATCAAAATAAAAGACAAGATTTCAATGTTCTTGGTTTGACTTGATACTTAAAGATTGGCTTAAAGACTTAAAAATTTTTTGCAAAATAGTCCTTGAACATAGTTGTTATATCAAAATTGATTTTAGTTTTACAATCTCCCCCTTTTGATATTACAAAACCACTATAAATTTTTAAGTTTAAAATCAAAGTTTTAAGTTCAAAAATTTGAAAACTTTGAAAAACTTTGAAAATTCTACCTTAATAGTTGCATAGCTTTAAAAAAATGGTCTTCTCCCCCTTAAGAAAAACTTAAAAAGAATATAACATATTTCTCTCATTTTTGTTAGATCAAAATCAATTCAATATAAGGCATAATAATATGTAAGCAAAAGAACAAGCATTAATAAAAGTTCAAATAAACCATAACATTAAAAAAATCAAATCCAACATAAGGTTCAAAGCATAATAAACGAAATAACATAGGTGCATATTATTCTAAGATGAAATGAAAATGCAACATAATGCTAAAGAAAGACGTAACTAGTCCTAAAAGCCATAGGAAAGCGAAAAGATAACAGCTAAGTATCACTCATCACCATCATCATCACCAATTCCATCATCATCTCCATCACCACCTTCATCGTCTTCCTCGTCGTCATTACCATCTTGATTGGAAGTGTTGTGAAGATGCCAAAAATCTTCAAGAGATAGACGCATGAAAAGGTTTTGATTTTCCAAACCCATCAACCTCGTATCCATGGTATCAAAACGAGCATCAAAGTGAGTGATAAAAGAATCAAACCTTACCTTTTGAGAGAACACAAGAAGTATTAGAGTAAAATATAAGGACGAGTGTAGGATAATACTTGCCGAAATAAGTGAGAAAAGGCAAGAACTTCCAAAGTTGAAGGAGGGGAAGGTAGTGGAATAGGAATTTTTGAGAGTTCATGAATGACACATCTACACAACGCTACTTCTTAAGTGGGTAGTTGCGAAATAGATGGAAATTATCGATCCTATCGTGATTATCCAAACTCTTTTCAAAATCCACTTGGATATCGGCTTTGGAAGCAAGAGAGGATGACGAACTACCTCCCTCGGTTCGTTGACGTTTCTTTGGTGCCATGATCTAAGAATTAAAACAATTTAGGATTAGATTTAGGCACTTAAAAACATATATGTTCTATATACCTAATTCAATCCTATTAATCAATAATTCTAGGATTTTGAAATTTTGAAGAATTATTTGAAAAATCATTGAAAACCAATACGATAAAAATAATTTATATTCGAATGAAAAACTTTTGATTCTGAATTTATTTTGTAGGATTATGAAAACTCATACAATAAGCATTCAAAATATATTCAAAATCCAAATTTTAACATTCTAAAAATCAACAACAAATAAGGTTTTTGAAAATTACCTTGATTATGGATTAGGATGAATTAAAGGGTTTTGAAGCACCAGTCTTTGATATAGCCTTTGCTTTAATTTCTAGATGCAAAACCCTCAAGAAAATCGGTTGATTTTCTTGTAAAAAATGATGGATTGAGGGAATTTTAAAAAGGGGTTTCGACTAGGGTTAGAGAGAAAGTGTTTGGGTATGTTTTAATTTGGCTAAAAAATTAGGTTTAGTTTATTTTAAAGCCTTCTCCCGCCGTGCGTTTCGATACGCCCTTATAGGCGTTTCGAAACAGGGTGTTCTGATACTCGTTTCAAAGCCTGAGTATCCATACAAGTATCGATACCGATTTTACCCAAAAACTACTCAGATGATCATAAAGAACAAGTATCGAAACCAGTTCTACCTGTTTCGATAGAACTTACCTGAGTTTTGCATCTTAGGTTTCTAAAGTACCAGAAATGAGTTTCTAAAGGCCCTAGAAGCATGCAAATGATGTTATGACATGATTAAAATGTATGAACAAGATCATACTCCCCCTAGCAACATGCATAGAAACAACTAGATGCAAAACAACATAGGCATGATTTTAAGTAAGATTCAAGCATAATTTTACATCAAAATGATACATAAAAGGTCAAGATAGGCTAGTTAGACCTAACTCTCTCTCAAGTGTCCAAAAACGCTCTTTGTGTAAAGGTTTGGTAAAGATATCTGCTAATTGATTTAAGGTGTCAACAAATTCTAAAACAATACTATTTTTAGACATATGATCTCTAATAAAGTGATGTTTAATTTCTGTGTTTGGTTCTAGAGTGTTGAATGGGGTTATTAGTAAGACATATGATACTAGTATTATCACATTTTAGAAGTATAATTTTAGCCTTAATGCCATAATTTAAAAGTTTTTGTTTCATCCAAAGAACTTGTGTACAACAACTTCCTAAGGAAATATACTCCGCTTCGGTGGTTGATAAGGCTACAAAATTTTGTTTCTTAGAGAACCAAAATATGAACATAATACCTAAGAATTGACATGTTCTAGATCTACTTTTCCTATCTATCTTACAACCTCCATAATCCGCATCCGAATAAGCATGAAGATTAAAGGAAGAGTCTTTAGCATACCAAAGACCTAAATAAGGTTTGTCTCTAAGGTACCTAAAAATTCTCTTAATGAAAACTAAGTGTGATTCTATAGGACTAACTTGAAACCTAGCACACAAGCAAACACTAAACATGATATCCGGTCTACTTGCGGTAAGGTAAAGCAAAGAACCGATCATGGATCTATACAATTTTGAATCAACACACTTACCTCCTTCATCCTTGTCAAGCTTATTTGATGAGCTCATAGGAGTGGATTGAGGTTTCACATTCTCCAACCCAAAC
Organism: Abelmoschus esculentus; assembly: GCA_035048815.1. Taxonomy (NCBI): domain Eukaryota; kingdom Viridiplantae; phylum Streptophyta; class Magnoliopsida; order Malvales; family Malvaceae; genus Abelmoschus; species Abelmoschus esculentus. Next base: position 4,943,593 of record JAUCBN010000038.1, read on the forward strand.
TTTTTGAGAATATCCTTGATGTACTTTGCTTGATTGATGAATGTGTCATACTTCTTTTGCTTGATTTGGAGTCCCAAAAAGAATGAGAGCTCCTTCATCTTGCTCATCTCGAATTCACCTTGAATTAGCTTAGAAAATTCTTGACAAGAACATTCATTAGTAGATCCGAAAATAATATCATCAACATAAATTTGAATTACTAAGATGTTATTTTTAAACCTTTTTATAAAAATTGTCGTGTCCACCTTCCCTTTCTCAAAGCCTTTTTCAATCAAAAATTTGAATATCTTTCATACCAAGCTCTAGGAGCTTGTTTTAAGCCATATAAAGCTTTTTTTAATTTAAAGACATGGTTTAGAAACTTTGAGTCTTCAAAACCCGGTGGTTGTTCAACATACACTTCCTCATTAATAAAACAATTTAGAAAAGCACTTTTGACATTCATTTGAAAAAGCTTGAAATCTTGATAACATGCAAAAGCAAGTAACATCCTAATAGCTTCCATCTTAGCTACGGGTGCATAAGTTTCATCAAAATCTATTCTCTCTTCTTGAGAATAACATTGAGAAACTAATCTAGCTTTATTTCTTACAATGTTACCACTCTCATCTAGTTTGTTTTGAAAGACTCATTTAGTTTCTATAGTAGATTTATTACTAGGTCTATCAACTAATTTCCATACATTACTTCTCTTAAATTGATTTAACTATTCTTTCATAGCCAATATCCAAAAGTCATCATCTAAGGCTTCATTGATATTCTTAGGCTCTATGCATGGGATAAAAGCAACATGATTCATTAATGTAAGAGAAGAACGAGTAGTTACCTCCTTGGATGGATCATCCAAGATTTCACCACTCTTGACATAGTTGAATTTCCTTGGGTAGCTCACTTTCCTTTCTTCAAGCTTTACATCTCCTAAAGCTTCTATTGGAGGATCTTGTATTTCCTCATTGGTTGGAATCCCATCTACCTTTGATGCTTGTCCATCACCAATGGTTTCAATAATTTCTACATCATCATCATCACAAAAATATTTTCTAAGAAGGAGGTTATCATCGAAAACCACATGTATAGAATCTTCTACAACTAAGGTTCTTTTCTTAAAAACTCTATAAGCCTTTGAATTTTGAGAATATCCAAGAAAAATGGCTTCATCGCTTTTTGCATCAAATTTACCTAAATTATCTTTTCTATTGTTTAAAACAAAAAACTTGCACCCAAAAGGGTAAAAATAGTTAATGTTAGGCTTTTTCGATTTTAAAATCTCATAAGAAATTTTCTTTAAAATTAGCCTAATCATTACACGATTTATAATATAACAAGAAGTGTTTGTGGCTTCCGCCCAAAAATATTTAGATAAATCATTTTCATAAAGCATGGTCCTAGTCATTTCTTCTGAAGTTCTATTTTCCTCTCAACTATCCCATTTTGTTGAGAAGTGTGAGGAGCCGAAAAATTATGGCTAATCCCATTTTCATTACGAAAATTCTCAAAACCTAAATTTTGAAATTCGATTCCATGATCATTTTTAATGTGAGAAATTCTTTGATCAAGATCATTTTGAGAAATATTTAAAAATATGATGAATTTTTCTAAGGTTTCATCTTTAATACTCAAAAATAGGACCCAAGTGTATCTAGAGTAGTCATCTACAATAACAAAAGCATATGATTTTCCATCCAAGCTAGTAGTTCTAATAGATCCAAAAATATCCATGTGAATCAATTGTAAAACTCTACTAGTTGAAACATCATTAATGGATTTAAAAGAAACTCTCTTTTATTTACCCTTAGCACATGCATCACAAACTTTATCTAAAGGGAACTTGAGCTTAGGTAAACCTCTAACTAGATTTTGGGAAACTAATTTATCTAAAACACTTATGCTAGCATGTCCTAGTTTCTTATGCCATAACCATGCATCACTTTCATCACTAACCACTAAGCATGCATGAGATAGGTTTATGTCATCTAGATGCACCATATATATATTTCCTATGCTATGACCTATGAGCATTGTTTTATTAGATTCTATGTCTATTAGTTTGAACCACACCTATCAAAAGATGCATGGAACCCTTTATCACAAAGTTGACTAATGCTCAAAAGATTATGCTTAAGATCTTTAACAAGTAAGACATTTTCAATGAGAATAGAGGAGTGGTTACCAGTAGAGCCAATACCCTCAATTTGGCCTTTGGAGTTGTCACCAAAAATCACTACTCCAAAACTTTTGAGCTTTAACTCCTTGAATCGTCTCTTTTGTCCAGTCATATACCTTGAGCATCCACTATTAAGGTAACACATGTTTTGACTTGAAGTTTTAGCCTTGAAGCAATGCTCAACCTACAAAGAAAGATTTAGTGTTTGATTTTTGGTACCCAAATCATCTTGGGTCCATAGTGTTAGTTCCCAAAAGCTTGGTTCCTTTAGGAATCCAAGATGCAATGGCATGAATGTCATTAGAAATAATGAGTTCCTTAGGAACTCATACACTCCTAATCTTTCTATGTCTAGTATGCCTTTAAAAATTTCTTTGTTTGCGGTTTGAAAAATTCTTTTTCACATGGTTAGTTTTTGAAGAACTTCATTTTTCAAAATTTGGGCTCCCAACCACTTTGATTTGTTCTTTGAGCTCATTCACTACTTTGTGGTGATTCTCACTCAAGCTAGAGTAGGGTTATTTAAATCAACATTTTCTTTTTGAAAAAAAATTTAAATCATTATTTAAAACAACAACCTTTTCTTCAAAATCCAAAATCGTTTTTGTCAAAGAATCGTTTTTCTCTTTTAAATCGGAAATAATTTTCTTGTTTTTCAAAACCGATTCCTTGAACTTTAAAACCAACTCATCATAAACATCTTGTAACTAATCATATGCATCATAGTTCATCATAAGAAAAATCATTACAAGATGGTTCAAGGGTTACCTTGGGCTCATCAAGAGCATGAGACAAAGATTGGCCACTTTATTTTCTTCATCGGATGATGACTCCTCATCACTCCAAGTGGAAACATGGGCTTTTTGTTTCTTCTTCTTCTCAAACCCTTTCCTTTTGAATTATGGGCATTTGGTCCTAATATGACCGCGTTTCTTGCACTCATAACAAATGATTTGGTCTTTCTCATCTTTTTTCCCCTTTTCTTTGAACTTTTTTCTTCTTTGAAATCTCCTATTTCAATTAGCCCTTATGAGCTTAGCGAATCTTTTGGCTACCATATCCAATTCTTCTACTTCTTCTTCTTCACTTGTATCCACCTCCTCTAGAGACATTGAAGCTTTAAGAGCAATACCTTGCTTCTTATTTTCTACTTCTTTCTTTTCAAGCTTCAATTCTTCATTCTTCTTTTCTTCTTCTCTTCGCTTCTTCATTATCTCATGGGTGAGAAGAAATCCCACAATAGCATCAACCTTGAGAGTCTTGAGGTCCTTGGCTTCAATAATAGTCGTTCTCTTGTCATACCAAGACTCAGGAAGAGAATAAATGAGTTTTCTTACAAGTTTCTCCTCTAGTATGATCTCACCAAAACCCTTAAGACCATTAACAATAACGGTAAATCGATCAAACATCTTAGTGATGTCTTCATCCGATTCTATCTTGAAATTCTCATAATTGAGATTAAGAAGACCGATCTTCGTTTCCTTGACGTCATTAGTTCCCTCATAAGTTGTCTCCAATGAATCTCAAACTTCTTTGGCACTAGTACATGATGACATCTTGGAGTAGATGTCGGGTCCAAGGGCATAAAATAGAATGTGCAAAGCTTTTTCGTTTGTGGGCATCCTTCTTCTTTCTTCATCAGTCATCTCATTTCTCTTCTTTGGCACTTGCTGTAGCGACCCTAAAAATTTTTAAAAATTAATATGGTGTAGTAAAAAAAGGGGAAAAGGGTCACTAGTGGGAAATTTTTAGAATTAGGTCTTGAAAAATTAAAAATTAGGTTGAAATGGAAAATTATGATAAATTTGAAATTTTGGGTTAGGGATTTAAAGAAAAGAATTTAGGAATTTTTATAAATCAGGAAATCGAATTTGAAAAAAGAATCTTTAAATTAGGGATTGAAATTAAAAGAATTTTGAATTTTAAAAAAGATTCTAAAATAAAACGTTGAAAAAGATTTCAAAAAAAGGGTGGAAATTTTTTTAAAAATAAGGTTTGAAATTAGGGATAAAAAAAACATTAAAATTTTAGGGATTTTAAAAAAGTCGAGATTATGTTTTAAAATTTGTAAATCGGGAGAAAATAATTTTAAAAACGGGTTAAAGTCGTCACCGGCCATTTTGGTAGGTCGGACACCGTAAAAACCAGATATTCGAAAAAGATGGGTCCAAGAGTCGGTTACAATTTAAAAACGGATTTAAGATTTAAAAACCACCCAAAATTGACACCTTTAAAAGTGGCATTTAAATTTAAATTTGTTTGATGTTCGAATTAAGTTTTATTTTTATCGTGTCTTTATTCGAAGGCAACGTATACACCATGACCACTACGTTAGAACACGGACTCGTTACGACCGAATAAAGATATAAGTAATGAGTTTGATAATTAAAATGATGGATGTGGCTTTGAGTAAAAATAAAACAACAATATATTGAAGGGTATACAAATGATAAAAAAGACAAGACAAATGTATACAACATTACAACATAAAGAAAAACATAAATGAAATGCAAGGTAAACAAGTAAAATAACAAGAATAAAAATATGACATAACAAAATTAAACATGACAAAACATAAATAAAGGTCAATAATTTAAAATTCACAAATAGTTACAACATGTATAGGACCAAATCGAGAGAAAAAGAAAACATTCAGGCCCTTAAACCGTGATTTCGAAATGAGGAAGATCTTGAAAAGGCACTCCAAAACACGGAGGGATGTAACTATAATTAGCCAATTTCTAAAAGGGAGATTAAGCCCAAATCAGGACTAAATCGCACGGTTTAAGAAAAATAAGGGACCGGGGAAGTGATAAGTAAGGCACGGAGGGTTTTATAAAACTTTACTTTCCCAACTCGAGACAAAGAAAAACGCTTCTTGTGTTCGAAAAAAACCCTCAAACACCATCCCCATCTCACTATCGGTTCACCACGGTGGCCTTGAGGCCTGGAGTTTGTTACCGAGTGAAGAGGGAGGACAAAAGGGAGACTCCGACGAGAAAAAAGGTAAAGAAATCGAACCCCTTTACTTTATTGCCTTCGAGAAAAGGAAGATATATTTTTCTCTAAAAGTTTTTCTTTTTTCATTCACTGGAATCGTTGAGGGGAGAACCTCTTTACATGTGGTTTTAATCGGTTTATATAGCCGATCGTTACAAGGAAATAAAAATCTCATTTTTTGGCTCTCTGATGCTTCCTTGTCGTATTAGCCTCTGAAAATTCTGATTTTTGTTGGCCGATTGTTTGTACGAAAACCCTCTAAAATCTTTGTGTTGTCTGATATTTGTTGTATTGGTGTTTTGACTCTAAAATCTTCAGAGATTGTTGGTGAAATGCCTTGAATTCGTACGATTATGATGTGCATTTGTTTTTTGTGCATGTGCGGCTGCCAAATGAATGGGGGGACCATCATCGGAGACATCGAACGACGAAGGGAGTTGGGTCGGCGAGAGGCGAACAGTCTTCGAATAGATGAAGAGTCGGGAGCGTAACGCGCACGCGCGCGTGGATATTCGAAGCGCCAGCGCATGGGGAAGTGACGTATCCGGAAGCTTCTTTTGGCTTTCATCTGAACCATTGGATCAGACCTTGATCCAACGGTGAGCTTGGGCTACGCAAAGGATAAGAAGCCTTAGATTAGGTTTTTTTGTTATACCCTGGCTTAGAGCTTAATGGGCTAAAAAGGAACATGGGATTGTTGTTTTATTATTGGATTTAAATTAATTCGGGCTTGTATTATTATTGAATGGGTTTGTAATGGATTGTTTGATAAAAATATGGTCTCATTAATATTTATTATGCTTTTCTAATTTTTTTTATTTAATTAGTTAAATAATAATAATAATAATAATAATAATAATAAACCGAAGATAATAAAATCCGTAATAAGAATAAACTTAAGACAAAAACATTTCAATAAAACTAGAACAAAGCAATGAAAACACATCTTTGAGTTTGACTCCAACAACAAAAGGGAGTAAACAAATATAAAATAATATAAAATACGAAATGAATTAAACTAATAATAATAAACGAAAATACTTAAATGCATAAACGGTGAAAAAGACTATTTATATTTTTATTTTCCATTTTTACCAAAACAAAACATTATAAAATTATGTATATATTTACGGAATAAAATAAATATAATAAATATAGTGTTTTTATATTTTTACATTTTTTTATGATTAATAATCACAGGCCTGAATTCGAAAAGAACCAAAATTTAAAATCAGGTTTTGTTTATTTTAGTTGTATAATGCATAATAAAGAACTAAAAAGAACCGAACAAAGATAATAAAATATATAATTATGGTAGTGCTAATATAATTCTATAACAAAGTCATTAAATAATATACATTTTCGGCTTTTTGAAATGGTTAGAAAGAATGAGAAAAATGAACATTTATGTGCCCATATTTTTTATTATTATTTATTTTTTTCAAAATTTCGTAATAATTACAAACTCAATATTCGAATGAAAGATTAAATCTGGGTCTAGACCCCGGATAAAATTAGTGATTACACTTGCCTATCTTCTTCTTGCTTCATCGGTATTGAGGGGTCATCTTCAAGTTTGTCCTATAGAACATAATCATTTGAGTTGATGAACAACCTTATCCTATTCTTCCAATATGGGTAGTTATCTCCATTGAAGAAGGGAGGCTTGGTGATGGAGTGAGACTCGTTCCAACTTCCAGAAGTAGAGGCCATTTATTTTAACTTGAAATAATGATCAACACACTTTGGATCTTCTTTGGTGGATGTTAATTCCTTCAAAGATCTAGCTCTAGTACCAATTGTTCAGTTGATCGATTGATAAAGTTGGCCAAGAGAGGGGTGAATTGGCAAAAAAATTAATGGAAGATTTTCGGTAAAAAGATGAAAAATTAAGGACATAAGATTTATAGTGGTTCAAGCTTTAAAAAAAGCTCTACATCCACTATCTTAGCTCTCACTAAGGATTTTGAAACCAATTCACTAAAAGAATTCGACTTTTTTCTCAGTTCAAGGGATAACCGTTGCAATTCGAATCAATTCTTCTATCCAAGAATTGATTCAACCTCACAATATTACAAGATGAAAGAAAGGCAAGTTTGGCATCTCTCAAAAGATAAATATTGCCCCAATTACAGATTAACTCTCCCCAAACTCAATTACAAAGAATCAAAATGAAAGACAAGAGTTGGGAGTCAAGATATGCAATAAAGTTATTTGTAGTTGGATTTGATTGCTTGGATGTTGCTTGAGGTTCAATAGTTGTTAATGCTGCTTGAAATGCTTCAATTTATACCTTCTCATTAATTTCTAACCGTTGGGGTTGTTGGAAACAAGAATTGAGACGTTGGAGCTTCATCTTTCCATCATAAATGCACTCTGCAACAACTAGTATCGAAACACGGGCTACCTGTTTTGAAACAGACCACAAATAAAAAGAGTCATTATGAATTTAATAAGGAGTGTATCGAAACGGGTTTCGATACCGAGAGTAAATTGTGAAGGTTGGTATCGAAACGGGTTAACCACCATTTAAAGCTTTAACTGCCACCAACAATCAAAACATTTAATGCTCAAAGAGCCGTTGGGGATTTTAAGGGGTATTGAAACTGGTATCGAAACGCCATGTTATATTTTTGAAATATTTTAAAATTAAAATAGGTTCGATACTTGGTTTGAAACAAATGTTGGCAGTGTAGTCTTGGTATCGAGAGGTATCAAAACATGTATCGATACTTGTTCTTAGTCTCAAAAACATTTTTTACAAAATGAAGGTCGGTATCGATAACTGTTCTAGTGGTATCGATACTTGTTCTTGGTTTCAAGAACATTTTTTTAAAAATGAAGGGCGGTATCGATATCTGTTCTTGGGGCATCGAAACGCTCCTGTAAAAACAGTTAAAAACATTATTTCAATGTTCTTGGTTTGACTTGAGACTTGAGGATTGACTTAAAAACTTAAAAATTTATTACAAAATAGTCCTTGAACATAATTGTTATATAAAAATCAATTTTAGTTTTATATAAACAAATAATATTAAAATATATAAACAAATAATATTATTATAAAAATAAAAAATTGATTTGAGAAAAAATATTAAATTTATAAAAATAAAAAAATCACTCAAACTCTAAACCTCAATTCCATTTATTATTATTATGGATCGGTTTATAGTTTATAATTTAAAGTTTAAGTGTTTATAGGTTAGAGTTTGATGCTTCGGTGGATTTTAAATCATTTTGTTAATTTTAGTTTATTTTAAATTATTTTTTAATTTTTATAAATAGCATATTATTTATATATATATTATAATATATTTTTTATCTAATATGAATATTTTATTAATTAATTATATATTAATATATTATTATATGTAAATTAATATTAATTCTAATATATTTTTATTGTTTATATAATAAAATAAAATAAATTATTTTAACTACAGATTAATATATATTATTTATGTAAAAAACAAAATCTAGTTGTTAAATTATCTTAGTTGTTAGAATAAATTAAGTTCGATTGTTGTTATATATATATATATGTGTGTATGTATTATTTTACATGGAGAATCTTAATGCTTTGTGAATGTGAGTTTCATCTCTTACGAGTGTAGGATATCGATATTTTGTGGATGTAAGTTTTTTTCGGAATATACGATTTCGATGTTATATGAATGTGAATGTTACTTTGAGTTTATGATTATGATTTTGTGTCTTTCGCTCGAATGATTTAATAAAATCTCGAGTGTGATTAAGCCTTGTGGGTCATGAATGTTGATTTGTTATGTTTGAGAGCATGTGTTTAGGGGATTAGTAATAGCGCTACATGTTTATTTTTTTCTTTTTATTTAGTGGTCTATATATTTATAGGACCTTACGTGGTCGAATCTATAACTCTTATTTTATAATTTTATTGATAAAGTCGAATGTTTAAATGTTTTAAACTAAATTTGAACTCATTTGTAATAATTTAATCATTCATTTATATTTTCAATGTTGAATTTAATTAAATGTCTTTCAAAGAAAAATTGCTCAAACTAAATCAAATTAGAAAGTTTTACGATAATAAGTTGAGTTTAAGGCTCAAATATAACATACAGGTTTAGAGTGTTAGAAGTACAATTCAACAGTACCTTATAACATCTTTAATATTTTTGATAATATGGTTAGGGATTTAGGTTTTAACGTATAAACACTAATTTATATACTCAAACTTTAACTTCTAAACACGAATAAACAATTTTAAAACTACTAAAAATTAACCTTAAACCCTAATTACTAATTCTTTATACATATATTTTTAATAAAAATATAAAAATTTGTATATTTATTTCTAAAAATTAGTATTTCTTGAATTTAGATTCTAAAAATAAATGTTATAAACTAAATCCCTAAATTATAATTTGTAGGATAAATCTCTAAATTTTAAAATAAAAGAATTATATAACCTAAAAACTACACTACAACATGTACAATAATTATTTTAAAATATATTTTTAGTTTTTATACTTCCAAAATTTTATAATTTTATATCTACCTTATTATGCTAAACTTTTGATTTTATCACTGATTAACAGATAACTCGAGTCTATTTATTAATATTAGGAGTGTTTATTATAGGTATCAGGGTTTTGGATATTAATTTTTTCATCTATGTCCTAGCTCATTTATATTGGGTATTCAATAATTGGGTAACAGATACCCGATTTTTATATATATTAAAATTAAAAAAAATCATATATTAAATAATAAATTTTTAAAATTTTAATACATGATCAAACATAAAAACAATGATTTTAATTTTAGAATATTTAGATATATATTAAAGTTTATCACTAAAATAATATTAAAAATTTTAATATCGTTTTTTTCTTTTGATATTAACAAATTAATTAAAATATATTTAAAATTTTAAAAATTAGAAGTATATACTGTGTAATACAAATATAAAATTAATTTAAAACTAAATATATATATATATATATATATATATATTAAAATTAGTCGAGTTGGTTCTGATACTCAATAACTAGAAAAAATTGACCTAAACCCAATTCAATTATTCTCAAATCGTATACCTAGTTCGGTCAAATATTTTTTAAAGTTATCTAATATTTTTATTTCAAATAATCAAATAGCCGAATTATATCTATCAGATTGAATAATTTTAAACATCCCTAATTAATATTACCTTTACAAAAATACACATAATAACAATAATGCAAGTGGACATGAATTTTGGAATTTTTCGGATTTTCAAACCGAACAGTACATTTTCCTGTACAAAAGATGCACTATACCACTTATATTTTTTTTTTAGAAAAATCAATGGTCGTCGAACACCGCTAATGATAAACACCGTTAAATATTATTAAACTAATTAATAAAGATAAAAAAATTTAAAGACTCAATATGTAATTATAAATTATTTAAAATAAATTGTTTATTAAATTATTTTTTATATATATTATTTTATTTTTTAAATAATTAAATAAAATACTAATTTAAATTAATTTTAAAAAATAAAAAATAATTCTAAACCCTAAAACCTAAATTCAAAACCTAAATCACTAAACCTAAAACTTTAAACCCTAAAATATAAAATCTCAAAACACTAAAATCAAAAACCCTAAAAGTACTAAACCATAAACACTAAATCTAAACCATAAAATCCTAAACCCTAAAATAACCAAAACCCTTGTATCTAAATCTTAAACTAATTTTGGATTTCAAGTTTAGGGTTTATACTTTTTAAAGTTTCAAAATTTTCTATTTTAGGGTTTAGGTATGATTACATTTTTTATATTTTATGGTTTATGGTGTTATTATTTTAGGGTTTAGAGTTTATGATCTAGTGTTTTGGATTTTAGGATTTAATGTGTAGTATTTTTTAGCTTGAGTTTAGGGTTTTATATTTTAGATTTAATATTTTTAACATTAAAAATTATTTAAAAAAATTAAAATATAATATATATATAATTTGTTTAAAATTTTATTTCAAATAATTTGAAATTATATGTTTAGTCCTTGAAAATTTTAATTTCGATTAATTAATTTAATAGTGTTCAACGGTGTTCACGTTAATGGTGTTCAACAATGTTCGACGCACGTGGTAGACTCATCCTTTTTTATAAGACTTATGGAGATGGTTAGTTAAGGTAGTTTAGGCGCGGTTAAAATACGGTTTTATATAAATTTTTATTTTTTAGTAAGAATTTATATAAGATTAAGTAAATTTAAAATTTTAATTAGTTATATAAGAATTGTACGAATCATCTTGCTTCAGTAATTAAATAAATAATTATTATTTTTGGAGCTCATTGATTCGAGTATTGATATTGCAGCACAATGATTGACGATGTTCAATGTTTAAAAGTATATTTTAGAACAGATATTACTATAATTATTATAACTGATTCAAAACTAATTATATAAGAATTTGTATAACTATAACACTAAACTTTAATAAAAGTTTTGTATAACAAAATTAACAAACATATGTATTTATTCTTAAAATATATTTAAATTTTAATTATAATATTCAACCTTAAATTTTAAAAAAAAAACTTATAAATTAAATTCATAAGCTTTAAGTTAGATCTTTATTCTCTAAAATGTAAAGGAATGTGTATTGGATAGTTTTCCAAACTTCTTTGTTCGATTATGATTATTTTTTGAACTAATACTTTTATAAATATAGTTTTCAATTGTGATTTTAATATAATGTTATGAATTTTAATAAATATTTATTGATTAATTAATAACGTTTGGCACTAAATCTATAAAGATCATTCACAATCGTCGAATAATAATAATCATGATAAATATTTGATTGATTTAGTGAGATAAAATTTTAGATTCTTTAAATAGAATGAAAATGATTTTATCATTTATTATGTTTTTTCTATTTTTTATTTAAAAAATATTTAAATAATAAATTTTATATTTTAATCTTAATTTTTATATTTTTACTGTAAACCCTAAAAATATAATCTATACCCTTAAAATTTTAAATTTTAACCACAACCCTAATCTTAAACGCTAAACCAAATATTTTAAAGTGAGGCACTAATGAAGTACAATGAAAGGGAATACGATTTTCTCCCTTTTAAATAAGGTGCAAATCGTTTGTCTCTTTATTGTGCCTCTATTGGTGTCTTCACTTTAAAATAATAGGTTTAAGGTTTAAAATTAAGTGTTAGAATTCGGGTTTAAAAAATTAGATATATGATATTCTGTGTAAATTTAGGGTTTAAGATATAAAATTAGAATTAGGTTTAGAATTTAAGTTTTAAGAATTTTTTAATAAGTGTATAGAAATAAAAATAATTAGAGACAAAGAATTTATATTCCTTTAAATATAATTAAAATTTTAAAATTTAATATTATAGATAAAATTAAATTGATTTTTTATATTTTAAAAATTTATAAAATATAATTTAAGTTAATTAATCAATTAATTAATCAGATATAAACAATATTGTTCAGTTAATTGTGCAAGGTGCATCAAGTCATCAACGTGGGAGACGCACACCCTTGATGATCCCTATGGGCGTCATCGATGCCACGACTATACCCTACGGCTCTCCTTTCAACTCAAACGTGGCGCCGTGAGTCACCACAAATACATCCCCCCAATCACGCCCGCCACCACATTCCCCCGCCTCTCGTCTCTCTCTATATTTTCACAACTTTCACCTTTTTACAACACGATAATCCAAAATATCAACACTTGCTTACAGAAAAAAAACAACTCCTAATATTGTCGGGACTTCACCTGCTACCTTCCGACAAGTCAACCTGCTCGTGTAGTTCCTTTCTCTCGCTCCTCATTTTAAGCCAGCGATCGACCACATTCTTTTCCCCCCTGATTATTACACTGTCCGGACATGGGGAGGGCGCCTTGCTGTGAAAAGGTAGGGTTGAAGAAAGGTAGGTGGACGGCGGAAGAAGATGAGCTGCTGTCAAAGTATATTCAAGCTAACGGTGAAGGGTCTTGGAGATCATTGCCCAAGAATGCAGGTAACTTCGTTTTCTCTTTGTTTCTGTTTTTTCATGTATTTTCTCAGCGTCCTTTTTTCTGATATTGTGAACGGATTTTGCATTGTGAAGGGTTGCTGAGGTGCGGGAAGAGTTGCAGATTACGGTGGATTAACTACTTGAGATCCGACTTGAAAAGAGGAAACTTTACTCCACAGGAGGAAGAACTCATCATTAATTTGCATGCTACTTTGGGAAATAGGTTAGTCTGCAAGCCATTGTTTGTTTTTTCTGTTCTAATCTTTCTGTAATTATTTTATTTACGATTAAAAATATTCTGTTTTTTTCTTGTGTCTCCCTTTTTTTTTTTTGAAAATTTATTTAATTTAAGTTTTAATTTTTATTTTTTATATCCTAAAATTTAAACTCTATATTAAAAAAACTCACCCTACCGTTAATTTCCTAACCCTAACCAAAATTATTAAACTAAAACCCTAAACCCTTTAATTTAGAGTGAAAGCATAAATAGAGATACAGAGAAAGAGTAGACGATTTTCACCTCTATTTTACTTCTATATTTAGACTTATAATTGTCATTTTCAATTATGCTTTCAAAATGTTCAAATTTAAAGTCTCTTATAAGATTATTAGATAAATCTTGTTCATCACGTTATTTATAGTTCAAGCAATTAGGATCGTTTATCTTTAAATAATTACCTAATAATTATTCACCCATTAATCATATGTAAAAAAGAGATAATGATTTATAATAAAAAAATTGAGATTAACAGTCCTAATTAATTATGATAATAAATAACGTGATAAATAAAGTTCATCTAAAAATTTTTCCTTATAAAGGCAAATTTATAAAAGGCGATATTTTTTTAACTTAAAATAATAATTTTTTTATAGCTTATTTTGAAGTAAGAGATTATTCGAGTAAAAATCTCTTATCCTATTATTATCTTCTTTATATTTTATTTAAAAATATTTTAAATTTTAAACTTTAATTTTAATTTTTATATCTTAAATCTTAAATTTAAAATATATTTTAAATTTAATTTTCTAAATAAAACAATAAAAGAATAGATACTTAATGTCTATTTTTCACTGTTGGTTCAGCTCTTTTTCACCGTTTCCGCCGTCTCTTTCGGTCTATAAATAACAGTACAGCTTTAAGCTCTGCGTAATTAATGTCTATTTTTAGGGTTGGGATAGGACTTAACTACATATAAAAGTTCTCCGAATATTCTATATTTAAAAAATATCAAAAAAAAATTCTCACAAAATTATTTGAGGTTCAAAAAAATAAAATATTTGGGTTATTAAAGCCTTTTTTTCTTAATTAAATTAATTTTTATTATTGTAATATTCAAAAGAATATTAAAATAAACTTAATTTTTTTTTCAAGTCGGCTTATGGATCATAAAAAGTATTGAGGATATTGTATGAATTTAAATCATATTTAATACAATAATTTAAATTTTAAAAATTATAATTAATGTCAAAAATATGTCACAACACCTAAAAATTATTGCATTATATTTTAAAATAATTCCATACAATAAACTCTTGTCAAATCAGTCCATTTCCAATGGACTCATTCGGTATAATTTATATTTTCGATTGAGTTTTTTTTGACGTGAGATATATTAAAATAAAATTTTTACAAAATTTAATATATAATAAAATTTTTATAATTTTTTTAAGATTTCGGAATAAATTTTATTTTAACTTCATTTTAATGGGTCTTACCATAAAATTCCGCTTTTCCTTCACCTTTTGTCTATGTAATTTAATGTTCTTTCGTTTTTTTCTCCCGCAGGTGGTCTTTAATCGCCAGCCACTTACCGGGAAGAACAGACAACGAGATAAAGAACTACTGGAACTCTCATCTGAGTAGAAAAATCCATAGCTTCCGACGGCCGTTCACTCCCGCCATTCCCGTCGTCATGGACGTTAACAAGGCCGTCATCGCCAAGCGTAAAGGAGGAAGAAACAGTAAAGGCTCAACGAAGAACAACAACAATACCCAGAACGACGCCGGAAGTTCTTCAACAAACAAACCTATAGAAATCCCTTGTGTGAACGAATCGGTGTCGTTTGATTCCACTCCAATATCAGAAAAAGAAACCTTGTCCGGCACTAGCATGGAAGATAAGGAGAGGGAGAAGTCCATGATGTGCCCTAGTAGTATATTAGCGCCACTTGAGAGTATTGAAAGCAACGGGATGCCGTGGTTTGATGATATAATGGACAGTGAATTGCTCCATCCACATGGGGATTTTGCTTTGAATAATGATGAAAGACTGAGTGGAGGAGATAGTACTGGTGGGGACCTGAATTCATGTTGCTCGATCACATCGTGCTTTTTGGACGATTGGGAGTGGGAACGTGTTGTTCATGGGAACGAGGGTTGGGAGAAGGAGTTCATGTGTTCTTGGCTATGGGAACCGGACGAACAGAATGGGAAAGGAGAACGACAGATTTTAGACGACGAAAATATTGATTTTCAGACTCATGATTGGCTGTTCTCCTAATGCTTTCTCCTCCTTCGGTGCTGTAGCCTAGCCTGTAGCTGTCTCCTTTTGTTCTTGTTTCTGGGTTGTGTTCCATTTATTTATCCACTCCGATGTCAATATTTATCTAGCTTGTTTCTTCTTCTTTTATTTCCTCCATAGTTTCAGGTTTTGTTTTTTTCCTGGATTCTGATGTTTGGTCTTGTTTCTTTCATAGGACCATAATATAAATAGTTCTTTGTTTCTTGTATGACCGTGATAAGTTGTCTGGAAGTATGAGTTGTTAGCCAATTTTATGGACGGAGTGGGTCCTGGATGCTCGTATAGACAGGTAATTGTCCTAGCACGTGGGAAATTATTATACGGTTTATAAGTTCACCACTTTTTTTAGTGACCTCGTAATAAGATTTATCTATTTAATATTTATAAAAAATAAGTAAAAATTCACATTGATAAAAGAAAAAGATTTGAATATTTTTCTTTAAAAAAAAATAAAAACTATTATTAAATTAAACTATGAATGACATTATGAATCAAACTTATCTAATATTTTTTTAATTCGTTTTCTCTCGTATTAATCACTACTCTTGTCACGACTTGAAATCCTGATCAATTAAAGTATTGATGTATATAAAATATGTGTTCGAACAAATATATATTTTTTGTGCTTGTATGTATCTATTTAGGTAGGGATGTAAACGGGTCAGGTCAAGTTTTTTGCCTCCCCGACCCTGATCTGAAACTTAAGTCGTCCGATTCGACCGCAATATTTTAATAAAAAACCGAATAAGCCTGACCAAACCCAAAAAAATTAATAAAATTATTAAATATGAAAATATAAAAAAAATATATAAATATATCAGGTTGGGTCAAAAAAATTTTACCCTAAACCCGACCTGACTTAATTTTTTTAGTCACCCGACCCAAACTCAGTTTTTTAAATAAAAAAACAGTCCTAATCGGATCGGGACCCGAGGAGGACAATTCAAATTGTCATCCCTAAATAGGAGCAAGATTGATTTTGTACATTTTTTTACTTAATCATCAACATTTATGAGTCAGATTTTAAAAGATACTTTTTAAATATTTTGGATATTTTTTTCATTATTATGTTCATCTCTTATCAATTCTTACGATTTTCGGTTATTTTCTCCCCCTAACAAAATAAATAAAACCTCAAACAAAAATTTAACATTAAATCTACAAAATTACAAACATAAATGATACATTTAATTTTATTAATAGCAAACACATTTTTTGATAGCAATTCTTATCCTCATTTGAACTTTGGCTATAAAATTTCTCTCATCCCCATTATCGTAGATAAAGATTTTAATTGTTCCCCATATCGGTTCTAGATTTTATATTTTTTTTGTTATTTTCTACCCAATTATCATCCCTATATATATTAGTTCAGCATTATCATCCCCATATCCCAATTATCATCACTAAATGAACACCGATTTAGTTTTAAATTCATTAGAATTTCTTCGATTATTACGTTGGAAAGAGTATTTCCGAAATACCAAATTCAGTTATATATACATAAGATGTCACATATTTATATTATTTTTACGTTAATATAAGATTATTCGTTTATCTTTTAAACATGTCTTATTTTATTATCGTCTTATTACTTTGTTTATGTACCAAATTCCTAACCTAACATGTCGTTGATGCAGGGACGAAACCAAACCGTATTAAAAAGTCTGAAAATGATAGAAATAACGAAACCGATGATGACCAATCGTATTAAATTCAATATTCATTAAGTGTCCGTAGGAGTAGCTCTCCTACCACTGTCGTATTTCCATCAATGATCATCTGGGAAACATGTGTTCACCACTCTCCCTACGTAGCAGGCATAAGAACAGCACATCACTTGACCACAAAACATGATTCCACGAGCTCGAACCAGAGACACGAATCTTAATTATGCCATGTTCCTCGGAGCCATTCCCTGTTCCTAGTCCTGTCATGTTAACCACAAATTTTCTTACATCTACTGTATAAGTTCGAATCTTAAATCTGTCGGTTGAGTTTGATGTAGATAAAATCAAGTTTAAGTTCGAATCAATTCGAATCGGGATTGAATTTGGAGTGTTTACCTGTGTGGACCACCTAGGGTGTGGGTGATCGTGACCGGATGGAGCCCAACGGGGCCAATGCTGTGTTAATGTGGTTTACTTTTGAATGATCATGCCCCGACTGGACTGCGACTGTGTGCCTCCAATGACTAAAATAAGGTCCCCGGGAAGTACTGCAATGGTCCGAAAAATAACGAATTTTGGATCGTTAGATAATGATAATAAATGGTTAAAATTATTTGTTTTAATTATAATTTTCGTATTTTCTACCGTTAATCTCAATCATTTATTTTACTCATCCAGTGACTATAGATTAATGTAAATTTTTAAGTTTTACACTAATCCATAGTCAATGGTTAAATATTTTACATATTTTTTAAATCGTTAAATGACTGAAATAGATGACTCAGATTAATTCAATTTTTTTTCTGTAAGTAATAATCTTCTGATGTATGCACCCGACGGTTAATCTGAGTCATCCATTTCAATTATCCAACAAACCAAAAAAAAAATATAAAACTGATTAAACGTTTAAATTTTATACCGTATAATTTGATTTTATCTGTATATAATCATTTAATTTTTTTGTTTGTATCTGAGTTGTTGACTATTACTTGTACCTAACTTATTTATTCTGTGTGCACACTCTTGAGTGGACAAAATTGATTAAACGTTTCCTTTATACTTAATAGAGTAAAGAAGGTTTTATTAAACTTCAGATAAATTTCTCAATATTGTTCAGACAGCACAGCAGCTTCTTTTAACACCTCAAATTCAATGGGGTATACAGCAACCAGCTCCAGCCATCGATCTGCTGTTTCCATGGGGTCAGGTGGGGAGACATTTGTCATTTGACTAAAAACATTATTAATTAGTATATACACAAGAACAAAAATGTTGGGAGGTAGGTGTCAGCGTTCGGGCGAATCGAGTTAAAAGTTGAGTTATTTGAGTTGAGTTAATATATTTTATAAATTGATTTTATAAATTTTTTTTTGATTTGAGTCTGTTATAGCGAGTTTGAGTCAATTCGATTTTTCGAGTTTATGTATAAATTCAATTATACTATTTATAATACTATTGTACTTTTTGAATAATAATAATTGTTATTATTATTAAATACCTTAAATATGCGTATGTTATTTTATTAAATTACGAGACTCGTTAAAAACTTTTTTCTTAATTAAAAAAGGCCAAAACAAAATAAAAATAATGATAAATTAAATACAATAATATAAATATATAAATTAAAAAAATATAAAATAATTAACATAGTTTAAGTAATAAAAAAATATAAATAAAATTATATTAAATAAAATAAAAATAAATATGGAAGGTGATCATATTGTAAAAAAATTAAAATGAAAAAAATATGACTGAAATAAAACTGAAAATAAAATCACAGAGATTAGATGTGTAATTAGACCTGGAAATTTTTATGTTATTCGATTTTTTGAATAACTCGAACTTTAGAAATTTGAGCTCGACTCGAATAACTCAAAATTAAAAAAAATAATTTTTTCGAGTCGAGTTTTATTCACCCCTATTAGGAATTTTAATTAATTTAAAAATATGAATAAAACCGTAACGATTCAGTTTAGTCGATTTAATACACAAATTAATTTAATTGTATTTTTAAAATATAATTCGATTCGAATTCTGATATTTTTAAGTTGAGCTGACCGATTAACTCCATAATTGTTCAGTTCTTTCCGTTCAGATGTGTACTTATAATTATTGTTCGTGTGCTTAGAAGCTGTTTTATAAGTGGTTTTAATAAAAAAAAATAATAATATTTAATGTCTTTAAGATATATTATGTTTTGACACTCTAATATTTTTATTTTAATGCAAATCAGTTTATAATTTTTTATATTTAATATTTTTGTGTTTTTAATTTATGTCATTTAATTTGGTACTTATTTTTATTTATTGTTTGTTTATCTATGATTTCATCTTATATTTATTTTATTATATATATATTTATATATTAATGTTTTAATTTAATTTTTATTTTATTTATATTGCCTTATTATTTTAATATACACTTTATATAAGATATTTTATTTTAATTAATTAAAAATTATAAATATTTTGACGTAAACTCAAATATGGATCAAATTTAGTGGACATGGACTTGAATCGGAATCGGATTTGGATTTTTTTTTTAACAATGTCCATACCCAATTCACTTCTTATCAAGACTGAATAATATTTTGTATTCAAATTTAAATTTTTTAATCAAATTTAGACTGAATTTTTTTCATTGATCAAATTTTATTCGAATCAAATAAAATTTTTATTTTTTAAATCTTTAGTTTTAACGATGTCTGGTCTACCAAAATGACCGATGACGACTCTATCATTTTTCAAAATAAATTACAGTTTTCTTTTAAAATAACCCCAAATTATTTCACTTCCAAAACCTATTCTTTAAAATCACTTTTAAACCCTAATTCTAAATAAAATTCTCATTTTTCTTTAAATTCCTAATTTTTGATACTTTAAAATCTAATTTTAACAAACCCCAAAATTTATTAAATTTTCCCAAATAAAGTAATTTTCAAATTTTATTCTAAATCTCTAATTCTTTAAATCTAGTCCTATTTTTAAAAAAGAAATAAATAAGTATTTTTCAACGACCTCCGAAGGGGAGGGTCGTTACACATCTAATTTTGTACTTATTTATTTATTTTTATTTATTGTTTGTTTATCTATGATTTCATCTTATATTTATTTTATTTTTTATATTTATATGTATACTAATGGTATAACTAGATATATTACACCATATTAAATTTACTTGATAGATATAAATCATAGTAGATATTATTATTATTATTATTATTATTATTATTTAACTTAATTTTTAAGATATTTATATTTTTATTATCACTTTTAATATGAATATATATATAAGTTAATTTTATTTTTACGCTTATTTTAAGTTATATATATATTCTCGTTCATATATAGATTAATGTATTTAATTTTTTATTTTATTTATATTGCCTTATTATAATAAACATTATATAAATATTTTTTAATTAATTAAAAGTTATAAATATTTTGATTCAAACTCAAATATGGATCAAATTTAGTGGACATGAATTTGAATCGGATTTGGATTGGTATTTAACAATACTCATATCCGGTTCACTTATTAAGACTGAACATTTTTTGGATTCAAATTCAAACTTTTTAATAAGATTTAGATTGAATTTTTTTATTGATTAGACTTTATTCGAATCAATTTGGATTAAAATACAATCCCTACCATTGGAAAAATTATATGAACTCTTTTCACCATGTCATTCTTAATTCCAATCAATCAATTCATCATCTCATATATATATTTTTAAAGTGAATCATCACCTCTTTCCTGCATGTAATTAATGAGTAAGTAGTTTATCAAGTAATTACTTAAAAATGAATGGACCTGATTACATAAACCATAAATAACATGATAAAAAGGTAATAAAAAGTATTCGTGATATAATCTCTCTTATCTACATAATATCTCAAAAGACATACTTTCAAGTAACAATCCTTTCTAAAATAAGTTCACGTGTTTATGCTCATTTGAATTAACAATGAAAACTGGGAGAAGACGAGGAGCTGTGGGATGAAAACTAGGCATCGAAGTCTTTCGGCGAGGTTGGGTGCATTGTGACCTTAATGGTGTTACCCAGCTCCCTAGTACCAAGAGAGAAGGGAAGTTTACCGGCGGCGTTCCCTCAAGATCTGTAATAAAGATGGTGAAATGTTGTGTACGTAGAGTCGTTGTCATTTTCCAACTGATGGCTCGGTCACAAAGAGCTTCTTGGAGGAGGTTAAGCGACCGAAGACAACGGATAAGGGGAGTCAATCAGTTTCTCTCAGACATGGTGGATCTTATCGTCTCGGCTCTCCTCTACCCTCGGTCCTTTTTATCCTGATGTAGTGCTGCTGGTTGGGGTTAACTGAAGACTGCATGAAGGTTGTACATGCATATGCAAATCTCAAAGCAAAACGGGTGGAGCTAGAGAGTGTAAACCTGCCTCCGGAGTCCGAATGGAGCTATATCGCGGAAGTGCTTTGGTTGCTTGATCTTTCTCCTTGCCTTGGATGGTTGTGGTGTTAAAATGGGAAGAGAAAGAGAAAAAATCATCTGAATTTTATTGTAAAGTTATGTGTACATTTGATTCATCTATCCTGCTATTTATATACAGCTATAAGAGATAGGGGTGAGCGTTCGATCGAATCGAGTCGAGTTAAAAAATTTCGAGTTATTCGAGTTGACGAGTCTTATTTTTCAACTCAAATTTAATTTAATTTTTTTCAATTCGAGTTGAGTTTATCGAGTTCGAGTCGAATCGATTTTTCGAGTTCATGCATAAATTTAATTATAACTATTTATAATGTTAAAGTACGATTTAATTCTAATTTAAACAAATTTCTTTAATTATATAAGATAACTGAAGCAAAAGAAGCAAGATTAAAGATAGCAACAGAAGAAAAAAGTGCCTTAAAATATATTAATGACTAAATCAAATAAAAACACAAGTTAATTCAGAAAATCCAACATCACATTTCAAATGATACAACCAACGAAAAACAAAAACATAATAATTTAAAAGATAAATTGCAATAAACTTTTTCTCTAGCCGTCAAATTATATTGCTAAATATTTTAGTCTTCTTCTTCGTGCAATACTGACATTTTTGAGGAAGTTTCTTGATTTTTGGGAATTCTTGACAAATCTAACAAAATCAAAAATAAATATATTAGTTAAATTATAAATAACATTATATGACCAATGACATAAAAAATTTAACTTTATTAATTAAAATAAAACATTACCATCTTCCATGTCTTGGAGTTCCGTAACATACCCGTCAAGGTTGATGGAATCTTTAGATTTTCGAAGCCAATCCTGAGTGCATATCAAAGCTTCAACCATAGTTGGAGTTAACGAACTTCGAAAACCATCTAAAATACGTCCACCGGTGTTGAATACACTTTCTGAGGCAACTGTCGAGATAGGAATAAAAAAATATCTCGAGCCATTTGAGCAAGAATAGGGTATCTTGGACTATTAACTTTCCACCACAATAACAAATCAAATGAAGTCGAGTTATTTTCATCTTCTTCCTCATTCAAATATTTATCCAACTCAGATTTATTTTCTGAACCAACTCGTTATTTTTTTAAAAGATACTGTCGAACGGCCAAACTTGTCTTTGATTGATGCAATTCTGTAGAAATTTTGGTCGGAACACTTGATAGATCATGATCTTGAACTCTCCCTGCAATAGAAGAGTATTCATCAAACAAACAATGCAAGTCTCGTTCAATCATCTTCATAACCTCACTAGCAACATTAGGGAAAGTAGATGCACCCCAAAATCCACAAAGCCCATTTTACGTCGTGGGTCTAAGATAACTACCAAATAAACTAGAAAGTTTATGTTTGTGGCATCACTCCAATACTTGATGTACTTTTCCTTCATTTTAGAAGCCATAGAGACTATGTCTAAATCATCACATTTCAACCATTCATCAAGCAGCCAATGTATTTCTATCGATGTTTCCCAAAAGCAATTAGCAGTGACATGTAATGATCCAGACACCTTCAATGTAAGATCATAAAAGGGTTGTAAAATCTTTGTAATTCTTCGAATATTTTCTCAATCATCAAATGTAGGACCCCATCTCTAACTGTTAGGTCAAGAAAGAAGCTATTATCATCACGAGCATATGAATCAAAGGCATGTTCATATTTTACAGCCACATCTAACATCATGTATGTCGAGTTCCACCTAGTAGGTACATCTAATTGCAAACGAGCTTTAATATCTATCATTTCTTCTTTCGCTCGATCGTAAAATTTTTTCTTCCTTAATGGTGATACTCTTATGTACCTCACAGCTGCTCTAACTCGATCAACAGATACAGAAGCATATTTAACTCCTTGCACAATAAGATTAATAATGTGTGTAACACATCTCACATGCATATATTTTCCATTTGTAACACATTTATTTCGATGATTCAATTTTTTTATCAAATACTCAATACCAACACCATTAACAGATGTATTGTCAACTGTAATAGTGAAGACTCTTTCAATTCCCCAATTCCGAATGCACTTTTCAAGGGCTTGGCCAATGCTTTCACCTCTATGAGCAGACATCTGACAAAAATTTATGATTCTCTTTTGTAACTTCCGCTCATCATCTATCTAATGTGTTGTTAGAACCATGTATGATACTTTTTGAAGTGAAGTCCATGTGTCGATTGTCAAATAAATTCTACTTTTCCCTCTTTTAAAAGAATTCTTCAACAATTTTTTCATTGAATTGAATAAATCGAGATGGGAGATAAAACCTTGGACAAGCAATAGAAAAAAAATGATTAAATCCTTCTCCCTCTATAATTCGAAACGGTAGCTCATCAACGACTATCATATGAATCAATGCCTTTTTAATGGCATCTCTGTCAAATTTCCAAGTTGAAAAAACTGTCGTTTCACTTTCAAAGCCAGATCCAACCTTAGCAAATACTAATTCCGATTGCTTGAGATCTGAAGTGTTACCTTTTGGTTTATGCAAGCATATTTTTATATGGTTATTCAAACTGGTTGTAGAACCTCTAGTTTTCATGGTGTAAGTCGTGTCACAATGATTGCACCTTTCCCTTTTCCCTCCATCTTCCGTTAAATATTTGCTGAAATAGTTTCAACATGGTGCTCTTGGTTGTTGTTGCTTTCGAATACTTTTGTTACGCGTTAATGTTGGTCCACTGACTTTAGAGGGAGAAGAACTTTGCGAGCTTTGATTCTCTTGTCCTTGTGATTCACTCATCTATAAAATTAAATGGAATTACAAGTTGTTATATGAATTTGTAAATGTTAAAAAAACATAATGTAAAGAAAAGTGCTACTACCTATTTGCCAACATGGAAACAATGTAACAAGTGTGAAACATTCACCTAAGAACTCATGGAATATTAGAAAAGCAAGAGTAAAAAAAAAAAGAAGATAAAATCCAGTTCAATAACGTGATAAAGAACTAATATTGAAATATTTTTATTATCAACTATATATGTAATCGAGCATCAGAGAAGAGATTAAGTATCTTAGTTGGTTAATTTATATGTTTTCTTTGTTTACTCTGAATGTGCGTTTTATAATTTATCTTGTTGATTGAATTTTGCATAGCATGCTTTTGAATATGAGTCAACAATTATAATTTCAATTAGTCATGAATGTATTTATTTAACTACAATCTCTATTAGTTAATAATATCCTTTTAAGCACATTCATGAATATACATGTTCAACTAAAATCTCTATCGGTTAATAATTATCCTTTTAAGCAATATAAAAAGTAGTGATAAAGATTATTAATATTGTCAATATAACTATGCCCTCGATTCCTAAACCTACCTTATGAGGATTATTCTAAAAAATTTAGCTTAACACTTATAGATCTTTCAAAAAATTACCATAAAACTAAATAAGACAAAAATAATTCTTGCAGATATGACAATATTTTTGTGTGGAATTACAATTACAACGTTTAAGATATACGTAATTTCAAGGAAAAGAATCAAAGAAATAGAGCAATATAATCGACTAAACCTATTTGGATTTTAATTAAATATAAACAATCGATTAATAAAAAATAAGAAACTTAATTAATTACCTTGAAGTCTTGAACTTTGGAGAATCTTCAATGAATTTTGTGATGCCCAAACTTAAGATTAATAAAAAACCTAATTAAAGATTATGAAAAATAAATAAATAAACCTAATCGATGGTTAATTTGAAAAACAAAAAAAAATAAAGATTAATAAAAAATTAAAAAAATCCAATTAATTACCTTGAAGTCTTGAACTTTGAAGAATTTTCAATGAATTTTGTAATGCCCAAACTTAAGATTCAAAGTTGAATGCAGTAAAGATTAAAAATTTAGGTTATATGTCGAGAGAAAATTGGAGTACGCAATGTGTTTGTCCTGAGAAGTGAGAAGGGAAAATTTCAGCCTTTAGCCTTTAAGGTTAAACGCGTATAATTTTATTTTATACATAAAACGACGTAGTTTTATAATTTTGGTTTTTCGATTTTTCTATTTTCTAAATTTCCAACTCGACTCGAACTCAAAAATTTACAAGTTATTCGAGTTGACTCGAATAACTCGAATAAATCGAATAACTCGACTCGAATAACTCAAAATTGAAAAAAAAATCAATTTTTTTGAGTCGAGTCGAGTTTTGCTCACCCCTAATAAGAGACTAACAGACTAACTAATTTACAACAACCTTCTAACAAATCAATCTAACTGACTAACTTTACAAGATTAATTCTTAACATTCCCCTTCAAGTTAGAGGGTGAAATATGTCTTTGACCCCCAACTTGGATACTAAATAATCATGCTATGATGTATCAAGTGTTTTAGTGAAAATATCCACCAATTGCTTGAAAGAAGAAACATAATCAATCTTGGTCAAGTCTTCTTGTAGTTTATCTCTGACAAAATGACAGTTGTCTTTATGTGTTTGGTACGCTCGTGAAAAATTAGATTAGTAGCAATTTGCAAGGCTACTGTGTTGTTACAATAGAGTCTTTTAGGTTGATCTCGAACTACACCAAGCTCAATCAATAACCCATTCAACCAAACTAGCTCTGATGTTGCTACTGCTATGCTCTTTTACTCTGCTTCAGTAAAAGATTTTGTCATTATATTTTGTTTTTTTTACTTCCAAGATATCAAAGAACTTCTCATCTTGACACAAAAACCAGAAATTGATCTTCTAGTCATGGTACATGTATCCCAGTCTGAATCACAATAAGCCACAAGCTCACAACTGTTATTAACACCAAGTAATATATCTTGTCCCAGATTTCTTTTTATATACCTTACTACCCTTAATGCTGCCTCTAAATGAGATTGTTTTGGTTGTTGCACGAACTAATTAAGATTGTAGACAACAAAAATTATATCAGGCCTTGTGTGCGTGAGATATATATGTCTTCCAATCAACCTTTGAAATATCGTACTTCAAAGTTATATAACTAAAATTCTGCTTAAGAGGTGTTGCTGCTGGTTTAGCTCTTCATATCCCTGATTTTTCTATTAACTCAAGAGCATATTTGCATTGATTAATTAAAATATCTTTTTTTGATCTCATTATCTCGAGATCTAAGAAAAATTTTAAAATTTTCAAATCCTTCATTTTGAACTTTTGGTGTAACAGATTTTCCAACGAGTTAATTAGACTCATATCATATCCTGTGATCAGTAGACCATCTGTATATATGAGCATGATTATAAACTTATTATCTTCTCTTTTAGTAAACATGAAATAATATATTTGCTTTGTTTGTAGTCTGCATCTAGAATTGCTTCTGTCAGCTTGAGATTCCATTGCCTAGAAGCTTGTTTTAATCCATAAAGGGGTTTTTGCAGTCTACATACTTGATGCTTCCCCTTGCTGCAAAAACCACTAGGGATATCCATATACACTTCTTCCTCTAAGTCACCTTGCAAAAAATATTGTACAATCTAACTGAAACAAAGGTCAATCAAAATTTGCAGCCAAGGCAAGAACAGTTCGAACAGTGATAAGCTTAACAACTGAGGAAAAAGTATCAACATAATCTACACACTCTTGTTGACTGTAACCTTTGGCAACCAAGCGAGCCTTGAACCTCTCAATAGCACAAGAAGAATTATACTTGATTTTATACACTCACTTGCACCTAATAAGAACCTTTCCTGCTGGTAAAGATACGATTGACCAAGTCTTATTGCTTTTGAGAGCTTGTAATTCCTCTTTCATGGCCTTTACCCAACAAGGATATTGTATGACTTCTTGGAAAGTTTTGGGTTCACAAAAAGAAATAGAATTGAAAAGAAAAGTTTAAGTTGAAACAGGGAGATAATCATAAGAAATAAAATCAGAAATAAGATAAGAAATAGAAGAATAATGAGAATGAGAAACAAAATCATGTAACCATGATGGTGGTTTAGAAACTCTAGTAGACCGACGAGGTGTAGAAGCTACTTGTAGAACTAATGTTTTGATATAATATTTAAAAAATAGTTTTGGACTAATTTGAAAAGACTTTAAAATGGTTCTTATGTCTAAACAACTTTAAAATATATTTAAGAGGTTTTTGAGAGTTTTTAAAGGTGTTTTAAATGACTTAAAGAAACCAAAGAAGCATTTTTAACCTAGGCGTTTCGATACCATTCAAAATGGTTTCGAGACAATCATGTTTTCAAAGGCAAAATTACACAGTATTTTGATACATGTTGGCCACTGTGAGTCTTGGTTTCGATACCTGTTTCGATACACCCCCAACGGTCATAAACGATTTTATGAAAACCCTCAATGGCTAGGAGCAGTATCGAAACTCGTTTCAATACCCTGAGCTAAGAGTTTCAATACACCTTTTAGTTGTTTCGATAACGATTCTTAAATGCAGGTTCAACGGCTATTTCCCAAAGCAACTGTATTGATACCACTTTTATGCATTTCGATACCACTTGTACCAGAAGTAGAAATAAGCCTTGTGTCACACCCCAAATCTTCCCCAAATTAATTTGCTGAATCCCTAATTCTAAACCCTAGAAATTGAGGATTTAAATTTCTGAATTTAGTTACTAATTTGCAATTTATGGAAGATTGAGGGTTCGAGTGTAAGAATTTAAATTTTTTGGACCCTTATCCTATAATTTTACCCTCATTCAATTTCCAGATTTCTTTTCCCTGTTTTCTGCTTCGGTTATGATTGGAGATTGAATTCTCCTTTAATTTCCGATTCAAGACTAGTTTAATCATCTGGACTTACTCATTCTATAACCTTGATCGAGTCTCTTTGCTATCATTCATCTTTCTTCATTTCAAGTATTTCGGTAAGTCTCTGTTCGTCCATTCTTCTTTCCGTTTTAGTTGTTCGTGGTCTCATTGAGGTTGTTGTTGTGTTTTGATAAGTCCGATTTCAGTTACGAAGTGTTTGTGCCGAATAAGTGTGTGTTTCGTGTTGGATCAGAAGTCAAGAGGAGTTCGTTCTTGTTTAAGTCGAGTTTTGTTGAAGGATGTTTATGAATCAAATTATGGTTTGATTTGAATCTGGGTGTTGTTGATTTGGTGTTTTTTAATTCGATTTTGGGTTGTGGTGTTGGATCTGAGTGTGTTTGAATCGAATTGGATTAAAAAGGGGTTTAAATCGAATTGAGAGGGGAGGTTTTGTCTGAAAAAGTCGTGTTTGGGAACCAGAAAAATCTGGAAAACCCAGATTTTCTCAGAAAAATATGGAAAATTTCTAAAATTTCACAGGAAAATCCTGGGAACCTGTCAATGATCCGACCCGACCCGAAAACTCGACTCGTGACCCGTGACCCGTTGACATCATGCTAACATCATCAATTGACATCAGCGTTGACCTGATGACATCATCTGTTGACATCAGCGTTGACCATGCTAACGTCAGCGTTGACTTTTTCTGACCCTGTCTCACTTTATATTTTTCGACGTCCTAAGTCCGATGGCACTGTCTGTTTCTCGAAATTCGAACTGAAGTGTCTTTTTTAGGGCTTTTATGTTCGAATACCTTACTTGGGAGTTATCTTTAGTGGATTCTGAAATCGTTTTTGTGTGCTTCATGTGATGTGGATTCTAACCCCGAGCACCTACCTCCTCCTCCAAGACGTCCTCCTGTTTATCAGTCTCCGGGACACGCATGTTTTACTCCTACACATTCTAGTGGTAGAGCCGAGTCCAATAGACATTGTTTTAGGCGTTGACCTTCTGTTTCAAGTGTGTTCTCTTCTGTTAAAATTCTGTTATTTCGTCTGTGCCATTTCTGCTAAATTACGTTTGACCATGTAACATCCTGACATTACATTTCCGATTCTGATAATTGTCATGCACGCCTCCTGTTAGATTATAAGGCATGCATTCTGATTCTGTAACTGCAATCATTGCATCTAGTTGGATTATATGTGTACGGGGAAGTTAGTGATTTATTCACTTCTGTTCAGTGGCTCCTCCTACGGGTCGAGATACAACTTCTGATTAGTGGCTCTACCTACGGGTCAAGTTTTCACTTCTGTTGGTGTGACGGAGTTAGAGTGATTCTTGGGAACCTAGTCTTCTGATGGTGTTCGGTGTTGGGTGCATTCATGCATACATTATATCATATGCCATGCTCTGTTATCTGATTCTGTTTATCTGTACACTAGAGACACACTAGGCTCCCTGGCTTACACCCTCTCAGTTTCCTATTTCAGATCTGAGTCTTAGGGTCCGTACGGTACTTAGAGGATCCTGATTTAGATTATTATTTATAGTATTTTTTTCAATTTCGAATTCTGGATTATTTTATTATATTTGGATAATATTTTTTGTATAACGAACTTTGAATTTTTATCAATTTTTGTGACATTTAATGTTTGATAAATTACGGGTTAAATTAAAATCATAATAAATGTCATAATTTTCAATGTTTTTACATTATTTATTATTTAATAAATTAACAGAAATTTAAATATTATTTTATAAAACCCTAACTTGCAAATCAAGTTTCAGTAACGTAAACCCTAACTTCTAATCTAAGAAATTAGGCTAAATTTTAAGGGTTACACCTTGAAATCAGCTCCAAATCAATCCCAACGGTCACCAACAGCTAGAAACTCATTTGGGATGATAAAAGGAAGCCTCAAGCATCAAGAGAAAACTAATGCTTACATTGTAACAACAATATGATCAAAGATTTATCTTAGAACTTAATTTTCATCTTTTGGGTAGACAATACTTGTGAGCTTAATGTTTATGTATGCTCAAGTGTCTTAGGATTGGATGAGAGCTTAGTTGCAAACAATTAGCCTTATTAGAAGGATTCAAGTTTGCTTAAGAATTCTCTTTGTGAATGAATTCCCAAAGTTCAGTTGTGAACTTTGGATGCTTGATTCGGGTTGTGAATCAAGGTTGTAAGGTTATCCCTTTGTTCCTCAAAAGGTTGAATTTTTAGTGAATTGTGAAAATCCTTAGTGGGAAGCTAAGGTAGTGGATGTAGGTGCTTGTTTGAAGGCCGAACCACTCTAAAATCTTTGTGTTCAACCTTTATCTTTTTGCTTCCTCAACTAACACCCAAATTAATTGTTCTCCATCACTTGACAAGGTTTAATCAGTTATCAATCGAACACTTCCAAACCCAACACTACTGATAAAAGAGAACTATCTAGAGATGATTGTTCTAATGTATGAGAACTATCGTGAGGTGTAGTGCAGAAGACAAGTCTTGAGAAGGAGATAAATGCTGTGAAACAGAGGAAAAAATAATTTGATCAAAAGGAATTGAAGCCGAAGAAGAAAGGTTAGAATTAATAGGATGAAAAGATATGTTTAAGAATTCTAATTCAAGTATGAGAAAAACTAGAAAAAATGAAAATTCAACAAAAAATTGAAAAGAAAAACATGTTCAAAACATTTTACATCTTTATTTACAAAAAAATTATGTGTTTGAAGATTAAAAAGAAGATAACCTTTTTGAGTAGTAGCATAGTCCATGAAAACTGAAGGAATGACTTTAAGGCTATATTTATTTGTGGAATATGGTGTAGTGGCATAACATAGACAACCAAAAACTCTAAAAGTTAACAAATCTAATTTTTATTATAGAGACACTCAAAAGGTGATTTCCACTATAAGACAACAGAAGGTAAACGATTAATAAGAAAGTAAGCAATTGGTATACACTCACTCCAAAATTTAAGAGGCACATTAGATTGAAATCTTAAAGCACGGGCTACCTCTAACACACACCTATGTTTTCGCTCAGCAGCACCATTTTGTTGAGGTGTATAGACACAATTACTCTGATGTATAATTCCAAAAGAAGTAAACAATGAGTTTCAATAAGAATTGATGGAGGTTATGGAGTCCTATTAATTCCACCTTTTTCAAATTGTAATATTTAAGATATCGATCCCATAGGGACTGTGTCGACTTTACTATTTCTTATGACTGCACTATGAAAACTAAAGACACAAATAAATTGGGTTTGAATTATAACTAATAAAACTAATTAAAACAATAAAGATAAGTGATCAAGAAATCAAAGATGGAAAAGTGGGGCAGCTTAGAGTGCTTTGTAGTGTGGAATCAGAATGTAATTGTCTCGTTCTTATAATGCAATAGGTTTGAACTTACCACCTCGGCGGGTCGCACTAAGGATCACTGCAGCTGCCTAGGCGGGGTTATGCATTATCGACAATTCAACAACTCAAAGTTCGACAGAGCATCCTTTTATGTCTTCTTCCTTATCCCTAAGCAAAGAGAATTATTGAAACCCACGTCTTGATGATACCTACCGGCGTGAATCAAAGGCGGACAACAACCAAACACATGCGTCTTGTTAGTCGCTCAAATCCTTGACGGATTAGTCAATGCCCATGAGCAACGACCGTATTCTCTTGTTTCGTGAATCTACATCTCCCGATGCTAGGCAAATGAGTTTTTCTCACATACTTATCTTTCAAACTCATATGCGAGAAGAGTAAATAACAAGAGAGAATAAACTATGAATTCTGAAATTGTATTAATAAGAACTAAACAAATTACAAACTTTCTTGCACAACTAATCCACAAACTAACCTAAACTCTAAGGAACGATGGAGGAGCTTAGGGTTTTTTTATGAACACTTGATTTCGAGATACTCTCCTCTCTACATAGGCTATAGTTTATATAGGCTTGACCTAGGGTAATCCTTTCCAAAGTAGGAATAAAACTTGGAGTAAAACACAAGTTAAGTACATAAATAAAAGATCTTTATTTTATTTCCTAGTTTATTCCTATAAGGACTCTTTTCCCTCGTGGCCTTTGACCTTAGCTTTTTGTATGTTTCCCAACTTTAATTTCAGTGCCACATGTCTTAAAACGTCCACCTTAATTTTCTCTTCTGATCGCCTATCATATCGACGTTTGTTCTTCAAATGCTGCCACGGTATCGGTTGTCGCAGCCTCTATCATGGTGGATGCTTATCTGCATTCTGACTTTGGTTTCCAGCATCCGTCCTTTTGTTTGGCAACTCTTGTGATGTAGTTTCCTGTCTAAGAAAGAAAACCATCAAATAAGCAGATTTATCCGTCCTTTTATGCCAAATATAGGTAAATTCATGAAATTCGTATTGAGGTGTTGGAAAATTGAAAATAAGCAGATTTATCCAATATTGTCGTTAAATCTGTCCATTTTTAGCAATAATCAAGTGCAAAATAATATAAAAATGAAGACTTTTGAGTACTCACCACCCCCCAAACTCGAACTATTGCTTGTCTCCGGAACTGGACTATGAGTCTTGGTGAGTGTGTGTAGCTGTATCGAAGATGATTTTCTAAGTTCTAATCCTTTTTCTAGCTCAAGACTTTCGACTTAAATTTTTCTAATTTTTTTCTTTCCTTTTCCCTAATTTATATATAAATATATATTGCTATATACTTGTATTGCTTGAGCCAGTTTCGGGTACCTCAAGTGTTTAACTACTCCTACTAGAGCCAGTTCGGGCACCTCTTGTATGTAGGAAAAAGGTTAATTCCTAGAGCCAGTGATGGGCACCTCTATGGACTTTTACTAGAGCTGGTGATAGGCACCTCTAGTTGAAATCTAAAACTAAGTCCTTATTTCTTTTCAAAGAAAACAACTTTTAAAATCAACTAAGACTAGCAATGTTTATGTATTTTTAGGCTCATAGTCTAATCCTAAGTACTAATCCTCAGAGACCTTTCTGATCTCAAGTCTGGTGAATGGTACATACTGTTGCAGCGGCTGAAGAATATATTGTTGCCGAGACAGTTTCAATAAAATTCAACAGACTTAAAAAAATTGCATGAAATTATAATTGCTGTAAAGAAAGAAATTACGGCAGTAACTAGATAATCCAAATATTTTCATACATAGCAGATTTTTTTTCACCTTATAATAGGACCAATACTCCCCAAAACATGAAGGATGCATTGTCCTCAATGCATGTATATGAACACAAGGAAACGATAAAAGACAAGATAAAAATTAGGAGGCAAGGACAAGATAAACCAATATTTATATGTTGCGTCTGGTCTTTTCTGTATCCTGAGGGTCATCATTTTTTGTGGAGTTTATTGAGAAAGAAACTAAAAACTGTATTTGGAAAACAATAATGAAGAAGTATGAAATAAAACAGGGGAAATGAAGTCTTATAGCAGCAAACCCGCTTTCACTTGCTTTTGGGCGGCCAGCCGCCTTGGCCGTTTCTTAGGTGGGATAGTAAGCTTGATTTCATGACTATTTTATATGCTTCATGGCTTCTCCTTCTTTATTGAAACCTAAATAACTATAAAAAATATTAATAAAAACTGTGAAAATATTAAAATTAATCTAAAAACTTAATTGCAAGAATTTTAAAAATCTAATTCCTAAACTGAAAACTAAAAATTAATTCCTAAAACATAAAAGTAAATAGGGACAGAGAGATAGAAATTTAGGTTACTGTAGGAGTGTAATATGTTACGTCTCTAGTAGTAACCATCTTCCCCTTTTTGGATGGAGGAGAAGCTGATGTCCCGGTTGATGTCTCCTCGTCATATGGTTTCTTTCTGATGTATTGTTGCTCAAGGGGAGTGCTACCTCGACAGAGGTTGCCTTGGTTGGGTTTGTTCAGGCAGTTTGTTTCTGTGTTGAAGTTAAACTCAGTTTTAACTTCAATTATTTGGCATTCATTTGATTCATCCTAATTCTTGGGGTGGGCGGTCTAAGATAGTGCCATTGGCGGAAGCATCATGCACCATCCTCATAGGGGTGTTAACTACATTGTAGAAGATAGATACTTAGGTCCACTCAGGCAGACCATGCATGAGGCATTTTTTGTATAGTTCTCTGTATCGTTCCCAGGCCTCGTACATTGATTCGTCTTCGTCTTGCCTAAAGGATGTTATGTAGTTTCTGAGTTTATCAGTCATATTGGTGTAACTGAATCTGACAAGGAAGCTTCGATATATTTTAGTCCATGAGTTCAACGATCCCGGCTGAAGGTTATTTAACCAAGATTTTACCCTATCCCTCAGTGAATAAGGGAACAATTTTAGCTTAAGGATGTCGGTTGAGACTCCCAGCAGTTTAAACGAATTACAAATTTCCAAAAAGGACTTAAAATGGTGTCGAGCATCTTCATTAGCCGAACCCTAAACTGGACTAGGGTGTTGATCATGTTGAACATGACCGGTTTTAGTTCGAAGTGCTTTGTCTCTATATTAGACATCACAACAGCAGAAGTTAATCCATCTAAATCTTCCTTCAAATAATCTCGAACAGTTCGAGCGCGTTCCTATCTTGGAATATTTACTGGATCAACAATAGCGAAAGCACCGCGGTTTTCTGTCGCGACAACGTTCATACCGGTGTTGTTTTGTTGGTCAGGTTCTACATTCATTCTTTGGCGTGACCTTCGTCTCAGATCTTGTGTTGTTTTTCGATTTCTGGATCGTAAGGGTATTGATCAATTATAGGGTTGGACCTGGTCATACACAAAACAACCCTTGGAAGTTAAATTAAAACTAAATAAAATAAACTAAAATAATTAAAAATATACAGAAATAATTGGTAGTAAAATTGAGCGTTAGTCCCCGGTAACGACACCAAATCTGATGGAGGCTATGGAGTTCTATTAATTCCACCTTTTTTGGATTGTAATATTTAAGATATCGATCTCACAGGGACTGTATCGACTTCACTACTTCTTATGACTGCACTATGAAAATTAAAGACACAAATAAATTGGGTTTGAATTATAACTAATAATACTAATTAAAGCAATAAAGATAAGTGATCAAGAAATCAAGGATGGAAAAGTGGGCAGGTTAGAGTGCCTCGTAGTGTGGAATCAGAATGTAATTATCTCGTACTTATAATGCAATAGGGTTGAACTGCCACCTCGACGGGTCGCACTAAGAGTTACCGCAATTGCCTAGGTGGGGTTATGCCTTGTCGATAATTCAACAACTCATAGTTCGACAGAGCGTCCTTGTATGTCTTCTTCCTTATCCTTAAGCGAAGGGAACTATTGAAACCCATGTCTTGATGATACCTCCCAGCGTGAATCAAGGGAGGGCAACAACCAAACACATACGTCTTGTTAGTCGTTGAAATCCTTGATGGATTAGTCAATGCCCATGAGCAAAGACCGTATTCTCTCGTTTCGTAAACTTACATCTCCCGATGCTAGGCAAATGAGTTTTTCTCACATACTTATCTTTCAAACTCACATACGAAAAGAGTAAATACCAAGAGAGAATAAACTATGAATTCTAAAATTGCATTAACAAGAACTAAACAAATTACAAACTTTCTTCCACAACTAATCCACAAACTAACCTAAACCCTAGGGAACGATGTAGGAGTTTAGGGTTTTTGTATAAACACTTGATTTCGAGATACTCTCCTCTCTACATAGGCTATGGTTTATATAGGCTTGGCCTAGGGTAAACCTTTGCAAAGTAGGAATACAACTTGGAGTAAAATACAAGTTAAGTACATAAATAAAAGATGTTCATTTTATTTCCTAGTTTATTCCTATAAGCACTCTTTTCCCGCGTGGTCTTTGACCTTGACTTTTCGTATGTTTCCCAGCTCTGATTTTTCTACCACATGTCTTAAAACGTCCACCTTAATTTTCTCTTGAGGTCGCCTATCATATCGACGTTTGTTCTTTAGGTGCTTCCGCGACATCAGTTACTACGGTCTTTGCCGTGGCGGATGCTTATCTGTATTCCGGCTTTGGTTTCCAGCATCTTTCCCTGTTTTTGGCAACTTTGGTGATGTAGTTTCCTGTCTAGGAAAGAAAACCATCAAATGCATCTATTTTATGTCAAATATAAGTAAATTCATGAAATCCGTATTGAGATGCTAGAAAATGGAAAATAAGTAAATTTATCCAATATTATCGTTAAATCTATCCATTATTAACAATAATCGAGTGAGAAAATGATATAAAAATTAAGACTTTTGAGTACTCATCAAGAATTAAAAAAAATTGTCTCATTGTCATTACAAATTATTTTAGGAGTAGTTAAGAGTTGAGTTTTAACAAGAACTAAGAATTATTTAAGGAATATCATAGCATTAGGCTTAAGTTTTAACAAATACACCCATGTCGTACGTGAATAGTCATTTACTATAGTAAGAAGATACCTATAGTGACTATGAGTAGACACTCGGTACGCTCCCCAAAGATCTATATGAATAAGCTTAAAAGGAACTAGAGTCTTAGAGTTACTAGCAAAAAAGGGTAATCGAGTTTGTTTAACTAATGAAAAAATAGAGCAACTATGTACACAAGTATAATAAATGGAAACTAAATCATCAAAAAATATTTTATTCATAGTCGAAGCTGAACCATGACCTAAATTAACATGTCATAGATCTAATTTACTAAAAGGAAAACTAGTAACTTGTGATGATAAAGAACTAAAATGATATTTTTGAAGAAAAAGACAAACCAGTAGTTCCCTTAGCAGACTCGAAGAAATATAGTCCTTTAGACTCCTTACCAATCCTCATGATCTTGTCAGTGGAGTGAGCCTGCAAGACGCACAAGTCAGAAAAATAGAAACAATACAATGATAATCTTTGGCTAACCAAGACACTGAAAGTAGACTATATGAGAAATTTATAACATATAAAACCTTGGTAAGAAGAGATTTGGCATTAAGGAATAAGAACCAGTATAGCCAATTATTTCAATTTTACCATTAAGAAGATGTACAAAATATGGTTTAGTACACAAAATAGGAGAGGACAAACTCTGAAACTCAAATATGATGTGATCAATAGCACCTATATCCAAAATCCAATAAAGGTGAGAATGAGCAGCATGTACTTTACTATCAACAATACCTACGAGATTCACAGAGGAATCTGTAGGAGACTTGTTCAGCAACGAAAGAATTTGGTTATACTACTCCACTATAAACAAGGAATAGTTGTAACCGCAGGAGCATTATCATCTAAATATTTTTTTTTCAAGGACATTCGAATCAACAGACATCATTATCATTGGATAATTTTTCTTTTTGTTAAACTTAAAATCTAGAGGAAAACCAATCAAGCTATAACAAAAATCACGTCGAAGGCCTTTTATTTTGCAATAATCGCACACACTAGAAAATCTTTTTCGATCAGATCCTTTTGAAGAATTAGAATAAAACACGGAAACATCATTGACGAGTCCACCAAAAAGTTGAGAACGTTGCGATTCCTCTTACACCAACATTGAATAAGCTTGGTTAACAGATGAAAGAGGTTTCGTTAGTAAAATTTGACTACGGATTGTTGCATCGGTCTCGTTTAACACCATGAGAAATTGAAAAAGCCTCTGTTGCACAACATGAACAGAATTTTGGTGTGCAACTTCACACTCGCAAGATGAAAAAGGCACCAATACATCATATTCATCCCATAATAACTTGAGTCGAGTAAAATAGACAGAAATTGAAGCATCACCTTGAGTCATCATTGCAATAGATCGATGAAGAAAATAAACCCTCGACCTGTCAACTTTATCAAACCGCTGCTTCAAATCCTTCCAAACAGTTGTTGCACTTGATGTAAACACAATCTCGACTGATAAATCGCGGCTCACGAAGTTAAGAATCCTTGAAAGAACAATCGCGTTGCATCGATCCCATTGAGAGTGCAACAAAATTTGATAATTCTTTCTGCGACAATTACCTTCGATGAAGCATAGTTTGTTCTTCGCCAGTAACGCGAGTCACATAGAACAACTCTAGATGCTGTAATTTTCTGCTCGTTTTTCTAGTTAGGCATTATTGCCTTCGCCTGTTGTTGTTTGGCTTTTGTTTGTCTAGGTGGTTGCCACTTTGCCTTAGTCTCTCTTTTTTCCTGGAGTTGTGTTGTTACTCGTAAGCCTTGTGTTATGGTCGTCCCCTTTCCTCGGCCATAACCGAGCAAGCTGCGTCTAAGACAACCGGGTGTGTGGCCTCAAAACTTGTTGATGAATAAGTTCTCCCTTCTTGAGTGTCTTCATGTTTTAGGAACAGAGTTCTTGTTTTAGTGTTTTCCCTTGTTTTTAAAAGATTTCCTTAGGTTATGGAAAAGTATCCCCCGTTCGAGCAAATGAACGTGTACTCGGGGCATTTCCATAATGTTTTATTCGCATATATGTAGGGGGTGGACAGTTGAGTGGACTGCTCCACGGGTCTAGGCATAGGTGAATTCCTACACATCATCAGGGCGGCCTCTACCGCTAGACGATGATGTGTATTTTTCTTTCTTGTAATCCCAACACTTTATTTAATAAGACCATTTTTATTTTTCCTACGAAGAAAGTCGAGGTCTACTTGGTGCATCCGTTATGCCCCACGATTTCGGCTGTGGCTTAAAGACTAGTGTTGTGGATGAGAATAGACTTATGTGGCCTTGATGCTGACGCTTGCGTGATGGATCCTTAGTGAAGGACGTGTGGTGAAGGCTGATTTTTCTAGGATGTGTTCCTTTCCAAGTGCCGCACGGCTTAGTCGCCTAGGTGTGTGAGGGCTAAGACCCGCCACCTAAGGGTTTGAGGACTAGGTCCGTGACAATTGGTATCAGAGCTAGATTGCGAATTTGTTGGTCGAGATAATGCGCATTGAGTTTTGCCTTACGCCGAGCGCTCTTGTGCATGAAGTAGGCAGGGTCGATCGAATCTAGACCAAGCGCTCATTCCAATGATGTAGGCAGGATGGTGTCGAGTCACACCAAGCGCTCCATCAAAAGAGTAGACAGGGTCGGGTAGTGTTACGCAGGGTAATGTTGCGCCGAGCGCTCCCACAAGTCGGAGTAGGCAGGGTAACGCAATGCGATGATAAGCCACATAAATAAGCTCATTTAAGAATGTGTTGTTTTTGTTGGCTAAATTGTTTCAAAAATGGGATATTAGCATAGTGTTGCTTGTTGTGTAAATATAGTGAGAATTTGTGCACACGATGGTACCAATCGTTAAACCACTAATGTGATCAATGCGTACGGTGATGCTTGATCTTTGTTGGCGCAATGTTGTACGCAACATTTATGGCTTGAAGGTGCCTTGTGAAAGCAGCACGATGGTTGCTTTAGCGTAGGGATGCTTGTGATAAAATGCATACGGTGATGCATAATTTTATATGGCTTAAAGATGCCTTGTGAAAGCAGCACGATGGTTGCTTTAGCGTAGGGACGCTTGTGATAAAATGCATGATAATGCATAATTTTATATGACTTAAAGGTTCCTGTTGTGAAAGCAATACGTTGGTTGCTTTAGCGTGAGAACGCTTGTGTTGAAATGCACGATGGTCCATAATATTTACACAAATTAAAAGATACCTTTTATGGAATCAATGTGGCATCTGTTTTAGTGCGGTGGCACTTGTGATAAAAGTACACGATGGTACTTATTTTGTTAATTAAAGTGGGATCAGTGCATAGAGATGCCTGTCATTAACCACGATAAATATCGTTGTACTCATTTGGAAATTAGAATGGGATAGTGCTTATGGGGGCCTATTGTTAACCATGATAATTGTCCTTGCGTGGTGGCGCATATGAGTGAAAGCACAGATGGTGCTAATTTTAGCGTAGTGACGCTTGAGATATGTTACTTGATTGTGTTTGTTTTGGCACGTTGGTGTCTGTGATGTGTTGTATATTGATGCTTGTTTCTGGCATGTTGAGTGCTTGTTTGTTGTTGGCTTTGGCATATTGGTGTCTTGCTGTTGAAAACAATGACGATTAAATTGCGTTCTTATTTTGATGCTTATTTTTGTAATCTCAGGATACAAATTAAGCTTGCATAAGATTTAGAGATGGCTAAACAACGACAACAAGGTTTGACCGATGCTGCCAGGTTGGAGGCGCTTGAAGTTGCTGTTGCTGAATTGAAAGCTGAAATGGTCTCGTTACCCCGTGTTCGTACGATTGAGCAGACTTAAAAAGAACTTGTTGAGTCCTTAAAGGCGATTCGTGATGAAGGCAAGAAAGCGATAGATGTTTGGAAGATTGAACTAGAAGAACTTAAGTGCCATGTTAATCTGGTACAAGTTGCGATGGGAAATTCAACTTCCAGTAGCAAGAACATGAGGGAGAGAGTCCCAGAACCCCAACGATTTGAGGGAAATCGAGACGCGAAGGAACTGGAGAATTTTCTGTTTGATATGGAACAATATTTTCGGGCTATGAATACCTCTGCTGAAGAGGACAAGGTCGCTATGGCCTCCATGTATTTGATAGGAGACGCAAAACTGTGGTGGCGGTCAAAGTTCGTAGATGGTGTGTGTTTAGTTAAAACCTGGAATGAGCTGAAGAAAGAATTGATGGATTCGTTCTTTCCTGAGAATGTCGAATATGTCGCTTGAAAGAAGCTGAGGGAGTTGTACCAAACTTCATCGGTGCGTGACTTCGTGAGGGATTTCGCAGCTTTGATGTTGGACATCAGGGACATGTCCGAGAATGACAAGATGTTCTACTTTCTAGAAGGCTTACAACAGTGGGCAAAGACTGAGATTCAAAGGCAGAGGCCGAAAACAATAGTTGAGGCGATGGCTGCAGTAGAACGTCTTAGTGATTATGCTGACACTTTATCTAAGCGTAAGACTCCGTATGAAGGTAGCAATGACGGCTATCGTAGAAATGGACATAGTGGTGGAAATGGGAAGAACAAAGGTAGTGCTAACGATGTTCAACAAAAATGGGCTCGAACAGATAAGTCCCAGAGTGGGGTGGGTACGTGGCGTCGACAGGACAATAACGGGTCGCGAGAGGGTGCAAGACTCAATACAGGGAGTGACAACGGTGCTGCCAAACAGACTATTAGTTGCTTCCTTTGTAAGGGTCCGCATCGAGTGGTTGTTTGCCCACACAAAGGGGCCCTTAGTGCGGTGAGGATCGTGAGCCAAGATGGAGCTGAACGCCAACCAAACGAGGGTGCAAAGACTCGCTGAGTCGACGAGGACGTCGACAGATCGGGTGGGGGAGAATGTTATGGTCGTCCCCTTTCCTCGGCTATAACCGAACAAGCTGCGTTCGAGACAACCGGGTGTGTGG
The DNA here is from genome assembly GCA_035048815.1 of Abelmoschus esculentus. Lineage (NCBI taxonomy): Eukaryota > Viridiplantae > Streptophyta > Magnoliopsida > Malvales > Malvaceae > Abelmoschus > Abelmoschus esculentus. The sequence goes on from JAUCBN010000038.1 coordinate 4,985,437, forward strand.
CCTCAAAGCTTGTTGATGAATAAGTGCTCCCTTCTTGAGCGTCTTCATGTTTTAGGAACAGAGTTCTTGTTTTAGTGTTTTCCCTTATTTTTAAGAGTTTTCCTTAGGCTATGGAAAAGTATCCCCCGTTCGAGCAAATGAACGTGTACTCGGGGCATTTCCATAATATTTTATTCGCATATATGTAGGGGGTGGACAGTTGAGTGGACTGCTCCACGGGTCTAGGCATAGGTGAATTCCTACACATCACCGGGGCGGCCCCTACCGCTAGACGATGATGTGTATTTTTCTTTCTTGTAATCCCAACGCTTTATTTAATAAGACCGCTTTTATTTTTCCTACAAAGAAAGTCGAGGTCTACTTGGTGCATCCGTTATGCCCCACGATTTCGGTTGTGGCTTAAAGACTAGTGTTGTGGATGAGAATAGACTTATGTGACCTTGATGCTGACGCTTACGTGATGGATCCTTAGTGAAGGACGTGTGGTGAAGGCTGACTTGTCTAGGATGTGTTCCTTTTCAAGTGCCGCACGACTTAGTCACCTAGGTGTGTGAGGGCTAAGACCCGCCACCTAAGGGTTCGAGGGCTAGGTCCGTGACACCTTGCATGGCCATTTTAAAGGATTAAAAATCTAGTCTTTAATTATGGTTTCTTTCATGTTTTTTATTAAAAAATATAAAATTAAATGTTAAATATTAATCTTAGTTTTTCACATCCTAAATTATATATCCTAAAAATATATCTTACCCTTAATTTTCTAAACCCTAATAACAATCATTAATCTTAAACTCTAAAATCATTATTTTAAAATAGGATATCAATGAGACACAGTAAAGAAACAAGCGAATTGCACCCATTTAAAAAAAAAAGTTTTCCTTTGTTTCTTAAATTTGCAAAAACGATAAAAGTAGAAATCATCTGTCTTTTTATGGTTCATCCTTTAATGTCTCCTTTGAAAATTTTCAGAAAAATTGAATTTTCAACCTTAAACCTTATTTCTGTAACCTAAAACCCTAAACTCTAACCCTAAAAATATATCATACCCTTAATTCCCTAAACACTAATCACAAAACCTAACATTGAACCCTAAACCCTCTAATTTGAAAATTTTCAGAAAAATTGAATTTTCAACCTTAGACCTTATTTTTGTAACCTAAAACCCTAAACTCTAACCCTAAAAATACATCATACCCTTAATTCCCTAAACACTAATCACAAAACCTAACATTGAACCCTAAACCCTCTAATTTGAAACAGAAGCATGGAAGGAGGCATGAGAAAGAGGTAGATGATTTCTACTAGAATGAGAAAAGTACAAATCTTCTGCCTTTTAATCATGTCTCTTTCTATGCCTCACCTTAAAAATCTTTTAAAATTAAATTTTAAACTCTAATCTTAATTTTCACAACCTAAACCATATACCTTAAAAATACACTTTACCCTTAATTCTCTAAACTCTAATCACAATCTTTAACCTTAAATCTTAAACTCTAAACTTATTAATTTAAATTAAGATATCAAAAGAATATAATAAAAAGAATGACGATTTAGGCCGAATGAAAACTATAATTTTATTAATGAAATATGCAACCCAAATCCGATAACCCGCTTGAAATCTAGGAGCACTTTGATACAAATATAAGACCCGAAAAGACGAATGTGGGTATAATAATATTGGGCTCGTTTTCCTATTTTGGCTGGGCCTTGAACATAACTTGTTAGCTACATCTCAACTGGCTTGTTTTAATTTAGGAGGATTATTAACTATTGGTCTGATTTTGTTTTAACCACTGAATTATAAATTATATCAATTTGGTCATTAAATTTTTAAAATAGTTTTAATCTGAATTTTTTTTGATAAAATAAAGATAATTTTTTTTTTATACCGAGATTTAAACCCATACAAAATATGATAAGATGAACATCTTTGACCATTAGACTAATAAGTGAATCTCAATTTTAATCTAAATATTAATCGTTAACTTTTAACGAATATAATAATTAAACAAGTAGACAAATGTATACAATTACACATTTAATTTTTTTTACACATTTGTCATTTACAATAATACCCTTTACAATGTTATAAAATTAAAAACTATATATAGAATGAGTGTCACACATTTGTTTTTACACTTACTTAGGGGTTGTAACGATTTTGGTCGGCTTGCGAGCTACTCGGGCTTGGCTCGGTCATAGCTTGGCTTGAGTGAGCTCGACTCGGGCTCGGGTTCAGCTTGGGATTTAAACGAGCCGAGTCGAGCTTACCCAAGCTCAACTCGAAAAACTCGTGAACAGGTTCGGAATAATTATATATAAACATATATTTATATATTTATATACATTAAAAATAATTTGTTTAGCAAAGAAAAATAATAAAATAATTGAGAGTAAGTCCACTATAAATAAATTAAATAAAATAAATTAAATATTATCAACTAAAACAAATTTACAAAACTACAAATAATAAATAAAAAATAAACTATAAATAAATAAATAAATTATAAAAATAATATAGGAAATTGTCCATTTCGAACCAAACCGAACCGAGCCTGACGAGCTTTGAATCCCACCGAGCCCAATAATATTATTTTCAAGCCGAGCTCAAACCTGAAATTCCGAACTCGGCGAGCCTTTAGCCGAGCCGAGCCGAGCCGAGCCTGACGAGCTTTGAACCCCACCGAACCCAATAATATTATTTTCAAACCAAGCTCAAACTTGAAATTTCGAACTCGGCGAGCCTTTAGCCGAACAATTATGAAACAAAAAGGTATATTTTCATTTAGGTCCTCATGCTTATGGTTCTTTATAATTTAGTTCAGTTGCGCATCGAAGGTGACAGTGGAATAGTTGTATAATTTTCATCCTCAGGAAACTACTGAAAAAACAATGGAATGTTTGTGCTCAACAAGCATATAGGGAGGTAAATGCAGCTGTTGGTTTTGATTTTTCCATTTCTTTGTTAATCAGTTCCATATATTTAACAACTTTAAACGTGGATAAATATATGGAATTGAAACCTGGTGACAGACTAAAATAACTTCGTTTTGTACGAACAGTTGTTATCACGGAAAATGATTTGGGCAGTGGCCATCAATCTTTTTAGCGGTGCCATTGAAACATTAAAATTGAGTTTGTAAGTTAGAGTCGAATTCGGAAGTCTATTACGCGTGAGAAAGATACAAACCAGAATCGGATTTGGGAGTCTATTACACGTGAGAAAGAGAAAGCACCCTACAACGCCCAAAACTTGATACCTGTCAGCTATAAAATATTTTATACGAAATAAAATATAAATTCAATATTAAAATTAATGTTGTGATACCATTAATTTTAAAATATAATATGCAAAATAAAAATGTTTGATAACGATGTATCAGGGTGGAAATAAAATAATAATAACAAAGATATAATAGTAATAATAATAAAAATAATTATACAGGGGTCAATCTGAAGAAAAAAAGTTATATGGTCAAAATAGTGAAAATAAGGACTGAAATCGAATAAAGTAAAATTATATGACCAATATAATGAAAACTAGTGATCAATATTGAAGAGGATGCAAACTGAAAGTTCAAACACGAGTGTACTGAAAGTGAAAGGACTACGAAAGCAATTATCCCAATTTTTCAGGTAAGGATGCGGGTCAAGTCTGGGTGCAAGTTGATCCTCCGGATCTAGGTGCAAAACGATATCGTTTGGCCATGAATATCGGCACCAAAACTGTTCCATTTTGGTTTTGGTATAAAAGCCCTCGTCATTTTTTTTGCTTTATTTGTTTCTTCTTTGTCAAACCAGTAAACAAAGCTTGTAATAAAGCTCTCAAACCCTCTGGAAGCTTTGGTGCCAGATGACCATAGCCATGGCGGTTTACGACTATCGACCGTCGTGTTAGCTGCCGAAAACTAAAAAGGATGCACCTTTTCGGCGTGTTTCAGCGTGCTGAATCCGAATGTGAGCTCGATTTCGCAAAAGTAGTTACGGATTGGAGTAAATCTAAAGAGACAAATATCTGATTCTCTTAGTATTTTTTATCTTTTTATCTCCGATTTTATTCCAGTCTCCCCTTCTCTCTCTCTCTTTTTTTTTTTTTTTTGTTTCGATTGCTATGGACGTTGCTTTTGCTTTGAATATGGGTTTTCGTTTATATTTATCTTGCTCGGAATATTTTTATTTCCCTTCTATAACCGGTATTACATCGATTGTATTAAGGTATTTATACTCTGAATTACAACATATAATATTACAATTTTTCTTAATTTATTCTTGCTCGGTTTTGCAAGTTAAAATGACTATGACGGTAGTTAATCCAGGAAGTAGTGGACGGTGTTCATTTGGAGATCCAACCAACGAGCGCGTGAAAACCACGCGGGGAGACCAACTGTCGTGCGTGGCGACCACGCGTAGTGAACAGAGGCGGCGACAGTTAGGTTATCAGTTGGTTAGGGTTTAATTTTGTTATTAGAATTAAGCTAGGTTTCTGGATCTGAATTTATTATCTAAATTTGACTTCTGTTGTTTGTTTTAATGATTAACTTTTTTATAATACAATCAATATATATCGAGGATTAATTGTTAACATAATGAGATTGGTATTATAAAAAATAAGAAAATGAAAAACAATAAAATCTTGAGGACTAATTTTGAAACATAAAATTTTAAAAATTAAGGGTGAAATTTATACCATTAAACCATTAAAGATTAATTTTATTATTGTTTGAATCGAGAAACTTAACAAAAATACTTAAGTTAATCCTAACAAAATTTTTTTAATGAATTAAAAAAAATAGATAAATACATCGTTAAAAAGTCTTTCTAACTCTAAATAAATAAAAAAAAATACATTTAAAAACCAAATAACTAATTTATACTATTACTGATATCCTTATTATTTGTGTTACTAACTGAACTATAATTCAAACAAATCATCCCTATAGTTGGGTGGTACATGGCACAGTTTATCCTAATTGTCAGTCGTTAGATAAACAAAACCAGATAAGCCAAGAGAAAAATAGTCAAAAACTAGGTTAGTAATTATTTATTTTTTTCTCATATCTCTTTTTATGTCTCATTTTAAATTAAAGGGTTTAGGGTTTAGGATTTAAGGTTAAGGGTTGTAGTTAGGTTTTACAGAATTAGAAATAAAGTGTAAGGTTTAGAGTTTAAGATATAAAGAATAAGGGTTATGGTTAAAAAATAAAATTTTAAAAAAAAATATAGAAAGATACATAATATAGAGACAGATGATTTTTTTCATTAGCTTCTTGCCCAATTTTTATTTTTTCCCATGGAAATTTATTTCTATACAAATAGTAGTAGAAAATATAGCACAAGAGAATAGAAAAGAAGATACAAAATTTTCCAGCAGATATGACACGAGAAATTTACAGACAAGGAAAATGAACCAGAAATTCTTCTTCCCTTTTTTAATCAGCAGCTGAGTGCTTCATATTTCACTTGAAGTGGACGATTAAACCCGACTTGTGACAATAGATTCCCCACTGCAGCAAGATCCCTGCAAAATACACCTTGGAACACGTTTGTAGTTGAACATTTTGAAGAATCCTGACCAGTTTCACGTTCCGATTTAGAGTTTCCATAATGGGGTTGCTGCACCTGAATTGCTGCCTGTGCCGCTTGTAAAGCAGACGCAGATTTCATCCTTTGCTTCTCGGCTGCTGCTTCGTCCATGATAGTAGACATAACACTGGCGTAACCCTTTTGAACCAATCTGTAAAGGAGCAAAGCAGACATCTTGGCTCGGTCTTTAACCGAGTCGAGATCATGGTCATCGGGGAACTCACAGCGGACGATAAAGTTGGTAGCTTTATCCGGTTTGTGTCGTAAACAGAGTAGCAAATGAGCCCTCTCTAGTTCAGACCTTGAGCAGCCACGCCTTAAACCAACCAATGTATGATAATCAACGTTTCCTGTCTCCCCTGAAGCAACCCTTTGTTTTAATTGTTGAATTCTAGTTGTTAAGGCACATAGTTTCCCGGGAATCTCCATGTATTTTACATTGTGACGCTTCCAGGCCGGGCCTGGAAGCTTTCGATCCCGGAGGATCGAATTGTAAAGTAGTTTTAAGTGTTCGAGGTCGTGTAAACAGTCCGGTAAACAGCGGATGGTCTCTAGAAGGGAGGCTCTGGTGTCGAGCGCTTCGATGCTAGTTGGGTCGAGAGCGAGTGTTTTGTTACAATCGGAGATTGACTCGGCTATGCGACCCGAGGCCTTGTAAGCGTATGCTCGATGCATGTAACACTCCAAGAGGAAGCCTTGAGGGGTAGGGCGGCGACCATCGACGATTTTGGAGAAATGACGGATGGATTCCGAGTAAAGACCGGCGTCTAATGCGGCAATGGCGGCAGTTCTGCGACGGACGAGGAGTTTGATATGGGAGAGAAGCTGGGAAATGTTTTCTGATTCGGAGAGAGAGGTGGGGCTCCTTGGAGGCGTGGTGGCGGTTGAAGTAGAGTAGATGGTGTGGAGGGAGAAGCTATCGTCGGACCAACAAATGCTTTCGCGGCGGAACGCGGCGGAAGCGAGGCGTTTTCCCGTTTGGAGGAGAACCATGGCGTCCTCCATTAAGCCTATATGGCTACACGCTTGACCAAGCACCAAGTACCTCCATTTCCCTTCTTTCTCCCCGTTTTTAAACAACCCGGCCATGACTTTCTTCTTCAAAACAGAAACAGAGAAACATTGGAAAGACGAATCAGATTCAGACCCCAGTGAGTCAGAGGACGAGTCACTAGAAGGAAGAAGCTTGACTCGCTCCCTACACAGCTGCTGAGACGAATTATCAGAAGAAACCGAACCAGAATCCTCTGTTGACATTTTAAGACTGGGAATATAATCCTGAAGCAAATCAGCAACCTCCCTAAAACGCCTCAGAAACAGCAAAGATCTGGCTTTGAGTTCAAGAGCAATCTCCAAACGAGGCGAAAGAGCCAGAGCCGAGTCAAGAAGATTAAGAGCTAAAGCAACATCATCTTCTCCTTGCGTTTCAATGAGACACTTTGCATCCTTAATGTACTTCTCTACAAGCTGCACAGAAACCCCATTTTTCAGAACATAAAAAAGGCAACTTTGTTGAAGACATGATCAAAGTTCAAGTCTTTAAATGCTTTACCTTTCTATTGGTAAGCCACCAGTGTTTCTTCTGATCATAACCAGTCAAACATGGAGAAACAGCCATGGGGTTGTTTGTCTTTGCAACCATAATTGTTGAGGAAGAATCAAAATCAATCAATCATGGAGTTTCCTTCTCCTTCTGTTTTCTTTCACTCAAAGCATGCATATTTTTATATACGCAGAGAAAATGGGAACTGAATGAAGATAGGGAAAGGGAGGAAAGGGTTAGTTTTATATCTTCCTAGATGAGACTATAAATAATATATTGAGTCGGAACTTTATAATAATTTCTCGAACGAAAGAGTAGAAAATAAGGGAAGGTTGGGGAGAAAACAAACAACAAAGCCTTAAGCAAACAAGAAATTAAAGGGAAATTTGGGCAGCTTTGACCTCAATGAAAGCTTCATAGCTGGCACTACTTATTAAATTTTAAATAAATCATCAAATTATTTTTGAAGACAAGTATGTAAAATATTTTTCGGGTTAATAAATATCTAAGATTTTAAAGGTTATATGTTTAACTATCCTGATGTTAATTTGCTTTTGAAAAAAAATTATGTTTCTTTGAATTCACAAAATAAGTCAAAAATTTAAAATTTTTAAATTCGTTTATTGTGGTTGTCATTTATTATACTATCGGTGATAAAATGAAGTCTCTTTCTTTTGTCGTAAGATTTAAATCAGGGATGGAACCAGAATTGAATAGTGAGAGGAGCAAAGGTCTATTAAGCCTTTAAATCTAAAAATTAAAAGGAGTAAAAATATTATTTTATTACTATCTAAATTATGGACCTTAAATGTAATTATACAAAAAAATTAAGAGAGCAAGAGTCCCTCCCACGTACAACATGGCTCCGTCCCTGATTTGAACATCGTTCATTAGTATTTGTGTGTGTGTGTGAGTTTGACTTTATTTTAACGATAGACACGTCTGTTAAGGATAAAAGAAGGGAGTAATCATTGTAGGGATCAGATGATGGTAGGACATGTCATTGATAGTCGACGATGGTAACAGCTAAAATTAAAATTTGAGACTTAAAAAATTAGGAGTTCAGGGAGGATTTGGAGGATTTTAAAATTCTAGGATATTTTTTAAAAATAAAACATATTATATGTCATATTTTTATTTGCTAACGAATTTTTTAATGATCGGCAAAATACCTGAATAGAAACTTTAAAAATATTAGACATCTGCTTAACTCAAAAAATACATTGGATACCTATTTAAAAAACAAAGGTATAATTTAAATACTTATTTGATACTTAAATTGATATCATTCTATTCTAGATTTTATCTTTTTAATCTGATATTTGGGTGTTGGGAAATAAATTCTGCAAAACAGGGCGGCAGCACTGACTGGAAAAATAATAAACCGAAATATGTATGACCGTGTCGTGGTATGGAGGCCACTGCCTTAGAAACAAATCGCCCTGATGTGTGTACTCGCTACGTTAGGCGGATGTCCCCCGAAGGTTAGCACGGTCCTCCAAAACAATGTACACTCAAAGTTCTGGAGTGGACGGAGAAGGAAACGCTCGTCAGGCTCGTCAGAGAAGCTCTCAAATCTCTCAATGTTTAGACAGTCGAAACTGAATGGGATGATTGAAATTGAGAAATATGAAGCATATTTATAGGCTGGATGTGAGGGTAAAATCGTCCCAACACGCCGATTTTATCTGATTCGGTTTTCAAATTTAAATTATTTAAATTTGAAATATACTATAAATAACAGATATAATTCAATTAAAACTCTGAATTATCTGTTATTAAATCCGTTCTGTTAACCGACGAAATCTTAGTTTATCCAATAAAATCTCGGATTAAACTCTTCGGTTATTTATTTAAAATTCTAAGAATTTTAAATCAAACAGAACAACACCCCACACAACCTATAAAAGCAGTGTGACAGACAGAAATAAACCTTTAGCATTTTCCACAAAAATAAAGAGAAAAATTCTTACAAATTTTCTCTAAAAAGATATTACGCGCGCGGACGTGTCGAAGACACGTGTTACCATGAGCACGACCACGACCCGAGCCGGACGGACGACGGCGGCGGCGGTGCGCGAGGGACTCCCTTGTTCTCTATCACTCAACAAGGAAGTGGGGTAAAGACTTAATAAATACCCTTTCCCAAGGGTATTTGCTACCAATGTGGGATTCAAGCATTACAACATTTCCCACAATCCCCCACTAATGCGAAAGAATCCTCACGATGTCACCAAGTTTGACTAACACTAGACGAGTATTTGCGAGATTAATTACTTAAGTACATAGTAAACGAGTCTTGAACTAGTACGTAGTGATGATGAGTAATCCTCCTCTTAGATAAGTGAAACTAGTCTTGAACTTTCTAAGATCGGGGTGAACTCATAACACATAACTAATCTCTTCATCCTTCACAGTCCGCGATGTGAAGATGTGTATATACTTAAGAGTATATATAATTTGTAGCCATCTTACTTTGGGATTTTAGTAAGTGTACTAGAAAAACGGCCCATCGTTTTTCATAGAAGACGGCTAACTCTTCTCACTTACATAGGTTATTTCATCAAATTTATCTCAACATAAACCACCCAAAATTGGGCTATGAAATAATTAAGAGCTTTGTATAAAGCTCAACCTCACAAGAAAATAAGGTGATTTTCTTCAAGTTCATATTAAATGAACCACCCAAACTCTGGGCTAAGAAATCATTAAGAATAAAAACTCAACCTCATTGTTCGGTAAATTCAATAATGTTCTTCTCAATAGAATAATCTAACCTCTTTGGATAGAATTTATTAAGAATTTAAAAATAAACTCATCCTTCCGAGCGGTAAGTTCAATTAATCCTTCGCAATAGGTCTAAGAACTTATTAAGAGTAGTTATTCAACCAAAATCGGTAAATTCATCAAGTCTTTCTCACTAAGACCACCCAAACTTGGGCTATGAATTTATTAAGAGCATTTAAGCTCAACCTAGGCATGTACATGAAACGTCATAGGGATTAGGTAAAGGGACATGTACACTATGAGTCTCTTTCATGGTTTCGTTTAACCACATTGAACATAGAGAACTAAGTTGGGTATCCACCATGAATCTCTCAATAAATAGGCTTAAGACCATCCCCCTCGACGAATCCAGAATTTGTTTCCTGCTCAATCCTTTGGTAAGAGGATCAGCCAAGTTCATTTCCGACTTCACATACTCTAAAGCAAGTACTCCATTCTTTATTAGGTGCCTTACAGATTCGTGTCTTATGCGGATATGCCTTTTCTTACCATTATAAGCTTGATTCAAGGCCACATGTATAGCAGATTGCGAATCACACAATAAATATATTGGAGGAGTCGGTTTTCCATATAAAGGTATCTCCGCTAAAAGATTTCTAAGCCACTCGGCTTCTTGCCCTGCTAAATCTAAAGCTATGAACTCTGACTCCATGGTGGAGTGTGCAATACAAGTCTGCTTGGCAGACTTCCACGAGATTGCGGCTCCTCCAAAAGTGAAGATATATCTACTCGCAGAGCTTACTTCATCACTGTCAGAAACCTAGTTGGCGTCACAATATCCTTCTAGTGCAGCAGGATAGACAACAAAATCAAGTTTCCAGTCCATAGTACCCTTAAGGTACTTTAGTAAGCGTCTAAGAGCTGTCCAATGTTCACCACTTGGATCATGGGTATATCTAGTTAATCTACTCATAGCATAGGCAATATCAGGTCGAATATAGTTCATTAAGAACATTAGGCTTCCAATGATTTTAGCATATTCACCCTGAGAAACAGCGCTTCCTTTATTTTTAGCGAGATGAATACTAGAGTCAAAAGGAATTCGTGCAGGGATGACATCCCAACTGTCAAATCTCTTTAACACTTTCTCAATATAATGTGTTTGATCCAAAGAGAATCCCTTGCTAGATTTGGTAACTTTGACACCTAAGATTATATTTACTTCTCCCAAATCCGTCATCTCAAAACGAGTGGATAAGAAATTTTTGGTTTTGTTAATGGCATCTAAGTTAGTACTGAATATCAGCATATCATCAACATATAAGCTAATGATAACACAATCAATACCAATCATCCTTGAATACACGCATGCATCCGCGCCATTTACAACAAAGCCAAAACTAAGAATAGTTTTATGAAATTTCTCATACCACTATTTAGGAGCTTGTTTAAGACCATATAAAGACTTTTTAAGTCTACATACTTTGCCTTCCATGCCAGGTGTCTCAAAACCTGGTGGTTGCTCCATATAGATCTCCTCATCTAGATCTCCATTTAAAAATGCAGTTTTTACATCCATTTGATGTACATGCAATTTATGAATGGAGGCTAGTGCAAATAATGCACGGATCGTTGAGATTTTTGTTACGGGAAAGTATGTATCAAAGAAGTTTGTTCCAAATTTTTGAGTGAACCCTTTGACTACTAGTCTAGCTTTATATCTTTGGATTGACCCATCTGGCCTGAGTTTTTTCCTAAAAACCCATTTGTTCCTGATAGGTTTAAATCCCCTGGGCAAATCTACCAATTCCCAGGTATGATTAGACATTATTGACTCTAGTTCATTATTAATAGAGCTTCTCCAAAAACTAGCGTCAATGGACCTCATAGCTTCTTCATAAGTTTTAGGATCATCATCTAACAGGAAAACTTGAGCTATGGGGTCTGATAGTGTGTCTAAATCATTTATCTCACAAATAAAGGAAGTAACAAAATCTGGTCCAAAAGAAGTTTCCGTTCTTTTCCTCTTACTTCTTCTAGGCTCTAACTCAAACTCTAGAGCATTTTCGGCAGGTAAGTTAGAAGAAGTGGATGGTACATTTTCTATATGTGTTCTTTCTATTAATCTAGGTTTCTTTAACGGAAAGATATTTTCAAAGAAAACAGCATCTCTAGATTCACATATAGAAAAGTCATGTAGTAACATGAACCTATATGCGGCACTGTTGGTAGCATACCCTATGAATACTGCATCAACGGTTTTGGGACCGATGGTGGACTGCTTAAAGTCAGGCAAACCAATTTTATCCAGACACCCTCACACTTTTAGGTATTGCAAGTTAGGTGCATAACATCTCCATAAGTTGTATGGGGTTGAGTCTAATTTCTTATGAGGTACTCGGTTTAAAATATAATTTGCCGATAGAATGACTTTCCCCCACATGTTATCAGATAACCCAGAACTTATCAACAATGAATTCATCATCTCTTTTAAAGTTCTGTTTTTCCTCTCGGCTACACCGTTTTGTTGAGGAAAATAAGGGGCAGAGGTTTCATGAATTATGCCATTCGTCTCACATACCTCTTTAAGAAAATTAGATCCATATTCACCACCTCTATCAGATCTAACACGTTTTATCTTCTTGTTAAGTTGATTTTCAACTTCTGCTTTATAGATTATGAAGAAGTTTCCAGCTTCATCTTTAGTTCTAAGAAGATAAACCTTTGTATATCTAGAGTAATCATCTACAAAGGTGATGTAGTAGTGTTTTCCTCCCTTACTCTCAAAATTTCTAAAGTCTGCTAGATCTGTGTGAATAAGTTCTAACAATTCAGTTTTCCTCTTAGAAACAGTCTTAAAGGAAGGTTTAGTATGCTTGGCTTCTACACAAACCTCACATTTATTAAAGCCATTTTCATCTAGATTAGGTAATAGCTTCATCTTAATGAGCTTCTTTAAAGAGAGAGTATTCACATGACCTAATCTAGCATGCCACATATCAAAAGATTCAACGGTATAAGCATAAGTGGTGGCTTTATTCTAATTAAACTCAGTTTCGATTATAAATAAACCCCCACTTAAAAATCCTTTCCCAACATAATCATCATTACGGGAAAGTATAAGTTTATCTGCCTCGAAAACAAGTTTAACGCCTGCCTTATTTAACAAACTACCACTAATCAGATTTCTACGCAGGGCAGGTACATACAGAACATTATTTAAGGATAAAGTTTTACCGGGCGTCAGCTTGAGTAAAACTTTGCCTTTACCTAGCACCTCTGAACTGCTAGAATTTCCTATGTACACTTGTTCTCCTTTGTTCCCATCCTCGAACTCGGCGAACAGCTCCTTTTTAGCGCAGAAATGTCTGGAAGCACCAGTGTCAACCACCCATTTAGCAGAATTTTCCACTAGATTGACTTCTGAGACGACTGCTGCAATGACATCATCGTTATCCTCTGCAACATTCGCTTGTGGTCTGTTGTCATTCAAGCGGTCTGAACGGCGTGGGCACTGGTAGGCTTTGTGTCCGACTTGTCCGCACACATAGCATTTGGTGGACTTTCCTTGAGCCTTCACGTTGGTTGACTTCTTGAAGTTCGTGGACTTTTGAGGTCTGGTGGGATTCTTTTGATAACCCCTTTTCATAACCCTTTTGGGCTTGGATCTTGAGGTACCACCAGATTCAACCAAGTTAGCCTTAAAATTAAATTGACCATTAGAGTTGGAAATCTTATCTTTCAAACGGTTGGCTTCCTCGATCTTCATATGGCTTACAAGCTTCACCAACGGAATGTCCCTTTTTTGTGCTTAAGGGAGTTGCGGTAATCGGACCAGGACTTTGGTAATTTTTCGATCAAAACATTTACTTGAAGGACTCGCACATTTTCATACCTTCAGCTAAAATGTCCGAAACTAGCTTCTCATAATCATGGACTTGTTCCATTATCGGTTTGTCATCGGACATCTAAAATTGTAGCCATTCACCTACTACATATTTCTTGATTCCAGCTTCATCAGCTCCATACTTCATTTCGAGAGTATCTCAAATCCTTTTTACATTTTTCTCTTTGAGAAACATATCGAATATTTTGTTTGACATGTGACTCAAGAGATGACCTCGCACTGTTTTATTATCCTTGACGTATTTATTCATGTCCGCGACGGCATCAATTTCGGCAGCACCTTCTGGATCATCTATCGGAGAAGGGTTGTCGAGGATGTAGTCGAGATCTAGTTGCTTGAAGAAAATCATGATGCGCTGGGACCATCTACGATAATTATTCCCGTCGAGTGCATCTAATTTGGACAGGTCTGGAACCAACTTATCGGAAGAGACAGACATTTTGCAGAAATGATTTGTTTCTAAATTGTTGGGAAATAAATTCTGCAAAACAGGGCGTCAGCACTGACTGGAAAAATAATAAACCGAAATATGTATGACCGTGTCGTAGTATGGAGGCCACTGCCTTAGAAACAAATCGCCCCGATGTGTGTACTCGCTACGTTAGGCGGGTGTCCCCCGAAGGTTAGCACGGTCCTTCAAAACAATATACACCCAAAGTTCTAGAGTGGACAGAGAAGAAAACGATTTTCAAATTTAAATCATTTAAATTTAAAATATACTGTTATTACGACCACGACCACGACCCAACCCGAGCCGGACGGACGGCAGCGGCAGCGGTGCGTGAGGGACTCCCTTGTTCTCTATCACTCAACAAGTTAATGGGGTAAAGGCTTAATAAATACCCTTTCCCAAGGGTATTTGCTACTAATGTGGGATTCAAGCATTACAACATTTCCTACATTGGGTTGGGTTAGATTAACAAAATTCTTATTCGCTCGAGTTTTAGACTTTATATATAAAAAAAATCTTTCTAAAAGACTCATTCATTAAAATTAAGTGTGTGATAAGAGATAATTTTTAAGATAAAATACAAAAAATAGAAGCACAACCCAATGAATAAGCTGCTCTCATACTGTATGGATTCTAATTTTAGTAATTCAGTATTAAACTCTAGCCGTGTTTAACTCGTTCACTTTTCATTTTGAATTTGTTGAGAGAATCAATTAAAATATAAAAATCGGTTATTTATTATTTTAATATTAATAATGAAATCAATTGAATCAAGAAACTTTGTATAAAAATATTTAAAAATAATATATTATTAGAACTTATTTGATTCAGTTTGATGTTCAAGTTAAATGACATCATTTCATTAAAATATAAATAAAATATTTAAGAACAAAATTAAAAAATAATATTTAAAATTTTACCTTGATTAATTTAAATAGATCAACGTCATATATTTAATTTTAATAAATAAATTTTTTAATAAAAAATTTTAATATTAACAAAAATTTCAAACTCAAAACTTATTTAAATAATACTAAATTTTATTAATATAAATCCGAAACACCTACGTAATTCACCTACTAATTCACCATCGTAACAAGCTCTAGATTCTAAAATCTATTTCTGAAGCCCAAATTTATAATATTTTCCCCTAAACTTAAATAAACTTACTCATTAATATTCGGAATAAAAATCTGATAAATTTTTTTTTAAAAAAATAAATCTGATACGATGTTAGACCACCAACATTTAGTTAATTCAGTAAGATGAATTAAATTTTTTAAAAATATAAAAAGTTTAAATTTTGATATTAAAAATAAACTAATTGACCGGGTACTCGTATTAGAATCGGTACCCACTAGTAAAAGAATTGATTTTTAAAATTTAAGGCTCGGTGTGATCGAGACTGATTCTAATTTTTAAGAACCGATGATTACTGCGACCGAAACCAATACTATTCAAATTGGTCGGATACCCGGTCTTGCTCATCCCTAATTATTAATATTGGTCGCCTAAAACTCTCCACTCTTTCTAATTTTTCTCTTCACCGCCCAACCCCATGCACTGCCATCAATGTTTCAACACGTCAAACGCCACCATTTAAGGTGGTGGTGGTGGTGGTCACCACCAAAATTTTCCAGACAGATGCCGACTAGAACCACCTCTTTTAGTGCCTCACAAAAACGACGAGACATTGTGTAGTTTCAGGACGTTAAAGTTTTAGCATTCCATTTTCCATCCTCTAGTACTATTAGCACACATGAATGAGTTATGAATGAATTTTGAGAGTACAAATTAATTAATTTGGAAATAAATAAGGTTATAAAATATAATTAAATTATAAAAATTTAAAAAATAAAATTTAATTTTATTAATTTTAAAATTGAAGGGTCTTAAAAATAATTAAATCAGAAAATAGTGGTCAAGGTTTAATTTCGTTAATTTTAACTATTTGGGTCTTAAAAATTATAAATATTTATTTCGAGAGAGGTAAGGACTTAGTTACAAATATTATAAAATTAATGGTGATCTAAAAATAATTAAACCATTTCAAAAATTACGGGGATCCGTAAGAAATAAGTAAATATCCTTAAAATGTTTAATAAAGATTTTTCAAAATCGTACGCACAAATATTAGTGACGAAACTGAAAAGGTACAACCATCCTTTACCCACCCTTACCACCCCTAAATGAAACTCAACAAGACTGAAATTTTAATGGAAAATTTGACCAACACGATTCAATTTAACTTGATTTTTTTTTTATTTTCACATTTTTTCCAAAATAAAAAAATATTAATTCATTCAATTAAATGCCATAAAATTAAATAAATAAATTTTAATTTAATACCATAATCAGGAAAAATTATATCATGGGTCAGTCCCACCATCTGTCCATGGGACCAACCAATAAAAACTGTCCACTTCATCAATTTTTCCATGTCATAATTTTTTGACAAGTGAATCTTCACTTTGAAAATTAAAAAAAATAATGAGGTGGATAGTTTGTATTGGTTGATCCCATGAATAACGTGGTGAGACTGACTCATGATATAATTTCTCCATAATCAGTTTCCTTAAACATTCTTTTGTCAAACAATAACTAAAAGTATAAAATATATATATACATAATTTTTAACTATCCTAAAACAAAACGAGTTCTTCCTAAACATAAATCCGACACGAACCAATTATCCTTAAAAAAATCACCCTAAACCTAAGTTTTATATTAAAAAAATAATCCTATCAAATCAAATTGGATTAGAACTTGTCTGATAGGTGTATAAAAATCCTAATTTTTATATTATTTTTTACTCGATTATTGCTAATAAAGGAAAGATTTAAGGCATTATTGGATAATTCTGCTTATTTTCTATATTTCAGCATCCAAATACTTAATTCATGAATTTATCTAATATTTGACATAAAACATATGCAATTGATGGTTTTCTTTCTTAAACAAGAAACTACATCAGAGGAATCTTCAAACAAGAGGATGAATGCTGGAACCAAAGCTGAATTGTAGATAAGCACCCGCCCCGGTAACACTTTGGAAGTCGCGGCAACAGATTGAAGATGACAACTGGTGCTCGACAGATAGAGAAAAAGATGTCGATTATAACGGGCACAAAGCAAGAGAAATCCGAAGTGGATAAAAGGAGTCAAGCCATGGTCAAAGGTCAACGCGAGAATAAGGAGTTATTTTAGGAAATATAATAAAGTGTCATAGTTTAATAAGGAGTTGTATTCTTTTTCTTTTAAAACTCTTTCCTTATGTGAAAGACTTTAACCTAGGCTTGACCTATATAAGCCATACATTAGGTTTAGGAAGAGAGATCGGATTCTCATAGAAAAACCTAAAGCCTTCGACTACACCATTATGTTCTAAATCCCCTTTGAGGTTTAAGTTGTTTGTGGAGTAGTTGGGGAAAAAAGTTGTACTTTATTTGATATTTATTAATGTAACCCTTATTTTCATAGTTTATTCTCTCTTGACGTTTACTCTTCTTTACATATGAGCTCGGTAAGATAGTATGTAAAGAAAAACCTATTTGTCTAATATCGAAAGAGTTAGGCTCACGAAACGAGAGAGTACAGTCTTTGCTCAAGGGCATCGACTAATCTGCAAGGGTTCAACGACTAAAAGAATACATGTGTTTGATTGTTGTTCATCCTTGATTCACGTTGAGAGGTATCATCAAGACATGGATTTCAACAGTTCTTTGAGCTTAGGGATAAGGAGGACACATACAAGGATTCTCTGTCGAACTATGAAAGGTTGAGTTGTCGACAAGGCATAACCCCGCCTAGGCAGCTGAGGCGACCCTTAGTGCGACTCCCGCGGCGGTAAGTCAACCTATTGCATTAATAAGTAGATAATAAGTGTAACTGGATTCCCCTCTACAAAGCATTCAACCTAGACTTCATTCATTATTCTTCTTATTCTTTATTTAGTTCTTAATTTAGTTTACTCTAGTTATCTCAACCATTTAACTATTTGTGTTCTTACTTTTACAAAGTGCAAGTTTAAAGAGTAGTTAAGATTGATTCAGTCTCTGTGGGTTCGATAATCTAAAATACTATAATTTGGCGAAAGGTGGAAAAACATAGGACTTCTTATACCTCACCACTGTCATTTACGTAATGTTTAATCCTTAAATAACATAAATATTAAAAAAATTAAAAATTAAAAATATATTATAATTTAAATCGTAATTCGAGAATATCTGATTCAAATTAACGTAAAATATTACAAACAAGATATATATAAACTAGTAGTTTGTCATTAACCCATCATCCATGGTTAAAGAAGAGAATGTCTTAAATGAAAACAAGAGGTACTGGTCTTCTTCTTTGCTAAGCCAGAAGACATGAAGAATGATGGTGTTTTGTTCTAATTTTTCCCACGTTGATTAATGAATGCAGATGAAGATGATATAGATGTGTCACATGGGGTTGTCTTAAAAAATGGACACTTCTCCATCCCCAACTTTAACTTTCATTTGCCCCTCGAACGACCGCTGATATCAGTAATGGATCTAAATTTTTTTTTAAGGTGAAATAATTTTAAAAATAGGAATAAATCATAAAAATTTTAAAATTTTAGCGTGGGTATAAATCATAAAATTTAAGAATTAATTTATAAAAAATTAAAATTAAATATATAAACTTAAAAAATTTAAGATTAATATAGTCTCGGACAACTTTTTTTTACGACTTAAACTCATTTTCTCACTAATCTTCCATATTTGTTTACGACGAAAGTTTGTAATTATTTTTCCAATATCCTATGTTACATGTCTTAAGGAGATTAGGAATGATATTTTCATGATATTCACGTGTCACACTTTAGTTAACCCAAATACCCAATTAAACTTGAGATCAGCGACGGTTCAAAAAATTTGGGGATCTTGTACAGTTTATTAAAATATGACACTTAGAAACAATTGTTCATAACCATCACTGATTCTAAAAATAATTTTTTAAAGCAATTGTCTATTTTAAGGGCTCTTGTTCAGTTGTTTGTATTGCATCTGTCTAGAACCTATTATATCTGTAGAAATAATAGTAATAGAAATAATCAATAAGATTTTATAATCAATTGTCATATTTAGGACATAATTATAACTTTTTAACAATTATAACTCATATTTTTTAAGAGTACTTTTAAAATTTTTATAACGAATTTCGAGATTAATATCAATTAATGAATGCAATTTATTAAATTTTGAGATTATTTTTTTAGAAGGGTTATGCGATCGCTCTTATTACGCCTATCCAAAACAACTCTTCCCTATTTATGATTTCACCCATCCTAGCTCATTTTTGTTATTCTAAGCATAGACTTTAATCCTTGTACCCTCTTAATTTAAGTCGTATGATATGAAGTCTTTTTCTAGCTTATAAACCCTTAAATGTACCAAATGATCTTGGCCCACCAAAACAGCAATGCTTAATAGTAAAGAAATCGCTGTATACCTAAGTTCATTCAAACTCATAATCTTCATTAATATCGATATCAATTAAATTAATATTCGGATAATTAAACCCTTATATCCCAAGGTTGGAATGGTGAATTAATTTCGTGGGTTGTGGCTAAATTTGGTAGTAGGTTGTGGATGGAGATGACAGAAACGAAGGTCCTACAACAAGTTAGCTTTTCCGTTGGTGCTGCTGGTTCATGTACCCAAAATGAGCATGGGACCATGACGACAAGTCTGGGTCCGGTAGTAAATGGGGTTTGGTTCCTTTCATGAAACATGGCATGCCATGCATAGATGCAGCTCCTGTACAGCTAAGAGATTCCAGGTTGTGGACAACCTCTGGAGCTGGCTAGGACTAGGGACCCTATTGCCTAGACAAACGTAAAATTTTATATCAAAGAGTTTAATAATAATTTATATTAAAAATTTAAAAAGTATGAAATTATAAAATTTTGAAAAATTCGACTAAAATCATTAAAAATATAAAAAAAAATATTAGATCATATGAAAACTAATTTTTTTTACTATTTCATGTTCTTTTTGGGTTGAGTGAAATTATATATGAAAATTATTTCATACATAAGTCTTTTTAGAAATTTTATTTACACGAGGTTTAGGGATTATATTTAGGGTTTAAAGTTTAAGAGTTTTATTATAAGGTTTAGAATTTAGGGTTTGAATGTAAGATTAAAATTTGCAGTGAAAATTTTTTATTTTTACGAACACCTTAATTTTAGGATTTAAAATTTTAATTTAAGATTTAGAGTTTAAAAATTCTAATAAATATAATTTAAGATTAAATTACGAGTTTATAATTTTATATTGTTCGTAAGTAAATATATCCTCTACATATACATGAATGAATCATTTCTTTAACTTATAATGATAACTTATTTTTGTTTAGGGTAGGTGTCCTATGAAGTCTATGCTTGTTTTTTATTTACCAAAATGTCCCACCAATAATTATTGATGACCTACATTTTTTTTTCTATTTTCTCTAATAATTTAAAGGAATTGTGGATAGAATTTTAAAAAGTGGAGGGAACTTATCATTTACCCTAACACACATGTTGTGTTTGGCATATTTTAATGTATGTTTTATAATTTATATTAAAATTCACGAATATGAAAAATATATGACATGAAAAAATGATGATTGATGATTTTTAGTAGTTGATCCATGGATAACATGATGAGACTTACCTATAATATAATTTATCTTCGAATATTATCTCTTTTATATATTTTTTTTAAACAAACTAATAGTGATTACAGTAATATCTGTTTTAGAATATAATCTCTATCATTTGACATTGATTGCTAAATCACTCTGATGATATCGTTGACGCTCGAACCCATAACCTCTAAAAACGACAACCATTCCATTAACCGCTTGAGCTAAAAAGGCTAATCCCTCTTTTATATATATTAACTCTTTGAACTAAATAATTGTGCTGTTCGTTATTTCCTTGTACAGTTTTTTTTTTTCATTTGTATCTACCAAGTATTATTCCTTATAACTAATTCCAACTGTTTTAATTCATTTTTTAAATAATAATAATAATAATAATAATATATTCCAATTATTTATTAGCTACGTGTTGATTCAACTGTCCTAACAGCTGACAACTATTTGCATTAAGATAATTAACCACGTGACTTAGGTTGATGTCTTTGAAGCTGTACTCCTTGAGATCAAAAGAAATATTAAAATATAAATACAAATTATCTGTTATAGTTTGATTTTTGAAAATATTTTATGTTTTTTTTAATGTTTTTATTTCCTACAATTTTAAAAATATATATTTAATAAATAAAAATAAAATATTTATGATTTAATTTTGTATCGTTTAAGTATATCTCAAGTTTAAATTCTTGTATATGCAAAAAATTATCACTATAAAACTTACCTATAAACCCAAATGTACACACGATTTGATCAATAAAAAAATATATTAAATATCAAATTTAAAAGACTTTTAAAGTATATATATCCATCTATTTAAAAATAAGTCTCGAAAACCCTTCACCAAACCCTCTCTAATATAATTGTATCACACAAAAGAGGTTCGAAATCAAGTCTCGACAACCGTGAAACTGTAAGTAAGAAGCAGTAATGACAAAACACGATATTCTTTTATTTTCGTAGTCTTCTAAAATCAATAAAGTTGTTTTCTTTTTAATTTCATCAATTTAATTCTCGTAATCTTTCAAAATCAATAATTTTATCTTTTCTTTTTAATTTCGTCATTTTGACTCTCAAGCTCGTTACTAAAGATATTACTTAATTTTTAAAATTATATTTATTATTAGGATTCAATTTTTTAATACTTGTTATGAGAAATTAATTTTTTTAATATTTGTTATTAGAAGTTTACTCTTTATATTTTTTAATAATGATTATTAGAGACGTTTTATTTTAATATTTATTATTATTGACACGGTCTTAAAAATTAAATTTTTAAAAAATTTAAATTTTTAATATTTATTATTAAAATTTAATTTTTTAGTACATGTTATTATGAATTTACTCTTAAAATTTATTTATTTTTTATTATTTGCTATAAGAGAAAGATTTTAAATAGTGATATGCAGCCGCAACAATGATAGTTATATAAATACAATGACACCATCAGATATCGTGATGAATATAATTGTTATATCCACGATATTTTATGTTATTAAAAAAATTAACTGCAATACTCGTAGTGACCGGAATAATATTGATTATATTCGCAATTGCAATAAACACGTCTCGAAATTAAAATATAACTCCAATTGTAATTTAAATCCTTGATTTATCCCTATTTTTTTTAAAAATGCTGGTTTAATATTATTAATAAAGAAGGTTAAAAAAAATATCTTCGAGCATCCAAAATAAAAAAAAAGAACATACAAAAACACACAAAAGAACAATACCAAGAAAGCAAAATAAAGAAGTACCAAAAAAACCAATCCAAGAAAAAACCTTCTTCAGTACTACCAGCAACCATCATCTTGAAACAACCCTATGGACCAAGATCGAGATAAATCAATGACAAGCAGATGATAGTGAAAGAAAGTGGATCTGATATACGATTAAGTATTCATATTGATTAAGCTTTCAAGAAGCGTTTCCTTCAACAATTGTTTTCATAATTACTTGAAGTGAACCACCTCCGATCTGACTGGGCAATGCATTCCACAATTTGCGGTGCTTCCTGGATCCAAACTTTGTGAAAATTGAAGCAACGTCCTTCTTTCGCCAACATATGTGCCGCTTCGTTCTGATGACGTCGAGCATGTGTAAAAAATAATTTCCTCAAAATCATGCCTCCTTCTTTTGATATTTTTAGTTAATCCAAATGTTTCTAATAGATCAACTGCAAGACTATTGATTTTGTTGATGACATTAATCGAGTCTCCTTCAACAACGATTCTTCTAAAACCAAGATCTCGGGCAAACACTAATGCTAAATCACATGCCATGGCTTCAGCAATTTTCGGGCTTGAGATGAAACAACTTGGGTACGTGCTTACTGCCATAATAAGTCCCTCTGCATCTCTGATAATAATCCCTGCAATTGAGGTTCTAGAAGTAACATTGAATTCGGCATCAAAATTAACTTTAAAGTAACCGATAGGTGGAAAAGCCCATCTAGCTTGATGTATTCTTTGTGCATCCAAAGCTCTATGTGTATTTGCAACACTAAATTCAGCCAAATAGTTTCGAATGAACTTGGCTAGTTCATTAGGGGATTGAACTTTAGTCTCATGTAACTTTTTGTTTCGAAAGGTCCAAAGAGCCCATATTGCCACATTTAATAAACAAAGTTTTTCTTGAGTTAGGTTCTCGAATAAATACCTTACCATTGCAACCATTGTTGATCCACAAGTACATTTGGAATATTAATATGAAGAGCATTGAAAACCTACGAGGTAAAGGAACAGTCACAAAGAATATGGTAGTTAGACTCATGAGCTTCTGAGCAGAGATAACAATCCAAAGACACCGATAATCTTTGACTGTATAAGTTCAGTGCAGTAGGTAGATGATTTTTAATAAATCTCCAACACGTGATCTTGATCTTCTCCGGTAATTTGAACGACCACAGTTTGCCAAAAACTTTTATAGATAATTGGTGATTTTGATAATTAAAAATCGTAGAAGAAACATCCTCACCACATAATAATTTATATCCACTTCTTACAGAATAATTTTCGGATTTATCATTTCTCCATGTTTGTAAGTCATTTTCCGGATAATTGGAAAGCTTCATAAAAAGAATGTTTTCTGCATCCGATGGTGAAAAATTGTTCCTGATAACATTTTCATTCCAACTATTTGAGTCATGCTGAATTAACTCTGAAACCGTTGTGAAATCAGAATTGATAGGGCTAGAATGAATTCTGCCATCCCCCTCTCCTGTAATCTATGCCTTAGAGCAAATATTAATTGACTGTCCATTCCCACCTCTCCAGCCTATTCCTTTTTTCAGCAACCCTTTTGCACACTAAATACTTTTCCAAGTGTAAGATGGGTTAGCACCCAAGTTCGATTCCATAAAAGATGTTGATGAAAAATAACGACTTCTTAGAACTCTTGCGAGAAGACTGGTAGGATTAGAGATAATATTCCATCCTTGTTTAGTTAAGATTGTAATGTTGAATTTTGTCAAATCTCTAAATCCCATACCTCCTGATGCCTTAGAAAAACAAAGGGAGTGCCAAGTAGTCCAATGGATACCCCTTTTCGAACCACCATTTTTTCACCAGAAACGACAAAAAACATTTTTCAATTCTCGACAGAAAGAGATTGGTAGTAAGAAACACTGCATGGCATATATAGGAATTGCTTGAAGTACCAATTTAATAAACACTTCTTTTCCCTCATT